>ULGR01000002.1:1326021-2614887 GCA_900519005.1 Yarrowia phangngaensis | reverse complement strand
GCTTACTAAGCTAAGAAGCGACCAGTGACCTGCATAAATCCAGGAGATATCGAGAACTATAAAATCCAGCCTGAACTTTTCCCACATCTAGACGGGAAGATCTTTTCCAACAAAGAGCGCTGATACTCTGATAGTTTTTGAGCTCCCCCGTTGAAAACTCACGAGGAAAATTTGCAAATGTCAAAGTTTTAAGATCAAACCAAAATTCATCTCCTCTGTTATTATGAATCACCATAAAGTTTCCAAACAATCTATCAATTTCCAAATAACACAAATTCAAGGTGTAATTGAAGATATGGGGGAGTTTAAAAACTGAAACTCTGCAGCAAACTGGGTATTTTACATTGTTAGAGATTGGTTGGCCCGGGATCAGATATGCCTTACCAGTGACGATTTCCTTCTTTTGCGCAAAGTTTGAGAAATCAACAAACACCTGCACTAGATTATCCCACAACAACTGATAGATGCATGATCCATGAAACACAAACTTACACCTGTCTGGTGTAATGTAGAGCAACTTATAAACACAACGTTTATCCCAGTCCAAATAGACCATTCGGTAAGTGTCACTTTCAGGGGTGGTAATTAACGCAAATGCTGTATTGTGGAATGTTTCTAATAGAGCTGTGGGACTAGAATGATCCTCATTCACTTCTTCTTCTTCTTCAAAAGGAAGAAATAGCACTTTAGGCAGAGCTTCTCCATATTCCATTTTAATGAAGTATAATCCTTTAGATCCGGACCTTACAATATACAGCGTTGATTCGTGGCCCTTGATAACTTCATCGCTCAAAGAGTCCCCAGGGAGTTTAAACCTCCAAGCAAGTTTTTTATCACCATCTATATAGTAGGTGTAAGGAGATGTCCCCACCATCATTCCAAAATAATTCCAATCCTGACAATTTACTTCAAACTCAAGTGCACTTTTCATCGTTAAAAAGTTGAGCCGATACCTGAAAGTTTTGAGTTTCAATTGAGCTGTAACAAGTATTTCACAATTGCTTATACCAACACTGCCCAGAAGAACAAAGTTGTTAGGCGACCGGGATCTGAACAATGGGACTCCAGGTACGGCACTGTTTTCATGAATTTGCATTCCAGATTGTCCCATTTTCACTTTATGGTCATGCTTCAATGACCCCATCCGCAGTTCTTTGATTTCTGGGAGGTTTCTTGACAAAAGACTGTTGACCTCACCAAGCATGTCTTTCCAAAGCATATATTTTGGTTTTCCAGACTGTCCTATCCATGGGACCAAGTTTTGGACTGCATCAAAATTTCTTTTTTCTTCAGTTTCTATAATCTCGGAGACTAGTCGATGAAGAGTCCAGCAAGTTTCTCTGAGTGCCACAAGGTCAGCAAAGCTCAAGTGTTGAAAAATCACAAGATAGAGCTCAGTAGGGATTGGGAACATAGCGAATGTGGTTGGGCAGTGTATGATTTAGAATGAAGGAGGTTGCAGTTTTATAACCAATTATAGTATTAGCGTGAAATTCTGTTTGATCAGAAAGGGCAGGTGGAGTAATTTCGAGCAAAAACAATAAAACTCCATTGGTTATTGAATATATGAAGTAAGGCGTAGATAAGAGAAGATTTCTCTTCAACCTAAAAGGCTGTGAGGGAAACCCAGCTTTTCCTATTGTTTCTCTCCCAGCAGTTGAATCAAACTGCATAGTGATAGAAATCTATTTATTGATTTGATCTATGTTTGGATTTGAGTACACTCATAAATAGCCACTAATTGATAGTATTTCATTATCGTCTCAAGATATATTATTCTCTGATACACTTTCGCATTATTCTTACCCTGTTGAGCAAACAATTGAGCAAGGTTATGTCATTTCAACACAAGTTGCACCCTCTATAGAAGGGCAACCTCCACAGCAAGATAATCTTCTGGACAAGATATGGGATCCTTTTCGAGAATCTTCTTAATATTCTCAGAGACGAAATCCTTGTTGACCACAATCTGGAAAACCTGCTCATCGAACCAGCTATTAGACATCGAGAAGAAGCCCTTTTTACCACATTCCTCCCCCCATGAGTTTTGACTTCGCCATAGAAGAGGTTCGTCTTCCTTGTGTTTGTCTTCTTTGGCTTTTGGTTTCAGGTCAACGCCAGTAATGACCATAGCGTGATTCGTTTTTGAGAAACCAGTAACCGCACTCTCGAACTTACTGCGGCGGGGAGTACACTGGTCAGAGACAAAACTGTAGTTCCAAGCTTTTAGATCAAGAACACCGGACTTTTTATCAATAAACTGTGTGATATCACACCCGATGAACACAGGCGTGTTATGTTTAATGGACTCCATGGCGGCATACTTAAGTTCATTCATCGTTGTTTTGACAAAACAATTCTTTTTCTCACCCGTTTCTGTTCTGATACCTTTCTCTCCGATAGGACACTTGGAGTTGTACAAATCATCGCTTGTGACTCCTCCATCGTGAATTAAAGATATGTAGGTATCGAATTCAATACCCACTAGTTCGTAGAGTTGCCTAGGGGTCAATTCCAGAATAGTGGGGTTCTTCCTCGAAGTTTTATAACTTCGAAAGTAAAATGCTGTATTCGGAGTAGGAGGTTTTCCTAGAGCAGTGCAAAGATTGATATAGAATTCTGCGAGAAATTTGTCTTTAGCATGGGCCAACTTATTCATCCTATCCTCGCCTCTGTGTTTAGCAATATGACGGAGTTTGAGCGCATAGTCAATCATATGTGAATTGAAGTTGTTGCAGAAATCACTGGTATTTTTGGAATGCTCTCTTTCAGGAAATAGGGAGAGAGGAACCAGACCATACTTTCCCGCTAAGTATGAGAATCTCTTAAGTTGACCTCCATCTCTCATGGGATTGTTGAGCAATGCTTTAACTTTCTGTGTAGATAGATCCATATTGGCAGAGTAAATTATTCTATCCATAAATTCACTAGCCCTCTCAAATTTATCGTAAAAGAAAAGATAAGGCTGAGAAAATTGGAACTCAGGGATCTTCAGGTCCTGTTGCAGTTTTGTTTGCATCACATTTAGAGCAGCAAAGATCCAGCAACGACCAGATGATCCTTGGTTTGAAACTGGCGAGCCCTCAAATTCAACCACATTGCTGATTTCATGCGTATGTTTGTTGTGGGCATCTGGAATCATTGTTACTTCTCTGAAATTGAATTTAGCAACAGCAGCTTCAGCAAATTGGTTTGCACGTTCCCCGAACACTTCCTCACTCAAATTTCTAATCTTTTCCACATATGAACAATCGATTTCTTGGAGGTTCATTTTTGGGGATGTGTAAGTGTACAAAACAAATAAGAATTGGGGACTTGGTCTGTTTAAATAAGATATACTGATAAGGTTGACAGTCAGTCTATGATGAATGTGGTGTAAGTTTGAGTCTTAGCATTTATTCCTTGAGAAGATATATGAGATCTCCTATTTGTTACGCTGATACCTATCAATCTTGTCAATTACGGGCGGTGTTGTTTTGCTCCTTGATTTCAACAATGATTAATCGCTCAGACCCACCACAAAGTCATTGCAATGGGGTGGCATTTAGTTTGACAGCCCCAAAAGACATGCCTGCAAAGTCACATAACCAACCCCCCTTTGGTACGGCTAAAAAAACGTGAAACAGCAGAATCTCCTAATATATTCAGCATCTAGTGAGCGAAGCGTCATTTCTATACCTAACTAAGTCAATATGTCTCAAAGAATCAGGTGGACTTCCTTTGTTCTATTCAGGATTAACTCAACCCAACGCTAGTTCAAATTGATCCAAGTACATACAAAAATGTTGTCCAAATTGTTAGAACTGTATTAGGGCGTGGAAAATGAATTTATGAAGGTATGAATGGTGACTTTTACACATGCCAGAATACCCTTGGCTCTTGGCTCTTGGAGATAACAGATTGAATTTAAACTTTAATAATTATGCTTAATCAAAGTTTGACCAATGCGATAGAATGGCAATACCGCTGATTTCTCAGACAAAGATTTGGTTGATTTCAAGCAAGAAGACGTGGAATTTGGATTAAGAGTTTGGTTGAAGTTTGGAGAGTATATTAATGAAATTTTCTTTGTGAACATCTGTGACCCTTCTCTTACATGCCACATTTCATAGTGAATGCATTCTCGCTCTCTCAACATACAAAACTGCTGATGATGCAAATCTACGTTTTAGTATTGACAAGAAATGCTAATTCTGGTGCCAGTAACTAACTCTCTATTCCTTTCTCGCCTTTTATATGGAATGTTTGCCACCAGACTAACAAAGGACGCAACCTGAAAGATGGCCCATCGCAAGATTGGAGTGTTGAGGAAGATCAATTTTCACATCTATAAATGATTATAAAATATTTTTCATCAGATACCAAGATGCTATCTTCTCTTCTCTTTCTAATTCCTCAAAGAGCTTATGAAACCATAGTGTGTCACGCAGGAACGATTTTAAAGCTATAATTACATGGATATATCGATCTGAGTACTCAAGGATGCATCTATAGCAGTAATACAGAATAATGATATTGTGGTATTCATTTGCAATATCAACTTTAGTGCAGACCAAGCTTCTGGAATCCTTGATGTCAAAGAATTCTCAAACAGACTTAGTATCAGGAGAAAACCTTTAAAAAAACACCAAGAACACAACGAAAATCACAAAAGACAAGACGAAGCAATAATTCCTGGGAAGTTACTTCAGAGAGTTGGTTGCTGGTAGCTGGAAGATCGGACGGAACCTGAGGATCTGGCGAAAATGACAACAAATTGGTGGTGCAAGCCAGGTACACTATAAACTGAAAGAATCTAAAGCCTTCTATGAACCCTGCATCTGTTACTTTTCATGGCACATAAAATGGATAGATGATCCATTAAAAGTGAAAAAGTGAAACGCCAAACCGACGAAAGAGAAATGAGGAAGAGATGTTGAATAACAAAAAAAACAAAAACAATCAATAGTCTGTTTATGAGAACACGATCATAACCTGATGACCACCTTTCCGACTTCAACCTGTTTTCCCAATCTTACCTTTTTTTCCAGTAATAACACCAAATAAGAACAGTATAACTTGTGGACTACTTCAATTACTTAGTACTTAATTTGTGTCATACGATTTCATTGTCCTGTTGGTTTTCTTTGTTCTATATGTGAGTTCTTTGTCTCCTTCGTATAACATTAAGATTGATGTACAATTTATGTCTTACAGCGAATTAAGCTTAGTCTTTATGCAGCATATCGTTTATTCTCTGCGGTTAATTTAACTAGAGACTACCTTCTAATTTCTCAGACTAGGAAGAATATGATTTCCGGAGCGACCAACAGCATTGACATCAGGAACAGGAATTCCGTACTTGGTGTTCTGGAAGTATCCCTTTTTGGACTTGTTGTTGTACAGACCAGAAGTGTCGACCTTTTTGTTCTTGATATGGAGTTTATCAGCCACAAACTTGAATACGTTGGCATCAACATCGTTTCTACCCAGATGGGGAAGCTCCCAGTTGGCCTGGACAGTCGCCAAACTTGAATAATGGTTGTAGAAAGTATCGTCAGTGGTGCCCTTGAGTTCTTCAGGAATAGCACCGCCAAGAAGAACAGCATACACCTTGTTTTTAATGTTGTAGTTTTCGCTCTCGTCAAAAGTCAGAATGATGAGGCTGTTATCAGAAAAGTACTTGTTTTTGAGTAGAGGTCGAAGGAAGCTCGAAGACCATTTTCCAGCTACTTCGATATCGGAATCGTGTCCGTCATTGGTCATGTTGGGGGTCACAAACGCCCATTGAGGAATATCGTGATTTTCCAAGTCCTTGTAGAACTCAGTAAAGTTCTTGAGGTATCCCAGACGCTCAGGTCGATTGGCAACAGAGTCGTGCATAATCAAAGGGTTGTGCTTTCGAACATAATCGTGGGCACCTTCCTGGTTCTTGAACTGGTAACCATCATACCCAGTGTAGGGCTGGTGTTCCTGGTACTCTCCCCAAGAGATATGCTTGGTATCGAGCAGATCAGCAACAGTAGCCACCTCTTCAGGAACCCGTTTGAAAGAGTCAGACTTGTCTCCGTAGTAATCTCCAGAGACAGCAGCAATATAATTAGGCTGAGAAGGATGGGTCAAGGCCCAGTAGTTGGTTAACAAGATACCTTCCTTAGTAAGAGCCTTGAGGTCGGCCTGGCCAAACGCCTTTTTGTAGTCGGTGTTCTCCAACCAGATCTGGTAATATTTGTCAAAGACACGGCCCTTGACTGTCTCGTATCCCTCATCCTTCCAGTGGTTGGAGTGGGAAGTAGCAGCTGCAGAAGCAATCGCTTCAGGAGAGGGCTGGATCTTGGAGAATGTAGGAGCTCCAGCAGATACAACTGACGCAAGTGTGACTAAAGTGAGGAGTTTCATGTCTACAGATTAAACCATGTCCAGTGGAAGTGTATATATATCATCGGAAATACATGGTATTGATACGCCCACCTTTGTAAAGTTTGTGAATGGTCAATTGGGACGGTGTGATAGGCTGGGCGTCAATTAAGCAATGGCATACGGCTACAGATTTCAAACTTACAGATTATTAAACCCTGTTTGTTGCCGAGGCTTGGCTAGATTAGCGAGATGGCAGGGGAACTAGTGGGGAATACTAGTGGATGACACTAGCGTTAAGATAAAGACAAAAATACAGAATATTTTATTTCTAGAAGATATAGATCATCATGGGAAAAGTTTTTCATGACGATCATTATCAATTCTCGGCTTTTCGCTGTTTCAGCTTCATTGTCATTGTATCATTGTTCCCCTGCATATATGCTGGCTTGGGCACATATAGGAGATACCAGAACAACGAATTATACCAACACGTGTTGTGTGGCACGTTTTATACGGCACTGTAGTCATATATAGCCTTGGTGGTTATTGGTACATTCGTCTTACCATCCTGCAAAATCACTCTTCTCTAACGTAGTTATTCTTTTTCGTTTCTGGGCGATCGACGATGCAGGATCGTCTACAGTATCTTGAGTCACCTCTGGAACCTTCAGGTACCTTCCTATCTTTCCGTTGTCACTGGTTTGCTTTTTCAAAAAAGGTGAATCATCGAAAGGTTTAGTTTCAACTGGCTTGGCAGGGCCTTCCTCCAGAAACTTAAACGGATCGGTAGAGATAGTAACACTTTCTAGGGTTATGTTTTTCACGGGACGATCTTCCTTTGTTTCTGCAAGCTCCAACGTGGTCAAGAACGAGTTATCTACAACCCGTCCAAAAACGGTATGTTTGCCGTCTAAGTGCGGGGCTCGGCTGTAGGTGATGAAAAACTGGCTGGAATTCGTTCCTTTGCCCCGATTAGCCATACTCACTACACCTCTGCTGTCGTGAGTATGAGGGTTAAATGTGCCACATTCATCTCTGAACGTCTTCCCAAAAACAGACTCTCCTCCCGATCCGGTACCTGTAGGATCACCTCCTTGGATCATGAAATGCTTAATATTACGGTGGAAGATAGTGCCATTATAATATCCTTTTTGTGCAAGTTTGACAAAGTTGAAAACCGTTAGTGGTGCATTGTAAGGGTACAGCTCTAGATTGAGCTGGCCTTTTTTGCCCTGACAATTGATAGTAAGTAATGCATACACTGGATCCTTCAATTCCGGCATTTTCGGCTTGAGTTTATCGATTGCATCTTCTTCTACCACCGTCACCTTTGTGGTCGGAACATACGTTGTGGATGTCAATGAAGCAGCCACATGGTGAGTAGTAGTCTGGCCGGTTCTGTCGATTGGTTTAGTATCGTCTGAGTTTTCCATAGCCTCGCCAGTTTTCACGACTGGCCCTCCATTATTGCCAGACACGTCATCTTCACAATTGCGTAACTTCGTGACATCTGCTTTTGTGAACGCTTCATCACTCACTGGATCCCTTCCACTCTTGGCCAACTCCTTGATGGTATCCTCGAGATACACACGTTTACTTGGGCGCACTACAACGGCTGTGTGATATTTCGTCATCTCCTTGAAGCTCACGGGATCGATGATCTTGCCCTCCCCATTCGTTGTGACAATCAACTTCATCAGATCCGTACGGGAAAGCGTAGCTCCTTGTACTACAGGATGAGGAACATTTTTACCTTTACCTGATTTTTTGCTCTGTTTCACAATGTATGGGACCACGTTTTTGATGTCATACACGAATCCCAGCTTGTCACACATCATGCTTTTGGTCTCGATCGGTTGTTGGCCAATAGTACAGTACCAGAAAGGGTTTTTCTGCACAGATGCCTGATTGCCGGACTTTTTGCCTCCTCCTGCACTGTGATCTCCAAGAGCCCATTCACTCTGAGTGATGTATAACTTGTCTGTGTTTTTTCCCATGGCAGTGATGGAGATTTCGTTTCGTGAATAATGTGCATGATGTATGCTTTAACTACATAGACAAGCTTAATTCTGAACTTTAAATAATTCTCGAACTTTAGGTAGTTTGTTTACTTAGCGTCTCTCCTGAGACCTCACGTTCAATTCAAATGCTAAGATTTGTACTCTTCACTATCTCTCGTAAAGCCGCACTTCTACAAAACTACATTCCGCTCAATCCACTAACCATCATGCTATTTCTTATACGCTAATAACCCACGGGAAAATCATTGCTGCCTCTTGGGGTGTGAAAACCCGAATGCTCCTCGTCGGGATGGGGAATTTCATGATTGGTCACAACCGTCAGTTGCTGGGTATCCTGGGAAGGTTCCATCTGAGCCTCCTGAACCTGTTTTTCTGTTTCCTCCGTTTCTTCTGGAATTCCACTCATCTGTAAGTCCTCCGTTTTGAGCATGGAAAACTCCTCCTGGGCCTGGTTCAACAGTTTGGCAAACTGCGGGGAGTCAGCGTTTTCCTGGCTGTTGGCTGCCCGCTCCACCACCATGTCCCACCATTTGGCCACCAGCGCCTCATGCTCCTCCTTGAGGTCCTGTCGTTCTTGGTACACCATTGTGCATTGGTCGAACAGCTGGGGATTAGCCTCCATGATCATCTTCATTGTGTTGTACACCATGGAGTGGATGGTGCGGTTCCAGTGACCCCTGGAGTTTTCGTATAGCGCTGGAAAGATGACTGGAAGAATCTCGGTGATGTTTTCCGACATGAGTGTGCAGAAATATTCATTGTTCCAGTAATAGAGCGCCCGTTCTGCCACCTGGAAATGCTGTGATGAAATACATTTTGCCAGTTGTGAGAAAAGTGGAATCTGGATTCGTTGGAATTCTGAAGGTTCCATCACCTCAAAGATATCTTCAATCTCATTCAGGAACATGACTTCCTTGGACGAGTTCACCTTAGGCCAGTATCTCAGCAGACCCAAAATAACCTCTTCTGTGAGTGAGGGGTCCTTTTCCAGAAACTGCACAACACAGTAGGCTAGCTGAGGATGGTACAAACTCAGGGTCTTGGCTTTATGCAGCGGTATAAGTACGCGTGACAGGAAGATTTTATGTTCATCTTTAAGCGGTAGTGCAAATCCGTTGATGATGGAGCCTAGGATTTCCAGCAACTCTGCAACTCCATTGAACCGTTCGGTCTCGTAAATGAACTGGAAAAACACATTGTTAATGGAACGTCGAATGTACGCTCGTAGGTTGAGGAACTTTCCATAGATTCGATGCAAGGTGGTTTTGAGGCAATCTCGCTCACGAATGTCCTCACTGTCAAATAGCTCTAGAAGATTCTGCACAAACTTGTGGTCGATAAACTTTTTGGCCTGTGTATGATTGAAATCTGGCGACTCGATGAACTTGAGGAAAAACTCGTACACGAGCTGCATATGTGGCCATGCGACTTCACAGACAGGTTCGTCCTCGTCTGGATCGAAAACTTCGCCTACAGGGTTAACTAGAGGAGGGGTGGGTCTGAAGATGTTTTTGCCAAACATTCCCACGACTTGGGCGTACATTTCGTCACTGATGGTGATTCGTGTGTTCGCCACAAAGTCCAGCAATTCATGCAACGCCATACGTTTGATATCTTTACCTTGGATATCTGAAGAGGGGTCATTAAAATCAAAAATGGTGTTGCATTGTTTGACCTTTTGCAAAAACAGGTCAGCGCGTTTCCGGAACGGGACCTCGTTGAACCCGGGCAATCGCTCCAGTTCTCGCTCTTTACTGATTTCCAGCCGGCTGGAGTTGTGTCGTCGTGGAGTCTTGACTTCGGGTCCGTCGGCGTTCAGCAGCTCGAATGAATGTCGTTTAGGAGGCTCCAGGTCGGTGGGCATGGTTTCCAGTTGGCCCGGAGACGAAGGGTGATGATGGGGTGCTCCGGAGTGGGTGCTCATGTGACCTGTAACGTGTCCCATAGTTACGTGGCTGGATGCCTGAGCTGAGCCCAGTTGAGTTGGGCCGTCGAGGGTGGGTGGGGTGACAATAACACTGGTATTGCTTGAGTTACTGGTGTTGTTGTTGTTGTTGTTGTTGTTGCTACTGGAAGTAACACTTGTGTTGCTGCTGCTTGAAGTAGTGTTACTAGTGATGTTACTAGTGAGGTTGGTGGCAGGTCCGCTGGAACCTCCGTTATTGTTGCTTCCGTTGTTACCTCCATTATTGGTGCTACTGGTGTTACCGCTCGGTTCGCTCGCGGACTCCGGCGTCTTCTTCCTATCAGTCAACGAGAACGACCTCTTGGGGCCACTATCCTCCTTCTTTTTGTTCTTGGTCGACGAATCACTGTGCGACTTTGATCGCGACAGCATTCGCTGCTTGAAACCTCTCATCATCTTGACGAGGGGGTGTTGGGGAAACTAAGAGTGTGCGCGTCGGTGGGAAATACGGGGGGAATTAAATCAGCGAATCAAAAAATCAAAATCCACGTCGTTTGTCGTTTTGTTGTGCACAAATTGCCGGTCACAAACAGTCTTGGGATTCCACGATGCAGCTATGTCGACGTGCTCTGCAAGTATGTGACAGCTAGTTAGGTTGTGATGATGTGTGATGACAGCCATACACCACGCACATACGTTGCATCAAAGCTGCATTGGGGAGTAGCCAAGTGAGTGAGCGAAGATATAACACAAAAACAGAAATGTAGCAAGAGTGGTGGTTTTGTGTAGAGCAAAGTGTCACAGAAACAACGTGGAAACAAATTTATATTTGTACCTCCATCAATTCGTTTTCAGAGTAATACGGTAGCTTTCAACAGTAAGGTTGGGCAGAATTATACAATAATAGAACTGACAATTATACAATTATAGAAGCGACAATTTATAAACTGTCAAATTCTCGTCTTCCTGATTGTTAGAGTACATAGCTAAAAACACAAACAGCAGTTTCTTTGCTTCTTTGTGTCTCACTCTCACTCTTACTTCTTCTTCGGTAATACTCTCCCCAATTGAGCCACACCAAGCTTCCATTTCATGCCCAATGACTTCACTGTCTCAAACACAAATACAGAAGGGGGAAGAGGCAAGAGGAAGGCAGCGGCAGTCACGTGATAATCCTCTCTCTTGCCCCCTGTCATTTTGGGTTTCATTTTTGGTATCTCCGAGGTAACGGAGTTAGTTAGTGAAGAAGTAACAACTCATTTTCTTCATTATGGTGGAAGATTGGAATTTCAAACTACTGGAATATAGTTACGTTACACAAACACTCAACGCCACAATTACAGGGGGATTTCTTTTTCCACACGCCTCATCTCGCACAGCCCCATTTTCGTGTCGCACAAGCACATATCTCATGCACTCTGGAAGTTTATCAATTAGGTAGGTGGAGGAAAGGTGGGACGAATGGAACGAGGTGGAGGTAATTGAATAAGCGAGTATTGTGGTGTAGTTTTTTTGATCCGGAATAGATGGAAATTATGTTGGGTTGTTTTTGGTTGTTTTTTTTTTGGTTTTTTCGTTTTTCTATTTTTTACACTTTTCTCTATTTTCTCTATTTTCTCTATTTTCTCTATTTTCTCTATTTTCTCTATTTTCTCTATTTTCTCTATTTTCTCTTTTTTCTCTATTTTCTCTATTTTCATTATTTTCTCTATTTTCACTATTTTCTCTATTTTTACATTTCTAAACTTTTCACTATTTTATGGCTTTTGTTTGCCACCATTGATGGTGACAATGTGTTGTTGATTAGTCAGATCGAAAATGTCTTTTCACTGAGCTTCTTCAGTCTATTTATATCTCCGACTTCCCCACCTCGTGAAATGTCAATTTATGTAACCTTCAACGACTAACTCAGTTATACGATTTCGTTGATTGTGTCAAAATGTGAACAGAGTCCTTCGTTACTATCTACTATCACCGCTCAATCTAAACTGCATTCTTAGATAAACACAATAATATATCCACCCCCTGTAGCAATGGTCTTACCGTGTAACGTCTAGCTCTACGCGGCAAAGACACCATTGACATACAACTATCGTCCGACACTCCTGAGGAGTCAGAGTCGTCATCTGAAGACTCCCACCTCACTGCAGGCTCAGAAAAACACCGTTTATTCGCTTGCCACCTCCGCGTGGCCGTTGGTACATTCTTCCGGTACCATTTGATCGGCACCGACA
Organism: Yarrowia phangngaensis; assembly: GCA_900519005.1. NCBI lineage: Eukaryota > Fungi > Ascomycota > Dipodascomycetes > Dipodascales > Yarrowia > Yarrowia phangngaensis. Next base: position 2,602,387 of record ULGR01000002.1, on the reverse strand, counting down.
CTATCGGCAAGCGCCTCCTCAGAGATATCACCATCAATCCTCCCATGTTGGTCCTCGTTGTTTTGGCCTGACGCGAGCGTCGTGAGCTCCACAAACCGTCGGATGAGGGGCACGGGCAAAACAGCGGGGATGTAGGAATCGAGTCGTTTTAGTAGTCGAGGCTCACAGATCTCAAATGGACCAGAGTCCTCAAGAGGAGAAGTCTCCAGAAGGAGAACTGCATTCTTCTCAAGCTTGACCTTTTCAGAAATGGTCTTCATGATTTCGGGCGAAATGGGAGCCTCGTAGTCGGCTGACAGGTACTGACCAATCAGACGATGAATCTGCGAAGGAGTGAGAATCCAGCAAATATCGTAGATGATCTCAATATCTTCGAGAGTAGATTTCTTGAGCTGTAGCAGCTTGGCGGACTGCATCAGATGCTCGAGCTTGACTACACCATCAGCAATATCATGCGACTTGCACCATTCCTCGATTCGAGTGATGTTGTAGTTGATTTGCAGACCTCGCTTCCATGACAAAAAGTTCTTTCGCATCAACAAATCGTTGAAGGCCTTGACGCCGATCATGGAAAGCAGCTCCATCAACGACTGTCGAACACTCTGCTTCTCGTTGAAGTAGCATGTCATGGCCTTGTACACCTTGTTGAACAGGTTAAGAAGATCGTCCATGGAGTAGGAGACGTTGGAAGTGAACATCTTGGCGAGGAATCGTCCGTTGGAATCAGTAGTCATGAATCCAGGTAGGGCCTGAGAAAGAACAATCGCAGGAACAATCATCTTATCCAACAACTTCTTGAGCTCCTTCATCCAGGTATGGTAAATGTTGAATTCGAGGTTTTCCAAGTCGGCCTTGACTACATGCACAAGACGACCGTACTGCTGGAATTCGTACTCACCCATTTCTCCCATGATGTCAACGTTCTGGGCAATGTTGGCCTGAGCAAGGCACACAAACGACATGATTTCATGGACGTTGGACAGCCAGAAAGCTCCAGGGTAGATCACAGCCTCACCGCTAAGTTCCAGAACATGTTGTTGGATAGCCTCCATGACTTTAGCCAAGAACCGTTCTGACTCCTTGATGAAACCCAGACGCCACATTTCCGAGGTGATCAAGTTGAGAATATGAGCAGGGAAGAGAACTTCTCGGGGCAAGAACTGGTCCTCGGAAGTATGTGGAATGGGGATGTTGAGTTTATTGATCAACACCTCAATAACTTCATCGTAAAGCTCTTCAGTCTGGGACTCGAGAAGTTGCTCAATCTGACCGTTAACACCAAGAGAAGCCATCATTTCTTCAACTGAAGCACCAGGAGCAGCAGGAGCCGATTGACGTACAAAAGAAGCGTTTCCATCAACCATGCCTGCAGAAGTAAGAGATCGTCGCTTGATGTTTCGTCGCTTGGTAGAGGCGGCAACAGCAGCAGCGGTAGTTGCGACTTCAACAGCCGCCACACCGTTCTGTTTAAGTTTCTCGATTTCGTGCTTGGCCTGCTCTAGCTGCTCACTGAGAGACTTGTTGGTATCAATATGGACGTTAGTAGCCTCGACATTATCGGCAACCTCCTTGGTCTTGGCCTCAAGTTCAGCCTTGAGAGTAGCATTGGCCTCTTCAAGGGCAGTCAACTGAGACACAGACTCCTGGTAAAGTTCGTCGAGAGAAGCAAGTTTCTGCTCAAGCTCGTCGATCTCAACCTGATGAGCCCGCTCCTTCTCCTCAAGTGCATCTTCCAGCTCCTCGACTCGAGAAGCCTGCTCAGTAGACTTGGTGTTGGCAGCCACAGATCGGGCGTTGAGCATATCCAACTCCGCCAAGAGTTTCTTGTTCTCGTCCCGCTTGGCAGTGAGGTTCTGGGTAAGTTCGACCACCTTGTTTTCCAGTCTGTACTGCACCTCCTTGAAGTGTTTCTCTGATTTGGCCTCGATCTTAAGCTGCTTGAGCTGCTGCTTGGCTTGACGTCTTCGGATCAAAGACTGGATCAAGACAACGCTCTTCATCTGGCTCTTGTACTCCTTTCGAGCAATGTAACCTCGGAAGTTTCGCTGGATGGTCAGAGCAGCACTCTTCTGGGCAGCCTCCTCGATGCTTCGTCGAACCATGACACCTCGGAAAATAGCCTGCAGACGAATAATACCTTCTCGCTTCTGCTTGTACTCTCGTCGCCCAGAAAATCCTCTCCAGGCAGACTGAATAACCACGGCAGACTTCTCTCGCTGAAGCTCCAAAAACTTTTGACGGGCAACATGGGCTCGGAAAAGAGTCTGGGAGGCGATGATGGACTGTCGAATGTCCAGGTACTTCTTTCGGTAGAATCTCTTTCGAACATTCTTCTGGATGACAATAGCACATTCGTTGAGTCTCTCCGATCTCAGACGCTCCAAGAACGCAAGCATACCGGCTCTGAAGAAGATTTTGGTCTTACCGAGTTGGAATTTATCCTCCTCCTTGATAGTCTTTTCCAAAATCAAGTTACAGAGATCTCGTACCTCCATGGATCCCCATTCAGACGATGGAACAAGCATGTAGTATCGAGAAATGAACTCCTCATAGGACCATCGAGATGGGAATCCCGCACAAGAAATTCGGATAGTCTCTAATACACCACATGCTCTCAACTGGGAAAGAACAATGGGAGCAGAAAACGTCCACGCGGTCTTTTCCTCGTTGGGCTTGATACATCGAATGTAATGCACGTTGGTGGAGTTGATGGTGGTCATGAGATCAATAAGCGAGCTCTTGAAAATTCGGCCGAGAGTGGGCTTCTTGGGCACTCGCACACCAGGCTTGGTGGGGGCAGCAGGTGCGTTTTCAGAAGCAATAGTAGCAGCCACATCCAGAATGTTCTTGAGGAAATCGTTCTTGGTAGCCATGAGAACCTCCAGATGTTCATCAGGAACAGCATCTCGATTCTTCTCCACGAATCCCTCAGTCTCGTAGTTAACATCCTGAGCGTAATGGGCAACGACAAAGGAAGTGTTTCCAAATCGGGGTTTCTTGAAATGCTTGTTCTGGGGGGTATCCAGCTGCTGGTACAGCTTGGTGCACCATCCCTCATCACTTCCAGCAGGAAGACGCGACTCCTCATCCAGTAGCGACAGAATACCCAGCTTGGTTTCGATCAAATCAATACAAGGCTGGTTATCGGAGAAATCAATAAACGTCCAGTTGATTTCTTCCTGGATATACTCGTCCTGCTCCAGTTTGAAAACATGCTGGTTAAACTCCTGTTGTAGCTTTTCGTTGGCATAGTTGATACAGAACTGCTCGAACGAATTAGTCTTGAAGTGCTCGAAGCCAAAGATATCCAGTACACCAATGAAGGTCTCCACCTGTTCCTGGATTTCAGGATCACACAATCCACTGTTGAGTTCATGGACCAACCAATCGAACAACGAGGTGTAAATGTGTTTGGAAACCGAGTCTCGCACCACCATGGCCTGCTTATGAGTCTGGTTACTGACAATCTTGTCTGCTCGAGTGACGATTTGTTTCTTGGTGATCCATTTGGCAAAAAGAACAGGGTCGATTTGCAGCAGTTCACAGGCCTTCACAAGAGAGGGCTCATCGGAAGAAAGAACTGCGTCTTGACGGGTTTGACCGATCTCAATGTTTCCAATATGAAGAATACCTGCGAGGATTTTCCACAAATTTTCTTGTTCAGGAGTACCAATTCCAATGGTTTCAAGAGAAGCCGCGGTCAGTTTGAACTCTTCGGAATCATCTACTCCTTCAATGATGTCGTTTCCTCCTTGGTTGAGGTATCTGAAAGCGGGGACTCCTCCTTCGATGCCAAGAGATTTACACACTTCCTCAGAGGCTCCTTTAACCAGTTGGTAGAAAATATGATAGTTTCTCTCTGTAGGGGGCTGGAAAACTAGACGTGATCTTTCCAGCAAGAAAGTTCGAATTCGAGCTCCGACAATATCGAGCTCCTTGTTGAAGTTGATTTCCAAGTATTTTCCGAATCGGGAAGAGTTATCGTTTCTAGTGGTTTTGGCGTTACCAAACGCTTCCATGATTGGGTTTGTGGCCAGAATCTGCTCTTCAACATGTGATAAAGATTCTCCTTGAGACGCGTCTCGTTTTCGTGGTCCTAGAGGATCCTCCACTGTAGCAAAATATCGCATGATATATTTTGCCGAGACGGTTTTTCCGGCTCCAGACTCTCCAGAAACCACAATAGTCTGGTCCTTCTTGTCTCGCAACATGCATCTGTACGCATCTTCAGCAATAGCGAAAAGATGGGGTTCCAACTCACCACGAGTCTTTCCTGCATAAGCCTGGATGATATCCGGGGTATATAAGTTGTCTACACGCTGGAACGGGTTTGTGGCGATCAGCACAATTCCGGAGTAAGTGTAAATGTTGAGCATCTGATACCGTGTTCGGATGGCGTGCAAAACACTGGGTTCGTTCAAATAAGATAGAGAGGTCAGATCTTCAGTGGATTCCAGAATGGGTGGGTTTCGTAGTGGCAATTGTGGCGCCTCTGAGGACGACTTGAGCACAGAAACGGTGGTATCCACAGTTTTCTCTTCTCCATTCTCCAAAGTCAAAAGAATCGATACTTTTTCTCCATCGGTTTTTTGACTCACTACTTCAGCTCCCACCCATCCTTCCTTGTCATCTCGGATCCAGCAACGGCTTTGTGTTAGCTAATGGCTGGCAGCTTATGTGTTCGTGTCTCCTGATACTCACACTCCGGGTTCGTAACTGATGGCCATGGTCCAATATTAGTGAAAACACGTGGCTTGTGTCGGCGTCGCGTTTGTGTCGAAGTCTTTGGCAAAAACGAGCGTCCAACAAACACAAAAACGTACTTGCAACTGTTCTGTGAAAGACACACGTACAAAACACCCTTTCTGGTTTGATGTGAAAAGTTAAATCTTGAACTTTGATTTGGAAATAAGGACCTCCCAGAAACAAAAAAATTGGTAACCAGGCAACCAACAACAATAACCGAGCTGGGTAAAAAATAGACAGAGACATTTATATTTTGGGGCTATCCTATTTATCTTCTTTAAGTCTTTGTGTCACCTAATTTTTTCTGGCTCACCCACACTTTTATTTCCATTTCTTCATTTTACCACTTTCACATGTAAAATTATATCTCTCATATGATCTTTACTTCACACCTCTCCCATATACGTGTCCTATAACCTGCGCGCGCGCCCCTGCACATTCCAAAAGTAGGGGGTCCCCTAATCCACTGAATTTATTATCAACTATTGTTTTGTCATAATGTGAAACATAACAATAATCAAATGAGACAAATAGTGTTGTAGTTTTTATTGTTGTTGTTTTTTTAATCTTTTATAACGTAAAAATAGTTTCTTTTCCGTCCCCCTGAGATTCACATTCTTTGTGTACGATTATATTTGAGCCTATGAAATGTCATGCACTCTACTGGAGCTAAAAGAAAGGGGCATGTGACGTGGTACAGAATATGCAGTCGTATGATGTGGCACATGTGGGGATGCTGAAGTCAACTGATGTATTTTGGCAAGTAAGTCAGAAGATAACTGCGATTTATTTAGGCGACACTTGCTGTAGATCACGTGCGTTAGGGTTAGGGTATGTGCATTATTGGAATGGAATCTAGGTTATGGTTATAGTTAAGGTTCAGGAGAATATGCTGCTTGGGCTAGGGTTGACGAATTGGTTTAAATGGTTTGTGATTAAATGTATGAAAACAATTCTGTCTGTGATAGTTAGTTTCCAACAAACTTTATTCAATTAAAGCTAACCAGATGAGTATTTAGTTAACAACTCACACGTCAACCAGTATTTAGTTGATATTTCACTTCAGCAGTATTTAGTTGACACTTCACCAGTATTTAGTTGACACTTCACCAGTATTTAGTTGACATTTCACCAGTATTTAGTTGACACTTCACCAGTATTTAGCTAACACACTTCAGGTCAAAACGCTCATATGTGCAATTCATGAATAATCTGTTGACCGATAGCCACATTTGAGTGGATAACTACACCCTTCCACTGTCACACCACATCTACAGTCACGTGAACAATTGTCCAGAATCTACAGCTTCCTGGATCCGTTCACCTTCCTGAATCCGTTTATCATCCCCGGATCCGTCCAATGTCATGCATAAATTATCAATATTTAACCGTCTATTCCTGTCGCTGTTCGATCAGAGCAGCCTTCTTCTTATCCAGAGTCTCCAGAGACTTCTGGTGGATGTTGTGAAGCATCAGTCCAAGACCAGCCCAGGCAGCAGCCGAGAAAACGTAGCCCAGAGGGTAGTAACCAGCAGGCTTGAGTCGGATTTTGTTGGAAAGGAATTTTGCTGCGATTCCTGAGTTAGCAAGGAGATTAATGAGAAGGGGATTAACGAGGAAATGGGAAATCAGAGCTCTAGGCTCCGGGCTCCAGGCTCCTGACATTTCTCAATCGGTTAAACTTACCAAGACCAGATGCACCAACTAGCGAAGTAAACAGAGCCATTATTGTGATTTTGTGGTGTTCTCCAAAGATATGACTTGTGATGCAAGTTCCAATATCCAGTATAAAGTTTGACGAATTTGGAGACGTGTGATTCGTTGGTTCGAGTAGGGTAACTAGTGGTTAAGAGTTCGATCCGCGAGGGCTGCATGACCGGTTTGGAGAAACGCCCATAACGTCCTCCTCAATTGTTGAAATTTACTTAGTTCTACTAGGCACCATCGTATTTGTCATCCAATTGTATATTCCTTCCTGCTAGAACCAATTGGAATTCCCATGGAGTTCACCAGTTGCAGGCAGGACCCAAGCGCTTCAAATACATGTTGATGTACCCAAGGATACTCAGAATTGGGCACCAACTCTCAATTCTCTCGATAGGACTGTCAGGGTTGAAGTCAGTGAAATGCGTGGGTTGATGCGATCTTTGGGATTTCGAGCAGTTGTAACCTTCGAGCCGGGTCGATGAGGAAACTCTTCGGCTCAGATCTGTGATTTTGGATAACAATATTGGTCTTGGAGGCCATTACACTGATTCGATGACATCATTGTTCGGGCTCCAAGGCGAGCGATCTGCTTTCTACAGAAACTGGCTCTGTGAAGATCTGTCAGAAGGCTCAAGCCCGTAGGATTCTGGCAGACCTTGGCCAGTCCCACCTGCAGCAGTGGCAGGAGTTCTTCTAGTAACACCTCAGTCTGATTCTCTCACTTCAGATTTGGTAACTCATTCCTACTGCCTGAGAGCTGAAATGATAAAACGTTTAGTTTTGAGAACTTCATAATCCACCAAAACTACCGTCTTCAAGCAGAGTCACCTGACGATGCGAGTTTGGGCATAGGTGTGTGCAGTACCAAAGGTGGCTGGCTCACACTCAGGTTCAAGACTTTGCTCATCAGGTACTATAATTCACTTTACCTAGAAGGATCTCCATGTTAAGGGGAACGGTGGCACGAGTCTGTGAGAAGTAACGCCTAGGATTTGGAAGAGGGCTAGGCTGTTCGATGCAGTGTGAGAAGTAACGCCTAGGATTTGGAAGAGGGTTAGGCCGTTCGATGCAGTGGCTCCACGGTGATCTAAGGAAGGGAAGCGAAACCGTAACTTCTAGATCAACGGTTGCGGTACCGGGGACCAACTGAGTCAGGCTGAGTCCGAGTCCAGGCTGGCAAGCACTGTGAACCTACTGGCAAGCACTGTGAACCTACTGGCAAGCACTGTGAACCTACTGGCAAGGCACTACAATGGTTCGGTCAGTATTAATCCCTCTAGCACCTAACATCATTGCCAAACCGCCTCACGACAATGGTGGCCAATGGCAACGGTGGTTCGAAAAACCGCTCCAACAACAGCTCCATCGAATGACGGACGACCTACGAAGCAAATGAAATGGTGACAATAGAAGTGTGAATGGAAGTCTTCGCTTATCTCAAGGGATCTGTTTAGGAACCAGACAGTTAATTGTCTGTAATGATCGTCCAACGAGTCAGATGGTTGACTTTCAGGTTCACTTTCAGGTTCACTTTCAGGTTCACTTCAGGGTTCATGCCGTCACCTCCCAGCATACCCGGGTTAGGGTTGAAAACCTGATAAACTTGCATACACTAACTAGGAATCAGAAACCATCCTTCAGCATGTCAGAACTAACGCCTGCTCAGCTCAAGGCGCAGAAAAAAGCGGCTAAAGCTGCCAAACGAGCGGCTTCCAAAGAAGCAGCAGGAAAAGCCCCCACACGTGACCCTCGTGACGCCAAGAAGGAGGTTAAAAAGGACACACCTAAGGAGACCAAGGAGGCCACCGCCAATAATACACAATCTAGCCAAGTGTCTACGTCTGTGTCTAAACCCAGAAACCGACCGGCATTATTTGGACATCTTGAGAAAGCTGGAAAAGTTACAGCTGCCGATGCCGGCAATGATGTTCATCCTGAGGTGATTACACTAGCTCTGAGATATTCGTCATACCAGATTGTGGGGTCATCTGATCGAGCTCGAACTTTGTTGCAGGCGTTTCAGCGAGTTATTAGTGATTATGTGACTCCAGAGGGCACCACATTGTCCCGAAATCTCACCACTCATTTGGGACACCAGATTGACTTTGTCATTTCGGCACGGCCGCTTTCTGTGTCGATGGGAAACGCCATTCGATGGCTCAAACAGGAAATTTCCGTAGTTAGCATTGACATGTCCGACCAGGCCGCCAAAGATATGCTTGTGGACAAGATTGACGAATATATCCGAGAGAAGATTGATATGAGTGGAAGTGTGATTGTGGAGAGCGCAATTAATGATATTGCCGATGGAGATACAGTTTTGACTTTTGCGCATTCTGAGGTGGTGGAAAATACGTTGATTGCCGCTCATCAGGCTGGAAAACGGTTCAAGATCATCGTGGTGGATTCAAGACCTTTGCATGAGGGCAGAAAGCTTGCTCGAGATCTGTCGGCTCGTGGAATCGAGTGTGTCTATGTTTTGGTTTCAGCTCTTGCCCATGTTCTCGATGATGTGTCTCGAGTGTTCCTTGGCGCCCATGCCATGCTTTCTAACGGCGCATTATTGTCTCGGGTGGGTTCTGCATTGATTGCCACTGCTGCAAAACGTAAAAACATCCCCGTGATTGTCTTGTGTGAGTCCATGAAGTTCTCCGACCGAGTCCAGCTCGATTCCGTGACTCTTAACGAGCTGGCGTTCCCAGAAATGCTCGCCAACTCCAGCATTTGCGATAACAAAAAATACACCCCCGACAGCTCCATCACGTCACTCAAGTACCTGAATTTGTGCTACGATCTCACTCCTGCCGCAAACCTAACCAAAATTATCACCGAGCTTGGTCATCTGCCTCCTTCCGCCGTTCCCGTCATCATGCGAGAGTACAAGTCCGCCTACACTATGTAATAGAATCAAAGTAGTCTGGAGTAGTTTGATAGTCGATGCGTAAATCTACGACATTACTTTTAAACATTAGATGTAAATTTCCTTTCAAGCAAATTCCAACTGAATGGAGTTGATGCCAAAAGATTTATGGCTTCTATGCTAGCCCACCCATGCTTGAGACGAGAAAAGCTCTGGCAGAACATTATGCAACAACTTTCAAAGAGATGTGGGTGGATTGACATTCAATCGTGTTCCGACTTATCATTATTGTTGCCAATTAGAAGTGGAGTAGCAAATCCTGAGAAGTACTGTGTCGAATACTACGGCCAGGTTCGCACACCCATTCAACACACTCTCCAAAGAAAAAGGACAATGAAAGGTCCAGTTACCTTGCGTGTGGTAGTTAAAGCTCATCCACTAAGTAGAGGATGTATTGTTCCCTCTTCTCCTTTGGCTCCAGAGTTGGATTCTTTTTTTCAGATGATTGAAAATGAGTCACATGGTTTGGATTTCCCCTTCCGCGTATGGAAGCCCTGAATCAAACTGGTTTGCCTCGACTTGAGATCAACAAACCTGCTCTATTGAGATCAACAAACCTGCTCTACATATATTGAACAATATCTCTTGAACAAAGTCCCCACCCTGCAAATCCAGGAAAGAAAAAAAGCAGTGATTGTCATCATTCTGTAGCTCTTCATAAAGATATTGGATCTCGTGCGAGAACCAATTACTGGAACAATCACACCATTGGACAGTACCCTCGAACAAGGCGGAAATAAAATGACCAACAATAAACGATTCAATCGATTACAACAAGTGTCACAAATCCGTCCATACAAAAGATGTACCTTTTCAATCCCTGAGTAATCTTTGTCAAACAACTTTGGGCAAAAGCCTTAACTGTTGTATGACATATAGGCCTTTGAGGCGCGACAGTTAGCGGCGAAGACAGCCAAACACTGTTCCGTAACCCGCTCTATTCGACAAGATGCATTCAGTCATCCCACCTTGATTACTGAGATTCAGAAAGGAGAGAAATCAACCTACTTCTGAAACATGGGTACACCGTACAGAAAGTACTACTTCGACATATTCGTGTGCTTTCATGATCTGGTTGGCCTGGAAGAGGTAATAACAATTCTCGAAGTTGAAATTAGCCATTCAATCATGGATAATTGCCATGAGCTGGAAGATAAATCTGAAAACCAGAGAGTGCTCCTTCTGGATTGCTGTTAATCCATTTGTGAGCTTCGGTACTCTTCCCCAAGAGGAATGATTGAGAAGAAAGCAAAGGTGATAATACCAACAGCCAAGCCGAACTAGACTTATAACGAACATGAGTCGTAAGTTGTTGAGCTCATTCATACCAGTAGAAATCAAGCCACCAATGGTTATTGTCGAGAGTACGAATGTAGTCGTTCATTTACAGAGTAGGAATGTGAGAATAATCCGGATTCGTTGAATCAACATTGCCCAGCTTATGTACCGTTCGAATTGAGTCAATACCCGAGAGAGACGGGAAGAACATCTTGGAAAAACTGTCCAGATTGTTCCCCACCTCACCAACGCTATCCCGGGCTGGATCGAACGTGTTGCCAAGATTCCAGTCGACAATAGCGGCGAGAAACCTGACGTTTGTATCATTGAGTTGGGAGGAACTTCGGAGACATTGAGCCAGCACCATTTGAAGAGAGCAGGCGCGCAAATTATCCAATCCTGACACAGGGAGGTAGTGACAATATATAACGATCCGGGACTCTGAGTTTCGGAATTGGAATGAGTACCTTAACGAGGAACAATTGGAGGGCAAGTCTGGTGCCAGCAGCCGCGGTAATTCCAGCTCCAATACCATATATTAATGTTGTTTCAGTGGTAGAAATTCGGGAACTGTTTGTTTAGTTGGCACTCAGACAGTTCCAGTTCGAACTTTGCACTCATTCACGTTTCTTTGGTGCCTTTCATCCACGGAGAACAGAAGACCAAGCCAGAAATCTGGTTGATGTCGTCATATGTCGACGATCAAGGCTCAGCAACGGTAGAAACCTCTGTGTTGGACGAGATCATTGTAAGAATGTTGCCTTCTCAACCTTGCCCAACTTGAACTGCCAGTGTCTGAAGGAATTCTGGAATTCTGGGAACAGCTGCGCTTGAAGAATAACACCAAGCAGTACGATACTGGAATTTAAACCGTTTTATCTCGTTGTCTGCAAGTCTGAACAATAGGAAATGTAAACCGTTATCTGCAAGTCTGAATAATACGAAAGGCAGTCTTCAGAAGATGGCTGTCTACCAATCGACCAATCGACCAATCGACCAATCGACCAATCTATCAATCTACCAATCTCGGCTAGCCATCTACATACACATTGCAGTCTTGAAAACAGCATTGAGAGGTTGTGCCTCCATGGCCGATGTTGTGCTCGGTGGCCGATGTTGTGCCTCCATGGCCGATGTTGTGCCTCGGTGGCCCATATTAGATGGTCGTTTGAAGTGGAAACTCATTGTTCTCAAACGGCTCAAAATGTTCAAACGGCTCAAACGGTTCAAACAGCTGATACTCAAGTATTGTTGTTTGTGTGTTATCGGTCATCAAATAACTGTGAGGGACTATCGGTCATCAAAACAAAATGGTCGTCTACGTTCCTGGTTGCCATGTAGAGTCATTGTCGGTTATTGATTGCTCAACATTTCCACATGGTTCTTTGAATTCCCTAAGAAGATAAGTCTTTAGTTTATACAGATTGTCCATATTCAACTCGGGTTTTTTCGCTGCCATTGGTGTTTACTCCACTTGATGAACATATCATCTTCAGAAAGATTGAAGATCCACATGATGTTTTAAATTCTCCACAATGGATTTCACAGAGGAAAATCTTTACAATCCAGGAAAGGCAAACAACTTCCTTGTCAACCAAATCCCCCTTCCAGTCCAGCGATACTTATTCATATCCGAAATCCCTCTTACTTCTAGCATGGGTTCTGACTTAGAGGCATAATCTAGCGGTTGGTAGCATTGTCTGATCAGACAACACCATTTATCCGAATGACATGACGGGTTTTGCAGCCGTTTCTATAGGGGGGTTTATTTGTCTCGTTGCCACCACCAGGGTAATTAGTTTGGGCCTTTTGGGGCTACATTCAAATTCTTCTCGAGTACACTCACAGTCCTTGAAATTATCAATTAGATATAGACAGTTAATGAAATGCTTGTAGGACTATTGGAAGAAATGCTTGCTTTCGAGGTTGTGATACGAAGATGATAAAGTATTCGTAACGATATCTACAGACACTAGCATCGGTGACAGCATCGGTGACTCAATTCATCTTCTCAGCACCAAAGAGAAACGACAGTAACCAGTTTTATAGTACGGTTTGTTCTTCAACACTCCTATTACAAGGCCTGTTCATAACGGCGCTGGGTATTGTGATAAACGAGTTTACCTTAGTTAAAACGGAAGTTTCTTGCGGGTGTGGAATGGTTACATGCTAATACTTCTCTACTCTGACTCTACTCTGACTCAGCTCTTGGTCAGCTCCTGCTCAGCTCTTCCCTGGTTATCGGAACAGACGGTATATATGTACATTAAATAAGATGCTAGATGAGGGTTTTGCTGGATCTGTGTTAGTAAGACGTCTGATTCTCGTCCCGCTGTCTCACTCTCTCACACACTCACTTCTCATTCAGTTTAACACAAAAGGTTCGGATCAACCGAGGGTCGGCTTGCACGGCTCGCATGATTTCACCCTGGGCGCCAGGAGAACAGTCGAACTTCATGTAAAAATAGTCGCCCACAACATAACTTTTCTGCTGGGCCTTCATGATCTGAGGCAAGGGCTTGAATCGCCAGCATTCGATCAGTCGCACGACTCCTCTATTGCCGATGATCATTCGACCGATTTGAGTAACGGCCTGCTTGGCCGCCGCATGCGCCGGGGTCACAGACGCAATTCCAACAAGTTCGTATAGCATTTTGTGGTGGTGAGTGTAGGGGAAGGTTTGAAAATGTGCATGTATGGTGAAACTTTATTTGTTTTGGCACGTGATAGTAATGAACTTTACTGTCTGACCTGTCAATCTGACCTGTCAATCTCAAATGTCTATATAAACAGTTTAAGTCCCAGAATACATGACAAGTTGATTGTCACTTTGGTGACCAGAAATACATCACAAGTTGATTGTCACTTTGGTGACCCTAACGGCGCCTCTCAGCACCAACTAATGCTCTCTCGCTTGTCGGTGGATTGCCGGCAGTGCTTGTCGCTCGTCAGTGTGATGAAGATATCATGACGTCACCTGTGTGGCCGCGTGAGCATTTGTGTGTGGCTGGGTGAGCATTTGTGCATGGCTGGGTGAGCATTTGTGTGTGGTTGGGTGAGCAAATTGTGTGGAGTTGCAGGGTGAGCAAATTGTGTGGAGTTGTTGGGGTCCAAGCTGTGAAAGACTCAAACTTTCAGTGTAGATTAGCGATGGCATTTGCTTTTCCGACATTGCTTAGCTTCAGCATTATACCTCTTCGTTCCCCTAAGGCAATCGGTCTCAACAAGAAGTCGATTTGCAGGAATTCGTGATGATAAGTTGGCGAGCTTGCCCACCTTCAAATGAATCACCAGCCCCACTGATACGTCCATATGTGATAATGTTGCTGACAGATATAAAATCGCAGAATGTTGCTTTCTTAGTTTGTACAATCCCATCAAGAGTGGTTTGGAGTTCTCGCTGTTGGAGTACTCATTCACTGATTTTCTGCTGACGCGAACACTAAAGCGAAAACATCTTTATTCGAAGATTCAGGATGGTTAAACCATACTTATATCCTTGAGGGCAAATTGTGAATCGGAACTACCAAGGAAGAGCTTTCGCACCGTCCCTGAAATGTTGCAGACAACCCTGACACCTGTGAGCTTTTCTTGCAGTTGAATAGGAGCACAGATGCGCACAGGAGGATTTACAAACGGCTCCATGCGAGCAGTTCGAATATGGCCTTTCTCGGGATGACTGCTTGTGTCAAGGACTCCAGAGTGGAAAGAAATGTCACTTGTACTAGTGATCACCTGATTGGCTGTCTCCAGGTCATGCAGTTTCACTGTGCCTAGAAATCCAATCATGAAGAATCTTTTTACGGCTTGCTCGGGTTGTTCGTGAGCAGCAGAAACAGGATATTTGGAGATTCCCGTTCCGTTGGTCATTCTCTCCGAGCACCATCCGTTACTGGAGATAATCCAAGTGGCACTTTTATACTTCATCAACTTTCGAGAAAGCTGAATGGTTCGGTAAACACCAGTTGATAAACATGAGGTCTCCGAGGTAGATTACTTCAATGAGATATATTGTCACCTTGATGAATACCAGGTGAGCAGTGTCATTCCGGCCACAACTGTTCCCGTCTTCGAACAAGTGATGTGTTTGTTCGTTAATTAACAAAATACTGATATTAATACTTGATGTCTGATTAGGGAATGGCGATACGGAATAGTTGATCAAGTTTTGGAGCTACTGAATAACCAAGTAATGGAGCTGTTCTGACAACTAAATCGACTGAAGGAGCAGTAGAATCTCCGAATGGTAAGGAGAAGGGAGAAAATGAGGCTGAGCCTGCTGAGAAGGTCTGTCGAATTAAGTAGCGACGACAGGGAAAGGAGGAAAAGGAACAAGATTGGAAAAAATGACTGCCATTCTTTCAGCCAAAAAACTCGCACGGCGAAAGTAATAGGAAATGCGAAACAAGCGGCTTAAAGTATTTATACCATATGCATTGATGGTGTAAGTTAGAAGTCCATAGAAACTGTGAGGTTTACCGTACTTGTCAATATTAAAAGAAAAAGCCCAGTGGGCATACATTATGAGGTATATAAATACACTACTTGTTAATCCCTAGCATATCCATTGCCTACTTTTCGGGAATGAGAATGATACTGTTGGCAGTAGAGTCGTCCTCTGTTGAATGTAATCCTCTAAGGTGGATTACTCCTATTAGATATATTACCACCTCGTAAGTGAAAGTATCTCGTAGGTGTTCAGTGTATTGTCACTCTGATCATTCCTCTTGACAACTGGGTGTTCTCTGGAAACCTTCTCATGAGTGCAAAGCGTTAATTAACTAAATACTTAGAATAATACTTAATGTCTGATTCTCAACATCCTCACTCCCATCTTCTCAGAGGTGATATTTGGCCAGATGAAACACGTGTTGATGTTGAGGATATCTGGGTGACCAGAACTATTAAGAGGGGAAAATTCGACTTCAGTTCCGCCTTCGGGTTCCGTCTTCTTTCTTTCTTTTATTTATTTCTATTATTTTAATTTCTATTATTTATTATTTATTTATTTTAAATTCTATTGTTCATTCATTAATGCATGTGATTCAGCACTGAGTCGAAAGATGCATTATTAACCTTGTCAAAGTTCACTTAGTCGGAAACTACAATAACCCCAATGATAAACTGTTTTAAGAAAGGTTACACAAACTCGTAAATCGAATCACTTCTTCCATGACATTCCTCATGTCACCTTTGAAATATTCCTTCTCACTCTGTTTTTATCTCTTTGTTCGCTCACCCATTACCCTACCTTCACTGAGTCAACTAGTACATACATATACCCTCTAAGTTAGTTCATTACCCCAGACTTCATCTCACTTTCACACCACAACACACAATGCTTCGAACTCTTGCTCGATCTTCTTTGCGATTTGCTCCCCGAGTCGCCGTGGCTCCCGTGATGCGACCCATGTCGTTCATTCGTCTCAACCACTCTCTGATCAAGGGCTCTATCCCCGATAAGCATTCCTCCAACTACACCCTCAAGTTCACCGAGGATCACGATTGGGTTGCCTTCCACGAGGACGGAACCGCTTTCATCGGAATCACCAAGTACGCCGCCGAGGCTCTTGGAGATGCCACTTTTGTGGAAGTTGAGGAGGCCGGTACTCAGGTCGACCAGGAGGATGCCTTTGGCAACGTTGAATCTGTCAAGGCCACTAACGATATCATTGCTCCTTTCGATTTCGAGATTGTCGAGGTCAACGAGGATGTCACCGATACTCCTTCTCTTATCAACAAGGAGCCCAACGGAAACGGTTTCCTCGCTAAGATTGCCCCTGTTGAGGGAGCCAAGGATACTGACGGATTGCTCTCCGAGCAGGAGTACGACGAGTTCCTTAAGAACGCCCACTAGAGTTGTAGATTAATTTAGGAGTTAAAATTATGGTTGAGTAGTCAATTGTCCAATTACAGGGTACACTTTGTCACCGTCTCCTCATTGTAGAAACGTTAATCTCCTGGTACACTTTGTCACCGTCTCTTTGTTAAGGTTTACAACTTTAACCTTATTGTGTTTGACTATAACCTTAATCTCATTCCCCAATCCTGATCTGGTCATATGACTGGTAATCTTTCTACAAGTCATATTGCACTTATTCAATAAAAAATAACTTGTCACAGTTATGGTCATTTCTAACTTAATTTACAAACTAACTATTCGTGATGCACATGACCTTAATGTTATTCTTATTCCTCAACAACACATACCCAATGTTTCCTCTCACACATAACTTATGATCCTTGCTTCTACGACGATTTTTCTGTGGATATTTCAACTAATTCTCGCTCAAACAGTCTCGCAACAAACCTACGATCTTCTCAAATTCCATGCTCGGTTATCCGACATTGCATATTGCGTTCAACCAGTCAATAGCCCCACACAACTTCGACAGCCGTTTGAATGCGGGGTAAAGTGCACAAACATTGAAGGGGTCGAGCTTTTCCATAGCTTTGTGCACAAACCTGGAAATACTGGATTTACTGGATACTTTGCCTTTGATCATGTCAACAAGACCAAGTATATAGTGTTTCGAGGCACAAACTCGTTTGAAGATACTCTTGTTGATTTTTCCATGAGCCACGAACTTCCGTGTGAGACTCCCTTTTTTCTGGAAAACTTGTGTCCTGAGTGCAAAGTCCAAAGCTCCTTGTTGGAAGTGTACGGTTTGTTTCTAGAACAACATGTCACTCCATTATGGGACTTTGTGTACACTTTCTATCCAGATTACTCGATTTCGGTGACGGGCCATTCTCTAGGCGGAGTTGCTGCGGCTTTCTTGGCTACCCATCTACGAGTTCAAGGTCTAGAACCGGTTCTAGTAACGTTTGGACAGCCTCGATATGGAAATTTGGCGCATGCTGAATTTATAGAAAAAATATTTCTGACTTCACAAAGACGGTTATATCGGGTCACACATTGGAATGACGTGTTTGTGTCGCTCCCTTCCAGTGAGCAATTTTCCCATTTCTCCGGTGAGATTTATATTTCTCATCCGTGGGTCGATCCTCCACTGGAAACTGTGAGGTATTGTGAAGGGCGGGAGTCGGAGACTTGTCATGCGGGCGATTATAATCCCGTCGAGAGAGTGACGTTTTTGAAAAACCATCTCGCGTATTTTATTTGGGTGGGGTATTGTCCTTATCGGTGAGGTGAGGTGTTAAGGTGAGGTTGTATTTCCTTGTTGAGTCAGCAACTACTTTTCAAGCGTGATATCTCACACTATACGGCTACCAACTTGTTCACCCCAAAGGTTCTCTCCAGTCTGTTTAGAAGCCTTGGCTTTTTCAGTGAGTGCTGAAGCTTCTTGAGTGAATGACGAGGCTTGTGTGACGTCACCAACTGCAGCTGTACAGTGGCGCCAGCGGGAAATTGAGTATGCGATCGCGCTGCTCCTTGTCAGCAGTTTTAGATTTTCTGCCGCACAGAAAGCACCTCTCGATTCTCTTTGTTATTGTTAGATTTTCATATACAAGCAATTGAGTAATTGAAGTGAGTCAGACTGTGCTATTTGGTGTAATTGGAACTGGAAATGGAAATGGAAACTGGAACTGGACACTGGTTACCGGGTTATATTACCAATGAACTCCAGTAGTGTAGGAACTCTCCAAAACCCAATCCTTCAAGATTCGACCTCTCTATGGGACATTGCAGAATTCTGCCAGCCCTTTAGTTTCGGTCGTCCTAATCCATCTGTTCCCTCCGCCTTCCATCATGGCATGAGCACCATCCGGTGTAACCATACTCGATGCTATCCAGCTGCTTGGCACTTGGCCATAGTCGTCGCTGTTCTGAATTCGGAGGTGTAGATCTCTGGCTCGTTGTAGCGGTACCAACGTTGGTCAGTCGTCGCTACAAAATTCGGGTCGAGCCTCTGCTTGAACTGCTGTACAATTGGAAGATGTGTCTCTCAGAAGGAATACATTTTTTGAAAGGACGGAGGGCTCGCATTTTTTCTCATGCGTTCAATTGACTAAACATAATCTTAGCAATTGAAGAAAGTCCACAAGTTAGACTGCTTAGTTTGGTGTTATAACTGGAAATCTGGTAACTTGGTGTTGTAACTGGAAATCTGGTTATCAGCTTGACTTCTTGTTGCCTGATGTGGGTTATTCGTTGTTAACTTTGTCATTCATTCTCTCTTCTTCGTCTTTTTCCGTTCTAGCGCTTCTTTCATCTTTCGCTTTTTGGCTCTCACTGAATCATCTACCCATTTTTTATGCCATGAGATATACACGAACCAGCTTTTAACGGGTTATAGGAGGCTTGGGCACTTTTCAGTTTTTCCATGTGTTTGATTTGAACTTCCGGTTTGTTTCCATCTTCGCCTGACATTCTCAGATCTCGTTCGATCTTCATATACCAGCAACTCTCTGAAGAAGGTTCCCAGTAACTTTCTCTGGAATGGAATGGGACTCTCCAATCTTCAACTTCCAAATATTCGACTTCTGCTCTGTCTTCGTTAAGTCTCGGTCGATCTGCATTTACCACAGTCCTTTTTCCACTTCAACGATTCTGATCGTGAGACCCAGGACTGAGAACTTCCGCCTCGTCGCCTCACCTCGTGTGCGTTTGGTAGTAATGTTTTCGCATGAGAATCATTAGGTGTGACCATGTTTCGTCTGTAACCCAACTCCTTCAGCCACGCTTTCCGTCTCCAAAGGTTCTCGGGCTGAATCTGCGCGGCACGTGACACATACTGCCGCTCAAATAGGACTGGATACTTTTTTTATCAGTTGCGGCCATATCCTGGTGAAAATACGGCTTCCCGTCCGATCAGCCATAGTCAAGCACCAGAGAGCCTAGTTAGTATTGTAGTGGGAGACCATACGAGAATCCTAGGTGCTGCAATTTTTATTTCCGAGGAGATCCATTTTTTTTCAATAGTCCTTGAAGGAGATGCTGGAGGGATTGCCGAGGGGAAGATCGTATAATGGATAGGCGAACTCGACGGCTTCAGAAAAACGAAATACGGATGCTTTGTCGGTAACTGGGCTGTTGATCTGGTATAACATGATCCAAACAGAACCGCTCGGATTGCTAACTATTCATATCTGAAACTTGAATGACAATGGTACAGAAAACATTATTCACAATTATTGACTGATACAGCTGTTCCTGCCAGCAAAAGTGGGCATCAACTGTTTCCATTCAAGTAGGCTAATGTCATTGCCAGCGCAGAGAGTTATGATAGTTTCAGAGTGAGCTTCCAAGACAGGCGTTGCCACTACTCCAAGGCCACAATAATCGCGGAATACTCTAAGTATATTATCAGTATTGACGAACTTACAGATTGACGAACTTACAGATTGACGAACTTACATATTCTTTTTGGGAGGGGTTTCTCACTTTGAACGAAGCAACATTCGAGGGTTTTGCCATTTTCCAGACCCAGTTGAATTGGCGAGAATCAAATCAAGAACACACACAGGGTCAGAGTTTTACCAGTTCACGTCTACCTGACGATTCAGAACCTAGTATTGTATTAATGGTCATTTTCTTGCTTTCTTACCACTGAGCATTGGCTGCAATTCCTCCACCAGCAGTCTGAATGACGATTGAAATCAAATCACAAGTAACAAATATCAACGTGTATACGAGGGAAACCATGCGACTATAGTTCTCGCCATAAATGAACACAAACTTGGCCAAGAGACAGTAGACCAGCCATGATGGAGGCCGGTGCCAGCATAAGGCAGACGATCTGGAGAATGAATTGATCAAGATTTCGGAGATCCCATGTAGACAGGAAACGGCCTAGATATCCAAGAACCTTCAGGCAGATGAAGGCTCCTCCAAACCACCACTGTTTGTATCGGAACGCCAAGACAGCGTGAGCAATCCAAAGGATAATAACAATGAGAGTTGAGGTTGCAATCAATTACACAAAATGTTTGATTAACTTCCCTTTCGGGAATATTCCACAGGAGACTTCACTTTTTCCGTTTGTGGGCGTTAAAATCGACACTTCCACTCTTGATATCCACCGCGATTATGATCATAGTGCTCCTTTATTCTGGGGTCAAATTGAAAGCTGTACGTTCTAAAGCCTATGAATATTTTGTTTCTAGATTTCCTCGCAAGTTTTTTGACGCTTCTGTGTCGCAGCTAGTTGTGACCAAAAATATCCAAGCTTTCTATCGTCATGTGCTTCTCAGAGTTTCAAGAACTCTCAAAAAAATTTAATGTTAGTAAAGAGAGAAAAGAGATTGAGCTGCTAACAATTTCTTTGAAGATTATGAATGTGACTAGGAGAATTGTTCTGTCACTGTATCCTCAGGTGGTCTGGAGGCGACTCGAGGAGTGGCTGAGTAACCTGACCATAGGACTTTAGACAAGGGAAGGTAAATATAGTAACGCAATAGAGGTTTTACTATATCACTAGATCTATAATTTATAGAACTTGCCAACACTTGATTTCATGTTCTTTGGGAACGAGTGAGATCTTCTTCAAGGGTTGCCTCAATGGATATTGTCGAAATTGAAAGTGATGTAGCAACTTATCCAGTAGTACTCTATATTATTTTGTTATACAATCTCAAATTTGATCTTTTCATCGTGATAACATTTCGCCAGCTACAGGTGGTTGAGGTAAAGAGAGGAGGGTCAGCTAGAACGTCCTTTTTTTTTGAGTGAAATACAGATCTACATATTGTGACCGTTTTAAGCCGCTCGCTCTGGTGGCTTCAACAGTTTCATGATAATGTTTTAAGATTTCAAATGTGGAGCCTACAGAAGGGGAAAAACTTCTGAGAGGGTGATTTTTACGCTAGCTTTCAGCTTAGCTTATGCAGGGAAATCGACAATTGTTTCTTCAGATCAAAATTCCAGGTTTCCGATTGCGGTAAAGTGGAAGTGACGAATCTTTCTGCATTGCCACTGGCGTAGTAATCACTTTCGATTGACAGTATTAAAACGTAGAAGTGATATTATCAGTTAATTATTGATTACAAATTCAAAAAAACGACAGCATACAGATAAGTTGTATTTCTCTTCATTCTAAATCAGTGACTCATCTGGCGTGTTCTTCGAGACTCCTCTATCAGGCTTAGTTTATGGAAAACATCAGTGCCATGACTGAGATTAGGATGTCCAAACGCTGCCAAGGCAATCCAACGAACTCATCTCTGTAGCGACCTTCAGAGAATCGGGTATTTATCGCTTCGGATTACATTCAACATGTATGACTATGACTATTTCTTACCTTTACATTTAGATATTTCACAGATCAGCTAACTGGAGGCTTGCATCCAAAAGCGACGGTGACACTTCCTGGCTGGTTGAACGCCTGAACAAGACTGTAAATGGACGAATAAATTCCCAGGATAGCTGTAGCCAGGGCTGCCAGAAAAAGAACGAAATTCAGCAACACCCACCAAGGTCGTGACAACACCCCTCGTTTCCACCGATCCAGACTCTTCCACGAATCGTATTTCACCACCGTACGCATTTTCAAATCCACACTATCCAGTTTTCCTGCATCTTCTCGAATAGTCATGCCCAAGTACATGAGAGGAGGAAAGGTGTATGAAAACTGAAGAATACAAGCAGCTCCAACGAGAGCAGTGAGATAAGAAAATTGAGGGATTGCAGAAGCTACCACAAACGCCAAAGACCAATAAATGAAAACCATGCTTGCCCACGCAATTCTTCCTTTCACACCATCATCAAGACCGGGTAACGCCGGGAAAGCTCGTCGTAGCATAGTAATGTAAACCACTTTGATTCCAACGTTTCCATACAGTCCGGCTGCAATCAACGAAGACACTACACTAATGACATTGACTGCAATTTGCCAGTTATGAGACCCCAGTCCCTGGTTGGCGGGATTCACCACATATTGGCCTTGATAAGCGTACACCAATAGTCCATAAAGCAAATAACACACGAAAATGACTCCTTGGGCCGAATACATGCCTCGAAGAAATTTCCGCGGTTGTCGCATCTCCGAAAGAAACTCTACAAACACCATAGCTCCACCATAAGAATAGACAATGTTCATGACTGCGCCCAGTTGAGTTTGGAACGGCTGAGTCTCGATAACTTTGGTTCTCACTGGATCCGTGGAGTTGGGCAAATTGTTCTGTTGAGCTCCTCCAACATAATTGGGCGGTTTGGTCGCTGCTATAGCCATGGTTGCAAAAACCACAAACAGGTTCATCCAAATAGCGGCATTGGCAATGTACGAGAAATTGGCCAGACGTTTGATTTGACCAAGAAGAATTCCCGCAACCATGAAAATAATACACCAGACCGAAAAACACAGCTGGCTATAAATTTGAGACAACCCCTGGCCATTTCCAAGAATGATAACTGCAACATTACATAAAAGCTGGACACTTTGAAGAATATCCACTCCCCATCTAAACCATTTGCCGTAAATTCGAATCGCCATATCTCCAAATGTTTTCATGGGAAATTCTGGAGAATCCAGCTTCATAAACATCTTGTAAATCAGCCATCCCGTGTATCCAGCACATACTCCTAAAAGGGTAAACAAAATGACTCCAGGAAACCAGCCTAGTTGAGAAATTGCCCACGGAGCAGAAGAGGGACCCAGAATATCTGTGGTGATCAAAAAAAAGACAGAAATCCAGGTAGCCGTTCGAGCTGACATGTTTGCTATGGCCAATTCGGTCCTAGCAAGCGGTATACTATCAATGACACTTGGCTCTTCTTTAGAACTCGGTAACGCATCTTCTCTAGCTCTCTGTAAAGAAGCATAATGATAATAAACCTGTAGAGGTTCACAAGACTCCAGAAGTTCAGAGGCAGTACAAGGGAAAGGTTTCCCGACTTCTCCGTACTGGACTTCAAAGGAATCTTCGCTGGGGGTTTTTTCGGGCATTAATCAGGATCGTGTGACATTTCCGTAGTTTTATAGATGAATAAAGTTGACAGGGTCATCGCCAAGGCTTGGCAAATTAAACCTTGTTATCTGGTGCCGTGCATGATTTGCTTTTTGCAAAACAGCCTACTTGAAAGTGCTTCTCAGTAAGCCACGGATTTTTGAGTAGCTGTGTGGAAGATGAGAAACTGTGGTGAATCTCTTTCACAGCTATTTATTGGAAATTATCGCACTGTCAATTTGTTAATCAGCGTTAATTCGTTAATCACCCAGCCAATCCGTTCACCCTGTCAATTAGTTAAGGTTATTGCCAAGGCTTGGCACCGATAACCTTAACTTTGAATCTCGACACTTTCAAGTAGATACGGCAGTGGGATATAGAACTCGGGCTAAATTCTTTTGTTCTGTGAGAGTATCTATCAAGTCTGACATTCAGCATAACTCTGGAACTCCAATTAGGTTCTCAAACCCGTGCCGTTCTCCAGGGTGGGCAATGCCGTTTAGAATAAAGGTAAATTAAGAAGTAAGCGTTACCTGAGAGTGGGGAAGAGCTGAAGAAGTTTCATTAGCCAGGGGGAAGGAATACTCTTATGGAGGTAGCGGAGGAGTTTTGGGTTACTGTCATCACCGACTTCATTTCCTGCGATTGTATGAACCGATATGAAACTGTCTTGGAAATGATTTTGTTTTCGAACCCGGATATAAGATTCAGGAAAACCGTAAAATCGCATCCCAATAATCAATGGCTCCCGGCGTCAGCCTGTTTCAGATAGACAATGGATATGAGACGGCAAATGGGGGACAATCACAAAGATACCATGGTCTCGAGCTTGGTCTCGAGGAATGCAAAACTCGACCAGTCACATTTATACGGTCATGATGGTTTTTGAATGTAAACGGATAAACAATGAAATAGTTCTGGGAGGTGTAGTTTTTTGTCACTGGAGAGGGTGTAGGTATGGGCTTCCCAATCTGGATACACCAGGAAGATCCCTGTAAGGCAAAATGATGGAATTTCCTTGCTATTGAAGCCAGTAGTACGTGTTTCCTAGAATAGTGATTTTTTCCTCTAACACTGAGAATATGACGGACTTTTGTAAATCACAAAAGTACGAGTTTATGAAGTGAAGTCAACACCCCTTCAAGTTAAACGTCCATGAAGCTTCACGAGTTGAATAAGCTTCACATTCCAGCGGGGTTGGAAATAAGAAGATCCGGAGCGTTTGGAACGTTCCATGGTTATGCGATCTCCTGACGAAGCGTCCAACAGATGTGGCTGAGTGTCACACAATGAAATGTAATCCAGGTATTCAGTGTCAGAGTCTGAAGCTCCCCATGCAGTCTAAGCATGGACGCTGAATGTGTGCTGACCGATAACCTTACCATTGTATACATAAGATAAACTCTAAATGTGATTAATAATCTTAATTGTTATAGACTTTTATCACATAGTGGATGACATGCATTTGGGATTTGTGTCGAGTTGTTAACCATTTGTGTATCACATGTCACATATCTAGATGAGTCAAACACCACAATTCATCAGTGGCTGGTACATTTCACCAGCAGAGGATGTGGACACAAAACACCAGCCAGCGATGTACACTGAGAAACCCACGCCCATCAACGGGGCACTCATTTTTGACCTCCAACTTTTCTAGTCTCT
This sequence comes from Yarrowia phangngaensis, assembly GCA_900519005.1. NCBI lineage: Eukaryota > Fungi > Ascomycota > Dipodascomycetes > Dipodascales > Yarrowia > Yarrowia phangngaensis. The sequence goes on along the minus strand of ULGR01000002.1, from coordinate 2,577,222 downwards.
GCCACTGAAGGTCCTGCTGGCCCTGAGCTCAAACCTATTCGATCGCACCATGAAGGTGAAAAGGACACTTCCAACTACGAGAGTCGGCCAAGCGAGGTACAGGCCATGGACAAGCAGTAGACTTTTTGGCGGTAGCTACGATCAGATTGGTATGTATGAGATGCAATCTTTGACCAACTCCACTGATGTAGTGCTTGTTCTGTGTGATGCCTTCTCTCTATTTCAAGTCGTCTGACCAAGATGATCTAGATGCCAATTGAAAGTGTTGACGACAGAGCGAGAGTCAATAGCTCTTGGTAGTGTTGGTACTCTTTTTCTGTAGAACCTTTCGCAACGCTGATTGTAACAAAGTTGTGATTCTGTTGATGCAGTATATCAACTGTAATGGATATCAACTTTTTAGGTAGGATGGGCCGATTAACTCACAGTCAAAAATCTCCTTGATGAGAAGATCATCGTCATCCGCATCAAGTCTTCTCCATTGGAAAGCCACTTGGAACAAACGTCAAGGACCATTCATGTACCTGATAACGTTTAATTACAGAGTTTTGGAGAGACAAAACGCCTCTTCCGACATAAGGAAAGCAACAATAACAATACTCAGCCTGACAGCATTTCTTCCACAGGTACCCAGCTCCCGGTAAGCAGGATTCGGGTAATGGGTCTGACTCACAACCATAACGGAATTCATCATTTAATGGGCGCAAGAGCTGGAGCACTTGTCCGTCTGCACTTGCAGATGTACGGAATGCGTGCATAAAGATACCGTTTCAATTGCGTATCAGAGAGTGACACTAAGAAACTTTTGCATTGTTGGAGAAACTCTACGGCATGAATTGCATAAGTGGTGTCTTTTATACAACTATAAATTATTCCTTTCTGACATTGATAACGTTGTATTTATCATTCACACTCCAAGAACCACCAGCTTTAGATGATCTGAGACATTGTATTGACCAATTAACTGCACTATAGTTATGTAGGTGAAAATATCAAATAAACAATTATCAAGGAAGTAAAACTTCAAGGGCGGAATGACTGCACATATGTAGTTTTTGTTTCGGCCACCAGAAGCAGCCTTTCACGCATTCGATTGTGGGCTGCATCATTTAGAAGTCTCAACGTATTGTTGGATAGTAAAAACTACGATTATGTGAAATATAAGTCCCTCTATATTAAGGTTAAGGTTCGGTCGATTTACAACGTTAATTCCGATAAGGTCTGCAACTTTATTTCTGTATCCGTATTCTATCCTACGTGTCTAAATAATATACACTTTGATGAGCACAAAAATGTTGAAAAAGAAACGAAATCAATACGAACCGAAATCCATCAGGATATGTCACTTGCCCTTCTTTTGTGTTTTTCCGGTCACGTGACTCGACATTAACCACCATCCTCACATTACCCTAACCTTACCTGTTATCGTCACCACACCCCACGATGCAAGTTTTCGAGTGGGCGTTTGGCAAGCGGCAGACTCCTCAGGAGAAGCTGCGGAAGCATCAGCGGGCTCTCGAACGTACCCAACGTGAACTTGACAGAGAAAGAACCAAGTTGGAGGGCCAAGAGAAGAAGCTGATTGCGGATATCAAGAAGTCAGCCAAAGCTGGCCAGACGGGAGCTTGTAAAGTTATGGCCAAAGATTTGGTGCGAACTCGGTCGTACATTCAAAAGTTTTATCAGATGAAAACCCAGCTTCAAGCGATTTCTCTGAGAATCCAGACCGTTCGATCCAATGAGCAGATGATGCAGAGTATGAAGGGAGCTACTCGATTACTTCAGGGAATGAACAAGTCGATGAATCTGCCTCAGTTGACACGGATCGCAATGGAATTTGAGCGTGAAAACGATATTATGGACCAACGACAAGAAATGATGGACGACTCCATTGACGATGCTATGGAAGACGATGAAGTTGAAAGTGAAGATATTATTAACCAGGTACTGGATGAGATTGGAATCGATCTGGGCCAGAGTCTTGCTGCTGCTCCTGAAGGAATCCAAGGCCAGCAAGAAAGAGTGGCGGTGGCTGAAGGTGGAGGAGATGATGATCTGGAGGCTAGGTTGGGGGCTCTAAGGAGATAGCCAATGCAATGGAACTATCACTGTTGACGTATTAATATAATTATTATCTGCATAATCTAAGTAAGAATGGTTGCAAATGACAACAGCAATGTAACGACAACAGAAATGTAACGACAACGCCATATCACCGAAGAGATACTAGGCAATGTCCAGTTCTGGTGGCGATGTTACACAAAGCACTCAATGCTTTGCTTACAAGTGGCTGACCTGAATATCGGGTGATCCCTATCTCACAACAGTCAGAAGAGTTATATGAGATGGGTGAAACCAACGCAATAAGATCCAGCAGTACTCAGTCGTCACAGGAGCACAGGAGCACCAGCACCAGCACCAAGAGCAGCTTGTCGTCCAGTAGATGAGCCTCTCGTTGAGGACAAGCGCCTCCACTGATATTGAGGCTGTTCATCTGATTGGTCAATCCTTGGTAACCGTATCGAGCCACAAACGCTCCAGCCTGAGCATTGACTGGAGAAGGAACCGTGCTCTGGCACTAGAGAAGCAGTGGCTCCATGAGTTGCTCGTCGATGAGTGATGTGATTGTGTTCAGCTTGATTGTTTGTGATCGTATGCTTCATTCCGCTTGTGATTGTGCCACCTTGAGTTCTGATCTCCACACAACTATCACTTCTCTGCATCAGTGAGGTTTCAGCAAAACTTTGGTTTTGTGTACTGCCAACCCTGGGTTATTGTTAGCGATTGGGGAGGGGTAAACCAGTTACTTCGGTTTCTGTGACTCAGCGCAATTCGGTAAGATGAATGAAGCTGATTGAGGAGTCAAAACGCAGTTAACCATGGAAGTCATTTGCAAGAAACTTCCTTAGCGTCTTCCGCCGTTTACCCGCATCTTTCAACCCTCCAAGTAGTCACAATCTCCTTCTAGACTTCATCGTCCGGAGATTAAGGATCCTTCTGAAAGAGTGATACAAAAAGGGTGGCTGACGAATGGGTGGCTGACGAATGGGTGGCTGACGAATGGTTGGCTGACGAATGGGCTGACGAATGCCAAATTGGTCAACTTGCGCAGAGTACCCCTCGTTTGTGGCTGTCCTGATTTCTGATTCAGGCTACAGTCTAGACAGTTTCGCCATTTATTCAAGAGGAATGCTCCATATACTCTATCTATTTACTAACATAACCCTTCTCCTGGAGGTAAGCATAGATCTGCTTGACGGCGTCCTCAATGGAAACTTCATGACTCTTGATGTGGATTTCAGGGTTTGTGGGAGCCTCATAAGGAGCGGAAATTCCAGTGAATTCGGGAATCTGGCCAGCTCGTGCTTTCTTATACAGACCCTTGGGATCTCGCTGTTCAGCCACCTCCAGAGGAACGTCCACAAAGACCTCGACAAAGGGCAGATTGGACGATTCATGCAGCTCTCGGGCGCTCTGTCGATCCTTGATATACGGCGAAATAAACGAGGTCAGAGTGACACAAGTGGAGTCTGTGAACAGTTTGGCGACTTCTGAGATTCGTCGAATGTTTTCATTTCGGTCGGTCTCTGAAAACCCGAGATCCTTGTTCAATCCGAATCGGACATTGTCACCGTCCAGACGGTAAGAGTTGATTTTGTTCTGCAGAAGAAATTGTTCAAGAGCAGTCGCAATGGTGGACTTGCCAGAGGCACTCAACCCAGTGAACCATAAGGTGACACCTTTCTGTCCAATGAGCTGGGCTCGCTCATCGTGAGTCAGTCCTTCATGCCAGGTGATGTTTGTAGCCATTTTGTGTTTTCTTTCGGGAGTAGTTGATGACAAGTGTAGATTTCACAGTTCCCCATTTATGATTTCGGCTGTGGCTGGGATTAAGGTTTGTCACCATATCACGTGCGCCGCGTTGATTATGCGCGTCTAGTGTGGTTTGTTGGAGGGGCGTTGAGGAGTGAGCTAAGAGTGCAGACGATGGAGATGATAAAGGACTGTTTATCTGTGATTTCACATTAATTACTTTATTTGTGTAATATCCTTTTGATTGACATTGCCGTAGAAAGAGGATGTGGCTGGTGGCTGGTGTCTGTGGCTGGGATGGGATGACTCAAACTTTATCATGAATCACCTCATGTACGAGAAATTGGCATTGCATATTGCGTCATACGAATAACGATTATGTTTAATTAACAGTTATAGTGGAGAATTGTTACTTGCGGTTTGTAAGATCTGTAACTTGAATATATGTGAAAGTAATAATTATACCACAACGAAGCCAAAAAGAAGTGCGTCTTCAAAACGAAAAAAACATGATCAAGCCGAGGATCGAACTCGGAGCCTCCTCGGTGTGAGCGAGACGTGATAACCATTACACCACTCAACCAGTTTGATTTTCGAGTGCCTATATATGATAATGGAAGAGGTTGGAGTCACGTGAGCGGAAAAAACGACAACGATAAATTTGTCGTTGCAAGAGTAGTAAAGGAAGAGAAACGTATAAGGTGTCTTTGTAATGTCTGAAATGATATTAAATATTATGTGATACTGTTGAGAGAAGGGAATTCCGGCGCAGAAAGAGGAGGAAGAAAAATCTAAGAGATTACAGTAGCTTATCAAATCAATTGTCTGATACAACATCCACTGTCACACTCATAAGTAACATACAACTTTAACCAGGTAACCCACACATTGTATCACGAGCCAGTAGCAAATCATCTTATGTGTTGCAGAAATCACATTGTTCATGTAACACCACTGTCAAAGAACCTCACCATAATTCGACTTAATCAGCCGTAACACAAAAAAGGGTAACAATTCAGAAAAGAAATATGCAGAGCACTGTTATAGTCTGTGACGTTTTAGACACAATAAGACTTACCTTACTATACGATTTGATCGTCACACTCAAAAGTAACAAATCACAATATCATTGTATCCTCATTCGCCTAGTGACACAATCAGCTGAAACTTACGTAGACATGAATAAAACACTTGCCCGATGCTGTCTGCTGTCATAATGTCACTCTTTATGTAACCACTTCACTCATTGTGTAACCACTTCACTCATTGTGTAACCCACTCCTCATTGTAACACTCATATGCAACCCGCTACACTCATGCAACCCACACATCCATTGTGTAACATTCAGAGTCCCACAAACAGTGATCTACACCGTAACACAGTATAGATTACACAAATCGCACAATATCCACGAGAAATACAAAATTTCAATTCTGAGAAAAACTGTTACTATTTCTGCCAAATTAAAACTCTGAGAAAAACTGTTCCCATTTCTGCCCCTAGTTAACCTATTACAGCCCTTTCTTTACCCACCTTGTTTTCTCGAAAGTTTATTTGAGGCATTAAAAGGGAGACAACGAACAATCAAGCAATGGCATAGTAAGCGAGAAAATAATAAGATAATAATGAACCAAGATTGACTGAATAGAATAAAAGAAGAGATTGATCACAAAACCAATGCCATTAAAACCCCATTAATACCCCTGAGACCATCTCTTGGATATGCGTCACACTTGCACACACTTCTCAAATAAAGTTCACAAGCTGTATAAACACTTTAAAAATGTCACACTGTCTCCTCTTCACCACCACCCTTCCGTCTAGTAAGAACGGGAGACTCATTGATTCAACGCTGGTCGACCCTAGTTTTCCGCAGTTCCCACCATCTGGGAAGTACAGAAACAAGCCGCCTTAGACTGCTACCATCAAGTCAACTTTTGACTACCCAAAACTACTACAACTTTGAATCATCAAGACTCAGCGCTTGAGATTTATTTTGAAACTCTTTGTCCTTGATCTTTGAATCAGATTCACTCCAACATGTCCCAGGTTTACCCCGGCCTACGATCGCGACGTCCCTCAGTGGATGGAGCGTCTCAACATTCTGATGAGGATGTTTGCTACCCTCATGACGACATCAAGGAAGGGTTTGCTATTGATTTTTCAGCTCTGGACGACTTTGACGGAGAAGATGATTTTCCTTGTGGACTTGAAAACACCAGAATGGGACCTAGAGTCGTGCGAGTAGCTGCTCAGGACCATTTTGCGTTTTTTTCCACCGAATGTGAAGCTACAATTCGAGCCAATGAATTCTCCGAAATCTTCCGAGATGGAGCCAAGGCTAAAGAATTGTTTGACGCTCATACGGGAACCTGGTGGTTGGATTGTTATGATCCTACCGATGCCGATATGAAGATGCTTGGAAAAGCGTTTGGAATCCATCCCCTGACAGTGGAAGATATCCAACATCGAGAAGCTCGTGAGAAGGTGGAAATGTTCAAGAATTATTATTTTGTGGCTTTCCATGCTTATGAGCAAGATACGGAATCTTACGATTATATGGAGATGGTTCCATTTTATCTTTGTGTTTTCCCTGAGGGAGTGATTTCGTTCCATTATTCGCCTGTGCCCCATAGTGCTACGGTTCGAAAACGTATCCGACAATTGCAGGACCACGTGACCGTCACTCCTGACTGGATCTGTTATGCTGTGATTGATGATATCACCGATTCCTTTGCTCCTATTATTCGTGAAATCGAGCAGGAAGGTGAAATTGTCGAACATACAGTTTTTGATGCACGTGATGATGGATTCCGGGAGATGCTTCGACGAATCGGAAAAGCCCGTGCAAAGACACTATCCTTGATGCGACTTCTTTCTGGAAAAGCTGATGTGGTTGGAATGTTCACCAAACGTGTTTCTGAGGGTTTGAGCGATAATGTTCCCAGGGGACATATTTCCCTGTACTTGGGCGATATCCAGGATCATATTATCACCATGTACCAGTCCTTGATTGCCCACGAGAAGATTTTGTCTCGTTCGCATCTCAACTATTTGTCTCAGTTGCAAGTTCAATCTATTGATGCTACCCATCGAGTCACAGATACGCTGGGTAAGATCACTGTGATTGGTACCATTCTCATTCCCATGAATTTTGTCACGGGACTGTTTGCCATGAACGTGCGGATTCCAGGAGAAACCTCCGATGACGACCCTGGAAATTTCGGATGGTTTTTCGGTATTCTGGGTGTTTTGCTGATGATCATCGTCAGCGCTACCCTAGTGGCCAAATGGTACCTTAACCGTGTGGAGCAGCGAATCCGTGGAAACTTCAGGGGTGCCTCCTCCGACAGCTCGATTCGGTCAATGAGATCCAAGAGGTCCAAGCATACCATCGACACCATTGTTTAGATATCAAATAGAAACAATATGATTATAACACTCAATGATTTACTAACTATATACATGACTCCATTTAGAGCTTCTTGCCGTCGACCTTGGGCTCCTTCTCGTAGAGACCATGGACTACTTCTTCAGAGTAGGTTGGTTCTGGGTGGGACTTTGCGGAGGCGACTTTCTCGGCAGCAGCCTTAGCCTCGGGAGTCATATCGTCTTCAGGGACTCGGGAATGAACGTAGAAGTGGATTTTCTCGTCCACGGCCTTTTTGTCGGCTCCATCAAGAAGACCAATGTATGCTCTGAGTTGTTTGGCAAGAACCTGGGTATCGATGTTCCAGTCATTTGAAGGAAGAGCAAGCGAGTCCAGAGTCAGCTTGGCGTCCAGGTACATATCGTTAAGAGCATGCTGAGGGGTGTCTTTTGAGATTCCCTTGGCCACGGTGGTTTCCAGAATGTTTGTAGCGTTAGAAACAAAGTTCTTGAACAGGATTCGGCTTCGCAGAGCTGCCTCAGTGGATCCTTCTCGCTTGGCAGTCATGTCTGGGTCGATCTTGTACTTTCGAACCTGCTGAACAACATCTGCAGGGAAATCGGAAGCCAAGCCAGTAGAAGCTAGGTAGGCAACAATGAGCAATTGAACGGGAAGCTCCAAATGTCCCTGTTTGGTAATATCGATTTTGTACTGGTCTCGGATCGCCTTAATAGTGTCTCGAAGACCCTTGGTGGGGTGGTTGGTTCGATACAGAACCTTGGATCGAAGAGTACCGACTCGGGCGGACTCCTGAAGAAGATAATTCGTCAGAATACCGTCCTTGAGCATGCTTTCGGCTCTTCCAAACCCGCCATGCTTGATATAAACGTCATAAAGAGCCATGAGGTGGGCAGGAGAGGTTTCTTCAGGAGCGTAAATAACGGCATCATGAAGGAAAGTTCGGGCAGTTCCTGCCTCCTCGATAGAAGAAGCCTCGTTAATAACCCGGGAAATCACACCAGAAGTAATGGCCATGGTTCTAGGAGGCAAGGGGACGGCGGGCTTACCGTTAGGATACAAGATATTGAGTTCTTCCAGAACGTCAGCATTCTTGGCTCTGTAAATCAATGGCCGCAGGTTCTTGGGGATCTTCATATAGTGCAAATTAGCCTTTGCGCTCTTGACAAACTTCTTGTAATCCTTGTGGTCATTGGGGGCGGGGGCAGCGGGCACAGAAAACAGCTTTGTGTAAGCCTCGTCCACGGCAAGCTTAGAGGCCGTCAAAGGCAGCATGGCGGGAGGATCAGATCGGGGTTTTTTCCGCCAATTGATCTGGATATGTTCTTCCTGAGCAAACTTGGGCACGAATTTTCGGCCGTTGAGGGAAGTGGTTTCCAGGTCGTTTGTGTCGGCGGAAAAGGCCACAGAAGAGACATGGAGGCGTCGGGAGGGGATTGACACAAACGCCCTTGTCACGGCCTTCAGCGAAGCAGGTTTGATTCTCAGCATGGTGTAGTGGTGCTGGTAGCTGATGTAGCTGAAAAGTTTGAACTTAATTGCAAAGTGAAGGTTGTGCTGCAGGTGACCACAACTGACAAGAATAAGTGAGACAGTTGACAAAGACCACAGACCGTAAGTGGCAGTTGCGACACAGAAACGGATAACCCGGATGTTTGTATTGTCAGTCTATACAGTAACCTAGGGATGTGACTTTAGGGATGTGGCCTAGGATGTGACATTAGAGATGTGACTAGGATGTGACTTTAGGGATGTGACCTAGGATGTGACTTTACGGATGTGGAGTCACCTCAAGTATGTCAGATCAATAGAGACACTTGAATTTCATGTCATGGGCTGTAATTGTGAATGAAAGTTGGCCTCCGTTCAGTATCTGATACATTCAAAGGTGACATTACTAATGCATCAGCAACGAGTCTACACCGAGATTCTGTGTTTGATACAACTTAAACCAAGCCAGCTTGGTTGTCTGTGATCACAAAGACTACCTTCCCTTGTATGACGGAACCGTGTAGTCCTGGGCTGATTATCTAGTTTAGTTTAAACTTTAGTTAGGACTTTTGGGGCTAAAAGTTACAAGTGAGACATTCAGCAAGAGGTCTACATCTAGAGCAATTGGGATGTGACACAGCAAGTGTAATCTGCTGACACAGCCACTGTCATAGCCACTCTTGTCAGGTTTTTAAGGTCACAGTCAATGTGATCATTGTGGTGTAGAGTACGTTACTGCCAAGATTTATGGAGTTAGATAACGGCTAACTTACGAGAAAGTTATCAGTTGTGGGGATTGGGGCAAGTGGGGTAGGTCTTGGGTAGGAGGACGGCGGAAGAGGCGGAAGAGTGGCGGAAGTGTGGCGGAAGTGTGACTGGGACATGGCTGAAAGACTAGGTAGCCCATCTGATTACATTAGCTTGTTTGATAACTTACACTGTTACAGGGTACAACAAGATCAATGTAACTGTCACAATTCATGTAACTGTCACGACTCATGTAACTCTTGCCACAAAGAGCTGTGAGCAAAACTGGTAATATCAGCCTCATTGACCTAACTCTAAGCTATTACTTCTATAAAGGCCGAGAAAATGCGATATCTTCCGTCCAAGAAGATGAAGCTACTAAAAATAGTAGCGAGATTAATGTGCCTCAATTAGTGTAATTACAAGTTTATAGGTCAATTGGTTACAAATACCTCACTTAAACTACCAAGGTACTACTCACTGTAAAACGGTTCATGCGAGATTCACAGGTAAAAGTTCATTGTTCTTTTTGTGGCCGTGCTAGACAAAAACTGACCTAGATGTCTGAATCAATCTTACAGCTGCTTAGTACTGGAATTGGTGATTAATTGGTAACTAAACTAGCCTACTCAACTTCAACCCTGGCTGGAGTTCATCCTTAGGCGATTATTTGGAGCTGACAATAGAGTCGTTGTGTTACGGAGTTGTATGATTGAATTGTGTTCACTCATTTCAACACAGTCATCGTCAAGGTCACACGTTCGTCTTTGAGTAGTCACATCTCTGGGATCAACAATGAACAGTTACAACATCACAGAGGAAGAGTGATACTCTGAACATTTCACGGAAAACTACTTCCATATAAGTTTTTGCGACCTTCCGTAAGAACTGATGATTAAGTACTCGTCTTCAAGTCGACTCAACTTCCAAATTTCGTCAACATATTGAATACCACCCTTCACCGAAATGTCCTTATCAACTAAGTTCAACAAACTCAATTAACCTTTACTGCACATCATTAACTACTGACACAGTGCAATCGGCGTTTCTGTGGCTCAGTCTAGAAGCTCTTCCTACTCACGGCTTTGTGACTCGCAACATGTACAGCTACACAACACTGCATCCGGTGAGCTCAATCACCTCGGCACTCTGGACTAAGGTGGAAGCTGCAGGACGCCAGAGACTCATGGTGGCTAAAGGAAGATGCCTGGAGATGTACAGCGTCACCGACGAGCTCAAGAAGATTTACTCGATTGAACTTGGAAGCGCGATTTTGAGTCTGACTGCTGATGAATCAAAAGTTCCAAGTACGCTGTTAACGCTCCTAGAAGACGGTTCTGTGTACTCATGGAAGTGGAGCTACAAAGGGAACCAACTGGTTCACTCTGGAGAATGTATTGTGAAAGCCTCATACAACCCCGAAGCTCAGAATATGATTTCTAGAGGAACCTATACTGTTGTCAACTCATCGAATGGAGGCCCTCAAATATGGATTTCCAAAAACGGTATCGAAGCAAGAAAAGTATCTTTGGGCTACGGTGGAGTAGGACTTCCGATCAGTACTGCTTTTGTGGCCGATGGAATCTTGGCTGTGCTTTATAAAGATTCTCTTAGTAATGTGGGAATGGCATATGTGAACTCACAGCATCGTCGAGTTGTTTCAGAAGTTGGCTGTTCATCAGGATCACTGTTCACAATCTCGGAAACGGCTTCACTTCTGGTTTCTGTGTCGTTTGGAGGAGTTCTCATCGTCTCGGATACTTCAGTTTTATATTACCCCAGTTTCAGCAAGAAAGTGTCGGGGAAATACAAGTTTCCAGACGAACAATTGATGCGAGCAGATTTTCCTCGTCAACTGGTGATTTCGGCGGCTTCAACAATGAAAGACGGAATTGTTATCTTGTCTTCTGATGTTGGAGATATAGTTGTTGTCCATGTCACGGAATCATCAATTGATGTAGCGATTGTCGAGAAACCTGAAGAGTCAGCTTTACAGTTCCCACCAACATCTCTAGTTCGTATGGACGACGATTTATTCTTTGCAGCTTCTCATCATGACAACTCGGTTATTTTCAAGCTTTCCGAAATCGACAAATCCGGAAATAAACGGAGAAAAGGATGGACTTACTCAGAAATCAATATCGTGTCGAATATTGCACCCATTAACGATATCGCTTTGAAATCTGGAACCTTCCAACAACTCATGGTATACGCTGCTTGTGGAGGATACACTTCGGGTAGTGTTTCAAAGTTGTCCTATAGTGTGGACCCTATCATGGAGGAGGAAATTGCATTAGGAGAAGGAGCAGATAAAGTATGGTGGTTTGACGATGATCGAGCCATGTTGGTCAGTTATGTTACGGGATGTGAGATAATGAGATTAGAGGAAGGAAGCTTGGTTGAACTGGATGAAGGTAAGGTTATGGAGGAATATGGATTCGTTTTGGAAAAACCTCTTTGGGTGGGTAAGTTTTGTGGAAAAGATATTCAAGTTACTAGTACTGGAATTAGAGGTAAGGGTGTGACACTTGAGTTGTCTATTACATCAGCAACACTTTCAGATGATGCGTTACTAGTTACAAACGACAATCAACTTTACATCTTAACTGATCTTACTTTGCCAACCCCTATGACTCTTTCTTCATCCCCCTGGAGCTACGCCAAGAATGGAACGAAAATTTATGTGTCTTACCTGAATGGAGGAACGTTTGAGGTGACACAAAACGAGCAGATATTTGCCGAATACGCTTCATCTATTGTCGTTTCTCAAGGAAACACGATTTTCGGCTTCCCAGATGGAAACGTCCATATTTTGGAACTGGACCTAAGTCGCCGTCTAGGAATATCTCCAGTCACTTTATTATCGCTTTGGGAAGGGAAAGTCATGGCCCACAGTCCCTCTGGACTTGGCCTCATTGATCTCAATCAACCTGATATCATGGTACCATTTGTAGACTCGGGTGCTACTCCCCTCAGTGTATCCCCCTTGATGACTCGCAAACGCATCTCATATATTTCTTCTGATGAAATGTACGTGATTGATCTTCCCGAGACCTCGTTCAACATTTTCAGTGTGCATTTCAACGCTCTAGTTCGACGAATATGTCTTGTTGGAGATTCCGTGGTGGTTGCTCTTGCAGAAAGAGATATAGATGATTCTGGAGCCGAGTCGGTAGCTTACAGAGTCGCTTTATTGTCTTCTGATTTGAGGGTTGTTGATACTCTTGATTTTGAACCGTTTGAGTCACTTGAATCGTTGATTTCTTATGGCTCTAGAGTGTTTGTGGGAACGGGAATTGACGATAAAGATATTCCCAATGAGGGGAGAATAATTGAATTGAGCGTCAAAGATGAGAAAATCGAAATTCAGCAACAACAAAAGCTTTCTGGATGCGCTTATTCTTTGAGCGTGATTGAATCTAAAAAGACAAGTCATCTTCTGGTTGGATGTAATGCAGTTCTTGAAGATCGTGATCTAGACACTTTCAAACTTATCGATCAAACCAAAACCCCCACCTTGGCTCTCAAATCAGCTTCCCTGGAAAACTCACTTCTTGTAGGTGACCTTATCTATGGCTACAGAGTGTACAAGATGGGTGAAAAGTTGGACCCCGTGGAAATCTCATCTTGTGAACCAATGTTTGCCTCTGCCGTGGAACTTTTACCTGGTCCAAGGGCAATGTATTCTCGATCAGACGGAACTGTAGGAATCAACGACGGCAACGATTCAGTGGAACATAAATTTCCAGACAAAATGATGAATGCCATCAGACGAATTCCTGAGAGAACTTTCGTGGCTGGAAGTGAGGGAATTAATTTGACGGTTTGCGCTGGTGTGGATGGAGGTCTCTATTTGGTTTCTGAAATTGAAAGTGAAGAGGGATATACCGATGAGCCACAAGGTGAGACGGCTGCTTTTGGCCAATGTGGGTTTTACACGAAATTAAAGAGTACCCAAGTTTAGCCTCAAGAGTGATTTCAATGGTAGAACCATCTGCACGTTCTAGCTAATATTTATAACATAATAGATCTTCTATGATAATCACATTAGTCAAGGGCTCGGTTGAAGATTAGTTTTATGCTCTATAGTTCTATCATTCTGTTGTCCAAAGCGCTGTGGCCTCAGCCCATCCTCATCACCTCTTCCACAGGCTTGCACACCTTATCAACCACATCTACGGCCCACAACACATCCAAATGCGAATATCCTTCCACTCTAATTGTTTTCACCAAATCAATATCCGTTTCCACCTGCGTAATTCTCTCGTAAATCTTCTCTGCATCCACTAATTTATCATTAGGCGGAATCACAAGCACCAATTTCGGAAAATTCTCATCGAACCATTTCTCACCAGCAATATCAGGAAGAATACCTCTATGCTTGCAAAAGTGGTCTGGACCCAACCACCATCTCATATGTTCCGACGACACAAACGTGGGGGAATAAAGAAACTGCCGATTCCGTAAATTTCTGTCCCACCATTCATCTGTCCAATCAAACATATAATTGAACATGATATACCCAAGAAGGCCGTACAACTTCTTGGGGAAGATGGAATGCATGAAATTCATCAGAGGGATAAACGAATGAATTCCAAAAGACCATTTCCAACGCTTGATAGACATGTTGCGACAATACCGAAGATACCAACGATCTATAAGTGGTCCAGCATAAACAGCAGGAGCAAGGGCCACAAACAGTTTGATTTTGTGTCCCAAACTTGGGAAATAGTCCCTTGATAAAGCTAAAAACGCTTGCGTGGTTCCTTGAGAATGCCCAAAGTACGTTAATTGCTCTTTTTGTGTCACTTGGAGCACATGATTTATCAAAGCTGGTAAATCCAAAGTACCCATTTCAATAATATCCCAATTCCACATTCGTGAGTCGCTTTTTGTGTAAGTGGTATGTTTCGGAGCCATTCCACATCGATTATCTCCTAGCCATACATCATAGCCTTGTTCCACAAAATGAACAGCTATAGAATTTTTCCCGGAAGTGAGATAAGCTGCTGATGATTGCAATAGACCATGGACCATGAGAATAGGTTCTCCACGAGGTTTTTGTCCTTGTTTATGAAGTCGTTTGAGATCTAGAATGAATCCATCTTCTGTAACAACTTCAAACTCATCGATTTCAAGTCCACATAAGTTGGCGTAGTAGTTGAGGTCCAATGTGAGCTTGAGGTCTTCCCTGGTCGCATCCGTCTGCTCAAACCTCTCCTTCGGAGGAGATCTGACTAGATACGCGAATAAAGCACATATCATAACGACACAAAGAAAGAAAGCTGCAGTTATAGCTGCCACAAACCGGTGCAAAAGATCGTTTGTGATAGTTCTGTGTTTGATTTCTTTTGTGAACTCTTCACGTTCCACATCAAACGGGTCGTCGTGCTGAGACGTTCTAGGCAAGCCCAGTGATATTTGACTCGGTCTTTGTGTCACATCCTGTAGATAAATGCCGTTTACAGATGTTGACGAAGTGTAGGCCATGTGACTAAAATGGTTTCTGTGTTCTATTTCATGAACTATGTTAGTTGGGAGTAGTTGAACGAAAAACGCGTCTGAAACGTGATCTGAGTCTACGCGATGTGCGCTAGTATGACAAAAGAAAATGAAGAAGAGAGATTGAATGACAACGTAAGTGACAAATAACTGCTTCCGAGAACATGAATTGAGCATGTTAACCAGTTTTCCAGTGAAAACACCAAATCACAGCCTAAGTAATACTTTAATTGGATTACTTAGAATTATTTCGTACTTATATTGAGAAAAAAAATACGCCATGGATGGCCGAAGATTACAGCGATTATTGAGCAATATGGAGATACTACAACGCTCAGAAACCACTTTCATTGACTAAAACGTTTTTATTGAAATTTCCATCTTGCCTTAGGAATTGAATGTGATAGTTGTCTGACAGTTCATACCACAGTTCTATATGTAAATAGATGATACTTACCAATGCTACTCAACAGTTCATGACAGATAATGGATTGATTATATACCTATTAGTCTGGGTTAGAAAAGATCCAGTGAATACTTTCACAACGTAACAAAATCAGCGATCTTGGTGATAATTGTTTGTCTTCAGGTGTACAGAAAGTAGCAGATAGGTTTCATCATAAAGAGACCTAATTGAGGTTACTTACCATCCAAGTTGAAGCGTGAGGGGTTGTGTAAGGAAGGGGTATGGGTATCACTAAGTTCTGGGTTAGAAAAGAACTAGAAGATGTTCAGTTTCAAAAGATAAAAGTCAGACGAAAAAGATAATATCAGTTGAGCCACCTGCTTTTAGAAACTAGGCACGTTTCAACAGAATGACCTGTCAATCGCAAATTATATCATCATATGATATTGGTGTCGATCAGACTCACTTCTTTGTTTGTGGACAGTAAGAGTATGTAGGGGGTCATTTATAGTTTGGGAGGTTAGTTTACAGTGAAGTTGGGAGTTCCCGATTAGGAAATTGGAATAGACTTTTGTGACTTTGCCCTAATTAGTATCACATGACCACTCACGTTTGGTCCCAAATCTAATCGGTGCCACTCACATCTCTATTTTGAATTTTTCCAAGTCTTAACATCGACACACACAGACATCAACAATGACCGAAGTGAAGAGCGTTAACTGGAGACTGGTCGAGGCTGGCCGAATTGTCCTCATCAACCGAGCTGACACCAAGTCTACTCAGGGCAAGCTTGCCGTTATTGCCGAGATCATCGACCACGGACGAGTGAGTAAAACACGACGACACACAAACATACAAAAATACACAGACAAGAGTACTAACCCAGATCCTTATCGATGGCCCCACCACCGGTGTTTCCCGACAGGTTGCCAACCTCAAGCACGTCACTCTCACTCCCCACGTTGTTGAGGGTGTCAAGCGAGGCATCAGCGGCAAGTCCCTCAAGGCCAAGATCGAGGCTTCTTCTGCTTTCAAGGAGTGGTCCGAGTCCAGCTGGGCCAAGAAGATTGCTCAGCGAGAGCGACGACGACAGCTCACCGACTTTGAGCGATTCCAGGTCATGGTCCACCGACGAGAGCGAAAGGCTGCTCTTGCCAAGGCTGTCGCCAAGGCCTAAATCAAAAAACGATGATGTATAAAACGGAGACGCATTACTAGTGCGGGTAATAGCATTTATTTAAGCCTAGGTGATGTAAGGATATTAAAAACTGGAAAAGTGTAGTGACTGTGTTGAAGTAGAGTAACGTAGAGATAAGTGAAACCAAAAGATGTCATGGAAAGCCGCTTCTGTCAGAATAAATGGTAACACTGTATACCCTGAGTTGCTCCATTTACTGTACATTTACAGTGTTTGTGGTCAGAAGTGTCATTAATACAGCCCTTGGCTCTAAACCGCTGGCTCCGTAGCAAATGTTTGAAAGAAGAACTTTGGTTACCACATCTTGCGGTTGGATGGCCGTCTATAAGTGAGAGTCATCTTCTCCATCAATAAAACTCCAAATACAACTCCCTAAAGTTCATGTACGTTTGATAGAAACATGAGTATACAGGTGTTGAATGTAATCTTCCGAGGTAAGTGCTCAATGTATTGTCACTCTGACCATTCCTCTTAAACTGGGAGTTCTCAGGAACCCCTTTTCCCAACAAGTGATGTGTAAGTGATGTGTAAGTGATATGTAAGTTCGTTAATTAACTAAATACTTGGAATAATACTTCATGTCTGATTAACGTGACAGAAGTACGTCATAGACACTCACTACACTACAGAGTAGCTGTAAAGTCAGATTTAATTTGGTTATTTATAATGCTAATATCGCTCCCCCTGGTTACTTCTTCTCTAGGGCCTCCCATTCGGTAGGGGTCTTTGTGGTCAGTGAAAGAGCATGCAAGCCGTTTGGCTGGGCCATTTCCTCTGTAAACAGCTTATAAACCATTCTGTGTCTGATAGGAGCGCTTTTGCCCTCGAATTTGTCACTGACAATCGTCAGACGGAAATGTGACTCAATGGTGTTGTCTGAGCCCCGCATGGCTGAATGATGAGCATGTTTGTGGGAATCGTTGACGACTTTGAAGAAGACGGGAGTGAACTCGGCGTTCACACGTGAGTGGATGGCATCTGTGATCGGTGTAGCTGACGTGGACATGTTTCGTACCCGAGTTATTTGTCGTACCAGTGGTCTGAACATTATGTAAGCGCACTAACTTTACAGCTGAGGTTATTGGCTATACAGGTTCACGATTATTAATAATGTGGTAAGCAGAAGTGGGCAATTAATGAAGGCAGTGAATGGCGTAGTTAGAATAATCAATATATAATAAGATACAAAAATTAAGCTAAATGAAAAATAAAAATAAATGAAAATTTAAACTAAATCAAAAATAAACAAAGAAATCAAAAGTAAACAAATAAATCAAAAGTAAACAAATAAATCAAAAATAAAAAATAAATCAAAAGAAAATTCAAATAAATCAAATAAATTAAAAATCAGAAATATCACCTTCAACTCCATTCCATCGCTTCCTTAAAAAATTTATCCACTGTCTAGTTCTTTTGCCAGCGTATATCCATTATTACTTTGTTATCAGATTGCCACGTTTGGACGCTGCACTCTACATGTACCTTCATACTCATATTGCACTCAAAATAACGACACAAATAAAAGCACAAATCAGTCAACAATGATTCAAAAGCTTTTTGTGTTTCAGTATTTGTACTTTTCCATCTTTTGACGTTGTTTCATATTTCCACACTATTGCCACACCTCCATGTTCTTGTGGCCTAAAAATAGCGTTTGTGAAACATGCAAAACCCTGTCTTAACATCACCACTTAGTTTACTCAATCAGACACAACTCAGACAGCCCAACATCATGTCTTCAGCAGTTCCATACGACCCTTACATTCCCGGTGGAGACACCCAGTCTTCTGGTGGTAACAAAACCGCCGCCATCCAGGCAGTGAGTATGAGATGAGATGAGACAGGTCAGATATGACGGCGATAAGCGTGGTGGTGACAACCTGTTTGTGATAACTGCAAATGTCTCAACTTGTTTGTGACAGTCAGTATGTAGTTGGTGACTTGTGACTTGTGACTTTTGAAAACCTGTGTGACTTGTGATGTGACGACAACAACTGTGTGACTTGTTACAACTCGCTTGTCGTTAGGGGCAGCCTGTACAACTCGCTTGTCGTTGGTGACAGCTAGTTTGCGACAACTTACATACTGCCACTACTCCTATTTCCACAACTTGTGTGACTTGTTACAATCGTTTGTCGTTAGTGGTAGCCTATAACAAAATGTGTGTGGCATGACGACAACAACCTGTGTGACTTGTTGTTACAACTCGTTTGTCATCAGTGACAGGCTGTACAACTCGTTTGTCATCAGTGACAACCTGTACAACTCGCTTGTCGTTAGTGACAGCTAGTTTGTGACAACTTCTACACTCCGATTTCCACAACCTGTGTGACTTGCTACAACTCGTTTGTCGTCAGTGACAGCCAGTTTGCGACAACTTACACACTGTCACTCCTCCTACACACTACCTATTTCCACTGTTTATAATCTTTGCATCCACTAACACAGCAAATCGATGACACTGTCGGAATTATGCGAGAGAACATCAACAAAGTCGCTGAACGAGGTGAGCGACTCGATTCTCTCCAGGACAAAACCGATAACCTGGCAGTATCTGCACAGGGATTCCGACGAGGCGCCAACCGAGTGCGAAAGCAAATGTGGTGGAAGGACTTTAAAATGAGAATCTGCCTGATTGTCGGCATCATCATTCTCATTGTGGTTATTGTTGTCCCTATCGCCGTCCATTTTTCATAATTTATTAGACCCGTGGTGTTAGTGCCTATGTAATGAATACTTTGACGAACTTACTAGAATCACCCCATTGGCTGATGGCGTGTGGGAGATCCGATTACATTACACAATGGCAGTCTCCTTTAGTGAAGAAATAACGAACTCACTAAAACATCTCTAAGATCGAGTGGTTGCCGAGGCATAACTCCATTTCAAACAAGCATGGTGTTGAAGTTCTAAGACACATTACTCACTACATTACTCAGTCTCATTTCACTCGTACATTCGTTCAAACTATAGACATTACTTGGCAATCTCCATGATCTTCTCAAGAGAAAGAGACTTGGGTCGCTCGATGGGAAGACCAAGGATTCGGTCCCAGACCAGCTGGGGCAGAGGACCGAGGGCTCGAGACACACCAAAGGTGACAGTGTAGTAAAGAGTCTCCTTGATTCCGTAGTGGTGGAACAGGACTCCGGAAGAAGAGTCGACGTTGGGGTGGGGGTTCTTGGTCTTGCCGTGCTCGGTAAGGACTCCGGTAGCGACCTCGGAGGTTCGCTGGACAAGCTGGAACACGGGGTCTTCTCGGATCTCCTTTCGGGAGTGGGCAAAGTTCATGAGAGCCTCGAATCGAGGATCGGGCTTTCGGAGAACGGCGTGGCCGTAACCGGGGATGACTCGGCCGGACTTGAGCACGGACCACAGGTACTTGACGAGATCCTCGTTGGTGTATCCCTTGGGGACGTTCTTCTCCATGTCGAGGATGAATCGGAGCACCTCCTGGGCAGCCAGACCGTGGAGAGGACCAGCAAGACCCTGCAGACCAGCAGAGTAGGAAAGGTAAGGGTCAGAAAGAGCAGATCCAACCAAGTGGGTGGCGTGAGCAGAGACGTTTCCACCCTCGTGGTCACCGTGCAGAGCAAAGTACAGTCGAAGGAGATCAACGAAGCCGGTCTCCTCGCTCTTGCCCATCATGGCGGCGTAGTTGAAAGACCAATCTCGGTTGAGATCAATCTTGCCGGGAAGAGCTCCTCCACCGAGGTAGGTGTTCTGGTAGATCTTGGCGGCGATCTGGGGCAGCTTGGCAATCAGATCAATGGAGTCATCAAAAGTGTACTCCCAGTACTCGGCCTTGGGGATACCTCGCTCGTAGGCCTTGGCGAAGCTGGAGTCGTGGTTAAGAGCAGAAACAGCAATGGAGAACTGAGTCATGGGGTGCAGAGTAGGGGGCAAGTTGTCCAGCAGCTTGGTGACAAACTCAGGAAGTTCACCCTTCTCAGCCAATTCTCGAGAAAGACCTCGAACCTGTTCAGTGGTAGGGACCTTGCCGGTGAAAAGGAACCAGAGCATGGACTCGGGGAGCATTTCGCCGCCCTCAGCAGCCTTGGGCAGAATCTCCTGGCACTCCTTGATGGTCTTGCCATGGAATCGAATACCCTCATCAGCATCGAGCACAGATCCTTCCCAAAGCATGCACTTGAGACCTCGCATACCACCAAGCAGGTTCTCAACCTTGGTCTCGCCCAGAGACTTGTTGCTGTACTCGGACTTGACCTTCTTGAAAAGCTCCACCTTGGCGGGGATGGCCTCCTTGAGAGCGCCCTTAAGGTCCGAAGCAAATCGCTTCTGGACCATGGACGCGGACGATCGAGCTACACGGGCGGTTCTAAGGGGGATCATTGTGTGTTAGTAATGTGACGACCAAGATTGAGACATGGGCAGCTTATATACATGGACTTATAGCAGGGTTGTACACAAACCTTGTCTTTGTATGCGTGAATGTGAATCCCGGGGTTGAGCCGAAGATACAACAGAGAGTATGTGGTGATTGGAATGAGTTGGAGAATACGAATTTTGAGTAATCTAATACAATTGAGATGGCACAAGAGTTCTGTAACTTCCTAATTCGTAACAAACACAGACCTCACCTGTTACACTCCTATACTTCTTCCACCAATACCCGTCCCCTTAAACTTTGGGTTTAAGTTTGCTAATGCACTGCTTGTCCGACCCGGCTTTCTATAGTGGTTGGGCTGAGACAAGGAAGAAGAAGAAACTTTCTTAAAGAATAGAAAGTTCTTTTTGTTGGTGACACAAACACCTCCATCACAACACTATTGTAACGTTACAACCTTGTTGTCGTGGGCTACACCTTCCCATAGCAATCCACCATACATACCTCATCGTTCCCCACGTTTGTTCCACATTTTGTGGGGTGCAGCTATGCTGCTGGATTCACCTTGTTGGGCAGGTAGGGTAACTGCATCTCATAAATGCCCTGACATTTCGCAGCAATTCATTTGTTGGGTTGAAGTGGTGTGACTTTTACTGCTTTGCAATGGGTTTAGAATAAATTTATCCCAAGGTGGAGAATAGGAAATACAAGAAGAAAGTATACAAATAAAAACTCTGATAATCTCCACAACAAGTTACTGGTAACGGGATCGGAGATTTCAGTTGCTTTCTGATCAAGAAACCGCTGTGGAAAGAAAGTTGGGCCATCAAGAGTGTCGTCCCTGGTGAGGCGGCCAAGACAAGACAAGGCTTTTGCATTGGTGTGAAAGAAACGTCTTTCAAAAGGAGAATATAATAATCGATTTTGGTAAGGATAAGGTGTAGTTATAAACACGTGCTGGATTCAAACAAGGATCGGCATGGTTATTGTTGGCTTAAATTGTATATCCAATGAGGTTTCTTGCAAGGTCCAATGAGTACGCGAGCACATTTCTCATTTCTCCCTTTATAAAGAGGCAATAAATTCTTGATGGACCCATGATAGGGCACTGAAAAGTTCTGTCAAAGTTCCATCCAAGTTGTCACCGTTTAAGTGTCACCGTTTAGGTGTCGCCTCTAAGTTCCGCCCAAGTCACCGTTTAAGTTGTCACCATCCAAATTGTTACCGACTAAGCTGTCACCAACTAACCTGTCACCGTTTAGGTTGTCATTTAAGTTGTTGCCATTTAGGTTGTCACCGTTTAAGATCTCACCATTTAAAGTTCTCACCGTTTAAGTTCTCACCGTTTAAAATGTCACCGTTTAAGTGTCACCATATAAGTTCCGTTTAAGTTGTCACCGTTTAGTTGTCACCGTTTAAGTTGTCGTTCAAGTTGTCACTGTCCAAGTTGTCACCGACTAAGCAGTTGCCATCGTCTAATATAATGATGATGATTTTTGGGTCTGATTAGTGAATAATGAAGGGCTATTGTGTTATGTCACCGTTGGTGCTCAAACAGGACAGAACTGTGATTATTGAGAGAAGTGAAATCAAAATAACTGGCTTACCTTCGAAACAGTTAAAATAAGAAAACTGAACAGAAATCGAAAATATAACAAAAAATATAACAAAAATAACGAATGATTTAAAACAATAAATGGAATAGTTGAAAAGGATAAATATCTCACCTCATCACTATCGCAACTTTATCTTAAAAAATATCTTAACTTTATCAAAAAATCATACATCCTGTCATGTCTGACGACGAACGAGATATTGACATTACCGATCTCTCTGTGAGAGATAACGAGCTTGAATTTTGCGAAGACGCCTCCGATGATGAGTATGCCGGAGATGTGCAGTGTCTTTTCAGCTCGGAGACGTTTTCCACCACCCAGGAGCTGTTTGAGCACATGAAGACCAAATACGATTTCGACTGGCACAAAAACAAGCCCAAGACCGATATTGACCAAATCAAGCTTGTCAATTATATTCGTAAACACAAAGAGGTGCCCGAGATTGGCGCAAATCTCCCCGATGAGTACATGACTCCTGTTTTGGAGAACGATATGTTGATCATGCGATTGCTTGAGGAAAATGACGGAGAGGAGGAAGAAGAAGTTGATCCGGTTGAACTACTTCAGCAAGAAAACGAGTTTCTCAAACAGAAGCTTCTGGAAGCTAATCGACTCTTGGCTTCTGCCACAGATGATAACGGATCTGGTAATGATGCCAACAAGTCCACTCTTTCTTCGTATGACACAAACTACTTTGATTCTTATGCTCATAACGAAATTCACATGCAAATGCTCAAGGATCGGGTACGAACCGAATCGTACCGAGATTTTTTCTACAACAACAAAGAAAAAATCGCTGGTAAGGTTGTTTTGGATGTGGGATGTGGATCTGGAATTCTTTCCATGTTTGCAGCCAAGGCTGGAGCTCGAAAAGTTTACGGAGTTGACAATTCCGATATTTTCAACAAGACTATTCTCAATGTGAAGGAAAATGGACTTGAGAATATCATCACTCTTGTACGAGGAAAGATTGAAGATATTTGCAAGAATCCTGAGGCATTTGGAATCACCGACAAAATCGATATCATTGTTTCCGAATGGATGGGTTACGGCTTGCTTTTTGAAAGTATGTTGGACTCAGTTTTGGTGGCTCGTGATGCTCTCAAACCTGAACTGATGGCTCCTTCTCAAACCACTCTTGTAGTGTCTGCCTCAAACGATACTGAGTATCTCGACAACATTTCGTATTGGGACAACGTTTACGACTTCAAAATGAGTGCCATGAAGCCTGCTAATGTCGACTCAGCAAAGTTCATTGAATGCCCCATCGAGGTGTACCCCAAGGAGTCTGTGGTTTCGACCTTTGGTGTTGTTCGAGAACTTGAACTGCACACCCTGACTCTGGGAGATCTTGCAGATTTCACTTCTGATTTCAAAATCGTCATGGAACAAGATGCAGACGTTGCTCTTCTGATTGTTCACTTTGACACTTTTTTCACCGTCGACAGAGAAACCCACGTGATTGAAAAGGACTCTCAGACTGGCTCTTGGCCATCTCAGGGAACCGGAGTTTCATTCTCTACTGGTCCCCATGTCACTCCTACTCACTGGAAGGCCGCGGGTCTTCCTCTTCAGAAAAAGTACCCTCTTAAAAAGGGAGACGTTATTGAAGGAACCATGCGGTTCAAGAAGGGTAACGAGAACTCCCGAGATCTTCAAATCGTTCTTAACACCGCTATTGGTGGAGAAGAAATCTCCAAGGTCTACAATATTTCCGCTTAATAGATAGAACAAGAATAGAGTCAGGTGTCTAACTTACAATCTTTCAGATATCACATTAATTAAAACTCTTTATATTCTACATCATATCCTGTTCGTCGTAGAACTCGCCCTCCTCGTCGTCGACCTGGGCCTCCTGGTACTGCTGGTACTCGCACACAAGGTCATTCATGTTAGACTCAGCCTCACTGAACTCCATCTCATCCATACCTTCACTAGTGTACCAGTGCAAGAAAGCCTTTCGTCGGAACATGGCGGAGAACTGATCTCCAACTCGCTTGAACAGCTCCTGGATGGAGGTAGAGTTTCCGACAAAGGTTCCGGACATGGGCAAACCCTTGGGTGGCTGAGAGCAGACGGCGGTCTGGACATTGTTGGGGATCCACTCCACAAAGTAGTTGGAGTTTCGGGTCTGCACAGAGAGCATCTGGTCCTCGACCTCCTTGACGGAAACCTTACCTCGGAAGAAGGCGGCAGCAGTGAGGTATCGACCATGTTTAGGATCGGAGGCAGCCATCATGTTTCGAGAGTCAAACATCTGTTGAGTGAGCTCGGGAACAGTCAGGGATCGGAAGTTAGCAGACTTGAGAGATGTGAGAGGAGCGTAGCCGACCATGAAGAAATGGAGTCGGGGGAAAGGAACCAGGTTGACAGCCAGCTTTCGCAAGTCGGAGTTCAGCTGGCCAGGGTATCGCAAACAGGTTGTAACTCCAGACATGACCGAAGAAACGAGGTGGTTAAGGTCACCGTACACGGGGTGAGGGAGCTGCAGGGTTCGCATGCAAATGTCGTACAGGGCTTCGTTATCGATGCAGAAGGTCTCGTCGGAGTGCTCAACAAGCTGATGCACGGAAAGGGTGGCGTTGTAGGGCTCCACGACGGTATCGGAAACCTTGGGGGAAGGAACAACCGAGAAAGTAGCCATCATTCGTTCAGGGAACTCCTCTCGGATCTTGGCAATCATGAGAGTACCCATACCAGAACCGGTTCCTCCACCAAGCGAATGAGTAATCTGGAAACCCTGCAGCGAGTCACAGTTCTCAGCTTCTCGTCGGACGACATCGAGAACCTGGTCCACGAGCTCGGCTCCTTCTGTGTAATGACCCTTGGCCCAGTTATTACCAGCAGAGGACTGGCCAAACACAAAGTTGTCAGGTCGGAACAATTCTCCGTAAGGACCTCCCTTTACAGCATCCATGGTTCCAGGCTCGAGATCGACAAGAACAGCTCGAGGAACGTATTTGTTGGCAGCAGCCTCGTTGTAGTAGACATTGAGTCGTTCTCGCTGAATATCCTCCTCTCCATGGTAGACTCCGTCAGCTCCAATTCCATGCTCACCAGAGATGGTTTGCCAGAACGCAGAACCAATCTGGTTACCGCACTGACCGATAGATAGATGGACAATTTCTCTCATCTGTGTTAGTATAGATATTTATTGGTCCATGATTCGAGTCAGGGGTTAGCCGTTGGTCGTATGTGTGCACAACTAACTTCGTTCATTGTGTAACTAGTAAAATCATTATGTCACTTCATTGTTGTAACTAACGACTTTGCAGTAATCACACAATCAAACAACCTGACTGTTGATGTGTTGTCCAATGTTATCTGGAGGGCAGGCAACCCCAATATCACATGCTCTGCACTTTTTGTGTCTCTCCATTTTTTTTATTCCCCTTCATTTAATCCTTCACTTTCATATCCCGTTTTCTCTTTCCCTCCTTCCTCATTGGTACTCACTGGGTATCTGTATGTGTTGTGGAGTAGTTGTAGACAGGAGTTTTGTGGTCCTGCCCCTAATCTTGAAAACGCGTAAAAATAAGATTAGCGTTGTTTACGTTGCTGGTTGTCTGGGCGACGCGTGTTACCCGGGAGTGCCGTAAGGGGTAACAACCCTAAACTGATTGCTGTTTTTGTCAACACTGTATAAACTGGTGTGGTAGTGAGAATCCCTCGGTGCCTAGAAGCAGTATTAATATTAGTTATGAGGTGTTCTGTGGTCACGTGATCATGGGTTGTGAAGTAATTCCATTCCACATATATGACCCAATTGACTTGTATAAATGGCCATTGTTACATGGAAGCATTATGATATGTGTTATTTCATACGAACGAAAAAGAACAACTGCTTTATACCCAACCCCGATATGGACACGTCATTACTTATACCTGCCTCTTTCTTCTTTGTATTAATCCTCCTCAACATCTTCTCTTTTATGTAACTTACTGTGCAAACCCTGTCCCATAATATCTTGCATATAATTGCTGACATTGATTATTCTAGATCGTTTTACGAGTTGCTCTCAATGGACCTCATCCAAGGGGTGATAGTCCAAGAATAGAACTGCCCAAGAAGTCAGCTGAGAATGGCTAGAAATAAAGCAGGTACAAGTATCAATACGACTTGAGTCATCGCCACCCACCATATGCAATGCGAAAAAACTTAACACAGGCTGTGTGGTTAGTTACATCAGCAGTAGCTGCTACTAATGCTAATGCGCCACACGATCAGCGGCTAAGTAATTTATACGCGCGGCCATTATCGTTTTTCCGACCGTTCCTACATGAGTTTCCCCTCCTCTCGGGATTAGCCGGGGGACCTCGGAAGTAATCGGAAGATAGAGTTTCACTGTTCCCCCTCCCTCAGCCACGATATTGCCTTAAAATGCATTTTCGTTATTGGTGTGAGCAAATATGTAGCAATTGGGTAGTGTAAAAAATGTAATTAAAGGTGGGAGGAAAAAACCAAACTAAGAATGTGGAGTGCGTCTAGAGTCATCGTCATTCTAAAGTTGGGTACTATACCATTGGGAAAAAAGCCGTACCGTTATCAAATGCATAAGTAATTCTTTTTATACATATCTAGCATTCCCATAATTTTAAAAATGTTACGTTTTACTTTTTAAACTTCAATTTTCGATGTACTTTTTTTTGATTTGCTTTTTTTCGTGGTGGGTGTCAACAAAGAGGCACTTCCCAAACAGGCAAACCTATGCAGCACACCTACATGGAAATTGGCTGCCAAGATGACTACCAATGCATCTGTGTTGTGCAGGTACGTCAATTTACCAACGTAAAAAAATGTCAAAAATTATGTGCTCATCTATATAAGTAACTTATGCCCCCCCACCTAATTGGTAACCTAGGGGAATAAGCTTAAGGCCTGGCATTAAGGATAAGGATTAAAGATTAAGGATTAAGAATAAAGTGCTGTGTTGATCTTATACTAAAATCAACGCCGATTTTTTTATTCCTTATTTGTGCTCAAAAAATCCACCATCTAATTTCATACTGCTCTAGCTCAAAATGAGATTTTCGTCACTCATCCCTGCTTTCCTGCTATACTCTGCGGCAGCGGCAGCTTCTGATCTGTACACTGGTTCTAACCTAGGTCCTTCAGATGCAACCATCGTCACCCCTGGACAAAACTACAGAACCAAACATGTTGTCCATGTTTCCAAGAAACGGCTGATTTGTATTACTGATGAGGAGACCAAAGAGGAAATCTGCCGAGTGGACAATTCTGATCCCACTGATCAAATCATTGAAGAAGTTGACTGTTCCAAGAAAGATCGAGATGTCAAGATTGGACTCCGAATCGGAGCTCTTTTCGCTGTGTTGGCAACCTCTGCTCTTGGAGTTTTCCCCCCCGTTCTGGCCGAAACTATCTGGAAGATCAACCTTCAAACCCTTCCCATGACGTTCATGAAACAGTTTGGTACTGGTGTGGTTATTTCCACTGCGTTTGTGCATCTTGGAGCCGAGGCTACTGGTGAATTCAACAACCCTTGTATTGGAGATATTGAGTACGAGCCTACTCCCTTTGCATTTATTCTGGCTGGTCTTTTCATTTCCTTCTTGATTGAGTACCTTGGAGCCCGTCTTTTGAGATGGAGAGCCAACCAGCTCCAAGCTCGACGAGAGAAGAAGGCTGAGGAAGAGGAGAACAACAGCCAGGCCAACGGTGAAGTTGTCGAAGTTGTTCAGGAAGATGTCATCGAAAAGGCTCGCCGAGATTCTACTGCCTCCATACAGCGAAGCACCACACAAGCCACTATTCCTCCTCCTCCTATTGCTGGTGGTCATTGCCATGGTCTGATCGATCCTTCCGATAAGTTTTCCGTGTGGATCATGGAAGCTGGTATTATTTTCCACTCGGTCCTTGTCGGTGTGACTGTTGCTCTTTCTGAAGAAGATACTTTCATCACTCTTTTCATTGCCATTCTCTTCCACCAGATGTTTGAGGGAATTGGTCTGGGTTCTCGAATTGCTGGTCTGCGAGAATCTTCCCTTGTTTCCAAGTGTCTCATGTGTCTTTGGTTCTCTATCATCACTCCTATCGGAATGGCCATTGGCCTTGGTGTGTTGGATAAGTTCCAGGAAGACCCTACCACCCTGTGGGCTCTTGGAAGTATCGACGGTCTTTGTTGTGGAGTTCTTGTCTACACTTCGATCGTTGAGATGTTGGGCTTTGACTGGCTCTTTGGAGATCTTCAAGACGCTCCTCCTCTCCGAGTTACTATCGGTCTTGCCGGCCTTACCCTTGGTATGCTTCTCATGTCCCTTATCGGTCACTGGGCTTAATCATACCATCACATATAGATTAATGAATGTGCTAACCTTTAAGAAGTCGACAATGACTGAATGGCATGAGTACAATGATACAATTCTATCGCAAACAAAACACGTAATAAATAGTACTCTCTATCTAAGCAAAATAGATTCCTGCCTTGTGGAACTCGTTCAACAAAGTCAAGAACTCTGTCTGGTCACATTTAGCAGATCGCATTTCTCCAATACCTGTGTCTGTGAGAATCTTGTTGACTTTCTCCTTGACGATTTCCGACAAGTTTGCACCTTCAGGAACCATTTCTCCTTGGGTGGACAGCCAGGTCTGGTAGTTTTTCTCAAGCACAGCAAGAACGGCTGTAGTCTTGAATCCGGCGTTGATGGTTTTATTTTTTCGAACAAAACACACTCGTAGAAGTCCATCCCACTCGTTGAAGTCAATTGGAGGACGGGGGTTCTTCACCTCGATCTTCACAACTGAAGACTCCACATTAGGAGGAGGTCTGAAATTTCCTCGTCCAACCTTCATCACATGTGACACCTTGGCCCACATTTGCACGTTGACGGAAAGCCGGCAGTACAAAGAGTCACCTGGTCGAGCCAAAAGCCGCATGGCAAACTCATGCTGGAACATGAGAACGGACACCCGTGGAGGTCGAGGCTGGTTCAGAAGCTTAAAAACCAAAGGAGATGAAATCTGATAGGGAGTATTTGAAATGCAAACATCGAAATAAGGAAGTTCTGTCTTGATACAATCTCCAAGCATGATTTCCAGTTTTTTCTGCTCGGGCTTACCCTGGACTCGCTTAGTCAACTCAGCAGCCATACGAGGATCCATTTCCACAGCAATTACTTTCCGGGCCTTCTCCAGAATTCGAACAGTCAGGTTACCTGTTCCCGGACCAACTTCCAAAACTGTGTCACTGGGCTTGATATCGGACTTGTCCACAATACCCTGAGCCACCAGCGGGTTTTTGAGAATATGCTGGCCCAGATCTGTGTTCATTTTGAACACTGCAGTCTTACGCTGCTCTGCGCCAGCATTCTGAGCTCCTCCAGAGAACTTTTTGGGGGGTGCCTTGGCCATAGTAGTTGTGGATGGAGATATTCAAAAATTCAAAAATTTATTTTCATGCATGAACTTTGATATGAACTTTAAAGTTAATTTGGGTTGGGGAGAACCACAACAAAACTTAACTAAGTTTTGGCAGTATTAGTTAACCGAGGTTACAGTATAATTGTCAGTTTTCTGGTGCTTGCTTTTGTGGGTGTTACATGCTACATGTGACAATGAGATTTGTTGTGTAAAGTCACTACGGCTGAACTGTCACTCTCGTAAACGAGATTCGTGCTCTCGGTTCCACCAAGTCTAAGTGAAGTCATCAAATCTCACCAGGTACCATATCTTCCGTTGTGGCCATATTGCGGTTTTATTGGCGACGCGTTCAGTTCGAAAAATTGAGACTCAGCTCTGTGGAGACCTGCCCATTCCAGCGGCTGTGAAACGACAATGATATGCCAATGCCAATGCCAATATGCGTGGGCTTGTGAGCATGGGTGTTGAGCATGCAAGACATAAAAGCGTGGATACGAATGTGGAGCATGCGATTATGTGAGTGCGTGTCATTCCAGTGAGACAAACTGAGCTGCCAACAGTGGTTGGAGCGTAGCGATAGTGTGAGTTAGTTATTCAGTGAGATGAGTGGTGTAGACAGCGGAGAGGATCTATGTAGTGTGAGTGTAAGAGAGACATTAATTAGATATGTCAGTCAGTTGAGAAGAGAACGAAGATGGTGGGTGATGGAGTTGCTTCCACTATCAGGTTTCATAGATGTACCTGTATTACCAGGTTTCATCAAGAACCACCAAATCTGTTGACTCTTTCAGACAACTACGATGAACTCCATTCACAAACAGACTTCGTTCATCAAGCTACAGACAGTGGTGGAATTTGTCGTTCACCTCAGCATTCAGTTCACAGCCTTCAGTGGGGTTCCAGGCCCTTCTCCAATCAACAATGGAGTGCTTCAGAAATTTGCAGGTTCATCAATGATCCAGTCACAGCCACAGTAGCCATAATGCCACACAACCACAGTAGCATGAACGCTTCTTCCTCTTCGTCCTTCTCGGACCTGCACTTTTTGTTGTCGCTGTCACTGGCCGTTTCCACTGACTCATCATCAACAGCCAAGATCATGATTGGTGTGGCCACCGGACTGTCAGACTAGAAGGAGATGCTGGAGAGTTGTCCCAAATATTCCAGTCTGACCGTTCTGGTTTGTGCCGTTTCATCCATGCTGTCCATCAGACAACGTCGCTGAAGTCCAGCCATCAAGACAAACCGCATTGTTGTTACCAACCATGAAGTTATTAGACAAGAGTGACAAAGCCACGATGCAATTCTATAATGATACACAAATCATCGAGAAGTGTATAACGTGAATCGTGCATCCTGTGCCTTTCAGATACTAGCTTGGTTACAATCAGAACCTGCCTTGGTCATGTCTTCTTTCCGTCAAATAGGGCCTTGGTAACCACATCCTTGTCGTCGTGAGAGCCAGCCAAATTGACCAATTTACCAATCCCTGCTCTACAAGTGCTTCTTGAGACTTGGGGTCCGCTGCTAGTTTCTGCAAGGACGCATGTGGAGAATCGAGCTGGACAGTAGTGGGGACCGTAACGTGAACAGTGTGTTATTGGCCAAAGGGCTTTCTTGAACAAAGATGCAGACGACAAGGATCCAGAAGCACAATTTGGCGTGTTTCAGATTCACGATCAAAGTGTCTTCTTTGCCCAGAGGCTGGAGCCTAGAAGGAGTAGGAGAGGGCTCACCATCTCCAGCAGTATGTTCTAACCCTGGTTAACCCTGGTGTTTCTGAGAACCCGATATCGAGGTTGCTCGACTTTTCCGCTGTGGAGGATGTGGATTGGACAAAACGCCACGATGAATGCAAGATCTTCACTAATTGGTCGACTCCATTAATACCCGGTGTCAGTCTTACTCTGATTGTTTGTACTGCATTCCACATTCAGCCTCTCTCATGCTGCAATGGCCTGTTGCGGTTTTATTGGCGACGCGTTCTGTTCGAAAAATCGAGACTCAGCTCTGTGGAGACCAGCTCAACTCCGAGATGATCTAACCAAGCCATCCATGTACAGAGCTCAATCGACTGAGTGAGTACCACTGTGACGGCAAAGTATGGCCTCACGTCTGACTCTTCTTCGTAAGAGTACGCGACTATCTCTTCCAGCTTGGCTCGGTTTGTTACTCGAAGAGATGTATTTGATTCTGAAAATATTCAGGGTCTTGAAATTCTCCAACTGCACTCTTGAAAAGCTCGATGAGGGTTTGCCACAGACTCTGCTCTTGAACCCACGTGGATGTTTCAGGGTGTGTCGCCACGCCTTATACTCCATTCGAATCTAAGAGATACTGTTCCATTCATTGGAGTTATCTGCAGTCACTGATGCCATTAGTGGTGGGTTGACACAAACGCCATGATCTTCCATCTCCACCAGGGTTGCTCATAACTGTGTAGGCTACTTCCGCAGTTTAAAGAGTTTTCTGTTTCCATGTGAGTCAACTGATACCGCCCGTTTTCATGCTCATCGGTAGTACCCACAAGCATATGGTCACCCACCCAATTAAGCTGAATGTTTGGGCTGACATTTGTTTGACATTTCAAAAGATGATCCTTTTTTTGTATCGCTTCTTGACATTTCAAGTTTTCTTATCTGCTTTTCTTGATCAGAAAATAAACGTCTTCCGAGTAGCATGGGCACACGTAACCGTTCAGAAGAAGACAAGTTCAATCCGGACATCGCATTGCCCAGAAAGCGAAGTGTCTCAGGTAATGCTGAAATACTATGCATGGTTGTAAACTATTCAGGGCACCTAGAAGCTGGCTTACCGATTCTAGATACTTGATCTTCAACATGCCATGCTCATTAACCTGGGGTATTCACAGGAAAAGCCTCGCATCCAGTTTCTTGAGTTGCATGATAGGAGCAGAAAAAAATGCTTTCTCTTTCAACATCTCAGCATGAGAAGTTCCTGAGGAATGGGCTGCTTGGGATGTAGTCTGAGACACCACTGACGTTGGTGATGGACGTTGACAAGCCTTACAGTGGAAGATCGCTTTACAATGAAAGATCTCCGTCAATCTTTTCGTAACCACACCGCAAAAAAGTACACTTCCAAAATAGAAGAAGTATCAGAAGCAGTATCAGAAACTTTCAATTCTTCCAACTCATCCACTGATCAGAGGATGTGAAACTGTCAAACCTCCTTTGCCGTAGTATCAGCTACTATCACAATCGAGGTAATGAGGTAAAGACATTACAGGAAATATGTTCGAGAACCTGGCCATGAAAATGAAGGCTGAGGTTTGATCAAATCGATGGGATAGAGCATTGCAATTATTGCTCTTGAATGAGGAATTCCTAGTCAGCGAGTGAAAGTCATCAACTTGCGTTGATTAAATCCCTGCTCTTTGTACACATCCCGCCTATCCCTACTACCAATTCAATGGGTTAGTGAGGCATTGGAAGAGTTTGATAAAGGGAGACCCCATTTGAGGACGAACTTGTCAAACTTGATTTTTAGAGCAAGTAAAGGTCGGACGAATTATACTGCTTCTGATACTTCTTCTGCTACTGCTTCTGATACCAAGTCGATAAAATTGAGATCCCAGGATGCTTTTCGTGCGGAACAACAGTCCGTGTCGTCACTTCCAATCATCCAAATATCTGGTAATCAGGCATGTCTGTCGCTTTATGAGCCGATCACTAATCTGGTCTTATAAAGATCTGGTTCCGACTGTATCGAATTGAATCACAGCATTCTTGTGTAGAGCCAACCGAGAGTATCAGGTATCTTGACGGGACTCTGAAACACGAAGTTCAGGAAATCTAGACTCTCAACAAGATAAGACTCTCATTACTTTAGCCAACTCGAGCATGACATCCACTTACTCATTGACTCATTGGGTCGCGGGGCTAGACCGATCGACTGATTAGATGAGATATCAGAGACAATTAATCCAATCCAATAGTTCCTTAAACCATGGAGTTTGATCAAAGTGTTCACAATCAAGTATTACCAGTCTTCTTTTATGCTCAGCGTGGATCTAATTGGAATGGGAGCTTTCACTCTCCACTACAGTTTTCAGCAGTTACAGGAGAAGGCAGACGTTTTCAACAGTGTCTGATAACCAGGATGTAATACTGTTTTGGATTACTTAACCCAAGCTTTCATCTAACACCATTAGAAGGCAAGAGTAGTGTTACGTTAAGCTGACGACGGTCAGTCCTCAGTCTACAGTCTAGTCTACACTTTGTCAATGTACATAGCTTCATACCACATGACTACTTTTGTACAACGACCCGTGACTTCACTTGCTTAATTTCAAATATTTAGCAACTTAGTTGCCCTTGGGGGCCTCCTTGTAGGAGATGACGGCCTCCTCGCCCACGGCGGAGATGACAGTGACAATGAGGTCCTTGCCCTCGTCGAACTCGGACTGGATCTTGTCACCAATCTCACCTCGGGAAGCAGAGTAGTGGTGCAGTTAAGACACTATTTATCAAATGACTGTTAAGTCAGTTAATGCATCAGATTTACAATTACAACAAAAGCTATACTAACCTGATATTGACTTAGAAACGATTCATTCAATACAATATTTCTCATACTTCCGGAATGATTTCCTTTCTCAGCTTCGTCGTTGTGACAGATACCACAGTGTCACCTGAGCTATTATCACTTATTGCTGTAGATCCATTTTAAGAAAACGCTCAAAGCAAAAAAGTAAATTTCCTGCAACTACCACCGTAAATACCACCGTAAATACCACCAAATTTTCACCATTGAAAATCACCAAACTTTTGATACTCTTAATCTGTAAGTCACACAGGATCTGTTCCTGCACCTTGTACTCACTCAACACCATGACCAAACGAATCGCCAGACCAACAACCTTGAAAAGTAAACCAAGACCGTTACCAGTGGACAAACTTGTTCCTGCTGACAAGGCCAGGGGGTGGGTATTATCAACGTTACGAGTGTCACGAATCGCAACGTCTCACGAGTCACAACCCTTCAAAGATCTAACACAGATACAAAATGATCCTTCTATCTATTCCTTTTGTGATTCTGTCTTCATTTGTATTGTACAAACGTCTGTACAAGGGAGAAGAAAAGCGAGTACAGATTGGAGAACAGACAGAAGATGGTATTAGATGGTTCAGTCAGGAGGAAATCAAAAAGAGAGATGAAGAAAAGATTGCCACCAAAGTGTTTGGAGACGAGAGCTGGCTTCAAAATAGTAAGAAGAATGACTGATCGATTCTTTGATTATTTAATTGTATATAGATAACCTTTGCATGTTGAAGTGATAAACAGTGACCATCCGTAAGTGGAGACGATATCCACTGGCCACCAGGAAGTGACCATCTGTCAGAAGTAACTGTAGCAGCAAAATTGATACTGTCTATCAACGTTTCTGGCAACTACAGCATTTCGTAGTGAGTTAATTCGGTTGCTAGGGTAACGGCAACTCGAGTACTGGTTTCGGTAAATAAAATATAATAATACTTAGCAATGGAAGTTGGCCAGCCAACATCCTTCCTTTAGACCAAGTCAATATGTTCACATTGAAGCCCTCTCGGTTTCCCCAGCTTATGATCACCGCTTAATGGGTTTCACAATTCGAACTCCGGCATTAGCAAGAGACATTCCATCACGAGACGAGAATCCTCTGATGCCTTCCCTTGATACTCGTCCTGACAAACGACTAGGAGTACTTGGTATTAGACTTTCTCGACGTTTGACTGGCGAGGAAAGAAGAGAAGCTCTAGGTGCTGGAGAAGGAAGAATTGAGGTTCTTCGGTTGGGTCGATTCATCGCATATGACATGACTGGCGTATCACTTACTGATCGAAACATTGGTGTGGATGTTGTTTTTGCAGCATTTCCCGTGAAACTCAAACGGGGTTTTCGAGTGGGAGTGGAAAAACATCGTGTGGGCGGTCTTGCTGGTGAAGGAAGAGGAATAAGGCTTTGTTTTGGAAGAAGAATGGTTGGTCTCAATTTATGGCTTGGAGTAGGAGTTGTAGATGGTGCCAATTTGGGGTATCGATTGAGATGTCGGATTGCAGAGTTAGTAACGGGGATGTATGATTTAGACTGAGCGTGCGAGTCCTGGGGAGTTGTCTGAGCGTGCGAGTCCTGAGGAGTTGTCTGAGCGTGCGAGCCCTGAGGAGTTATCTGGGGAGTTATCTGAGAAGGGGTTATAGAGTCAATTTTTGGAAACTCCGTTTGCTGCGATAAACTTGTTTCAGGGGTTGAGTTGACTTTTTTCTCAAATAGCTCTTCACAGTTAACTCTCGAGGACGCATCTTGAAAAGGTCTAATCACAGAATGCCGCTTGATAACTGGTTTGGGGGAAAATCTATCAAGAGAAGAAACTCTCAGATGAAGTCCTCTTTTGAATTGTGGAACCAACAATTTCGGGGAAGCAACTCCGAGCTCAGACATCTCGGTCAGCACTGAACATTCGGAGAAAATTGATGAATTGGAAGAAAGCCTTCTGTTTGATACAGCTTTTATTTCGTCTTGAAACATATTTTTGTCATTACACAGCTTTTGTACAGCTGGTAATAATGCCGGATCGGCTTCAAAGTCGTCATTGAGCTGATTGATGGCCAATTGAATGATAAAGGACCATTTGTTAACAGACAACTCTTTGTCGATCACAGAAAATTCGGTGTCAAGATCACGCCATTGTTGTTCTAAGGTGTTCCAATTCATCTGAACAAGAGCACAAAACGAAGGAAAGACAGGCTCGGATCTAACACAAAACTGGGTCACCCGATCAGGTAAAAAGCCCACAGAAACTTTTAATGGTCTGATCTTTGTATCGTTAAGAGCACAAAACGATCTCATGACTGCCTTATCTCGAGTTGTGAGCCATGGATAAACATTTTTAGACATGTGGTCCAGTTGTACCGCAGAAATTTGACCATCAAAACTCGAATCGAGTATTTGTTGCTTAATATCA
Organism: Yarrowia phangngaensis; assembly: GCA_900519005.1. Lineage (NCBI taxonomy): Eukaryota > Fungi > Ascomycota > Dipodascomycetes > Dipodascales > Yarrowia > Yarrowia phangngaensis. The sequence continues at coordinate 2,540,367 of ULGR01000002.1, read as the reverse complement.
AGAATAGCAGCCATACACTGCTCAATCTCATTATCAATGTGTCCAATCACATCTTCACACAATTCTGTATACTCAATGGCGAGCTCCATCTGTTGACATATCGCTGTAATTTCCGCCAGTGGTTGCTTCCAGTTGTTTTGATTCTCCTCAACCATTGAAACTAATCTCGGAGTATCTTTGATCAATGCAACAAGTCGTGGAAGAACATCAGCATGCTCCAAAAACCAGTCTCCATCCGATTTCTTCAATATCGGTTCCAGAATCTCCAGACGGTCTTTGAGAAAGTCTTCAACGCCAGCAGTCGAGGGATTAATCAAACCAACATCCCAAGAATCCCATCCGTTCAAAGTCGCAAATTCGTTTCGTTGCTTCTCAAGATTCGAAGCACATAAGCACAGCATTGTTCTAGTCCATCAAGCGTGTGGGCGTGAAAGAGTCAAAGTCGACGAGGTAAAAACACGTTCTCTCTCCTGTATACACCCTTGGTAGACAGGTCAGGTATGAAGAGAACCTGATTGATATGTAAGCAGCCTTGCCATTGATTAATGCATTCCAGTGCTTTCAGTGCATAGCGTATGCATCACCCCATTGTGTTTCTGGCTCAATCTAAACATGTGTAAACAAAGCAAACCTTGAAACGGAAGGAGTAAACAAACGCCATTTGGGAGATACGTCGATGCATACCGTAACAAAAAACCACATGAGCTGTAAACTATTACGACGAATAATTAAAATTTATGGTTTTTTCTTTGTATTCAATAAGTAAAATGTACAGACTTGGTAGTGCACTGTAAGACCTCTCTATACAGTGTCCAAGTCTGTTTGGATTAAAGCCAAAACCTTGGATTAAAGCCCCAAGTTAGTTGGGATTAGAGTCTATCATGAAAGCTTATCGTTTATCATATAGTGGATCCATGGAGATTCGTTGCACAATGGCCGCTCCAGAGTGAAAGATGTTATTATTGTCACTCGAGAAATATCTGAGGGCTTTCATCAGTTACTGATGATCTCATTGCTCTTCTACCACCTCAATGATTTTCGGATTCACTCTAATGATGGATGTTTCACATGGTGACTCAGGCAACACTCGTTCTTCAAGTGTCACTCAGAATACCTAGTGTTCAGGACTAATTTCAATCCTCTAGAGAATCTTAGATATTCAGCTGAATAACATATATTTACATTCACAGTAGTGACAGACACAAAAGAAAGCACTTCCAAAAAAGAACAGACAGAGTTTCCTTTATCTTATTCTTAAAGTCAATATTTAAATAAACGCCCAACAATTAAAAAGGGATTAAGAAAGACGAAGCGAATTTTTCATGGGAACATAAATCTTCAACCACAATAGTTTACTGTATAATGAAATCCCTTTGGAGCTATTTACTCAATTGCAGAGTGTACTCAGAATTTCTCAAAAACACATGATACTTGATTATTTATCATAGAGGATTGTATCAAAGTGCCTTATTTCTCTTATTCTGTAATTTATATGGGCGACTGGTAGTTAATATCGTTGTGAAAACAAGAGTTATGTAGATAATATAACAGCGAATGGAATTTCACTGAATAGTTCTGTAAAATTCTTCTATTATTTCGTATTTTTGGACCCGATATCATTCAGCTCACGTGATATATACTGCCGCTCAAATAGGACCGGATATTTTTTTTGTCAGTTGCGGCCATATCCTGGTGAAAATACGGCTTCCCGTCCGATCAGCCATAGTCAAGCACCAGAGAGCCTAGTTAGTATTGTAGTGGGAGACCATACGAGAATCCTAGGTGCTGCAATTTTTTAACTTTTTATTTCTGGTTTTTGAAGAGCCGAAAGTTCGAACTACCAAATTAACGAACTATTGGAACCACCAAGGTCCGAGTTATGGAACCATTACTGAATTCAATCTGAGCAGGTCGAGATTTATGCGCTTCGTCTATTTACTATAAGAAAGCCATGAGAGCTCCCTCCAGTTTTTAGAACAGGATTAGTGAATTGAAAAGACTTATGCACCAAATTCACGATTAATAGACTTAGTAGACAGGGTAGGATTAGGAGTAGACGGTGAGATCTTTGGTACATTTTGCGACAATGTGTCACATGTGGGTGATTTATCTGTGCTGTCATATTACTAAGAAACCTGGAGAAAATTTCATACCAGCAAATATGGAAAGATCTGAAATAAGGATGGCAACTCTATTTCAATCTGAGACATCACTTACTAGAAAGGAAATAATCTAATCTCTAATCCTTTATTGATAATCTTACTTCTAATCTATTTTAGATAATCTTACTTTTTCTGACGAGGATAGGTTAATACTAAAAACTCGATTGGTAAATTTGTTTCAATCAAAAGTTAAGGAATTAAACAACTCTCCATTAACAAAGGTTGAAAGATGGATGTTTTGCCTCGATTAATACTGAAAACACTTCCAAAATATCAATTAATAGATGTACACTAGTTTCATTACCTGAATTACGTTTGCTGCGGCTAAATATACATATCTTCGTGTCCAACGGTTTCAAACGAAAGAATGTCTCCAGAAATATTTACAATAGAGTAAATATTTTCACCGCCATTAGCATACTGATGCTGTTTTGTGTTCCATGAATAAGGAGTATCCTGTACTCCATAAACGGTATATGCAAAGAAGGAATTGTTTTGTGAAATAGCCTTAAGCTTGGAGGAAAGTAATGGACATAATCCAGTCACTCGGATACATGTAACTTCTCCTGGTGTACCATCTTCCACTTCATATCGACTGAACAAACTATCGACATTATCGTTTGGGTCCACTCTTCCAGAACCTACAGAAACCAATCCTAGCCATTCATGAATACCCAAAGCCCAGTTTTCAAATAAATAGTCTTTGTATTTTTGTGACAGCACAACTTGAGCTCCAGTATGAGCATCTCTAAGTTGAGGCTCAGTTGGTGGGGCCAATTGAGGAATTAGAACTGTTTGATCCCGTGACTCCACCTCCATAGGAATCTCCTCTCCTCCTCCTAGAAATTCCTTCACAACCTCACTATCCTTCTCATGCACCGCAATTAAATATTCCATACCAGGATGCAACTTGTCCAATTGTTGAAGTCCAAACAAAAACCGATTATGCAACTTTGATCCAATTAGGAAATTGGGATCTCGTAAATTAAAAGAAACCAGATATTTATCTCCAAATCGCGCTTTTGTACCATTCAACCCACTGGTTTGATAACTGGATCTCGTCAAACTCATATACACATGTCCTCCATAGACAGCAAACACATTATCAGAATCTATTCGACTTTTCGAGATGATCCAGCCATCTGATTTCTGAAAAACTCCTGCAGAAAAACTCGCTCCATCTTCTTCTCGGGGTTTGAAAAACATACTTGGTGGTCCTTGGACTTTGAAAGTCTTAATCTCTGAAACATATTGATTGATAACTTCTTCCACACGTGTTTTCAATTGGGAATCACAAGGAAAAACAATATCCACACCATAAGGAAGATTTTGGTCGTTGATTTCCTTTTCCAATGGAACTTTGTATTTGATTCTTGTTCTTGACATGTCGAGTTGGAGCAGTTGGTTTTTTATTGCATAATAGATGTATAGAGTAAGGCTCGAAAAATAATTAAGATTTCAAAAATAAGGTTTCTCTATTCAGTCAGTCAAGGTTTCTCTATCAAATCACGTGACCAACAGAGATACAACAGTTACTTTGAATTGTGATTTGGCTATCTAAGATGAATATTTCAAGTTTCAATAGCCAAGAATGAGAAACGTTACTTGCAGTGGTCTGTTACCCCGGTAACTGAGTGGATCTTTTCAAAGAAATGGCTGTATATTTTGTCAGAGAATGTCTTAACTTCGATTACAGACTAAAACAAAGCAGTCATTTTCAGTTCTCCTGATGTCTTCATGTCAGAACCTGCAGTTTCAATGCACTCATTGAGAACTAATGAGACAACTAGATATCATCTGGATCCTCAGAACCCTCTTACCCTCAGCCGAGCCTTCTGGGCCAACTGACCTTCTGACTCTAGAAACGATGTGGTAAGACACAGATGATGGCGAATCCACTGTTATGAAGACCACTACCATACCACTCGTACCGAGGTTGTTTCTAGGTTGCTTCTACTGCGTCCATCTCCCCGCCGCCTCACTTACACCAGCCACAGTTTGAACAGTTACTGGATAGTTACCAGATTTCCTGCTGTCGCAAACAGAGTTCAGGCGTTTATCGCAATTACTGTCAGCTCCATGTCAAGAGAACCTGCAGGTATCATGCACCTTTACCAAGACCTGAGATGAATTAATCACCGGCTTTGGGGAGTTAATTGGGGCACAAGTAATCCTAGGATTACTTATATTCGGCTACCCTGCTTTGTGGAGTTTGGGTCAATGGGTTACCCTACTTTTTACCAACTATCTCAGTAGTATCTCATTAGTAGTGCAGTAATATGCAGATAATATCCATGTTTGTGGGATTACTCGGATTAATATGTCGGTTTGAGCGAAGAGTCTGTGTAACGATTGAGTGGTTTTGTGTAACGATTGAGTGGTTTTGTGTAACGATTGAGTGGCTTTGTGTAACGATTGAGTGGTTTTGTGTAACGATTGAGTGGTTAGTATTCGGGCTTTTTGCGGATCACTCATTTGTGGCTTGAACCAATGCTAACTCCACATGACCGAGATCGCACAAGACGACATGCAGACTGTTGGTTTAGTTGCATATTGTGTGGCTTGGCTGGAAGCTGATTGGGAGATAAACCAACATGCGCTTTCTAATCACACGTGATCTGCAAGCCACAGTTGTTGAGAACAAAGAAAATAAGGTTTCAGCATGAAAAAGCTGGGGAATCGTCAGCAATCGACACAAAACGGAACGCCACCATTTCTCAAGAAAATAAATACCGTTTAAGATCTCCATAATTGTCAACCCAACCCGTTTTAATCACTTCTTTTCTTGACTGTGTAACGACAACCCCGACTTCAACCACCAACCCCGCTTACATCTCTTTGTTCTGTTAAGGTTTAGGCAGACCCGAGTCATACAATATTAAGCTGAAACAAGTGTTTCTGACAAAACTTCTCTAACTTCAACTTCTTTTCCTCTAAGATGAAATACCAACGTACTAAAGTGGTCAAAGAAAACCCCTTTTCCGGTCTTGTCAGTGATCAGGAGATCGCCCACATCCCCGAGTACCAGCTCGAATCCGGAGTCACCATTTACAATGTTCCTATTGCCTACAAGACTTGGGGCGTTTTGAACGAAAAGGGAAATAATGCTATGGTGATTTGCCATGCTCTAACTGGATCTGCTGATGTTTCCGATTGGTGGGGTCCTCTTATTGGACCCGGAAGAGCCTTTGATCCTACTCGCTTCTTCATTGTTTGCCTCAACTCTTTGGGATCTCCTTATGGATCTGCTTCTCCTTGTACTGCAGACCATACCCCCGGAGGTGACAGCAACACTTATTACGGACCCGAATTCCCTCTGGTGACGATTCGGGATGACGTAAACATCCATAGACTTGTTTTGGACGATTTGGGAATCAAGCAAATTGCATGCTGTATCGGAGGCTCCATGGGCGGAATGTTGACTTTGGAATATGCCTTTTTTGGTAAAGATTACGTCCGAACTTTTGTGGCTCTTGCCACTTCTGCCCGACATTCTGCATGGTGTATTTCTTGGGGCGAAGCTCAACGACAATGCATTTACTCAGATCCCAAATATGAAGACGGATACTACACCTTTGACGATCCTCCTTCTTCGGGATTGGGCGCCGCCCGAATGGCTGCTTTGTTGACTTATCGATCACGAGACTCGTTTGAAAACAAGTTTGGACGAGATACTCCTGATCCTACTCGACACAAAACCATTAATGGCCCTCAACGACGAGAACCTCAAACCCCTTCAGAAGAGCATTGGCTCATTCATAATGATGGCCATATGAGAGGTAAGAAGATGGCTGACGGATCTGACAACTCCACCAATGGTTCTCAGCCTTCCAGTGTTTGCACCAATGGTTCTATTCTTGACGATACTGCTTCTGTATCTTCTGCCTCTAGCTCTGCTTCTTTCACACCTCTGGCTATCAAGAAGAAGCCACCAACTCATTTCTCCGCTCAGAACTACCTCCGGTACCAATCGGATAAATTCACCAAACGGTTCGATGCAAACTGCTACATTGCCATCACTCGAAAACTTGACACTCATGACGTTTCTCGAGATCGTGCCGATTCTGTCGAAGCTGCTCTTCAAACCCTCGAACAGAACGCTCTTATCATTGGAATCAAATCAGATGGCTTGTTCACTTTTGCTGAACAGGAACTCATTGCTGCAAACGTGAAAAACTCTCATCTAGTCACCATCGACTCTCCTGAAGGCCATGACGCCTTCCTTCTGGACTTTGCGCTCATCAATAAAGAGATTGTGGAGTTCCTGGCTGTTCAAGTTCCAGACATCATCAACGTCAATGGAGTTTCCTGGGCTGAAGCCAAGGTGGGCCAACTAGGCAAATCTTCGCTGTTTGGAGAAGCTGAGGTCGAAATCACCCAATGGTGACGCTATTTATTTTCAACACTATTTATTCAGTCCCCAACGTGACTTGCATAGGCCATATGGTCATATTACATAATAAACATAGACAGGAACTTATCAGACTGTAGGCTTGTAACTGATTCATCTTGGTAGTTGAGCGTATGATCTTTCAGAACCTGGATACCAGTCAAGTATGTCTCAACAAGTTGTCCCTGTCAACAGATCTAGACTTTGATGCAGAAAACCAACCCCCAGACGAGACTTCAGAGTTGACCTATCATTAGACCTGTCAACACAACAAAGAAACAATAAGCAACATGGCCAGATTACCTTATTCCTCAATAGCACCATCACCTTACTCTTATTCTCACCACCTTACTCTTATTCCACCCACCTTACTCTTATTGCCATTACTTTAGCTCTACTCACCTTACTCTTATTCAGTTAATCATATCTTGGTTCTGTAACCGCTTTTGCAAATGGTCACCAGAAAATTCCGAAAACGCATTATTCACCCAAGGAGCAAGCTCAAACGGCTCAGATCTCAAAACGATAGTGAAACAGCATCAACTACTTCCAGTCACCATCATGAATACTTCTCCAAATCAGCATGGACTCATCCACAATACACAAAGGCTCAAATGGAGGCTCTAAGAGTTGATCACCGTGATACAGAAACCATTTCAGATGTGATTGCTTTAAAGGCAATTATTCTACTGAGACTTGTTTATGATTTTCTAACAGGATATTCTCCATCTTCCATGACTACTCATCAATGGCTAGATCGGTTTATTTTTCTTGAGTCTATTGCTGCTATTCCTGGAATGGTTGCTGGAATGGCTAGACATCTTTCTTCTATACGAGGACTACGTCGAGATCGAGCCTGGATTGAATCTTTGCTGGAAGAAGCTTACAATGAAAGAATGCATCTTATGACATTTCTTCATCTTCAAAAGCCGTCAGTTCTAATGAGAACAGGAATCGTGATAGGACAAATAATATTTTACCATTTTTTTGCCCTTTGCTACTTACTTTCACCTGCTACTTGCCATAGATTTGTGGGGTACCTTGAAGAAGAAGCGTTCAACACATATACAGCATGTCTGGAGGAAATTGATGCGGGAAATATTTCAGAATTAGCTTCTATGTCCGTTCCCGATGTGGCTAAAGCGTATTGGCGTATGGATGATACCTGCACCATGCGTGATTTGATATTGTATGTGAGAGCTGATGAAGCCAAACATTGTGAAGTTAATCATACGTTTGGAAATCTTGATCAGACTGTTGATCGCAACCCGTTTGTTCTATTGGTGGACAATGGCTTTCCTCAACCTTCTAAGAGTTTGAATACCTTTAGAAGTGCTGGATGGCCAAGGGAAGATATCTCTTAGATATCTGAGAAGTGCTTGAGAAGAGATAGCCCATCTGGGATAACTTCAGTATTACAGCTCTCACTTCAAATTTCTATGTAAACGAAAATAGTATTATTCAAGCCCTTCAATCCGGTTCATCCAAGTACGTCTACTTATGAGACAACCAGATAACCCACCAGGCTTGGTAGAGTCCAACATGAAGAGTAGCTCTACTAAAAGGCCCTGATAAAAAGATATCAGGAGAACATTCCCACGATAGCACGCTAACGGAATCTTTATTATCACGAAGAGTGGTGACTACATGATCCTCAAGATCCACCAAGTATGAAGGGCTAGCCCAATTTCGCTGAAACAAAACATACTTTCCAAAGAGTGTATCCAAGTCGAAATGGGTCGGGACCGGAAAATTGTCAAGTTCCATCACGGAAATTAGACGGCATATGGGAGACCTCACGAGGTTAGATACAGGTTCCAGTTTCTGGCCCTTGACCCCGAAAGATCCCCCTGTCACAGTTTCCGGTTCATTCAAGAGGTCTGCAGCAAAATCGACAAACACCTTCACTATAGATGTGCGTGAATACTCAAAATCGGAAACCAGATATATGCAGGACCCCTGCAAAATGATTTTATAATCGCAGCTATCGAAAAGATTGAACAGTGTATAAACGCAGCCGCCATCCCAATCCAAGTAGACAAACCGATAAGGATCACATCCAACATTGATAAGAGTTGCAAACATGGTTCCGTAAAAGAAAACTAAGTCAGCTCTCTGATGTCTCGTACTTATTCGATCAATATCCCCCCACATTGGAAGAAATAACACATTTGTTTCTCCCATCGTTTGCCTAATAAAATAGTAATCTCGAGACAATTTTCCTATAAAAATGGTAAACACGGTCGACTTATATTTAACGATGGATGATAGTTCCAATTCCTCCCCTTGAAGCTCATATGGGGGGCTGATTAGTTTATTCAACATTAAGCGACTGCCTGAGTAATCGATAGGGTAACCCCAATCAAGGTCCTGGAGATGTTTTGTGCTAGTTTCAAGCTGACCTTTCTTAGTCTTGTAGTTGAATCGATACCATTTATTGGTATCTCCATAAGAATGATGAACTGTATGAAGTTCACATTCCTTGGAGCCAATGATCCCTCCGCTGGTTTTCACAGGAGCCAGCGAGTTGAACAAAGGAATTCCTGACAACGCGCAGTCATCGTGGAAAGTTGGCTCACTTGTTCCAACTTCCCACTCGTGGGTGACATCAAACCGGTCTGTCGTCACTTCAAACGCCGGGAGAGACTGAGTAGAAGATGAAAGAGCAACTGTTTCTGAAATAATTTCTTTCCACAGCTTGTATCGTGGTTTTTTATATAACCACGGTATCAGTTTATGACAGGCTGCAAAGCCGTTGATTTTGTCAGCCTCGATAACTCCTTGCACATGAAGATAGAGCGTCTGACACGTCAGTCCCAATGACACAAGATCGACGTAATTTAGTTGCTGAAAAACAAGCTGAAGAAGCTCCAGTGGAAGTGGCAGCATTGCAAAAGTTGAACAGTCAATGATCTTTTCTTGGAAACCATAACTACAATTATGGTTAAGATTATGGTTAAGATAAAGTCATCATTCTAGGTTAAGGTTGACCAACTTTATCTAGATACAGTAAGTTGGAGGAAAGAGCAACAAAAGCAGATGGCCTTTGCGTTAAAGGCATTAAGCTAGTGATTATTGACAGATATCTTCAGGTGAAACCGGTTGGCTGGACAATGATTCTTTCTTGATTTCGACTAGATAGGTTGCATCAGGATGTTCCATCTGCATATACCATGTCGGTTTGCCCTCTACCATGAATACAATAATTCTGTTGGACTAGGAAATAATAATTGGGGTGAGCAGTAAATGTTTCTCTATTCTCAAACAAAAGGGAAAGCTTTAAGCCAGTTGTAGAGATATAAAACTAGATATTCAATGGATATCTAAATGGGTGAATGGTTTATCTTCTTTGTCTTGTTCAATTTGGAAATACAACAGTGGTTTCTTTCAAATGTTTGTTCCTTCCTATTTGAGTTTGTGTTAGTGCCCACTCATTCTTAATTTATATAGAATGCTCCTAATCTCTACATACTTAACCACCCTTTAACTTCCTTAAATATGAGCTCGGATTCATATGTTGTTCCACCCATTCCAATTCTTCGCTACAAAGTTGGGAACACACTACGGATCTACCCTGAACATCGCACGTTTAGTGAGATACACAGTCTCCGACAACCAAAACTTAAAGGGCTAAGCAAAGATAGTGCCGAGTCCGAAATGTCTATTGATTTATCACCTGATTTGATGCGATATGAACATGTTCTTCACATTGTGGAGTGGAAGCCTTGTGCACAAGATGAAAGCGCTCAAGTAACACAGTGTTATCTGGATGGAGATGAGACAAAAATTTATATCGCCAAGATTTATGATCCAGATTTTTACACCGAAACTTTTGGAGAGAGAGCTACAGAGTATGCAGTAGAAGACTACAAAAACGAGCTCAATGCTTACAAAGAGCTTGACAAAGCTGGATTTGCTGGTGTCTTAGTGCCCCATTACCACGGAACCTTTACCTTCAACTTTCCTGCAAAACATAAAATGCCACAAAGAGTTCCCCTGATTCTTATTGAGCGCATCACCACTGGGTTCACCATGGATTTTTTAATAGGGAGCAACGAAATGTATTTGATTTCTGCCGAGAATCGCCTTAAAATATTTGCCACCGCCTTGGAACTGAGATCAAAGATCATGCTGGGGGGTGTAAATATTCCTGAGTTTTCCCCAAAGAACGTCATGCTAGAGTTTTCTCATCCCAAGCACAACAAAACCCCCCGGGTTTTATTGGTTAACCTCACGAATGCCAAAACATGCAAATCCTCTTACTCAAGGAAACCACGTAAACACCCAAGACCAGTTAACCCATGTTATCACATGTGGGGACCGTGTCCAATTCAGTTCGAGGATTGGGTTCCTCAACCACACTCTAGTGATGTTGAAATTTTCAAAAATTGGCTGAGGTGCAATTGGAAGGATTCTAAAGAGTTTAGGGTGAATGACTCTGCCAAGAATGATCCAAGAACCTTTAATGATATAAAGATGGGTCATACCTCATTGTCCTTTGAGACACAACCCCCGTTGGCTGATAACCCTGAAAAGCTTTCGGAGCGTTCGCTCTATGATGATGCCAAACACATGGATTATATTCCATAATATATCAGCTCTAGGATTAAAAATAGCCCAAGAGCCAATAATAATTCAGTTTACCAATAACGAATCAACATATCCATCACAAGTGAATATCTTACACATACTATGGTTAGAGTATGGTACGCTTCGTCAACTATTCTCGAGTGAGTATAGTTTGACCTTTGATGACAATGAGATGAAAAGACGGAAACCAACAGGTAAGTTGCTGGTTAATGTCTTCAAAGGAAAAACAACGAAACAAGAACCTTGTTGAATGGCTTTACGGGTCTTGATCCCCGAAGCTCGGGAATCATATTTTGGCTGAGCAGTGGCATTTTCAAGCTCAACAGATTTGATGATTCCCGAAAAATCTTGTATTCAAGAATAGCAAAGACTTCATTGGGCCTCCACCACTTCCAGCACAGAACCCCCCCCATTACAGGGATGACAAAATGACAAAACGTGACGTGTACATTGCCACATCTACTTCAGAACACAGAACCGTTTCATATCAGTAAGAGCCGATATTAAATGATCTGAAGTCAGCTTCGGCTGTTGTCACAGCTTTGCTGGTATACCCCTTGGAGAGGTTTCAGTGGTCTCCAAAAATAGTTCACAGCTCTGTCAAAGTGGCGTGACGGTATGGTAGTTGAATGGTATATAAGAGATGAAGTCTCCTTAGCCAGACACAATGAACTTATACTATATAACGCATAAGACAACCTCGCGTTTGTGATTCTTTCTTTAATATGTAACATCACATAAGCAACAATTTGGGAACAAACTGATACAAACCAATCTCAAATGTTTACAGTCTCTTGCAATTCTCCAAATCAGTAAAGACTAATGCAATACAGATTTCAGTCCATTGTCAACCAAACCTTGATTGGTCATTTGAGGCAGACAACCAACTTTGTTCCTAAATAAGGTGCCCCAATTCCAATTTTAACTTTATGCAAGATTGAGTAAATGAGGCTTTAGCTCTAAGTATGTCTCATTATCGGTGATTAAACTGGACGAATTAGCGAGGAAAAAGTGACAGTCACAACCTTCTGTGCAACACCAAAACTCATCCTGCTGTGTAAACAAATAGTGAAGAAAAGCGACAGTAACCCAAAACAGACAAACAACATATAATTGCGTGAATCAGTTTCTCCACAAACTCCAGAATATGAACTTCAGATAACCAAACACGTTTGATGAGAACTATGAACCTCAAACACATTGGTAAACTAAAGAATGTCAGAGATCATACCCAATAAGAAAATGAAACATTAAAAAAAATAACGAAAAATGAACCTAAAGCGACTGATCTTTATTGCCATGCCAATTAACGCGTATTCAACTCGTAATAAACTTTTATTAAATCTCTTTTTAGAATCTCAAATTTGTTTCCTTCTCTTTTATGAAGTTATCCATCCAAAACTTCACGTGAAGCGTGACTGTTTCGCGATCCAATGTAGCAAACTGTTCAAGAATATGATCCACCATCTGGTCGACCGTTTGAACGGTTAAGTGGGCCTTGATGTATTCTTGAGCTATCCTGTCGTGATGTTCTGTCCAGTTCATGTTGTAGATAAAAATTGATAAATTCGTGTTCAAATAAAATTACAAGTAAAGATGGAAGCTAACAGAGCAGTTATTTATTTTGAAATTAAATGGGGCATGGAGCAGATGGGGACATCAGTAAGTTTGATGACAAGCTTGTATGCATGCATGCACATACATGCATCTATGCACTATGCATGTTAATGCACGCAGTTGTGGTCTCATCTGTAGGAGCCCCAAATCCGTTGAAAGTTGTGATGACAATCATATATAGTAGTGTTTGTATTATCTAAGTTAATCAACCACTTTCACATTGTTCATTGGATAGAACGGTCCTGGTATGTCCACTCATCTGGTGATGCGGATATTGATATTGAAGAATAAATCTCTCCCCATAACACTCCTCCGGAATTACCGCGGCATCGTTGACATCTTTTTGAGCTATGCTATCTGATCGTTAATCGAACAATGGAATCGTTTATTACACACGTACTAACTGTTGTACTTCATTCAGACGACAAACCTCATGGTCCGTTGAATATACTTTACGGAATCACATGGACCAAGATACTTTTGTGCGATGCTGAAATCTCAGCTCGTAATTGAAGACAAACTTCGTGCAGAAGTAGTCTGCACTCTTCCGAAATTCTTAAAGCTTGCTGTAAAGCCTACATTACCTATTCAGTTAATCACCTTCAGGTTCCTATATACATCATTATTCATTAATTCTTGATGAGGTTTGGCCGGTTCTCCTCAATATCCTTGGCCTCTTCGTGAGCAATCTCCGTCTCGATTTCTCCGTCAATGGTGGCCTTCTCACCCTCAGTAATCGCAGGAGCAGCAACCTCCTCCTCTTCCTTGGCTCGAAGCAAGTTTGAAAGAGCCGAATCGTGGTCTGCAAACAGCTCAGCAAACTTGCCTTGCTCAGCAACGGTTCCTTCGTTAGACAACACAATAACTCGATCAGCTCGTTTGATTGTGGATAGTCTATGTGCGATAGAAATAGTGGTTGAGTTTCCGTCCATCAGCCGTTGCAAAGCCTCATTGACAGAAGATTCAGATTCGGTATCAAGAGCTGAAGTAGCTTCATCAAGGATAAGAATGGCGGGATTTTTGATGAGAGCTCGCGCAATAGCAATTCTCTGCTTCTGACCACCGGAAAGTTGGGTTCCTCGCGCTCCTACTTGAGTATCAATACCTTGAGGGAAATCAGCCAAGAAAGTACAGTTGGCCTTTCTGGCAGCTTCAATAATCTCGTCTCGAGTAGCTTCGGGTTTTCCATAACGGATATTAGACGCGATAGTTCCCGAGAAAAGCACAGGCTCTTGAGAAACTACACCAATCTGTTTTCGTAGTGATCGAACATTATAATCTCGAATATCGTTCTTTCCAAAACAAATAGATCCATTGGTGGGGTCATAGAATCGTAGCAATAGCGATGTAATTGTGGATTTACCTCCTCCAGAAGGTCCAACAATACAGACGTTAGATCCAGCAGGAATGGTGAAGTTGAGGTCGGTGAAAATCGGTAGTGAAGGTCGAGTGGGGTAAGCAAAACCGACATGGTTGAAATGAATGTCGCCACGTGCTGAAGGTAGATGGGGTCCCTTGGTGGCACTAATGGCTGGCTCTCGATCGTTAAGTTCAAACAATCGGGAAGCCGCTCCAGCACCCTTCATGAGTTCAGAATAGAAGGATGATACAGAATGCATGGCTCCACCAGTGTAACCAGCATAAAGCATGAACGAAGTCAAGTCACCCAGTGACAATTGACCTGTAGCTACCATTTGAGAGCCCATAACCAATAGAGCAAGAATGGTCATATTTCCAGAGAGTGAGAAAAAGCCGTGGAACATACCGTTTGCCATAGCATCCATTTTTCCAATCTCAAAAACGGTTCGAATTCGCTGGTTGTAAAGGTTAACTTCCTGGATTTCTCCTCCAAAAGATTGGGCTGTTCGGATATTTCCGAGCCGTTCCTCGGAAACCTTGGTGAGACCTCCTACAGCGGTTTGGAGCTGTCTGGAAATATGTCGGAGTTTCTTTCCGTAAATGACAGCAATAATAGCCACGGGAGGAGCCACAAGCATCATGAAAGTTGCCAATTTGAGTGAGACATACGACATCATACCCAAACCGACTACACCTGAGATGATCGATCGTACACCGTCGGACATATTGTTTGTAACGGATTTGGCAACAACCTGGGCGTCTGTTGATAATCGAGAAATCAAATCACCGACTCTGTTTGCGTCGAAGAATTCGGCATCTTGGGTCACAGTTCGTTTATAAAGTTGAGACCGCAATCGTGCAGAAAGACGTTCAGAGATGATTCGCAAATAGTAAACCCGGCCCATATTACACATTGCACCGACAATGAACAGACCACCCAGAGCGAAATAAAATTGTTTCAAAGGAAGTCCAAAAACCGTCCTCTTGTCAGACTCTTCTTCCTCAGCTACAACATCCATTATTTTTCCAATCGACAGAGGAACAGTCATGGAAATTGCCGCAGACAGAAATAGTAGAGTAAAAGCTCCAACTAGAGGCCAAACTTCATCCTTAACCAATCGGAACAATCTCAAGATATCTCCCACTCCTTGGTTTTTATCAGTGTTTCTGGAACTCAATCGGGCCTGTAGATTGACGTGACTTGCTGCTTGTGCCTTGGATGAGCTGGCTTGATCAGCCACAGGAGTTATAGGAGTTGCATCATCATCGAATGATTTCTTCTGGAACACGATTCTTGCCGTTGAAAAACTTCGAAGCCCTTGTTGAGCTGTGAAAGTTTGTGAGATCGGCCGAAAAGGAACCCGCTGGTGACACAAAGACCTTGTTGGAAACAAAGGACTCAGCCTCGCCAGTCGCGCAATCAGACTCATGCTGTGGTGATGATGGTGAATGACAGTGAAGGATGCAGATGAGATAAAGTTGGGGACACACATGTGTGATTAGTCAGAGGGTTGAGTTGGTTTGCGAATAATGGGAAAGTTGTGTTTGTGTAACAAAATGTTACATCTGTTTAGCTTCAGTGTTAGATTTCGTGTCAGCTCATACAAGATATACGATATTACAACATCTGACATGGTGGGATTTGAAGCTATGAGAGGCAGAGTAAGTGACAATTTGGGAAAAAACGTGGAAGCCATAGCCGGGGTTTCGGAAGAGATATTATCGTATTCGCGTCTGTCTTTGTGTCACCACATTACCACATCAACTCAGCTGTCATTTCAGTTGCCATCTCAGCCAGCCCAGGTCTAGACAAGTCTAAAAAGCTATTTCGTTGTTTCAGCGAGCCTACCGATTCACAGAAAATATACTACAAAAATTGTGTAATATCTGACAATAAGTAGGTGATCTAATTTGCTTAACAGTTCTACTCTCCCACAGTAAAATTGCAAGTCTGACTGACAAAATCAATCTGGATAAAGTTCTCAACAAGGTTCCGAGGTAAGGTCTAGGTTCCATTGTGTGTCACGAACTTTATAGAAGGAGGGACAGGTAGGAGAGACGAGATGAACAAAAGTTGAGAAGTCGATTAAACGACATTGGCGTTTTTTAGAACTCTTCACATTCACCCGTTGAGTATATAGAAACCTTCAGTCCAGTCAGAGTAGTCATGTGGCTGTGGTAACTAGTCTTTGAAACAGGTATAACCTCGTTGTTTTGATAGTCGTCTCATATCTGTTTTAGTCGCTTCGTCAAATCAACAAATGGACTCTTTGGATATGGATGGTTCTACAACTTAACCAATGTCACTGGTCATCCACAGCGCTCATTACACCTTCATCCACACCAGCACTCATTTCTAAATAGTTGGACAGGGCATATGGAGGCTGACGTTCAATAAAGAGGAAGCCTGCTCGAATGGTGCATTAACCACTTCTTGTGCTCCCTTAGAAGCCCAACAACCCCAGCATACCTTGGTACAAAACCAACACTACCCACCAATCCAAACCAGCAACACTCATCAATACTACGCCAAAAACTACCCCTCACGAATCACCATTATCGCCTTCCTCCTGTCTCCTTTCCCCTTTGCTCATCACATTCAAAGTCATTCATTCATTCATGATAAATCTATTTCTTGAAGATCTTAATGTCACCCTCTGAAGTTAGTACAGTCCATCCAATCATCTTTGGTTAATACTCACGCTTTCCAGACTCCCACTTGGCAGACTTCATCTCGGAAAGGTCTCGGGCGTTGACTTGGGCTCGCTTCTGCTCAGTCAGAGCTCGTCGCACGGTTCGAGCAGCAATAGCAGCGTACTTGTTGAATCTGTGTTAGATTGGAAACGACGTAAAAAAATAACAATTACCGATTTAGGCGATTGCACTCATTGTTCAAACTCACGAAAAACCAGCAGACTTCCAGGCAGACATTGTGTAGGGTGTGGTGTTCTGTGATGGATGATGCGTTGGGGTGTTTTTCAAAATGAGGGTTCCCGGCTTGTGGTTGGTGCTGTAATGTTCGCAAGAAGGTGTAAACCTAGGCATAGCTTAGTCATGAAATTAGGTTTATAAGGAGTATCAAAAATAAAATAAAAATAAATAAATAAAAAAGAAAAATAAATAAATAAAAAAGAAAAATAAATAAATAAAAAAGAAAAATGCGAAAAAGGAATTATTTGATATCAATATCAATTGAGCTGAAAATAATTCTGTAGCTTGCTTTTGAAATATACGTCCATATTTTTTACTTCAGAAGGTTAGTCAAACTAAAATTTTAATAGACGCTTTTAACAAATATATGTAAACAGAAATTTCTGATTTTCAAGCCCACTTGTCGTTTGTGACAAAGTTCTTGTATAATGCTGTTTGATCTATTTGATAAGACAAGATTTGAAGATCCCCAACGGTTGATTACTTGAGTAGTTAAAAGCAAACTGCAATAGCTCCAGTCGCGACAGTTGTTGGAAAAAACAGTTGGAGCATTGTCATACCCGGTGTAACAGTTGCTTCGAAGATATTTGGTCATTTTTAATCAAATTTCTCGCTTTTTCATAACCCTGATATCTCTGTACCTGAAGTTATTGTGTGATCAGACTTGATCGCTTGAAATTAATAGAAGAGTAGATAAAAATGAAAAAAAATCGATTTCATACTACACCTACAAACCATCTAATCGATTTGTAGAAATTTCAACTTCTCACAATAATACTCATAACCTGATTAAACTCCACACGCATCTACTGCAGTGTTTGCATGTCGTTGGCGGAAAAAAAAAAGTAACCGTTTCTCCACCCAAAATGGAACGTCCAGACCAAGAATACGTCGACATTTTCTGGAAGATCTCTTCGGACGACCCTGAGGAGCGAGTTGAAGGTATCAAGTTGTTGATTTCTTCGACAGACTCCGAAATCAAGTGGAAATATGGAATCAAACGACTTGTCAAAGGTTTGGCGTCCCCTAAACCTAGTGCACGGCTTGGGTTTTCCACTGCTCTTACCGAATTTGTGATTCTTCCATATGGATTGACTGTAGATGGGTACTTTGATCTGCTCAATGAACATCTTCCTCTGTCGTCTGGAATGAAGACCAAGGAGATCAGAAACACTCTTTTGGGCCGACTTTTTGGCATCCAAGCAATTTCCGGATCGCAACTACTTCGAATTGATGACTCAGAAGGGTTCCAAAGATTTGTGGACTACGCCATTGAGATTAGTGTGAAGAAAGCTTGGCTTCGAGAGCTGGCATTCTTTGCGTTGGTACAATTTCTTAAAAGAGAATTGGATAATGGCAAATCCTTTTCTGACAAGGAGTATATCATTCAAAAGTTGAAGGACACAAAACTGGACAAAACTCCCGAGGCTGTAGCCGTTTACCTGACTATTGGAGGAGAGTGGGATCCTATGGCTAAAAATAATGCTACCGAGTTGGGAAAGATTCTGAAGGATGTTTCTTCACCTCAGGATGGAGATAATGCTGCTCAGAAGGGTAATTGGTCTCCTAAGCCAAATTTCGTTTGGACTATGTTACTTCAGGAACTTCAACAAGAGAATGAAGTGAAAAAGACAAAGAAAGATAAGAAGGACAAGAAAAAGAAGAAGGAAGAGAAAGAAAAGGATGAAAAATTAACCCTACCTGTTTTCTGGAACATTGTAGTTGATCAGAGTCTGTTTTCTGCTTCCGCTTCCCCTGAACGAAAATACTGGGGCTTTGAAATCTTTCAACTGGCTTTGGGAATTGTCAATAGCGATAAAATTGGAATTCTACTGTCTCCAAATCTACTGCGAACTCTCATCAACCAATTGGGATCTTCAGATCGTCTTTTGAACAAGGCTGCTAAACATGTGATTACTAAGTTGACAGATTTGGCACCTACCCCTGCTGGTCCAGAAATCATCCGAGCATTGTTGTTGAATCCTGGAGGATCTTTAAACTTTGATCGATTGACTAAAACCAAAACTATTCATACTATGCTGACTAATATCGATATTGGTGCTGTGCCTTCGATTGTTGAGCTGTTGAAACAAGTGTTTGTGTCTCCAGGTGAAGAGAATGCTGGAAAGGCTCTTGATGGAAAACGACAATGGGCTTTGGATCTTATGCTTGGATTGGTACGACGATTCCATGCTGAAGCTATTGCCAAAAATGATGTGGAGTGGATCGATGAGATTCTCAAGTTTATGATTCGTTGGGGATTTTTCAAGGATTCTAATGTGAAGAAGAGAAAAGCTGATGAGTCAGAATTCGTTTCTCTTTCTCATAGAACTGTCAATGAGTGTGTTGGACGATTCCATTCTGTGTTGTCGTGTGTTCTGAACTCGTCTAGACCCGACAATAACACATGGGCTTTTTTCGCCTGGAATAATTTGAGTGTCATGATGGGTGAATTAGAGCTTATTCAGGATGTTGGAGTTGTGCAAGAAGATGAAGAGGAGGAAGATGAAGATATGGAAGAGGAGGAGGAGGACAGCGAAGCCACTTCTGAGGTTCTGGAAATCAAAGAAAAGAGTGTTAAGACTCTGGAGAAGATTAGACACTTGCGTCTTTCTCCTCACGGCGATAACACTCTTCTCAAGTCGTTTGAAATCCTGTTTTCTTTGGTACTTGTCCAGTTGTATCAGCATGATGACGAGAGTGTAGGAGTGTTGAGTGATTTGCTGGAATGTTATGGAAAGCTGCGAGAAGAGGATGACGAGGTTCTTACTGATATTATTGTATCTTTTATTTCTCGACGATCGGCATTGTTGAAAAAAATGGTTGATGTGGTTTGGGAGGGACTTGTGGCTGAAAACAAGGTGAATATTCAGCTTGTGTTGGATGTTCTGAAGACCGAAGAGAACACTAAAGGACAAGGCAAGCTGTTGGGTGATGACGAAGAGGAGGAAGATGATGAGGATGACAGTGAAATTGAGCGGGCCAATGCCGAGATGGAGGGTGATGATGAAGGCTCTGAGGATGAGTCTGACAGTGATTCTGACGACTCTGACAGCGAATCATCTTCGTCTCTAAGCCACAATGACATTTCTGAAGCCGATAGAAAACTTAACCTGGCTCTTTCTGAAGCACTCCGAACCAAGGAGGAAAACTCAGATGATTCCGATAACGAGTCGGATTCTTCTATGGATGACGAACAAATGCTTGCACTCGATAGCCAGCTCGCTACCATTTTCCGAGAACGGGCTCAGGTCGAAGAAAAGGATGACGGCAAGAAGGTTCTCACCAAGAGTCAACAACGAAAGAAGGACGAGTCAGAAGCCAAAGAGAGTATTATCCAGTTCAAACATAAAGCTCTGGATTTGATTTCCGTGTTTCTTAAATCATTCACTACTCGAGAATGGGGTTTGGAGATTTTCGAGTGTGGATTTGTGCTTTTAGACTTGGTTCGAACCACCAAGGATCGAGCACTTTCTGAAAAAGCCCAA
The DNA here is from genome assembly GCA_900519005.1 of Yarrowia phangngaensis. Classification (NCBI taxonomy): domain Eukaryota; kingdom Fungi; phylum Ascomycota; class Dipodascomycetes; order Dipodascales; genus Yarrowia; species Yarrowia phangngaensis. Next base: position 2,519,830 of record ULGR01000002.1, on the reverse strand, counting down.
ACTGTTCTCAAACAACGTCTTTATAAACTGCGATACCAGAATTTTGTGGCTGAAGACGCCGAATCCGAGCTCGAGGAACTTCTGGCTAAATGCCATGACCAGGCTCTTGCTGCTGCTAACCCTGGCCATGCAAATGTTCTCGCAGGTATGTCCATGCTTGTTTCCAAGGCTCTCGAGGAGCGGGGACATATGGAGCAAGTCGTACGACAGTACAGTGATACTCTGCTGGAGTGGGTCGGAAAACCAAAGAGTAGACTGCAACCCAATATGTTTTTTGATTTGGTCAACTGGGCCAACGATGTTAGAAAGAGGAAGGATGTTAAGGAGGGAGATGTTGAGGTAGAGGAAGAGGAAGAAGAGGAAGAGTAGATTATTAAATAGAAAGAATAGAAAGACTATTGTAAAGGCATTGGTTTATTGTCCATATTACGAACGTCACGAGAAAAATATCCCGAGTGAATAGTCTTCGATATTTTTAATTCAAGTTCAGTCAACGAAACTTTAATCATAATAATTTCAATTAAAGTTTTTAGAGCTGTAACCTTAATTTGCATCCCACCTTTCTTCCAACATGCATAATCATCTAGAACCATCCATCTACACCATCTACACATGAGCAACGAGGATCTTCTTTCTGACTCGGAAAACGACGAGGATTTCGCTTACAAGTCGGACAAAGAGGAGGACTTCTCTGATTCGGACGAGGAGTCCCGAAAACTTCAGCGGAAGATCGATGCTGAAAATGCAAAGCTCCAGAATCAAGAGGAGGTGAAAGTTGACAAGGACGCTGTCCGAAAGATTTATGAGGAGATGAAGAGTGGAAAGGGGGAAAAGGAGAATAAGCTTGTTGAGGAAAAGAAAGTAGAGGAGAAAAAGGTCGAAGAGACAGTAGAGAAAGTGGATCAGGGTTCATTGCCATCTTCAGCAGCCACAAGCAAAGTGAAAAAACCAAAACGAGCAAAGAAAGGATCTTTATTGGACGCGATGAACAAACCCAAAAAGAAACTGAACACTTTGGAACAATCTAAAGCTGACTGGAATCAGTTTGTGGACAAGGAAGGAATCGGACATGATCTGAGTCAGCATAACAAGGATGGGTATTTGGAGAAGAAGGATTTCTTAGATACTCATTAGGATGGAGGAGGATTAAAATTGTATATAAGTTATAAGAAAATGTTGGGGTGTTGTATGTCACCGTTATGGTCACTTATTTTAGTAGTGGAAATAATAGTATTGTCGAAGACAACTGGGAATCAGGTGTGACTCATGGCCTTGGAACTAGTTGACTTTTTTCTATTACTGCACTTTTAGAGATGGCGAAACCTTTTGAATAAGTAGTTCGTACGTGAGACATACTGAACAACGACGTGTCTCAATTATATAATAAGAAGATAGCCTACATTAAAGCAAAATAAATCAATAAATTATATGTGTATATGTGTCAAATTCGAGTCTTTTTTCTCGATTTCCAAAATGTTTCCCTAATGTGTACGTGAGCTCAGTGTTTGTGTGAGCTGATGTTTGGGAACAGTGTATCAGAGTTTTGATCTTGCGAGCCAGAGTTAGATACCAGTTGTGATTGTGTGTGATTTAATCGTTGTTAAGTCAAAGCGAAGCAAAAAGTGTAGCAAGTGATGAAGCAGAAGTTAAGTGCATTGAGACAGTTATAGGGTATTTATACACAAACAATTGACACTGTACAGGCCATGCATGAGATGTGTACAGCATTACATTGAAGATGTAACTTTGTGCATGGATTGTGCAGTCGTGGAAAAGTGTTGAACCAGAGGGAGTTTAGGACCTATATGTATTATGTTTTTGTGGCTTAATGGTCACTTCAAGGGAGTATTTAGTAACTACAGATTTTTTTGAGTAAGTTACTTGTACGGTCAGTTACTGTGGCGTTTAGAAAGCGTTGGCACACTGCTTGACTTCACATTTCAACTCCAAAGAGAATAATAAATACGTTCAATTATGGCTAAGCTTGTGCACATCTGCTTGAGATACTTACTCTTGCAGCAAGCAAGTCAACACCAACCAAGCTCCACTTGAGGAGTACCATTCCACAGTTCTATACTGAGTTGGAGAGACATTCAGTTAGGAATAGATTAAGTCAGACACCTGAGAAGGCCTCCTCGGTTTACTTTCGTAAAACCCCTCCCGTAGTTATCAGCTCGCCTCGCTCGCCTCCATGGCGGTCAAAATCATAGTGACGATACTCATAATACCTTCGCCCAAAATCAATCCTGAGGAACACACAATAACATCAATGTTCGTATCAGGGTACTTTTTCTGATAGAGGTATGCAATGATGCCACCCAGAAACCTTGCCAAAGTAAAAGATGGAACATTATATAATCCCACTCCAATTGCCACTCCTGAGGGTAGCCAAGCAGAGAAGTCTCTGAGAACAGCTAAACAAGACCCCAAAGCTCCAAAAATGGCTGTGAAGATGCCCACTTTCTCTGGCAAGCCTCCTCCCATGACTAACCTTGCACAATCGACCCAAATGATGGCTGTGGGGATTCGGAAAAGATGGCCTGGAATTTCATACACTGACATGTATAATTTATACACTAATCCAGACACCACGACAGAAAAAAGCGATCCAGTGACCTGAGCAATAAATTGTGATTTCGGGTAGGCTCCAATCAAGTGACCAGTTTTCAAATCTTGCATTAAATCGCCAGCTTGTTGAGCACCGGCCTCGGCAATTGCTCCAGCAACCAAATTCGACAATATCGTGGAGTTTGGGATAAGCGATAAGAAAATCTGAGAAATTTTGCCGATTCCAGAAACAGGATTCAAATCGGTTTCTCCTAGAGCTCTGACTCCGAGAATTGAGAGCAACAGAGCAATGAAAACAGAAACAACGATTTGGATAATATGGATTTGTGGAAACACGATTTTCACTCCCACCAAACAAAGTATAGATGATAATAAAATTCCAATCAGAGCAAATCGTGCACTGAGATCATACTCTGGATGTTCTTCATGGCCTTCTCCGATCGATTCTGTATCTTCAAAAGAATGGAAAAACTTTGAAATCTGGTGATAAGTCAAAACCAACAAAGAAACTACACTATCACCGACCATGAGCGCCAAAGAGACCCATAAAATCCACCCTTGTCCTCCAGTTTTCCAGTCGTCGATTGGACCAGGCGCCCATTGTTTATATTGAGCATAAGGAGCCAAAATTGCCCATCCCAAAACACAGCCCAGCAACATACTAGATGTAGTGTGTAACCCCATAATGAAGCCTTGGCCAATATATCCAGGGCTTGGGTTGAATGTCCAAAGGTATTCTTTGGCTAGGAATTTGCCAAAGATTGGAAGGTTTCGAAGAACTGGGAAAAAGTGTTGAATCAAGGTAGCAGTTGCACTGATCAAAAAAGAATACTTCAGAATCTTCACCTGACGTGCGTAACTTGGATAAACTTGAGTATCGGGCTCCTCAGACTCGTCGTTCATGGTATCTACACTTCGTTTATCTCCATCGTGCAACACGCTGATCATGGTGGCTGTGGCAGATCCTGAAGGGAACTTGAGTTGCTCCCTTACAATTACTTGACGTCGTAACAGAACGGCAAAGAAGACTCCAAAGAGAGATAAGCACAAAGCCCATAGGATCAACTGGCCAATTGACATGGAAATAGATTTTCCATTGTTTTCCTCCGGAGTTAGCAACTTTTCAATAGCCGGAACTATCCCAACCATTCCAAACGCCAAGGGTCCGGTTCCAACTGCCACTGCTACACTTTGAGCATAAACATTTTCCTCTCGAGTGAACGGAAACTCTTTGGTGAGTCCCGGAAACGCCCGGAAAACCGCATACGAAATCAGAGCTGAAGGAAGACTCATCATCGAGACCCAACCTGTCTGCAGCCCGAATTGGAAATTGCTGAATAAGATCATGGATCCAACCGCCAAGCCAGCTAGGGTTGCACGTAGCGTCACCTGCCGCCGCAAATGTACAACCGTCTCATTCTGCAACAGCGAGTATTGCATGGTTGCGGAAGAGTCTGAGAAGGTAGTAAGTTCGTGCATAGACAAGATGCAAGAGGTCACGTGCTGTTGCGGGGAGATTATAAATTATGATTATTGAACCTTGTATTGGCAACAACATTACTAATACTATCAGGAAATAGATCACAGCAGTTGTAGAAGAAAATAGGTCCGTGAATTTTTCGATTTTGATTCAGAATGAGTAATAGAAGTTATAATTTTCAGGGTATTTGATTGAGATAAAAGCGGATTAATATTGGTCGTCTATGCGGCTCTGAACTCTATTACGTAATCTCCTAGCAAGTGCAAAAAACATCATCAAATCCCTTTTTGTTGGAAAAAGTGTTGGAAAAAGTGATTTGATGCAATTTAGATGTAAGTTTGAAACGAGAGAAGAGACTGTTTTTATTGTTAATGACTAATAATATGGTGATCTTGTCAGTGCCGTGCCATACCTTGTAACTTTAATGAATAAATAAGCTCCGAATTAATTTTTCCCGGAATAACTACTGATGACATTATATGGACTAGAAAAATTGGTTTTTCGTTTAAAATGCACTAAATGCGCTAAAAACTTCTCCTGAAGAATTTTAGTAGTTTTGGTTTCTTGTGTCCCTCTTTTTAGTCCGTTACCGCTAGTAGCCAAAGAACAAGAAACATCCTATTATAACTCCTTCAGGAGTAAAGACACAATTATAAAAACATTTGTTTGATTGTTTAAAATCAATTAAGAAGGTCTCTAAACGATTAAGAATGTCTCTAAACAAATTTCTGGAGGTTTGATTACAATTGACCTGGTTTTAGTTGCTGCGTTGACCCATCGTGTTGAAGTAAGAAAAACCAGGGCCAACTTCTAATAGAGAAAGATGCAAACAAGAAACCCGGATAATTGTATAAAATTCACAAATATCACTGTGCTGTAAATTTTTTTTCTAATTCATTCCAAAGCAATACCCCTGCTTTCACCTTTGAAGTAAGGTACCCCTATATTGCCAAAAGATATGAGCTCAATAGTCATGGTTTTTGTTAAAGTGCTTTCAAAAAGGAGAACATTGACATTGAATCTCGTCTTCTTTGGTTGCCGAGGTGCTTTCTCGTGTATTCTCTAATTTCTATCCAAGAAAGGTCCACCACTCCTAAGTTATGTTAGAGGAGTACTCCAAAAGTTGTACCCCTATTTAAGACCTCCTAAAAAGTTCTGTTGTTTTTATTACTATCCCATTGAACTAGTAAAGTATTCTGAAGACTTCCGTTCAAAAATCAAAACTTGGTCACCTTGCTAGATAAAGCTCCAATGCTTCAATATTCTCTTAAAATCTCCAGGGGTGTGTCGCCTGCACCAGCTGCAAGGCTAGATTCCGTGGTGGCTACTCAATAAGCCATTATCTAAGCATTCCTGACTATCTACTTTTAGCATGTTTGCCATCCATTTTCGGCTAAGATTTAATATGCATCACGCTAGCATGACTGATCTAAAAAAAATAGTGCAGGAGTAGGTGCCGCTTGAATTACAAGTATACTACCGTGGTAGTTATTTTTTGTTATTATTTGGTGCTGATTTCCAAATTCAGATAGCAATGTGTCACTTTGTGACCCTACAGGTTTATTTAGTAGACGTTTTTGTTCGTTGCTATTTTATTATTAGTTGGCTTCCTATTGATAAATATTATTTCAATGAAAGCTTCTATTTCTAGATGCGGTGCATTATAACCACATGATGTCATTCAGCAGATACGAGTTGAAATTAGAAACTAGGTCACCTGAAAAGGCCTTAATTAAAGACGATGAGTAAGAGCGGCACATTAAATCTGCTTTAGAACTGGATTATCTGTGGCTGGATATCATCATGGTCTTATCTTGATCGCCAGGAACAAAGAATATGCAGTCTGTCAGACAAGGGTATTATTGTAACTGTAAGGGACGAGGCAGTGCGACATTCACAAACCCACTAACAGGTAAAATAATTACACAAGTGAAAAAAATATTCTTGATGGAATTATACAGTGGAAGATGCTTAAACAAAAGTAAAAATAATAAAAGGTTGGTTGCGTAAAAGGAGTATACAGCAACGTAAAATAAAAAAGCAAATAAAAAAAAGGGAAAAAAATGTAAATCTATCTAAAAAAACACAAACATAACAAACAACACTGTAAGATAGCCAATCTGTAAATAAAGGTATAGGAAGTTGGAGGGGTTTTGTGTTTTTACACTTCCCATCTCCCATTACTCATGTGTAACTTTCAGATTAATCTGCATGTCGTTTCCGGGCAACAGATTGACCATAGTTGAGGTAATTGAGATGAGACATGTTTGAGAGAAATCAGAGCAACTGTTGATGGGGTGGATAACATATAAATATCACAGCACTCTCAGGGTTGCTAATCAAATCTTGTGGGTACAGAAGAAGTATTAATAATTTCAATTTGTTTGTTTTCTACATTTCATTTTTGTTTCTCCTCTCTCCAGCCACTTTTCGCTACACTTCAGTTGCAGATTCTGTAACATCATTGTGCATCTCACAACGTGCCGTTTTGTCTTTGTTTAATATCAATGTCGAAACTTAGTTCCTGCACAACAAGACAACGTGAACATGATAAATATAGAGAATTAGATGGGTAAGGTATAAGAGCACAAAAATGCATATGTCCCCTATCGCCACCAACCCTCAATTTACTTTACAACATACCCCATATGTTATGCCCCTCTTTGCTTGGTTTATCTCTTGGCTAGCTTAACTTTTGGTTAGCTCAAACCTTGTATTAATGCACATGCCATGGTTTTCTGTAAATAGCTGTACAAAGATATATATCATATAGAGATTATCTTCTTTTGTTAAAATCTAACTTATCCAAGTTCATTCACTCGTTCTCATCGCATTTTTTCTCACCGCGTTTGTTCTCATGACATTCACTACCCCTGACTCTCAGATCATTGGAGCGCACAACTTTCTGGATGGTGGAGAGTCGCCTAAATTCCAGGCGGTGCCAATAATCCGGGTGTCGGAAAAACATCACAAGATTTCTCAGGATTTCGTCGCCAAAATCAAAACCCACGCTGGTCAAGCCACAAACTTCAATCTTCACCCTTCTCAGCCAGCAAGACCATTATTGATCCATCTGGCCCTTATCTTGGCCATCTCCCTCGCCATCTACATCAGTTTCCGCATTTTTGGCCGTCTGGCCAAAGCCTTTCTCAGAAGAATCGTTCCTCAAAAATCATCTATTTCATTGGCTGTTGGTCCTCCAGAAAAGGTCTCTCTCAGTCCAAACTCGTCCACTTTCGATACCTCTACGCATTACGATCTTGAATCAGGCACTTGGCCAGGAGCTAACCCATACAACAATGGAACTTCCGAAAATTACAGACATTGTTCTGACGAAGTTCCCCTTGATGGTTTTCGTTTAACCACCAAGTGTAATTAACCCTAGAGCTACGACTCTATGAAACGAATTTTTTTTTTTCGAATTTTTTCGAGATTCTCTGCTCACTCCCCCTTCCCTTGCATATCGAGCTATAATATTGAGATTTATTAATTGAGCATTATTATTCTTTAATCATTTTTTATTGAGCTAGTTGAATTATTATTGAGCTGGTTAAATTATTATTTAAGATGTCATTCAGTTCTGATTGATAAATGAGATCTATCATTATTCACTGACTATTTTCGGAGCAGTATAATCCACAATGACGTCAAACGTTATGATAATTAGCTTAATCTTATTAGTGTAATTCAGTTTAGATATGTCTCAAAAGTCTTAATTTAGATTGGTCAGAGTCAAGTTAAGAAACGAAAAGTGAATTTTTTGTAGGAGCCACCCACAGAAGCGAGAAGCAAGGAGAAAAGGGAACGACGGGTGTGAAAAAATTGACACAAATAGATAACTCATTGAAAATCGTATCACTGGTTAAATCAGAAGCAAAGCGCAACATTACATTAAAATTTGGTACAGAAATAGAACTCGAGGTGGGGAAGAAGTCGCACAATGGATAACAATGGGGCAAAATGGGACAAGAATGAGGACTCAAATAACGCAAAAATGGCGCCATAATTAAACTATTCAGCGGCATCGAGGTTGTCGCCAAACAACCCTTTATGCTGCAGCAGATTTCCAGTAACACGCTTCTATCATCCTAAGAACAAATTTGGCTGTAGCGTTTGCTTTGATTTATTATTCTGCAAGGATGCATATCCAAGCATGGCTGCAGGCCTAACATCACCACCTTCAGTTATCATAAACTGTAGCTCGTATTTTCATAATAGTTATGATAGAATCAGGCTCAATTAACCGAGATATAATTAGATAGTGAGATTCAGTGGTGTGTCACATGTTGCTGCCTAGAGGCGCTGCTTGAAGGATCAATAAGTCTCAGTTCCCTAAAGACGCATTCAAAATGATATTATTTTGCCACTTCCAGCATGTGAGCAAGATCTGAATCCAGGACTGAGACTGCCTTACAATCATAAGGTCTCAAACAAAGTAGGATATCCGATAAAAAGTCAAGTATGTTTGAATGCATTCTACGCCATGTGGGATATAATCTATGCAAACAAGACAATATATGATATACTATGACTTATCTAGAAATATTAAAGTACTCGGCAGTAATATACAGCTAGTACTGTAAATTATCTTTCTTCAACTAGGTTATGGACTCATTGAAGTCCTATCATTCCGATAATCTACGCTACATATTAACTTGGCTGATAGAACCCACCCATTTCCTTCAGTTAAAATTTATTAATCTACTCGATACTACACAATCACTAGAGCAATGATTACTTTGTGTATTATCGTTTGTCTTTATGGTCTAATTATCCCGGTTGATCTCATTGAGGATCCGTAGAATGTACAGGAACAGGTTGAGAATATCCAGGTAGATGTTGATGGCGGCAGGGATGACCTGGTCGGGATGGAACTTTCGGATGATCATCTGGGTGTCCACCAAAATGTATCCAGAGAACACCAGGGCTCCAATACTAGAGTAGATGAGCTCGATGGTGGAGGAGAAGGGCACAAACATGCCCACGAGTCCGACTCCAATCAGACCCCACAAACATGCGGACAGGATGCCGGCCATGGACGTCAAATCGTACTTTGTCTGGAATGCAAAAAGGGTAAGGCCGAAAAACAGCACCAGCGTGATCGCTACGGCTTGAAGCACAACCTTGGAGTCCATCAGCGAACAGATAGTACCGATGGCAAGACCCTGGCACAAAGTGAAACCTCCCAAAAGAGCCATGTTCAGAGGATAACTGTTCTGCTTCCAGATACAAGCAATGAGGAGACCCAGTGAACCAAAAACAGTCAGGTAGTAGACCCACATGTGCTCGAGGAGCCACATGGTCACAGACGGATTAAACACGACGATTGCGCCAAAAAGGGCCGTCGTAGCTACCTGGGCAGTCACAATCGTATAGACTTGTTTGATAAAGTTGTTTCGCACATCTACATCGCAGAGGACCACAGGAGTGTCATACTTGAAGTCTGCAGGCAAATTATCTTCTGTGTCTCTGTGAGCAGTTGCCGCAGCAACGTTTGATTGGTCGTTGGGGTTTAGTAGGGGTTCGTAAGCTGGTGGAGCTGACATGTTGTTTGGTGATGGTTAGGAAGATGAGTTGTGGCGAACCTTAGGTTTAGATTATGTAAGTTGTGCATGGGCTGAGCCAAGAACGTGCCGTATGTGTCAGGCAAACACAGTTTCGCCAGAAGTGTTTGGTTGATGATACAACAACTTTCATTGGTCACAAACAATTATAAAGGTGACAAAATTGGAGGATATGATAGGTCCAAATGATACTTTGGTACAGGCCGGTGGCTTTGTTATTAATCAGTAAGGTTGTTTAGTTGGGTTGAGAACAAGAAAGAAGTCTCTGTCTGGCCTCAAATAGTTTAGATTTTCATTGTCAAGGCCTAGTTAAATTATTGGATGAAAATTAAAAATATAACAAAAAAATGGAAATAGACCTGATGATCACTCGATTGAACAGGATTGCTCCAAAGAGCAAGCATTGCCCTCAAAGGTCGTATCTACTGAACCAAGCCTTTTGGGCTTGAAACTAACCTTACTAAAGCCTTGCATTGTCTCCAGGCTCGATTGATTGAAGGGGGACTTGAAAAACAGTTGGATTCTGTTGAGAATTAGTCATTACGTCTTACACAACAGGAGTTCCTGTAGACCACCTCCCTGGTAGTGTGGGCAGATGCCTGGTCAGAGTGACAATACACTGAGCACATATTAGATATTCATGACTTACGAGGTGATGATATTTCATAGGAGACCTTAGGTACTTCAATAAATTTAAACATTTAACTAATCTGATATCTTTGTAGATCATTGTACCATTACAGGAGTCAAAGTCGTTTATTCTATTTTTCGAGATCAAACAACCATTACACAATCTGACATAAAGTTCAACCATTCCACAGTGACCGTGGTTACTTGTTCAAGTTTTTCCCCTGGTTCCTGGTTGGGTACGTTCTAAATACCTTAAAACCCCAAAGAATGCATAGGGGTCAGGTACAAAAAAGTAATAATAATAATGTCTCTGTATGAATACTGCAAACCAAACCTTGACCACCAATATTTAGTCCTAGTACACTTGTGTGACGCAAGTTGATTTCCTGATTCTGAAAGGTCAATAATTATTTCACTCACACTCACTTCGCCTTGGTTATTGCATCTTGTCTGATAAGGCAGCCAATGGCTGCTTCAGGTCTTTGTCTGGTTCCTGAACGGGTGAGCAAAAGAGTCTCGGTCTTTTGGCTGCTTTAAATGTAAAATCACATAAACCATTTAGGTATTACTGACATTCAATATCGTGACTACAAATGAGATTAGTGGCCTTTCTAAAATCCAGTTATTAACACGTGACCTCCCTCCAAACAATAGCTGTAGAGAACCTTTTGAAGCCTATTTAACCTTAGGGACCAAGGTGGACAGGTCTTAGATCACATTACCAGATTTTTCTATACGTGTTTCTGCAAAGCCTTGGGTTAAGGTTAGGGTATTGACCCAATGTGGGGGCGTATAAATTAGTGTAAACTTTTTTACAGCTCCTATTAATAGTTTTCAAGCGGATGAACCTAGTCTTAATAAGGTGGGGAATTGGTGAACGGAACTACTCTTGCTGTTCTTGGACATTTTCATATCATGTACAGGTTACGCAGGGTATTATTGGACTGTGTCGAACCAGATCAAGTGAGACAGTCTAACCGCCATAGTCGCAGCCGCGTGTGGGCAAACTGCAGTTATTAGTACAAAGGGAGGTTCAGGGTAAGGGCTGGTGGTATAGCATGACTGGAATTTGCATTCGGGGATGCTTATTATTATGTTAATTGCAACGGTATATTAGCCGTGCAATCTCAAATGGAAAATTGAAGCGAATCGGAACAATGAGGTGGAGATGACCAGATGAGATCCAGTAATGACACTTTGTGTCATTTAGAGCCCAACAACCTTGTGGCTAACCCAAATCGTCGTCTTGGCAACATACAGTAATCCTGCGACCCACAGACTTGTGCGCAGCATCGCTTGATCATATACATTCCAGAGGGAAGGGATGGTTCAGGGAGATATAATAAATGTCTTAAAATAGTTTTATGTGGATCGGGTTTTGGCTGCCCTGCCTCTGCAACCCAATGAGACACAGCCGTAGTCAAGCAGAAAGATTTAATTATAGCCTTGATGTCTTAGGAATGTCAAACCTTTTTGGAAATATGGTTGACAGAACAGAAAACGGAAAAGTGTAGTAACAATGGGTGCACAACAATGGCGATGAGAGACCAACAAGAAGAAACCTATGTCAGGAAGTTTTGTGACACTTCGAAGACCGCTGAAATGGTCGAAACAGTTGGGTAAAAAGATTCACGACGAAAGAATAATGCAATCAAACACAAATATTACTTCGTGGAAAATAATCTTTCCCTTTCCGTTATAACCAATTAGCTTCCGCACGCCTGACGAGTAAAGTTAATGCACATCGTACTTTTCCGAAAACAAAGAATTTTTGCGTCTGAATTTAGCGTCTGACTTCACCTGACGGAGTGACGTGACAACAATGTAGTCGGAGATTTTCAAGACAGAGACAGACGTGTCAAGAAGACATTTAATTTAGTTAATCCAAAATATGCAGTACCAAAATCAACCTGATCCTATTTAGGTAGCCACTTGCTTGGATCAACACGATTAGCACGCATGTTTATAAACGCACTCTGTTTCTCTGCCTGGCCGAAACCTTGTGCCGCAACTGTTTAAAATAGCCACGGTATCCCTGCATGGCGTGAGAAGAGATTCCTGGTGTCACCAAAAACACACAAACATGGCCCGGGTAGCGTCTTCGATAGGGCTTGCGATTTTCATCGCCCTGGTGATGCTGGCAGGAATCACCCTGACCCCCCAGTCGTTGTCACCGTTCGACAAGTATGCATATAACAAGGCCTCTACTCCAGTGGATCAACCAGTCGAGCAAAAAAAACCCGCTGAGCCATTAAATGGTGGAGAAGAATCTGCCCCTGAGGCTGTAGAGCCTGAGGAGGAGCCAGCCATGGTACTCAAGGCAGACAACTTTGACAAACAAATGGCGGACTTCAAAGCCAAGAAGAAGAAGGAGGAGCAGGAAAGACTTGCCAAACAGAAGAAGAAACAAGAAGAGGCTGAAAAGAAGCGAAAGGAGGAGGAAGAAAAGAAAAAGAAGGAGGGGGAAAAGAAAAAGCAGGAAGAGGAAGATAAGAAAAAGAAGGCTGAGGAGGAGAAAAACAAAGCCAAGGAAGATGAGGAGAAAAGCCGAATTGCAACACTGGCTAACAATGAAAGTGGCTTCCAGGAGCTCAAACAAAAGGTTGACAATCTCACCAAAGAGCTTGACCCTCTGAAAAAGGATCTAGACGCTGCAGTCAAGTTCAAGGAGGAGGAGAAAAAGAAGTCCGAGGAAGAAAAGAAGGAAAGTGAGAAAAAGGCCGCCAAGGAACTCAGTGACAAGCTGGGAGGCCAATTCCATAAACTTGAGTCCCAGGAAATTCGTGACATTGTCGAAAAGCCTCTTGTTTACCAAGATGAAGAAAAAACTGACAACGGTCATGTTGCTCCTTACGGAAAAAAGATTGTGGTTCTTTCAGCTTCCAATAACAGCACTACTTCCGAACAATTCATGTTGGCTCGAGCTTTGCCCAATCGACAGGAATACTGTAACATGCATAGTTACACTTGCAAATTCATCAACTTGGACGATGTGCATGACCGAAAAAGCCATATTGTATGGGCCAAAATTAAGGCCATCGAAAAGGCCTTTGCCGATGAGCCTGAAGCTGAATGGATCTGGTGGATGGATACTGATATCGTTATCGTTAACCCTTACCTTGAGCTTGGAGAGCATCTTCTCAGTGATCGTGCTCTGGTTGAGCGACTCACTTACGATCGGCCCATTCGAGCTCCTGATGCCAGTTTTAAGGGCGAGGTCTATCCCTCCAAGGGCCAGGTCGAAGCCAAGGATATCCACCTGCTGCTTACTCAGGACTTTTTCGGAATCAATGCTGGTTCCTTCTTCCTGAGACGATCGGACTTCTCCAAGTTCCTGCTTGATCTCTGGTACGATCAGCATTTCATTGACAAGAACTACGTTTTCCGTGAACAGCAGGCTCTTAACCTGTTGCTGCGATCTCACAGCACCGTTTTGCAGCATACCGGCCTCTACCCTCAGCGACTGTTTAATGGGTACTTGGGTCGAGACAATGATGTGTGGAAATACAAGGAAAACGATCTGGTGGTTCATTTCGCTGGATGTGGAACCTCCAACACTTGTCACGATAAGTTTGCAACTCACTTCAAGCTTAGAAAGCGAGTGCCCACAGAGTTCCAGGTCCCACATCCTGCAGACGATTAAACAATTAGTAGATTCAATCCATTTTAGACATGTTTATGATTAAAGTAGCACAGTAATACCCAAGTTTAAACTATTAGATTAAACTATTGGTAAACAGGGTGAAATCTATTTGTCTATAAGATTAAACTATTAATTGGCTCATGGTACAATTGACACATCACATTAACCTGTGGACTGACCCAATGGACATGACAGTAATATAATACAAGTATTTGGCATGATTCTATCACAATATGAAAAGCTGAACTGGTATAAATTGATTGTGTTTTGTATATTATGGAAAGTTAATCACTTGGATGGCCCAAAAAGTGTGATTGTTGAATAGTTGATGCTATTCTTCAAGTATTTGCCGCTCAATGTGTCCCAGGTTTGGATCGTGAAGTTGCAATACAACTGTATCCTAAAACTCAATGAGTCCAAATACTAATAGTTACTCATATAATTGCCTACTGTCTAAACCTCATCCCATACAACAAAACCGTATCACTCGTAGCTACGTCATCATCAGATATATTATGTGTTGAACAGTGACTTACTCTATCTAGAACAAGTATGTATTATGTGTTGAACAGTGTCGTTTGTCGATGCTTAGAACAGACCCTCGATCTCGCCCTTTTCGTTGACTTCAACGTTCATGAAACCACAATGAGTGGGCAGACCAGGAATGGTCTGAATCTCAGCAGCAAGAGCGTACAGGTAACCAGCACCAACAGAAGCTCGAACGTCCCGAATAGGAACGGTGAAACCAGTAGGAACACCCTTGAGGGTAGGATCGTGTGAAAGAGAGTATTGAGTCTTGGCGACACAGATGGGCAGGTTTCCAAATCCTTGTTTTGTGTAAGCGTCAATCTTCTTCTTGGCAACCTCAGAAAGTTCGACATCCTTGGCTCCATACATTTTCTGGGCGATGATGTTAAGCTTCTCCTCGGCGGTGGTGTTAGTGTCGTAAAGAAGCTTGAACTCGGTATCGATCTTGTTAGAGGCGTCAACAACGGCCTGAGCAAGATCAACAGCTCCAGCTCCACCTTCAGCCCAGTGTCGAGCGACAACGGCGTCCTCGGCACCAAACTTGAGAGCCTCTTCTCGGATGACAGCATGCTCAGCAGCAGTATCGGACACAAACTCGTTGATAGCGACAACAACGGGAAGACCGTACTGTCGGGCGTTCTCAATATGCTTGCCAAGGTTCTTGCATCCTTCTCTAAGAAGCTCAACGTTCTCCTCAGTGTACTCCTTGGGAAGAGGAGCACCTGCCTTAACTTCGGGTCCTCCACCATGAGATTTGAGGGCTCGGACGGTTGCCACGACGACAACAACGTCAGGAACAAGTCCAGAGGATCGGCACTTGATGTTGAAGAATCGCTCTCCACCCATAGTGAAGTCGAAACCGGCTTCAGTGACAACGAATCCAGCCTTGTCGTCAGACTCGTTAGGTTCAGTTCCAGCCAACTTGAGAGCCATCTTGTCGGCCAACACGGAGTTAGCTCCAATAGAGATGTTGGCGAAGGGGCCAGCGTGCACAAACACGGGGGTTCCCTCAAGAGTCTGCATAAGGTTGGGCTTGATGGCATCCTTCATAAGAGCAGTAAGAGCGCCTCCAGCGCCAATATCATCACAAGTGACGGGCTCGCCGGTCTTGGAAGAACCGATAACCATGTTACCGAGTCGGTTTCGGAGATCGTCCAAATCGTTGGCAAGAGCGAGAATAGCCATACACTCGGAAGCGACGGAAATATCGAATCCGGTCTCTCGAGTTCGACCCTTCTCGGTAGGAGCCTGGCCGATGGTGATTCCTCGAAGATGTCGATCGTTGCAATCGACGACTCGTCGCCAGGTGATGGTTTCAGGATCGATGTCGAGTCGAACGAACTTGGCAACTTCCTCTTCGGTCAGATCGTCAGGGTTGGTCTTGTCAATTCCCAACTTCTTAAGTCGAGTCAGCATACCTCGAGTGAAAGTTCGCACACCCTTCTTGGCAGGCACAAGACGCTTGTAAAGAGCAGCATCCTTCTGAGTGGACTCGTGGAACATTCTGGTGTCAATGGCAGCAGCCAGGAGGTTATTAGCGGCAGAGATAGCATGGATATCTCCAGTAAGATGCATGTTGAACTCGTCCATGGGGATCACCTGAGCGTAACCTCCTCCAGCAGCACCTCCCTTGATTCCAAAAGTGGGACCCATGGAGGGTTGTCTGACGTTAGCAAAGGCCATTTTTCCGAGATGGGCGCCTAGAGCCTGGACCAGACCGATAGTGGTGGTGGATTTTCCTTCTCCCAGAGGGGTAGGAGTGATACCGGTGACAAGAACGTATTTTCCGTTCTTTCGGTGAGCAAGACGGTCCAAAAGGGGAAGCTGGACCTTAGCCTTGTAAGCTCCGTAAGGCTCAAGCTCAGAGGGAAGAACTCCGATCTCGGAAGCCACCTCGGTGATATGCTTGGGCTGCTGGGCTCGAGAAATGGCAAAATCGGAAGGAACAGGGTCTTCTCGTTTAAGAGGCAAAGGAGTGATGGATCGAGTAGTGAGTTTCTCGGACTGTCGCTTAGCGGAAAGCACAACATTATCAAGCAGCATGGCGACTGTCATGGGTCCCACTCCTCCAGGAACAGGGGTAATGAAAGAGGCAACCTTGGAGGCTGCTTCGAACTCAACATCTCCCACAAGTCTCTGACCGGACTTTCTGGAGGCGTCAGGGATGTAATTGGTACCGACATCGATAACAACGGCTCCAGGTTTGATCCACTCGCCCTTCACAAAGCCTGGCTGGCCAATGGCTGCAACGACAATATCAGCAGTCTTGACGATCTCAGGAATGTTATGGGTCTTAGAATGGACAACAGTGACAGTGGCATCAGCATTTCGGAGCAAATACGAAACAGGAGCACCAACAATATCGGATCGGCCAAGAACCACAGCAGTTTTTCCTGCAATTTCAATTCCAGACACCTTGAGCAGCTCCATGACTCCCTTGGGGGTGCAAGCGACAAAGTTAGGGTGGCCACCTCGCTTGGCAAGCTCACCAATATTCAAAGGACCAAATCCATCAACATCTTTGTCTGCCACAACGGCATTGGTGATGGTGGTTTCATCAATATGCTTGGGCACAGGCAATTGAACAAGAATACCGTCAACGGTGGGGTCTTCGTTCAGAGCGTTGATCTCACGCAAAAGCTCGTGCTGGCTAACAGTCTCGTCCAACTTCTTGAGCTCACACTTGATATTGGCCTCATTGGCGGCCTTGAGCTTCATTCGCACGTAGGTGGACGAATCAGGTCGGTCACCAACTTGGATGATCACCAAAGAAGGCTGGAAACGAGGATTGGTTTTCTGCACATCGGCAATCTCGGCATGGAGCCGTTCTCTGATGTTTTTGGCAATGGCGTTGCCGTCAATGATAGAAGCCATGGTGTTTGAAGAGGGAGAGTGGTTAGAAGATGTGGGATGTTATAGTTATGCAGGATGGACAAATGGAGAAGTGGAGTGAGGTGGAGTGAGGGGAAGTTTATATGGAATAACATGAGTTACATACACAATAAGATACGCCGTATTTTTGGCTTAAACTAATTCATTTCCGTTTGTGAATACCTCTCCAGTTTCAATACCTTCTTCTCCTTTCAACCTGACTCAGACCCGAGTCGACGACAAACTTTATCTCCGAGTCGATCTGCAAACCCAATTCTTAATTACCTCGGTTTGAGGAGAGGCGTTCGTGTTGACCTAAGTTACCCTCTTCAGCTTATGTAAGTCAAAGTCATACCCCTATGGATCCTTCCGCTGACGTACTGCTACAGGCTGCTTGAGCTTGATGTTTTCATGAGGCCTGAACGAAGTACAACATCTAGGACTCCAGGGCACTAATTATCTCAATTAGGAAAACTGCCACCCCTCAGATTTTGGTTCTGTTAACTTTTGCTAACACCCTATATGGTATATAAAACTTCCTGTTAGTTCACAAATCAAATGGCCCAGGTCCACAGTGTGATCGTATACTTCTACTATTTACCCCAGCTGAAAAGGCACAAAACTCTATTTTCAAACCTAAAGTATGAACTTTGATGTCAATAAAAGTAAAGTTTTTGACTTGAAAACTCTACAGAACGTGATCTATGCATTGACCTCACACTGGTGGAACAAATATTGAAGTGCAACTAGAAGTGGCATCTAATTCCAGGATTCAGTAAAAGATAGAAGAAGGTCTTTAGGTCGGTCAAACATGTCTGGAAAAAGGTTGAAATGAGGTTTTGTAAAACGGAATAGGTACTTGGAAGAGCTTTTGGCCTATGAATTTTGACAAAAAGAACAAAAACAAAAGATTACAGCACCTAGGATTCTCGTATGGTCTCCCACTACAATACTAACTAGGCTCTCTGGTGCTTGACTATGGCTGATCGGACGGGAAGCCGTATTTTCACCAGGATATGGCCGTAACCAAACTTGCGCCGACCCGGAATCGAACCGGGGGCCCATCGATGGCAACGATGGATTTTACCACTAAACCATCGGCGCTGGTTGGGTTAAAAAAAATTGAGTCTCTCAGAATCTGAAGTGAGCTTATGTAAGCGACTTCCAGTGACAACACCTAATTAGGCACAGTCTACTAGTAGACTTACTTCAATTACTTAGAATTATTTCATATTTATGTTATAGTCAATTGAATGTATGAGAAAAAAAAAAAAAAAAACTTCCGAGAACATGAGTCTAACTTGTTAACCAGTTCGCCAGTTACAACCTCAAGTCGATCAATTTTCCAGTGACAACACCGAACTAAGACCAGTTTTCCAGTGACAACACCAAATTAGATACAGTCTACTAGTTGACTTACTTCAATTAATTAGAATTATCTCATATTTATGTTATAGTCAATTGAATGTATGAGAAAAAAAAAAAAAAAAGAAGAACTCATTTTGGGGCCAAAAATGTGATGAAAAATCTGAAAACATAATTACAACCCGATAACCAGCTTTTCCAGATTACCAGTTTTCGTGCTACAACACCAATCAAGCACAATCTAACTGTAGACTTGCTTCTATTACTTCCAGTAGACGAGAAAGAAAAGCTGAGGCTCATTATTCAGCATCTACATTATACGTAGGTGTATCAAATAGTGTTGATGGAGATGTTCATTTCCATTATCCTCATTTACTAAGAAATGTTATTGATCTGTTTGAGGTTAGTGAGTGGATTACTGGTGAGTGTATTTATTATAGCCATGTTACCAGTTTTCGTCAATGACAATCTTCGTGAGTTTAAAGCATTTTGTACATCAGATAATCGCATATGTGGCAGTTAGATCCGAATTCTTCTGAGTCTTTCAGCAATTCTTGTCATTTAGTATTCAACGGTTATACTACCTGTTGGAAAAAATCTCTAAATCCATTAGTTTCAAATTTTGGAATTCATGAATTACTTTGTTCTATTAACTCGTTCACTCGTTAAATCGCTTACAACATAATAACTCCAACACCCTTGCTCTGTTCTAGCTGCTTCTGCTTGTCGATTCCACCATGCACAGGCTTGGCACGGTAGTTGAACAGGTAATAGTTGAGGTAACCGTCTCCGCAGCCAAACTTGAGCTCATCAAGGTGACTGGGGTTATCCAATAGAGTGAGTTCGTTGAAAACGTCGAAATCGTGGTTCTTGGCAATAATCACTGCTGCGGCCACAATTTCCTTGATTCTGTCACGTCGAGATTTTTCGGAATCAAGAGTGGAGGTTGCATAGTAGAATCCGTAAGCTGCTCTCAGATTGGATTCAGTAGCCCACTCTTTAAGAACGGTATGATCCAATTTATAGAACGAGAAGAAATCGGTGACTTTTCCGTCAGTTTCCACGACATAAGAATAGATGATTTTGTCATCATTCTTTTCGTCGGAAATAGGATCAACAAACCAATGCTCAACTTCCTCTTCAGTAAAATGCTGGCTCATATCTGAGGCGTCAAGAAGATACTTCTGCAGCATGGGATGAACGACTTTGACGTCCTCTTTAGTCATGGCTCGAACATTGAGAGGTACCTCTTTAGGCAATACGTACTTAGCCACCATTTTGGCGGCTGTCATGTCAGGAGGAATAGCCGAAAAGCCAATCTCATACAACTTTGTCCAGTTCAGGGGTCGATGGTAGTATCTGCATGTAGATACTGGAGAAGGAAGAACAATTCCAGCAGTATAAAGAGCTTGCCAGATATCGTTCTGGTTGACTCGTCGGGTGATCTCCTTGATCAAAACAGGAGCCAGACGCTTGGCACGCAGTTTTTTATGGATACACAAAAAGTTGATCTCCACGGACTTGATGAGCTCATTATCTCGAAGTCGAATAGTAGTAGGGATAGCACTAATAAAGGCCACCATTTTGCCAGTAGCAGCTACCCGGACGCAAGGGTACCAGGATTTCTGCCATCCAGGAGGTTTAAGAGCCCAATCCAAGAAAGAAGCAGAGTACTTGAATCGGAAAGTAGCATCATCATCTTCGACATAGTTGTCATACAGCAGATCATATACTTCCTTGATATGTTCGGGGTTCTCAATGTCAACATCAGCCCAAGTGTATTCTTTGGGTAGGTTGTAAGGTTGAGCACGGACCTCCTCGAGTTTCTTGTGTTCAATTGGACCATCTCCTTCGATATCTTCATCGAATTTAGGAACAGGCTGGGTTTTCCAAAACAAGTACTCTTCCCATTTTTTGGCCTTTTCTCGCTCAGGGATATCCTGCATGGCCATTTGTTGCTGGAACATTTTGAGAATCTCATTGAACTTGTCGGCACTCATTCCCGGAGGAATACCGGTTCCCTGGGCAATAGGCTCGCCTAGATCCTCCTCGTTGAACTCTTCCTTTTTCTCAGTCATGGTGAGTGATGAGGTTAGAGTTTGTTGGGGGTTAAAGTGCATGACTTGGTGTGACACGTGACCACTAATCAAGTACAACAATTATCTTGGTGACGCGTTGAGTAAGCTTAAGTGATGTGTTCCAGATATCTGCTTTAGGACGTGGTCTTAGTTAGGTTAACAATGTCGCCGAATTTGGAGTTGTACAGGACCCAGGAAATGGCCGTCAGGTGGTAATGGTTAGTATTGTCACCGAATTGGCAACTGTGGTTCGACGATAATTAAAACAAAAATTAGATCCTCCGAATGATCATCTGCCCAAGTCAGCCTAAGGCAACGAATAAATTCCACTACAGTGATAGTATCTATGGGGAGTTGGATTGTTATGAATAATGGATCATACTATCACCCTACATTGTTGATGGAAATATTCAGTTATTAGAGAATGAAGAAGCATGTTTTATTTAATACCACATAAAGGATGTCTAAAAATAATACCAGTTTGATCAGAAGTAAGATGATGAGAAGTAATAATGGCCATCCACTTAACCCCTTAATTCGTGAACAAACCTAATTATATACACTTCCTTCAAGAAGTATTCCTTTCTCACAGTTGTCACAGAAAAGGAGAGTAGAAAATGGAATTACAGTTATTATTTTAAAAGTAGACTGAGCTACTGTCAGAATTTCAACTTGCTTGGTCACTCACAACCTCGTTTAAAACTTCCCTTCCCTTCCCTGAGTAATTATGTTTCTCATTCATTATTTCTCAGAGCTAGTCTAAGTGACTAACTTTCTTCGTATCATTCGTATCACCCACCTCCAGTCACTATTCACTCGTTTTACTGGTGAACTCATTGGTTTAAGTTCAGCAACAGTGGTTCTGCATATCGTGCATAAAAAAATTGAAATACAGTTTTGATTTTTTCATCACACAACTGCCATGATCTCAGCTGCTAAATGGGTGCCCCGAGGGTATGCGGCCGAGTTTCCCGTCAAGTATACTTTGGATGAAGAGGAGCTAGAACGGCTTTCTGAGCTTGCCAAGCTGAAAATCCAGGAGGCTCAGGATGAGATGGACGAGGAGGTCGATGGAGCCACCGAGGAGGATCTGGAGGCTCTTAGAAAAAAGGCTGAGCTTGATGAGCAGATTGACAACGATCCTGAGCTCAAGGAGTTTGGTTTCGACACATACGACGATGAGCCGGAATCCAATCTGGGTCTGGAAGGAAACGGTATGGACTCAGACGATGAGGATGAGGAAGAGGAAGTAGAAGAAGAGACTGGAGACGGAGAACTGAATCTGGGCTCTAAGCATAAAGTCGAGTTCAAGGATGGCGAAGATCCATACATTTCTTTGCCTACCCAGGAGGAACTAGATGAGGAACGAGAGGAGCTTCAGATTCTGGCCACCGACAATCTGGTTCTGGCCACAAAGACCGAGGACGAGATTTCGCATTTGGAAGTATACGTTTACGACCCCGAGGAAGCTAGTCTTTACGTTCATCATGATATTATGCTTCCTTCTTTCCCTCTGTGTGTGGAGTGGATCAATTACAACCCTCGAGAACAAGGACCCGGTAACTTTGCAGCTATCGGAACTTTTGAGCCCGAAATCGAGATCTGGAATCTTGACATTGTCGACGGTGTTTATCCTGATTTGATTTTGGGAGAACAGGACGAAAAGAAGAAGTCCAAAAAGTCCAAGAAGACCAACAAAATCAACGCTGAAAGACACACAGATGCAGTTCTCACATTGTCTTCTAACCCTCATCATGTCAACCTGCTTTGTTCCGGTTCCGCAGATACCACTGTCAAGCTGTGGGATTTGACCAATGGCAAGGCTGCCTCCTCCCTGACTCACCACTCAGATAAGGTGTCTGCAGTTCAATGGAACCCCGTGGAAGGAACTGTTCTTCTTTCTGGAGGTTATGACAAGCGAGCCATCGTGTCAGATCTCCGATCTGAAGACAAAAAGGTGTGGAAGGTGGATTCCGATGTCGAGTCCATGAACTGGAAACCTTGCGGAACTCAATTCCTTGTTGGAACCGATTCTGGTATGCTCTACAACTTTGATGTCAGAAACGAGTCCAAACCTGTATGGACTCTTCAGGCTCATGACTCGCCTTTGTCTTCTTTTGACTACAACAAGTACATCGATGGAGCCATTGTCACCTCCAGTGCATCCACCCGAGAAGTCAAGATTTGGCGAGAAACCAATAAGAACGACAAGTACTCGTTGTCCATGGTTGCCAGCCGAGATCTTTCATGTGGAAAGGTGTTTTCCGTTGGCTTCAACCCCGACCAGTCTTGTGCTGGAACTGTCACAGCTGGAGGCCATGGCGGTGAGCTCAAGGTATGGGACATGTTTGGCACCAAGGCCGTACGAGAGGCATTCGACATCAAGGGTACTAACCATTCCAACGAGGTGATTGGCCAGATCTTTGATGATGAGGAGGAGGATGAGTAGACTAGAGGTTCTATAATGATACAATATAACAAGTTAGATGTGTACAGAGGAGTCGTGTAGTAGACATCACATTGTTACTTCAACAAAAGAGAAATGAGTAATAAAAGTATTAGGTGATCATAACAGTTTGTTGATTTATTAGGCAAACAAGATGATGGAAAGTAGTAGTCATTTCAAACTGGACCACAAACATATAATGCACTATTCGTGGTACTTCTGGTTTTTCTAAGATGACTTGCCAGAATTACTACTTAAGACTATATTGCAACAGCTAAGTAAATACAGCCCACATCAACATGTATCCGACATTATATGATACAATCAACTAACTGTAAATCTATGGTATAATAAGTTATGCTAAAACCGCTCCTTCATTCGAGAAGCCACAATACGCAGGTTGCCGTAGACCTTTCCGGGGGGGCTACCGAGAATGAGCGACACGATTGCCTCCCGTGCGATTTTGATGTTTGTGAATCCTCCGAGAATGTGAATTTTCGAGTCGGCCAGCACCACTCGGGTTCGAGATGCGTTTTCGATAGCAAACTTGGTCTTACCATCTTTTCCGGCAATTCGGCCAATGGCTCGACTCAGATGGTCGCCCTGCAAGGTTTTCACGTCCTTGATCTCAAAAGTCTCCACGTAGAGCTCGTCCAGTCTGATGATGGCCATGGCGTCGTCCACATCGAAGCCCAGGGCAAATGCTCGCACGAAATCCGCACCTTTCTGAAGAGCAGAGTTTTCCACAGTGTTGGCGCATGTTCGCAGCTCCAGCTGTCGTTTTCGGGGGTTCATTCGCACCTGCAACTTGAGCTGCTCAACCAAAGGAGGATAGATCTTCAACCAGTCGTTCTTGAGAGGACCCATTCTGTGAGGTGGGATAGGTACCTTTTGTCTACCAGGCTTGACTCCTTCGCCGGCGTTCACGGCAGATGCAAATCGAGGCTTTCCATCCTGGTCCAAAGTCATCTCAGCATCATCATCCTTCTCTTGAAGGACGGCAATCTCCTGTCGGGGATCGTCCATGGAAATCATGATATCGTCTTCGTCATTTTGGGGGACAGCAACAGGTGCGTCGTTGGTGGGCTCGGTGGCCTCTGTTTGTCTCTTAGCCGTTGGAGCTGGCATTTCTAGTTGGTTTTGAGATAGTTAACAGTAGGAGGTTTACTCTGCATGAAAAATGGAATTTTTCCAAATTAAAATTTGCACCTTAAACTTTATCTTGACTGGAGAGATTGGTAGTAAAGAACTACAACACTGTATCGTCTCTAATAAAATATAAGTATCACATTTGACTCGTTTACTTGGCCAGTTGGAGATCTCTCAGCTCATTACAACTTCACTAGGAATGAGCAGCCATGACACAGCGTAGTGAAGCTGTTTGAACTAGAGAATCATTCAAGATGAGTTCTAGGGACATGGAATAGCCTAAGATCTATTGAAGTGACAGAAGTTATTTCTGATGATTGAACCAGGGAATAGATGCAAAGTGAACTTCACATCAGACGATACATAACCTCCGTTCCAGAGAAGGGACAGATTCAAAATTTTGTATACTTTTTTAAAATGTTTGAGGGCATTTTTAAGTAACCTGGCCTAAGTCTCACTCTGTTCGTGTACTTTTCCCTACACCACACCCACTTACCAAGTAGCTCATCACAAGCGTTTTTTTCGAGTTCTTCAACTTGCGAGCTTCATCAAGTCATATGATTCACTCTCAGATATGCTTCACTTGATTGATCAAATCGATTGGTCATGCATTTTCTGGCTGTCTAATTACTGTCTTAGAATCAAGTTTTAAACTTGCCAGCCAAGAGTAAGAATGTGTAGTGCTGACATTCCAATGGTTTCAAATATATTCAAACGAACTAAAATTCCTCTAGAAGCGTTTGGACCTCATTTAGATGATAATTTTGTGAGGCCACTTGACAAGGTGAACGCAGGTGAACGTACAGTAGGATATTTCGCCTAACTAGCACTGTTAGCGTCGAGTATTAATCAGGATTAACTTTTTTATCTTTATTTTTTTAAACAAAACTTATATTAAATTTAGTTACTTTATGGCTTGATGATACAAGATTGGCTAGCAGCCACAACTGTTGATTATAGAATAATCGTGAGTACAACCTTATGCATTAATCAGCAGTCCTTCTTGGAGTAAATCAAACCATGACTAGTCACTAGTAATTGAGTTCTGTAGTTCCTAACTAATTACATTAGTTACCGCAGCTCACGGCATTAGGTTAAACTCACCAGAGTAAAACTCTTACAAGGTTTAGTCATTATGCAAGCTAGTGGAGCAACTAATTTCTACCCATCACATCTTCCACCAAACCCACTAGCCCGCTGATACACGTGCCAGGACACAGTTTCAATCTACTCGTTGTCTGATAAATATCCACCTTAGCTAGTTCAACACTATGCTCAATCATGGCAACGTTACTCAGAGTTACCAGGCTCTGGTCTAGACCTTGTCACAAGATTCTTTATCCACCACCGATGGGTGGCCGACTTTACACAAACGTCTTGGGCAGAAGCATATTGAGTGCGCGGACTTGGCCACGGCCGGTTTTGTGTTCCTCATTTCACAGTATAAGTGGTGGCGTAAACCATAGACAGCAACCGCCACTGAAGACTGCGTGTGAACCACCACAAAGTCCACCACAAAGTCCACCACAAAGTCCACTGCAAAGTCAACCACAAGGCCAGCCGCAAAGCCAGGCACAGAAACAAGAATTGGCACAAAGATGGAAACGGCCGACCAAGGAGGAAATGTTGTCGACCGCCACTGGGTTTTATAACCGGATGAGGATGAGGTTTAAATGGGCTCTTTTCAGACAAGACAGACCTACCAACATGGACGACATTTCAGCGTTTCTGTCATGGTTTATGGTTGGAAATATTGTATGGATCGTGCTTGGAACCACCACGTTCTTCTCGTTGGTGCTGTTCACCATGAACACGGTTTTTGCCCAAGAATGGATCGCTGCCAAAATCGGCAATATTGTTTCTCGGCAAACAGGAATGTCTGTGGTGTTTGAAGAGGCGATTGTGCCTCATTGGAAGGGTGGTGTTATCCAATTCAGAAAAGTATTTGTGTCACGACGGCCTGGAGGAGGCCACAAAACCCGAAAGGGTAGCCAAGGAGAAGCGGCTGCTCTAGCTGGAGAAAAGCATACTGCACAAGCCACACCTGTGGATGATGGTAATTATACGCAATTTGACCTGACCATTGAAACGGTAGACGTCACTCTATCGTTCTCCAAGTATATGTCAGGCAAGGGAATCCTCAAGGAGGTTGAGGTTAAGGGAATTAGAGGCGTGGTGGATCGAAATCACATCCAATGGGTACCCAATCAAGATCCACGAGACAATCGTAACGTGCATAAAACTGGCGACTTTGAGATTGAGAACTTCAAGCTTGAAGACGCTCTAGTAACTCTACATCAACCAGGACGGGACAAACCGTTCAACGTGTCTGTGTTCAATATGGAATTGCCACAATTACGCAAACACTGGCTTTTCTACGATCTTTTATCTGCCAATAATCTGAGTGGATCATATGACAACTCGTTGTTCACTATCCATCCTCGGCAGATCCACGGAGTACCTTCGTCTCAGCTGAACGAAGATAGAACCTGGAAGAAGGTTTCTCGGCTGAGAGTGGACAAGGTCAATATTGAGCATCTTAATAGAGGTGTGCAGGGAGCGTTTGGGTGGATTGTAGCTGGAAATGTCGATCTGCTGGCTGACCTCATGCTTCCTTCAGACACAGACGATTACACAATGTCAGAAATGATGAAGGATGTGCTTGAACGTTGGGAACATACTCTTATGAGAAGAGGCAGTCCAGGGTCATCGACCATGTCCAGTGGTCATTCAGAAATAACCACATCTGCACAGGCTGCTCAGGCTCAAAAATATCTTGTTCTCGACCTCAGAGTGCAACTCAATGACGTCAGAGCTGCAGTTCCATTATTCAACACAGACCTCAACTACGTCAACAACGCAATGATCAGACCCATCGTGGCATACATCAACTCCAGGGATACATACATCCCCATAAACTGTCGGGTGGTTAAAAAGGTGGACGACTTTGCAGGCTCATGGACCATGTACGACTCAGGACTCATGGACAACATCTCCGAAGAAGTTTACCAGGCGTTTGCCGAAAACGTGGCAAACGATGAAGCCCGACATCGAAGAATGAAGAAAGTCAGTCTTTGGTCCCTCCAGCTCGCTGCACAGCTGCTACTACTAAGTATAGGTACAATTGCCTAATGTACATAATAACAATTAATGATGATAACGGTAATCCTAGAAATAAATGTTATGATTGATGAAAGTAGACTGCTATGCCTGGATGGACCCAGATCCCACGTTAGAAACCTGCTCCGGCCACTAAGCGAAAAGAAAAACTGAGATCTAAAAGTAGTGACATGAATGATTGATGAGTTATAGCAGGTATGTCTCTTTCAATAAGTAGGCAAAGCTGTGAAATGTCAAAGTTCTTGCGTCTTTACCCCTATGGAAGATATTGACCCTTACAAAAGAATACCGTTTTACTGGAGCTCTTCGTAAATGCAATAAATAGTATAAATCAACGTCTGTCACGATATCTGCGGTCTCTATCGCTTTTTTTTCCATCTCTATCCCAACCACTCCTCTCTCTGCTACTGTCTCTGCCATGTCGATCTCGATCATCTCTGTGTCGACGACTCCTCCTATCTCTCTCGTCTCTCTCATCACGACGACTCCTCCTATCTCTCTCGTCCCTCTCATCATGACGACTCCTTCTATCTCTATCTCGATACGATTTCCTTCTCGGACTTCTATCACGATCTCTATCGCGATCCCTTGAACTTCTTTCTCGATCTCTTGAGTCCCTTGAACTTCTTTCTTGATCATAGTCCCTTGGGCTTCTGTACCGTTCTCTCTCGCTTGCCTCATTCTCACTCTTTTCCAGTTCCTTCTCATCAACAATCTCACCAGTTTTGACATTCCTCAGAACAACTGGAGTATACTCTTTCTTAGGTCGATCGGCCTTACCCCAGGTTCCCAACTCGTCCGGAAGCTGGTCGTTCAGAGGTTTTGCGCCAAGACCCAATAACGCAGGTCGCTTTTCGGGAACTTTGGCAGCCTTTGTAGCTACTTTATTGGGAAGTGCACTTTCCATACCTCTAAATAACGCTGCTCCAAACTCCTCAACCGGCATAGAAGCGTATTCTTCAACTGATGCCATATCTGGTAACGCACTTATATCCTGTCTCAAAGCTTGTAGTTCGCGTTGTTCCATTACTTCTGTCGAATTTGCGCCACTGTTGGCAAACACTGATAGCCCATACTGGGGAGTCCATTCTTGGTCAGGATTTTCAGCCTTGGTCTCAGCTTCTCTTCGATCAACCAGATCTTGTCTCCAGTTTTTGTCTTCCAGGTGAATGATTTTTTTCGCCTTGGCCTTTTCAATTCTTTCTCGAGCTTCTTGTTCTAGTCGCAGCTGTTCCTGTTCAGGAAGTTCGCCTGCAGCAAACTCAGACACTTGCTTTACATTGGATCGTTCCTTTTCTACCTGGAAAAGTGTGCCAAGCTTTTTCTCTTTCTGTGGCTCTTTCTTTCCACCATTATTCACATTGATGTTGAATGAGATCATAGTTGGGTGAGATGAAGTATGAAATAATCTGCAGGACATGCATGACTCTACATGAGACAGTACAGTACCAGACAACGCAGTAATACTGAAACCTAGAGATCTGAGATTGTTCTATTTTTGTGTTCATGTGTTATTGTAGTACTTTTCTACAGTTTCCATACGCTTTTCACGTGACTGTCGCTACATTGAGAAGTTATATTGCACAATTACCTATACTACACTCATTTAGAGCATGTAACATTACATAGTAAATTAAACAAAGACTCAAGAAAATCGAAAATAAGGGGAAATCAGAATTAACATCGTCCACAAATCATTAGTTGCTTGCTTTCATATTCCAGCAATTATTTGTTATGTGTCTCCACATCGCTTACATAACGCGGGGAAAACTCTATCGTGGCAGGTGCATGAAAAATAACGGTCTGAATTGTTGAGCTTGAGTATCAAAAGGAGCCAGACGGAAGAGGTTCATTCAATAAAGAATGTCGACAGGTCGCATTGCCCTGCTGGTTCAAGGGCGTACATGTGTCAATTTCGCTACTGGCGTTTTCCCGCAATTGGTGCATAGGCGGTTATTCAGGAGCTATTCACCCCAGAGAAACGGATCCAAAGAAGACAAATCTTCAGCTGTAGATAATGATCCGCTGGGAAGCCAATCTCGATTGAATGCTCGAAAAGAATACTACGAGAGCTTTGAGAGTATCAGCAAAGATCTACCTTCGGCCATGAACAGAAACCAACCCCAAATGTACAAATGGTTTGGCGAGAAGATGGATCAATTACAGGCAGGAATGTTGACGGCAGGAAAGACACTTAATGAAGTCACAGGTTATAAGGCCATTGAGCAGCTCAAGTTGTCGATCGAGAAACTAGAGAGTGACGTTGCTGCTGCACGAGCTGAAGTCCGAGAGGCTAAGCGCATGTACTCAGATGCGATCTCAGAGAGGTCCAACAGCCAAAGAGAGATTAACGAGCTACTACAGAGGAAGCACAATTGGAGTCCTGGCGACCTGGAACGGTTCACGGAGCTGTATAGAAACGATCATGCCAACGAACACACAGTTGCAGATGCCAAGACTCGATTGGAGGAATGTGAGCATCATGTAGAGGACCTTACACTACAACTAAGTAAGCAGATCTTGACCCGTTATCATGAAGAGCAGATATGGTCCGACAAGATCCGCAGGGCGTCTACGTGGGGCACATGGTTTCTAATGGGGTTTAACGTGCTTCTTTTTATAGTGGTACAGCTAGGTCTGGAGCCATGGAAGCGAAGACGACTGGTAGGGTCGTTTGAGGATAAAGTGCGGCTGAGTCTGGAAGAATGGGAGGCGAAGCGCCAAGATTCGGATATTCAGCCAATGATGGAGGCTCAAGTTCCAGAACGTTCTGAGGAGGTGATTGATGAGACTAAAGGTCAAGATGAGGGGGTGGAGGTAACCACTGGAACAAACCTGGTAACCCAGGCAACCGAGGAGAGTCATGCAACTCAGGTAACTCAGGTAACCCAGGCAACAACAAAGGTAACTCAAGAAACACCAACTGAAGAACCACAGCATCAAGAAATCGAGTCAACCCAGACTCCTATTCAAGAAACTACTCCAACCACACCAGTCACACCAATCACCCCGCACCCACTGGTCCACTCAGAAGCAAATCCAGAAGCAACATACACCGCAAGTAGAGTCCAGAACCATCCACTTGAAATCAAGCCAACCAGTCCTCCACATTTCTTGCTCCAGAACTGGAACGCATTCACATGGTGCGCTAAATCTACAGTCAATACGGTCGCAGATACATTACAAAGCACCTATGACACAGCCGTGCAAAAGCCATCGGAGTCTACAATTGTGGCTTCCATCGGGGCTCTTTGTGGTGCGATGATAACATTCCTGTATGTCAAATAGTAGAGCAAAGAATAAGAATTTAGACTAAGAAGGTTATATTACATTCCGTCGACTCTTTGTTAAGCCCGATAATGGTGTATCAGGTTGTCATCACATGCTGAAAGCTTTCAAAACACACACTGCAGTGGAAACATTAACTCAGGCATCATCGCGGCTTGTTCCGTCTTATCACATCGTCAATCTGGCAATGCATAAACCCTATTTTGTTTTCGGCGTTAAACGGAACAACTTGCAGCAGACACTTGAGTTACGTTACCCCACTTTGCCTACATTTGGCCAGTTGGAAGTTTTGGGCTGCACTTTATTAAAAGTCACATGTGGAACGGTCGTTAAAATAACCGTAACAGTATTATTCGGCAGCCCCACAACCGGGTGAGTCAATTTGGGCCTTGTGACTCGCTAATATTATTTGGCTCATGTACTCTCTCTTTCAGGATTCTTTGCTCACATCAATATACCCCACTTTGATGTGCTTTGTCATGCGGAGGCTGGTGCCAAAATTGTAACAACAGGCCACATTTGCCTATTTGGTGACAAGTCCTTGCGTCAATATACGCACCTCTCAGTAATGCACACAAAGCCTATATCTGGGCATGCATTGTTTGTGACGTCCAATGGGTCGCAGATTTAGCTTTGTAATAAAATGGAGCAAACCCTCGTACAACACTCCCATATTGGAGAGGTGAACACACACAATGCCATCTTGGTGTAAGACTCAATCTAAGCTCGAACGGCTACAGGAATACGGCCAGCGTTAGACTAAATGAGACTAGTAGTCACTTGGCGAGCATCTTAAGTGGGGGGCCACATTG
The DNA here is from genome assembly GCA_900519005.1 of Yarrowia phangngaensis. Taxonomy (NCBI): domain Eukaryota; kingdom Fungi; phylum Ascomycota; class Dipodascomycetes; order Dipodascales; genus Yarrowia; species Yarrowia phangngaensis. The sequence continues at coordinate 2,488,288 of ULGR01000002.1, read as the reverse complement.
TACGTCAATTCTGTTGCCACTTGGTTCTAGATGGTTCTCGGGGATTACATTTGGGTGAGACATACGATCGGGTGATAGACAGTTCAGTGCGGCACAAGGAGATACAAATCTCGATTCCACCAGGAACGCATTAGAGTAGTACCCATTAGTGGGGCCCCTTAGAGCATGTGCTGTGGAAGGTTTAGTACCAAAGTAGACAAACAAGCCCAGCTAGTGGTACGAAAAAGAACATTCTACAGGCAGCAGGAGATGAAATCAACACACAAAAACATGTCCCCTTCATGCACACTTTCCAATTTGGCAATTTGGTTTCTATTTTTATTCCCGCATTGTTTGGACCGAAGCAGTAGCCAATCTACGAATGGACTCTTTTACGACAAGTCTCAAAGGTGATGCATAAACTCTGAGTTTATTATTGCGTTTTTTCCCACTAACCAAATGGAAAATTAACTTTAGGATTGTTGTGGAAATTTGACTTGATCTCCAAAGAAAAAAAAAAAAAAATAAAGCAGCGTGCTTAGCACCCCCAACAGATGTCGATCTTTTCGGGAGACAGGGGGCACCGTTTCCAGATCGACACGGGTAGTTTTTCCGGAAACTTATTTCGGGCTCTTTCTTTAGCCCAGAGCTCTACTCAATCGACATCGTATGTTTCATCATATTTCACCAGTTAACCCCACACTGTTTAGGGTTTTGGAACAAACCTTCAGTGAGTGATCAAATTATTGGACTGCCCATTTGCTCCAAATAATGAAGGGAATTTCATGCTGTCTTTGCTGCAAACCATTAAAATACAAAGGCAGATTTAATGAGGGATTTTACTGTCATAGGGGAAAAAGAAACGTATATACCAATTCGTAGATACACAATTACTCAATTGGTCCTCCACTATCCACCACCAACAACATACCACCTCTCGGAGTTCCCCCCTTAACGTCCTCACAATTTTTCGTTTCCCCACCCCCTCAATTCTTGGCTACATGCGCATGCATAGAAATAACTTGTTATTGCGAAATAGGCACATGTGGTGACGCATGAGCCCCTCCCTACCTGAGTACATACTGTAAAAAAAGCGAAAAAGAGCCGTGTCTGAGGACTACAGAAACCTATAAAAGGGTGCACACCCACCTCAGTTTTGTTCTCCATCCTCACCTCGAGTCTTCATTCTTTCTTATTAACAATGGTTGCCATCAAGAACACCCTCGCTCTCGCTTTCGTCGCTTCTGTCGTCTCTGCCCAGAACCCCATCGTCGCCTCCCTCCTTAACCAGGTTGTCGCTGGTATTGCTTCTGCCAAGACTGACGACAGCGTCTCTGATGAGGCTGCTACCTCTGAGCTCCAGAGCGTCATTGGTATCATCCAGAAGAACACCGACATCCAGGGTCTTGTCTCCAAGGTTCTCCCCGTCGCCATCCAGGGCCTGAACAGCTCCAACTTCCCCGAGCTCCTCGAGGCTGCTGGCAAGACCCTTGATGCCTTCAAGGCTTCCCCCGACTTCGCTGATGCCGTCAAGGGTCTCAAGGAGGTCCTCCCCCACTACAACGTCCAGGAGGCTGTGGCCAACGTTGGTCAGAACCTTGCCCCCGTTCTTGCTATCCTCACCCCTGCTCTCCCCAGCCTCACCCCCGAGTTCCCTGAGCAGTGGGCTGCTGCCACCAAGGAGGTCCAGGCTCTTGCCGCTTCTCTTGGTCTCCTTGGCGGTAACGACGCCGAGGCCAAGACCTCCGAGGCCCCCAAGTCTTCTGAGGCCCCCAAGTCTGAGTCTGAGGCCCCCAAGTCCTCTGAGGCTCCCAAGTCTGAGGCCCCCAAGTCTTCTGAGGCTCCTAAGTCTGAGGCCCCCAAGTCCGAGGCTCCCAAGTCCGAGGCTCCCAAGTCCGAGGCCCCCAAGTCTGAGGCTCCCAAGTCTGAGGCTCCCAAGTCCACCCCTGCCGCTTCTGCTTCTGCCAAGCCTTCCGCTGCTCCTTCTTCTTCTGTCGTTCCTGAGCAGGGCAACGGTGCTTCCTCTTTCAACGTCGCTCTTGGTGGTGCCGTCGGTGCTGCAGCCATCGTCGTCGCTCTCCTCTAAGCGCAATAATCTAGAATCTGGATTGCAAGTAATTAATTTATCATAATGATTAACTCTTAATACAACATTTTATATTAACTTCTTTGTATTGTAATCGCTGTCTTACTCAATTATTAAAAGTATTCTTACAAGCTTCTTATGAGCTCAATATGCTAGGGAAGATTCTAGAAGGATGGCTTATTTATTGACTCAAGTCGACAATTATTAGTAAGCAGCAACAACCATGGTTGCTCTTTTTAGTTCTGGTGGCTCAGAACTCTTGCATGGGCACTATTCCTCCGCTAAATTCTTGATTTCTATTTTGTCTACCAGCGATATATAACACACATTTCCAAAAACATTACTCTCTCAAGTTACCCTGCATTGATGCTATATTTTTGCTGCGTCCATTCCATTAGCTCATTACTTATAAATATATGATGGTCACTCCAGTTCCTTCTCTTCCTGAAAAGATAGCTGTAGCCCACCTTTCCTTGCCACTTTTTTCCGGAGTAGTACCAAAAATGCCAGACAATGCTTGTCATCCTCTCCTTGAGACAGCTTGGTAAAAGTATTGTACACGCTCTGATAATCATCTGTCAGAACGTCAATGATGTTCTCGAGAAATCCCAAACACAGTAAATACAACTCATGCAGTTTAGTTATATCTGAGTATTTGTGTAAAACCTCAGCGAAAGAAATGCACTTGAGCACAAACGGTGTATCCAGACTGGGAATCTTGGTATCGTTGGTGAGCACAATCAGCAGACGCAACACTGGCAGTGACAAATCCACAAGTGCAGAAGATTGTGGTGGTTTTCCCTTCTTTAATAACGCTAAGACATCATCAAGAATATCTGCAAGCGAGGGGAAAAATGAATCCGACTGACAGAAGTCCAGGAAGAAAACCACCAATTGCAGCACTTTGTACTCTTTGTTTTCAAAAGATGTTGTAGCAAACTCATGAAATTTAGCCCAATTCGTGGGCAGTAAACATGCATTCAAAATTGTGGTTCCTGAAGCCCCTGGGTACGTCTGCAAGGTCGACAACGTAGCTATAGCAGCCAATGCCGGGGAAGGAGTGGGATCATCTTTCAAGGAAACCGAGGTACTTTCCACAAACTGTTTGAGAACCTGCTGAAAAACCTTGCTCGATTTTTTGTCCTCCAGAATGCTTTCTGTATTGTCGAGACACAAGAAAACGCTGTTTAAAAACTTGGGATCAGAAATGACGTTGTCAAGAACATTGGCTCCATTATCTTCAAAGATTTTTTGGGCGACAAACAGCACCAGGAAAGAAGCCACCCTGTCAGATTCAACCACTTGCGGCAGAACATTGAGGATCCTATCAGCATAATGTGTGGTTTTGAGCTTTCTAACGAAATCAGGAGTTTTCGCCTTTTTACATATTTCCAAAAGGGTGGTTCGACGGCCACTACCCTCCTCTTCTAATCCTTCAGCCAAGTATTCCATTTCGTCCATGAATCGCGTATTTCCACCAGTTTCTCTCAATTCATGGACGCTCTTGATGTGCAACTCTTCATTCTCGCTTTCTTCGCTGCTCTCACTGGCCATGGATGCATAATGATCTTCAGTCTTTGTAGGAGAATCAGCAAGATAAGTCCTGCTAGCGCCAAAAGTTCGTCTGCTGCTCATTTTGATGGAGCTAGAAGGAGTCCGAATGGGGTCCTGAGACGCCTGGGAGCTTTGCGAACTTTCAAATGAGCTTGATCCAAAACTAGGCCCTGATATACTTGAAGAGGTCATTGATTTAGGACGGGGATCAATATCTGCCACAGGTGAAGAAGGGCTGGCATGACCTGAACTAGTACGTAGATGCTTGATTTTACGCCTAGGTCCGGAAGCAAAAATACTGGTTTCGCGCAACCCACTTCCCTCAGTGGAGGAGAACAATCTTTTTGGTCCAATTCCCGGTTCTTCAACCAATCCATCATCCTTTGTGCTATCGTTGGTTCTTTCCTCATTTTTTTGGTCGTCATCTGATGCCACGTCCATTGACTGCGAAGATTCTGACTTAGTTGGAGTGACAAATTCATTCGAAACAACTGGACTTGGATTTAATAGTTTAGAACAATTTATTGCATCTTTGGGCTTTTCAACAGTGTCTTTTTGTGTGCCATCAGACTGTAAGCCAATTTTCGACTGTGAGGATTCTGACTTCGTTGGTGTGGCAGAAGCAATTGGACTTTGTGATGCTTTCGCCCGAGATCTCGTCAACCTCACAGTTCTAGCTGGAGTTTCAGGTTGAAGTTTTGTAACCTCCTTGTCTTTTTGTGCTCCCTCGGATTGTATGGCCAGCGAATTTGAGATGGTAGATTGATCAGAAATAATAGGACTTGAACTTCTCGCTCGCGATCGTGTCAATCTCATGGATCTAATTGGGGTCTCAGGCTGACACTTCGTCTTGTTAGCTACCTCCTTATCATCTTTGCGTGTTTCGACACCAGGTAGGTGTGGTGGAACTTTCTTTATAGTAGATTCACCAGAAACAATTGGGCTAGACTTTCTAGCCTGAGATCGCGCTAATCTCACAGCTCTAACGGGTGTCTCAGGTTTTTTCAATTCATCGCTGGGCTTCTCCGCTATTTCTTTCGATGCTTCCACATCAGACGACTTTGATGATCCTGAAACCACTGGACTGGAAGTTCTTGCACTAGATCGTGTCAGCCTCACAGATCTAACCGGTGTCTCAGGTTGCTTAATGTTCTCTTGATGTACGTTCTGAGGCCTCGTTCTTTCAATCGGCAGGGTAGACTCACCAGGCCCTACTTCTTCATTACTCTCAGATTCAGTAGAAAAAAGACTAGTCTTTCTGGAAGCTTTCAGTAACGACGGTCTAGTTTCTGACGTCTTCAGAGATTCCGCCACAACGCGTGTAACCACATGTGTCTTTCCGACGTGTTTATCGACTTCCTCTTGGCTGGATCCTACATCATCCACGATTAATTTCCTTCTTGGAAGTGATGGGCGACGCGGTTCAGGCTCAGAAACCAGTTTCGTGTCGGTAGAAGCCCTTTGATCTGGAGAATCAATAAAGGCAGATCCCCACTCCTCTTGGTCATATGACCTCTTGGAGACGCCAGACGAACGCCCATACCGTTTGGTTATTTTGGGAGTTACCATTATCGGGGTTATGCCACTTCTTTGCCTTTTGAGAGACAGACACAAGCACACTGACGAGTACGTGAAGGCGTGGTTTAGTGACTACAAACAAATTGCTTAGAGTTCAACGTTGCATGTTGCATGTAGGGAACAGTATGTAAGGAATGCATGAGTGATCGAGTGGAAAGTGTTGAATCAATAAGAGACGCAATTTGGTATTTATATTATATGTGTGAACTTGAATTATATTTGACCTTCATAAAAACAAAACGTATGCAACGCTTATGGGAACGCCATCGAAAAGAGAGTCAGTTTACCAATCAGAACAGGTTATGATCCAATTGTCTCCATTAGACGGTAGCCAAACCCACTTGGATTCGTTGGTTGAGTACTTCTTTGGCACTAAAACTTGCCTTGGGTGTTAGACGCTCCAACCTGACTACTTATAAATTCACTATTTTATTCTCTCCACTATCTATATACTCTAGAAAAAGCTCTTGGCGCCTTTTCGAGACTCTTGGATGAGATGAGCGTCAGCAATGACAAGGGCAGCCATGGCCTCGACAATAGGAACGGCTCGGGGAACAACATTAGGGTCGTGTCGTCCCTTGGCGGCGAGGATTCCATCCTTACCAGCGTAAGTGGCAGTAGCCTGCTCCTGAGAGATGGTAGCCGGAGGCTTGAAGGCGATATTGAAGTAGATGTTCTCTCCGTTGGAGATTCCACCCTGAATTCCACCAGAGTAGTTGGTTCGGGTTCGGAATCGGCCTGATGCGACGTCCTTGTAGAACATGTCATTGTGCTTGGATCCGGACATGGTGGCTCCAGCGAATCCAGAACCAAACTCAAATCCCTTGGTGGCAGGGATAGAAAGCATGGCATGGGCGAGTTTGGCCTCAAGCTTGTCAAAGCAAGGCTCTCCAAGACCCACGGGGCAGTTTCGAATCACACAAGTGACGACACCTCCGACTGAGTCGTGAGAATCTCGATGCTCCTCCACAATCTTGACCATCTTCTCTCCAAGAGCCAAATCAGGGCATCGCATGGGACCAGTAGAGTCGACTCCCTCCCGAGTAACACCTTCAAGGGTAGCGATCCACTGCTCGTTGTTGGGGGATCGATCCATGGAGACATCTCCCACCTGTGAAACAAAGGCCACAATCTCTACATCGTTAACAGCAGCAAGATACTTGTCTGCGATGGCTCCGGCAGCCACTCTACCGATAGTCTCACGGGCAGAAGATCTGCCTCCTCCTGAAGAAGCCTTGATACCGTACTTCTCCTGGTAAGTGTAGTCTGCATGAGAAGGTCGAGGGTAGTCGTCCATCTCGGAGTAATCGTGAGGACGCTGGTCCTTGTTCTGTACAAGCATGGCGATGGGAGTTCCCAAAGATTTGCCGTACTCAGTTCCACTCTGAATGACAACAGCATCCCGTTCGTTTCGAGGAGTGGTTAGTGCAGACTGGCCTGGTCTTCGTCGGGTCAGCTGGGGCTGAATATCGGACTCGTCAAGATCCATTCCGGGAGGAACGCCATCGACAATGCATCCTACGGACTTGCAATGCGATTCACCGTAGGTGGTGACTTTGAAAAGGGTGCCGAAGGTGCTCATGGTTGTGTAGGTTGATCCCAATCCTGAAAATTCACTTTTGAACTTTCACTTTTGACTTCTCATCATGACTCATCAGAGTTTGCCTCGGTGGAGCATATGAGGCTGCATGGGGAATGTGAAAAGTTAATTTCTGACGTCTAATAGACCGTTATTAGAGCCCAGCCAATTTTTAATCATCGAAACTATTACTAATGGCATATAATTCTTGGTGGGTGGAAAACAACCATAGTAACTTTATTTTTGACCCTAGCCTTGAAAAAAACCCACTTAAATCTTAAACGCAGTCAGTGAGGCTTATGCATAATCATCATATATGATTAGTCAGGTAGTGAATCATGTGACTTTCTGAGAAATTATGAATCTGTAAAAAGATTGTCCTTCATGAAGTAGCAACATTATTCAAAGATAACACATAGTAACCGACCAATGAGAATCCACACAATCTCTGGCTGTATCATTATTCAACTTTCCACGCAGAGTCAATGGAGCGAGATTCGACTGAAAAACTCACCACCCCCCTAACCCTAAAGCCCCAACAGTAATTAATCCTGAATAGTTAAAGTTTCTATTATAAACTCAATCAGCCACATACCACCACCACAATGGATTCTGTAATTGATGAGGTGGTTGCAGAGGCAACGTCGGTTGTGACTGCCCAAGCAACCCCTGATGTTTTTATCGTCACTAAACAGTCGTTCTCCCAGAGATTTCCTCTGGTGATCCCACTACTCGTCACTATCATCATGATTGGTGTGGGTTTGTCTGTGTACATATCTTTCGCCAAGAAGAAGGCTTTGAAACGACCTCCAAGTGTTGTTATTTGTGGTCCCAGTGGCGCTGGAAAGACCGCTATTTGGTGCGAACTTACTGAGGAAGAATCGGCCCTGTCAACACTTACCTCTTTCCAATCAAACTCCAAACCCAACTACAACGATAAAAGTTATGCGCTTGTGGATTACCCTGGTCACAATAAGCTCCGACAGGGTCTCTGGACGGAGATTAACGGTGGATCTGTTCAAGGGTTAGTTTTTGTGGTGGATCTGGCATCATTACAAAGAACCATCACTGAGACTGGCTCCTTCTTGCTAGATTTATTGCTTGTACTGGAAGGAAGTAATCTGCCCCAAAAATCCAAACGGCTTTTGATTGTGGGCAACAAATCGGATGTGTTCAATTCGGTTGGAGTCGCCAAGATGAAGCTGCTTCTAACTGACGAATTGAAGCAACAGAAAGAGTCTCGATCGAAATCGGTCAGCGAAACTAACGTTGACATTCTCGGAAGAGTGTTTGATTTCAACACTCTTGAGACCGAGGTGGAGTTCGTTGATGCCAGTGCCAAGCGATCGAGTGTGGGAAAAATCCAAGAATGGTTGGAGGGTTTGTAAATTATCATGACACAATGCTAGTTATTAATAAATGTAAACATTAGAAGGAAAGAATGAAAAAAATAAAAGTCATTAATCTGAGAGGGCCTTTGAGTTTTTATCCATTACTTCAGTTAGTAATTCAGAACATCCGCAAAATTTCATCAGATACTGGTTTCTTTTTTTCTAAACGATACAAGCAAAAAGAGTAAGGAGATCCACAAAGCTCCTAAAGACGAAAAAAATGGACGACACCGGAATCGAACCGGGGACCTCGCGCATGCTAAGCGCATGTGATAACCAACTACACCAGACGCCCTAATTTGAAATTTTGAAAATCGTGATATAGTGATAGTAAAATGGGATTAGTAAGCACAACACAGCCTACCTTGTAGACTTACTTCAATTGCTTAAAATTATGTCATATTTATGTTATAGTCAATTGAATATATGAGAAAAAGTAATTGAATATTTCTTGTCGCTTGGTTTGAGCTTTCTAGATATAAGTCAAGTAATAGTGTTTAAATACACATGTTAATAAGAATAATCTTATATTTATGTTGTAATGGCATTGATTGTAAGGAAAGAGGGAAAAAAGCAATCAAAATTGTCATAAAATTATGTAATTAAATTTTAAACGCCTAGATACTAGAATTTAACGACTATTTTAGTCACTTTTAGCAATTGTGAAAAGAAAAAATGATTAAATCAGAATTAGACCTACTCATACAAAAGGAAAACAAGTTGGCAGAAATTAAGGACAAACAGTATCTGAACATTTATTTATGGATGATTGATGCAAAGCCCAAAAATGTGAAGTAGTGGTAAGCCTTCCTATTTACCCCAGGGGAATGAATGTCGTATATGATTATTTCGATGTTGGAATGCATAGTTCCTCTAACATTCTCCTGCCCTCGTAATTCGAACTGCACTTCCCAAAGAACTCATTCCAAGCTTGCTAGAAGACTGGGATAGGGAATATGAAGTTCCTTCTTTCCTCGTTGAATTGGTTGGAGTGAAACAGGAAGAAGACTCTTCTCGACCAGTCACATCAACTGTAAATGCAATACCATTCAAGTAGAACTAATAACAGTCTGCAACAAGTTAAACTTCCTTTGGATCACTTTCGTCACCTTTCCCGTCCTCGTCCTTTGTGCCTGGAATACCTTTTGGGACGCCAGGAAACTGCATTGTTTTAATCTGCTCCGCTCTACGCTTAGCCGCCGCCAATTCCTGCTTCTTACGCATTCTTTGCTGGAAAATCGCAGGATGAAGTCTATACTTGCGCGATTCTGGAGCCGGAGGTTCTGGACTGGGCGACTTTTGCTCCTTTTCTTTAGTTTCCTCAGCTTTCTTCTTGTCAGCTTTGTCTTTGTCATCTTTATCCCCTTCCTTTTCGTCATCCTTCTTCTTTTGCTTCTCGCTCCACTCTTTTTTGACCTTGGCGATTTCTTGCTCGAGCTCTTTCTTTTTGGCTGCGTCTATGGCGGTAGTATCCACAGGAGGATCTACTCTGGTAGCAAACCCTTTATCAGACAAGTGTACTTTGCACACATAAAAGAAGTCCGTGTTGGACTTGTCGATGAGCACATAAACTGATGGCCTGTAACACACGTAGCAAGCCTTAGCAGCATTATCTGCCACTTGCCTCAGTGTATAGTCGTTTTCCATTAGAAGTTGATGTGGGGAACAGATAATGCGAGGTCATCAAGTAGGCACCAGGGGTGGAGTTCGAATCTGGGTAACGTCAGAATTGTTTTGAAGTTTTGGAGAATGAAGCATACTTTAAATAGAAATCTTTTTGTGACCCTCGAAAGAAGCCTGAATTGCTTCCATTACATTATCCATAGTTATGTACCTTGGTGATCCAGTTAAGCGAAACTCTGATACCTCGTTAAATGTTTGTAGAATATATAGAGTAGGATTTGTCCCATAAAGATTACAAGCGTATTCTTTGGCATCTTCAGAGTTGATAGGGCATTTTGGTACGTGAAAGGAGTCGAAAAACTGATTCGTAGAAAAATGTTGAACAGAATTTACCCAATTTTAGCTAACATTTGTAGATGCTCTTTAGAAACTATTTTAACATTGCCTTGACTGCCCTTGCCAGCTCCAACACTCAAGGTAATGCTCAAAAAGCAGTTCCGCCAGGGTTTCGAATATAAATACTCTGCGTTTTCAGTGAAGAAATAATTCTTTCTTAGTAGCTAGTCAGGGCACAATCTAAACAATTTGAACAAACTTTTCAACGGTGAATTATCAGAACGTCAAATGTGATTAGAAACTTCCAACAAGAAAGAACTTGTTCCAATACTACAAACCAGGAAGATCGTTAACCACGTTTCCATGATGTGTGTGTTCCATGAAATTACCAAGACGCGAATTCCAACAATCTTTGACCAAGTTCTTACTGGTTTCACATATCATGCAGCTGGAGCTGGCTTCACCAACCTTGGTTGAGAGACCAGCTGACTTTTCAACCGGTACTTAGCCTCGTCCATTCGTCTTCCCTGGTTCAATGAGTCCAATGCCCAGTCCACTGATACCGCACGTGAGATAATTTTATCATGTTTACCTGCCGCAAAGTTCCTTGCGATGACATGTGTTACGCCAGCAGTGATCATCCGTGAAATTCGGCCCCCATGCAAAATAATGTCTTTCTTCAACTGCAAATCTGACACTCCTGACTCGGCCATATAAGAGATATTTATGCAGCAGTTTGCGAAGATCTGAGGATGTGTTTTCTCATGATCTGATCCAACAATCATAGATGTCACTGCCTCATGAAACTTCGCATCTTTAACTTTAGCAGGGGTCCATACTTTGCCTCTTGGAGGTTTATTCACAGGCCCAGACTTTTTTGCACTCCTCGACGGTTTTTTTCTGTAAATTTTTGCAGCGAGTTTTTTGTCCATTTGTGTTTTCTTTTTGACACGTGACACGTGAGAGTGAAATTGATACACGCGTTTGGAACTTTAACCCAAACTATAGGTTCTTACAAAGGAAATGGAATAACAACCTCCAAAACAATTTCTTCATGAGAGGACCAGTAACCAACACCGTTAATGAATTAGTTCAAATGAAGGCGTTGTAACTACTTTCTCTGAATTTCGTTAGGTTGCCATCCACAGTTGAAGCCCCAACACTATTCTGCTCACTTAGATCGAGTCATTTGACAGTAATCATCTCTAGCTCTTGTGACATGACGGTAAAAAACCGAAAGACAGCAAAAAATAGAAAGACAGATAAAACCCAAAAACACACTTTTCTAATAAGAGAAGTCATTGTTTTAGACCAAATATAGCACTGTGGATGAAAGTTTGAAATAACCCAAAATATGGTTAAACAGATCAGAGTTCTGAATTCCATTCAATGAATCCTGTTTCAACCATTACTTCTGAATCGGGTAGGAGTGGAATTCACTTTTCTCAAGAAATCATAAATCTAGAAAGACAACAATTTATTGACATATAGCCTACTGAATTATTATCAATCTCTTTTCTTGGAACAACTCAATTAGGTTTTTCACAAGGAAAGTGAATTTTGATACTTCAATTTATTGTTCCAAATGAATGTTAAAGTCACAGTTCAACATTTCGTCATAAATCTGTACATGATTTTTTCCAACACAAACGAAAACTCGATGCAACCATGCGTGGTTGCCTTCTTATTCTCCTTTATTTTTTCCCCCACTTTTCTTTTTACTGCTTTGAATGCACATTACTAACAATTGCATTCTCTGCAATGGGGGCTGAGTTTAACTCACAGGGTGCTTGCTGCTCTGCGACAGAACAAAAAACTATGACAAGAGAGGGTTCGGTCTCTGGAACGTTTTCCCATGTTACTCAAATCTTAAATATTCAATGCAATCACCTCATGTCTAACCATGTCTGTCTAAGGTACATAATGTCACCAACTTGTCAGTCTTGCCCAGGGAAGTTCTGGGCATTCTTGGCTGCTTCGACTATGGAACACTAGAAGCAATATTTGTAGTACGTTTAAGTGATTTTATGGCGCCATAATACCTTCCATTTCGCTACCTTTATCTCTTGCTGATGATACACCCAAAACCGGAGCGGAAGTCAGTCGCACAATTATTCCGCTAACCCACGTTTTTGCTCGTATGGGTCGTGTTACACGTACTTTTAGACTCTATTTCCAATATAAAGTTCGATGCCCCTCGCGACCGGAGCAAGCGGAAGCGATACAACCCGGGATTGCTGGCTTCGGGATCCCAAACCCGTCTCTATCGCTGCTGCAATCTAACTCATCCGTCGCCCGATTGAGTTCCCATGCCTATTATGATGGCTTAGATGTATGTTTCGTGTTTTTCAAACAAAGTTTAATGTTAGGGCATGCATATCTCTCCACAATATTATAAGTAACTGGAGGTCCCAGCTTCCATCATCCTTCCTCACACCATGTCAGCTGCACGACAACGAAAGACTGAAGGCAACGGCAGCGCGTTGGGCGACAATGCCAAACTGACCGCTTCGCTAGCTAAGGCTGAAGATGCTGCTCACCCAGGTTATGACTTTGGAGGACCTGTTGGAACATCGGCCATGATGATCGGATTCCCTCTGCTCATGTGGTACCTGTACATCTCCAGCACCTTCTACGATGGTCTTCTGGCGTGGCCACAGCCTGGCCAGTCTTGGCAGGACTTTGGACACGATTTGTGGCAGTTCTGGCTCCAGGGCTGCTTCCCCACTTGGCAGGCATGGGCCATGTTGTGGGTGTTTTTGGGTATCCAGGCTGTGTTTTACGTGACTCTGCCCGGTGTTTGGGGCTATGGATTGCCTCTGGCCCATCTCGGAAACAAAGCTCTCCCTTACTACTGTAACGCTGTGTGGTCTTTCTACACCACCATTGTCCTTGCAATTGTGCTCCACGTTACAGGAGTTTTCCCCATGTATACTCTGATTGAGCGATTTGGCGAGGTTATGTCTGTGGCTATCATTTCCGGTATCTCCATTTCCTTTGGACTGTATTTCTGGACCATCTACATGGGCCACCAGCACAGAATGTCTGGCAACTTCATCTACGACGTGTTCATGGGTGCCAACCTGAACCCCCGAACCGGAATTATCGACTGGAAGATGTTCTTTGAGGTCCGACTGCCCTGGTTCATTTTGTTTTTCACCTCTCTTTCTGCTGCTACCAAGCAGTACGAGGATTATGGCTACGTGACTCCTCAGCTCATGTTTATTCTGTATGCCCACTGGTTGTACGCAAACGCGTGCTGCAAGGGTGAAGAGCTGATCATTACTACCTGGGATATGTTCTACGAGAAGTTTGGCTTCATGCTAATCTTCTGGAACATGGCTGGCGTTCCCTTCACCTATACCCACTGCACCCTGTACCTCATCAACCATAAGCCTGAGGATTACCAGTGGTCCACCTCCTACAACGTCTTCTTGTTCGTTCTGATCACCATCTCCTACTACTTTTTCGATGTTGCCAATTCGCAAAAGAACCGGTTCCGACAGCAGCGACTGGGCACCATGATCTTGCGAAAGTCTTTCCCCCAGCTGCCATGGCAGACCATCAAGAACCCCACTTTCATCAAGTGCAAGAACGGTTCTACTCTTCTGACCTCGGGAGTATACGGTTGGTGCCGAAAGCCCAACTACACCGCCGACTTCACCATGTGCCTTACCTGGGCACTCATGTGTGGCACTGCCTCTCCTCTTCCTTACTTCTTCCCCATCTTTTTCTTCTTTGTTCTCATCCACCGAGCCTACAGAGATTTCGAACGACTGGAGCGAAAGTATGGTGAGGACTACGAGGAGTTCAAGCGGCAGGTGCCGTGGGTGTTCATCCCCTACGTCTTTTAGATGTTGTATAATAATAGAGCCTGGATCAATTGTATAGGCTGGCATGATCTCATTGAGTTGCTGGCTGCTCTACATATACAAATAAATGTCAACAGTATGTTCCACGTAATTTCGAACTGCTTGTTGAAGAGTAATCCATGAATATATTACACATATCACGGGAATTGATAACCAACTCAAAGATTAGTACTCCCCAACAATCAGAGATAACATATTCGTCACGGGCAGAGATTTAGAAGACAATATCTGGTTGATAGTTGCCAGAAACTAAAATATAAAGTTAACTTCCATCAAATACTGGCTATTCCTTGTTTCTCTTAGTGTTGCTAGGCTATTAGTTCAGTGTACCTGAAATGGATTCTCTTAATCTTCCTATAGATACAATATACGATAATGCCGAAAAGACGCAATACCGGAGTTGAATAAATCGGTCAATCCATTGTATTTTTCTGGGGTTGAAGGAATCAATTCAAAACTCCCTTATCTCCGGAATAATAGATACAACATCCCTACTGTACAATTGAACTGGAGAAGTCAAGAAAAAGGAGGTTTCTGAATGCCAGAATGAATATTACAAACAGGATACTTTGAATGCTCAACAATTATCCAATCCGGCGAAATAAATGATTGATTATAGACACTTTTTTGCGGCATTATTGCTTAACCATTGCACTCTCTGCTTCCATGTTTTTTGTTTTTGTTTTATTTAATCTTGTGTGAATAACTATATTCCGGGAACTCCAGGAAATTGCAACTCACTCCACTCCATTCCAAAGTAAGCTTTGAATTCTTCAAGACTGAGCACATTGTTCAATGAACATAGCGGCATAGCTCCCTCTACCACTCGCCTTATCCTGATCTTACTAACGAGCTCATAGATTTTCGAACTCTTATCGTTTGAGCTTCTCTCTAAACCCATCTCTCACAGGAAATTCCTCCTTGCAGGATGTTATGATAACATCATTAGTAGTGAATATCCATCAGTCCAGGCAGTGTTTTTTCCAAGCATTCATTAAATTGTTGAGAGAATCAACAGCTCATACCATTGGTTACACCCTCCAAGTGTGTTTAACAAGTTATTCACTAATATTCATATGTATTTTTTCGTATACCATACTGAGAGAGGTCATGGATTGGGCAATAGAGAGCAGAAATGGCCATCAAAAACTGCCCTTTCAAATATCTAATTTGATCCTAGCATCATCCCCACTTACTGTTGCCCACTGGGGGTTCTCATTCCACCAATCACATGACCCTTTGTCCCAACAAACTCAGAACGCCGAGCCCCAGCCTTGCATATTTGGTGTAGGGAAGGGCGAAACAAGCCGTTGCCAAGGATGACTACTATTGCAGGATGATGAACACGTGTAGAGCGGAAAACTGGTGATTGAGTACAGTCGCGTGTTTGAATTAGTTTTACAATTTTCCATGTGCGTTTAAGTGCGGACTGTGAAGAACTACATACCCTTGTGGCGAATAATGTGGCAAATGATGTTTTCCTCAAAGTATATTCTCTGACCTTCCTCTTTTGTAGATGTTAGCGCAACGAAGAAGAGGCTAAAACCAATGAATGAATGGATAGAAGTGACTTAAACTTCAAATCGTAAGGATAATAAATTTGACTAAGCATGAGTAATGAATTAGAGTACTGGGAGGTGGAAAAATATGCAAAGGGGAAAACTAATGGAAATCAGAGGTCAATGGTAACAGACCTGCTATCGCTATCATAACGAACTACAGGTTAGATGCTTTGTTCTGGCACGGCACTATGACATAACAACTTTATCAATTACATCAGCAGGCTTCAAATATGCACCCTTACGTAATCAGGAGACAAGGTAGGTAGGAGCCACCTGGTCTGTCTGAACATTTAAGTTCTGCTGAGGCAGCCACACAAGATCGATTCTTCGATTAGGAGAAGGTTAGAACAAACATGTAACACCGTCCCAGATCCGTTATAGATTTATTAAAAGTTGCAAATGTGTTTTAAACAAGAATTGGTTAGGAATAAAACTGCGACTCATGGGAAGTTGTCACACAAATGAAACCCTAATCTTGTCATTGTCTGTGACGCCAAGACCCTGCTCTGCTGACAAAAAAGTTTATCTATAGTCTGCTGTTGACATCTCACACACCATGAAATCGGCGCTCAACAAGCTGCGGCCAAATCTGTTGTCCCGCTTGGCCCCGTCGTCCGATGGCGATTACTTCTTCGTCGAGCTGGAAGACGTCCACCGTACCTGGTACCCTGGCGACACGGTTCGGGGGAACGTCATCTTAGTTCTGTACAAACCACAAAAGATCACCAGCGTGGACCTGACGTTTGCTGGTACTGTACTTGTCAAATCCGCGCTGGTCAAGGGCAAAGGCAGCCGCGACGTTTTATTCGAGCAAAAACTGCATCTACACGGGCGGTCCTCTTCGACGTCTTCAACATCAAATAAACCACCATCCGAGCTCAATTCAGAAACCGACTTATCGGGGTCTCTGACTCACCTATCAAGCACAGATGTGTCCTCCTCAAGAATGTCCGTACATACAATGCACACCACTCACAGTCACATGACTCAAGCTTCTGGCAATAGCCATATGAGTATAACCACGACAGGTTCGCGCGATTCTGCATCTTCAACTCACTCATCATCATCTGCAGACGAGCTGGAAATAGGAGAACATCGATTTGCATTTGTGTTGGAAATCCCCAGAACGGGCCTTTATAATTCGCTAGAATTCGAAAGAGGCTCCATTTCTTATGTGATCACGGCGGTGGCAAAACGGCACGGACCTCTACATGCATTATATTCCAAACGAATTCTTCAGCTGGTTTGTCCTGTAGATGTTGGCCGAATTCCCTCTCCAACCCCCTCAACCCTTTCTGTGGAGATTCGCAAGCGCAAGAAACAAGAAGGAATTATCACAACCACTCTGGAGCTTGGTAAAGGAGGCTATTTACGTGGAGAATCATTCCCTGTGAAGATATCCATCCAGCACGTCAAATGTGTCAAGTGTCTCAGAGGTCTGGTGGTGACTCTGTGCAGATTCAGTAAAGTCAGCTGTAATGACGACGAGCCCCAAAGCTATAGAAAGGACTTGTCTCAAACTGTTAGCCCCCTTTATACAGACCCTGTGACTTTTGCATCTACCATTTCCACCACTCTTAGAATCCCTACAGACGTTTTCCCCACCACCAAGGGCCACGAGCTGGTTTCGTTCAATTACTGTGTGGAAGTGGTGATTGACCTTGCGGGAAAATGGGATCTGGAAGAAGATAGGACGGGTTTTTTGCATACTGACCGGCTTAAAAGAAACAAGGGTGTAGTTAGTCTCTGGACGGAGGTGATTATTGGTACCGAACGAAGAAGATATAGAAGTGACAGTCGGGTGACACCTACTCCTAGAGCGGTTAATAGAGTCAACTCCGCTCAAAGAGTCGGTTCGCCTGGCCACGTCAACTTTGACCCAAGTGTCAATAACCATCCCCGGCCTAACTCAATTACATCTACGTCACCGTCTTCACTGTCTGAAAAGCAGCTCATGAGACTCAGGGAAGAGGCTCTTCTGCCGTCTGAACCAGCCTCAATCAGTTCCCCTTCTTTGGATGCCATTCCAAGCGCCCCAGAGTACGTTGGAGAAGGCGCAAGTGAAGTAACTAACAGTGCAATTCCAGTAGCTAGTCACTCGGCTCATTCCACATCTGATAAAAATGAGAGTGAACTGCTACGGCTACAGGGTATGGCTTCGTCACCTTTTCCTAACGAGGATGAGGACCATGTGCCTCAGTATAAGGAGAAGGAGAAGGAGCCCGAGGAAGTTACAGCCTTGCATCTATCAGAGCTTGCTAGCCAACCTCCACTCGATGGGCCTGCAGAGGAGGACTCAGTTCCCAGTGCTCCAGTAGTAAATGGGTTTGACCATAGGAATGAGCCATCATATGTCCCACCTGCTCAATATTCCCCAACTGAGCCTTCGGCCACGCCACCCACCCCACCTGACACCAACCCCCCTCACACTAACGATTCACTATCGACTTCCGATAGTGACGATATTTATTCTTAGCATACCGCAGATTGTACATTATTTTTGCATCCCACTGTCTGTATTATCTGGAATAGCTAGCTTCAAGCACTGCCGAAATGGTGCTATAACTAGACTAGCAAGATCATATAGCTCTATTATCATTCATACTACTTCGATTCGTAGAATAGTCCAGCAGTTTCTCTAATTCTGATCGTATCCTCAAATGTCAATAAGTTTGGAAGAACTTTATCATCTCCCAGTTACCAGCAGTGTTGTTTCCCGTTCACAATTGTCTAGCTTTCTCAATTAACTCCTGCCACCTGCATTACCCTGCATGTTACCACTTGAAGTGGCTCGACAAGTGATTGAGCACTTGGATCTACCAACCCTCTGGGCACTATCGCAAACAAGCAAGTTTTGGAGAACTGCGATTTGTGAAGAAGAGTTTCGGGCTGGGCTTCAACAGGTATGCCCTTGGTTTACGGTGCAAAACTCATCTCGAGATACGTGGAAACAGTGTGTGCTTGAGTACCTAAGACGCCAAAAGGCCGGTTGTGAATTTGCATCTTCCATTAAACTGGTAGATGCGGAAGAATTCGAAGTGTCTCCAGTTTTAGATATCACACAATGTGATTATCTTGATGGTAACCAGCTAGAGAAAGACCCCATCTACACCAGCAAACACGGGATTAGAGTAAATTTGTCTGGCATTGAATTATCGGAGGATGACGAATTGGATGAACGATCGGTTGTTCTGTCCCTCCCCCACATTGTTGTTGTCGCCGTTGGCAGCCCCCACTCTGACACAGAAATCATGTGTAAGGTTCTGGTCAAGCTAAAAGATTCACCAGGACTTGATCCAGACTTCCACGACCTTGTACCCCTATCTTCTTTGCCTTATTTCTATTCTGATGGCAACTATATACTGGCTTGCGTGACTGAGTCATGTGGGTCAAACAATACAAGATCGCAATTATGGTACATTGGTAAGGAAGGAATTCGGGTGATTGTTTTGTCAGATAACAATTTTCACTCTATCGTGTGCTTCGACGGGTTGATTCATTTCTTTGAGGACGAATATTACTATAGTGTCCAGTTTGGTTTCGACAATATCGGCCCGATCGTCAAACGTGTTGATACGACCAATCTAATTACAGCCTGGAGTAATTTTCGAATTGAGTCGTGGGATATTCGCTACTGTGTTGTTTTGGACATCAATGGTAATATGTTTGTTTTGGATGTTTCAAGAGGCATGATTGTGCCAGCAGAAAGACGGGGAAGTGTTTTCACAGTGATGAAATCAAGTCGCGAAGAGAATTGAGTCATGTTTAGAGGAATCTTTTGAAGCTCACAGATCAAAATCATAAAATACATTACCCATACAATACATATAATACAGTTAGCCTTGTTCCTTGGTGAGGTCGATCAGGTCCTCATCAGCGTTTACCACTCTCAATTGAGTTCTTCGTCTGCTGCTTACCAGGACCTGAACATCGTTGACAGAGCCATCCTCTGATTCAATAGAGGATGACGACCTTATTGAAGATTGACGAACGGGGCGAGGAGGTGAAGGGAGTGATAAAATGTCCGTTTGACTCAGAATGGAGTTTCTGTTGAGATCAGACTGTTCCCAAAGTCGCCGTTTCTCAGTCCAGGAGTTGAGTGAGTTGGTTTCAGCCATTTCGGACCTGTCGCGAGCCACAAAATCATCAAAGTAGTCCAATCTTCGCGGTAATTGCACATCCTGTGACTTTCGCCGTTTGTACCAAAAAAACGCTGCCACAAGAATGATTGCAGCAAGAGGGAGGATAGTGCTAAGAGCGGCGATACCTCCTTTGCTCATGGACGACGACGAACTGGTTTGAGAAGGTGGTGCTATACTTGTTTGAGAAGGGGGAGCCGTTTCAGATGTTGAAGTGCCGGTTCCGGAAGGCGATAAAGGAGCTTGACTGGGGACATACTTTTGTACAGGCTCCAGATCATTGACGTTGTACAGTTGGATGACATAATCTGAAGATCTCTTATGCAGTGAATGAGTATGATGCTCCCTTTTCTGGGGGTTTACACCCCCAATTGTCACCAAAGTCTCGAAAAGAACTGCAGCTCCCAAAATTCCACCTTCAGCTTGGAATGACGCATTACTTTGGTAATTCCAGCCCAAATCAGAAAATTCCAACACCGCTGAAAAAGGCTCTGCCAAACGGCCATCGACTTCGCCACCTAAAACAAGAGCTCTGTCAGCACGAGATCCGCAGCCAAGACTGAACGATGCGGGGTAAATTGGCAGCAACAGTGCCCCACTTCTCGAGTCCAACATCTGGTAATTGTTGACGTTTCTGTAATTCCACCCTTGCTGGTAATAAGCCACTTGGTTCATACCTACCCAGACGTTTGTGGATGTGTTTCCACCAATGAAAACGGTCGTAGCGCAATCAATGTTTGCGTAAGCAGCCTTTGAAAATCCTAGAGGTCGTACTGACGAATCCATTTTAGAAGTGACCTTAGTGCTAGTGTTGTAGCTGTACAATACCTGACTGTTAGCACAAGTTCCTCCATAGAATAGAATTGATTTCTCTTGATTCGGAGGAGCAAACGGAGTCGCATCTTTGCACCACAAGCTTTCCCCCTGGCTATCTTGGGTTAGCCGCCAAGTATCTCCGATAGGGTCATAATAGAAGATCTGTTGGTCTAGAACCGCGTATATCACAGGAGAAGAATATGGATCGCTGACTACTAACTTGGAGCCATATGGAGGACCGGCAAGACTAGTGATCGACGATTCTGCATTCAAGGTCTGATTATAGGGGATCTGGACAAGATCATTGTTAGTCAAGTGGAGATACACGTAATCGGATGAGTACAGTGTTTCCCACATCTGAGTTAGCATTAAGAAACATAGCCTGGACGCTTTAGTGGGGGATATCTACTCACGTTTTTGTTGAGGTGAATTCACTTCTCTAAGCAATGAATCGTTAGATGAATACAATAGCTTCGTTGAATGATATATCAAAATCGAACTTGTCTCGTAAGCCAGATCTGATTTAGTCGTATTCGTTTAGGTCGCAAGGCAATATCAGGTGTATAGATATTGAGTGAAACCGAGAATAGTTTCACGAATGCATATGGCTGCATCGACAATGTTTACACATTTCCATTTTGGGAAATGATAAACATGGTGTAGAAACATTCATAGATGACAAAATCAGATGTATGTGAGGGGTTTTTGAAGAACTAGAGCACTTAAAAACAATATGGGGACTTTTCAAACACAGATTCTCTTCATTTTACATTTAAAATATAAAAACATGGCCTCTTTAGCTCCTCTTTGGATTAACTTTAATTTACTCCACACCACTACACACGAGGCTTACAAAGCTTAATCTCCCCACAAATTAAAGTGAATATTTACAATAGTCACCGTTTTGATATAGCACTTGGATACATCAGTTTTAGTGATTAGTTTACGAATAATCATGAGGACTAAACCTGGTCTTAACCTCAGCCTATCTTTCTTTACCTCCACGATACTCAACGAATTACATCCGTACCTTGCAACTTCCTGCCTTCCAAACTGTAGTATACAGAATTGACTTATGAAGGCTCAAAATTGGTATGCTGTAGGGAGATATACTTCTTTTCAGCCAAGGTGAGTCCCATAGATATTGTATTTATTTATTTATTTATTTTTTTTTTGGTAGTTACATATTAGATTGTTGCATATTAGTTGAGAAACTGAAAAGTTGCTCAGAAAGTCGGATTTCTGTCTTCACCTCACTTTTCAGCCTGTTATTGTGTCGAGCTGCTGTGTCAGTCACCTACATACTTCCTTTGAATCTGTTAGAAGACATTGATGGTCCTAGTCATATTTACTTAATTAGCCTTTAGTTATGCAGAACAGTACATCTCAACTAACTACGAAATTCCTACTTCTATGACATGGACTACCAGAAAGTTATACTAATTGGCGATAGTCAGACTGAGCTGTCGTTTGATCCGAACCTTGCAGGTCTTGGGTCGTCCCTGAGTCACCATTTCCGGCGGAGAGCTGACGTATACAACCGCGGAATCTGTGGCTATAGTTCACCGTGGTTGAAGTCACAAATTGACAGAGTTTGCCGTGAGTTTGAAAATTCAACCAGTTCTGTCGCTCTTATCGTGCTGTGGCTTGGAACAAACGATTCTGTCCAACCAGGCAACCCCCACCATGTTTCCGAGTCGGATTTTCTCAGCAATCTGGAGTTATACACCAAAATGCTTTTAAACACATTCCCACACACCAGATTACTCCTGTTGACAACAGCTCCTATCAATGAAGCCCAATTGCACGCAAACACAACTCTGAGCTCGAGCGGGAAAGCCCGCACCCCGGAACTGGCTCGCCGGTATGCCGGTATAGTTGTTGAATTTTCCAAACAGCTTCCTCAATCCAAATGCATCAATTTGTATGAGTTGCTGGAATCAGATGTGGACACGGCTTTTGTGGACGGCCTTCATCTCAATTCTTCGGGATACAAAAAGGTATGGAAGGCTGTGGAACATGAGTTGGACGGGTGGGTGGAACTCCCTCCCCTAGTTGAGCCTCACTGGAGGGAGAAGGCTGCACAGTAGTTGAGGGTGTACAATATTTGCTTATTTCGGAAGCAAAACGAAAGAAGATGGAAATTTATTCCTTCAATCAAAGAGCAGCACAATAGGTGAAGCAACGATTGTCATATTGGATGCATACCGTCTTTCGCCCAACGAATCGTATACAAACACCTTTGCATCGACGAATTGAAGAACGCTTTAAGGCTGAGTTGGAGAAGCACACCCCACTTGCGATTCCTGGTCTCATGATTGTCAGATATTCTATTCTGGCTGTTGATAAAACCATAAATTATTTAGTTTAGAAGAGATACAATTCTCTTTTCCAATTTTTGGATATTTATTTAATGTAATTTTCTGAGCCTATAGTGCCTTTCAGGTTCTGTGGGAACGCCAAAAGCATGACGCCCAATAAGCCGTGCACAAGTAAGTAAAGTACTTTTAGAAGCAGTGGTAACCAATATATCAGCATTTATGGACATCTCCTTGTAGACAACAAAAAATCGAAACACGTGTTGTCATTTACGCGTTGTTACCACGTGAAAGCCAGCAACTTATGTCATTGGTTCCCCTTCAGACAAAGAAAGGGTTGTTGAGAGCAGCATAACTAAAACTTGAACAAACAGACACGACCATCTTGTCATTGTCCCTCAGACAAAGATAATACAAAGCTGTTTTTAGATTTCCACTTTACATTTCCATTTTCAACCCAATCTAAGACAAAAAGATCAACTCCGCATTCGCATTGGCACATTAATTGTGATAAGTCGATTAATTGCCACCATTGAAACTTGCGAAACCGGTTGAGTTGCTTGAATAGGCTACGAAACACATACGAGGGAGCAAATACACAGTTCTCTAGTAATATCGCGGACGAAGAACAAAGCCTCCCAAAGCCTGTATTTGTGGTCGACCTTTCTCCTCTTTTAAATTCAACAGGAATGCGATGGTCTTCAGTTTCGAGAGTGTGTATCACGTGACAGCCTTATTTAGGACTCTTGGCTTATCACCAATAAAGTTCATGCAAGATTGTCAGTCGTTCTAGTAGATCAACCATACCTGATAAACTGGAGCAAGTCCAGAAAGCGTCGACATGCGACAAAATGGTAAACACAGAGTCGCGAGTTTTAACTATTGTCTTCTTCCTGACGGGTTGAATCGTCTTGAGAGTCTAGACCGTCACACCGTCACTAAAAGAGACCTATTCGGACGGACCTTGTTACACAATGCGTGTATCTGTGGCGATTCACAGTCAGTCAGACAACTTCTGGCCAATCCGTTTGTGGACGTGACTGCTTTAGAGTACGAGTCTGGGTCAAGTGCCCTTCATTTAGCTCTCGCTTCTGGATCGTTGCATTGTGCTCAACTACTAATTAGACATTCGCGTGAGCTGCTACGTGTCAAAGATCGTGACGGATGCCCAGCCTTTGAGTCTGCGCTTTATTACCACTACAAATGGTCACAGGGAACGGTTCCTTCGGAGTACTTCAGTTTTGGCTCCAACGCCAATCATACTCTTGGATTCCCTGATTCAGACGACCGACAAACACCCGAAACCGTCAAAGTTGTGCGTCCTCTTGCAAAGACATCCATTCGCAAAACCCTGGCCCCAGTACGTGTCGTCGACTGTGCTATTGGAGCATACCATACAGCCATTCTCACTTCAGACGAATCTGCAAATCTATATGTGTGTGGTGTGAGTTCAAGAGGTCGATTGGGGTTAGGCGAAAATGTACCAACTCAATTTACGCCTGCTTTGGTAGCTGATTTGGCTTCGGAGAAAATCGTGTCTGTGGGGGTGGGAAGAGACCATACTGCTTGTGTCACAAACAGAGGAGTTGTGTACACTTGGGGATGTAATCAGAACTCCCAGTTAGGCTACAACACCTCAGAGGAGCTTCAGACAAGTCCAAGAAGAGTGGGGGGACCTACTCTGAAAAAGGCACCTACGATCACTCATGTCACATGTTCAAATGTCCACACGGTCTGTTGGCGTCAAAACTCCTCAGATATGTACGTTTGGGGCAAAAATAATGGCCAACTGGGTGGAGTACCTTCTGGTAAAGATTTGGACATTCCTACAATGGTTGCACTAGTGCCAGGTAAAATTACAGCTGCTTGTGCTTCAGACCACTATACAGCCTGCATTATTGATGATTCATACATCCAAGTTTATATGAACGGGGGTCATTTTCGGCTATTTTTACCAAACCCTGGTTCCGCCTCGAAATTCGACGTATTCAAACCAAGACTACTAGTCAATTCACCCAAACAATTATTTGCTTCTGCAAATGGTCCTATGATTTGCGTTTCTTCTTTGGGACATGTTTATGACCTCCCTCTCAATCAGTACCTAAATATGAAACCAACATTGGTGGCTCGACAGATGCCTATTACTGCTCTATGGGTTCCTCGCAGAGATAAAATGATAGCCACTAATGCGGCTGTTGGTGACGATGGTTCAGTGATCATTTGTACCGTTTCCGGATCAGCATGGAAAAGGGAACATAAAAAGACCCGATTTGGAGTTGGCAATTCTTCCTTGACCGAGTACAAATTTTCTCGCATTCCGAAAGTCACAAACGCGTATAAAGTTGCGTGCGATCCTCTTTTTAGATCGTTTGCTGCCCTTCGTTACTCAACTCAAGTGGATCCTATAACGGTTGATTTCGATACCTTGGAATTTGACGTTTCTGAGCGAAATCATGACGAGCTGAAAATGACCTTCTTTGGGTTAGATGATGAAAAAGAGAGTCAGGAAGTCGAAGATATGCCCAATTCCTCGGCTCTGAACTGGTTGGTTGATTCGCTTCAGATAGAGGTGGCCTTGACTGAGGAAAGCCTGATGAAGCAACTCACTCCGTTCGAACAAGCTATTACTGGCTACTCTAGGTCCTTGGTTGACGCAGATCCTTCACGTGGTTACGATTGTGAACTTTACTGTGATCAGTCAACTGTCAAACTTCCCTGTCACAGTTACATGCTCCGTTCTATTGAGCTGAAACAGCTGGTTGAGACAAAAGTTCCGCTACACTGTTCCCTCTTGACACTTGTTATTCTCCATCATTATCTTTACAACGACTCGGTTCTGAGTCTATGGGCTCTTTTTGGAAGTTCAAGGTCTGTTCCAAGGGAGTACATTGAGGCCAAAAACGAGCTTCTGACTCTGGGCAAAGACTTGTCACTTTCGTCTCTTGTGTGCAAATTATCATTTGGAGAGACAGCCAACCAATTAGCTGTTGATATGGCTGATATCTTATATACTGGAGACATTGAGCTGTTAGTTGATGGAACAAGCTTGAAAGCTCACAAATTCATCCTCATCCAACAAAGTGAATTCTTCAAAACTATATTTTCTACCAGGTGGAATGGAGATACCAAAACTAAAGTTGACTTGCAACATTTGCCTTCGAAATCAGTCAAAATCTGTCTCAGGTTCATGTATACGAGCAACTTCGACTCTCTGTTCGAGAATGAATCAAACTCCAACAGCAAGGATTTCATTTCGCTCGTATCAGATGTCCTGGCCACCTCCGACGAGCTTCTTTTGACTCCACTGAAACAATTTTGTGAACTTATTTTGAGTGAAATGGTGACTGTGAAGAACGTTACCCAGCTGATGTTCTGGGCCTTCTCGTACAACTGCACCAAGCTCCAACGGTTTCTCTTATCATATGTTTGTGTGAACATGGAGTGCCTTTTGGAAGGTGGCTTTTTGTCCCAGCTTGATGATGAACTTTTTGAGGCTGTCGACCATCATTATCGGCTCATGGTATCTTCAGAAAAACCTGCTGATTGGGTAGAATCTTTTCTCAACGATTTTGACGGCCACAATGAACGTCTTTGTCGAGTATCCCCTGGAAAGCGCCTTGATCCAACTATATCACAGACTGAAGAGACACGTCCCGCCGAAGAGATACGTCCTAGCGTATCTCCCACAATCTCGCCTGATCTCAAACCTGAAGGTGTGTTCGACTTTGAACTGGATGAGTGCCCTGCCGAACAAAGAAAGAGACGAGATGACGTTAAACGAAATCGAAGTGAGTGGAAGGAGGTTCGAACTAGCAAGCCTGTGCCTTCTCCATTTTCTAAGTCTCCATTTTCCAATTCCCCCTTGGCTAAATCTCCTTTGGGCAGCTCCCCTCAGTCAGCTACTACTACAGTAAGAAGAACTTCATTTGCGTCTGCAGCTTCAGGCACTCCCTTTTCTGCCGAAACCAAATTCAGCCTCAGCCAATCTGTGGAAAAGGACTCTGCATGGCCAACTTTGGGTGGTTCAGCAAGTGGGGCTTCAGCAAGTGGAGTTTCTGGAAGTCCAGCTTCCCGGAGCTGGGGTAAGGTTACTGTCGATTCCGTTAATAAGACACCCTCGACACCAGGGTCAGCTCTTTCGGATCTTTTCTTATCGCCCTCTCCTTCAACTAAGCTGTCTCAAAAAGAGAGAAGACGTCTTCAGAAACAACAACAGGAAGAGATGCAGATGCGAGCTCAGGAAAAAGAGAAACGAGAAGCGGATGGACCATGGAAATTAAAGAAGAAACCCCAGATCATTTCTCCCTTCCAAGTTGAGTCGAGTCCCTCTGTAACTCGTTCTGGAAGCTCCTCAGCTACCCCAACAAGAACTCCATCAAGAGCTTCAGCCGCCCCTGAAACTTCTCAACCTGCATCTGACTTCTACTCCCAGCCAGTTCTGTCTTTGGCAGAAATTCGTGAACGGCAGGAAAGGAGTGCCCAGAAAGCCAAGAATGTCAAAACAATCGAAGAAATTCAGCAGGAGGAAATGTTCCAGAAATGGTGGGATGCGGAGGTTGCTCGTACCAAGCAGGAGGAGGAGCGGAGGGCGACTCAGGAAGCTACCAGTAGTAAAAGACGCCATCGAAAAGGTAATAATAAGGGTGGAGGTAAAGGTAAACCTGGAGATAACGGTGATGGTTCTGGTGGAAGTGGCTCAGGAGGTAAAAATCAGCGACCTCGTCAGATTAGGGCGTGAAAAAAAAACATATTATTTATTGAATAGAGATTTAGATTACTGAGTGACTTGTACTTACCATAGTGGTTTGGGTAGGTTTTTTTTCAGCTATGGTTTTCATAGGAATGACATTTTGCGACCAGGCTTGTACCTCGTTTGGCCCCTAAAGTCTTGACGCGTGAACTTCCAAGATGTAGAAAGTCTGGATAGCTCAAAAATGCCTAAAAATGCATAAGAACCGAGCAGAGTGGCCCATGTACAGTGTCCAGGTAGTCATCCTTCCCTTCAATAAAGAAGTTAAAGAAATTAATGTTTGCTGTTAGTGAGCAGTCAAAGACTACGTTCGGTCGTTGAAGCATGATCACACTTGTCATGTAAAAATGTGTTTGCGACGAGCACACCTGCCACTTACACACTCGTGGCATGGTTGCGACAAATGCAATTGATTCCTTTGTGTTCAAGTGATATCCTAAACGTGACAGTAATATGGCTTGAAGTTCAAAGTGCATCATCTTCCGTATCTAACTCAGTGAACGATATTCAGGCGGAGTGGAATCGAAGAAACCAAAGGTAACAAATTTTGGGTATTTGATGATGCACCATACTCAATGTGTTTCTTTAATCGAAGCGTTCAGAATAAGTAGCCTCGGCAACAGTTTGAGGGATTTGTCTGTTGAAATCCAAAAGGTTAGATGCTGGTCATTTTCTAGCGAATTCAAACACCAGAGTCGCAAGACCTTTTAGTACAGGTGACGGTTGGTTCATGAAAGGTTTTGGGAGAAAGTAAACTGGATAGTATTTGAAGTCGTGGATGGTTAGTAACAGAATGACAAGCTGGGGAGAACATGTTTTTGAAGTGTTTCACTCATTCAGAGATCGAAATCCTGTTGGTTCTTTGATGAATATTTAACGTACTTCTAGTCGTTCCAGAAAGATTTCATCTTAGATATATGGTGAGATCGGGCGGCTGCTGGCTGCAGGATGATAACAAGCAAGCCAGTTAGCCTCAGATGAACACATCAGTAGATCCCACATCTGATACAGCCCATAAAAGACCTTGGTAACAGAAATTGATTTCTGAAGTTGCCTCCCCTAAAAGCACCACTCAGTTACTTTACTATCTGTACTCACCAGCTTGGTAGTTGGTCTTTCTAACTGGTCGGAAGCTGTGTTGCCTAACTCATGCATATGTGACTTTTGTGAGTAGGAACCCCAAATGGTGAAAATACCTTTGTGTGATTGTACCATACACAAAAACTATGGAGGTATTCTGTGTTGTGTGCAGTTGCGGAATAAATATGGTGGTTGGCCAGAATAGGGATAGTGTTACAATTGAGAAGTATTTCCTTATGGGAACAGGGTTCACAGTAAAACTTGGATGTGTTTTGCTGCTGGAATTATTTAGGAGATGATTTTGGGTTGTTTTTTGAAAGATGTGCTGCCAAAGTCTAGAACACTCTTAGACGGCAACACTAGCAGGTGCACCCTAAGTTGGATTCTGTGTTTGTGTTTCATTCCAGCCATAAGCCACATGCAAGTTATGTTGGTCTTTTATTTTCAACAGTTCTTTTTTTGTACTTCCTGTGTGGTTTCTTTCGCATACATAATGTGATGCCAAGAAAAAACAAAAACGAAAAAAGTACTGTTAATCCTCCACAACACACACGCCAAAAAATGTACTCAAACTAACCACAAAAACCACTAGAGGTCTTGACATCTGACTTTCTCGCTCAGATAAAGCATGCCATTAACCAATTTCGATGAATCTGCTTTTTGGAACTGGCAAAAAAAAATAAAAATGACAGCAACGTCAAAGGTTACAACATAAGTGGTTCACCTGAGGAAATCTTGACACCACACTTAGACTGAGTGTAAGGCGAGACTCTCAAACATTCCTATCATTTCCCAATGAATATTCACCATTTTTTGAAATAGTTCTCACTATTATGCCAAGCAAGGCTCACTGGATATTGCACTTTGATAGACTCTTCAATACTAAACCTTGGTCACTATGGGAATAGACATACAACAAACACAGCCGAATCCAGTTGTGTTTTCTAATTACCGACCCTCTCACTCTACAACAAACCAGTTATCCACATCCATGTTGAATACTTCTCCTGGATCTCATACAGTCAGATAGTTTTGACGATGCCAAATTGTTGTCGTCAGATGGGTCGCCTATGATTGGTCAAGGCGTCATGGCGTCATGCTGACACCAACCTCAAACTAATGTTGTGGAGATATTAGTCTGCACGGAAAGGCGGAAAAGATATCGGGAGTTTATTTTACCCCACCCCACAGCATCTGTAATTTGACATGGACTATGAACATGTGTCAGCCGTATGTGAGTGGTGATGCAAGTGCGATGAGGTGCAGTATTATTCCGAGTTTGGGTTGTGCTGATCAACTTCTCTTTTTTAGAAACACTGACTTGTCTGTTTAGTTTCCTTCTTTCCTTTTTTGTTCTATTTTGTTCTATTGTGTGCGTTTTCGGGCCGACTGCTCCATCCAAGCTGGAAGCCAAAGAATGATAGTGCATGTCTCGTGTTCTACGTCTGTACCACTGCAATGCTCAAGGGGTATGTTCCTGACGATCTTCGCTGCGACTTGTTACTATGGGGTCTCTCAGTGTTGTGTGCATAAATATGTGGAAGAATCATGGGAAAGTGAAGACATATACTGAACAAGGATTGTTGTTGGGTGTTCGAAATAAAATGGGATAATAAACTAAAAATTCAAAAATAAATAAAAATAAAACGATAAAAAAAAATAAAAAAAAAAAAAAACAATAGCAAAAAGAAAAAAAAATAGAACAAAAGAAAGTCAATGATGAGAAAAAACTGTGAACCAAACCAAGCAGGAAGGAAAATAGAAGAGAGGATAACGGAATGATTAAATTAGAAAGGACCCG
This sequence comes from Yarrowia phangngaensis, assembly GCA_900519005.1. NCBI lineage: Eukaryota > Fungi > Ascomycota > Dipodascomycetes > Dipodascales > Yarrowia > Yarrowia phangngaensis. Next base: position 2,457,824 of record ULGR01000002.1, on the reverse strand, counting down.
ATCCTCGATTATTTGAAAACTCATTACATTTTTTGAAGCTTTGAAGAGTTTATACTTGATTGCCAGTGCTTACGTAGTTGTCCAATAGATGAAAATTCCGAAGAGTGGTTGACAAAAAGTGAAAAGGTCACTAAAAATCAATAACAAAGAGTAAAAGTTAGGGTCAAAGAAACGTCAAAAATAACGCGCCCTAACAAATGCCCAAACCGATGCCCAAACCAACCAACGCCTAACCCAATCGACAGTTTAGACTAGTGCAAACTGGCTCTAAGCTTTTGGGAGATTGACAACAAAAACAGTAAACCGCTTGCAGGTTCTCTATTTCACTCACTTCACTACACCTTAATAGCCATCTGCTTGTTGACTGCATAGCCATTCTTGTAGCCGTCTACCAATGATTGCCTTATGGTCTTTATTTGATGCGTAGCTTTGCGTGTCTCAAGTGAGGTTCTCTGTCTGAGTTTCCATTGCATGCACCACAAAAGGACTTACCTGTTTGAGGCGCTTAAGCGTGATTATTATTCAGAGGAGCAGCCAACTTTAATATTTAGTTGTTGCGGGGCCTTTGTCTCAACTTCTTTGTCTAATAGACTTTGTGGCGCAACCTTATTTAACTTTGAGGGCAATAACTTTAAACAAATAGAGTTGTAGGAAGCGAGACATGCACAGCAAAGTTGAACTTCTCTGGAGGTGAGATTTACGAGGATTGGTGTCAATTTGTTCTTATGATCGCGTCTGATAATCCAAGAGCTTTCGGCATACAATTTAAATGAATTTATGGGAAAAAAAGAAACTAATATAGCAGATTATTCCGCTGAAGCACTATTAGCTCCAAATGAACGCTGGTGACAATAATCTGGTTTCATGGGGCAAATTGATTAATTCATTGTTTGCTTCTTTTCATTATTTGTTTAAAAGGTTCTTTTGGCAGTGGAATGTGTCACAGCTATTATTCTATTATTGGGGATTATGCAAAAAACGTCTCAGTAGTTAAAAATGTGTGTTTCTGAAAAAAAAAACATAAGAACAAAACCATGAGCTGAAAAAAAAGTCCATGAGTCGCTTTGCATTTATCATTTAAAACGATTCCAGTTGGATTGGTCGTGGTTGTTTCCTCTAGTCTGTCAGTGAAAGGTTCAAACCTCGCTGCTGAAAAATCAATCATGATACTGTTGAGCTAGTCTCTTAGTTATGACTGGCAATTAACTTTGTGAGTGAGTAAGTAATTGTGAGACATAATGTCTGCCTGCAAACAAATACCATAGGCTTCTAACTCTACCATTTTCTCTGAGGAAGTCAAACTTGGGGTTCAATGGGGTTGTAAAGCGAGCACTGCCATAGCTTGAAAAACTGATTACAGACAATGCTCACCCTACTATAAGAGTTTTATTGAAAATTCTTATTCATTTTTGTCCAGAATCGCCTTAAACTTTTATTTCTTCCTGAAACCCCCACTCAGGTATTATTATGCATGGTAAAGGAACTTCAAAATCATGACGACACAACCATTAAAATTTTTGACATTGCACAGATGGATCTTCAGCAACTGATTGTCTTTTGATTCATCTATGATTGTTAAGCTATTATCTGATGTTACAAGTTGAAGTGCTTTGAATGTATCTCTTGGCTTCCGTTTGTTTACCTTTAAAAACCCAATTGCAATCGTTAGCTCCACAATTAAACTAAGAACACTTTGACTGAGAGCAACGTCTTTGTTGTTGTGTGGCTTCATTAGTTGTTTTGACAGTTTGATTCTAGACTTAAAAGCAATCTGGTCCAACCACATTCATTGAGACAATAAAAATGCTGAAAAAAGCTGAGACATAAAGAATGGGGAATGAAAGAACCCAATATGTAAAACGCCAGCATGTAGAAATATTAAAGACTTCTAAAAAACAAAAAAGTAAAATAAACAATAAGAAAACAAGAGGGAGGAATAATTAATCAAAAAAAAAATAAATAAAAATAAATAAACAGAGCAAGTAAAAACACATCAGTAAATGAAATGACAATAAAATTATAACATTGACAGAAACCTAAGAAAAAGGTAATGCGTTAATAACAAAGTAGCCCATTGTTTCCGAATATGACAGCAATACTTGAAACACCTCCAATAACTGATGCTGGCCACACTTTGCTCATACAAGAAAGCACAAGCACATTAAAACACGTGACTTCATCGCGTGCTGTACCCCAAAGGGCTCCAGGTACACTAAAGGTTTTAAGTGTTTTATTGTTTGTTTTTTTTCGTTTTCAATTGAGATAGAGTTGAAAAGCTTACTCAAAACAGAAGAAATACCCATAAAAACTCTAAAAGGAGTTTGAAATCGACACTCCTCACTTGTAGTCGACAATACATCCACATTAAGACTATTGCCAGTTTGATTCATCACTTTTGAATTTTCTTCTCTCGATTATTTTACTGGCATAGTGTGAATTGCACCTAAACGAAACTTAAAAATTTCTTACTGGAGGCTGTGATGACCTTGTGCTGTAAAGTTCCGTTGGTACAGGTATGCACAAAGTATGGTTTCACCTTTGCAATGCAGGTGTGCATGCTTGGCATGACAATTGCTGTTGTATGCCCGACACTCATTCGACTTGGAGATTGACACGGGGCTCATCACCTCAAAAAATGTCGATCACGTGGAGATATCTTTACCGAGGTGCTTTTTGCAGCCCATTGCAGCTACATACAAAACGCCTTGGCACAAGGCAAGGCTTGTAATAAGAGGTAGCCCACACAGGAACAGATCTGGACTCTTCTAGAGCTTGTACTAGTTGGAAGGGGATATGGAAAACGAACAAAAAAAAGGAACATGAAAAGGTAAAAAAAAAAAAGAAAAAAGAAAAAAAAAAAGGAATAAAAATTTGAAACTAAAGGAAGAAAAAGAGACTAGACTAATTGTAGATACGAGATGATGTAAAGAAAAAAACATACAAGAGATGAATAGTTAAAATTTTAAATTAATTTGTGTATACAAATTTTTGTTAGCACAAAAAGGGATATCAAGATAGGTCATGTTATATGCAAAAAGCGATGAAGAAAAGCTAACCATAACGAATTTACTGAAGAGAGAAAAACGTCGAAAAAGGGAAGTTAATGAGAATCTCATTTTGTCATTTTTCCAGCTGAATTGCTGAATAGCTTAGCAGAAAATATACTTGACCCTTCATGGAAATACGATGATTACAAAGATACATACAGAACAACTGCAAAACAGAAGTGTCAACAAGAAAACCTTAATACACAAACCTTCCCAACCTTACATCATAAACTATAATTGGAAAAGCAAAAAAAAAAAGCAAAAAAATATTTCAGAGTTACGTTTAAGTGGACTTTGGGGTTAATTTTGCTTTGTTTAGTGTAAAAGAGAAGAAGAAAACGAGTAGAGTATATAAACAAACATCAAGTGAGACAAAATGACTCAAACATAACTTTAGACGCCTTGAATTGAGGTAAGGGATTCCCATCTGCCTCGTAAGTTTTTACATCAATCCAATCCTAATAGCAACGAAGTCAGCTGATGTTGCCTCCAATCATAGATGGTTGCAGCAGTAGTTGGTCATCAGTCGGATTTAAGTTAAGTTTGTCTTCGAATAGGTTGTTTTTATAGATGGTCATGCAATAACTAGTCATTTTACGAACTTTGGGAAGACGCTTTAAAACCTTGTGAGTTGGCGAACAATAAGGCGACAGAAATGTGGTCGGAATTCCAAACCCGCACTGAGCATTTCAACTACAAAAACCAATAAATCGCAAAAGAACGAATGTTTTACTGCCATGGCAGTGTAGTACTTTTCAAGACGACTTTTTCTTTTTCACATATTATTTGCATGGCAGGGTCATTATTATGCATCATTCGCCACAGCCACAGCCACAGCCACAAAACAAAAAGATAAGTAGGTGTTAATATGATGTAAACAGGTTTGGTGTTTTTTTTGCTAGATCTAAACCTGCTGCTTTCATGTTTTAATTGCTATTGTTCATCTACACCACACAACAATTCATTCGGCAGCGCATTATTGTGATGCGATGGATGTCCAAAAAAAGGGGTACAAACATTGCCTTGTTGAAGATTCTAATTAAATCAATTGATTCAGTCATTGTAGTAACTTAAGGCATAGCCTATGGCAGACGACTCGTTATGATATATTTCATTTTGACGCATGCTAAAAAGATGGAGTGCTTATCCAGGAGTGTTCAGGTTGTAAGAAGTGAACCCTATCAATCGATCCGCTTAATACTACCTCTCAAAACAGACTAAGTAATCCAAGGCAGCGGTCTAGACTGTAATTCATGAACAGCGTTTGTGATCATGGCGTTGGACCCTGGCGAGTTTCTCAAAGAATAATTGATTTTCAGAGCATTGCCTCTAGAAAAATCAATTTAACCTAAAGCAGTTGTTGTAAATTTTATGTCCTATAGTGACATAGATATCACAGCTTTCTAGAAAACCCCTCATAAAGCCAATTGCTCCTTACTGTTCCATTGATTACGATTGTTTAAACGATGCCAGCACAAGTCCATCAGCATGTTGCCCATCAAAAATCAAAATATCTGCAACCCACCTTTAATTGCACAAATACTTAAAATAGCTTGCGAATGACGATTATTGAGATATTATCGTCACTCAAGAGTCAGTGTGTGCATTTGTCAAACAATCACATCTTCCCTGTATCAACCGCTGTCAAAGTAATTTAATCATTAGGGCCTCCAAAGCAAGCAAACACAGCATTCTTTGCCAGTTGTTTCTTTGAATAAACAAATCTCAAGAATGAGACGCATTACTTTGGTCAAACACTTTTTCAACTATACCAGCTCATGAGTTATTTTTAGTCTTAGCATCGATGATATCAGTTCCATGAGCTTTATACTACTCTTATGAAATTTTCTCCACTTTATATATATTCACTAGCGACCCCTGTTTCAGCAACCTCCATGGTCTACAAAAAAGAGACAATATGACTCAAAGCTTCAACTATCAATGATGCATTTAGACCTATACCAGATCTAACCATTAACGAATCCATTTTATCTTGTTTGGTTGTTAGTTATATTATACGTACTTCATGATCACTTACCAGCTACCTCAATTTCTCAAATTTTGACAGTAGATTCTAGAAAGTTTTTTCATACCCTGACTCAAGTATATCCATATCCAGAATCAGGCCATTTCTCATAGTACTGTCTGCTTTCTATCCCATGACCTTCAAAGGCCTTGAGTCCTTATCTTTGTTTCGAACCGAAAAACCCCGCAATTTGCTTATGTCATGGGTCATCCTCGGCACCTTCTGCGTCGTGCATTGAGGCATGGCTTTTTGAACAAAGAAAACGTGTGGGTCCACACATTTTATGGGCTGTTTACATTAATATCAATGTTTGTGAGTATCGCATTCATTACCTGATATGAGTTCGCCAATTTATTACTAATTCAATTATTTGGGCAAAGTTGCTTCCATTGGTGTTTTTCTCTCGTCTTTTGTTCAACTTGTTCTCAGTAAACTTTTCGCCTTTGTCTTTGGTTTTGTAGTTTCTAGTTTTGTGTTTTTTTAACTCCAACCTTATTTGGGATTGTAGGGCTAATGAAAAAATGGCCCGAAACTGTGATAAAATAGATAACTGCTGTAATAAATCATATTTAATTCAATAAACGATGGTGTTTTTTTCTTCTTATTCATGCAGTTACAATTTTTTTCTTCCATATTACCATTTCAGAGCTTAAGATTAAGCTTATACCCTCTATAAGCTCAAGGTTCAAACAATGCTTATTTCTAACCTTAATGACCATCTTTTGGACCTTGATCTTGTTTCGCTCTTGTGGACGCACACATGTAGATGCGGGAGGTTGCAGCCTTGCAGCGTAGGCCCCTTTGGCGGCACCACCACTCAGGCTCTCCCGCAAGCTGCAACTGGCCAGGGCTGTCTAAATGTTGTATACGCAGCCTCCTCTTCTCTAGCTCCCATGGCACCATGATACCCACCCCCGTGTATACCACAGAAGCCCATCCCATTGGTGTGTGGCAGGCATGGTACTCGGATAATCTGGCGGCGATTGAGGACTCTTCGAAATATGTCTTCTACGGGCCACTGGGACAGAACGATGGCTCCAACAACCTGCGACATATTCCTGTGCCATTCTACCCCGAATGGGCTGGGCCCTTAGAAGGAAGCGGAACTGGATCCGGTAAAACCACTAGCAGTACCAATAGCTCGGCCAATTCAGCTTCGGCTGCCCACGATATTATGACAGTAGCGATCCCCACACAACCACGAACTCCCCGCGACACATATCCTCTAGTACACACAGCAGCGAATACCCGAGTCTACGCTCCATATGAATATACCGACAGTCTCAACAAACGCGTCTGTTGGACCCCTTACTTGCTGGGGTCTGAGCGTCAAGAGTTTGACTCACATCTCCGACTTTTCATGAACTACTGCCGATGGGCAAACATGCGACTGCGGCCCGCGCCCCAAGCCAAGCGAGGTGGCGTCAAGACAGAAGTGGTGGTTCCAATTTCTCCGAAAGTTGCTCCCAAGCGATCTCATGCTAATGGCAATGTATTAGTAGGCATAGGAGAGGTACCAACAACAGCTACACCAGACGATAAAGAAGGCTTGATAGAGCCTGGGGCTAAACGTCCTAGCTATGGCTCAACCACATCCAGCTATTCCCAGCAACCCTACTCATCTTACCAGCTACAACCCCCATATATGCAACCTCCTAAGCTGTCCTTTGGATCATCATCATCCTCCTCTACAATCCCATCGATCTTGTCGTCTCCACCGAACCCGACTCTCACACCTGTTACCTCAACAAGTAGCAGCCAACTTACAGGACCAATGTCATACCAGAACCCGTTACGCTCACAGCAGCCACCACTCTATTCTGATGGAGCCTATGCTTCTCAAAAACAGCAGCCATTGAGCCCGCCACATCCACCGCACCTAGGTCCGCCACCTCCTCCTGGATCCCAACAACTCAATCAACATCCTGCCAGCCCGCCTAACAATCCCCAACAATCTCCTGAGAACCCGAGTCAACCACAGCACTCAAATCCGAGTCAGCTAACTCCAGTTCTCCCACCTCCAGGACAACCGGCTCCAGGTCAACCAGTCCAACCCTACTATTCGCCCTACCAAAACTATTACAACTTGTCTCTTCAGAATGAGTTTCAGCAATTTGAAGGGGAATAAAAAAAAAAACAATTTCCACCACAGGAAATCCAAAAGTAAGTATCCAATCGTCAATTACCTAGTGACTTGATTTTACTGGCTCTTTAGCCTACAACGTCGACCATATGCCTCCAAGAATCTAACACAGAGCAGACGACAAACGGTTCTGTCCAAGCACATTTCATCAAGTAGATATTAATTGCTATTGTATTTATCGTTCCAGCGATGAGGCCACACCACCTTGCATGTTTGGGTATTTGAGAGCAATTTCGCCTTGACATGATCAGCCACCTCAGTTGAACCTCAACCAGACAGGAGGTGACACATTGTGATCACAATTGCACACTCGTACCTTGCGAGTCAAACATCTGATTTCTTAGCAGTTAGAAAGAAGAAAAAAAAAAAAAAGCGATTTTATTGTTAGAAACAGGTGATGCTTTTTTTCTGTTTTGCAACACAAGACGTGCAGGTTTGCATTATTGCATACATATGACTCCATACTCACAGCTCAACACACTGAGCTTCACACTGACCGAGCTTGGAAAAGAATCATATTTTCGTTAGAGAATAGATGTAATTTATTACTTTCACTTGAGAATTTGAGTATTTGAGGATGAATATTTGAGCCAGAGTACTTAAGCATGTGTATTTGTGCAAAGGGCGTATTTCGGATAAGACGGGAGTATCTAGTACAGCCTTTGGCAATATCTATAATTATATCTCAGAAAGTTTAAGGAATCCAATCTTCAGAATTTGCGTGAGACTTTTTTGCTTGCCTTATGGAGCTTTCAGAACAAATGAATGTGATGGGCGCTAGATATTAGCACTATTTTTTGACACAAGAGAGGCAGACCTGGTTCAGATTTTTTGTCGTAACTGTTTCTTACTACTTTTTCCGGACTTTAGACTCTACTCCCTTTCAAAGTAATTCTTAAGAAGGAAGATTAAAAGTAATGGGTTGCCAGTTTCTTCAAGGCCCAAATCATTTATTGTTGTCATCTCTCAGCAAGACATTTATTATCTTTGAATTCACTGCGGCGTGTAACAATAGTTAGTCTTCCACCCTTCGTTAAAGGAAGCTTCAGCTACCATCCTGCTCTGCAGAGTTATTCAGCTCTGTCAGCTCAATTTCTGATATTACAAACATCAACGCACAACAAATAAAGCACTGGGATTATTCTCTAACATATCTCTTCCATATGACACACCATGGACTAGCCATGTCGCTACACGACAAATAAATTTTAAGCTGCCAGCAGGTAATTATAACCACACCAGATAGCGACTATATTCCACAGCAACTACAAGGAAGTTCCCAAAATATGGCTAACAGTTTAGTCACTCAAGATAGAATTTATCACGCCTTTCCTTTCGAGCACTACTGGGATTTTCAGGGAGACCAGGAAAAGTAAGTCTGGTGGAACCAATATTCATAAACAATAGCATGGACTCTCCAGTAACCCTACGCTATTTGTTAAAAATCTATGGAGTCTTAAATTCAACTGATGATCTTATCAGCTGTTAAGTCACTCATTCTCTGGAAATTCTGGGATATGAAACAGTGTGTATCATGCAAAGATGAAGTGAATTACCAATTCCACTGTTTAAAGGCCTCTACCGCGATAATGTCCTAGAAGTGCAAGTAGGGCTGCAGCAGGGTATCGTGAGTATCTCATTAACAACTCCATGCCATCCTATCGAGACAGCATTTATCTTCAGCTTGGGCATTGCCAACAATATTGCCAAGGTCAACTGTAAGTGTTTGATCTGACTCCTGGTTGTTTAATTATCTCACAGTAAATGGGGAATGAAACAATTATGGTGAGAATGATGCCAAAGTTTAATTATATCGCACTATTTGACCTTTCCTTTTCTATTTCTTTTCCTTGGCTATACCTTTTAAGCGTATTATTGGATAAGGTATCGGGGAGTTATCTTTGTTCGTGACAGTCAGTATTGTTTCAGAGTCTGCCTTTGTAGGTTTTTGGTCCAACAATCCTAAAGAAGTGAGACCTTCAATCAATATACGGTCATATAGACTTTCTCTTTTGCAGGTGGCCCCTCTGTTTATGCAATCTCATTCGTAGACTGACTGGCTTCGTTTTAGAGCGGTTTCACATTCATGCAGTACTGAAATTCCATGTTTGCGTAGCGCATGTATCCATTGTGCTACACTGCATAGATCTCAACATAGCCTCACCAAGCATAGCAGAATATAATCGGAATATCATCCCACCAAGTTCAACAGCATCAGTCAACTCATCAATTTTCCATGAGGCGATCTCTCTCTGATGGTTCGGCAAAATGGAAGGTGGGCTTTGATCAAGACATGCATGCAAGTCTAGAGTTATCCATGATTCAACTGAAGGTGAATTAAGTGTATTCCCCCAGAAAGCTCTGAGATTTACAGCGGATGTCGTACAATTTATCGTCATTGCCAGCTGAATTACATGAGCAGCATAGTGTTGGTGCATATTGTTTCGATGGATATCAAAGAAGTTCACTACCATCTACTAGCCATTTTAAACTGTTAGTGGCCAATTGAATGACAAAAACTGGATTTTGGTAATGGCGGATTAAAAAGGATTTCTTTTGAAAGCTGCTGTGGTGAATGTGGCATGAGATTTCTCTTCTGATTGTCTGACTGTTGGGGACTGAGGCAGGCATTCATATTCTTGGTTGCATTTGCCACTACCATAGACCTAACACGTGAATTCATTCACAAATTAGAATACCCATAAAGAAACTAAGGTGCTCTTTCATGAACTTTCTTCATTCAATCACATGTCAGGTCATTCCTGGTGGTATCGTTTGACACCTGGCAATACAACTCAGCTCCCAAAGTCCATTCAGGGTTACTCCCAACAGACTCACTCCTGTGGATAAATAACACAACACGTGAATATATTATTTCACTACGAATCGTTTGGGTTTCGTTATGCATAAGCATACTTTAGGTGCTTAAAGAAGTGGAACTCATAATTCAGACTTTTCTGGAAGTTCTCAAAATTCTGGGTGGTGTTCAACTTTTCAAAGATATTCGACGTTTATCGAGGGGAATTAAAATGGGATTGACTTACTGAAAGATTACCTAGCTAAGCTGACTCCTATGTTACCTTCCCAAAATTAGGTTGATTCTAGCTCATGTTATTATATGCACTTTGATGGTTTCGTCCACTTGTGGTTGGGACTTCGGATTCCGATCCTCATGGTCAGTTAAAGTTTTCCCACAAATAATATCCTACGATTCCAACGGCTTTTTTATAGGAGTTTGTATAGGAGTTTGTATCTGTCTTTACCGTGCCCGCTTTTCAACAACATCAACCAATTTCGAATGCAGGTATTGATAGTTGACATTTAGTGGATGCTAGAACTGGCAAAGGCTTATATGGATAGTTCATCGGAAAATGAACTCTATTACTTCATGTCCCTAATTCTACAAACTGGTGAGAGTTTTTGACCTACCCTCTTAGCCGTTTGGTAAATTTTTTGATCGCTTCAGGCAGTGCGATCGACAAATCCGTTTCAACCTCTACATCTGTTATTGCACTAGCCTTGCAGGTGCATGCAGATCCAATGGAATACGGAATACGGAGCACGACTATTCGCTGCTTTCTTACGCTAAATGTGGGGTCTTTAACGTGCTAAATTAAGCTCTTTAGTTCTCCCATCGTGTTTTCGTGTAACTTTCATCTTCCATTGCAGTTTTTGAGGTGTTTGTTGTAGTTTTCTAGCTCATAACCGTACAGCATAGCCACCATGAACCTACCCAAGACGGCATCACAAATAATAATACTGAATCTGTGGCTTTTTTTTTCCCCCAAATCAACCCCTCTTGACGCACTCTGCATTCTTTTATTTTCAAACAGCTTGCCGTCCCATTTACCCCTTTTACTCGAGCTTCGGATTTAAATATACGATATAACTTCAATATTTCAAATAAGCTTTGTTGGGAAGGTAAAACCGTTACAGCCTCATTCCTTATCGCACCACCAACCCTCACTTTCTGGTGTCATCTGAAAATCACGACACTAATAGACAACAAAAAGACACTTGAAAGACAATTGAAATACGAACACGCCAGGCATAGACACAGATAAGGTAACACACGGTAGACGTAATGGGATGCACAAGCTCGAAACAGGTGAACAGTGATGGGGGAAAGGGCAGTTCACCAGTGGGAGGACAAGGAGGTAGAAGGAACACCAACCCCAACGCTGGAGACCCGAATGACCCCAGGAAGAACTCGAATGCAGAAACTCCTAGAGCTGCTGGTTCTGGAGGGGACGCTACAGACAATGGCGAATGTGAACTGGCTAAAAACACAGGCGCTGACGAAGAAAAAGAGGTCAAGACACTCTTGTTGGGGTCTGGTGAGTCAGGAAAATCTACGATCATCAAGCAGATGAAAATCATTCACCAGAACGGTTACACGGAGGCGGAGTTGTACCTATTCAAGAGTACAATTTTCAAGAATCTGCTGGACTGTGGAAAAGCTTTACTGGGTGCTGTGGACAAACTGGGACTTCAAGAAGAACTGGCCACCGAAATTGGAGAGAATAAAGAGAGCAGTCATGAGTTTGATTTTGTGGATGAAGATGCAGAGAAGGAACCCAACTTGGCTTCGTCTGTCTTCCAGATCATCCTTGACACACCTAACCCCACTGATAATAACACCTGTCTGAGTCCTGAGCTGGTTGAGGCGCTAGAGAGTCTGTGGAATACGGCTGTTGTTCAGCAAAAGTTGCTCAAAACCCTCAGAAACCAATTTTATATGATGGACTCAGGTCCATACTTCTTCCATAACCTGCAACGACTCGGAAGTGAAACATACTTGCCCACCCAAGACGACATTCTTAGAGCCAGAATAAAAACCACCGGTATTTACGAAACCAAGTTCCGACTAGGTAATCACCTGATCCATATGTACGATGTTGGTGGTCAGCGGTCGGAGCGGAAGAAATGGATTCATTGCTTTGAAAACGTGACACTCATCATTTTCTGCGTGGCTTTGTCAGAATATGATCAAGTACTTCTGGAGGAAAAGAAGGAGAACCGTATGAACGAGTCTTTGGTTCTTTTTGATTCTATCATCAACTCCCGGTGGTTTGTTAGAACCTCAGTGGTGCTGTTCCTTAACAAGATTGATATTTTCACCGAAAAGTTACCATTGTCACCGCTGGAGAAAGTGTTCCCCGATTATAAGGGCGGCAACGACATCAATAAGGGCGCAAAGTACATTCTCTGGCGATTTACTCAAAAGAACAGAGCCGGTCTCAATATATATCCTCATTTGACTCAGGCTACTGACACCTCGAATATCCGACTAGTGTTTGCTGCCATCAAAGAGACCATTCTGCAGAATGCCCTACAGGACGCCGGAATACTGACTTGATAGATGTTGACATTTGTGTACTGTATATATATTTATGAGTTTACTTGTGGAGAGTAGGGGTTATTAGATGGTGACTGGGTTTTGGGTTTTCCAAAGGAATTCCTACCGGCGGACGAAAGGAACAAATCAGCAACAAACCTAGTGTAGCCAAGTACTCAGAATCTATATTAACAGCAGTTTCACATGTTCTACAAGAAAATAAATCTCTCTCTCTTTTATTAGTTGGTTCTGGATATCGTTGACCTACGAACTGTGACTAAATCCTTGGATTACGACATATCCCCACAACAGAGAAACTCGCACAACGCTGTCAGCCATGTGCTTTCTTTTTCTAATGCCTCATTCTGGGTAGCAGGATCAAAATCTGGAGTGGGGGTCCGTTCTTGGATGCCGCCAATCACAGGAGCTACTGCCGCCCGCGAATAAGGGTGCTCGGTTCCAGGAACATATCCATGATGAGATCTTCCTCTGTTCAACCGCCGAGGGTTATGTTGGCTTTCAAGTTTCTTTTGTTTCGGGGTCAGAACCGTGGTAGCTAGCGGCTGGAAGACAGGTATTCGGGGCGATGAGGTGTCAAAGCCTGGGTTAAACGGGCCAATCGTGGTATGTAGAAACCCACATCTTTTAGTGATTGAAGCTGCATCCTTGCTGAAATGCGAATCCAGTTCCACTTCTTCCTCTGATAAGCTGACGCTGTGAATTGGAATAGTCCCTACAACTCCAGCACCAGTCCATCCCATCGAATACGTGTAATCACCTGCAGTCAGAGGCGTCAGCTGGCGGTATCCTGCCATTACTTCTTGGGAGTTGGGTATCGTAGAGGTATCATCGTTTTGACTATGGTTATTGTACTGACTACTTTGGTATGAAAGTACTCGGCACGTCACTCGGGGTGCTAGTTCAGTCACAGCACGCATGGAAATTATTTTTTCGGTATCCATTGTTGAAGTAGACGTATTCGAAGAGTGACCTGGTGATTGAGCAGACGGAGTATCAAAAGAATGGTGTCTGTGTAATTGTAATGGAAACGTAAGGGAATTAGAGGGCTGAGATATCCCATTCCCAGTGTTTTCTGATCCTGAAGCGGTGTTGGTAGTATTTTCAGCTGTGTCAACAACGTGTTCAGTATCATTTTCTAGCGACATTGTAGCAATGGAGGGTTGAGTTTGTAAGACAGCTCCTTTACAGTTAGCTATCAATCAGAAGTCAATTGTTAATTAATGGCATCGAAAGTAATCTTGGTTTGAGAGGTGTGGTATCCACCAAATGCCAATATTTATGTGAATGATATATATGATTTATTGATATTTTGGTGAATTTTCATTTTCTGACTGTTGTATATCTTTACATATGTTTTCAAAGTGTCTTCATCACCACCTCTTTTTCAACAATGGGTAACTATGCCGTTTGTGGTAATTTGAGGGGTCAAGGTTGTTACCCCACTTTGCAAGCTGCATCACTAGCCAAAGGTAATTAACAAAGGTTTTGTATACAAGTCAGGAAACAAAAGAACAAACAAAAAAGTAAACAAACTAGATAATATATAAAAAATTATCAAGCAATCACACTAACAAACAATGAAAAAGCTAGAAAGCTTACAAACTATCAAACTTCAAACCATAAAGCATACTTGTAGACAAACAGATTTCGGGAGAAAAACAAACAATAAAGATTGTTCAATGCGTTAGTATGGAATGATTCGTGAGTTTAGGTTGGGTTTTCCAGTGAAATAGAAGCTGATACTAGAGCAATAGAAACCACAAGTGACAATTTCCCCTCCTATATACTTTTATGATAATCCACTTATGGGTAATCCCTTGAATGGAGCCATGTCTGGGAATGGAAATACTAAGACTCTTTTTTCTTTTTTAACTGTTCATGAAGAAGTCTCTTATTGCCTTAGCCTGGTCTGGAGATATCTTTTGATTGAGTCCCCAGATACCAAGACAATGAATATATAAACAGGATAATAGAAAAGAATACCCCATTAGACAGGTTTATATTAGAGTCCTCGCGAAAGCTTGTTGCTAACATACCACAGCCAGTTCTGGGATTAGTATCTGACTCTGCCTACCATGGAACCAATGATACCAACAAAATATGATGTGGTGTTTGGTTTTAAATGCCAATGTTGATTACTATATCATTCCCGTTATGCCAACATCGCTACGATTCATTGATGACAGTCTTTTTCCCCCTACTCCTTCAAGGTCAACATGTACCCAAATACCATGCTTCGCAGCTCCTTGGTCTCCTCTTCTTCCTCGAACATGGGGAAGTACTTAAGCTCAAACAACTTCTCTGATTCAAATCCAGCCTCATCCTTGGCTCGTCGGAAGAAATCCAAATCCTCCTTGAACAACTTGGCTCGGTGAGGAGTAAACACAACAAACACCTTTCCTCCAGGAGCGAGTAGTTCTTTGGCCGATCGAACAAGCTTGGAATGCTCGGAATGATTAAAAACAACATCTGAGAGAATGACAAGATCGTAGCCAGTGCCTCCCGAAAGCTCGATCAACTCAGAAGAATCATTTCCCCAGATAAAGCCTTCCACCTTCACTGATGAGATATCAGCACAAGGAGACGGTCCTTCGAAGTTAGCATGCTCCGAATTCCAGTCTTTTTGAAGTTGTTCGACATTGTACTTGAGGTTATAAAGCAGATCGGCATCGGGGTAGTCGGTGACTACAACTTGTTTAGCTCCCAGAGAGTGACACAATAGCGAAGGAAGACCAGCTCCTGCGCCAAATTCAATCACTTTCTTGCCCTCCACCAGCTCTTTAGAGTGCTCATCAAGGTAGTCAGCAGTCACTTTGCCGGCATTCCATAACAAATGTCCCCACAGTGGGCTTTTAGCAGTCAGGCGAAGATTGAACTTGGTTGGCGCCTTGTAAGAAGAATTGGCTACGTGCTTTTCTTGTCGAGAATATGAGTCATTTCCAGGCTGCTCCTCGGGCTTGTAGAAATCCTTAGGCTCTTCAAAAAGGCCTCCAGACGCGAGATCTTCAATATCAGACATTGTTAGAGGGTGAGATAAACTTTTCAGATAAACTTTTGCACCTTTAGAACCTACTCGGAAAAAAGTGTGTGCATAAGATGCACCCTCTGATCTCATGCAATTATACCTCCAGTCATAATTCCTTCTATACTGTATGATATTGTTCTTCAGATCTAGACATGAAGAATACTCTTCATGACAGTGCATCTCTCAGTCTTAAAAGAAACTCGTCAATTCCTGCAATAAATAGATTAATTATAAATACTCATAAATAGTAAGCCAAATTATGGGATGCAATTGGCTTATGCAAATCAGATCAACTCATGCTCGCCCTCCTTACCATTAATGGAGTCGCCAAAGACACTTGACAAATCCAAGTCGGGTTTTCCGGGTCCAAGCTTCTTATTTCCAAATTTCCATAGTTCATTCTGACCTTCCCCTCCCTTCAGCCAGAGTAGATGGCATACCACATTGTCTAGATCAACAATCAGGGTTTCCCCAGGTAAATCATCTCGAAGCATCGCCGACTTGAGTTTCTCTTCAAATCCTCGACAATATGGCACTGCCTGGATGGAGAAATCAGGATGAATATCTGGAAGGTATCCAGCTACAGGAGGAAGCACTTTGAAGCAGGCCTTGTCGATAGACACGATACCATCATTGATCATGTTTTCCTCGTCGATTCCATTAGTCTGTGTGATGGTCTGGTTGTTATGCTGGCCTCTCTTCCAGAACAGCGCTTCCACATTGTCAAACGCTACGTCAAGCACATTCTCCTGAGATTGGGTAATCGCAAGCGAAAATTTTACCCGCTTGTGTTCGTGGTAAATTACTGCTGTTGGTGTTCGTTCTTCTAAGTCAGTATCCAGTTCTAGCTGGTCATTGTAGTCATCCAGAGAAGTGACTGAGGATTGCGCAAACGATGAAGAAAACTTCGAGGTAGGAGACTCGTTCGAATTCGACAGTGTCCGCAGATATGCGGCATTATGAGAATGAGGGATGCTAAACCCACCACTGATTGCTCCCCCACCACCGCTTGCTGCGCCAGGGCTCCATAAAGAAAACAACGAGGTCATGGAACCTTGAGAAGTCAAAGATCGTTTGAGACCGTCAAAAAATGGCACCTGGCTCTTTGATCGTGACAATGAATGTGACAACGAAGAAGATAACGAAGATGAAGAGAAACTGGGTCGCACAACATGAGGCATGACACACTGCTGATTTGAAGACACAGCTCGGGCACGTTGAGGGATTTCCCAGCCTGTAAGACCCTCGGTCACTGAGTTAATAGAAGGTGGCCGCACTGGCAGAACCTCCTCGGCCATTGGTGTCAATGATGTGGACATGTGGAATGTCGAGGCCACTGGCGAGTCATATTCGGGGTACTTGGGAGGTGACGATGAGTCCTTCAGTGGTTGATGGGGTTGGCTGTGGCATCTTGAACACTTTTCCAGTGAATCGGCAACACCAGGAACGGTACTAGCCAAAAGGTAGACAATTCGTCTCGCTGCAATTTTATCAGACGAAACAACTACTACACGGTGAGTTGATGTCTCGCCATTGTGGGAGGATCTTAGACGAGTGTGTTCAGATAGAATCTGGTTAACGAAGCCGGGGTCATACTGCTGCTGGGCCCATTTGAGCTCTTGGGCCACGTGCTGACGTCTTCCACACACTACCCGTGGAATCCGCAGACGCGACACAAACGAGATCCGGAAACAGTTGACTGCAGCCTTGATGACCTCATCCGAAGAAAAGTAGGCTCTGGCGGCGTGGGCCAGCGCGATGCTGTGTTCATTAGTGGGGCGCTTTTCCCGGAGAAATGCTGGAAGGAAATCGCACAACTTGTTTGAGAGCAAAAGTCGAAGTTCGGCCATATCTCGGGAGTAATGCTGCCAATGGGCTGGTAGCATATTGCGTCGGTTATTTGGTACGGAAATGAATACCACTACTGCACAGGGGTACGACACATTGGGGGTAATGGCAACCTTGAACAGCTTGGTGACAGACATGGTGGTTCGGTTCAAATGTGGCGGCTGAGGGATCGGGTGGTGTTTGGTGACAATTCCCACAAACCGCATAGGGGTGGATCCAAATGCTAAGTCCTTAAGAAGGTTAAAGGTGACAATGGAGTCTTGGAAGTTGCCATCATTCGGGATCGTGCGTAGATTGAATGACTGACTCTTACCATGTGGTGGGTTGTGCGAGTCGTAGAGCATGAAGTCGGTTAATGGCGAGTCGCACAAAAGCATTACCCGGACATCTCTGTTGGGGTTGGTCTCTGGGTAGGAAATAGCTGAAGGACCATACAGTAACTGGCGGGTGTATGACTCATCTAAGAAAGAGACTGGTGGCTCCTCGTGAGATGACGAGCTGTGTGTGTGGTCCATCCAGTCCTCGATGGGACGGGATTTGAACAGGCGTCCGAGCATTCTAGGCATTAGTCATTTGTAAAACGAGTGGTAAGTGTTAAAAAGAAAGTGTTCAGTGCGGTTTGTAGATCTACTAGGTTTGTGAGTGATTTGTGTGTGGCGGCTAATATCTCAGTTTTGGTGAAAGTGTGTGATTTTTGTTCTTGCCCTTGGTTCAAGTAGTGAAAATCAAAGTGGTTTGTCTCTCCTGCTTTTGCCGCTGCTGACCTAAACCTTCAACAAATTTAGATATTAGCCATTTGGGATTCCGCCAGTTGCTGCCACAAAGGGAAGTCAGAAAAGTTGCGATAAGTTGACTTTGGGACTGTTGAGCACTGACCTTACATATGTAACAATATGTAAGTGGTATAAATGTACCCCAGATGTTACATATGCGTGTTCTCAACAGAATTCCTACAGCAACTGGCGACGCCCTCCTCGTTACTTTAATTTGTTTCTTTTCAGCGCTGCTGCCTCACTCCTTGCTTCTCCTCTCATCCGCGTTTCCATTTGGCTCTATTTCGCCTGTTTGGTAATTTTTGCCTTAGTTGAGAAACCCAACCTTCTTTAACATTTAAACTTTTTTCTCAAAGTGTCCTATTGGCCATGGCTCTTATCATCCCAATCAGGAAACGCAAAACTCTTTTAGACTTTTCTTAGTGCATGCATGTGCATAGATTGGTTTTCAGAGGAACATGAGAGAAGTGCCAGAAGGATGTCAAGGTGGATCCTGAGAGAAAAAAGAGCTGGCTCTTCGATGGAGAAGAAGGAGGCATACAGAGATTTGCTTGGATCAGATTGATGACATACCCTCTGTGCCGACCAGCCTGAATCAACAGGCAAGTGTCAGTGCATCATAGCCACTGAGACTATGTGGGAAACCAATTACCTAGTCATCCATCCAAATGCTCCACCGATTATGCATGTAGAAGAACTTAACAGTGTGCTATGAAGAAGCATGATCCACTCATAAATCGAGTAAGGAGAAAAGAAGAGGTGGCAAGGAACAAGGGAATGGTAGGTAATTAGTCGGACGGTGCAAAACAGGTCATATGGCAAACAAATGAGGCAGAAAGGAAACAGGAAAGGGTTTTCAGCCAGGTCTAAGGTCATGTGAGATCGGATCAACTTGGGGCACGTGAAGAAGAAAAGTGGCGAAGCACCAAGAGTGGCGTATAGTTGGCGTGAGGATGACATTTGTAGTTGTCTGTAAATGTGGGAGATGAGGGGCGAATAAAGACTGCGAATAAAGACTGTTGACAGATCACTCTACCGTAGATGGTATAAAACACAAACTCAAGAGATAGAAAAACCGCACGAAAAAAAATAAAAAAAATAAAAAAAACAGACACACAAAATGAAAGGTGATCTGGCTTACCATTCATAGTAAATGAATACCATCTGGAGCAACCAGCTCACTGGATCATCTGATCTTAATTTCTGTGGTTTTGCATCTCACTAGATCACAGATCAGCCACTCTTTTCTGGGTGGCATTCCTTTATAACTCACCTACTCGAAGGGTTTGACAGTCGTGTTGTTGATGTTGAAGTTGAGTTGGCGGTAGAGACACGCGATGGAGAAATGCGGTCTCTAGCGGCCAACCCAGTGGGTATATATGCCAGTCGGCGGTGATGCATAATCTCAAACATTAGTGGGTGAAAGCCTATTTCATATCAGCTGCAGCTGTACGTCGCAGTATGGAAGCAACTAAACATTCAACTAGGTTTGTAATATAATTGTGAAACCAGAATAATAATACAGTGCAGACATATGAGACTTGAAAATAGGAAAATAACATGCTCCTACTGTTTCTAGGGACTGAGACGATCTAGGGAAAATGGCGCAGTTGAGTTTATCTGAATGGAGGCACTAGGTCACCTGCAGCTGGACTACTGCGCATGTGGTGTCTGCATGATAATGCTTCTCGAACCCCCACATGAAAGTTGTGTCCGCATGATTTCGCATCGGGTTTCTATATCGGCTATTTCTGGATGGAAAGGGATGTGATTAATATTTGGGTATCAATATCTTTCTTCAGTTGCTTTTTTATGTTTGCGGTATATTCTGGGCTGTCCTAATAATTCAGTCGCGTAAGTTCGCTAATGCAACTCAAGTAGGTGTTGCATATTGATTTGAACTTTACTCGAAAGTAGAGTTTTTCCTTGGGTTTTGGAGTGATTATGGGTGTGTTTGTTTTTCAACAATCGCCAGAAGGTAATCATGCTTCCAAAAGAGTAGCCAGACACTTAAATAAAAACGATAATAAGATCCTATTAGTTGCTTCATGCCTGTAGGATAGCTGCAGGCAGCAGTTTCCCACAGAAGGCCCGAATAGTTACATAAGTCCATCTCGTATAAGTCCATTACATTCGCCGATTGAATTTGAGTCCATAGAGACGAACAAAGAAATGGCGATTATTTCAGCCATAGTCACTTTACGTGTCGTAGATTTTGAACAGTGGCAACCATAGTGCTTTTTGTATAATTTTTAATCAAGCTTGTGAAGAACTTCCTTCGCATGTAACAGTGTACTGGCACAGGTTCACTCGCATGCAACATATCAGATCATTAGCCTTACCAACCAGTATCCTGTCGATTTCAGCTTTGACTCAATTTCAGTTACCCTTTCATACAAAACCTGATTGCAGCTACAAGTAAGTAAATTGATTAATAATAATCTACCCAACTCAAACAATTTTTACTACAGATAAAAAGATAGAATGACATACTATTAAATTACAATAACCCATCAGGGATTCGAATATCTCTAAAGAGATCAACCAAACGTTGAGAATCAAAAGTGGCTTCTCCATACTCAGCTGCTCCTGGTAACTGCCGTAACAACGCATCAATCTTGGATGGGAGGTTGAACGGTTCCAACTGGACTGGCTCGTCCATAGAGTCTCGTCGAGCTCTCTTATTGGGACGGCCATCATTATCAGAATCGTAATCAGAGTATGAATTGCGCGATGACTCCGAAGGAGGGCCCTGGCCCATATCACACTGGCGAATCACATCAAAGTCTCCTGTAGCAAATCGATCAGCCATAATGGTGATAGGAGATGTGTCAGGATTGAGCTGTCGAAGACGATCTTGCAGCTTAACCACACTGGTGATCTCACCGAAATCAGACTCAAACTTGATCATAGATTTGATGAGTTTCTGGGCGTCCACAGGGCCAACTAGAGGAACTGTTTTTTCGAAAAGAGCCCTTGCGTTGGTATCGTCATGCAACGAAATGAGGAAATCCAGGTAGTGTTGGACGTACGCAGCGTTAGTGCCACAGTACTTGAGGCCCAGTTCAAAAACCTTAGTAGCCACGTTGGGGTTTTTGTTATGATGGAACTCCATCAGTGCAGAAGCCACATACACGTGGTAAGTGGCAAATCCAGTGTTTCGAGCCTTCTTGAATACTGCACGACCCTGATTGATTCCTTCGAATCGTTTCACAGCCTTCATGTAAACAGTGTAGGCAATTGTGATCTGGGTGTTGAGCTTAACGATTTCAGGAGAAGGTTCAACCTCCTCATCAGGCTGGTCTTCCTTCTGTAAATCCACCAGAGTCTGTCGTTGCTTTTGTAAACACTCGACATGCTCTTCAAAGACAGATCGCATATTGGTTGCATCAGCCTCTCTTTCATAATACTCTGCCAGACGGAAAGCCAACAGAGAAGAATTGGGGTTGAGTGAAACTCCATCCTTTAAAAACTGCAGTGCATCCGTCTTGAGGAGCGGATCATCAAAACAGTACTCTGCTGCTAAAAACCAAATTTCAGGCACAAACTGCAGACTCATCACAGCCTGCTTCAAGCAGTACAACAGTCGCTTGTTGGTCTCAGCCTTGTTATCAGTCCCCAAGGGATTGCTCTTTTCCCAATCAATCCATTTTTTCCATGCACGAACCTGATACTTGTCAGGGGGTCCACTTCGGGGCACACTACTCCTATCCAGCCCCCGCATCAAATTCTCTAATACAGTTTGGCATTGCCGCGCATTCTGGCAGCTGCCGGATTTTTCATTAATAAATTTACGCGCGGTAGCCTTGTTTAAAGAATATTCAAAATTGGTATACGCCGTCCACAGGATCGACAGATTATTAAGAGGAATTCCAATGGCCTTTCTGTAAATCTTGCGGGTGAGGTCGTTCTTCTGCTGTTCTTCCCAGGTAGTGGTGGCAGGCTTGGACTTGATAAAGTCTAGGTACTCAAACCACACGTTACCACTTTCCCGGTCGATGCCAACATGGTCCAAATAGAACTCAAAGGCCTTGATCACATTAGTACGAGCCTCCGCCACCTTATCGGAGTCAGAAGAAAGCACGTTTACTCGTCGCACATACATTAAGTAAATATCCCACAACTTGAGGCTGGGTAGCCGAGTAAGACATCGACTAAACAACTCCTCCAGACGCTTAAACTCACCATTGTCCATCTCAAGAGTAATGTACTCAATCCAAATCTCGGCAGACAGGGGGTATAGGGCCAGAAACCGTTCATAGATATCTCGGGACTCTTCCAACTTTCCTTTTCGTACAGTCAAGGAAATTAAATCTAACCATGCAGGGATATCACGCGGGTTGGCCGTCACCCGGTCTTCCAGTAGACCCTGGGTGTCGGTAGCCAGTCGTCGTCGTTTCGATTCTGTTGTGGGTGTCGGATCAAGCTGAGGAGCAGCTGGAACATAGTCGTCATCATCGTTGACTTCTGTTTGTGTCGTGGGTTCTGCGGTGTTATCAACTATATCTGCACCTGTATCTATGACCTTTTTTGAGTCATTCATGGTTTGCTCATCATTTGTCTCAATGGTCTCTCTTGAGTCATCCTTGGTCACTTCAACAACAGCTCTGGTGTCATCATTCTCTTGCTTGTTCTCAGCAGCATCTACCGGCTGATCATTCGAGACATCTGGTGCCGTTTCGGGCTCAGATTCGGCAGGTTTAAACGCCACCATCGTGGGATCGTAGTCGTCAGACATGTTGACAATGACAGAGTTGGAAAAGTGTATGGGGGGTCAAAGTATAAACCGAAAATTGAGTTTCGGCTTAGTCATCCATAACTGGAGACTAAGTCTGACTTTCAAGAATCCTTTAAAACCATGTTGAAGTCTTGTGCACGCTTGTACACGCTTGTTTGTCTTGAATAGTCTTAATCTCTTCTTGTTATCAGAATTGTACACTTCGATTACAGACTGTCACTCATTTCTGGTGTGTTGGAAATTTGAGCCGCATCTTGCCATTCTGGTGTTTTCAATTAAAATTTCAGGGCACAAAAGGGGAGCAAGAAGGATAAAACCCATCAACTTATTCAAGTTCTTTATTCTTGTCTACATTAAAATGAAGTAGATGAAGGTGGAAGCATTCGATGACTGTAGTTTAATAGACGCATGTAGAATGCACTACAAACTCAAAATACACCAATGGGGAAGTGAAAAATCACATACTATACTGATCCACATCATTGGGGAATACTGGCTGGCCACTCCAAAAAATTCTCACACCCTAATCAGCGACCTAATCATTTAATCTTGACTTCAGATGACCTTCAGACTACACGTGTGGGGCCCCGTGGGCACAAGCTTATCGTTTTCGCCTGACTGCCTTGCAACCATTTGGTATATGCAATTATGCGATATGGACTTTGTGGTGGTTCAATCGTCAAATGAAGGAATATGTGGCGAATTGCCGTGTTTACAGGTGGCTGAACAAGATATCAAGATCGGAGGGGCACAGGCTATCATCAGATACTTGAAAACCCAAGGTTATGATCTGGATGAACACTTGACCGAATCAGACCAAATCCGTAATACCTCACTACTTGCCTACATGAGCAAACTGAAAACTCTAACGGACTACAGTTTATTTGTGGACGAGGAGGCCTACCAAAAAGTTTCACGTCCCATGTTCAACACCTTCATGCCGTTTCTCATGCAATATAATGTGAGTGTGAGACTGCGGCAACAGGCCAAGGATCGATGCTGCTCAGCAGGAATCGACACAGCTACTCCTTCTTGGGCAGTTTCGGCGTCAAAAGCTGCTTCTGAGAGCTTGACCAACCCCGCGCCCAGCCTGGGGAAGCTCCATGATCAATCAGTGGAGCGGCGGAAACAACAGGAAGCGTCTAAGGCTGTCTCAAAGACAGTATTTAGACTTTTAGCAAGTGCTACCGAATGCTACACAGATATCCTGGAATCGGCAACTGGCAAGTTAGACTCTGGTCATCTTCTCAGTAGCCATTTAGCCACTTGTGATGTATTTCTATGTGCTCATTTGTTTCTTCAGACTCTCCCTATTTTGCCTGATTGTGCAGTTGCAGGATTGCTCAAGAGCAAGTTCCCAGCGTTGCTAGAGTACGAGGCGACATTCCAGCACAAGCTTGGAGATAAGAGGTTAAACTTGGAGGGACCACTAGGCAAAGATGCCCCAATGTGGATTTTTCACCTGAGGCAGATTTTGGGTTGGTTTTAGTTATAAAGAGAATCAGATCGCATAGACGTACTTGGAAATAGACAATTGGCAAGGCTTTAAGCAACCCCAAATAAAATATAATATAATATATAAAACGAAAAAGAATAGAATAAAAAAATAATAGAAAATGACTAAAATAAAACCTGCTTTATTATAATGATTGTTGGTGAACAGCCTTGAACTATAAACATAAACAATCGGCTGAGGTTGTCATTCGACCGAATCCTAACTCAGGAATGTCAAGACCTAGTAGAAAGAAAATATTTCGATCAATCGATTGGTTTGGCCTTGAACACATTCTCTTAATAATTCTATTGATGTCCTTGATTTTGTCAAGAAAAATGTAGACAAAGAAGTCCAGCAATAATCGGCCAAACAGCGGTTTCTTTCTCCAGTGCAATTAGAGACTAAAAGTACTCTATGCAAAAAATAAGTTAAAACAGTGACAACTCCCACGAGTTCCTGTTTTTTTTCTTTTCTTTTTCATAGATAGACTAAGTGAGAAGCTCAATAACATCCTCATAAACCTTGGAAACCTCCTCGCTGGATTCCTCAAACTTGGAAGCAGCCAAAACACGACTACTTTGAGCTATGCTCTGAAGACGAGTGGCTTCAGTTTGAGTCAGCGCCACCCCGGCTAATTCACCCGTCAGCATGGCCTTGAAGAGATCGTTGAGGCTAGCAAACAGCTCAAACATGGAATTGCATCCCTCGTAATGAGGCAAATAAGAGTTGTAATCATCTGCTAGGCGCAACAAGAAAAATGTCTGCCCATACAACGAAGACGTGTCCACATTTGCAGGAATGGACAATTGACGAAAATCGATCGTTTGTTGTTGGTTGATATCAAATGGCATGCAAACAGACTCTGAGGCAGCCAGAGTGTTATCTACAGCCTCAGACAGAGGCTGGTTGAAAGCCTCGTCCCCTGATTCCTCAGGCATCGGGCTTTCTCTTGCACTGTCATCTTCACTCCCAGTGCCATCCACAGTTTCCTTGTATCGTTTTAGAGCAGCAAGACGATCTAGATGGTGCGATTCAGCAGTATAGTCAATTTTTTGGGCTTGAGTTTGCATCACTGAGTACTTGAGAATATTAACCAGCTGGATCAAGTCGTGATTGAGTTGATTCAATCCAGTATATCCATTTTCTTCACCAGCTAACCGACGCATGTGTTTCCGCTGGACGTTTTTCAACTCATCATCAATGTAGTCTCGGAATTTCTCCTGCTCTTTCTCTGTCACTATTCTCATTCTGTTGTGTGGAGGGCAATTTTGATTCAATACTTGCGATTAAATTTAACAATTATAATGTTGAGATTGCTAGTTGTATGGATGTGGTGGTGCTTGCTCACGGAATAAGAGAGCAGTAAGGGTCATGCTTGAACATACTGTTTACATGCAAGTTCAAATAAGGTTAAAGATGAAGGCTTTGGATGTGAAGGTGATACAAAATAACCTGTGATGCTTAGAATGACGAGATATAATGAAAATACCTAAATAGTAGAGAATAACGATCCAAACCGTCTGTGTTCAACTAGCTATCTTGTGTTCAACAAATAAACAGATCAAACCGCCAAGTTTTATGATGTTAGGTGAAGTGATGAGAGGGAATGAAAAATATAACAGAACAGATTAAGATGGTGGAAAGCAACTCATATATAGACAAGTGGCTTCATCATCGAGGATTTCGGAACCGAACCATGAATAATGGTAATTCTAGCCTTCAGATTCACCACGATAGACGGCGATAGCGAATTATGCAAAAATGAGAAAATGAAGCCATTTCTCGCAAAGTAGGTACACGATCCCAGTACCATTAAATGGCGATCTTTGACCTTGCAAAGCTATGGATTGTGTACAACTCGATTTAGTCTTTGGGTAATCTGAAATTATGGCATATAGCTTACTTGCCCAGAGGGCTCTCATGGAAACGAAATCAACCGAAAGACAACAGAAATCAATCAGACAGCCATTCATTGCAGTAAAACGCACAGGCCGTTTCTTCATACCTCGACTTTGGGAAAACCTAATCTATAAACACTTTCACCAGATAGCCAGATAGTACTAAATTGGTCTGAAGGTTGTTCTGTTCCTGACTACTTTTTCCTTATGTCAGTCATCGATTCATTATATATTTATAAATAAGTGGTGATGGTGTTAAATCAACATATCTTCACCAGTCCCCGTATTCCTTCTCCTTCTTCTTATCACAGTTTTCTCCCCCGCAGTTACAACACTCCTCTTTGCTCTTTGTTTCCCTACCAGAAGCTTCACTCTTCTCCTTCATGCCACTCTGTTTGCCTCTAAACACCTTTCGAGGTTGACGTTCAGGTGATACTTGTGGTGAAAGGGTTGGCTGCATTAGCATGGATCGTATAGGGGGCTACGCTTGCACTTGGGACATTTGAAGCGCGATTCAGACTCACCATTTTTGTGTTCTATTCAGTAGTCGTCAGGTTTGTTTAGGGTGAGTTGTCTTTTTAACCATTTAGATAGGCACAACATGCACCTCTTGCATATTATGCAGGCTCGAATGACCTGATTTTGTTTCACTCACGAATTATCTGATCGTGGTTAGGGTTTATGCACCCCAACGGCTATTGAAATTTCGTTGCTGTTGTAATCGTAATGAGGCGGGGGGACGGAATGTGAGTACCATTCAAAATATCATATCATTTCCATACTAATTATTGATAGCACCCCAGTTATCGATGCTCTTGCTCATGACGCTCTGTCATCTGTTAAACTGAAACATGTTTATTGACGTAGAACCATAATGGGTGTTGGGGGAGATCTAACTCTAACTTTATTGAATCCAGAATTTCTGGACTAGTGAGCCACCAATTCTTGTATCGCATGTGATAGTAGTACCAACTGGAGTGAATCACTTCAATCAATGCATAACATTAACTCATTCACTTGAGCAGCAGGGTTTGCTTGGTTCTATCAAAATTGCTAAAGCAACTAGACCTGTACTTGTTCTCTATGAACCATTTCAGTTGAAACCTAGAAATGAAACTGCAGTCACCCTAGCTCTCTGCCATCAATGCTATGGATTTGTGGGTGTGAGTTTATTTATTTTTTCCTATTCATTTAGAGCAAGGGTGGTTGGTTTTTCGATTGGCCTTTAGTCGAGGCTCTCTAGGGTGGGGTAGTTTTTGACAGCTTTGTTGACAATCTGGAAGTGGAAGTGACTTAGCTTATGTTGTCATAAAAGTTCTAGTTTGCCAATGCCAATGGATCTCTTATATCGATTAGCCGGATACTGACAGAGGTTGCTGAATCTGGTTGATGGATCAGGCTAGTGACATAATGGTATTTGTTGGAAAAAAAAAGAAGTTGCACAAATCACCAAATTTACCTCTTGACTGAGGTATTTTCACTATCTCTCCATTCTTGAAGAGCCCTCACATACACTTTATTCGCCTCTACCATTGCTTTCACAGCAGAAATATACTTCTCATGGGCTTCGAGACACACAGAATGCAGGGGATTCGTAATGGAACATTCAGACGGTGGTTTAAGCTCCATTTTGAGTCTTGAACTCGCATTTGTTGTAGTGGTATTAGTGACAGTTGCAGTCACTGGGTTAGCAGGCGCAGCGCGGTAGATGGGAGAATGGGCATGGTACTCACTTTTATGCCAAGCGATCTTAGTGAATGAGACAGTGGATTCCAAAAACAGTTTATTAGTTGAAAATGCGCTGCCCTTCTCAGCTTAACGAACTTCCTCTTGCATTCAGTTCAGGGAAACGAAACGAAACATTTGTGCATCTGCATGCATGATGGCAGCGAGAGAACTTAATGATGAGGCTCAATTTGAATGTAAGAAAAGGATTCTGGTAAATGGGATAATAGAGCCTTAATGATTAATAGAAATTGTCTAAGTTATGGAGCAACCTCAAAATTTCGAACTACTTATGTGCAAATCTGCCAGTTTAGTGACATCAGAACTAACTGTCTCCTTGGATGGTTTCCCCCCTCAATAATGGCTACTATAACTTACACCTCTAACCGTGTTCTTATTGTTCTTCTTCACCCAATATTTTCGGGAAGATCACCAGCGCAATTTTAGAAAGTTAGCTCATGGAAACTACAGCCATTCTAGAATGGTATAAAACCTAAGTGTTGATAGACAGAGCACTAGTGTCAAGTAAAACTCTATACTGGGACACTATACTAAAGCTTTTAACGTTGCAGGCTAGAAAAATGTTCCCAAGGTTGTGTTAGAACAAAAATAAAGGAATCACTGTCACAAATCGTGAAATCAACTTGCAGGATGTTTTCGTACTCAATAGCCCAGTGTAAATCGTACGGAAAAATAGGTGTGCAACAACCAGTTTAATAATACAATCTACATGTTGGTCCACTATTTGATAAATTTCCAGTTAAGTCCAATTAATTTCCCGCGCTCTATGTTAGAATTGCGCCCCGAATGCTGGTGTCTGTTCTTTGTATCGTCAGCCCCAAAGCTTGGCGATTGCCACTTAGTTGATACAAGACCAATTAGGTCAGATGAATACATGAGAGTAAGGACCGACTCCTCAACATTTACCTACCTTGTATGCAGGAATATTTGCTTTTGCCTGGATTAGATACTTCATATTGCTTATTAGAAAGCAATGAAGCAATGTTTATCGATTATGATCGTGAAATGCAGATAGACCGATTTGAAGAAGAGAAGCTGAGACCTTGGTCAACGTAGCTCGAAAGGTAGGTCCCATTTGAGAATTGACCATTATGTGTTTATCTACATTCATGC
The DNA here is from genome assembly GCA_900519005.1 of Yarrowia phangngaensis. NCBI lineage: Eukaryota > Fungi > Ascomycota > Dipodascomycetes > Dipodascales > Yarrowia > Yarrowia phangngaensis. The sequence continues at coordinate 2,428,613 of ULGR01000002.1, read as the reverse complement.
CTCACATATCACTCTGAAGGTTCCACGCTCAAAGTATACGACACTGCGGACCTCGTCTACAGCCCCGTATAACAACCTACCTACTCTAAGCGTGCGAGTCTACCCTATCAGATCACCCAATCCGATCTGTCCAAGACTTTTCGATTGGTTTGGTTTGTTCCGATAACATCGGCGTACCCTTTGCAATAGAATCCAAATCTACTCGCTTTACCATAGTAACTATGCGGAACTTTAACCACCAAAGTGCGAGAGTATTTTCATCCTCAATGATAACCACAACCGACACATACTCGGGATGAACATAGTTGTGTCGGGCTAGTTGAGCCCAACCATGATATCCCTTACTTCCCCAAAACTTTTCCACATCATGGTCAGCAGGAGAAAACTTGGTAGCGAATGCTATTTCACCTCGAGGAACTCGCGTGCCTCCAGTAATATGTGTGGCAGTAAGCCCAGAGAGTTTATGCTGAATATTTAAGAAGACAGGTCCATCTCCTGCCATTCCAGGAGCTACGAAGATGCCACCTAATCGTCCATGCCAGGTTTCTAGACGTGAAAACGTCTCTGTTAACCCTACAACTTCATTTACAGGAGTTCGGAAAGGACACAGTCGTTTACGAAGTCTGAATAAGTTTTGTGACATGTCTGAAAAGCAGACGGTGCCAGAAAAAGACGGTGTGGTTCGTTCTTCAGAATGCCCCTTGGGTGGCCAAAGGTCTAAATCGGATTCGGCATCTTCAATTATATTAACACACCTCTGAACAGCATAGGAAATCTGCTCCCCTAATGCTGAAGGATGCAGCTCTGCACACTGGTCGTAATCGAGGTCTGGAGTGCATATTGTAGAAACAGTAGCTAATCGGAGAGCTGGGTTAAAAGGAATAACAGCTGGATCTTCGTCATGATCAATTCCATCAGATTCTCCGTCCTCGGTAGCAATGATGAATTGGAGAGCAAATCCTTCAGCCTGAACATCGAAGAAAGTTCTCAGCAATGACCCAAATACATCCCTATTGCCCCACCAAATTCCGCTTCCCATCCACACAAGGTTCTTGTAATGCTGGTGGAATCGCCTGTAGCTGTGGAATGGATGGTAAGATTGAATTCCAATCTTGCTCAGTCCAATTTTGTTGAGCAAATCATGGGTTTCCACAATCTGATAAAACTCTCTGCAGGTTGTCACCACATTCGGTATGTCTTTGGTATCCAGAAGTAAGAACACACCAGCCCACAATTCAGGTGGAAGCGATGGACACACCATCGTTAATGGTGGTTTTGTGTCAGAAAGCTCGGTCACCGCCGTAGAATCAGAAAAATCGGAAACCGACAACGAAGACGACTCACGTTTATGTCTTGACCCTGTAGACGAGTAAGAAAATGACGTGGGCTCCATTGATAGTGAGTGGGGATGCAGAGATAGTGTAAGTGGTCTGTGAGGTTGAGGTTAAATGTGACCACACTACAAATGCTAATGTCTATGATGCAGGATCTAATTATAAACAAAAGACACATTCTTCCAAAGGCAATATTTAATAGAGTCGCTAGAGAATTCTCAGTTCTATTTCTTCTGTTTCCTAGAATAACCCTCCCAAATGATAAATTCGAGATCACAACAATCATCCTCACTCGAAACGTGCAGTTGGATCACCTGGACTTAATAAAGTTAAGCTGTTGATCTTGGGTTTAATCAATCAACTCTGTAATGTGAATCGTTTAAGACGCTTTTAGTGTATAGCCTGTGGAAGATGAATCTACCTGTAGAAGCTGATGGTGAAGATTCTTACTTGTTTCCAATGTCGATACCATGAGCAATGTGTGTTTTGAAACTTATCGTTGTTCCTGTACAAACTACACACACATCAACTCATGACATCAACGATGACATCGAAGAGGCCAAAGACTTAAATTGCGTGCTGTTCAGAATTGGAGACCAGTTATTCAAAGAATCCGGAATTTACTGCATCCTTTTTTTATATCTTATACATGAATAATCATATGTCTATATCCCACAACTTACTCCTATTTCCTGCATGACTTTGCATCCTCGTACATCTCCCACCAACACAAACACAAAAACAGAGTGTGAACTTGACATCAGCAAAACCAAAGGAATAGGTGGTGTGATGGATAAATCGAAAGCTCATGACATGGGAAACACCCAGGTAAGGGTTCTAACCCTCAATTGCTGGTGAGTATGGGACAGCGGGAATGGCGAAATGATCGTCGACAGAGACGGAGTCATAATTCACAGCAGAAATCTAAGTGATCTGATATTGCTAATTGAGGCAAGGTTTTTTTTTAAAAATGAGCAGCTACGTAAGAAGCAAGCAGCTCTTTGAACTGGTCTGCAAATCTAGCTTAGCAAGGATACTGTTCTCGCGCTCATGTGATTTGCTAAACGTCCTATTCCACGTGTTCCCCTATCGCATGCTCTAACGCAGGGGTCTGAAACTGGTTAGTAAGCTTCGCTCAGTCCGTCTTGAGGCCATTGCATCTGAACTCGCTCAGTCTGGAGATTCATACGATATAGTATGCCTTCAGGAGGTATGGGTAGAGTCAGACTTTGAGATGGTTAAAAAGGCAACCGCGACTCATTTTCCTTACACCAAGTACTATTATAGCGGAATTATAGCTGGCCCTGGATTGGCTGTTCTGTCTCGCTGGCCCATAGAGTCGGCTTATTTGCATAGATTTGGACTTAATGGCCGCCCGAGCGCATTTTTCAGAGGCGATTGGTATGTTGGCAAGAGTGTTGTTTCAGCAACAATCGTGCATCCTACCAACCAACGAATCGAAATCCTGAACGCCCACATGCATGCACCTTATGGACCTGGAGATGCGAATTACACATGTCACCGGACCAGTCAAGCATGGGAAATGGCTCGTGTTGCGAAACGGTCCATGGATGCTGGAAATTTGACTATTGTCACAGGTGATCTTAACTCTCGGCCTTCTTCCCTAACCCATCAGTTGTTTGAGAATGTCGCGTTATTGCAAGATGCGTGGGAGAGCTGCCATGGTCAATTCTCAGGTGATGTAAGCCAGATGACCCCTGAGCAACAAATTGAGCTGGCTGGTGTGACATGCAATTCCCGACTCAACAGCTGGAGAGCCACACGGGAGCTGTCAGAAGCATGTCGACTCGATTATATCTTTTTTGACCCATCCAGAGCCACAGTGACTAACGCCAACGTAGCTTTTACCCACCAAATTGATGGTATCAGTGTCTCAGACCATTTTGGCGTATCAGCAGTGTTCGAGTTGACAGATCAGGACATATCTAGACGTCGGTCGGTCTCTAAAGCTAGTCTGGGAGCCATGCATGACGAATTTTTAAGCTTGGTGAGAACGTATAAAGGAACGTCTTTGATGCAAGCTCGGGTGCGAAATTGGCATTTTGTCGCTTCATTTTTGGTGGTGCTTGGATTATTGGTGTCGATTTGGTGGGCAGCAGACAATTCCAGGGCATACGTTGGTTTCGTATACGTTTTAGCTGCAGTAGTCATTTCTGTTACTGGGCTTGTCAATGGGCTGATTGGCTATCTGTTTGGTAATATGGAGATGCGAGCCCTATTAGAGCTGGAGTCGGAGTTAGAGCTAGCTAAGCGAGTGCTATGATAGAGAACTATTTTTATAATACTTAATCCCTCGTTTATGATCTTCAGGGTGACATAAGACACAATACCTGTGTTGAGTTCAGTTGGCGGCTTATTTTAAAACCGATAGAGACTAATAATGATAATCCATGTGCCTCTTAGAGTTGTCTCGCAATTTATATCCTACATTAGTGAGAATTCTTATTGTTCTGGACGGATTGTCTTTTTTCTTGTTCCAACAACTAATGCAGTAGTAATTGCATTATCTCGCTTATCCTGCAACTTTAAAACGCAGCAAAACCTAGGGTAGAATGGTAAGAAAATGTGCAGGTTTTTCTTGCACAAAAGGGACAAGAAGTTAGACTTCTTGCACATGTTCGAAAATGTAAAAGTTAGAAGATAGATTTCCTCTTTTGCTGAGTTGGTGATAACTACTTTGAAGAACGATTCACAAGAAAAGCCCCAATGTTGTGCCTTTATAGTATAGAGGTAACAAGTCACAGTATTAGAAACCGCCCCCATCAGCTAGTTGACTGACATTAAGACATGTCACATGCTGCTGACATTAGTACCCCATTTCCATTGTGGACAAATTACGACGGGGAGCCATTTCCTAAGTCAATGACAAAAACATTGATAATCACATGCTGCGTCCTATCAGCTGTTTGAAAAGTCACACCAGTATTTACGTAATCTTTGCAAGTCTTTTTTTAGAAACGTGGACGTTCATTGCTTTTTACTTAATCCAGGAACATCTTTCGATTTTTAAGTTAGGTGTTGTATTTTATTTTTATTGTTTCTTTCAGTTTTACATTTGGGTTTGCTGGGCATGTGAAAGTATGGGATGAGAGATCAGGGAGCCCTGGTAGCAGGTGTAGTAGTGTGACAAAGCAGGCATGAAGACTCAATAACCAATAAACAGTATTATTGTTTATTCTAGACTGTTTAATCTCAAAGGTTACTTATACATCTTTCTCGGGCTGGTGCACGAGACGAAGTATACTGAACGTGAAAATCCAGCTAGCTTGAGACGAGAAATTAGAGGAAAGAAGTGGCGACTGCTTCTACTGTTTTCTTTTAGTTTTATAATTTGGATTTCAAAATTTCCCATTCCCTTTAATTCTTTATATGCATCGAATTTTCCACATTTAATTTCCGTTTAAAGTGGTCTTTCGATTATAGTGGTCCCAAAAGAAATCACCCCTCATCGACATTATTGCAGGCAGCCTCGGTACATGGTCAATGAGAATGAGAGGTTTAGTAAAAAACAAGATGGTTTTGCTCGTAAATTTAAGCGGTAATGGATTCGCCACAGTGATCGACAATGTACCTAAATCATGTACTTTCTGAGACTGTTGCCGTCTGATCCGAAGTTAAGAACCGTCTACTTGTAGGGGAACCTTGCCTGTGCGGCTGTCTTATACCCAATTAGGTTGAACTATAACTATAACTCGGAGTTTAAAAGGTGATTAGCAAATGGTGAAAAGAAATAGAATAGGTAAGGTTGAAGGAATGGATCACTAAACGAAGTGCTGACATTTAGTAAGAGAGTGAATTTCAAAGTTCCAATCTCATTTTTTCTCCCTGGCTTAGTTACCCTTGATGTCTACATACATCTCTGCTGCACATGAAACCAGAATGAAGTAAGGTTCGAAGACAAGAGACTTTCAGCAGACAACGGCAGACGTGATTCAGATATCAAAAGAAAGATTGGCAAGATTGGTTTGGAGGAGACAACACGTTTTCTCTTTCCCATCTTCAATACCACTCAGCATACACACATGACTATACAAGAGCCCTCTGGCGACAGCAAGTCGGCTGATTCTCCTACCGAGGAACCAGTACAGACACCCGACCCTCAGGCACCCCCACTGTTTCAGCTGAAGTTGGAGCCCCAAGCTTCTGACACCAACGATGAGGGTTCAGCAGCCAACACAGGCTCCAGCGATCCGATAACTAACAGATCAGATACAGGTGCTCATGCTAGGGAGCGACCAGCGAGTATCATCAGTAGGCGGACTTCTACCCTCAAGAGGCGGCATAGGTTTCTTCCGTGGTTGAAGAAAGAAGGGGAGAAGGAAACTAAAGACCCCAAGGATGATTCTGAAACCGATAAACACACCCAATATCACCTACAGGCACGAGCATATCATAATCAGCGGCTCTCGCATGCAACGAGTCCAGAAAATGTGCACGATAAGACAATGAGCGCACCAACTAGTGCACCCACTAGTGGAACTTCTAGTGCTCCAGACAGCGCGCCTTCAAGCGTTCCAGCCTCTGTTCCTCTTTTCATTTCTGCCAGACCAGAGGCAGGGCAACTTCCTCTATCAACGCCTTCTTCTGCATCCCAGTCCCGTGCGGAATCTTTAGGAGTTACCCCTGCTGTAACACCAGGTGCAGTGACGCCTAACTCCCATTCTGACGCTTTTTCGGCATCTAATCGAGATTCATTTGTGAGATGTCGTACGCCAGGCGCCTCGAGTTCTGGCCTGGCATCACCAGAAGACACAGCAGTTTTAGCCCCAGGTTCAATGGGTCCGCCTCTATCAACACGAGAATTGGTGCCTCTACAACTTGACCCGAACCAGCATGTTCTTGATGCAGTGACCAAGTTTGGCAATGTGGCGAGCAATTCCAGCGGCCACATTGCCTGTGGTATAATGAGAAGTTTTTCTTTAACAGGATCCAAGCCAGGAAGCAGATCGGGCTCTGGTCCAGCCAGCAAAGTGGGATCTCCGTTGATGACCCCAAGTATTCCTAGCACTCCTGGAGCTATAACTCCTGGAGGGAGCTCAGGCACACCTGACCATTTATTGGCTATCCAGGACGTTTTATCGAGAGTGAGTATTGTTGTTTAGATTTACCAATGGGCTTTACAAACGGACTATCATGAAGCAAAGGGTATGGATATACCCAGACGATATATCGAGATACCCCATTACAGAGTTGCATTTTCCCATACATTTTGGATTAGAAAACTAGTGACAATCTCCAAGGCTATCACATGTCATCAGCCTGCATTGGTGTGTTTTCACACTTGGATTAAGCAGAGTTAAAGTTTATTTGGAGTTGGCGAGATTGGGACTTTTTTAAAGTTTGTTGACTGGTAGTGGGAAGCTCTGCAGGCTTCACAGGCTGACCTACCTTGGCATTATGCAGCTGGGTTGGATTGCTCTTGAACCGATGACCCCACGAAAACGATTTGATATCTACAGGGACTAAACGTTTCAGATGGTTGTTGGAAATGATGTTGATTAGTGATCAAAGCATGACTGTCTTCTGACACTGCCGTTCTCTAGCCTTTCACCCTCCTCTATTACCATCGTTTCCTGCATTCGTTTCCCCACGACATCTGCATTAAGGTTTGAACATGGTGCGACAGAGTTTGCCCCCACCTTGTCTGGTACCTGATCGATCTGTACACTCTTCTCCATCGTCAACCTGACATCACAGTTCTCTTCTCATAATGTTGTCGGCCTCTCAATTTCTAAAGCACAAGGTGTCTTCCAGCATCCCGCTTCTCAAGCGACTGGATTCGACTTCTGAGGAAGGAGACTCTGATGATGCTTGTCGGCATCCCCCAGAGTGCAACATCTTCTCAGTTTTGATAGAGGGAGCCACCAATCAATTGGAATGCTTCCTAGATGATCCTGATGATGAAGACGACGAGAAAGCTGCCACAGAAGAGAAAAAAGCAGAAGAATCCTTAGGCACTACTACACCAACTTCAACTACTACCTCCTCCTCTGTGGCTGCTGCCACTCCACCTGCTCGTCCACTGTCCAAACTTGTATCCCTATGCAAATCTTCGCCATTGGTACGTTATTGTGTACTGTTGTTTTTTGCGAAATACTAACACAGCCAACTCGAACACAGAGTGACCTCAACCGTCGAATCAAAACCGAAAATATCCTGTATTCCTTCCATGACTCATTAGAAGCCGCATTTGAAAAATGCCATGGTGGATCAAACCCTGAGGAGAATAAATTCAATAAAGCGGAATTTTTCCAACAGAAACTCGAAGGATTCGCTACTTTGGACGTCAACGAAAAACTGATTGCCGATTACCCGGTGTGGTTACTCAAAAACGTGCTGATTCAAGGACACTTATATATCACTCCCAAACATGTTTGTTTCCTGTCACATCTACCACGGCGTCAGAATGCGAACATCCGTACTGGAACCTTGGTTAAGGCTAAGAAAAGATCACTTAGAGAAGGTAACCGGTATTGGTGTGTTTTGAAGAATGATTCCTTCAGTTACTACCCGGATTCCACTGATGTGTACTTCCCAGCTGGTACCATCGACCTTTCTGAGGCGTTGACGGCAGAGCTGTGCGATGATGAAGGTGACGTGACCGAACCCGAGTCATTCCGAATTGTCATGCCCAAGAAATCTATTCTTTTCAAAGCGAATTCGTACTCTGCAGCTCACGAATGGGTCAAGGCGCTACAGAAGGAAATCTTCCGTTCCCACAACCAAGGTGACACTGTTAGAATCGTCATCCCGCTTGATAACATCGTTGACATTGAAAAAACAAAGATCTTCGAGTGTGCTACCACGATTAAAACTCTGGTAATTGAATCTAACGACACATATGCCATCGACGAGTATATATTTACTTTTTTCAAGTTTGGTGACGAAGCCTTGAAGACTCTGATCGACAACGGAGTGGAGGTGTCAGGCAGCACATTCGCTCCTCGTCATTCTCAACTTGCTGTCAGCCACAAGCACGTCACAGAATCAGTCCGAGATTCTACGTTGCTGCATGCTTCTAGCCATTCACATCATCATCTAATTTTCAGTGGTCATGGCAACCCCAAGACGCACACATATGACTCTAACACAAGTGAAAGTGCCACTAAGGACGATAAGAAGGAAGGAAAACGACCCAAGCTGCCCAAATTCTTGCGACGATTTAAGGACAAGGGAGGTGATGATGAAAAATCAGGAGCCATGGCGTTGGCACGACCGTTTCTCAGGAGCAGTAGAAGCTCCTCACGTCGAAATTCCTCAGACCATAAAGAGCGTCCTAGTTTGAGTTCACAGAAGTCAAACTCTACACCTGGAACACCTGGATCGGCAGATTCTGACCCCATGGTTGAGTCTTCTCATCGGTCCAGCTTGGGCAATGCCCTTCGAGAGAGACGCAGAAGTGGGTCTCTTACTCCCAAACGATCTGGGGCCTCCACCCCGAGAACCCCTGCTGCGTCAGATTCGTCTACGCCTGCCCAACCCTCGGACTCGATTCCTGAAATCCATGACGATTCCGATTCTTCAGATGATGACGATGACAACTGGGGAAATATTGGGTCCGCAGAAGCTGAGGATGCAGATGAAGATGAAGTAGATGATACCACTTCGCAGAAGAAGAAGTCCAAAAGGTTTTCAACTTTCACAAAGGTATCTGACCTCTGGTCTGGTTCAACCACCCATTACAGCAAACACCATACAGAGCAGCTTGGAGAAGATGATGATAAGCATCTTGCATCAGCCGAAGAAATATCAGAGTCTAACGAACGGTTCCAGAAACGATTTGCACTTGGCGCTGATGAGCGGCTTATTGCTTCCTACCATTGTCATCTTCACAGGGGCGGTATCCCCACGTATGGAAAGCTGTATGTATCCACCAATTATGTCACTTTCCGATCTTTCCTACGTACTAAGACCCTGATGATTGTGCCCCTTAAGGTAGTTGAAAATGCTACAAAGGATAAAGGATTCAAGTTTGGGTACTCTGGCCTGGTCTTGACAATTCAAGGCTATGAAGAGATTTTCTTCGAGTTTGCCTCCTCTTCTCACAGGGACGATGCCGAGGTCATGCTGTTGAGACAACTGGATATCATTCGCCCCCATATTAATGATGATAACAAGTCTGATGATCAATACATGTTGCAAAGTGCTCGATTATGCACTTATGAGGATGCTCTCAAGGCCGAGGCTAACGTTGAAATGCCCCCTGTCATTATTGATGGTAATCTGGCTTCCGTTTTGCCTACGCTCATTACTCCAAAGTCTAAAATGTTGTTCACTTTGTTGACAATTGGCTCGCGGGGAGATGTGCAACCATACATTTCTTTGGGTAAGGCTCTTTTGAATGAAGGACATCGAGTTCGTATCGCCACTCACTCAGAGTTCAAAGATTGGATCGAAAGCCATGGCATTGAATTCAAGGAGGTTGCTGGTGATCCATCAGAGCTCATGAAGATTATGGTTGACCATGGTGTGTTTTCTGTGTCATTCCTTCGAGACGCTGCTTCGAAATTTCGAGGTTGGATTTCTGATCTTCTGGCCTCTTCTTGGGAGGCATGCCAGGGATCAGATGTTCTTATCGAGTCTCCTTCCGCCATGGCAGGTATTCACATTGCTGAAGCACTGCAGATCCCCTATTTCCGGGCTTTCACGATGCCCTGGTCGCGAACAAGAGCGTACCCTCACGCGTTTATCGTTCCCGATCAGAAGATGGGGGGCTCATACAATTATCTGACTTATGTGATGTTCGACAATGTTTTTTGGAAAGGCATTTCAGGCCAGGTAAACAAATGGCGAAAGAAGACGCTTGGCCTTCCTAGAACTAACCTGGATGCTATGGAACAAAACAAGGTACCATTCCTTTATAACGTTTCTCCTGCAGTCTTGCCTCCTCCTGTGGATTTCCCAGACTGGATCAAAATCACAGGCTACTGGTTTCTGGATGAAGGAAGTAAGGATTATACTCCTGACGAGGAATTGTGCCAGTTCATGAAGAAGGCCCGAGATGATGGGAAGAAGCTTGTATACATCGGGTTCGGTAGCATTGTTGTCTCCGATCCTGCTGCTCTAACCAAGTCTGTGGTCGAGTCTGTTCTCAAGGCAGATGTTCGATGTATTCTCAACAAAGGATGGTCTGATCGTCTGGGTAAAAAGGATGCCAAGGAGCCCGAGATCCCCCTTCCCGAGGAAGTCTTGCAGATCACCAACTGTCCTCACGATTGGCTATTTCCCCAAATTGATGCCTGTGTTCATCATGGTGGTTCAGGCACTACTGGTGCAGGCCTTCGAGCAGGTTTGCCGACTATTATCAAGCCGTTCTTTGGAGACCAATTCTTCTATGCCAATCGAGTGGAGGATTTAGGAGCAGGTATTCATTTACGAAAATTGAACGTTTCGCAATTCTCCAAGGCTCTTTGGGAGGCCACTCATAATGAAAGGATTATTGCCAAAGCTGGTGCTGTGGGACGTCAGATCCGTGCAGAGAACGGCGTCAGTAATGCTATTCAAGCCATCTACCGAGATCTAGACTATGCTCGGTCTTTGGTCCAGAAGAAGAGAGGATACACACCTTCGACAGATAAGGATGACGAATCATGGACATTGGTGGAGGACATTGAAAGACAAATGCAGGATGAAGTTAGAAAGCATGCTCTATAGTTTATTTAAATATTTATTGTTATGTATATTATTGCTTGGCAACTTTCTTGCGCGTAGCAGTTTTCTCTAAACTGAAATCATGGGGAAGTTAGCCTTGGATTGTTCTTCAAACCCTAGTCATTTTTTAGTCGAACTATGAAAGGCGAAGAAAAAACTTAGGGAAGTTTACGAAACTAATAACAGATACATAAGCGGTATACTTTCTTTGTAGATGTCTTTACCTTCCGTACAATATAGTAACAAACTTGAGCTATTAAATAATTCTAAGTAACTGAGAAGCTTACAAGTTGGTCTGTGTTTACTTGGTGTTGTAAATTGGGGTGAATTTTTTTCTTCTCATACATTCAATTGAGTACAGCATAAATATGAAATAATTCCAAGTAATTGAAGTAAGTTAAACTTTGTTCAACATGTCATTCTCAACACTTCCGACTATCCAGTTAGTTAAAGAAGTGACGGTCACGTGATAAACTGAGGCAAAGGTCAGATCTAGACGGATCCATATATTTCAAGGACGAGGAATTGCCTGGCTAGCTCAATCGGTAGAGCGTGAGACTCTTATATATTGGCCATCTCAAGGCTGTGGGTTCAAGCCCCACGTCGGGCTTTCGTTTTTTGTGATGACCATCTTTCTGAGTTCGTATATTTATCATAAAAATGAGTTAAATATATTATGCCAATCCCAAAGAGCTAAAACAGTGCCTAATTGGAGTTGTTAGTTAGGAATATTCAGAGGAAATATTTCTGGTCAACTGGTTGGGATGGGAACATAATTTATTCTCTATTGCCACGGCGATCATAAGTTCTCGGTTGAGACCTGAATCAAGACTTACGTTTTAACAACGATTAGATGTTAGTTAATGCAGACATCAATTCGCAAGAATGCCTTCAAACACTACTAGTCTGTTTGAGCGTCGAGAATAGATCCAGACAGACAGACACTGCGACTATGGGATAAGCTGCAAGGACCATTTTGTGTTATGCCTTTCCAGAATAGCTCAGTTTTTGTAGAGTATTTTAGTTGGTTAAATAAGCATTTACCTCGGCTCGTAGTATATTTGATAAGATTGATCTCATTGTTGATCATGTGGTTTCACTGTGTAGGTATCTAGAAACTGTTCATAAATATACAAAAAGATGGGCAGACACAGTCTGATGTTGAATGGTAAAACTCCTGCCAAGCAGCTTTTCAAGTTCAAATTCATTTAGGCACTACTAAAGACCTAGCTACACCCTGCATATCGGGCCAACCAAACTATTCATGTGTTGAGTTTATCGTTATTGTTCTTACCATATCTATCTTCTGATCTATCAATCTACTTGCTTTTCTCGGAGTGGGTAGCCTCCAGCACTCTCTGAAGGACAGCTGTCTCTATCGATTCATGAGGCTCCTTTGTGCCTATTCTTTTTTGCGATTTGTATCCAGCCACAACTAGAACACCAGACAACAGGATAAGAGTGATTCCAATGTACCGGTTAGCTTTTTGGCGTTGCTCAACCGTCTTGCCCTCGAGGCTGGGAGGAAGCTTGCCGCCTGGTAGAGTGGTTTGTGAAAGAGGAACTTTGGTAGGGCTTTGGGATCCTAGCGCGTCTGTAATTCCAGATGAAGGTTTAGACGCTGTTCCTCGGGGACGAGCCTGCCGATTTAGCCGTACCAGGGTTCGGAACATTATGAGTATTATGAATGACTTGTTGAAATCTAAGTTCACTTCTGTTGCAGTTGAGAAGCATGTCTCCAACTAACGATTTGTTGAGATCAGAAATCAAGTAATAGGTTAGTATAACTGATTTTTTATTCTAGTTACTGTTTTATTTCATTAAATTGATATTATTTCGTTCGAACGTATTCTTTCCGAGTCTAACCGTCAGAACGTGATCCATCACTCACCTAAATCTAATAACGCCTAACTAAATACCTCCAATGGTAATTGATTTATAGTCATTTTAGAGTGTCCATTTTTCTCCCCACAAAGAACCTGATAATCATTATTTCATTCGTCACAACGGAATCAAATCTGAAGTAAACAGGCAGGAAATAGACAATATCCTAAATAAAAAAAGATTGCCATCACCCAGAATCGAACTGAGGTTTCCACGGCCACAACGTGGTGTACTAACCACTATACTATGATGGCGATTTTTTATTTTTTTCGATCCCGCTTCACCTTGGTGTAATTTTTGCCCATATTAACCACGCTTAGAATTATTTCATATTTATGTTATAGTCAATTGAATGTATGAGGAAAAAAAAAAACACGCTACTAGTAGACTTCCTTTAATTACTTAGAATTATTTCATATTTATGTTATAGTCAATTGAATGTATGAGAAAGAAAAGGTTTTTTTTCAACACCAAATCAAATACAGTGGACTTACTTCAACTACTTAAAATTATTTCATGTTTGTGTTACTGTCAATTGAATGTATGAGGAACTAACTTTTTTCCCTAGTTACAACTATGAATAGGCACCTCAACTATTTCGAATTATTTCATACTTATGATATAGTCAATTGAATGAATGTATAAGAAAAAATCAGATCTTCTATATGCCATTGCAAACTTTTATACATAATAAATCAATCATTAGAAGTTATTAGCTATTCCTACTGTCCTGATTTGATTCTAATAAAAAATAAGAAAAATGTTAGGCTCTCCGACTGTATTAGCTTTTTGAGGAAGTCGGAATTTATCTAATTCGATTTGTCTCATCTAACACCATTGCGGACAATCCGAGACTACATTTTCCATTTTTACTTTTATCCAGTCAATCAATTTAACTAATAGAAGTTTCAAAATACCAATGATTTCAGATTCAATGATAACAATGTGTGGTTCTCAAGACTACTATGAAGTGGGAAAAAAATCAATTAAATATATCAGTGTGGGATAAATAACAAATATGAACTATTAAATTATGCTAAACCCTTTGTCGGGTGTTGTTTTGTGTGCTTAAATGGACCGCAGAGTTATTCCGGTACCTCACCACTCACTAGATCATAGTTTATTCCTATTTATCAAACAAAAATTTGAGGGAAAAAAATGACTAGATGATAATCCCAACTGATATGAATTACTTATTCTTATCCTTAATCTTTTTTCATTCCATTCATTCAATTCATTGCATCATAATTATGAAATAATTCAAGTTGGTTTAAGTAATTCAACAAACTAAATTATTATTATTAGAGTGATAAATAGGAGTAATATGAAAGACTGGTTACCGTGTAGAAACCATAACCCAGGAAAATTGCTCACAGCTTACCCAGTAACAGACTTTTCTTTTTTAGCATCCTCTTTTTGTATTTTCATTTCGCACAAATTATTTCACTTCAAGACTTCGGTATAGCTTTTTTTGTGGGTGGGTGCCATAGGAAGTTTTAATCTCTTTTAGTTAATCATGTACTTATCTTGAACCTCCATACTGTTAACATATATCAATCCTCTAGACACCAAAGGGGGCATTTCTCAGCATAAATTCAGTTGATTACCAGGTAAATATAAGACAATTCTACATGTCATGTTTCGCAGATATTCAATTTACTATAACATGATATAAACTAATTCCAAACAGTTGGAGGTAAAGGTTTTTTCTCAAAGATGGATAGTTTTTTTTCNCATACATTCAATTGACTATAACATAAATATGAAATAATTCTAAGTAATTGAAGTAAGTCTACTAGTAGACTGTGCCTAATTTGGTGTTGTCACTGACTTTTTTTTTTTTCTCATACATTCAATTGACTATAACATAAACATGAAATAATTCTAAGTAATTTTTTTTTCTCATACATTCAATTGACTATAACATAAATATGAAATAATTCTAAGTAATTGAAGTAAGTCTACTAGTAGACTGTGCCTAATTTGGTGTTGTCACTGGAAAACTGATCTTAGTTTGGTGATTCGAATTACGTAAGCGAAAGATAATAAGGTGAAGCCAGTATTTTCGAATAAACAAAAATGCGCCGATGGTTTAGTGGTAAAATCCATCGTTGCCATCGATGGGCCCCCGGTTCGATTCCGGGTCGGCGCAGTTTGGTTACGGCCATATCCTGGTGAAAATACGGCTTCCCGTCCGATCAGCCATAGTCAAGCACCAGAGAGCCTAGTTAGTATTGTAGTGGGAGACCATACGAGAATCCTAGGTGCTGTAATCTTTTTTTAGTTATTATTTCTTCCCTATATTTTTCCTTTTCTTAATCGTTTTGATTGATCTACCCCACTGTTGTTTTAGGCACTTTTCTGGTAAGTGATGTTTATTAGTGTCACGTCTCAACAGAGTTAAATTGATGAATTAGTCACAGGTTATGACTAAAAATTTCTCATGATAGATACAAAGACTCTTAATACTCTTTGAAATTCAGTATCTTATTATTATTTCGCTGTTCTATCTGTCTTCTCTATATTAACCAGTTACTCCCGGGTAACCAACTCAAAGTTAAAAAATCCGTGGATGTTGAAGTTTCACCTACCAACGATGACTGATCTGACAACAACTGTGCTGAAAGCTCTTTCCGAGGGACCTGTGGCCGACTCAAGGGTTGCTTTCCCTGACCATACCACTGCCCAGGTCCAGGCCACTCTCCAGAGTCTTGCAGGCCGAGAAATGGTGACGTACAAGGCTGTTGAACAAGATAGATGGCAGCTCACCGATGAGGGTAAAGATATTGTTACCAACGGTTCCCACGAGTTCCGGCTGTACGAGGAGGTTTGCAAGGGTATTGAGGGTCTTGAGCTCGGAGAGGTTGCCTCCAAGCTGGGTGCATCTGGTAAGATTGGTCAGCAACGTGCTTTCAAAAAGGGATGGGTCAAGAAGGATGGCTCTAAGCTGATTAAGGGAGTTGATTCTACCCCCACCGATACTACTGCCGACGATCTCCGAACGATCCAGGAGACAGGTACTTTGGCTGATGGTAAGGAGCTGGCCGACCTTAAGAAGCGTAAGTTGGTCACCAAGGCCAAGCTTGTGTGGTTCTCCATTGAGAAGGGCCCTGAGTTTGCACTGACCGTCAAGGAGTACGCTACTGATGTGACTACTGATATGATTCAATCCGGAAGCTGGAAGGATGCTTCTTTCAAGCCCTACAATTTCGCAGCTGAGGGTGTGCAGCCCCAGGCTGGTGCCTTCCATCCTCTTAACAAGGTCCGAGAGGAGTTCCGACGAATTTTCTTCTCTCTGGGATTCTCTGAGATGCCCACTTCTCAGTATGTAGACTCAGGATTCTGGAATTTCGACACTCTGTTCGTTCCTCAGAAACACCCTGCACGTGATCTCCAGGATACCTTCTACGTCAAGGACCCTAAGGAGGCCGGTATGCCCGAAGACAAGCAGTACTGGGAGAACGTGAAGCAGGTGCATGAGACTGGTGCCTACGGGTCTATTGGATACCGGTACGACTGGAAGCCAGAGGAGGCGCAGAAGCTGGTTCTCCGAACCCACACCACTGCCGTTTCAGCCAAGATGCTTCACATGCTCGCCAAGGATCCCAAACCCACCAAAATGTTCTCTATCGATCGAGTATTCCGAAATGAGGCTGTCGATGCCACTCACTTGGCTGAGTTCCACCAGGTGGAGGGAGTTGTTGCCGACTACAACCTTACTCTAGGTGACCTGATTGGTTTCATGCAGATGTTCTTCTCTCAGATGGGTGTTAAGCAGCTTCGTTTCAAGCCCGCCTACAACCCTTACACTGAGCCATCACTGGAGATTTTCTCTTGGCATGAGGGTCTTGGCAAGTGGGTCGAAATTGGAAACTCTGGAATGTTCCGACCAGAGATGTTGGAATCCATGGGTCTGCCTAAGAACTTGCGTGTTCACGGATGGGGTCTTTCTCTCGAGCGACCCACCATGATCAAATACGGAGTGTCCAATATCCGAGAGCTTCTTGGCCACAAGGTGTCTCTGGATTTCATCGAAAACAACCCTGCCGTTCGTCTGGACGAGGGCTTGAACTAAGGAGGGATATAAATAATAGACACGCTTATGTAGCTCAGCTTTTGTAGGAATGGTGTGAGTATTATGTTATACAGACAGTGTTGGAGGCACACGTCCAGGCACACTGGCGATCTGTTAAGCACACTTTGATTCTGATAAATCCTTACCAAAGTTATTATCAATTTTTGTTTAACTGGAACGAGGGCTTCAAAGTAATAGTTCATTAACACTATAATACTACTCCAGTATTCTTGGAAGAATACTAAGCAATCAAGAAGGCAGTCTAAGTCATGGTCATGGCAAAACAAATTCTGAAGCCCATGACCTTTTTCTAATCGTTGTTGTACTTTATTTTCAGACTTTAATTTGGTATCTAGTTTATTTTTCTCGTCTTTTGTTTATGTTTGCCCGCAACTTTCCTTGTTCTCGCGATATTTCATTTCATTCCCAAACATGAACTTGCATTTCGCCACCTTGCTCTAAGTTGCTATGACAGGAAAGGGATTTGTGGTCAGTGCTATGGCAACAAGATAATGGAGAAAGAGAAATACATACGTACGAAAAGACACAACAATGTCTATATTCATAATTCATCTCAAACCGATCTTCCGCGTCACTGGCAAAGTCTCAGGGGTCAATAACAATAACCTCTAACTCCTTAAACTCCGCGCAGTACATAAATTCGAAATACCTGCTGAGCAATCGAACAACAGCATAGAAGTAGCCTCAAAAATGAAAATACAACTTTTAATGCCTTTCAATCAGTATATGTAAATTAGGACGACCGTCCGATATTGCGATTGCGTTCCCACTGAAAATATTCCCATCATGTGCCTAATTGGGTCAGCTGTCTTACACTTCGGTCCCTTCTTGCTGTGGGGCTGCACGTCTGAGCCGCACCCTCAAACGAGCTGGTTGCTTGCTTGCCGCAAACGTCACTACACATATTAAGTCCAACTGATACCACTTGTTAGTTAAGAGTTTAACAGATAAAATAAACAAGCGAAATACTCCGGTTTCACAGAAGTGTTTGTTTTCTTTCAGGTGCGAAACATCGACTTGGCAGGCGTCCTCATGATATCACTTTAAAGTTGCTGTATTCCAAAAAGAACTCTGTGCAGGACACCTAAACTTTAATATATTGCCAACGACGTCTATTTATATAGAGGTGCGTCTTCCTTGCGGTGACCTTTATCCACCACCACTGACACAATCACAATGGCCTTCACTGCTTCCGATATTCTTAAGATCATTGTTGGTGAGTATTGACCAAACTGAGACATGAGTAACAGGCACTACCACGACCGTTTAATGCAGTTATCATTGTGTTGACATTGTGTTGACATTGCTGCGAATGCGGGACTTTCGGAAAGTTGCGTTTTCTACCAGCTATAGCGACCATTTGTTCTCAACTAACCTAGCCATCTTCCTCCCTCCTCTCGGTGTTTTCCTTGAGCGAGGTTGCACTGCTGACCTGTTGATCAACATTCTGCTGTGCTGCCTGGGTTACATTCCTGGTATCATCCACGCCCTCTACATTATCTTCAAGTATTAATTGTACCATTGTACATACCAATCAATATTTCACTCATGTTTGCTGTTGGTTCCCAAATGAGTAGAGTTAAAGTCTGTAACTACTGCATGTCGTAAGTCAAAGTGATGCCATCCTTGAAATTCCTCAATTGGACAGGGTAACTTCTACTGCTTTGCAAACCATAAAATGTTTCCTCGGGATCCGAAATATTGATCCGACAAGTAATGTTAGTTCGTAAGATAATTGAGATTATAACAATGCATCTTGTGATGTCGCAAAATAATATCATCAATTGCTGCGTTTGAGATAAACTGGAACATTAGGATCCTTCTAGTCTCTGAGTTGAACAGGTTCAGCTAGGCCATTGCGGTTGACCTATTATTGTTGGGGAAAGTGTAGCCGTAGCTCTCTTGGGCAGTCAAACTAAACCAGCTTGATCAAAAAATGCAACAGCTAGCTTCACAACAGCGAAGACTCTTGAGTGTAAAATGATGACCCAGCGATTATCAAGAAAAAAACCTTCTTCAAAGTATTCTAGCATTAGAGATAGAGAAACTGTCTCAAGATGGGCTGTGAATACATTGACAACAGTTAAATATAGCCGAATTGGTGTACATACATCATATATTATTGTGTACCCTTATTGTTTGAAAGTGGATGTTTTGAACATGAAGATTACCACAACGATGATACCAAGCAACAAACGCTTCGCGAAAGTTCATTTTTCAAAAAGAGCAACCAAATCAGGAACTACACTCATTTTCTCAATTCTAAGGGTGTTGAGAATAGTTACGATCTCAAGCTTCATCTGTTTTCAACCCTGTAGTAGGATATAGATATGCTGTGCAAATGCACCTATTTCTTTACGTCAATTGTTGACATAGCTTAAGAAGTAGAACAGCAGAGGGGTAAATTCTCTGAAAGGGGTATCAATAAATACTCAACCTTAACTTTTCATGAGTGCTTAGAAAACCCAAATTGTACGCGTCACTGAGATGAAATACATCATTATCTAATACTAGCCTGTACTATTTCGTGACAAGCCAAGGAGAGTATACTATCAAACCTTTATACTAAACGTTCGATCACTCCGTAAGCTGGTTCGAAAAGTACAACGAATTTAGTTTCACTTGAAAACACCTATAGTTACACTTGCAAGAGAATCAGCCGTCACACTATTCTCTGAGACACGAATCAGACTTTATTTAGAATTGCTTGGAAAGTAGCAAGACCTCATTTTATTTTGAGTTTTAAAATCCGATTTGGAGGGGCAAACTCATCCATGAAGCCCATTAATGAAAATAAGAAAAAAACCCTGCCTCAAAAGAAACTCTTTAATTTCTGAAACTTCGAAGTTATATTATACTTATTTACCATAGTTCTTAATTTCATTGTTTTTGTTCTTTAATTCCGTTCTATGTCCAACCCTACCCATGTTCCATTTAGACCTCGGCTAACGACAAATCACGTGACCATATCGATCGTTCTTCAATCCGAGAGTGGGCCAGCAGATGCAACATATCCTACGTCATCAGCAGAATGACTCTAAGAACATAATGGAACACGGCGTATCTACTCTATCTGCTTCTCTTACCCCATTAACCCCACATAATGAGACTTGTGAAACAATCAGAAACTGGGGCTGCAGTGATGCGGTTAGCACCGGAAGAGAATGTGATAATGATAAAGTTTAACGGTTGGATATGGGGTCACCTTGAACCTTCAAATAAGACAAGGAGAACTGTTAATGAAGCAATGGATGAAGAAGGATTAAATTTGTATCAGAAGCCAACAGAATACAAGCCTCGATTGAACCCTTAATCCTTACAGCCTTTACTGGTTATTAGTTCAACAGCAAGTTAGACCCGCTTACTAAGTTCAACAGCAAAGTTTGAACTTGCAGACACACGGCTGTTGATAAAGCTCTAGCCGGTTTTGTCCGAATCGGCTAGCTTCCATGTGTCCGAGATGCTAGCCGAATCGGTAGCGTTAAAAGTGAATGTATCGAACATGATCCACATTATCTACAGTTTCTGCAGAGGTTGGTCTTCTCATTTCAGACGAAACAGCACATGGCTTTTTTCTAACTTTACACTGTAAATTACTGAAAGAGTAGATGAAATCAGAAGTGAAATGTATCAGGTTTTGGAAACCTCCCCCGATCTCCTGTTCGATACAATTTGCCATGTTCGTGGCTTAATTGACAATTAACCACTTTAGATACTGATGTGATTGCATTGTTGAGGCGGGCACATGCAAAGTCTGATCAACAGGTCTGGGGTATTGACTCCGAACTTAGCTGAAAGATGCTCATGTTCATGTGAATCTGGAAGTCTATCACGATCCCACAATTGACAGAATATGACTGAGTGAGCTCATACACAGTTTATAATCACATTCATATGGAAGAATAATTTCCTTTGGTAAAATTGTGGCGTGTTAAATGTCTCATGTCATTTCGTCCCTTGCTCCACGTACCCCAGCTAAATTGCCATGTCGGATCGGCACTCTCGTATGTCAATTATCAGTTGATGCTCCAACCGAGGGAACTCCGTGTTGTGTCTGGGCACGATGTATGTGGTGCAGAGTGTGTGGGGAAAGGGGTCTGAGTTATAAGAAAAAGCTTGAGTTTACGAAAACGCTGTGAATTATAGAGAATTGATTCTTCCTACTTTCATCATCCAGCTTGCCTTGGTATATTTCTTTCTCACACTACCCTCACAATGGAGTAGCTGTTTATAGCTTAAGCTTCAACCTGACAACTCCAAAAGTATGTTGGGTGCGAGATCAGTTCGAAATTAAAGTTTGAACAAAGAAATATTATCCCAAATTCTAACTTTAGAAAAACAAGGGAAAACCCTTTTTCATGCGGACTCGGCAGTAGCTCTTGACGGGGTCTGGAGATTATCAAAGAGTATATATAAGAGTGCAGGGCTTGCTCCACACCCAAAAATCATAAACCAAACACTAGCCGTCCCTCTACAACATCTATCACAAAATGAACTCCCCAGCATACTCCGACAACTCATATAACTCGTCGCCCTCTTCTTCCCCAAATGTGTGTGGGTCCCCTTTACTCCAGAGCTCTTCATTACTACCTCCTCCTCCTTCCCCAACACTGAACGGTCAAAGCTTCCCCCAACAACTAGACATGTCGCTATTGGAGGTGGCTGCGCGAAAGGCTGAGATGAATATCATGTTGGATGATTTGGAGGAATTTTCGATTTGAACACTTCAACTCTTTGCCGATACAAACCACCATGACAGTTGTTATTCATTCCTTCTGCATACCTTGCATCCGACAACTTCTCCGAGATTTTCTTCTCCCCACATGAACCATGCACACCCACTAAGGCTAGCAGTTCATTCTCCACCGCTGCATTATTTATTTCTATGTATATAGACCTCACACTAATATAACCGTATTGATTTTCTTGTTCGAGTTGTAGTGTCTGCGTTGTAAAGTAGGTCATTCATTTCGTGTGTATAACATCATCAGTCAAGTCTCGTACGACAAATGTCAGTCAGTACATGAAAGATGCATTATAAAAAGACACCTAAAAAAAAGAAAAGTAACGAGCAAAAAAATATCAAGTGGGGGGTTTAACTGCAAAGAGAGAAGGTTAATGTGAAACATTCAGTCCAATAGTATTACCTAAGTAGCATCATCAGATATTCTTAATCGAAACAAGAGCTGTGGTCCCACCAAAGGAGAACCCAAGCCATTTATTGGAGGGAAAAGTAAAGGAAAAGGGACTCTAATACCTGCAGGAGGTTTGCTTCCCCTGTGTGTCTTCCTCGGTTGGCCTAGATGGTATTTGCCGTGTCTTCCATTCTGCATGTACTGGGCTGGAGACTTGAAGTCAAATAATGTTGTAGAATATGATGGAACTGTGGCTGATGGTGGGGCTTCTTGATCTGTAGTTTAGTTTAGTATTTCCACTTCCTCCTATCCTCCCCTCATTCCGCCCCCTCTTGACCCCTCCTTTCCCCTCTCCGGATCCCCTGTTCCATGCAGCATAAACTTCAAAAAAATTCAGTGGCTGCAGATGTCGCAACCAGTGGGTCCAAACCTCCGATGCATACCATCTGTATGTTGGTGGATAAGAAGTTTTTCCGGGGATGGCCTATAGGTATGTGATGTGTGCGTATGTGATAATAGTGAGTGAAATGTATTCCTCTTGGTCATGAAGAGCTGCGTTGAAAATTAGGCACAAGTCCTTCGTGAAAATAAGTCATAGAAGAATCATGAGCCATGATTAGTTTGTAGTTTAGTGGAAAACGTTACCACTGCAGGGTGTGCATGTAATTGGTGAAAGATAGTATTGACAGTCTGGCCATTCTGAAAGAGCCCAGAACGCGCCATGTTTACTGATAACCTGTTAACTAATATTATGGTATGTTTCCTCCAGGAATCAACATGTCCCATATTTCCATTTCTCTTTCTTCCAATTACAAAACCACGAGGTCTAAAGATGGCAGGTTCCTGGTCATTTACCTAATTTGCTCTTACTAAATTGATCTACCCACTGCCTGCAAATAGTTAGAATAAAATCCGAAAACACATTGGTTGATTATAGTTAATGTCATCACGGGACAGCTTGCTAAGAACAACATCAAAAACAAGATGGGTTTCATTGTCGACATCATTAGATAAAATTCAATAGCCACAAGTGACAGTATGGTTCACACCGCCCGACTCAAAACTTCGACAATGTCGCTATCAAGTCTCACTTCAGCATGCCAATCCTTTCCCTCTCCACGAACTCCCCCTTTATTCAACACTGCTACTTTCCCCCCGTTTCTATAAAAACTCCGAACCAAATCAAATGCAGAGAACGTTGACAAGGACGTTCCAATCACCAGAACCTGGTCGCTCTGTTCCAATAGAGTTCGTGCCCTTGTGCGATCATGCTCAGGGACGTTTTCCCCAAAAAACACAATGGAAGGCTTAAGTACCCCACCACACACAGTACAGTCGGGTATCTTCACAGCTTCATAATCTATGTCTATCTTCAATTCTGCATCTCCATCGGCGTTGAGTTGTTGACGTGGACCAACCTGGCCAGTTACCATGTTGTAACCACCACCGCCTGTTTCAATATCAACAAATTGCCTCGATGTAGCAACTGAGTTCCCTACCGCCTGATTCCATCCATTCATCTTTGCAAAACGAGCCTGAAACTCCGACCGCCCACTTTCCTTTCCGCACGAGAGGCAATTCACTCTATACGCAGACCCATGCAATTCAACAAGATGATCAGCAACGGAGGTGCCCTGAGATGCTTGCAAATGTAGACCATCGACATTCTGTGTAATAATACCACTAATGCACCCAGACTGTAACCATTTGTGGACTGTCATATGAGCCTCATTAGGTCGAGCATGCACCAAAGCCTGTTCGTAACCTATCCACGCACGTGACCAGTACCGTCTACGCAAATATTGATCAGACACGAATTCATGAAAAAGTGTGGGTTTGTGATCCGGATTGGTTGTATACGTTCCATTTGGGCCTCTATAGTCAGGAAGTCCAGAAGCAGTGCTGATTCCAGCCCCAGTTATAACAGCAGTTTTTGTGT
Source organism: Yarrowia phangngaensis (assembly GCA_900519005.1). Classification (NCBI taxonomy): domain Eukaryota; kingdom Fungi; phylum Ascomycota; class Dipodascomycetes; order Dipodascales; genus Yarrowia; species Yarrowia phangngaensis. The sequence continues at coordinate 2,404,553 of ULGR01000002.1, read as the reverse complement.
TTCTGCGACTTAAAAACCGTCTCAAGGCACTTGCTGCTGTGGCCACATCTTTGTGAGTGACAACATATGGAGTGTTCTCGAATTTGGGAATCCGTAGTTTCATTCACTGATGTACGTGGTAGAAGCTGAATTGGGAGAGCTTCTGAAACCGAAAGGATGAATATCCCAACCGCAGTTCCGTGATCAGAAGACAGTTCGATGATCTTGGAGGTTTGAAGTAGAGCTAAACCCTAGCCCTCGAATCCTTAAAATCCAAACTCTACTCTTTTGAAGTGAAAAACCTTATAATTACAACTTGCTAACCAGTTTTTTCAAGTTTACTCCAGTTCTACACCAATTACATTCCTTTGAACTCATTAACTTACTTTAATTAATTAGAATTATTTCATCTTCAAGGTGTGATCGATTGAATGTATGCCAAATAGTCAGTAAAATGAAAGATGATGAATATAACCTGAGAGTTCTAGTCTGCATGACTGATATCGATTGAAAAATACGACGAAGTTCAACGACTTGATTCTGATAAAAATCATTATTATTATCTAGATTAGACTACTGGAAGAGCACAGGCAATCGGAATCATATATCGACAGGGTAATTTCGGTACGATGCTGGTGGTTTCGATGCATAGCCAGGCGTAGAGCTGGACATCTAGATCAAAGAATACAGTCCTGATGAAGAAAGAATGCTTGTGCCTTGAAATATATCGTTAGTAAAGGAGAGCACTTACTCTCCCAAAAGAGTCTCAGCACTAGACCCAAGGTATAGCTTGAGCTGATTAACAGTACAAGGAATCAATCTGCTGAAAACCTTTTCTTGGTTGATTCGGTCATAGGCTTGAAATCGATGACATCCTCCAAATGCAAAGTAGTGTGTCTTGTCATTCTTTTTGACAACCAGCACATCAACAGGGGGGAGGGGAGACTCGATGGGGTTTCCTTCCTCATCAGCCTCATCATGTGAAACACTCTTCAGAGTTTCAATCATCTTAGCAATCTTCTCTTCGTCCAGAACTGGTGGAATCGGTCGAGAAATATCCTTCAATGGAAGGTAGGCGGTTTTGGCAAGGGTGGTTTGCATAGACATGTTTAGGTAGTGTTGGGGTAAATTAAAACAGTGGGGATATCGGGAGAGATGTTGCGGGATATTTGTACTTGAAAGGCTGCTTTGTAATCTTCTACATGCCACGATGTTGAGATGGATGACTAAGGTCTAGACTAACCATGTCGACTTTGTCATAATCCAAACCTTATTCTGCTTTAATCAAGATTATCAATAATTAACTTTATATTCTTCCGTCAACCTTAATCAGTACATGTAGGAACTTGGATCCCTTGTAACCTTATATACCAAAGTATTTCATTTATAGAAGATATGTCCTATCACAAAGTAGTCCCACGGAATATTTCTCGCCCAGAATAGTTAGCCCAATGCATTACGGAGTGGTATTGACCTTAAGCTGTCAATTAGTTGAGTTGCAACCATCAATTTTTTGATCTCTTTTATTCAATGACATTTACGATAGAGAGTCTTCTCAAAAGAACCCATAATTGACCATCAGTGCAAAAAGTGTGGCATCAAAAGTTCCAGACTAAGTATTATTCTTAGTGTTAATTTTATGACCATTTTGAACAAGTTACTGAAACACAAGCCTATGTCATTACCAACCATAGTACACACACGCCTAATCCCTCTTACTACTACTGCACATAGCTTGTCTAGCTGGTGAAATTGTGGGTACAAAAAGAACAATGTTAGAATACAGGGCTTGAAGTTGGCATTTAATATACTTATTTCATCAAGTCGCAAGTTTCGACGCTTAAAGAAAAGGCATTGGAGCCATGAAGCTGTGATTGGCTGGAGCCAAAGACTAAACAAGCTGCAAATGTCTATACGGTTGGTTGTCATTCCCAAAGTTGTTTGCATGTGTATCCAAGCACACTAGTGTGTTGGGGCTGGGGTTTATTTTGGTATGAACTGGCATAAAGTTCTTATCCCTAAACCACCTTCTCGAATGAACCCTATTCCGCTCCCCCGGTTTTCTCCATTTTTCGGTCAAAGTTTAATCTGGCCCATATTGCCGAGGAAAGTACATATGGGTATGAGGTTTGAAGTAAAGTAGAATCATTAATTGCTGTAAGTTCCAAGAAGGCAAAGCACCTTTCGAAGAACAGGTCTAAGTATAACAAACGCAAAAAGATATGGCCACTATAATGAGTAGGGCTTTAGATTGAAAGAGGTTCCAAGCAGCCTTTTATAAAGAGATGTGGAGTTGAAGAGGTGTTGAAAAAATTAATGATCAATACTGTTCAATAATTCTCTCTTTCTTGTTTTTTGCTTTTTGTTTTTTGTTTTTGCAGAGTATAGGATACTTCGTCAGGTACTTCGAAATTGCTAGCTTTCGGATCAATGCATTCTATGTCCCGCCATTGATATTCAAACAGCAACAACCCATGAGATTTCGGGCAACGTTGCGGCAAGAGCAAAGTGAGACCATCCTTTCTCGTAATCCCATTGCGCAAAATATCGTCTCTTCGTGCTAGTTGTAAGGTGCCATTAAAGAGTAAGATCCTTATTGTCAAATGAACAACGTCACATGCATGTCGTGGTTACGGATGTGGGGAGCCCAATGGGCCGGATCACATGATCAACTACTCCAATTTTGACGACAAAAAGTATCCAAAGGTGACATTTTGGTAGCAGTCATTTCTTGATTTAAATTACTCAACAATCGCTTCACCTTGATACTAGTCAGATGGACAACTGGTCAAACTCTTCCAAACCCTATTTGGAATTGAGTTTGTCGGCATCCCATTTGTCACTTGCATATATAAGCCCAGGTTCCCTTCGGTGAGCTTCTTTTCCTCTCAACTCCAACACCACATAATCAAAATGTTCCGAACCCGAGTTACCGGCTCCACTCTGCGATCCTTCTCTACTTCTGCTGCCCGACAGCACAAGGTTGTTGTCCTTGGTGCCAACGGAGGAATTGGCCAGCCTCTTTCCCTGCTGCTCAAGCTCAACAAGAACGTCACCGACCTTGCTCTGTACGATCTTCGAGGCGCCCCCGGTGTTGCTGCCGATGTCTCCCACATCCCCACCAACTCCACCGTTGCCGGCTACCTTGCCGACAACAACGGTATTGCTGACGCTCTCAAGGGTGCCAAGCTCGTTCTGATCCCTGCTGGTGTCCCCCGAAAGCCCGGTATGACCCGAGACGATCTTTTCAACACTAACGCCTCCATTGTCCGAGACCTTGCCAAGGCCGTTGGTGAGCACGCCCCTGATGCCTTTGTCGGTGTCATTGCTAACCCCGTCAACTCTACCGTCCCCATCGTTGCTGAGGTCCTCAAGTCCAAGGGCAAGTACGACCCCAAGAAGCTTTTCGGTGTCACCACCCTTGATGTGATCCGAGCCGAGCGATTTGTCTCCCAGCTCGAGAAGACTGACCCCACCAAGGAGTACTTCCCCGTCATCGGCGGTCACTCCGGTGTCACCATCGTTCCCCTTGTTTCCCAGTCCGGCCACCCCTCCATTGACGGTGAGGCTCGAGACAAGCTCGTCCACCGAATCCAGTTTGGTGGTGATGAGGTCGTCCAGGCCAAGGACGGTGCTGGATCTGCCACCCTCTCCATGGCTCAGGCTGCTGCCCGATTCGCTGACTCTCTTCTCCGAGCTGTCAACGGCGAGAAGGATGTTGTTGAGCCTACTTTCGTCGAGTCTCCTCTTTTCAAGGGTGAGGGCATCGATTTCTTCTCCACCAAGGTCACTCTTGGCCCCAACGGTGTTGAGGAGATCCACCCCATTGGCAAGGTCAACGAGTACGAGGAGAAGCTCATTGATGCTGCCAAGGCTGACCTCAAGAAGAACATCGAGAAGGGTGTCAACTTTGTCAAGCAGAACCCTTAGATGTCATAATTTATGAAGATATGATTGTTCCTTAAGCGTGAAAATGTAGGTTTTTTGAATTCATTTAGCTGCTCAAACCAATCTGGGAAGCGATGCCATAAGTGTAAAGAATTTTCTTGTATTGTAAGTATCACGATTAACATAGCTCTCTCCGAACACTCAACGTCTTCTGTGCATATTCTGTGAAACATCCTGGTGCTGATGACAGACTGATTTACATCAACACAACTTGTCTGAAGTGATTGGAAGAATGAAAGGGGGGAAGGAAAAGATATGGTTTGCAGCTGCTAAGTAAACAATTGCCGAATGTTCTATTGGTTCTTCTAACTGAGCGCCCTTCTTCAGGAAAATAAGATAGTTCGATTAATTAGAAAGTCATCTCACAATTTCGGATGGAGACCAAAGAATAAAATACATTAAATTATCTCATTTTCTAACAATCTATGAACAGTGTTCAATAATAATCAGTATACCACCAGCGCGACCAGCGCGACCAGCTGCATTCTCATAATCCTCATGGGTTTGGAGAGTGTATGAGAGCTGGTCATGCACCTTCCATTATATAAATAGAATCATGATACCATCATTTCGAAAGGAACAACTGAAACACCAAAAAAAGGCACAAGCCACTAACGTGGCAGATAATAATCTTCAACTCCTTGAGAAAGCCCCGATCCCTGTCAACAATTATTTAAAGCACTCACTGTTTACACTCGTATATACCAACTACGTAGACCCAATTCAAACCAATAAAAAAAAGTATCATAATTGAAATACTTCATAAATAAAAACAGCAAAAAGCTCAAGTAAGCATCACTAAGAACGGAAGAATAGAGAGGACTCCAACCAAATTCTCTGGTGCAGAGTTTGCCTGGGCTGGAAAGGATGACAATCTGGGTAGAGATGATTGCGAAGGTTTGTTACCCCCATTTGAGCTGTCGAAACTAACTCCACTTCCGCGGCTATTTCCGTTTCTAGAGTTACTTTCAACACTGTTGGGTCTCGCTTGCTCCAGATTGTTTTGGTTATCCGATCCAACGTCGAAACCACTCACATGCAATCCATTAGAATGGCTGTTGGGACCTGCATTAACTGGTACGCCATTGTTGTTGACAAGAATACTGCTGTCTTCAGCATTATTTATAGCATTGTTGTTGGGGTTTCCTGTGCTGACTTTGTTTCTTTCGTCTGCACCAACTCCTTTAACTCTGCCATGCATCCCTTCATTAAGTCTTCCGTTAGTTTCGCATTCAGAATTTTCGTTTGCACCAGCTCCTTTGACTTTGCCATGCGACTCATTGGTATATCCCCCATTAGAGCCTCCTTGGTTCTCACCCTCAGGATTTTCTTCTGTACCAGCTCCTTTAACTCTGCCATGCGACTCAACGGTATGTCCCCCATTAGAGCCTCCTTGGTTCTCACCCTCAGGAATTTCTTCTGCACCAGCTCCTTTAACTCTCCCATGAGGCCATTCATTATTGCCCCCGATAGATCCTTCTTGATTTTCACTCTCAGGATTTCCATTGCCTGTGAAAGTGTTTTCTCCGTCAGTGCCACTGGTTTCTTCTATTAAGAGGTTACCGCCAGTTGGCACAGTTGGAGTGCTCACTTTGGTTTCGGAATCAGCTGAAGCAGAGGCTGCATATTTAGTGGTAAGTGTACTGAGGTTTCCTGTGGCGCTAACATACTTTGAAACAAAGGGCTGTGATGGAAGTGCTATAGACTGTTCTTTTGTCTCCGTACGAATTCCAGTTTGTATTGAAGCTTGGCCAGTAGGCTCAGGAAGCTGCCCAGTGGATTGGCCAGAGACCTGACCAGAGGAGTTCGTGAGCGGCTCAATGGAAGGCTGATCAGAAGGTTGACCAGAGAACTGACCAGTAAATATGGTAGTAGGTAGCCTGGTATGCCCAGTAGATTGGCGGGAAGGCTCTCCGAAGCTTTTTCCAGAGGACATAACAGTAGGCTGTCCAGATAGTTGTTCAGAGGGTTGAGCACTAGGCTGTCCAGTTACTTCACTTGGCTTGAAGAGCTGAGTTGTAGTTAGACTAGTTGGAAAAGACTGAAGTTCACCAAGAATATCAGATCTATAAGACGACTGGCGAGTGGTGGAAACTGTGGAGTTGGTAAACTTCCAAGTGGGCAACTTCGTCTTCGTGTAATACGTGGTTTGACCATTCGAATGGGTTGTATGTTTCCCAGTGACTCCAGTGGTATGAGCAATGGATTGGTCTGTGGAATCAGCATTATGGGTAGGTTTTCCAGTGGGACTATTACTCGAATCCGTGAAAATGGTAGGGACACTATTTGGATGATCTGTCAATCTGCTACTGGACTTGCTGGTATGTACAGTAGGTCTGTCAGTGTATGCACTAGGTTTTTCAGTTGGGCCATCTGAAGAATTGTTCGTTGACATAGAAAAGAGATCATTAGTCGTAGCGGTGTTCTGATCATTATAAGATTTTGTCAGTTCAGAAGGATGGAACGTATTCAAGGGATGGACAGAAGACAATCCAGAAGGTTGTTCAGAAGACTCGAGACTAGGACCAGAAGGCTCGGCTGTGCCTTGGCCAGAAACTTGCCCAGAAGGCAAAATAGTTGGCTGAACTGAGGGTTGTTCAGAATTCTCAGTCGATGCAAGGAGTTGGCTCGTTAGTACATTAGTGTCTGTTGGTGGTAAGGAATGAAGTTCACCAAGCATATCACTAGATTGAAGTGAAGATAGTCGTTTGGAAGGCTTAACAGAGGGCTGATAAGTGGGTAAAGCAGAAGGCCTTCCAGAGGGCTGCGGGATAGATTGAATACTAGACTGTTTAAAAGGTTGATTAGTAGACCCAGCCATAGACACAACAGTAGACTGACCCGAAGCTGCGGCAGTAGGTTGTCCTGAAAGCTGTCCTGAAGGTTGAACGGAAGATTCATCTGTTGTTGTACCAGAAGATTGTCCAGAAGTTACTATGGTAAGCAGACCAGAAGGCCCGACTGAAGGTTGAAGAGAAGACTCAGGAGATGGCAGTCCAGAGGACTGGCCCGAAGCTAGCACCGTAATCACAACTGTGGACTGTTCAGAATGCACAATAGAGGAATGATCAGAAGACTGAACAGAAGGCTCCACAGAAGGCTCCACAGAAGGCTGATTTGAAGGCTTTACAGAAGGCTCCACAGAAAGCTGATTTGAAGGCTTCACAGAAGGCTTCACAGAAGGCTGATCGGTAGCCTGGACAGTAGGCTGATCGGAAGGCGTCACAGAAGACTTGACAGAAGGCTGATTTGAAGGCTTCACAGAAGGTTCCACAGAAGGCTTTACAGAAGGCTCCACAGAAGGCTGTCTAGAGGGCTCATCAGTAGGCTGAACAGATGGCTGAACAGATGGCTGTTCCGTGGGCTGCACAGAAGACTGGACAGTAGGCTGATCGGAAGGCTGCACAGAAGACTTGACAGAAGGCTTCACAGAAGATTCCACAGTAGGTTCCACAGAAGGCTTCACGGAAGGTTCCACAGAAGGCTCCACAGAAGGTCAAACGAAGCTTAGCAGAAGGTCTACCGACACGAACGGCGTAGGTTCAGTACGGACTCGACGACGAGGAACGACGTTCGACGACGAAGGCTTCGACGAGGGAGTACGCACAGTAGGTTCACAGAAGGCACCNCAGAAGTTCCTAAGAAGGACGTTTCGCAGAAAGGCTCCACAGAAGGCTGTCCAGAGGGCTTCACAGAAGGCTTCACAGAAGGCTGTTCAGTGGGCTGCATAGATGGCTTCACAGATGGCTGTTCTGTGGGCTGCACAGAAGACTTGACAGAAGGCTTCACAGAAGACTCCACAGAAGGCTGTCCAGAGGGTTGGACAGTAGGCTCCACAGAAGGCTGAACAGAAGGCTTATCTGAAGGCTGAACTGAAGGCTGAACGGAAGGCTGATCTGAAGGCTTTACAGAAGGCTCCACAGATGGTTGATCCGTAGGCTGTACTGAAGGATCCCTGGATAATGTAACAGTGAGCTCACCTGAAAGCTCCACACTAGGGTAAATACTAGGCTTAACAGTTGCATCCCTGGAAGGCTCAATGGTGTGATGTGCAGAAGGTTGAAAAGAAGATTCACTGATGAGCTGACTCGAAGTCACGATAGTTGGCTCCATAGTAGGAACAACAGATGGCACACCAGATGTTTCAATGGAAGGTTCAACAGAAGGAGAGGGGCTAGGAATGTACACCCCAGTGCCTTTTCCTTTACCATATTGAATAGAAACTGGATACACCTCATCATGAGTGCTGGCAAAGAAATAGTGACCACTTCCAACCACCAAATTTTCGACGCCATAGCTGTTACTTTCCTTTAGTATGTCAGTGTAGTAGACAAACCAAGCTGTCACATGATCGGGTGGAATCTTTGAAAAGAGTATGCATATTTTTCGGCTATTTTTATCGATAACGTTGACATAGTTTTGTATCTCATTTTTTGGAACAACTTCGTGCCTAGTGTACCCGCCAGCCATATTATAATTTTGGTAGAATTCAAGCTCGAAGGTTGGTGTGAGATCATCTGGGAACTGTTGAGTAAAATCTCTTTTATACAAATCAACCCGTAGCTCAAGACTGTCGTAGGGAGATACGGGCATTCCAACGGTCCATCTGATTCGGTTACCTTCACGTTGACCAAAAGTAAAGGGAAAATTAAATACATTGTAGTCCGCAGTGAATGTTTTCGCCCCACTCTCAGTAATCGACTTGAACGATTTCTTTTTAAATGGACCCGAGAATCTGGGGTCATTGAGGTTTAGAGGGGAGATAATCGTTATTTCCCCGTTGATATCCTTATGGTTTGACACATAGTCCGAAAATGTAGCTGTGAAGAGGTGGCCGTTGTTTTTGATGTTCATAATAGCTTCACCCCCAGGATCAACAACCATGAAGTCGTAGTTGTGATCTAGTAACATAACATCGTCAACTTGTATTGTAAAGTGATCTCCAGGCTCAATGTCGTCTGCCTCCGGATTAAATGTGAATTGGTAGGTCATTACCCATAGCTCAAAGAGACCACCATCAGCCCTGTTTGGTAATCCATCATCAATATACTCTTGAAGTTGATAGCTTGTTATCGGCGTTGCCACTTCTTTAGCAACAGTGGCTGCCAGAGTACTCAGAAATGTCAAAGCTGCGAGAACTCGCATTCCTAGTGTATTGACAGAGGAATGATGGTTACAAACAGGAAAGCCACCAATTTTTAATCATCTTGATTTCTTTGTTATCTTTTTTTAGATTGAGGAAAAGGCTATTTGGCCGGGCAGTATTAACTTGATGGAAAACATAATGCAGGGCATGTAGTTTTTGTGTTACTGTAGCGCTGTGTATTTTCATACAACACACGAGCAATTGTATCTGGTGATCCGAATAACAGCAACAAATTGACCTAATGAGAGATATCTATATCTCCACTGAACAATCTTCCAATTGTCATGAATGACTAGCCCTAACTTGCGAGCTTGTCTAGAACCCAAAACGGAGTTAGGTGGCTCTACATGTTCTTGTGCAGATGAGTTTAAACAATGGAATAATGGAAAAAATATAAACCTAATGGTTTAGTCATAGTGATAATTAAGTTACGGAATTGGATTGGTCAGTACAGCAATGCCTACAGATACGATTTTAGAGTATCTCTTGCATTTACTTTAAATCCCGTAAAGTCGTGGTGTGATTTGTGTTCGCATCACCAGCAGTGTGTGCAAGAGCAACAGGCTGATGCTCTACCAGTTATCTTCATTGGATCTTATTTATGGGAGACTACATTCATGCTTAGATTGTGCATTCATTCACTCAATTAATCACATATTGATATTTGATTTTTACTCTACTACTTTGTATCATCTCCAGCACAAATTTGAAACCATTGGGTAGTGAGAGCCATAAAGAAACGTAAGAAACAACGGTTTTTCGAGGTTACAATGCAACTGGTTCACTTCTATGCAGAATGGCTGCTTTAATCTAATGTCACATGCTGCCTCTGCAGGACTGTACTAGAGTATACCTTCACAACTGCGACCACTGCAGCCTTGAACACCAACATCAAATCAGAATGTCTTACTTTGAAATGGCGTCACTGGAAGCTGAAAAAGGCCACGCCAGTCACTGGGATATCTTAAGTGTGTAACGCTTCTGGAGTTTAGTTTTTTATCGCTATATATGTAGTTTTAAGTCTCACTTTATGCTTACCAAGGAAAACAAAAAATGGGAAAACAACACTAAGTTTCCAGAATGAAAAATAAAAGAAAAAGCATGTAGCAAAAAACGCAAAAATAAGAATAGCTTAGCAAAACAAACTTGCAGCTTCCAAAGATGACAAACGCGAAGTTCGGTGCAAGCAAATTTTAGGAATTGTTAGTGGATCAGTGGGGGCGTAGACTACTACATTTGGTTGAAAGGCCTTACTTTCCACACTTGAAATTGGATTCGGACTCCTTTTTATTGATACATATGTGAGCAATTGGGGAAAGAAAGAACATAGCGAATGAGCCATTTAATATCAGTAGTTCTGGTCTAGAAAACTTCCCTGAATCAGCAAAAAATTCTGTTGGCTGAACGAATTTAGGTTTTACCCATAAAACCCTGCATGCACCAGTTACATTGCACAGCCGCATTGAAAATAACCTACCCCACTACTCGAGGTCGTAAATCTAACTCTATTTTCTGGTTGGTCGCTCCCAGTCGTATCTCTGACGACTCTCTTGGCAACACTGGTGGCAAGTGGCCCTTTTACTACTAAGGTGTGTTTAACAATGACATGGTTGCCTACTAGACAAGCTACCTACCCCCAAACCACAAACTGTAGATGATCTATGATTTCCAATCACTCTACCGAGTAACACCCGAGGCATTTATGCATCAATGATTTGGGTTTTCTAATGAATTTACAACTAGCAAACAAGAGATTTGAAATGCCGTGATGCCGGTGTCGGGATCCGGCTAGGTTGTCGTTTTGTGATTTTAAGGTTAAGGTTCGTATTGACTTGTGTCACTGTGTTTCAAACTTTAATTAAACGATGGCTTTAGACACGGTGGTTTTAGATATTTGGTGACACTGTGTGGCTATTATTCTCTCTAAACTCTTTATTTATAGCTACCATTAAGCAATCTTTCTCTTTATGAGTAATCTTTGATATAAACAAATGGCCAAACAGATAAAATAGTATCCACTTACAGAACTGCAAATCTGCAAACATGAGCATACTACCACAAACTCTAAAATACTTAGTGGATATGAAAAGTTTATTAGCAACAAGCAAACCAGGCAGAAAAATGTGCGCTGTTTCTGGATTAGGTGGCAGGTTATGGTCTTGGGAGTCGATGAGGGTTTCTTTGTAAAGGTATATTCGATGCCCATTACTACAAAGGTGAAATTAACGAAGACTTAGTCGTATTGAATCCAAAATAGCTGAATGTCTAGCTGACTAAAACAAGGAAATTGCTCACTGAGCTGTGCTAAAAAAAATTCTTTCTTTAGTGTGATAACTGCATATCACGATTGTTCCCCACGCTCTGCATGACCAGAATAATGTTTTAACTCTATTTTGCATCCGCCTTCAACCTTTCATCACATTCATTCTTTTGTCACAGGCGTAAAAGAGATCTGCTGGTGCCCCATTCTTCGTTCGTTGATAACTGAGTGGTTTTTGAGAAGCTTTCTTGTTGTTTTTCAAGTTTCAATTTATCCATGTAACCTCATGTGAATGTGTGTTCCTGTTTTTTAGTATTATTTTTGTGAGCACATTAGTATTTTTTCTAGAAGCGCCGCCTTTGTAAGAGGTAACCCCCAAAAAACAACGGTTTTCTTGGTGTCACAGACTGAACTATATTTTCCTTGAAACTTTCGACACATGTTGTGTCTATCAAGGGTACAGTTTAAGTTCTGCGTATTCACTCAATGCAAATTCCATTGTCTCAACAGTCTCGAGTGCTCTAACCACATTTGGACTGTTCAGAATAATAACCTGTGGGCTCTAAGGCGCTCTTTGCAAGATTCACATGTGAAGACAACAGTGGCTTGAGAATGATTAAGTCTACTTAAAAAAACACAATCAATCAAAGAATGCTGTGTACTGTTTGAACTGTTGAGGACGTTTGACGTCTGCACCACTCAAAAAGCCTTAATTGTGAGCAGATCCATAAAACTGTTTTCCATTAACGGGGCCTCATTTCTTGAAAGCTTCGAGGAGGTTTGATGAATGGTATCCCCATCGCTTCTACCCCACCGTTCTGGCCTGTTCTAGTGAACAAGAAAGATATCTTAATCGTGTTAAGGTTCTAGTTCTGAGCGCACGGTGGGATGCTCTGTGTTCAGGTTTTCAAACTTTGAGGATTGGGCGGTTGCTCAAAAAGAATCACAGGTCTGTTCTACACCACCAAGATTTTTAACTTCATAATTCCTTCATTGTAATTGACTAACTCCCCCAATGCCTCCTCGATGCCAAAACCTAAAATTATCACTAGTATTGATGATATCCAAGGGAGCATAGCTAAGGGATGCTTCGAGTCTTATGGCGTATGCCATTACCAAGGTTTCCTCGGTTGTGTTAGATGTTTTTGTCAAGACTGTATCACACCGTATTATAGCTAGATACTTGAAGCAAGCCTTTACGATTAAATTATTGATATAATTTGCCCTGGTAGTCGGATCCAACCCCATTGTTAAGTCTGATGCACTTCAAATCAACTACACAGGTACAATTGGATTAGTACCCAGTATGTGTGACTTTAAAGAAAGAGAAACATTTGTACCATAGTCCAGCTAAGGCATCATCCGCCTCCTTGATTCTTTATCTCTTTCAATGCATATCTCAGTCTGGTATGTAAGTCTATACAAAGGCCATAGCTAGGAATTCTAAATTACTCAATCATGTAACGTCTCAAGAACTTTAGAGGAACTATATTATGGGCTGTTTAGTTCACTGTGTTTGTAGACACAAAGTCTGCAACAAGGAGACTCGGCTTAGTGTCCAAGCGGTGATGGGGAAAAAAAAAATTTTGTAATGCGGTTGCACAGAACATAGAAAATGTTAGAAGAAATTGGGCATTAACCTTTCTTAATGTGTGAAAGGGAGGCAGCATCTCGTATGTTTGAGGCGCTGTTTCAGATTAGGCCTTAGGTGAAGCGCTTCGACTTTCACAGGCTTCGTCTTTCCACATATCGAACGATTATACAAGGGAGGGAACCCACAAACAAAACGAAAAAGAAAGAAAAAAACAAAAAAATGAAAATAAAAATTAAAAATAAAAGTGAGGGGACTTTTATCACAGTGTAGTTTTTGACCAACTAACTCCTAGGGTAAAGTTCAATAGGAAATATTCATGAGAACAATATAGCACTGTGGTACTCTTCTGCATAACTGTCAGGACCAATTGGAATGAAAAGTGACTTGTTCTGTCAATCTCATACCTGAAAACTATACTAGCTGGAACGGTAGTAGAAATTATATGGGCGTTGTCAGTAAGGTCAGCCTAGAATCCTGATTGGCTCAATTAATCAATTCGGATTTCAGCTCCTAAGTAGCCGGCTGATTAGATCTTTAGATATAAACCCAACCTCGTTATGGCTTAGAACTCATTTACCTGAAGAATAAGCTATCCTTCGTCTTCTCAATAAAAAAGTTTTCTTCAAGATGCCTCTTCAAATGTGGTGACAAAACAACACTTCACAGTTATAGTTACCTTAACTTATTTAATTCCCATGTAGAACATCACTTATATGGAAACAAAAGGAACACATCGAAAGCAACGAATTGTCAACCTCTTTTTCTAATCTTTCGTGCTGTAGCTTGGCTTTTTAATGCCATGCCTCTGCGAGGTTAGAGAGAAAAAGGTCACACAATTAGTTAATAGCTGCCAGTGTCTCTTCAAGAAGGGTAAGGATTAGTTGGACAGCGTGACACCTTGGACGTTGATTTATCTTTTCTTGCAATCTCTCCATTGGTATGTAAGGCTGGTATTCAATATTAAAATTAAAGACGTTTATTATACCACATTTGGTTCAGTAAGGAGGTAGAATTCTATAGAGTGCTGGACTTCTTGAACTTGATAACCATTTCGTTACCGGAATGAGTGTAGCCACATCGTTCGTAGAAAGGAACATTCTTATCAGAGCAGTCAAGAATGACCTTATATGCGCCTACCTTCTCAGCAATAGCAGTTAGAGTGTTGATGAGGCGAAGGCCTAGCTTTTTGCCTTGTTCGGAACTCGCTACAGCAATATCTTCAATGTGTCCCGTCATGGCGCAGTGGTGAATTAGCTTCCGCTCAATTACTACAGTTCCAGTAGCCACCACATAGTCCTTTTCATTGACAATCACTACATTGTAGTATGTGTCGTTTCGTTCATGCCAGTACTTGAATCGTTTCACAAATTCTTCCTCCGAGATATTACCGACCGTTGTAAGAACACTTAAAGTCTGAAGAATACCACGATGGTAATCTGAAGCCTGAAGAGGTCTCAAGGTATATCCAGTCGGTAATGCAGTTTGAATCGAACTGGGGATCAGAGTTGTATCAAAGAGTGGTGTGTCCATTGTTGGGTGTAGGTAGGGGGGAGTTAATTTGTTTGAAAATGAATCCAAGACGACTAGATAATAACGGAGGGAAATCTAGGTCAGGAAATGTAGTGTGAAGTGAATTGTCTAGGGTGTAACACAGACAGGTTCTCAACTCTTGTTTCTCCGCACAACCTAAATTTAGAAGCGATAAGGTTTGGGCTGGGCAAACTGTAACCTTGGGGTGCAAATTGTTCTCTTTGGCTCTCAACTCCAACTCAGAAAATAATTAATTAATTAATAACAGCAATTGGTACTATTTCGGCCTGGAGTGGTTTTTGTACTCATTGGATTGTAGGGCGGCTAACGTTCACACTCAATACAGGATGTTGATAAAGCTGGAATGCATCTGTCATGTCTATTTATCTTTCAACTTACAGATGATTATTAAGCAACCATAACATGTTGTTCAAATCTTATATAAAGCATCAAGGGCAAGTTCATCAAACCTTATTTTCAACCCTAATATTCTCGGTCAGGTCATATCATGCAGCAGACCATCCTACAGCGCACCACACAACCATGCTCAGAAACACTCTTCGATCCATTAGATCAGTAAAAACCCCCGTTAGACCAATCTCTAATAGATTGTTATCTACTCGAGCCCTGCCTCGTCGCACAAACTCCCTTTTTTACACAACTGCAGCTGCTGTGACTACAATCACAGGTGTTTCACTCTACGCACTTTACACGAACCCTTCTATCGCCTCTGATGCTAGACCCTCAGCTGAGCCCGAGCTTTCAGTTGATTCTGTTCAGCCCGCCACGTCTACTCCTCCATTCCCTGTGAAGATCACCGCTGACGGTAAGGAGTGGGCGCTGTTGGGTTGTGGAGTGAGATCTGTCTCATTCCTAGGCTTTGATGTGTACTCCATTGGGCTATATCTTCCCGAAAATCAGAAGAGAGATGTCCGAGAACTACTGCAATCCACCTCTGGTTTCCAACAGGCCAATGGTGATGTGGAGGAGTTCAAGAAATCCCTTCTTGACCCTGTCCATGGAACTGCAAAGATCCGGTGGCTACTCGACCAGGGAATTGATATCCGAATTCGAATTGTTCCTGTTCGAAACACTGACTTCGGTCACCTCCGGGACGGTTTTGTTCGAACCATTCTAGCTCACCCCGAAGCAAAGGAGGCTACTCAGCAGAAGGAGTTTGCTGACGGTTTGGCTGAACTGAAGACAACCTTTTCTAGAAAGAAGTCTGTTCCTAAGCACAATGTTCTAATTATGAACCGAGATGGAAATTCTGGAAAGCTAACAATCACTTATTATGCTGGAAAGAACGAAGCCAAGCTGACCGGAGAAGAATTGGGCACCGTTCATAACCCCCAGGTCTCAGAGTTGTTGCTCCTGCAATACTTGACTGGTAAAAAGCCAATTTCTGAGTCGCTTAGAAGTGCTTCCATTGATGGCCTTGTTACCATCGCCACAGTATGAAAGAATGACTTTTCCGCTTATGTAACTGTGTCTCATTGCGAAGTAAAGTTTGTCTTCTGGAAACATCTATTCAGCTCTTGACCTTACTACAAAACTTCGGAACCCCTGTATATAAAAATGAACGATGAGCTAGCATGTGGGTCAAACCCTAACATCACACGTGCATACTAACTGTATGATCATGTCCTACTCTTGTAAATGAACACTACACAATATAACTATGCGAGCGGCTCTTCTTGATATTGAAGGAACAGTGTGTTCTATCTCGTTTGTGCACGATGTTCTTTTTCCTTATGCTTTAAACAAGCTTCCGTCTTTGTTGAAGAACGAAAAATTCCCTATTGACGAGTCAACTACTGGTTCTCCTTTGATTCCATACCTCCAAGCATTCCCTCAAGAGTATAGACAGAGTGCTGAGGAACTGGAAAATCATGTGATTGATCTCAGCAACAAGAACCTCAAGATCCCTTACCTTAAGGCTCTTCAAGGTTACATTTGGAAGAGTGGATATGAGAGTGGTGAAATCAAGGCTCCTCTTTATGATGACGCCGTCGAATTTATGAAGCGAACAGTAGATCAAGGAAACAAGGTCTTTATTTACTCCTCCGGATCTGTACCAGCGCAGAAGCTACTTTTTGGATATTCTTCGGCTGGGGATTTAAATCCACTGATCTCTGACTACTTTGATACTATCAATGCTGGACCAAAAATGGAGTCTGATAGCTACAAGAAAATTCTAAGCTCCATAAAGATGGATGGAGAAGACGTTTTGTTTTTGTCTGACAACGTTCGTGAAATCGAAGCGGCCAAAGCTGCTGGTTTAAGAGCCTACGTTGCTGAGAGGCCCGGAAATGCGCCTTTAACTGAGGAAGATAAAAACAAACATGTCGTGGAAACCTCGTTTGCTAACATCAATGTTTGATACATAGACTATTAAATTTATGCTATAGAAGTTATTTCGTTCACTTCAAACGCAGCATGTAGCAAAACCAACTAGAGAGATCAGCGTGCCTGTCAACTACCAAGACTACAAAGCAAAGATACGACAACCTGCTGTTCATAAAATACACTAGACACAGTTTTCTAAAGTAAAGTGCATCCCCCGACCAAATGGAAGCACTACTCGTCATTATCGTAGCCATGCTCAAACAAGTAATTGGCAGTAATCTCTTCGTCCCTGTCGCAAGCAAAATATGCCTGAATGACAAGATTTCGATCGAAGCCAAGAGCGATCAGTCTCTCAATAGCATCATTCTCTTCAACGGTGACCTGGATGTGGGAAGTTCTCTCACCAGGGAAGTTTCCTGCGTAATCATCGGTCAAGCCTTCGCCAAGAAGATGAAGAAACGCCTCGGAGTGTTGGGTAATAAGTGCTGCAAGTTGAGGGTTGGATGCTGCAAGTTGTTGGATCAATGGCTCCAGCATCTGGGGTTGTTGTTGGACCATCTGTCGCATCTCGATAAATTGAGGGTTGGTTCGAAGGAAGTCCAAAGCTGAAGTATCGGGAGGACCTGACGATTCGTCCTGGGCGCCATGGCGCTGAGATCCTGCCTCAGCAAACAAGTCTCTATCTGTGGATGCGACATCTTCAACCTCAACAAGTTCCTCCTCATCACCACCTGTCATCTCCGCAATCACATGGTCAGGAATGCCGGTCAGGAGATACTCGACAGCTCGCTCAGGATTGTTGTAAGCAGCACGCATTGCAGCCTTCACCTGATCAAGAGGGTATCCCATGTCCACCATGTTTGCAATTGCGGTTGCAACCACTGGATCGACAGGTGCTTCTTGTTCAGTAGAAGGGGCTTCTCCTCCTGCTGGAACGGGAGTTTCGTCTACTGCAGCGGTGCTACCGCTTGGATTTGCCACGGGTGCGCCAGGGGTAGTAACAGTGGTTCGTGCAGTAGCTGGAGTGACAGGAGCGGCGTCACTTGTAGACGCAGAAGCCGCAGATTTCACCTTGGGCTTGCTCACCATGCAAATAATGAATGCATCCTCCTTCAGATTGAGAGATTCGATCGTAGCCGTGTTGGCAAGAATCTTACCTGAGTAGATCATCTTCTGATCCGCCACAGTGTAATCCTTGCCCTCAGCGTTTTTGGCCTTGAGGGTCTCAACTGTATCGCTGGGCTCCACATCAACTGACCATTGTTGTCGCTTAGTGTCTCTTAGTTTGACTTGCATTGTGGTGATGTAAAAGTGTGTGTTTCAAGTGGTGACCTAGTGGTGGTGTTTTTATTTAGGGTTAGGGTTGGGTGAGGTTGTTGAAGGGAGTCATTGCATTTGCCACAGAAAACTGGAAGAAAAAAAATTGGAGAGAATTGATATTGCAAAAGTATTATGAGTTACTGGAATTTCAAAATTTCTAGTGATAACGTCACTTATAAATTATTGGCTCTATTATTACTTATCCAGGACTAATAGATTCTCACATTGCATTGCAGTACAGTTCAACTCTGCACTTGAAGATTAATGGGTGATTGGCAATAGTCAGATCGCAAGGCATTTCAATGTCAATTGTTTGTTGTTTCTGTTGTTTATTTTGATCAATTTGACCACCTTAGAGAATTAAGGCAATGTTTCTTTAAAACAGATATAAGTATCCAATTATGTGTTCACAATGAAGAGCCACCTTTCTCACCTGTGTTACATTTTAAAACGTTATCATATTCCATACTTGAAACATACTAGTTACTCATCATACAACTTCAATAGACATACTCTTGAGATCTTCTTCCTAGACTCCACTTACCTTTTTGCCTGGATGGATAACATCAAAGCCACCACAGCTGTTTAGGTAGAGTACTAGTCCGTCCTAATGTTCAATTTGAAGACTGTTCTTTCAATAATGTCAGTGCTCCTACATCTTTATAAACCGTGAAACTGAAACTGACCATAGTAGCTGCTGAAGAAGCAAGCCACGTCAGCCCACATGCCTCTCAATCTCATTTTCTCAGATGAATGAGGTTCAATCAGCCTACTTTGAGATTGCCATTGAGTTCAACGTTATTGGACTGGTTAGGGCAGACCCACGTTGGACCTGAAAGTGCTCCCAATCAATTCACTTCTGACTTGGGAAATTGCTTCTGGCTTACAGAAAGTTTCCCACCATTAAATGTTCGTTTTACGAGCTGGAAAAATCTGCATCCTCGTCAGCAGTCAGGAAACTATCCCCATCATCCCAATGGTCACATTCGGAATTCGACGACGAGGTGTCTGCGATCCCACCTCGGACTGGATATACAAATGAATGTTTCACATCTGAATCTTGTTCAGACTCGGAAAATACCTTCCGAACTACCTCTGGCTCGTCCAATTTATGTTTCCTTTGCTGCTGCCGAGTTGCGTGTCTTCCTGTACGAATTCGCTTCTCGATGTTTAATCGATGTTTCAGAAACAGAAGCTTAGGGAAAGCACATTGCTGCCCTCTATACAAGAGATCTTCCATTTTTTCGGGCCAAGGATCACCCAAAATATGCCAAAAGTCAAGAAGGTGGATTTTGGGCCAGAGGGTAACCGATCCAGAAAACCGTTGTAGCCAGACATTCGTCCAGTCCTGGTCAACGAAACGAGGTAACAACTCCACAGCCTTAATGAATTTCAGCCATTTTCGAATCTCCAACTTCAACATGCTCTCTAAGGCAGCTCCCAAAAAACCACCTCTCCATCCCTTGCCCTTTCGGTGGCTCACAGGGCGTCCCACAGTACCTCTCGGGGCGTAGAAAAACAAGGCAATGTGAGGATTCACCTGAGAAACGATGGAACAGTTGACATTGAAGTAGGTGTTCAGGGCATCAACAGGGATGTCAGTTCGTAAACTTCCATCCTTCCATTTTGAGCCAAACGAAAAGGGCACAATATCGCCAGTTTTAGTCTTGTTCATTAGCATGACCGGATTAAGAATCCCTGGAACCGCTGCAGACGCCAATAGTGCACTCCAAATTAAGCAATCTGGAGATGTGATGTAATTACAAAGAATCACGGGCGAATGAGGGTCAGCAGGAACAGTAGAAACATTGAGAATTCGACCAGTCCGTTGGTAAGCCTCTTTGAAAGTCATGTCACCCAGAGTGAACCAACAAGACCGCTTAGCCCAATCAAGAGCATCGAATCTAGCCCCGGTCCTCCACCATCGAAAGAACCACCTTGGAAAGGGTTCCCAACATGCTGTGATCTTGTATGCTAGTTCAGGTACCAAGATCTGACGCAGTTCATCATCGGTTCGTGTACAAGCTAGAGCTGCAATAAGCGCACCCCCAGAAGTTCCAGAAATAATCTGCGGTAGTAGGTCCTGGTCCAACATTGCCTTAACGATTCCAAAGTGCAAGTAAGCAAAGCAGCCTCCTCCAGATAGACACAGTGCGGATTTTCCGAAATTTTTGCTGTATAAACGGAACAAATCACGTTTCTCGTCGTCATCAATCTTGGGAGACTCCAAAACATAAGTAATGGCCCTTCCGAGTTCTTCATTCCACTGCTCGATCAGGTGTTTAGTACCATAGTAACACTGGGAATACAAATTTGCAGATTCTGTGCCTGCAAAGTTATTCTTTATGCAAGCTTGTAGAATGTTAGCTAGATCTTCGGCCGAATCTTCAACTCGGAGTCGCCGCACCATCTTCGTCAGCTTAGAAATCGTCACATAGTCGTAGTATCCAAATTTGGGATTCTTACGCCAATCCGAATTACCTAGTTCATCATCCAAATCTTGCGCAGCTTCAACCCATTGTTCATAAGTTTTTGCATTACGCAAAACCTTTCGTAACTTTGCCCGCCTACCTCGCCATGTGAGTAAGTTTTCATAAGTAGCCACGACCACCCGTACAGTCGCATAAACCATTGTTAGCATGAGCAACCAGAGTCCAATAAGCACCAAAGCTGGCCACCGAATCAACCAGAACCCCATTCCTTCTCCTATTTCATCTCTGACAGATTTGAGGGTAGCCTTTTTTGACCTTTGGAAAAGCCCCCTAACTGAGAACCAAGTCCCACTAGAAGCAGGATTGGGGACTTCCTTTCCCTGATTGTTTCGAAGCTTCTTTTTCGACTTATGCTTCTTCGTACTTCCAGATTTCTTCCCCGACTTTTCGTACATATGAAGAAGATGCTGGAAATCTGCAGACATGGTTGTGTGAGAAGCCCGTCGCTTTAAATCATTACCCTTATTATTTAAAACATTGAAAACAGGGGTCCAGTCGTGTTTAGATGTGATGTACTCAATGGGAGGGTGATCATCATTCGTTTCTTCTGATGAGGCGGATGAGCTATCTGGAGAATGTGGAATATACTCGTCTTCATGCAAGTAGTGAGCGAATTTGTCGAGTGAAGCTTGATTCACATATGACTGGTTATAGCCCGGAATCTTTGTGATATCCCATGGTCGTTTGAAAATGCCGTTAATGTCTCGGTCGTTGTCATAACCACCTCCTGGCCGGCAACCAGACACGACAGAGGAGGTCTCACTCACCGGAGAGTCCAGAGTAATACCGGTAGACTTCTGTCGTTTGACCCGAGGGGTTTCGTCCATTTTCCACTTGAATTTCACCATCCTTGGGTGTATTAGTGGTAGTGCTAAGTTGTTATCAGCTTTAATGCAGTTATTAAGCAACCCTAATTAGGAGATGTACCTTTCAGCCCATTGTTTAAATCAGGCAGGTAGCTCAACATTACCTTGAGCTTAACCTAAATAGGGGTGAAGTCAAATTATTAAAATTATGGGTAAACGTGAAAACCCCAAACCGCATATTTATACATCCTATACTCGAAAAGAAGTATTAACGCATTAGCTCGACCTTTATGTGGTGTTTCCTCCCGGATGGACGGGCTTGAGAAGCTGAAAGTAACTATGATGCTCTTTTTTATAAGCGCACGTCATCACGTGGTAACCTAGCTCTAATAGTTATGGCAGTTGAGCTACGGCATAAAAATACGCCAGTTAAGTTTAGTTTACTCTGGATGGAAATAATTTCTTTGTCCTAATTAATACCCATACGCTGATTCTACCATTAATCAAAACTAGATGTTCATGGATGTCAAAAGTCTGGGCTATAGTCAGGAAGGGACTTAGTGTAGTTTCCCAAGAAGAGTGTACCTCCCTCTTCTATACAAATATCTACGTAATTTAGTGGTTCATATTATGCATAACTGGGGATCAAGATAAAACGACCCTCATCATGTGATTATCGTCCATGAGCGGGGTTGGAGGTCGCAAACAGGCGAACTCATTTTGCGCCTGAAAACTGTACTCATAAAGTTTATCATTCTAATACTTCCAGCTAAAGTTCAATAGTGTTCAAATTTGTGTGGCATTTCTTCAAAAGCTGTCAACTTGAAGGCGCCACTTATCTTTGTATCTCAAGGATATCTATCCTTGTGGTTCAGGTCTACGTTTGTATGGTAAATATTAATCCCATCATTATATCAAATTCATTACTATATCTATCCACTGTCAGTATCAACTCACTAAGTAGAATCCTCATCAGCATCACCATTATGAAGAGTTGCATTAACAGGAGGGACCTTTCGGCCAACTAGCATGTTGGCGATGTCGCCAATGGAATGCCAGTATGAAAACTTGGGTCGTCTAGCACGATGTTCCGTCTCATGGGTGTAGAGTTGAGACACAGTGGAGAATCGGAACTGGGAGCCTCGAACACCAACAATCACACAGTGATCGTGGCTGTCCTTATGACCGTGCTTGCCTTCAATAAACTGTACGGCTTTGATAGCGAAACGTTGAGCACGCACTCGATCGGTGGGAGAAGGATGTCCTCCCTGCTGAACATGACCGGGGATAGCAGTTCGGGCATCGAAGCTACCCTTAGCCTCCTCATTGATGATTCCAGTGATGACATCAGTGGTGAAGACCTGCGAAGATCGCTCGTTTCGCAGAAGAAGTTTACCGGTTCGGTTCACATCAGCCTGGTTGGCGAATGTGTTCTTGAGATAAGCAATATCATGCTGCAGGAGTCGCAGATTGATACCACTCTCGGGGGTGTATGCCACGTATGCGCCAGTGATGAGACCAGCAACAGTGGCAATGTAACCGGAGTTTCCTCCCTGGACCTCAACCACAAAAAGACGCAGTCTGGTGGCAGATGCAGAGGTCTTGAGCACATCACAGTACTGAACCAGCGAGTTGAGACAAGTGTCAGCTCCAAGGGAGTAGTCAGTACCAGGGACGTTGTTAGAAATGGTGGCAGGAATACCGACCATTGGGATTTTCAGAGCAGGGTAGGCGTTTCGAGCCTCATCCAGTTGATGAAGTGATCGGAAGGCCTCGAATCCACCAATCACAATTAAACCATCAAATCTGTGTCGCTGGAACTGGTATGCCACCACACCGATGTCGCAATCAGGCAGGGATCGGTTAGTACCGATTTCGCAACCTCCCTTCTGGCAAAGAGGTTCGACTTCCAGCCATGACAGCTCTCTAACGGCATCATCTCCATTTTTCACCAGACCGGACCAACCGTTATGGATGGCAAACATCTGGTGGCCTCGGGCAAGACCATAGAGCACAGCTGAACGAATAGCTGCATTAACACCACCTGCAGGCGCTCCAGTACACACAATGGCCAATCTCAGACGGTCCTTAGCAGGGTTCTGGGGGTTCTCTTTGTCAGCAGAGTTGGTGAGCAGGAAACCCTGGTACTGCTCCAGGAATTCGGGGTTTCGCATTCGCATGGCCTCCTTGAAGTTTTTGTTCTTGATAGATTCAGCCACGCTCTGGGTCAGTCGAACAGACTCGACCAGTGGTACTCGAGAAATCTTGTTCTCATTGATGGCAATCATGGGACTGGGCACATCGGGTGTAAGACTGAGAATGGCATCAATGGCCTCCACACCTTGCAGGGAAGCAAGAGCACGATCAGCTGCAACAGGGGGTCCTCCTCGCTGCACGTGGCCAAGAGTGGAGATTCGAGTATCAAGTCCCATACCGTCCAAGACTTCCTTGACCATTTTGGTGGTGATGGGCTCAAGATTAGAGTCGATGGCTCCCTCAGCAACAATAACGACAGTCTTTCGCTTGCCCTGATCTCTGTGACGCTTGACAATTCTCTTCATCTTCTCACCCCATTGGTCTGGGTTGGGAGCAGCTTCAGGAATCAGAAGATAATCAGCTCCAGTGGCAGTACCGGCCATCAGAGCCAACCATCCGCAGTGACGACCCATTACTTCAACAACGAAGGCACGGGAATGAGACTCGGCTGTGGCATCAATGAAGTCAACAAGCTCACAAATTCGATCCAGGGAAGAGTAAGCTCCGATGGTCACGTCAGTGGTGGCCATATCGTTATCAATGGAGCCAACCATTCCACAAATGTCCAGATGCTTGTGAGCCTCGGCCTGCTCAGCTGTTAGTTTTCCTGTAGAGAGCAGCTCCTCAATCAAGCTGGGCCATTCGGCTCGGAACAGGTCAGCTCCAGTCAGCGAACCATCTCCTCCAATAACAATTAGAGCATCAATTCCATTCTTGACCATATTAAGGGCACCTGCAAGACGTCCTTCTCGCTCTCGGAACTCCTTGCATCGAGCTGTACCAATCTGGGTACCACCCATAGATAGCCATCCTCGGACATCTTCCCATGAGAGAGGCTCAATAAGACTTCCACCCTTAACCAGGCCCTCGTAACCCTCTCGAATGGCGTAAACTTCGCATCCACGGGCAATTCCAGCTCGTACAACAGATCTGACCGCAGCATTCATTCCAGGGGCATCTCCTCCAGAAGTCATGACACCGATTCGCTTCTTAGTCTTGATCTTGGCATCACTGGGGGGGACATACTGAGAGGCCATGAGCTCGGTGGTGTCGCCAACGCAGCAGGGCTCCAACTGAGTAGTGGCATGAGGATTATCTCGTCGTGAGAAACCAACAAGGTTACCCATGGGGTCTATAACGTACAATTCGATGAAGTTCTCGTGAGAAGGTCGCTCCAGAAGCTGGTTGCTAGAGTCCTTCAAGAAGGGGCTGATAGCCTCTCGAACATGTTGTAAGTTCGGAGCATAGTACACAAGTGAAGGCACCAGTGCTCTCCAGTCGACAGAGAGGTCAACTGCCTGAGTGTTGGGTGCAACTGCATGGGTTGTAAGACGTAGTTTAATTGTGACGCTGGGAACTCCGATTCGCGAACTGGTGAGCCAAGTCTCCTGGATCGATCCAGCTCCTTCCTCGTCCCTAGCATGGTGGCCAGTTGCTCCATGGACGTACTCCTTGGAAGGAAGAAATCCCAGAGCCTTGTAAAAGTCCACAGTCTTGTTGAATTTCTGTTCGTCACTAGTGACAAAAGACGCGAACGAGATTCCTTCAATCATTCTCGCAGTACTGAGGTGTGTCCTGTCGAGTCCTGCCTGGGATGCAGGTCCTTTATATATTTACAACAAGCTTAAATTGTAATGGTGACTACAGCTTCAGTAGGATACTGGAGTGGGCTGAGAGGAGAGGGGTAAGCCCTGCAGCCTTGCATGGAGGCATCAGTAAATGCGGGGCGGTATACCTTCCCATTATTCATGTCTTTTGGGCGTGATAATTAAATAATCACATATCCTGGCATTTCGCCTCCACAACACCCCAGATGTGTTGGTATCTCCCATGCCGAGCCAATAACATTTAGCTCGGCATTACCTAAAGCACCATGCATGGCCATACCACCTGACAACTCTCACTAGCATGTTGAAATTGAGCTTTTAGGTGACATCTAATATTTTCATTACATTGGGAAAAATATTCTGAGTCCACCTGTACCTATTTTATGACGATATATCCCATTTTGCCTATTCTATAGACTTGTAAATTTCTTACCCCAGCTCAACAACTTTATTGGACCAAGTTTTTCCGACTAGTGGGGCTAATGCGTGGTGGATAGGATAGTCTTCTAAGCAAGATGATTGGCAGATGAGGCTATGGATATTAACATCCATGATTTATTAGATCCAACATCTTGTCGAAACAGGAGTACTGCAATGGTTATCTCCGACATGGCCTAGATCAGACCATGCATGACGTCAACAAGTGGATATTGGAAGCAATTGATAAGGTAAGATGAAACTGAGTTCAAAGCCCTCATCCAAGGCGGCGTGTAAATACTAGAGGCATAAATTCAAATAAAGGTAGATATTCGTTGCGCATCCAGCAATGCAATGAAGATCCACCCAACCTGCAGAAGCACGACGCCTCTTCTGATCCTTGTGGGCCATGCTTTAAGTTAACTATTCTTTTTCGATGCGATTCAAGTAGGGTAACAGAGGCAAATAAGGTCTGTGAGTTTATCTGGACTAAAGTTGAACACAACCTTAATTTCGGTTAAAGTTGTTTAATGCATAGGCCAACTTGAAGTTCCACAATACAGTTTTGGTGATGTGTAAGTTTGTGTATCAGTAGTCATTAACTAGTTGTAGTGTTTTGGATTTCAGGCAATTGTACCAAGAGGCAATGGAGGCTAGCTTAGACTGTTTCACCAACAGACTTGCCAATTTACTAGTGATGGAATACCAAGTTTTCCTCTGCTAAGTTACCAAGAAATAAAAGAGCAAGAGCATATAGTTTACTTTCCCTCTTTAGTGGAGATTTGCTGAGGGTTGAAGAATAAACCAAAAATTCTTATTCGCTATTGTCTGTGTGTGGAGATGGCAATTTTGCAAAATAGTACTATAGAATAATATCGAGTATTTAAGCCTCAAATTTGTACTACTAGAACATTTTTCACAACTGGAGGGGTTTGCCAACTCAAACAACATCGGTGGTTTCTTACCAACCACAAGTTAGAGTCTTCATCTCAACTACTCTTCAGTGTTGATGTAATGAAAACACTTGTGGGGAGCGGGTGGACTTTTGTAAGGGGGGTATCACATTATCTGAATATGATGCTATAACTGGTGAATAAGAGTGGTGAATATTGTATTGTATCAAGCTAGAGGGAATCATTGCGACCCTATCAGAATGATCTTACACAACTCGAACCGAGAAAGAATTGAACTTGAACAAAAGAGTTAAGGTATTAGCTTTCATAATTCTTTGATAGCCGTATCGTTTTAGACACAGTTAGACTCTTACTACCAGACGCATAGCCATTCAGAAAGATGCATATAGATGCTTTAACTGAACTGAACCTTGCTTCACGTGTGAAATACTGTATTCTTGTGAGAGAAGTACTTATTGTAAAAGCAAAAGTACTTGTTGCATCAACCCTCATATCTCCACCTATTGATCTTATAATCGGATTTTTACAACTATGCAACTTAGGAGTACCACCCCTAAAGTTCACCACAGTTTAAATCAATAGCTCATAAGGAATATACATAGTCTTCAAACACATACGTGGTATTCCAATACTTGAATAGAACGGTCACACAATAGCGATGAACAACCGTCAAATTTCAGAAGCTCCTTTCATTATTTCGGATATAGCCATCCTGTCAAAATCCTCAATTGCATGCATGATAGCTAGTACGACGACTAAACTAGTTCCAAATACTGAACAGTTGTAATTTTCTAGTATTATTGGTTAAGTGAAGCATTTTGTGTCAGAGGAGGTGTCACAGAAAGAAATGTTTCTTCCTATATAAGGTCAACCTTTCTCGTTTGTCAACAACCCCTTTGACTCAGATTAGCCACCCACCATGTCCCAACCTGAAACTCAATTAAAGTCTGGCGCATGCAACACCACAGCACATACCATGTCAGACTTATACGAACAATACACCATGGTTGATGACGACAATTTCGGCGTCAAGTCTCTGGACTCGACTGATAGCTCGACTCCAGAGTCTTTTCATGATGAAGATACCGACACCAATAACACCAATGAACAAGAGCCAGAGCAAGAGTTGGCCACCGACATTGCGATGCTCAAGACCAAGCTGTTGCCCACGTTGTTTGAAGACGAGGCTGAGACTGATAGTGAGTTTGACTTCACATGGGAAATAAAGGATTGGGCAGGCTTACACAAACGCGCGCTGTCCGACCCATATGTCCACAATGGCGTGAGATACAGGTTATTGCTATTTCCGCAAGGCAAGAACCATGGCGAGGTGTCACTATTTCTGGAGGCGACTCCCGACTTGCCCGAGTCTGAACCAGTTGATCCTGATTGGGCAGTGTGCGTCCAGTTCGGTCTCGTCATGTGGAACCCCAACGCTCCCCATGTGTTCCAGAGCATGGTGGCTCACCACAGATTCGACACCGAGGATGGTAGCGACTGGGGCTTTTCCCGGTTCTACGATTTGAGACGCCTGGCTTCAAGGCATCTCGAAACGCAAAATGCCCTTTTGGAAAAGAATGTCATGAACATCACGGTGGTTGGCCGTGTGCTCAAAGACCCCACTGGAGTTCTGTGGCACAATTTTGTGCGATATGACTCCAAGCGGGTCACTGGATATGTTGGATTGCGTAACCAGGGTGCCACATGCTATCTCAATTCGCTTCTACAGTCTCTGTACTTCACCAATGCATTCCGAAAGGCTGTTTTTGGCATCCCCACTGGAGCCAATGACCCCTCGAGCGCTCGGGTTCCCCATGCATTGCAGCGACTCTTTTACCAGCTGCAGACTTCTGACAAACCTGTGTCTACGCTTGAGCTCACTCGTGCGTTTGGATGGGACTCAGCCGATGCTTTTACCCAGCACGACGTTCAAGAACTTGAACGAGTACTGATGGATTCTCTTGAAGGATCCATGAAAGGAACCGGTGTGGAAGGTGCTCTTTCTGAGCTGTTCGTCGGTCAGATGAAGTCTTTTATTCGATGCATCGACGTGGATTACGAATCATCTCGATCAGAAGATTTTTGGGATGTACAGCTCAATGTCAAGGGCATGCAGGGCCTCGAAAACTCTCTACGAAACTACATTGAAGTGGAGCTCCTTGATGGCGAAAACCAGTATATGGCTGAAGGCTATGGTCTGCAGGACGCACAGAAGGGTGTCTCGTTCCAGTCCTTCCCTCCTGTACTGCATCTCCAGCTCAAACGATACGAATATGACTTCGAGCGTGATTCAATGACAAAAATCAATGAACGCTACGAGTTCCCTCCCTCTGTTAACCTCGCACCTTACCTTGATCGAGACGCTGACATGTCCGAATCATGGGAGTACGAACTGCATGCGGTATTGGTTCACAGCGGGGATCTCAACACTGGTCATTACTATGGTCTTCTAAAGCCTGAGAGAGACTCGCCTTGGTTCAAATTTGATGATGACCGTGTCACAAGGGCGACTACCAAGGAGGTGTTTGAGGACAACTTTGGTGGTGATGGTCTAAACTCCCATAAGCCCATGACGGCTCGTCAGCAGCGAAACATGCGCTACAAACGTCAGACTTCTGCGTACATGTTGGTTTATATCCGAAAGAGCCGCTTGGACCAGGTATTGGGTAAGGTTCATGACTCAGACGTCCCTGCCCATATTCCCAAGGAACTGGAGGAAGAGGCAATTGTAGAAAACCGTCGACGACAAGAGATGGAAGAGCAGCATTTGTACATGCCCGTCTGTGTCTCATCCGCGTCTCAGTTCAAGAGCCATCACGGCTTTGACACTGCAGTTTGGTCAGGGGTTTCCATTGTGCCCGATGACTCTGAACATTATAGCGTTCCTGAAACTATACGTGCACTCAAGACGTGGACATTGGCTGAGCTACAGTCAACGGTGGCTAATAAGCTGGGCTTTGAATCACCCTCGCAGATTCGTTTGCGTGGATGTGTTAAACGAAAGAATGGTACTATCCGACCAGATGCTGTCCTTGTACCACAGTCTGCGGAAGAAACACTAGAGGAAACTCGTGAGCGTATTGCTAGTCGTATTGCTGAGCTTCGTGTTTATGCCGAGGAGGTTAACGACCAAACCCCTTCGCCTACACCCACCCAGAGTATAGTATTCCTGAAGCATTTTGACGTGAATCAACAGTCTCTGGTTGGTGTTGGCCATGTTTTGGTAGACTCTGGTGATGTGGTAGGCTCAATCATCCCCAAGATTATCTCGTTCATGTCGTGGGACCCTGCCACTCCAATTGCACTGTTTGAGGAAATCAAACCTCGAATGATCGATATCATCAAGTTAGACAAGACATTTGAGGAGGCAGAGATTCAGAGCGGTGATATTATTACCTTCCAACGTACTGATTTGACCCCGACGACCACTGTTCGATGTCTCGACCCCCCTCAGTACTACGACTTCCTCAACAGCCGAGTCCGGCTCAACTTGATGTCTCGATCATCCCCCGAGGATGAATCAGCCTGCAGGTCTTTGTGGGTGTCTAAGAAGGATACCTACGAAGCGCTTGCGTCGGCAGTTGGACATGCCCTGGGAGTTCCGGGTACTCATGTGCGTCTCTTTGTGACCAACAGCGACTTATCTCCTCGAGTAGCTATAAAAAGCAATAGTGGTCCTGTTTCAACGATTTTGTCTACCAATTATGTCACCTCCCACAATCTTGTGTTTGCCTACGACATTCTGGACATGAGCTTAGCTGAGCTGGAGACCAAGCGAAGCGTGACAGTGGTTCTTTTGCGAAACGGTCTAAACACTGATGAAAAATACACGTTCTTGTTGCCAGAAACTGGCCATGTGAGTGATATTGTCGCATGTTTACAGACCCAAGCAGAAGGCCTTTCTACTGTGCCCCTGGAGGCTCTCAAGCTGTGGTTCTTCACTGACGGTCGTTCGGCTCAGTATTTCAATCCCAATGAGTCTCTCAAGCGTTTCCCCGACGACGTCACTATCTACGCTGGAATCATGACAGCTGAAGAACTGGCAGTTATCCGACATGAGCAGCAGGTAGCTAACCAGGTTCCTCAAGTAGAGACTGTTGATGCGGACGGTACAGTAGTCATGGCACCTACACCTGAAATCCCTGCTTGTCCACACAAATGGGTCAACTGCTTCCATTTCTGGAAAGACCCCATGCGACCCCACTCTGTCCCGTTTTCTTTTGGAGCAACTCAAGGAGAATTGTGGCCTGACACTAAGTTGCGGCTAAAGAAGGTTACAGGCTATTCCGATCAGGTATTTGACAAGATCAGGTTTGCTGTCGTTAAGGACGATACATATGGCGAGCCCCTCTACCTTGGTGATGACGATGAGTTGTTTTCCCTGATTGTGGACAACTGCTTGCTGGGTCTAGACCATGTGGATAAGACCCCTTACAAGAAGGGATATGGTGAGCGGGCGATTTTCATCAACAAATAAGTTGGAAAGTTGTGAGGTAATGCAATATATATAATATTGGAGCAATATTAGTGAGGCTGGCTTGTAGTTTTGAAGACAGCAGTTTTGGCATGCCATTTTCATTCATGTAGTGAATATACTGTAATCTGTTCTGAATGAAATCGACAGTAAAAAAAAAGTAGGAATATAATCAAATCCTTTTTTCATCTACTCCATCTTTTTTGAATTATATAATTTGTGGGACATCATTGTGTCAAGACTGAACCTTATTCCAAGATCCTACTTCATACATGCAACAGAAATAAACTGTGAAATTTTCAATTCTAACCTACTACGAGCATGTCAGCTAGACCTAGAAAAGGAGGAAAGGATGCCAAATCGGGGATAAATATTCCCGGTGCAATGCTGGATGAGCTCCGAGAACTCGGACTGTCTAATGATAGGCCTACTTACAGCGGCGGTAAGAAGCGTAAGTCTAGTGGCAGTGGTGGTAGTACCCGTAAGGAGCTTCGTAAGCAAGAACGCCAAGCTAAGAAACAGCGCCGAGAGGAGAGTCGGGATGAACATAGGGCCGATAGAAAGAAGGTTACTAAGCCGTCTCTGACCAAACCAAAGGCAAAGCCTAAGCCTAAGCCTAAGCAAATCCAAAGCTCCAAAGGTAGATCAGTCACATTTGCTGCCAAGGACAGAGTCAGGGAGTTTGGACATTCTGACGAAGAACACGAAGAATATGATCAAGATTCTTTGTTTGCGGGTGACAGTGATATGGATGAGGAAGAAGATATTGATGATTCTTTATCTGTGGCTGACACCATGGCTTTGCTGAAACGCAAGAAGGGCAATGAAACAAGAGAGTGCGAGAGTGAGGAGGAGGATCTAGACGACACTCTTTCTGTTGCTGATACTATGGCATTACTGCAGGCTAAAAAGGGGAATAAGCCGATGGCCAAGAAGGTTGAGATCGACGACGAAGATGATCTTGATGACTCCATGTCAGTTGAGGACACCATGACTTTGTTGAAAGCGAAGAAGACGAAAAATGCAAAGTCTAAGAAGGCCGAGAGTGATGAAGAGGATCTTGACAATTCCTTGTCTGTTGCTGATACCATGGCTTTGCTGAAAGCGAAGAAGACGAAAAATGCAAAGTCTAAGAAGGCCGAGAGTGATGAAGAGGATCTTGACAATTCCTTGTCTGTTGCTGATACCATGGCTTTGCTGAAAGCGAAAAGGGCTCAAAACACTAAAGTTAAGAAGGTTGAGAGTGATGATGAAGAGTTAGATGACTCCATGTCTGTCGAAGACACAATGGCTTTGTTGAAGGCTAAGAAGGGCAAGAAGTCAAAAGTAGAGAAGGGTGAAAGTGACGATGAAGAGTTAGATGACTCCATGTCTGTCGAAGACACTATGGCTCTATTAAAAGCCAAAAAAGCTAACAAGGTAGAATCCAGAAAAGTCGAAAGTGACGATGAAATTGATGAAGATGATTTTGACGTTGACATGTCCTCAGAAGGAGAGGAACTGTCCCTTGCAGACACCATGGCTTTATTGAAGGCCAAAAAGGGCAAGAAGGACAAAGAAGGTAACTCGAAAACGAAAACCAAAGTCACTAAACCTGCATATTCTGATCTGGACTTGGCACTGATGAAGAAGGACGAAGAGGATATGGAATACTACGCCAAGAAGCTAGGATTCAAGAATGCTAAGAGTGCTGATCTGGGGTCAGATGATGAGCTCGGAGGTATCTTGGATGGTCTTGATATGGATTTCGGATTTGGCAGTGATTCTGATGATGTACCTGAGTTGGTAGATGAGAAACCCAAGAAGGAAAAAGCCAAAGAGAAGACAAAGAAGGAGAAGTCAAAACAGAAGGATAACCAGCTTCCCTGGTCAGATGATGATGAAATAGACTCGGATGATTTCGACTCTGACTCGGATGATGGAGCCCAAAAGGTCAAAGAAAACCCATATGTGGCACCAGTACCAGAAACTGATGCACCTGCAAAATATGTTCCCCCTTCACTACGTAAGAAGTTAGAACTGGAGGTTGACCCTGAGACCAAGGAGATGGTGGCAATTCGAAGAAAAATCAAAGGATCTCTCAACAAGCTGTCCGAAAGCAACATTGGTAGCATTATCAACGAAATTCTAAGAGTCTTTGACGAGTTTCCAAGACTTCTCGTCACTACTGTTGTCACAGAGTGTCTTTTGGAAAGTACTGCATCGGAAACTGTCTTACTAGAAACCTTTTTGCTCCTACATGCAGTGATTGCAACTATTTTGTACCGACAGATTGGTATTTCCTTTGGTGCGTTTTTTGTTCAATCATTGGTAGAGAAGTTTTTCCACCACTACCAGCTGAACTCTCCCAAGGCGTGTAATAACCTTCTTGCATTCCTTACCGAAATCTACTACTTCCAAATGATTTCCTGTAAACTTGTTTACGATCTGATTCGAAAGTTCCTTGCTGACCCTAACGAGCGAAACACAGAATATCTGCTAAAGATCGTGCGATTCTCTGGTTCGCAGCTCAGGTCAGATGACCCCACAGCGCTAAAGACCATTATCAATGACTTGCAGGCGTCTCTGGCAAACACAGAAACCAATGCTCGAACGAAATTCCTTGTAGAGTCTGTCACTGCCCTTAAGAACAACCGGCAGCAACAGCATGGTATTTCCCAGGGATACTCAGAGATGAAGATGAGACTAAAGAAGTTCATTGGTACGTTTTCATCTTACACTGTGAATGAGCCTATCTCAGTGTCTTTAGATGACATTGAGAACATCAAGACTAGAGGTAAATGGTGGCTTGTTGGTGCTGCATTCCGGAACCAAGACGTCAATGTCCATGCTGGGGATGATGCTATTGATATGAGCTCAAACACTACTCATGAGGTTCTAGATGCGGCAGAACCAAACTGGCTGGATCTGGCAAGAGAACAAAGAATGAACACCGATATTAGACGAGCAGTGTTTGTTGCCATCATGGGAGCTGAAGATTACCTCAACGCTTTGGAACGAGTAACAAAGTTACGTCTCAAGCGAGTCCAAGAG
The DNA here is from genome assembly GCA_900519005.1 of Yarrowia phangngaensis. Classification (NCBI taxonomy): domain Eukaryota; kingdom Fungi; phylum Ascomycota; class Dipodascomycetes; order Dipodascales; genus Yarrowia; species Yarrowia phangngaensis. Next base: position 2,370,428 of record ULGR01000002.1, on the reverse strand, counting down.
CGTGAAATTCCACGTGTTCTGATTCATTGCTGTTCCAATGAGAACGTGTACAACCCTTTCTACGCTCTCTTGGCTGTCAAGTTATGTGAACGTCACTCTCTCAAAATGACTTTCCAATTCACTCTTTGGGACTTTTTCCGAGAACTGGATGGTGATGACGATGACGATTCTGACGACGACGACGACGAGCCCAAAGTGAAAGTTCTTGAAGGCGCAGACAGCAAGGACCTGCTCAGAAAGACCATGAACCTCGCGAGAATGTTCGCTCAATTGACGACCGATGGAGCCATGGGTCTAAGTATCTTCAAAAATGTCAACTTCCTCACTGCATCTGAAAACATGAAGATCTTTCTGGAAATGTACTTTGTCTCACTTTTCGGCACCCTAGGCAAACGAGGTGAGGAAGGGCAGAAGAGGGGCGCTGCACGTGATCAAAAGCAATTGGCCAAGCTACTTCTCAAAATTAGGGAAAACACTTTGTTACTTCGGGGTATCCAGTACTTTGTTTCTGAGGTCGTTGTGGGCAGCGATTTAATCGTCAAGAAAAAACAGCAAGAGCGGGTTCGTTGGGGTCAGGAGGTTACTTCAGATATGGTCGATGAACTCACAAAGGTTGCATAATCTATACTATAATTGATAGAAGTTTGTATTTGTTCTAGATAATGGGTTTCGATAGAAGTTTGTTTAGCTTCACATGGGGGAACTTTTCTCTCCAAAAGATCGCAAGTGACTTTCATGTTTATGATTGGCTAAGAGGGCATAAACAGAATTTTTATTGAAAGTGACGAGCCATTACTTGGAAGCCTAATATGTCATCGAGGGTTAACATTGATGCTCTTGAATTAACAATAAAGTTTAATACAAAACCTTATCAATATCATAACTTTAACCTTATTGGCAGCTGAGAATGTCACCGATTCCATTATAGCTTAAACTCATCATGCAGATCGAGCCACCCTCCTCTCTTTATCAACATAACCATGGCACATCGAAAGCGTGACAAGAAGGTAGCGACACCAGAGTCGACGCCGCCAACAAAATCTCAGCCTGCCACTCCCAGGAAAAAACGAAAGCTCAAAAAGAAACTGTCAACTACAGTTTCTGCTCCACCTGTAAGAACCTCCCCCTTACTTCATTCTCCACTGGGGTTCTTCCTGAGTCCATTTCGACCAACAACGGCTCAATGGGCAGCAAGATACATGTATGTGTCTTTTGCGGTGATTATCCGGGCGGCTGTGGCCTTAGGACCGTTTTCAGGGTACCAGCATAAACCCATGCATGGTGATTTTGAAGCCCAAAGGCATTGGATGGAGATCACCACAAGCTTACCTATGTCTAAGTGGTACTTTTATGATCTTCAATGGTGGGGATTGGATTACCCTCCTTTGACCGCGTATCATTCTTGGCTTTTGGGTGTTATTGGTAAATGGGTAAACCCTGAATGGTTTGCATTGGATACCTCCAGAGGCTGCGAGGAATATGGTCTCAAGACATACATGCGCTTGACTGTGCTATTGTCTGAGTTGATTATTTATATTCCAGCTGTAATTTCATTCACCAAATGGACCGGGAAATACTATGGATATTATCCCACCAATTTATCGATTTCCGCCTCGGCTGTTATTTTCCAGCCCGCATTGATATTGATTGACCATGGACATTTCCAATACAATGCTGTTATGCTTGGTTTGGCTCTATGGGCTTTTGCCAACCTCAACCATCAGCGATATGTGATCGCATCCATCTTCTTTGTCGCCTCCCTTTGTTTTAAGCAAATGGCTCTGTATTATGCTCCAGTGATATTCGCTTTCTTGTTGGGACTTTGTGTGTTCCCTAAGGTCAATCTCAGACGGTTTATTGCTATTGGAGTCACTGTAATTCTGTCGTTTGCGGTATTCTTCTTACCCCTGGTCCTAGCAGGAGGACACGAACAGATCAAGCAATGTCTCATTCGAGTTTTCCCATTCGGAAGAGGTCTGTGGGAAGATAAGGTTGCCAACTTCTGGTGTGCTGCCAATACAGTGTTCAAGTTCAAGGTTAGATTTTCGTCTGAGCAGCTACAGTTGTACTCCCTGACCCTAACATTGGCTGCCATTGTTCCTGTTATGGTGATTGTTTTTTTCAACCCCAGAAGAAAACTCATTCCATGGGCGTTTGCTGCTTGTTCCTGGGCCTTTTACTTGTTCTCTTTCCAGGTACACGAGAAATCCGTTCTGGTCCCTTTGCTCCCATCCACCCTTTTGATCGCTACTTTGGACGAATCTGTCATTCCCTTGGTGACATGGATCAACAACGTCGCTGTGTTCTCGATGTGGCCACTCCTAGAAAGAGAAAACCTGCAGCTGCAATATTTTGTGGTTGGTTTCCTGTGGAATTGGTTGCTGGGCAACTTCCAACCCTCTCGACTTCTCTCAGTCACTCTTCCCAAATCCTGGTTCTGGCGTCTGGTTGTGGTGGGTTTCTATTTGGGCATGATCGCCCTTCATATCGCGGAGTACATCTACCCTAATGTTGCACGATATCCAGATTTGTGGGCAGTGGGAAATGTCCTGTTGTGTGCCCCTTGTTTCGGCCTTTTCTGGCTCTACACTCTGTATAAGCTGTATGTTCTGAGGGATGAACCCGTCCCCAAGACCATTTCCTAAGAAAGCTTCGGAGAGTAACTGGATGACACATTTTAAGACAAGGTTTTACCTGATAGGATAATGAAACCAAAAGAACTTTCCTGATAGTGTCATAGCTACCGCGTTACCTATTAAACCCAGGCACCACACCGAAACTTGTTCATTTACCCCTCGTGTGGTATCTAAAATTGTTTACACACCTGAATAGGTTAATATTTCCATAATTTTATAGCCATCAGTTTACCCAGATGTGTTCTTTCGTTACATGTACTTTTTTGTTGTAGACTTTACAGAACCATTGTGGAACAGGTGAATCTTTAAGAGCAATTACTCCAAGCAAGTGATTCGAACCCACACTGCTTGAGTGAGGCAATGCATTATCGTTTTAAAGTTTGCAACTCTAAAAAAAATGTGCATATGCAAAAACTACAGCTAAATCAAGTTTAGCCATCACAACTAATGGTACCAAAACGGTTTCGAAAGTCGAATGCTGGGCCTCGTGAGGTAAAAAGCGAGGTCTTCGGCGACAAGCAAGCCCGAAACCAGCTAGCTCAAACCTCCAAGAACTACGACAATGCCAACGAGAAACCCCGAAAGTTCAAGAACAGAGTCTCTAAGCCCAAAGATACTAGCAAGCCCAAGGTCAAGAAACCACGAGTATACACAGAAAAGGAGCTTGGTATTCCCAAGTTGAACACTGCTATCAATCCAGAGGGAACTAAGCGAGCATTGCGGGGTAAGAAGGGCAAGAAGTTTTTAGATAACGACCAGATGAACCTGCTGGTCAACATTGTCAACGAGAAGATCGATTCGCGAAACGCTAGTAAGTTGGAGAAGGCTCGACAGTTGGAAATGATTCGAGAACAGAAGCGGAAGGAGATCGAGCAACGAGAAGCTGAGAAGGAGGCCGAGTTGGAACAGAAGAAAAAGGAAATCAAGAAGAAGGCTAAGAGTAAACCCAGTAAACAGAAGGGTGACAACAATGTTGGTGAAGCAAAGAGCTCAAAGAAGAAGAGTGTCAGCTTCGCTTAAATTGATATTTAGAAGAAGGGATGGACTGGGCTATTTGTCGAATAGAAAATGTACTAATAAAGTAACGGTATTCTTGTTTTTGATTTTATTTTATTTTTGTTTTTTTGCACCAACTGCTTAATTTGTGAGTTTTTAGTATATTACATGAGAATTGTAAGGCAGATGTTGGTATGCGAAGACCATCACTATTTGGCGCTATGGAAAAGCTGTCAACTTTAGTGATTATCAGATGGTTTCTTCTTTGATGCCTCCACATTTCCTTGTGAGGTCTCTTAGCTTTTCAACTTCTAAATACTGTAGCCTGGTTCTTCTTTATTGGTTTGCTCGCAATGATAATCTAAATCAGAATAGTTGACTGGGCAGGGCAGTTTTACTTATAGACTCTCCTAATCAGATATTCAGGCTATGTAACCATTCACTCGGATACTGAGCAAGAAGGATGCTGTTTATTATACTAACAGCAGAAGTTCGAAAGCAGACGAGGCTTCCAACTCTCATAGAGGTGGAGCAAGAGCATACAGCCTCAAGCACAGCTACATGGGAGAATTGTCAGTTGAAGAAAAATTCCTATTTGGTAGCCTTTGTCTTCTATTCAGTTCTAACGCTAGAACGGAAAAATCTTGGGAGCCTCCCACAATGAATTTATAAAAGAAGCGATCTGTTGATGCTACTTTGCACAAACCCAAGCAAATCGAAACATTGTAGCCTTCTTAAAAATGAATACCAGGATCTATGTAATTGGCTTGTAACTCCAAAATTCGGGTTGGGAAAGATAATACTCTCAATGCTGATTAAGTTAACGTTTGTCTCGACATCCATAATGTAAAGCTTGGAGAAGTCTTAACAGACTGGTTATTGATTTGATTTTTCCGGTAAGTCTGGTCCAAGACCACTTTGTAGATTTAAATTTATTTCTGTGATACCCTAAGAGATCTTACTGTGGATATCAACTTTGCACTATTGCATTGCATTATTGTGGTATATTTCCATTGTCGAATTAGAGTTTAATACATGATGACCATAATCTAAAGCTTAATTGGTGAAGGAGTATCAACGAATAACTCTTCGGGATCTTATTCGGGGTTGACAGAGTGCTGGTGCACCCTAATTTTAGTAGACAAACAGGAACACTACTTTTATAGCTTTCAATTGATCATTCACACTCTATTTCTGTAATATTTGTATCTGTAGAGATAAGGTTTTTGATGCAAGTTAAGGTGGACAAGTCCATGCCATATGCAGCTCCATAACATATATACTGAGATAAAGAATACATAGCATGCATGCGTTGAATATATAAAGGCTCTAATCTCTCCAAAATCTGACTTCCAATATTACAACAATGCTTCGAAAATCAACTCTGGTAACACTCATTACCACCGTCAGTGCAATCTTCCCTACTCGAAACTACTTCGACTCCACCTCTGCCGAGTGTGCCACTCTATCCAACTTCATGGCACCTTACTCGGGTGTTCGGATCTGGTGTGAGAAAAATCTCATTGATGGCAGTCGAGACCGGCTGGCTATGTCTGTTTGTCAAAACGGGCAGACATTTGACTACACCATTGCTGATGGCACAGGGTGTTCGGATTTCTCTAACATGCTTGAGTTTCGAAACAATTTGGCTGAGAGTATTTATGAAGATTGGGAATTTGGTCATGGCAAGTTTAAGCTGGTGCGACGTAAGGAATACGCCGGCTCAGATTTCCCCGTTTACTGGCCCCATAAGCTTGTAGGTGGTATCTTCAAGTGTCCTGAGGATGAGGAATGTACAAATGAGAATGCTATTCCTTTTGTGCCTTTACTAGCAGACGAACCCTGGAACTTCCTGCGTAAGAAGACCCGATCGAGAATGACTGTCAGGTTTCCAATCCTCTACTCTCCTGACTTCACCAGTCATTATGATCCTCACATTAAGAAAACCAACGATTGGGCAGCCTATCTAGATATCAATGAACAGTATAGCCCCACTACTATACCATCTCACTATGACGAACCTGAATACGTTGAGGGTGACGACTCCCTCGCACTTGAAACCAGAAGCCTCAAATCCAACCTAAAGAATATTGAGTCAAAGTTCACTGCTAAAATCAATGAACTGACTGATCATTATTCAGGGGCACTTCAACAATACAATCCCAAGCATGGGGTTCTCGGCTTGCTCTACCATCTCCGAGTAAACTTGGACCTTGTTCAAGCTAAGCGAGCATGGCTTCAAATAGCAAAGTTATATAACTAGCATGAATATATTCAATCTACTTAGAAATCCCCAGTTCAAAAAACACCTGTCTGGTGTCCACTGTGGCTCTTCGCACATCTCTTTTGGGATGGTCTAGAAGAGGCGTTAGAGATGAAATAATCCGTTGCTTGAATGGAACAATTTTGGGGAGGTCTACAGTAGACGCAAATGCCCCAAGACACTGTAAAGCCTTGATAGAGACTGCCGGAGAATCTCGGGTAGCATCTAGTAGAGAGGGAACGAGTTCATCGAGGTATGAGGCAGCAGTATCTGGGGTTTCTCCGATTGTAGCCAAAATCGTATCAATTCCGGCTGTTTTGACACGCGCTTCGTCCACGTTCAGAGAGTCTACCACCAGGGCCATGATAGATTCTAATGAGGGAGCCACAATAGAGCTAGGAACGCTGTTAACAATGTTAGAAAGAGCCACAACGTAGGGTACCCTATCTGATTGGTTATCAGTATATGCTTGGACAAGTTTAGGAACAACTGAAACAAACAGCTTTTGTTTAAACAGCTGGCGTACCAGAATGTTGTTTTGTTTTACAAACAACTCGTCATCTCCCAAAAGAATATCAAACGATTTGGCGGCAATGAGCCCTTTCTCAGAGGCAAGCATTGTTACCAGAGTGTCCACAAATAGAAAAGCCTTGGGGTCATTCTTGAGCAGCCATCCCTTGAGAATCCATGATGCAGATTCGATTGAATGTGAAGTCGCAGACTCAAGCAGACCAGTGACAAACTCGATAGATTGGGGAGAGGTCTTGGGATCAATCCATTTGTTTGATAGCAGTCCAGCAAATCTGAGATAAGAACGTCTCACAGATGGACAAGAGCTTTGAGAAAGTGTGCTGATGACACTTCGAAGAAGAACAAAGGGGTCGTCCAGTTTGGGAATCGTCAATTCTCTGGAAAGAGGAGCAGAGCATGCAGTCAACAGTGCCATGTTTTCCACTGGTTTATCCAAAACGTTGAATTTGGGTGAAACTGTATCTGAAGAAAACAACTCACTGGAAGATCCATCAAAGAAGAGCGCAAACAGTGAATCTAACAAAACCTTTTGTTTTTCAACAGGACATTGTCTGATAATTGCAGAAAGAACTCTACCTGCGGCATCCTTAACTTGAGAAGAGGCAAGAATCTCTGGTGGTGTTGCATCAAAGACACTCTTGAAAAGTCTAGGGAAAGTCGACTTCAAGTAGCTTGAAGAGTCTTCAGATTCGTGTTCTTTGAGGGCACATAGCAATGTTTGGAGCAACAAAGTAGGGTACAAGGTAGTACACTTTTCTTGAACAGTTCCCATGTGGCTAAGTAGCCGAATCTGTAAAACCTCAATCAACGACTTGGAAGAGGTGGACAGTTTTGCTAAAACTGATAGAAGGAACATCAGACGAGCTTTGTCTTCTTTCGAAGAGTCGGTCGCAGGGAGTTCAGAAAGAAGAGCAGGAAAGGCAATATTCTGGATAACTGTTGCATTAGATGGTTTCTTAGCGATCAGCACAAGAGCATCTACAGCTGCCTGGAGGGTCTTGGTGTTAGGATCATTAATAATTACATCATCCAAGTAACGAACAATCAGCTCCACATCAGTTTGGGACAAGAAAGTTTGTTCAGCAATGTTGATGGCAGCTGAGAATCCCTTAATGGCGAGAATTCTCACAGCAGATTCTGTTTCAGGCGAAGAAGACAGTAATGCTTTCGCCAAAACGTCAAATATTTTATCTTTGAACTGAGGTAAAGCTTCAGTTGGTGCTTTCAGGAAAATAAGAAGAATCTCGCAACTTGCAGTGAGAGTAGCCATCTGGACATCTTTACTGCATGCAGCAAGAACAGCAGTTAAAGCTGGAGGGGTAAGCTTTTCAGCTACAAAGTTATTAGCCAACGAAACAGATGCTATGATTTGGGCTGCTTGCTGGCTGAGACGGTTGGTAGGCTCTTTTAGCTTTTCCATGCAGTCAGAATCGACCTCTTTGAGGTATTCCTCTAGTTGAGACTGATCTCCATGATCTCCCAACAATTCTGCAATCCTTTTTAGTACAGTGAGAGTCTTACCAGCCAGTTCAGGCTCACTTCCATGTAGGACCTCGTATTTGGTACCATCCCAGACCTGCTTCCATTGACTAGCGGCAATATCTGAACCATAGCCTTTCAGACAAGCTGCAATTGTATCTAGAGTGTCAGCCTTCACGGAAAGAGACGACGAAGTCAATTTTTCTAGCAATGCTGGAAAGACCAGCTTCTCAAAGCTTTTAGCACTGGACAGGGCCTCTCGAAGAGCGACTTTCAACTGATCTGCGGTAATTTTATAGGGGTCATTTTTGGGAGGTCGAAATGTAATTGGGAAGTAGCAAAAGGTGGCATCAAAAAGTGGCTCAACCTCTTTTTCAGGAACTGTTAGGTTTGTATGAATCCATGAATTGATAGCAAAAGATTCTAAAAGATTTCGAGGGTCTTTCTCTCCACTTGTGACAGTCAGAAAGCACAGGATAAACTTGTCCTGAGATGACTGAGTAGATTTTAAACTCTGGCTCTTGTTCTCTGTGAGATACCCCAACAATGTGTATGTCTTGTGTCGCACCACTTGAACATGAGAGCTTGGAACGTAGTACTTGACAATACTGTCAATAATTTGTTGAATGCTCAACGATCCGATCGCAGTCATAGTAACCACAGCATTCATAGCATCCAACACTTGACCAGTGACAGGTTCGTCAGCCATTCGTTCACTGAGAAATTCAACAACCACAGAAAGCTGTTGTTTAGTGAGTTTCTCCTTCGGCAATCCTGCCAGGGTATCTGCAATACATTGGATAGCTGATTGACGGGTTTTAGAATCATCAGCCACAAGGTAGTCACCCAAAAGTTGGACCAGATCCACTAACTTGGCCTGATCTGAGGCGATCAGCTCAGCTATTTTGGAAGCGTCTGCTGAGGAATCAGCTGCCCCAACCATATACTGGTTGACTAAAGGGTCCATGTTGGTTAATATGAACAGTGGTTGGATTTAGTCATGTCCATGCAATAGAAAAACGTAGTTTTAGTTAAAGTTTGTAGTAACGATTTCGGTGACATTTAATAAATGCAGTCAAGAATTCACATGTAGGTTGGCTTTTTAATAGAACCTTGTTCAAAGGCAACGTTGTTTTAACTAAAAGCTATTAAAAGATGATACCCCCAATTAATGCCATCAATGATTTCCTAGTTGAAATATTCATTGGGGTAAGTACCATCCCTTGGCATCAGTGGTTTAAAATAAATACTAGTTGTAAAACATCACTTTCTGAGTTTTTAGTTTTCTCTGTCTTATCCTCCCTGTCTAGGGTAAACTCAGTCACCGTCACAACAATAAAGTTTCACGTCTCTCTTCAACTCACAACAACATGGACGTGGATTCGGATATTGCTGCTGAGTCTGTGGCTCGTGTTTACGCGGATGTCAACAGCAACATGCCTCAGTCGTACTGGGACTACGACAAACTGACACTTAAATGGGGCCAGCAGGACAACTACGAGATCATCAAGAAGATTGGGCGGGGCAAATACTCAGAGGTATTTGAGGGCATCAACATTGTCACCAAAGATCTGGTGGTGATCAAGGCTCTTAAACCCGTAAAGCGAAAGAAGATTAAGCGAGAGGTCAAGATTCTGCAGAACCTGGCCGGTGGTCCCAACATCATCTCATTGATAGAGACCGTTCGAGACACCCAGAGTAAGATGCCAGCCTTTATCTTTGAGCACGTGCAGAATCTCGATTTCCGGGCCTTGTACCCGCAGTTTTCGGACTACGACATTCGATTCTACATGTATGAGCTGCTTAAGGCTGTGGATTATAGTCACTCAAAGGGCATCATGCATAGAGATGTCAAGCCTCACAATGTTATGATCGACCATGAAAAGCGCAAGTTGAGGCTTATTGATTGGGGTCTGGCTGAGTTTTACCATGCTGGAACCGAGTATAACGTCCGAGTGGCCTCCCGGTACTTCAAGGGCCCTGAATTGCTCGTGGACTTCCAGCTATATGATTATTCCCTGGATTTGTGGTCCTTCGGCGCCATGTTTGCATCCATGATTTTCAAGAAAGAACCATTCTTTCACGGAACCTCCAATACAGACCAGTTGGTGAAAATTGCTCGAGTTTTGGGAACAGAAAAACTTTGGGACTACTTGGAGAAGTATAATATTGAACTGGGGGCTGAGTACGACGACATTGGAACCTATCCGGCTAGACCATGGACAAAGTTTGTCAACTCTGAGAATGAAATGTACATTTCTCCTGAAGCGTTAGACTTGCTTGACAATCTGTTAAGGTACGACCATCAGGAACGTTTGACGGCCAAGGAGGCCATGGCTCACGATTATTTCAAGCCGGTTCGAGTTCGTGAGCATGGTGAGGCTGAGTAGAAGGTGTAATATAGGTTATAGTGGAGTATTAAATGTTTGTAATATGAATCACTATGTGTGATGGAAGGATCTCTGAAGCCCAATAATGTCGGTCGCATGGGGGCTCTGAAGAATTCAGTAGGGCCGCATAGTATATTTAGCTAGGCTTTTTGTGTGAGTTCACTTCATTTAATGCTCTTGTGCCCTCCATAAGCCCATCCAATGTTGACAATGATGGGATTAAGAAGATAATCAAAACATCTGACACTATTGTAATCTTCAGAAGACTTCCTTTCTTCTTCATTTATTTCTAAATTCCGTTTAGTCTGATGTCACTGGATCTACAAATAGCACAAGTAGTATAGGTTTCTGGTTGTTCAGTGATATATACTAAAGTTGATATAGCTGTAACGATTTTGTTTCTAGTCACAGAAGTTTTAGCTGAATTCCGTAATGCCATGTGGGCTAAATAATGAGGAATAAAGTCCTCTAGTTATTTTGCATCAAGTTGATTTCGATGTAGTTATCGTCCTTCAGAACATTCTTTTGTGTAGGAATGTTGATGATGTCTGTTTCGGGTAGATAATTCAATACCTCATGATTGCCTCTTCCTGGTTAAATAACGGATTCCATTTTCTCAAATATATAGGCGTACTGCTAATTAGCTATGCGATCCTATTATAATAATTACAAAAGCTGATACTCCTTTTATCTATAGAAATGTTCAGGTAGTCTTAGCACTCTTAAAGAACTGTTTAGCGCTACGAGTTATTATGCTATTAAATATTAAAAAACGGCAACACCAGACATTATATTATAAGTACTATTCTATTTTTTTATTTCTTTTTTATGCTTAGTTTCGCAGCCAATCATTGGTGGCCAGGCATAAACAATTCTACCAAGCAAATGTCCGATCGAAACATAATGGACAAACTTAATTCATTTGTGTTTGGAGATTAGGTTACGGTTTAGATTGAAACTGACAGATGATAACCACTATAAGCATTGGCTCATAACCAATCGCTTACCTTCCGCTATGTGTCACACTACAAACGTCTAGAATTTCGGTGCGGGGACCTCATTATGATTGTTAATTGATATCTCTTAATTTGTTTTTTCGCTGTCTAAAGCCCAACCTCTCCGATCCGGCCCGATCCGATGAGGTCACGTGCATGGATATCATGTTCAATGACTCTACTGCAACTTTAATTCGTTTAAGTTTCGGCGGATTTTTTTTTCACGCCTCCAAACCTTAACCAACTTTGGAGTATATAGTCTTATCTCCCTCCCCTTAATTTTAACCAGACAGTTCGTTCTGACACAAAAACGACAAGAATGAAGTTCTTTGACTCTAAGCATTTCTTCAATTACTCGTGGGAGCACGTGTCCATTGCCAATTGGAAAAAGTACCCCAACGAGGTGTCCACCCATGTTGTTGCTGTGGATGTCTTGCGAAGAGAAGTTGATGCCCAGACTGGTATTCTTCGAACCGAGCGTCTCATTACTTGCAAGCAAAGCGTGCCCAAATGGCTGCTTGCCCTTGTTGGCGGAGAGGAGGTTTCTTATGTCCGAGAAGTATCCGAAGTTGATCCTAAGGCCCGAACAGTGACTATGCGATCAACCAACTTAACCATGAACAACCTGCTGCTTGTTTTTGAGACCTGCACTTACTCTCCTGACCCTGAGAATCCTGCCACTAAGACTGTCTTCCAGCAGGAGGCTCAGATTACCGCATTTGCATCCTGGAAACGAATCTGCAACAAGCTGGAGGACTGGTCTGTGGAGAGATTTGGCCAGAATGCCCTTAAGGGCAAGATGGGATTTGAGGGAGTTTTGCAGAAAGTCTCCATGGACGTGTTTGCTCGAGAGAGTGTTTCTCTTTCCTAAACTTGGCTACTAAAAAAAATCATGGCATAGACCATGTCGTGCCCCAATGCAGGGCATTATATTTATAGATGCATTGTATATACTAACTGACTGATTTGCTATCAACTGTGGCGAAATTTGATTACCCCAATTTTTGAGAGTAGTATATTATGGTTATTATTCAGGTTAGAGTTTTCTAGAAAAAGTGTGGGGCAAAATTGAAATTCAAAAGCTGAAGCCGGGTAGAATCAGAAAATGCAACAAAGCTCTTCTTGTAGGATTCCCAATGGTTTGGGATTTCTCCCACTGAAATCCGCCTGATATTCCAATAATTATCCCATTTTCCCCACCACGGAACTTTCCGGAACTCCGCCATTCCGATCTCCCAAATGAAAGAGTTTACCTGTTTAGGCTACTTTCCTAGGCAAGGGTAGCAAACTGAACTAAATGTCTCATAACCTTTACAAGCCGCAACAACTTGTCGGATTTGTTGTTGTTGTTGCATCTGTGGTTACATTGTTGATTATTGTGGGGTGGTTTGAGGTTTTAATATATTTTATGATAATTTGCATTCATGACAATAGACAAGCCATTCCGATAAAGTAATTCCATCTGTGTGGTGTTTCTTTTTATGGCCATTTTCAGGTCTCACATAGCTCAGTTAAGTTGACCTAGCCGATGTTCGTTTTGCAATTAGCCTATCTAAAATACTAAAAAAATAAAGACTCACTCACCACTTCTCTCCGTTTTCATAGTTGGTCTCTAAGCAGGTTATCTAACTGGGTTTGGTACTTAAAACCATAAGTTGTAGGAACAATTCTGAGTCTAGGATTGCGGCACACACAAAACCTGGCTGCTTGATTGTGGAGTGGAGCCCAGTTCAAGTTTTTTCAATGTCTAGTTCAAGAGTCCACTGACTTTGAAGACAATTGACATCTTAAACAAAAAAGAAAAACGATTTCATAAAAGGGAAGAAAAACTTGAGGGTAATGAGACATCCAGAAACTTTGTGGGCCATGCTTTGAATCGGCTACGCCAAACCCTTCTCATTAGTTAGATCCTAGTCAAAAAGTGAGTATTAGAAGTTGTACAAATTTATGCATTCTAAAAAGTATCACCTTGTTTGTGTCCAGATCGATGACCTTTTCTTGCTATTACGATAATTGTACATTGATATAAATAGGGGCTACATAAACATGAGCCGGGTGCGCCGTCTTTCGGCCTTGTGGTTGATGCCCACATGACGGTTGCATTGAGGGAGGCCATCCACGCTGTAGTATTCGTCATGGTCTAGCTCGTCCCCACATGTGGAACAGACCAAGCAGGCCTTGTGGTACCGGAGAAGAAGTCCGTTATTTTCAACGGTTTCGAGGCATTCTCCCTCAATGCCTTCACCACAGCCAGAACAAATGGAGTTGTTGGCGATATGGTAGCATTGTCGGCAGTATGGCCAGTCATGCAGAATATAGAACTCCATGCCAGTTTGACCTGGGAAGTCACATTCGCATCCGTGGCATTTGAAACATTCCCGATGCCATCTTCCTGATAATGAGTGTTTGGCAGAAACAGCTTTACCCATAATAGGCTTATTACATCCGCGGCAAGGAGTTTTGAGTTTCTTTCCTTTCTTAGTGGGTTGAGTTGTGCTTGGGGCGGTTGTTGGGCCTGCATCCTCGAAAGAGAAGGACTCCATTTCCGGCTGCGGAGGTATCAGAGATGCTGAGGTTGAACTACTACACGATTCCATAGGTGTCGTTGCAGTGGTATTGATTGTCATGTTTGATAGTCTAGAGTCGGTACTATCTTTTGATGATCGAGGTGATGGTCCAGAGTTTTCAGTCTCATTGGTGTAATTGTAAGTGGGTTCCAAGAGTGACGATTCACCATGGTGTGTGGGAGAGACACTTTTATCATTCGAGTACTTCTCTTCAGCAAAACTGTCACTTTCAAATTTGTTATCACTTTGATATGAGGTTCCCAAAATTTCAGGAGAGTCTCTGGAGTCACTTTTGTTAGAAACCGGCTGTTCTTCAGCTAATGAGAACGACCCGTTGGTAGTCTCACCCTCGTCATGAGAAGGATGAATTTGGTTGTGCGATAGTGATCTGCTATCATCTAAGAATTCCCCATATCGCCCACTTCCAGTGTAGACTTGGTCTTCTCCATAAGAAGATTCATAATTAGTGTAGGAATGTTCCTCGTGTCGAATTTCGTAAGACATTGTCTCACTGTAAATCTGTTCTTCAGCCCCTTGGGAGTATGCGATATGAGACAGTTCATCCCTATCTTCAGCACCTGGTGGGTAAGCTATATAAGACTGTTCGTTCCTGTCTTCAGCACCGTAGGACTCGCCTTGGTCGTACACCTGCTCAGGTTCAGCAAATGAGAAAACATCTTGAGGGCTATTATGATTATCATTAGAGTGACTAAGCGACATGTTTTCCAAAGAGTCACAAATCTGAGGGTAAAGTTCTCCTGTCGCGTTTGATTTTTCATGGCTTGGAGGCATGACTGATTTCCTGGTAACGGGGTCGTTCGACTCTGAGTAAATCGATGATGATGTTGATACAGGCCGATTGTTGGGGACACTAAGTTTGGGTGTGTCTGAATTAGGTGAGGGGGGGTATTCGTTTTGGTACATGTCTGAATCGATGTCAGGAACTGGGTCATGGTTGGGTATATCAGTCATAGCTTTAATTTTCGCCATACTTTGTTTCCTTCTTAATGACATTGGTGGTGCGACTGGTGTGTTGGCTGTTGCGCTACTATCGTTGGCTGGGAAGTTAGCACTTAGTGGCGAGATTCCTCCAAGCTTCTTCTCCAACTCACTTAACCCCAGAATTGAGATTTCTGAAGGTCCGGCATGGAGTCTATGTCCACTTCTCACGGATGAAGCAGAGCTAGCAGTTCTACCAGACCCAGACCCTGACCCGGACCGATTGACCTCGAACCCTGCTCGCTCATAGACACTCTTGTACTGTACTCCAGGTACAAACACGGGAAAGGCACTGTCGAAATTCATGCGAGTAGGAGTCGCTACAGGCGAACGTAACGATGAGTGGATGGATGATGCTGATGATTTGAGTCCCAATGACGATTGTGACCTGCTTTCGTTTTTGTACATCATTTTTTCAGATTGAAATTGGGCTTGTTGATTAGAGTGATGAGGGGAATGTGTCAGATATGTGGCCATTGAATTCCGTAATAGGCTATTTTCCCCGTGCTTTTTTTTAGTGGCAGTGATCACTCACACTCGTAAATGTACCAGTGTGATTGATTAATTTGTTGTAGTCTTCGTAACGTACTCGTTTGTGAGAGAGCAGAGTGTTTTGCTTTTGGTTACAGCATTACCAGATTCCGTGTTAAAATTAACTTCAGGGCATTATATGATCAGGCTTGTCTATTTAAACTTTTAGCTTGGAATGTAACAAACCGTTTATGCACAGACGCGATTTAGGGTTTTGCGACAAAGAGATAGGAGTGAACCTGTGCAGGATGGTACTAGTCAATGCAGTATAGCATCTATATCAAGTGTCCACGTCAACCCCTGACGTGACAATGTGGGCGAGGGGGGTCTGAAGAAGCTCAAAGCGGAGTGGTTTTTGTTCTAAAGGTTTTGAAATAACAATTGAGACCTGTTGTAAAGAGAATGAAGGCTGCTTGGCAGCCAGCATAAACTGAAAAGATGCAAGCAGCAAGCTTGAAAAATGCAGCCATACAGACCACTGATATTACACCCCCTAAAACTATGCTTAGTGAGAATTCCCTGCATTGGCTCCACTCCCGGGTCCGCTACCAAGAGTGGTTGGCCTAGATGTATAATCGTAGGATTTAGTTTTTTGGTTGGTTTTTTTTTTTTTTTACATTTTTTTTTCTTTTTCTTTCTTTTTTTTCTCTTCTTCTTTTTTGGTGATTCTTGTAGTATATGTAACCTGGCAACTGGATTGAATAATGCCAGAGAAAAAACTATTGTGAGTTATGGGAAATTATAACGTGGCAATCATCATTCATGACCCAAAGTGGCCGATTAAGCGAAATGACAAATCTAGGTCGACGTGTGCCAGGACAAAGATTCAAGATAAATCCTATGACCATAACCACTCCAAGTGCCAAGTTAAGCTATGGTGAGTCTGACGTTTTAGTTATCACCAGCTGAATATCACGTTGTGCGGGGTACCTAAGCCTAAGCCTCTTTTCCCAATACAGCAAAAAGAAAAAACTCCAATAGTCATCTCTCAAATGCTATTAATAGGTTCTATGTATTTCTCCAGTGCGTCTCATACGCTGAGGCATATTTTAAACTTGGACAATTCTGCTCGTTAAACTCGAAATGACTTGATTGGGTCATCAAGCTGTAATTTTACTCATGCCAATAGGAATATAGCAATCATTCTTGAATGGTATATGCTCTTTTTCAACATAGAATGCTGATAATTGTAGTGGTACAAGAATGCTGATAGTTGTAGTGGTACAAGAGACGTTAGAGTTATTTTGTTGCTGTTAAACCAAGTGTTGGAACTGTGTTAACAACAGCCAACTGGTTGAACTAATCTCGAGTAAGCGCTTTTAATTTGGTCTAACATAACTCTCTTCATTCATGTTTAAGAGCCAGTTAGGTGATCTCTCCACTCTTTCCAAAATAGGGTTTTTAATAGGGCATAATAGGGTTTAGAAACAAGGTTGTTAATAAAGTTTGGCGTAGAGTTTCGTGTAATAATAGTGAGTTTGGATGGAAAAAAAAAAAACAAAGAACACGCTAACCCAAAAAAAATATTATAATAATAATAAACTGATGGTGTCAAGTCACAGCCGTATGGGGAAACGAGCGAAAACAAAACTCCTCATAAATAACTTTCATATTTTCTGTGAAACGTACTGCATGAACAACACCATCTATTAAAGATGCCTTAAATGGATGTGGTTTGTTGCTAGGACCTATCATAAGGTTTTGAAGCCTTGTCCACCATTAGTATGACACTTAAAAGAACCCAATAATGAGGCGGATATGGCGAATATTGATGAGAATGATCACAAATCCTATAACATTACTCCATACGACTACTGTGGCTTAGCTTTTATCTTGGATGTGGTTTCTTTTTTGCGGCGGTTTCATTGTGATGATATTCTCAGTTTGTTTAGCTATCCCATTGGAAAGGTGTTCTTTACTAGATTCCCAACACCTGGCCGCATAATCACTTATAACAAAAAATCCAATAATACGCCTGAGGGAACTAACAAAGAACCATGTTTAAGATATCGTAAACCCAAGCCTTGTGTGCGTCGTATGAGAATGTTGAGAAGAATGAAGCGCGTATAGCCGCCGCCTTTACACTTAAATGATCAAATAAAAGTATATCATTGGCGGCTACTGAGTGGAGGTAGCGACAAGGTATTCGCAAACCTCTTGAGAATGTATTAAGATTCCCAAACCGTTTGAAACGACAAACAGAATCATCATAGTAATTTTCATATTCACTCGATTACAATGGTGCAAAATCTAAGACAGCACAACAGAATACAATATGAATTGTGTTAATTCGTATGAACATGACAACTGGAATTCGGAAAGTTGAGAGGCTTTATGGCTATAACATGGATGACATGTTTGGAGACGAAACTGCCAAAGAAGTTGGTTGCAAGTTGAAAGTAATAGGACGAAAGAAGGCATATTAAGTAACGCACCTGAGAGCCTGTAGCTTATAGTATTTGAGATGCCTAGGCTGTTTGGCAATAGTTATCTTTGAAGGATGGCAAATTTCATTCTTTTTTAATTGCTGCGAAGAAAAACCTACTGATAGAATCTATTCCTATCAAAGTCCTTTTTCTCGGTAACACTGAATGTATCCAAATCACAGCTACCTTGTTGTATAAAGCAGCTAAGCTACTTTAGGGAAAAAGAGTTACCAAAAGGCTTCTTTAGTCAATAATATTTCTGAGAGCTTTTACTATGTTTCAGCAATCTTTGGTTTATATAATGTCATTCATTATGCCTTGAAATAGAAGTGTAACTAGAATTTCTAGTTTTGTACAAAAGGGGAACAGTGGAAACAGTCGACGCCTAAAAGTACTCATAAGTAATTCTTTTTGAAGATGTGGGTTTGTGTCCTTGTGATTTTAAGTTCACCACTTGAGTTGGTTCAGGTTCAATAATTATTAAAAGTCCAGGAATGCAGTTCGCCTTGAAATAAATCGATTACAGTTGTTACTGAATCAGCTAAATTATAGGTAAATGAAAAAAACTAATATAAATTTATTATTTGAGTTGTTTATGAAAACAAAAAAAAAGTTATTATCTCTGTAGTAAAGGCAAGGATGTAACCCTGTTCAGTCAGAGTATTGCAACAAGAAGGGCTTAGGTAAGTATTAATTTAAACGCCTGAGCATAGTATTCTCATTGAAGAAGAATAATCAGCGTGACAGCAATATCATCATCCTCAACAGTATACTCAATCTACTTGACTTGACGATATCAACAGGAGGTTTCCAATAGGGAAAGAAAACAACATGGCTTAGGTTTTAATTACTTTCACTTTGTTTTTGTCAATACCCCCAGTCGGGCATATTTACCAATCTCACATCCTCGCCAGACGGCTACACAATATCATGACCAAGTGTTTTAAACCATTGAACTTTAAAGGTATCACCCACCACCAAAACCTCAGCTAAAGCCCTAACCTCAACCACCTTAACCAAATTAAACATGGCACCACAAAAACTCTGATTCTGATTGGCACAATCAAAACCAATTTCATCAACCACCATGCTGTCTAGTTCTGCGGCGCGAGTTTTGGCGCAATCGGGTCGTCGAGTGGCTCAGCACGGAATCCGTCGAACACTGCACCAATCCAGCCGTTTTGAGTACACAAAAAGCTCCTTTGCAGGTGTCTTCAAATGGACTGCTGTCTTTGCTGGAGCCGGTACTCTAGCAATTTATATGGCAGATAGCCGGTCTGCAGTTCACCAGTATGTGGCGTTACCGATTTTGCGTCTTTGTACGGATGCTGAGACTTCGCATCGAGTTGGAATCGAGATTCTGGCTCATGGTCTTTCTCCATCCCAGAAGCAGACCGATGATGAGATCGACCCTAACCACCAGCTGGATGTGACCATTTTCGGAAAATCGAAGGGAGCTTTGACTCTGCGAACTCCCATCGGTGTTGCTGCTGGTCTCGATAAGCATGCAGAGGCCATTGATGGTCTTTTTGGCCTAGGGTTCGCATATGTAGAGGTGGGCTCAGTTACCCCACTCCCTCAAGATGGAAACCCCCTTCCTCGATTTTTTAGACTACCCAAGGATGATGCTGTCATCAACAGATACGGCTTCAATTCTGAGGGTCATTTCGCAGTCATGGGACGTCTTAAGCAGCGTCTTCTTACCGCCGTCGGTCACGAGCAGCCCCAAACTGACGCTAAGCGACATTCTCTTAGCAACGAAAAGGTTTTGGCTGTGAATTTGGGTAAAAACAAAACTGGTGATGAGGTTTCTGACTACACTGCCGGAGTCTCTCGATTTGCCAATCTTGCTGACGCCCTTGTGATTAACGTTTCTTCTCCAAACACCCCTGGACTTCGGGATTTGCAAGGAGAGGAAAAACTTGCATCTTTGTTGACCCATGTGGTTGCTGAGCGAGACCGAGTGAACTTGCCCAACACATACACCCCCATTCTGGTTAAGATTGCACCAGATCTTTCTGAGTCCGAGATTGTGTCCATTGCTGCTGCAGCTAAAAAATCTCAGATCGACGGAATCATTGTGTCCAATACCACAATCCAACGTCCTAACGTTCTTAGATCTGATAAGGCTCTTTCGTCCGAAATCGGCGGTCTTTCAGGTGCACCCTTGAAGCCTATTTCTCTCAAGGCTATCAAGACTCTTCGAAAACACATTGGAGACGAGCTCACTATCGTGGGATGTGGTGGAATCAGCAACGGTAAAGACGCTGTAGAGTTTGCTCGTGCTGGAGCCACTTTTGTCCAGGTTTACACTGCCCTGGCTTACCAGGGACCTGGTCTTCCAGTTCGAATGAAGGAGGAGATTGTCAAGGAGCTGGACGGTAAGAAGTGGACTGACATTATCGGCGTGGACGTTGACAACAAGTAGAATAGAATGTTCTGATACATTAAAAATCGTAGCTTGTTTTCATGTAATCCGATTCTAGTTTCACATCTGACTCACTATGTCTTTGATTAAGGATTCGTAAGATTGGGTTGCCCCATACTAAATATCCAGTGTCTGGATCATAACGATTGGTTACAAGGCTCAAATGAAGAAGACATATTGAAATGAAATGATTGGTTCCTTCCTTTTGTAAGTGTAGTAGCTTTTGAGCGTTTCCGCTTACGATTTGAAAATAAATATGATAAAGATAACGAAAGTCTAATATATGTAAGGTTTTACAAAGGCTGAGTTAATAATTGACGTAGTGTTAGCAGCTCTGTATGCTCTCAAATAATCTCATTAACGTAAAATTCTAATAATTCTAAGTAGTCCGGTCATACCTCATCTTGAACAATAAACTCATCGTCATCAAGAACATCAAGCTCATCGAGATTGGCATGCCGTGAAGCCTCGATCTCTGCAGCATGCTGAAGAGTCCGGGTGTAAACAATATAGGCAGTGGCAGCTCCGGCAGTCACAGCGATTGCAATAGACAAGAAGTCTACAAGAGTGGAGGTCCAATCCTTCTCACCTTGTCCTAAACGTGCCAAACGATCGCCCACAAAAACGTGAACAAGTAACTTTGGTGATGTGATAGCAGTTGCTAGAGCAAAAGACTGCGGAGTGATACTTGGAATCGAAGCTAACGCTCCGTTTGAAAGTGAGTATGGTAACGGACACAAACGGATCATCCACAACAACGCAAAGCTGTCATTTTCCATCGTGTGGGTAAGGGCAGCGAATTTTGTGTTAGTACGCGCAAGATGCCTTGCGTATTCTGCAAACCGCCGTGATACCACCAGGAAAGACATGGTAGATCCCACGATCGTGGCAGCTGCCAGAAGAGGCCAGCCGTTGGGGAACCCATACACCATGCCACAAAAGGTGCTGATCATGCTGTAACCAATCAGAGGTGGAAACGAAATGGCACAAATTGCCAAAAACAACACTACCCATGAGAACGGCGTGTCATGGACGGTGGACGCAAACTCCACCAGCCACGCAATCAGCGCCTTGTGCCAGATCAGAAACCCTAGCCCCAGGAACCCTGCAAACCCCAACCCGATCCACACCGCCAGTCTCTGTCGCGACGTGAGCGCGTAGTACCTATCCATCGTGTCATGATACGTGGCGTGGGCATTTCGCACCGCGTCAGAAATAATAGGGTGCATTTCTACTGGTTTCGAGAGGATGAGATGAGGGTAGAGGTTGGGTTGGTGTGACATCTAGGATACGAAACTTTATTTGATGCATTGGTTGACAGGGCCACCATCTTTTGTAACATTCTCACTCTCTTAACTGTTGTAAGTGTGGAAAACTACAAGGATATTGAACCACCGAGTGCGATATATTTTCTGGTTGAGTCAAGCTTCATGTTCTTTCATCAACTACACTAGAGAACTTTGAGGGAGGCTCATAGTGAGATATCTACAGCTGGCTAGCAGGAAAGCATTATTCCAGTTTTAATAATACAATGCTAATTTGATTACTCAAAGTTACTCAAAGAGATCATTGGCTTATTTTTGTGCAAACATTATTAGTTGTAATCATTGACTCCCACTCAACCTATTGATTCCAATGGTGGGGTACTGTCGCCCAGGATGGACTTAGTTAGCGGGAACTGTCTAGATGTTGCCTTTTTAATAATGTTTAAAAGTATGTGATAATGTCCTTTCTTAGCATTGATTTCTACGAGAAACGTGAAAAGTGGAAGACAGAGGAACTGAGTGAATGGAAGGTAACCTTTTGATGTTTTTTGTAGGTATTGGCTATGATTCATTAATTAATGGTAATAAAATTCTCAAAAATTGTATTGTTGCTCTCAAATATCTTTTACTAGATTAGCCAATCCGAGTAAAAAAAGTATACTATAAAAAGGAAAAATGCAACTATGAAGAGCTTCAGCACACCGACATGTTTCTAATATGTATACGTGACAATTCCATGTAACTCCATGTCCAAACAATTGAGGGAATCAGCAGGTGGGAGAACTTATTTCTCCCTTCTTTGTTCAAGAAGATACTTGTGTTGGCTGGTGCTTAGAATTCTACAGAGTAAAAGTATCAGATAATAGTTGATCGAATTCCCCCACACATCACCCTTGGGAGTATAGGGACACACAGGTCCAGTAGTGTGTATTGATGTCCTTCAAAAGAAAGACAGCATCGTTATATTAATGCCTCTTTAGATGGATATAGACCCTATGGCACAGACAGGCGAAATTACCTCGGGAGATTACCTTTAATTATTCGTTAACATCACGCGTTCAAAGCAATTGAATACAATTCAAGTCAAGATGAAAGAACTCTTACAAGTATTCCCTCATCGCCATTCATTAGTATATATCTAGATGTGAAGTCAATAATAGTAATCATTTTTTCCATTCGTTTGTACTGAGGGAAGTGTTTGGATGAAATCCTGACTTTTAGACCAGTCTCCCTTTTCTGTTTTTATTTTTCACATGTATCAGATCTCCACTTGTGGAATTATTTTTGTTACAATAACTATCTTTTTTAGAACCTAAATAACAGTACAGGCAGTACTCAATTACTGTCGTGGGTTGAAATACATTCCAATGGTATTGGTTTTTTGTCCTCATGTATTCAATGGACTGTAACAGAATTATGAAATAATTCTAATCAAGTGAGGATAGTTTTCAAGTTATCTGAGGCTATTCTTTTCTCACACATTCAACTATAACCTAGCTATGAAATCATTCTAAGAATTGAAGTAAGTCTATAGATTGGACTGTGCTTACTTGGGGGTGAGGAGGCAAAAATTGTTTAATTTTTATGTCTACATACTCATGGTTTTTTTTTGTTAAAAAAAGCGGATTTAGCTCAGTTGGGAGAGCGCCAGACTGAAGTCATTCTTCGGTCAGAGTAATCTGGAGGTCCTGTGTTCGATCCACAGAATTCGCAAATTCTTTAAATTTTTGCATTTTTGACATTTACGTCTCTGAAGAGAACATTTGCCAAACAGTTGATTTCGCCACATAGATTGTGTTTGTTTATTCTAATCGTCCCTTTTATTCTGACAACCCAGTTTAAAGTTAGGCGCGCGTTACAGACATTGCTTAGGTTGTCATAGCCGCAGTTAAGGTTTGAGTGCATAGGGTTAGGTAGCAATTTGTTGAGAGTGTTAGTCAGCACTGACAGAATATTCTAGAAATACGTGTGGCCGCAAAAACATTCAAGAAAAGCACAACAGAAACTACACCTCATGAAATCCAATAGGTCTAACTCCTATTCTTGTTTTTATTTTTCCTTAGGATCGCCTGGCAGGTCTATTATGAAAGATAGTCCCGACACAGATAATCCGTGGTTGACAGGGTAACGGTACTTTGATGATATCTGCATCATGACTAGAGCGCAGGAACCAGGCCATAATATATGTACGATGTTACAAGCTGATGATGTCATATCTTCCAGATGATGAGTTGGCGACTTCGACTAGAGACACACTGGTTTCTGAATATGGAGGCTTGTTTACCAAGGGGAATAGCATTCGTATATAAGTGTATGGTCAGGTGATAGTGCAAGTCTTTTATTAATCCTAATCCAGACACACAAACTCATCAAGCAAGGCAACCTAATTTGGCTGGAGTATCCTCCCATTGTGTAGATGAAGCTCACCCATCACTACACCCTGAAGATCGCAGAGTGGATTAGGGTAAAGTCGAAAGAGTAGTGGGGACCTTAAACTTGCCAGATAACGAAAGGGTAGAAGTAGCGTTAATTGGTGGTTCCAGATATCTTGCTGAGTAGGTGTAGTGTAGCACAGACAACTGTAGTGACGTCATGTATTTGACCATGTTGATGTATGCATGTTTTTACGGATATTCGTTGGAAAGGGTTAAATTCCAATAATGGTTAATTGCTTTGAGCTTGTAACAACTCAATTCACTCATTGGGTTGCACTGTCCAAAACCACACTGGTAGGCTGGTGAAGTGGAAAAGGATTATATCCTTTGCCGACTGGAGAATGAGTTTATCGTCTGGCATTACTATACCCCAATTAATGTCTCACTCCATATCCGTCTAACTGTCATAAGTTTCAAGTTAAAACAAGGTTTACTCTTACTTGAAACAAAGAAACTTGGTGTACATAGATAGCAACAAAGGATAATGTCAAAAGGTAGCAACAAAGAACCAATGTCTATATAAACGTGGCCACTCCCTCCTGGAGTTCACACAACTTGTCTCAACTGACTCAATTGCAACGATGGCACAGGTATCTACTCACGCTACTGGACTTCACCCTCTTCCCACCGAAACCCCCAAGCTTTCGTCCAACATCATGGACCGATTCTCCCTCAAGGGTAAGGTGGCGTCTATTACTGGATCTTCAGTCGGCATTGGTTATTGTGTGGCTGAGGCATTTGCCCAGGCCGGAGCTGATGTCGCCATCTGGTACAACTCCCACCCTTCAGACGCAAAGGCCGAGCACCTCGCCAAGACTTACGGAATCCGTGCTAAGGCTTACAAGTGCCGTGTGACTGACTCTGATGAGGTGGAAAAGACTATCAAGCAGATTGAAGAGGACTTTGGAACCATTGACGTGTTCGTGGCCAACGCTGGCGTACCATGGACTGCTGGACCCATGATTGATGCTCCTGATCACAAGGAATGGGACAAGGTCATCAACCTTGATCTTAATGGTGCTTACTACTGCGCCAAGTTTGCCGGCCAGATCTTCAAGAAGAAGGGCAAGGGCTCATTCATCTTCACAGCCTCCATGTCGGGTCACATCGTCAACATCCCTCAGATGCAGGCCTGCTACAACGCAGCCAAGGCTGCTCTGATTCATCTTTCGCGATCCCTGGCTGTTGAGTGGGCTGGATTTGCACGATGCAACACTGTGTCGCCTGGATACATGGCTACTGAAATCTCTGACTTTGTCCCTAAGGAGACTAAGCAAAAATGGTGGCAATTGATCCCCATGGGCCGAGAAGGAGATCCCACCGAGTTGTGCGGAGCATACCTTTACTTGGCTTCTGATGCCTCCTCTTACACCACTGGTTCTGACATTATTGTTGATGGTGGCTACTGTGCTCCTTAATTTTATATGCTAACTTAATTTGGTTTTATGCCTTATCAAGCTGTATCGTAGTTAGTTTTCATTTAGGTTATAACCCCTAACCTGACTACCTTTTTTATTAAATATCCGCACCTAATTAGTACTCTAGTTGAGCGTTGAGAGGTTAGTTCACAACTTCGTAGTTCACCACAAGTAGCCCTCAAAAGCAGTATTGGAAACTCCGAGTTAATTCCGGTGACATACTCAAATTTCGGATCGTTGTGGATTTAGGTGTTTCTATAGCGCAAGGTAATTAGATATAGCATAGTATACAGTAAGTGAAGTGTTTTCTTTTAGCGTACCTAAATGCACAAATAATAAAAAAATCACAATCCTTGCGCTCTATTAGGAATTTACTTGTCTTCCCTTTCAACGAGACCTGTGACATTTAGAAGCACATGTGTATTTGCTACACTTGTTGAGATCACCAGTCTTGAAGAAAAGCATTGAGAGGAATAGTGTAATAATTAAAATTAGTTGATTAAGGAGAGAATGGGTGCGCAAAGAAATTCATGAGGGTCTCTTCATACAGAAGTACCCTATTCTCAAAAATTATTATCCACTACCTTACCACCCCCCCCCAAAAATACGTATCCTTGACTGTAATGGGTGCGAAACGGCAGATTCCTAAAAATCGGAAAGCAAGTTTACATTCTACATGCACTTCTAAAACGATTTCTTTTGCTAATTTGAAATACATGACTGGAGATTGCACAGCTTTGGAAATTCCATTTTTATGTTGTGGATGCTTGAAAGAAAAATCCAGATAAATATGAACCTTGTCTTACCCAAAACGAAACACTTGCAGATTTTTGTCGTTAGTGGTATATTTGGTAGATTTGGTAGATTTGGGTTGAAGCGATAAGATGCCCTTTTTATGAGAGAAGGATAGAAGGCATTATTGGTTTGTATACTTGATAGTTCTTGCAGTATTTATGCATACCATAACTCTACATGGAAAACTCAAAAATATATTTTTATTCTCTGATTACATATCCAAAAGCTTCAGCAAAACAATGGCTAGGGAGCGATCAGGTTCGGAATTGTACACACCCAGAAAGACAAAACAGGCAAAGGCTGTCGAGGAGTCGGATGTTTCTTCTGACGAAGAGACTTTCAGCACTCCTGATGAAAAGAAACCCAGCCAGCCTGTAGCAGCAGCAGGCAAGGGCAAGAAAATCACATTTGACGAAAATGGAGCCAGCTCAGAGCCCATAATCGAGCGAAAAAAAGTTGTGGAACAGGTTGAAGAGGACGATAGCGACGATGCCCCTGAGGAGGAGACTCTCGAAGATGGCCATGAAAAGACCATCAAGAAACAACAAGAGCAGGAACGAATACAAGCATTAGAAAAACAAAAGGAAAAGGAGCGACGTCGAGCTGCCAATGAAGTTCTTGCCAGACAAGCTAAGGAGAAAAAGAGCCGAAAAGTGACGCTAGAGGAGCAAGAAGTGGCGGAAGAGGAGGATGAAGATCAGAATGAAGATGATGACATGGAACAACTTCCATTAGAAGTTTTGGAGGCTTTGGAAAGAGCAAAGAAGATGCCCGTGGTTGAGGAGCCCAAGAAACCCAAGAAGCGTGTATTCAATGAGGTTGACAAAGTGGAGGAAGTTCAGAAGGGACCAGTTGCAGTGAAAGTGCTGAAACGAAACAAGTCCAAGCTCCCTCCTAAAGCAGAAGGTGCTACTACAGTTGGAAGATCAGCATTTCTCAATCGTCCGTCTGTTGATCGACGGAAAGTTAGACGTTAGCGTCGTTGCTAGAGTGATAATTGACTAATACCCACATGTTGATGAATTTAACTGCAACTTGTTTGTGATCTTAGAGATTTAAAGGTAGATGCTTACTGTTCAGGAATTAGCTGAAGGAATGCGTTTGTAATGGGGTGTAGTTACTGCCTTAGCAAGAGGCAATAGGAAATTGATAACTGAATAATACAGAAACTGCTGAACAAGACTTTGCACTAGCTACCAGAAGATATATAATACTAAGTTCATAGCAAAACCATTCTTTTTTACCTTTAAATACTGTGATATAATATCCAAATCAATGTCAGTCTATGTCTGGCACAAGCAGGGTGAGCAATGGGAATAACATACCCAGGAGGGAAAACCCGAGATCCATAGGAGAAAAGGACGGGTTGGTAGTAGGCTTATCATGTGAATCACTATGGTTACCATGGCCATGGTCGGCTGGACTGGTGAGTTCCTGCATTACGTGGACTGCTACATACAGGAACGTTCCTCCACTGAAAATCAGCAAAACTGCTGTCCACCAATGCATAGTTTTGGCGTCGTCCATGGAGTCGCCTACAATTAGTTTGATGATTGCCCAGGTGAGAATTGATCCCACAGGGGTTGATGCAGCGAAGGCCCCCAGATGAACCTTCACTTTGCTATTGGTAAGGCCACATCTCATCAAAACCGCCGACAGTCCAAATGCCGCAGGCGCTTTGTGAATCATGATGGCAAAGAAGATGATCATTTCCAACTTTGAGTTGCCTGCAGCCACAGAAGAGCCAACAGCCACACCATCAGCCAGGGCATGGATCACCAAGCCGGTAGTTGTGGCTCTTGCCGAGGCCTCAGCAGTAGATGATGAAGAGGGTGCTTTGGCAGTCTGAGAACCAGCGGATTCCGTTCTAGAGACATTAACAGCTGTGTCGGCATCATCCTCCAAATCTCCAAGCTCCACGTCAACCCTACGGAAATCGCCTTTCTCCTGTCTCCACAATTGGGCAATGATGCCGATATTATCAATCAGGTACATCATTAGGAACCCCACCAACAAGGAGATTCCAACAGCAGGCGCACCGCTACCCTCTTGAGCACCGTCTCCATACAATGTTTCAACTCCTTCTGGGATAATGACCACCAGAGACGTGCCCAACAAGATCCCCATGCCCATGGATGAGATGGCTCTGACTTTCACGGGTGACAGCTCCAGAACCACCGGGAGCAGCCCAGCCGCAAATGCAGCCACACCCATGATCAGCGACAACAGCAGAATAGTTGCGAATTGGTTCATGCTGTGATTCAGCTAATCCGCTAGGGGTTATGCAGACTTTCATGGTTTGGTGTACATTTAAGATTGGATGCGTGGAGTAAGGTTTTGAGAGATGGAATTACGGAAAGTGGAATATGACATATTATTCCAGAGACGCACAAGTGAGACCAGTTTGTGTCCTAAATATACCACAGTGTAAGTTTGGATTACAGGTACCCATTCATACTTTAAGTGCAAGTGTGGAGACGCTGATTTCCTAACCACGTATCTGATTCGATTGAACTATCAGCCAACTCTGAACGTGTAATAAAGAGATAGCGAAACAAAACGAAAAAACTGCACGTTTCACTATTCCGCACTTTCTTGTTCTACTTCTCCAAACCTCTGATATAAAGGTGGACAAATGGCTGTTTCACGCAACAACCCACTCAATCATTTGATTGAAAACTAGCCAAGAAACTAACTGACCCTGAGTTCTGAAAGTGAACTGGCATCATTAGAAGGTAACATGTTACCTGCAATCCATACCAACATACTACACTTGTAAATGTGCAAATGTCTTTAATATATAATAATCTAGTGTTCCTGTTCGTATCGCAGGCCGCCTGTGTTAGTAGTGTGACAATGTAAGGGCTGTCCTAGTTTGAGAATCATTGAACATGCCAGTCATTACACGAGATGAATGTACCATTCTAATAAGCCAGTCAACCAAAAAAATCGTGAAAAGATCTCGAATGGCATCTTATTGAGGAAACTAGTTCGAAGCGCCAGGCCAAGTGGGAATAATAGAGAGGATACTCCAGAAACTCCATTCAGAACCATTAGACAGCTCCAAATGCTCTTAGCAAGAAACTCTCAACAAAAACACAATAGAGCCGCTCACAAACGCTCCTAGCATTCCATATAGCTTCTGCTTCTCAGTCTTCCCTTGATATCTACCTCCTCAAAACTCTCTCTCTCTCTCTCTCTCTCTCTCTCTACGAATCCTTCACAATACTCACAGTAAAGACAGGCATGGGGCCCAGGGGCGTCCAGGTTGATAAAAATTTTGGGATGACCTTGAGCTCCAGGACCGTGCAGGTTAGCTCCATCACAAACAGCAGTGTTACCCTTGACCATTCGAACAGGCTGCTGTGCGATGAGATCAATGGCGGCATAAGGTCTGGGCTGTTTGCTCAGGTCCTTCTGCTCAAATCGAACCATGTTGTTCTTGTAGATCTCGGTCTTGGTCTGCTGGGAAGGTGCCCAGGTGGTGTCTCGGTTTGGCGCGGACTTGGTGTACTCTTCGGGAATCTCGATGGGGTTTCCATTGTGTGCGACGATGGTCTTGGCAACCGTGGCGGAGACCGAAAAGGCTCGCTTGGACACAAATCGGCTGAGCATGGTGGTGACTGGAATCGAGTGTGTGGTGCTGACTACTGTGCACCTCTAAACCCTTTTCACTCTCGTTGATTGGCTGAGAAATGGTTTAGGGTATAAAATTTAAAGTTTGGATTGGGAGATTCAAATAGACTTTGGTAAACTGAGTTATGCATGCTACTTAATTGGTCTGTCAGTTGGGAAAAGTTTGTTAAGTTTTCGGCAAACTAATAATTACTGGTCTTCAACTAATTGTACTAAGAAAGATTAAAGAGCATCAAGACTTATTTGCTTCCAATTGTCCACAGTAATTCAGAGTTGTAGACTACTTTCTCTCACTACTGATCCAGCATTTTAATACTGAAAAATGACAAGAGGTAGTTAGAAACCTGTTCCAAACTGATCCAAGATACCAAACCATGTCCTTAATTCTGGTCGCCCAATAAAGCTTGGGATAAAACCAACGATCTTCTCATATGAAGGAAAAACCCAGTTAGGCACTCTTACCGCTTGCTTCCTTTTGAAGAGCAAGGATGTGACTCTTCAACACTACTCAATCATGCTTGACTGTTGCCAGGATATTGGAAAAATGTAGAATGGAAAAATGGAGTAACGAGTCTAGAATGACTACAAAGTGTTGTGTTCTCAAACTCATAATTCAAATTAATATAACATTACTAGTACAATATATAACTCCGTACTCAACCGCTGAGATCATTCCTTGTGCTTACTCTCCAACTCCTGGTACTTGCCCTTCCAGGTTTCCGCTTCTCGCCAGGCTCGCTGGAGCTCAGTTTTGAGACGGTTGTTCTGAGCTGAAGTTTCGGTCACCTGATTCATCAGTGAGAACTTGTCCATAGCAGCCTTCTGGGTTCGGGCTTCATCCTGCTCTTTGAGCTGCCGGATGAAGTCAATGGCGTTCTTAAGAATTTGACCCTTGTTCTTTTCAGAAGTGGCGATTAGCTCTGCTAAGGTGTTAATTCCGTCGTTTATGGTTTCTCTTCGTCGTCGCTCCACTTCTTTGTGGTTGTCCCGACGCATCTGGTGCCACTGCTCAGAGCCAACTGGTGGCTTGGCATTCATAGCCTGCTGGTTGTACACATTGATATCCAACTCATAGCCCTGGTTGACTGGTTGCTGTGGGTGAGACTGCTGTTGCTGGAGCTGCTGGGGGTGGGGGTGCTGCTGATGTTGCTGCTGTTGGGGCTGTTGGCTGACGTGACTAGGAACGTGTTGGTTAATAGCAGTCATACCATGGTGGACGTGACCTTGGGCTTCTGGAGAATGCTGGCCGACTACATGCCCTGTCGCTCCCACGTCGTGCATTCCAGTTTGAGCCGCTCCTCCCACGTGACCAGAGTCCTCCTGGTCCACATGGTTGTTGACGCCATCAACATGGTTCTGGTTGGTGTTGTCCTGGTCATTCTGAGACACGTGATCACCACCTACGTGATTCTCAAGGGTCTGTCGCAGCACGTCAGCAGCTTTGGCAGACTCATCAAGGTCTTTTTTCTCTTGAACAGCTGCTGCTACAGCAGCCACTGCTGCAGCCGCGTCGGACTCATCCAAATCGCCATCCTTGTCATCATCAATAGCCTCCTCCGGTACGAGCACTTCTTCCTTCAGCCGTTTCGTCATGACCTCATCTTCGCTGGTGGTGGATCTTGTTCTTCGTCCTGCCATTGTTATACTGGAAATTCACGTGACTGACAGTGTACTTAGTATTAGTCCAGAGGAAGGGTAATTTTTTTCGTCTTGACCAATCAATCTGTATATCGCAACCTTCGGGAGTCCTTTTATCACGACAGTTAGTCTGCAAATAGTCAAGTTGCCTGGTTTTTGATTTTTATGCCCAAATAACGTGACTCTACATTATCATAACGTGACCTCCCAATATATATATGAGAATGAGCCAAACTCTGAAAAAGGTTATGTGCAGATGAACTCTATTTTGAGAATCGGAAACCGTCACCTCTTGCGTAAAAAAAAAAAAAAAAGAATCACGTGATTGAAATTTGTTGCTTTCGGACAAGGGGGTAAGAATGTTAAAACATGTTTTAATTTCTAGCTTCTTATTTCCCCCGAATTTATCAATCATGCCAAAGATGTGTTTTTAGCCATATTTCGCGTTCTACATTCCAAAAACCTTATTTGCACGTGCTCAGAAATAAACAATCACACCAGGTTAATTTTTATCCCAAAAAAACTGAAGATAAATTTCTTCCATGAAATGGAAACCTGATTTGAAACTTATTTCTGCCTTTTTCTTTTCCATCGCAACCCCATCAACCAAGCTTGGTTTTACAACCAATCCAAAAATGTACCTCCTTCACATGACGCAGTTTCCGGGTAACTATAAGGCAGGGTAACTATGTCATGTGAGGCTGAGCAAGTCAGGTGATGCAGGTCTTGAAACAGAGAGCCATGCTGAAACCGTCAGCTAATTGGCCATTTTCTACTCATCAAATTATACCAATGTAGCCACTCTCTAGTCTTTATTGTCAAAGCCACAAACATAGTACACGCAAAATAGTGTGGCCTTACCAGGAGCCAGAGTAGGCATATATGTCCATTTGTCGTTATATTCTGAAGTTGACAGCATAGCTCAGATTGTTAAAAATAGTAAGTGTTGGCTTTTGATAGAGAATTTTAAGTATACTCATAACGAAAGCACTACTGAATTTCCTCTATGTAGTTATAGTAGTGGTCTTATTAGAATACTATCCATAAGGATAACTAACTCGTCAGTTTATCGGTTGTCTGAAACTGATTCTATGTATCACAGACATTATAAGATATACACTTGCTGATGAAAATTCCAGATAATGAATGCTGACATCTAGTTGCCAAATGTGGTACAGTAATGCGGTGCTAATATTTAAGACGATCAGAATTGGAGCTTGAGTATTATATGGGATACCTAGTGGTTCTGGAAAAGCCACAGGTTGCTAACAGGCTGAGAAAAAAACAAACCCAACCCAAATAATCATGTGGAGTGAATATTCTGAGCAGAAGGAATTCATAAACAATGAAATGAACATCTTAATTGCTTGTACTAATCACGATGGTAAGTATGAATGAGACACACAAATTACTTCGTACAAAAAGTTTACTGACTTGATCTCTCGATTTTTTAAAGTTTAAGAATCTAATAAGATTGTATGCAAAGTAGAAACCCAAAATAAAAAAAATCCAAATCTATAAACTGGTGTCTCATCAACAATAGTTACGTAGTCACTGAACAACATGGACGGCGACGATGGAATGATGCTCAACCTTGTGGTTGAGAGTGGTCCTCGAAAACTCTCAGCACGGGAAAAGGCAGCCAAACTCAAGAAAAGCGGGCTGTCGTGGGCTCAAAGAAAGGCCCTTCAGCAGGAAGAACAACGTAATGCGTGGAAGAAAGAGCAGGGAGGAAATGTGACTACTCTAGAAGATCGAGTAAAACGAAAAGAGAAGAACGTCCGACCCAAACCATATGATAAGCCCGCAGAGATGGAAACACGCTCATCCAATGTTCCAGAAACTGATGAACAAAAATATAAACGACTGATGGAAGGTGGAAAAGCACCTAACAAGGAAAAATGGGTACCACAAAGAAACTTTAGAAATCGTCGAGATACCGAAAAGGAAAAGACCCAGACTCAGAAGAAGCAGGCCCATCACGACAGAGACATCATTGGTACCAAGGAGGACGGTACTCTTATTCGACGAATAAGAGAAAAAACTGGCGCAGGAGGAGGAATCAAAGGAACCTACGTTTCTTCAATTTTCTCTGAGAAAAAGGAAGATAGAATTGCTGGGTTAGAGGAACAGGACCTGACTGATTCAACTCCTGAGGTGGCCGAGGACGCTTCCAATGCGGCACTCAAGGATAGCACTACATTCTCGGGACTTGGTATTTGTCCTCGTCTAGTTGAGGGTATCATTGGTATGAATCTTTCAAAACCCACCAAAATCCAACGGGCTACAATCCCACGACTCATTCAACGTCAGAATGACCTGTTTGTTCAGGCTCAGACTGGTTCTGGTAAGACTTTGGCATTTGTATTGCCAATCTTGGAACGAATCATGGCATGTGAGAATGTGACACGTGAATCGGGACTATTTGCGGTCATCCTCACCCCCACGCGAGAATTGACAACCCAGATTTATTCAGTTTTGGAGACATTGTGCCGAAAGGCTTGTCCATGGATTGTTCCCGGAATTGTGATTGGTGGAGAAAAGAAGAAATCGGAGAAAGCACGAATTAGAAAAGGTGTTAACATTTTGGTGGCCACCCCGGGCAGATTGGCTGATCATTTTGACAACACTGAAGCTCTGGACCTGAGTCAGGTCAGATGGACAGTTTTGGATGAGGGTGACAGGCTAATGGAGCTTGGTTTTGAAGAGACTATCACCAAGATTCTGCGAACTATTGAATGGAAGAGTGTTTTGCGGGGAGAGAACTTTTTGAAGGATATCCCTCAAAACCTGTCAGCTTTGCCAACCCGAAGGGTCACCGTCTTATGCAGTGCTACAATGAAGGGAGGAGCGACTGAACTCGGAAAGAGTACGCTGAAAGATGCTGATTGGGTTTCCAATGATTCAGTTGAAGATGCACTGGCTGAAACTAGTGTGGAACAATTCTCAGCTCCTTCTCAGCTGGTGCAGGAGTATGCTGTTGTTCCTGCTAAGTTGCGACTAGTGACTCTTTTGGGAGCCTTACGAGGCGCTAAGACCAAAGACATTTCGAGGTGCAAGATCATTGTCTTCCTCAGTTGTTCAGACTCTGTGGATTTCCATTTCGATGTTATCTCACGTGAAGGTTCTACCATTAATAAGATGGATACGGCTAAATCTGCTCCTTTACTGCTTGACCCCGATAGCGAGGATTCTGCCTCTGTCTATAAGCTTCATGGATCTCTGTCACAGCAGTCCCGAACTGCCACTCTAGCTAGTTTCACGAAGAACACCTCCACATTGTCTATTCTTCTCTGTACAGATGTGGCATCTCGAGGTCTAGATCTGCCCCAAATCAGTAACGTTATTGAGTATGACCCTCCATTTTCGATCGAGGACCATCTGCATCGTGTTGGCCGTACTGCCCGAGCTGGTCATGATGGACGAGCTCTCCTGTTCCTTTTACCAGGGGCTGAAGAGGGGTACATTGAGAAACTCAAGACCAGTCAGACCATTAAGAAAACAACCTACGAGAACATTTTGGCTGCCGGCTTTGGCGGTAAGGGATGGGATTTCACTGCAACCAATTATCACCTGGATGTTGAGAGATGGCTTCTTGCCAACGAACAGGCTCTTGAAAAGGCACGACGAGGATTCACCTCTCATGTTAGAGCCTATGCTACTCATATTGCGGCTGAAAAGGAGTTTTTCAATGTTCGATTGCTTCATCTCGGTCACCTTGCCAAGAGTTTTGGTCTTCGAGAAGCCCCTGGAAAGCTAGGCAAGAAAAAGGATCCCGAAAAAATCAAGGTGAACAAGGATGGAAGTTTAGATGAGGCTCAGGCTCGAAAGAAGATGCTGGACCGGTCCAGAAAGCATATCTACAACAGCGGAGAAAGTGCCATGGGTGGTTACGTGTTGGATTAGTTGCATATTATGAACAAATTTATAAAGAATCGTATATGATTGTATGTAATGCCGTCTTAAGTTTTTATGTTGCCAATTTAGAATGCGAGAATTGACTCACCTATGGTACAACCCTTTCAACATCATCTGTGAATTCACATTGATCCTGTGCTTTATGAGTTTTCTACAAGTGACTTGTATTCAATTCATAGTGGTAAGGCGACAAAGACTTCTTTCTCTTACACAGCCATCCTTGTGCAGATTACAGACGCACAGCACAAAGCGGTATCATATATTTAAGAACAATAGCAATTAGTGCCAACCCAGGATGAAATATGTTGTAGGCATCAATTAGAGTAGATTGGTCATATTCCAATACTCCCCACATCATCAACGTGGAATTTTCAAATGCAGATATTCCAATCTCATTCAAGTCTAGACCCTGGTATCTGTAGCCCTATTACATAACAAGCTGTTTATACCTGTTTCATCTGACTAACCCTGTTCTCGAATCGACTGACAAATAATCTGCTGACAAATGCATGCATTGCAATTAATTATAGTTATCATACATAAAGTTAAAGTTTGTCCATACACTATACGGCCATGGCATCCAGCAAAGGTATTAGATTAATGCATGTGGTATTCGATGTTTGGGTTTGGATACAATCAAGTTTCAAACACTCAATTACCCTCCTTTAGCCGTATGGTTTCTTTCAATCCCCACAATGGCGTAGTCTTATTGAGCCGCACGCTCAACAGCTGCATGTGACTTCCCCAACGGCTACATATAAAGCTTGCTAACGATCAGTCCATGCATGTTGATAGTACACCGACTTACTCGACCATTGTTGTCAACTCCAAGAACCAAAACAATGGGAAATCTCTTGTCTACAGCTGCTAAAACGTCATTCGATGGTATTGGATATGAGGCTCCTCCTGGGTGTCCCCGACCGACGCCACAGTCATTGGAGAAAGCTCACCAATTGATCCGAGCAAACCACAACAGCTACCAAGTCAAGTTCAACAGCCGCAAATTCCACAATCATCTTGCCCACATTCTAGGCTCAGCGTATTTCCTGGGAGCCTCACCCCAACATCTGACATCGATTTATGAGGAGGATATCAAGAATCTCGTAGAATGGAAGGAAGATAGTCCAGAAGAGCTGACAATGGACACATATCTTAACCATCTAGGTGACGTGGCCTATGAAAGGGGATTTTTCGATGTATTTGAAGAACAGGTCACAGAGGTGGCTAGCTTTGATTGGAAGCCGGTGGCAAATGAAGTATTCTCCTACACTGAAGGTGTTGATAACTCTGGTGCACTATTCCCCGGGTTGGCATTTGGGCTGCTTCACCCCTTAATCCATCTGTCATATGCGTTTGAATTAGACGCAGCTCCCATAGCAGTCGAGGCCATGACTCTCAGTTGTATGGATTACCGAAAGTCGGCACGAAAATTGATGGAACAGCGAGATCCTCCTGCCGCTCAGTACAGTGATCCTATGGAGATTCTTGAGATTCTTCGTCAAGACAAATCTCTTGATGGTGTGGAATACGATCTGGTTATGGATCCAATCAACCACTCTCTCGACACTGTCATCAAATACGCAGACATGCTCAAGCTCCCTGATGACCCATTTAAGCTAGCAGCAACTCTTGCACATTGTTCGGTAGCTTATTTTGCCGCTTCGCACAAAGACAACAAACCTCGTTACTCATTCTTCTTCTTGCATGGTGTCACAGGCGCCCAGGCTCTTTGCGAAATCATCTCATCAAAACACTTTAAAACCGTATTTACAGACCCTGGAGCCGCCCAAACTCTCGGATACTTTGTGTGGGTTAACCTGATTGTGCTATACATGTACCACTTGCGACCTCGAATTGACCCCAAGCGAATCATTGACGCCGACACGCCTGCACCCGCAGACTTATTCCCAAAGGCGGTAGAGCTTGCGCTAAGCTCAGAGGAACAGTATGATGAACACTATGTCAAGGCTATTCGAGCCCTCATGTTTTGTGACAGGTTTGTCCGAGATCATCGACCTGATTTGGCGGACTCCGTGCCCAAGGACTA
This sequence comes from Yarrowia phangngaensis, assembly GCA_900519005.1. Lineage (NCBI taxonomy): Eukaryota > Fungi > Ascomycota > Dipodascomycetes > Dipodascales > Yarrowia > Yarrowia phangngaensis. The sequence continues at coordinate 2,333,035 of ULGR01000002.1, read as the reverse complement.
CTATGGCAAGGCGGCATGGCTGTTCGCACATCATAAACCTGGCCACAAGTATGTCTACAACAATGGAAACCCGGACCTGGAGCTGGATTGGTCTTGATCACCTCAACATATTATATTTAAACTCTTTCATGAGTCTGCTATTTAACTTTTTAAGCCAATATCTAATTATGTATTGAGTTTTGAATGCATTCTAGTTGTTAGTTGCCAAAATAAATAAAACCCGGCTGACGACCTAATTCCATCCCCATTGTCTCTGGAATTGTTCAACCGTGTCGGAGGTCTTCCATGCACCAGCATGCTGAAGGTAATGCAAATGGTGAACAATCTCAAGCTGTTCTGCGTAGGTGGAGATGTAGCAGCTAGCCAGCCGAACTGTCCACAGGCTCATGATGGCGTGGATGACGTTTTTGGTGTTGAAGTTAATTGCGATGATCCGCCGAGCATGGTAAATGGTATCTATAGCAACCTCGGGGTCATGGATAGGATATGCCGTGTATGGTTTGCATTTGTAGATTAGTAGAATGGCACCATGGTAACAAATATTTGCGTACATCGCAGCTGGAGAGGCGAATTGGATGGTATCAAAATGAGATGTGCTCCCTGGCAGCTTGAGATCGATGATGGGGCCTAGTTGGCTAGGCAGCCGGTCTTTCCAGCGTTTAATATCCAAGAGTATTTTTTTCCACTCAATCCACCTTTGGTTGTGCACAAACTCGTCGTAGGTGGGAACTTGGCACTGTTGGCTCATGTAGTTAGCACAAGCGCTAAGATGAAGAATGGCATGCATCCACCAGGAGTCAGGAGGAGTTGGTGATGGGAGGATATGGACGTTATGCACCACGCCCCAGTTATGAGGATTAAGATATGGACCAGTGTCGACTCTACGAGAGAAAATAAAGTCAATCATCATGTTGGCCCAAAAGCAGCATTTTTCAATCAAGGAGTTCATTTCTGGCCGGCCGGTTGGCATGACAACCCAATGAAACTCTTCAATCATTTGGTTGATGCCAGATATTCGGCGTCCACGAGACTCACTTACCTCTTGAATGAGCTCGTACACAGACAAACAAATGGTGGCCAGGACACAGAGTTCAAGATCCTTTGGGGAAGCCATCATCTCGCCCAACAAAGATTTGGTGGCCTGCAAGAAAAATTTGTCTGCTCTTGCTATTGCATCATGCGTTTTGGTTTTATGTGCCAGAATGACTGCTCCGCAACAAAGCACAGCATGTTTCATTGTAGGTTGGGTGAGAGCAATAATAGGTACGACTTTGGAGAACATTGGTGAGCCGCAAAATAGATCTAGCATCGGAGCAATGAACTCTACAAATACTGGCAAGAGCTCACTCACGTCTGGATCGCGAGACGGGATGGTGGGGTCATTGAGAGTCATACCCTTGGCAGACGAGTATGCGTATTTATGTACCTGTGGTGGTCGAAATGCTTGTAGGGGGTTTGGTAAGGTCATTACAGAAGGTCCCTGGGGGTTTAATTGTGGCAACATATGGCTTCGTAGTAATGGTACTGGATGTGCTATTGGTGCGGCAGGAGGTGTTGGTGACGAAATGATGTGATCCAACTCTTCATCTTGTACAGGTGTGGGATATCGAGCATATAGTTTTAGTCCTCCTTCATACCCAGCAGCAATGTCGCGTGATTCGTCGAAAATTCGTGGTCGCCAGCTCTCACTTACTTCGTAATGATCTGCGTCACCCACCTTGCAATCGATGAAGTTGAGCCTGATTCCACGCCGACACACTTTCCGGGACTTGATGCAGTTGACACAATCTGGGACACCTTCGTCACACTTGAGATGGCGTTCCCGACACGTCAGACAACCCGTGCGAACCCGCCGCCGTTTTGGTTTGTGAATCTCCTTGCTCATACAGGCCGTGGAGTTCCGCGATGTGGTGTGATGTCAACAATGAACAGTTTCTGGAAAACTTATAGTTGCGCGGCTTGTACGTAAAGTTGATGTGGGGCAGATGGGACGTTGTTTATGCAGCTTTTGATGTATATGTCGAAGTGGCTTGCCGTGTTTAATTCTTGTTTTGCAATTGATTTAACAGATCTCCGGTTTCCTTTATTTCCCCCCGACTTTTTATGTTTTTCTATAGGTCGGCTTCTCGTTGGCGTTATTCTTTGCCCATTTATTATTCACTTGTTTTAGTTTTTCGTTTTTGTCTTTTTTAAGGTTACTTTGGTTTCTATCCTTGAAAGTCTCAATCTATGGCTACATCTGGAAACAGCCGATTCCACAAGTGCTGTAGAAATGCGTTGTAACATTTGCATGGACTGATCAGCTTTTGTTCTTTTACAGGTTGGGTTATACATAATGTACAGATACCACAGGACCATATGAAAGTTAATTCTTCATGAAGTCTAGCAAGAACACGGAATCGATAGCAGCCATGGCTCGTTGGTTAGTTTACATTCAAAAGGGAATACTCCTAAGCTAAGATAAAGATCACGTTGACACCAATGCACGATTCCTCTCTATACTTTGTAGTGGCCTGGATCTCCAATTTGGGTTCAACCACCTATCTGCGATATGCAGGGTTTCACAACGACTTTATTGTACATAGAGTTGGAGCTTAGTAGTAGTTTGAAAAGACCATATCAGTGAATTTTTAGAATAAATTGATCTATAAGAAGAGGGGAAATTTTGTTATTCTAACGTGCATTTTCTAGAGCTGTTAATTTTTGCTTCTTTTGTTCAGCTTCATTAGCAGAAGACACCATGACACTCTACCGAGTTTTAGCCGGTACAAAAGCTTAATTGTGCACGAAACAGGCAAAAACAACCGAAAGTGATGGGGAACCTACTCCAACAACATTGACCACCAAAACTCTTTTTTTCTAATATACTGCTTGTTTATACCAACAGTCTAGGGATAGACATTGTGCCACTTTGTTTGAGAGCAACCAGCTTTCAACACTTCGTTAAACCTAATGGAGGTTGTTGAGTTGAGGGAATATATACAACGATGCTAACAGAAGAAAACAGTTCCAATCCAAATTTGTCGTATTATGGAAAAATACCCTTCTCTTTCTTAAAGATCTCAGACGAAATCATTTTTCAGACCAGTAGTAAAAGTGATGAATATGTTTAGCGTCGTTGCATGCTTCTAGAAGGTTTCACTAGAGGATAATCAGATTTAGATTCAACTACAGTACAGTATTGGTTAGAAAGGTATTATATGTTGTGTTCAATATCCAGGATTAAGTTGAAGCATAGATCGCATTTCTCATTTCATTGTGACAAGAATAGGCGAATCAACGACGATGCCTAACAAAACCAAGAAGACCGCTCACGATGCCTGTCAGACCCAAAGTACTACTCATTAAAGCCGTTGGATAGGAAATGCGTTAACATTAACACCTGTGACACATTTTTCGGTATCTGGATTAAAGCGCGCGTGCGTAATGTACCTGTATTCTTGTCATCTTTAAAGAAAAGAGTTTTCCTTATCTCATGATAACAGTAAATGTTATGGGCTAAGTCGAAGGTCGATGGTTAGGTTAGACCAATTGAGAAATATAATTCACAAGAACTTGAACTTATCTGAACCTACTAACAACAGTCACGGATATAACATACCAACACAAGGGTAAATGTCGTGTTGGGTATATAGTTCGCATATCTTTACTATTATGGGAGATGGTCTAACTGCCTCTGCATCAGATACTCCCAGACATTGCAGTGGTATGAGTAATGATCAAGTCATGGTTGAGTTCAAAGTATTGTGTCCCATTCTGCTGGTTAGGCAAAGCATTTAGTATCTACAAACAATGTTTTCCAGACTTTCAACGGGATTTCAATGTCTCTAGTCTTCTCTTCCTTATTTTTACATCTTGTATATTTGTTCCTGTTATCTATGTTCATTGGCATGTCCTCCCACAAAATAAAGTTCCGATAACTTTTCGAATCTTGATTTTTTTTTTCCGAGGTCCAAAATGATCCACACCAACTATGGAGCAATCACAGCTCTGAAACTTGTGGCAGATGACACTGTTTATGCTGGACAAGGGCTGAGTATTGCCAAATATTCTTTGGGAGGTGAGAAACTCTGGTGCAAACAACTGTTTGCGCGAAACAAGATCCATGGCATCAGCCTCAGCAAATGCAACAAAAAAATAGCTGGCATTTGGAGGAGACTCTGTTTGTGTCACTGATCTGGATTGTTCAGCATGTGAAGAAAGATCTGTGGGTGATTGGATTTGCGATGCCAAGTTCGACATGGATGGTAGTAAGATCTATGTTCTAACAGCACATAATAAGGTGCTCGTATTGGATACAAATCTTACAGTTCTAGATATTATTACATGCGAAGAAAATTCTCTGCTGTACTCTGGATCGATTCATGTGACTTCTGATTCTGTGTGGGTTGCCTCAGGCACGGTTCTTCATGGTGTGTTCATCTGGACTTTGGCAGGCGAGATTCTGCACAACTTTACTGGACACGAAGGCAGTATTTTTGATGTTAAAATTAATGACGAGAGAACCAAAGTGGTATCCTGTTCGGATGACCGGTTCGTCAAAGTTTTCGATCTACAAACAGGACAGGAGCTAGCCTCAGGATTTGGACATGGAGCTCGAATTTGGCAAGTGGAGTTTTACAACGGCAACCAAGTGCTAAGTGGAAGTGAAGATGCAAGCGCAATTCTTTGGACTTTGCCAAAAGAGAAGGGTGGTTCATTGGAGGTCACAAAGCGGTTTGAGGGTCACGTTGGTAAGAATGTATGGTGCTTTGATACTCGTGGAACCACTCTCGTGACTGGTGGAGGTGATGGTAGATGGAGACGTTTTAGTCTTCAGGTAGATGATGTTATCGAGCACACTTACGAATCGGTTATCGGCTCAAAAGGCGCATTTAAGAACTTTATCAACCTATCATTCACCAAAACCGTTGTTGGTACGGCAGATGGAGGAGTATACTTGGACAGTAAAGATGGAGAATGGTCTTTGATTTACCAGAATGACTCATTGCAATCTCTTAACCTTCTGGCTGGGTGGCCAGAAACCAGCTTTGTTGCAGCTGGAAACAGGTTTGGTCAAGTATTTGTGATAAACATCGAAACCAAGGCGGTCCAACAAATTCAGGTGTTTGATGGTAAAGTCTCGGGGATGCATACAAGAGAGAAGGATGGAAAATTGTATCTTCTTGCAACCTCTCAAAACGATAAGGATGATAGTGTGCTTTTACTTTGCGGAGCTGAAGGAGTTCAAAAACGATTCCCAGCAGTTGAGGGGTTCCCTGTTACATGTTTTGACATAAATTCCGTTGGTGATGTCGTTTTAGGGTCCAGACATGGTGCCCTTGCCTACTATCCTGCCAATGGCGATGTCCAAATCAAGCGACGGGCTATCAATGATGAAACGGTCACTGACGTGCTTTTCACAGACAACAACCACATTCTAATTTCTACAAAGAACGGATATTATGGTAAATTTGCACTCCCTGGCTTCTCGAGTAGTTTGATCAATAAATCTGGTCAAAATTCGATCGCCAAAATTTTGTCAGTTACACCCATGATTACCTGTGGATTCAAAACCAATTGCTTCTTTGTTTTTAATGAGTCCAACAACGCGCTTTTATTTTCTGCTGACTGTGGTGGTGCCCATCGTTCATGGGATGTCTACTTCAAGCACAACAATGTTCGTTTCAATTTCGTGCGGAAGTCTATTCTTTGTGAAATCAACAGTGAAGTTTCTAATACCGGTCTTTATTATTCTCACGGTCGAGAGGTTCGTGCGATTGAAGTAAATGGAAACGTGATTGCTTCAGGTGCAGAGGACACAAACATTATCCTTTCTGAGGAGCACAACGGTGAGCTCAAAAACTTGTTGACTTATCGAAAACACACATCTGGCATTCAAACACTCAAATGGGTATCGCCGACGCTTCTGATTTCCTCTTCTGCTCGTGAGGAGCTTTATATTTGGCGGTATGACCCTGAAGAGAAAACCCTTGTGTTGTGGTTGAGCCTCCCTCGTGGCGATAACCCCGATCTGCGAATTTCTGACTTTGTTTATACCCCCACCTCTACTGGATTCAGTCTTGTCTGTGTCTATTCCGACTCTACACTGAAGCTGTGGCGATATCAAAACGACACCTTTGATGAATTGAGCTCTCTCAAGTACACTCAGCATTGTTTGCTCAACTCAGAGGTGGTTGAGAATGGGGATTCGGTACTGATCAGTGCTACAGATGGATCCTTGTCACTATACCAGCTTCCATCTTTGCGTCCCAAAGCACATTTGTATGCCCACCAGTCGTCTGTGCGATTCTGCTCACACAGATTCGATGACAGGGAACTTATATATTCGGGAGGAGATGACAACAAACTGGTTGTTACTGAGCTGAAGGATGGACAATTGACAGTTCTGGCTGAGAAAGCCGACGCACATAGCAGTACTATCACAGAGGTGGCTCTGCTCGATACTGAGTCAGGCGCTGATTTCGTGTCCGTTTCTGTTGATCAGAATGTGCGAACTTGGAGATTTGACAATGGGGAGTTGGTGATGGTTTCTGATACTTTTACCACCGTTGCTGATACAGGTTGTGTGTGTCCTTATAAGGGCGGGTTGCTGATTGGAGGAGCTGGCTTGGATTATTGGCGTACATCTAAATAACAGATCGTAACGTTCAACTCTAGTCTTTGTTCGTCCCTTGTAAGATTGATTATCTATGTTCATTGTAATCAAGTTTAATGAACAATTGTCAAGTAGACTCCAATGTATCTATAAAGAGACAAGCTGTATCACATAATGTTAGACACTAGAAAGTATCTGCTCAAAGAAAAGTGACAGTTCACTCATTCCATTCAATTCAGACACGATTCTAATTCGAATCGAACTCTGCCGCGAAAGACCAGGCTAGATCCGGGAAACTTTACTTTATTATCGCAGTCTGTTACACGACCCATATTATTTTAAAGAAAAGCATAATATACAGATGTTAGCAACACCCTCACAGATTTCAACATCCAACGTCTATCTAGTTCTCACAAAGAATGTAGGGGATTCACAAAAACTGATGTTGATGCAGGAACTCAAAAACAAGGTTCCAACATGCGCCAGTCTCATCTTCTGTTAGATCAGCATGGAATTCATATCCACCAAGCGGATGGACGAATCACAAGAGTCTCTTATAACTGAAGTGACTTCTACTCTAACTCCAAGCTCACACGACGCTCCTCTTGTAACCTCAGATCAAGAATCTCCTGAGGATGTCATTGCCAATGTTTCAACTACTCAATGGCGTGAATTCAAAGCTCACGAGCTAACAGAGTTTCAAAGTCATGTGCTAGATGTGTTATTGGATCACCCTCTGCCTGATTTAGTGCAGATTTCCCCAATATTCGCCACTCTTACAGGGTTCAATGTCTTGTTGTCCCGCAATCGCTTTTTACGAGCCGATCCAAACCAGTACACCGAAGCAAAGCTGGGAAATATGGAAAAAATCTTTGACTCAACCATGGAGTTGAGGAGGTTTGAGATTTTTGGAAATGGCAGTGCTTCAACAATTGCCTATGAGCGTGAAGTTGTTTCATTGTTATGCGGATCTCGACTTTTCAATGGGTTGGTAGAATTCGAAGGGTGGGACATTAACAGATATCTATTTTGGTTGGGCCATATTTTAACAGGAGATGTTAGTCTCAATGGCAGGCTCTGGGCGCATCTTATTATTGGCAGTTTCAAACTGCACGCTAATAACACAACTATCTGCTCCTTTATTTATACCCCAAGGATCATTTCGCAACTAACATCCACTTGTAACAAGCATATGAAACCGTTTGAACACAAGCAGCTACTTAATTACTCACTAAGTTACTTTGAGTCAAACTTTTGCCATGAGAGCCAAATAGGTTCGCTGGCAGAACTGCTCACTCGATTGGGGATTTCATCTTGTGATCTTTTCACAGCTAGCAAGAGGGCGACAAATTCTATCAATCTTGTCAAGTCACTGTTAATGGCAGCATCACGTGATGAAGAGGTGTTCAGAGAACAATTTCTATCGTTTATGGAACTTTGGGCATCTCAATTAAACATTTCTAAATCACCAGTTGCAATGCAACGCCGCCAGACTGAGATTCTTTTTATTTGCTTGCAGCTACTAGATGGAACCAGTTTATCTCAACTTGCGACTACTCAAGAATTTATGGATGGTGTCACCAATAGATTGTCCTCTCCCTCCTCTCGTGTACGGGAGTTTGGTATGGTAATCGGCGAGAAGATTGCTCAGTATGGACCTGTTCCATTGAATTTTGGAGTGGAACGGTCAGAAGATTGGACAGGGCTGATAATCGACAAATCGTCAACCACCAGCCTTGATGTATTATTCGACCATCGAATAGCTGACCCTGATATTTCCATTCCTCCGTCTCCTGCTCCTAGCTCGATATTTGACGACACTTTAAGTGCTAGAAGTGTTCCACCCATAACATCCAGTCGGTACAGAAATTTGAAATTCAACATTAGAAGTACAACGAAAGATTCCGATGATGAAGACTCAGACGATGAAGATCCACAAATAAAAAAATCAGTGACAAAACCAGTTTACATTCGTCAATTATTGGAGTACTTCAAGACCCCTGAAGGTGATAATCAGTACGATAGATTGGAAATTGCATTGAGAACTGCTCCTGGTCTTATTTTGCAAAAAAACATGTTTGGGAACGAAGTCAAAGAGCATGCCAAAGATCTGGCAAAGACTTTGGTAGGGTTCAAAGACAATTTTGACTTCCCGAACTATCATAAATTGCGGACACAGGCTCTAGTAGCTCTGGTTGCATCTGTTCCTGACATAGCGCCCTTCATTGTGGAGCTTTTCTACACTGCAGATATCAGTATCAATGATCGATTGTTACTTCTGACCTCTTTATCTCTGGGAGCTCGCCTAATCAATGGACATGAAGACGATGTTGATATTCACAAGCCTGAGATGAAAAGACTACCCCCAGCAGTTGAAGAACGGTTTGCACAGCTCAGCTTAGAAGGCTCTAGCTACCAGGCATTGAGTAAGGTAACATCGGATCTTCAGAAGACTCTTCTTTCGCCCACCCTAGCTGAGTCTCATGAATCTGAAGCCATCCATGGGCCCAAGGTTTTACGAGTATCCTCCACTCTTCAAAAGAAGCGAATGGGGCAGCCTACCACCACTATCATCACTAATAAGTTTGCCAAGGTTGCTTATCAGTTCTTCTTTCCACTTGTGGATAATTGGTGGAAATCGGGGACAGGAATCATGGCAGGGACGTTTTCTTCTATCATCCAAGCCCATTATATTAAAACGCTGGGGTTGCTGCTGTACTCTGCTGCTCCTTCTGCCTCAGAATTAGTGGAAATGACATCTGAGATGTTAGCTATTCTTCTCAAGCTTCGCACTTATGTATATATTAATGATCCCCAAGTCATGGAAGCGATATCTACTTGCATTTTGGTTATTCTGGACATTCATTCTGATGAATTTATTGTGGCCAGGTGGCCCAGAGAGTTTGTCGATCTGCAAGCATGGCTAGACCAGACATGGGAGGGAATCATCGACGAAAAAGTAAGAGGAGTCGCTGCGGGTGTTTTGTTCCAAATGAAGAAGCTAGGCAGTAAATGGCAGCGGGCGTTGATTGGGAGTACCTAACTAAATCTATTGATGCCATCGTTGTTCTAAGTATAATTAACCCAAATCTTAAAAACATTTTATAGATGAAGCTAACCATAAAATTATTAGTTGCAATGCTATCTTTCGTCCCTCCTTGGCCTCTTTCTATCTAAGTTGTCGTAGTCATCATAGCGAGAGCCTCGCGAATCGCGCGAATCATATGAGTCTCGAGAGTCACGTGAAGGGGCACCCCTGCGCCATGGTGGGCGACTGGATCCATATGTTTCCCCTGCTCGTGGAGGTTGTGAGGATGGTGGTGGGGGAGGACCATTGGGAGGAAGAGGAGGTCCAGGTCTTGGCTCGTCAGTATCACGAGGAAGAGGAGGAGGAGGAGGAAGAGGTCGTTCACGTGCCCCTGAAGAATCTTCTCCTTTATCACCATCCCGTTCACGCACCCGAGATGGGACATAGATATCACGTTGCCGTCTTCTTCTTTCGTCATCTTCTCGCTCACGGTCGTAATCCGAGTCTGAGTACATGTCAAACTGCGGTCTCTTGTGGAACCTTTGACGGGAAGGGGACAGGTCTCGTTCACGATCACGGTCACGGTCACGTTCACGATCACGTTCGCGGTCTCGTGGTGGTGAGTATTCACGTGAATCTCTGGAATTGTTACGGGGTGGAGGATAGTCTCTGGAATGCCTTGGGGGTGGAGGTCTGCGATCCCTGTCTCTTGGAGGAGGGTAGTCGCGTGACCCTCTTGACCGGTCACGATCTCGCGAGTCATACTCTCGACCATCACTTGGCTCGCGTGGGCCTTCAGGACGTCTGTCTGGTCGTTCAAACGAGTCATAGCGACCCTGAGGAGGTCCTCTTCTAGGGTAGTCACGGGGCGGGTCTCTTTGAAAATCACGTGAATCTCTTGCTGACTCTTTGCCATCTCTTGGAGGTGGTTCTCTGCTATCTCTTGGCTGCTGGTCGTTTGCAGCTTCCCGGCCCTCGGCCCGCCTTTTATGGTTGTCCAATTCGTGTGAAGAAGGGAAACGAGGTAACTGATGTGGTAGACATGGTAATGGCTCTGTTTTGAAATATGCATGGTCCTTCCCTCCGAGGGCCGTTAGTCGTTTGGTAGAGTCCAATAGAAGCAGTTGTTTAAGAAGATCCAGCGCGTCGGGTGTCAGTCTTGGAAACATCTTATCGAGCTTATTCGTGGGATCCGTGCCCCACATATTAGAATTCGAAGCCCCGGGTAGTACACTCCATCCAGGCATGGTCTCTTCGGTAGGAGCTCCTACAGCCTGGAATATTTTAACTCCCTGGTCAACGTCTGATGATCCCGGAAAAATTGGCTTGCGAGTAAAAAACTCCCCAAAGACACAGCCGATGCCCCACATGTCAATTGCTGTCGTGTACTTTCGGTCTCCCAGAATGAGCTCTGGAGGTCTGTACCATCTAGTGACCACCATTGCCGTAAGATTCTCTGTGCCTTGGCCTGCAGTCTGATGATTCGGCACTGGTCCATCGTAACCTCTAGCAAGACCAAAGTCAGCTAGCTTTAAGATGCCTTGGTCGTTCACGAGAATATTAGCCGCCTTTATATCTCGATGTAAGAACTTTTTCGCATGTAAGTAGCCAATACCTTCCAACAGCTGAAGCATGTAGCACTTAATATGGCTCATACTAAGCTGTACGGCCTTGTTACCCAGTAATCCCGCCAGATCATGATCCATGTAAGGAGTCACCATGTAGACACACCCTCGTTCCTTCTTGGATTGATCTCCACGTTCCACAGCCAAATCAACCAACGGAATCACATTCTCGTGGCGAAGTAACTTCAGAATTCGAATTTCACGTAATGCAGTCACTGGGAAGCCTTCTTTCTCTGAGTGCAAAAGGATTTTCTTGAGCGCTACATGTCGCCCTGTAGCAATTTGTTCGGCGCGAAAAACTTCACCAAATGTACCCTCACCGATTTTACCCAATGGCTTGTACGACTCCGTCACATTACTACAGCCGTAATAAATGGGTGGTTGATTCGGCACAGTCATGCTGATTCAGATTGGTAGGCTTCAGAAGTTGTGTGGTATGCACGTCAAATCCCATCAACATTTAGACATGCATGAACTTTCTTTCCAGAATATGGGATTTTAGAGTTTACTGTGAGTGATAAAAAAAAAATTGATCAGGATTGGTTTTGAATTATATATTGAAGCGATTCTAAATAGTTGTGAAATGAATGTTCAAATATTGGTGCAATGAAACTATGAGAATTAAATCTTCTGTTATACTCCAAACAAAAGCTCAAGCGGTGCTAAAGTAGTCTTGTGCCTAGGCGATCAAGCTGCACTCTATAAGCTGTAATGAATTTTTAAGGAGTTGGTTGAGCATGTGGGTGGTGTGTAACGAGTTTAGATGCTTAATTCTCTCACTACCGACAAATTTATAACCCTATTGAATATAGTCTTAGCGGACAAATGCCATGTAACAGCGCCTCAATGAGACAGGCTGCGACAGGGGATGACAGATTTACCCTTTCTTCCCGCTCGTTCTGGGAAAAACCTGTACTTTACTTTGATAGATTAGATGTAGTAAGTAGAATCATCTCAAAATAGGAAGCCCTCATGTGCTTACATCCACAGTCGAAGTTTTTCTGCATGGCAACTCAAGTAAAAAGTTGGGGTTGCTAAACTAATTAGTCAAGATAATAGAAATATTTGGTAAGAATTCTCTAATGGAATGATGCATAAAGTATGTCAAAATCCGCAGTTCCACATCCACAGAATTTTTGGATCCTGCATTGTAGTATCCTGATGAACCATATCTCCAGTCCTAGAGCTAAGCTCTAAACTGAGATAATTGAACACGGAATTGGACATCGGACCTGCGTCTACGACGCATTTTTGAACACCCTTACCAACCTTTCACAAAACATACTTCCACTTTTATCCTATCACATTGAATCAATTTCCTTATTGCCCTCTTCTACGTGTATTCTTAAAATGAATCACTGATGTGAAGCTAACCTATACAAATTGCATATAAACGTGTTGTAGAAGTTATGGGAGTCTGTTTGCCAAATACTCCTCGACTAAGTCGTTTATGTCTAAGTGGTTTATGTACTCAATGCTCTCTGTAGAATCGTCAAGGGTGTTCACATAACACATTACAATGGAGGAGATGGGTTAATCCCGACACAGCTACCAACATCAAAGAAGTCCAACCCTACCAATAAACTGTCTCATCAAACAGAATAAATTGTCACCACCATTCCTTGCCGACTTAATGAACTATCCCAATTAGGAAGGGTTATGCGCATTGCGGAAAAGTGCGGATAACTCTAATTGGTTCCGCTTCGAACTAATAAATAATAAATAAATAAATAAATATAAAAAAAAAGAAAAAATAAGCTGAAATAGATAAAAATACTGAATGAAAAAACCAAACCATTAGAAATCACATCTAAAATTTTCTAATATAATCCATATCGGCTCAACACATATGTCCTCTGATTTTCCCATAACCTGGTCTAGACTTTCATTAATGTTTGTAATAAGCCCAGGAAATGACCTAGAAAATAAGCGTAATGCTAACTACATGAATCTCCGAATAATTAAAATCAATGTGAAATACCCATTGAACAATGAATGAACAATAAATCTATATTCAAATTATGGGCAGGCGAGTATATTGACCTTACAAATTCTATGTTCAATCTCTCCAAATTTTACAGCTTTTTCATATGTCATGAACCCTGGCTGGTGATTCCATGAGTCAGATGTTGAAAACTCAAACATAGTAACTTACTCCAACGTCTGGGGTACAGAAGGTATGCGGTAGACCTGAATCTGGTGGCAAATGGGCTGATTTTTGTTCGCTTCCGAACACAGTTCCGTCAACACACACTTCGACTAGGACTAGACGAGTTGAACAAATAGGTAGAACTGTGGAAGGGAATGAAGGGGACTGTTGGTAATTCGGATCTCAAAAACCCTCGGTAACTCTTGTGGTTCTCATTCAATAGTATTTGGTCTTAGTTGTTTTGTTCTATTCCTCTTGGGCTACTAGAACTCCTACACTACCACACATATCGGGTTAAGCGATCTGCAGGGTACCCGGTGTGAGACACGGAAAAAGAACTCTAGCATGGCATGGCAAATGATGTGACTAATGCGACTACAATGGTCCTTTGTTAGATCGTCCATCTGATTGCTGTAGTCAACGACCTTTCGTTGGAAAGACGCCTGTACCATCATGTTGGAGTATACTAGAACGACAGAGACTATTCTTTCAACAAAAAGCTTGCTGCTATTTACTCGAAATCAAAGTACCAACAAGACACACTATAAAGCAATAATGGCCCTGCTGACCATTTGTTAATTGCTATACGCAGCTGAAACTCCACAAATAAGCTTTAAAGGTTGGTCGTAAAATGTTAACACAGATAAGCTTCCATGAACGGCTAAGTCTAAAAAAATTCGAGAATAGTATATATAATCTACTCTTGTGTGATTCGACTTGGTAGGTAGTGGACAACCATGATAGATCAAACTAAAGGTACCGATCCGGTATCCCCCACCATACCGGATGAAGTCCAGGGATTAACTGATCAGCACTTGCACACTATACCAGCAGCAGCTGGTCTCACTCTGAGTCGAACTGCTACTCACCGATCTCATGCGAGTCACGTCACCTCTTTACCTCCAGTGGCTGAGTCAGCCGACCCTTCACAGTCAGAGAAGCCCCTTTACGTCACCCAGGATCATCTTTCCAAGACACGTCGATATATCATTTGTTTCATGCTCTGTGTCTGCACTCTGTTGGTGGCCATTGACGAAACCATTGTTACAACTGCCCTTCCAGAGATTGTTCGTGTGCTCAACTCTTCTTCTGGTTACACTTGGGTTGGTACTGCTTACCTTCTAGCATGTGCTTCTTCAATGCCTGCGTATGGAGCTTTGGCTGACATTTTTGGTCGAAAGCCAATCATTCTTCTTTCAATCGCTCTTTTTATTGCTGGGTCGGCCATTGCTGGAGCAGCCAATACAATGGGAATGATGATTGCTGGCCGAGTGGTTCAGGGTATTGGAGGAGGAGGCATTTCCAATCTGGTCAATGTCATTGTTGCGGATATCATTGATCTCAAATACCGAGGCACATTCATGGGACTTATTGGTGCCACTTGGGCTGTGGGTGGATGCATGGGACCACTATTGGGAGGAGCGTTTGCATCAGGTGGAAAATGGCGATGGTGCTTCTTCCTTAACTTGCCAATTGCTGGTGTTTGTTTTGTGTTCATTGCATGGCTGGCCAACATCAAATCCCCTCCTACTACCTTGAGAGAAGGCATCAAGAGAATAGACTTTCTTGGAATCATACTCATCACTTTTGCGACAGTTTGCCTATTTTTGGCATTGGATTGGGGTGGAGTTCATTATGCATGGAACTCGGCTGCAGTGATTATTTGTTTGACTCTGGCTGGAGTCTTTTACATCGCGTTCGTGGTATGTGAAAAATACTTGCCCAAAGAACCTGTCATGCCTCTTCGGTTGTTCACTAACCTGTCACGATCTGGTGCATTACTATGTACTTTTTTCCATTCGGTCACTTTTATGGCCATTTCATACTTTGCACCATTCATGTACCAGTCAGTTTACAGCAAAACCCCAATTGGGGCTGCTGTATACCTACTTCCATTGGCGATTTTGATGGGATTGGCCTCAGCCATTTCTGGTCATATCATTACCAAAACCGGCAAATACAAGATTATTATGATTGTCGGGTTTGCCTTTGCAGCCATTTTCAATGGCATTCTCGTCACCCTCAATCCTGATTCCAACACTGCCAAGCAGATCATTTGGATCACTTTATGGGGTGTCGGAATTGGCCCCAACTTCGAAACCACCCTTATTGCTCTCCATACACACATCAAGCCCCAGGATATTGCTACTGCGACTTCCACTTGGGGTTTCCTTCGAACAATTGGTTTCTCTATTGGTATTTCCATTGGCGGAGTGGTGTTCCAGAATAAAATGCAGTCAGAGAACGAAAATCTGGGTCATCTTCTTCCACCTGAGCTTAGATCTGCTCTTACTGGAGCTGACGCTGCCGCGTCAACCACACTTATTCGAGAATACCCCGATGACATTCAAGCTATCGCGAAACTCATGTACTCGAGATCATTCAGAGACTTATTTTGGACTTGCTTGGGATTGTGCTTAGGCTACATTTTCATTTTCATGATTAAAGAGAAGTCCTTGCAAATGAAAGACGCCAAGGTTGAAACTGATACAGAGGGGGACGACGAAAGTGTAAACGCGATGGCTGGTGTGGTTGCCAATGAAGGTGATGTTGATAAGCGGGTGGTTGAAAGAGAATGATCAGTATGAAACCACTTATTTATACACAATAATTGCTAGAAACTAATTAATTTAATTGAAATAAAAACAAACAAACCAAAAGACTGTCGCTGATTCTTCCAACTACACAACCGGGTAACTTTAAACCTTACTTCGCATATGTGAACCCTAACCCTCACTCCCAAGTATAAATACCTCTACATTCTGCCACCTTCGGTTTTCTTTTTTTTCCCCATCTTTATGCTCGGGCATTACGCATATCAGTGAGGATTCGTCCGAGATTGTGTATTTGCTGGTTGAAAACTTAACCATGACCGCTCTCTATTGTCTTGTGGCTTGCCACAATCGGCTTTAGAGGAATTTTTGGACTCTTTTTTTCTTTGCCCATTTCTATGGACAACGAACCATTGGAGAGAAGGGGTGCTGATGCTAGATGATCAACGCGTTGTTTTTAGAATGGTTTTTTGTTCATCATGGGTTGCTTGATGGTGGTTGGTTCTTGTGTAGTTAGGTGTGTCAAGTGAATACATTTTCTTATTACAGATCAAGTTCATTATAACGTAGAGGCATGGAATCTTCAGAAAGCCCACTTACTAGTTATTCTATAAAGGTGTTAAATCCTATTCAATACAAATATTGCTACTTCGTATTTTACAGAGTCTTCTCAATCAGCTCAATGCCATACTCCTCCTTGAGCTCCTTGATCAGAGGACCATTGATAAGAGGGTTAACAGGGGCAAGGATACCAGGGGTGTTGATGGTACCGTTAAGGACCTGCTTGGTAGCAACGGCACAAGGCACACCAACAAGCTCAGCCATAGCTGAGTACTTCTCGGGGTTACCGTAAGCCACAAGAGTGGAGGTTCGAGTCTCGGTCTTACCATCTGCCCATTCAATTCCGAACTTGTGCTGGAGCATGACCATGTCTCGCTCGCCGGGGCCGAACTGCATCTTCTCTTCCAGAGTGGCACACAGGGTGTCGAGAGGGTTACCTCGGGCGGTGATAGGGGTATCAGAGAAGAGACCGAGCCATCGGAAACCGTTGATAATTCGCTCCTTGTCGTCATCGTCCTTGAACTTAGTCTTGGAGGAGATGGCGGCAATGATATCCTCCTCAGAGTTGGAAGAGGCGCCAACCTGGGTGGCCAAAGCATCCTTCCAAGCCAGCTTGGAGTTCTGGGCAAAAGTGGACACCTCATCGTCGCTCAAGAAACCAAGATCAACAAGGACCTTGATGAACTCAGGGAAGCCCTGGAATCGCAGAGTACCTCGGATGATAGTGTCAGCCTCGGGGATCTCGTATCGCTCCTTGTAAGGACTGGAGTCACGGTTGGGGTAGCACACGAAAGCGTAACCAGGGTAGATGAAGTAGGGCTTGGCCAAGGTCATGAGATCCTCACCAGAAACCTCCTCGATCTTTCCATCCTTGTAGAACTTGGCAGCATTTCGGAGAGCCAGTAGGACACCTCGAGAAGACCAAGAGAACTTGTATCCGAGCGGGTTGTCAGAATCTTCGGGGGAAGGCAGACCTCCACAGTAAGAAAGGAAAGACTTGATCTTACCACCGGCCTTATGGACCTCGTCAATGGTCTTGACTGCGTACAGATGGTCAATACCGGGATCCAGACCAATCTCGTTCATGACAACGATTCCGGCATCCTTGGCCTCCTGCTCAAGCGCCTGGATGGCAGGAGAAACATATGAGGTGGTTACAACATGCTTCTTGAACTTGATGGCGGACTTGATAACAGTGGCGTGGTGGATGTAAGGAATCAACGAAATAACAACATCACACTCAGAAACTGCTGCGTCGAGGGACTCGGGGTTCTCAACATCTACCGACTTGGCCTTGGCAACATTGCCTGCAAGAGCCTTGGCCTTCTCAAGAGTTCGGCAAGCGACAGTGACCTCAATGCCGTCAGTAGCAGCGAGAATGTCGACTGTGGGTTGAGCAACAAATCCAGATCCCAGAAGAAGTACCTGTTTAGCCATTTTTAGTTTAGAAAGGTGTGGGTGAGAGAAAGAAAGCCTTGAATGTTAAGGTGTGAGTCATATATATCAACGATAAGGTTTCATTGAGGTACATCATGCAGGATGTGTAAATCAACCTACAGTACTATCATTTAGGACATAATGAGCAGGAAGAGCTGCAACAACTAATTGTGCCCACTGTATTACCAACAGAAGCCTCAAGAGTGATGTATCGAGAATGTTTACCCCCTTTGGTGTTTAGTTCTTCTTCAATTGGATTATCCTTAGTCAGGTGGGTTACATCATGGTGCATACTACATCTATATAAGGTCAGAACAATTGAGAATTTCAAGTACAATTTGTTCTGTTGGATTCCAAGTCTCGCATTGATGCCGATCAGATGGGAGTTCCTTTTCATGATCTCCCCTATCCCTACATCTCGCTAACTGAATTCAACTTAAGGTTTATTAGATGAGGATTGATCAATAGCAGTCATGCAGAATGAAATCAAAAAGAAATCTCGTTTTGGACATTTTTCATCACTACTTGATAATTTGGCCCCTTATGGCATAAAATATGGCCAATTCGAACCATGGTCATATCCACCTTTATTCCATTTTCCCAACTACTCCTCCCCTAACCTTGGGTTTCTAAATCGGGTTTACCCCCTATTTTATACCCACAGATATCTCAACCATCCATTGGGGTAATTGGAGGGCATGCCATTTTCAGTACTACACCGCTTGCTGTCAATTCTAATTATTAAGCTATATTTCTTACCATTGGCCTTCAGCTTTTGTGATATGACTACCATATGCTTTACTAGCATTATATCATGATACATAAACCCCGCATGATAGAACTCTATACTGTACATCTCACAATCATCATAGTTGTTCTTTACACAGCGCAGAATGTCGTACTACACGGGGAACGAAAAGAGCAAGCCACTATGGTCACGGATGAAGGATTTCGGAAGTGTCAATATGAGAATGGGTGGTCTATCATTGTCATCACAGGATCAAGACGGAGAGACTGAAAACACCACTGTGATTCACCAGAGCCTGGTGAAGTACTACGCCACAACCACTGGGTATATTCCTGATTGGTTAGAACCTCCAGGATCTCAACAGTCTAATATTGACCAATACAGGAACGCCTCACCCTACGGGCAGAGCCAGTACCAGAACCAGAACTACTCACCACATGATGCGAATGGCAAGCGCCCATCAATGTCACAACCCTCATCTTCCCTCCAAGATATCTATGCTCGTAGAGGCTCATCTGTGGAGGTTAGCAGACAGCAGTATGGATCTCAACCGCAGAGACCTGGATATGAGACCAGCCATGTTGGTCAAGGCAGTGATCGAATGAGAGAAAAGCTTCGACAGCTAGGTCGAAGCCAGAGTGTCAGTCAAGAGGGTGGTAAGGGCGAACCGAGCTGGAGGAGATAAGGCTATAGAATCTTCAGCTTCAGGGATATCACGGACAGTGTAGTCACATATGGTAATCTATTGCGTAAGCATGCTAACAACATAACTGCAATGGCAGCAAGTGGTAGCTGCATTCATTTGTTACTCTAGAACTAATGAAGAACCAAATTTACGTCCTATAGTTTATTCGCAGCTCTAGTTGAAGTTGGTCGTTTTGTCATAATTGTGCCATCTATAAAATGCAGGTGTTTTCTGTAGCCCATCGAATTCTAGTTTACAAAGACTCGGCATTATCTCGAATCGCCTTGATGAGGATTTTAAGACCCTCATCAACAGCTTGCTGGTCGATGTTGAGGGCAGGAACCAATCTTACAGTGTTGGTTCCAGCTGTAATGACAAGTAGGCCATTATCTCTGGCAGCAGCAACAACCTTTGAAGGGTCCTTGCTAAACTGAATACCCAGAAGCAACCCGTCACCTCGAATTTCAGTGATAAGCTCAGGATAATCCTTTTGGATTTCACCAATGGCGTCACGGATCTGCTTGCTGACCTTGTTGACATTGTCCAGGATTTCCTTGGAAGCGACTTGGCTCAGAACATAGTGACCAACACGGGCAGCTAGAGGGTTTCCTCCATATGTGGTTCCATGGTCGCCAATCTGAATAGCGTCGGCTACCTTGGAGGTGACCATAGTTGCACCAATGGGAAATCCATTTCCAAGAGCCTTCGCCATGGTTAGAATATCAGGGTGGGTCTTTCCGTGTGCCCAGAGTCGTCCTGTTCGTCCCAGACCGCATTGAATCTCGTCAAAGATAAGAACAGCACCAGTCTCGTCGCATTTCTTTCGAAGAGCAGCCAAAAACTCGTCGGATCCCTTGAAAACACCTCCTTCACCCTGCACGGGCTCCACAATGACACCGCAAGTCTTATCAGTAATGAGATCAACGGACTCCAGGTCGTTGTACACTCCGGTTTTGACGCCAGGTACCAAAGGGGCGAAAGGAGCCTGGTACTTGGGGTTAGGTGTCACACTGAGTGCGCCCATGGTTCGCCCATGGAATCCCTTGGCGAAGCAGACAATTTCAGTTTTTTCAGGATTTTGAAGAGTGCCAACTTTTCGGGCAAATTTTAGGGCAGCTTCATTGGCCTCGGTACCAGAATTGGCTAGGAAGACCTTGCTCGCGCCCTGCATTCCTCCAGATTTAAGAGTCTCTTCCACCAGTGCTTCTTGAAGTCTGGGAGCCCACTCATTGTTGAACAAGTTTGAGCAATGGACAAGTTTAGTAGACTGGTCGGCGAGAATCTTAGTGATTTCGGGATGGGAATGACCTAGTGCTGTCACAGCAATACCCGCAGAGAAATCAATGTATTTGTTATCGTTAGAGTCCCATAGATATGCTCCTTTGCCCTTGGTGAGAATCACACTGGGCTTTGCGTAGGTGGGGACAGAGTATTTCTCCGCTGTCTTGAGAAGCGTCGAGTACTTTCGCAATTGTTGTGGTCGAATCATTCTGATGATTTGGATGTATAGATCAGAAGAATATGTGTTCCTATTATACCAATCTTAGAGTCATATATTTTCATATCATGCATACCCATGACTCTGTTTAAGGTTTCGAGTGGGGGATTGGCGGAGCAGAAGCAGTCTAGTGATAAGAAAAATAGCTGAATAGGAACATTGCTATAACCGAGCTATGAGCTTTTAGATTTTTTTTTTTTTTATATCGATTGTGTATTTTTCTCTCGGTAAACAAGACGACCCATAATGAGGTCCTGAGTCACTTGAAAAACCTAACGCAGAGGAAAGTGTACTTTTATTGATTATTGATGAAACCATACTCTTCGGAATGGTTAGATCTTAGAACCTAGGCTAAATTTCTGTAGTAGAACAATATTTATAATCTCAGGGCTTAAGCAGAAATCACTGGAAACGATATGGTTACATTAACACAGATCTACTTCACGTCTTGATACCCTAAAAGACATGTTTTGGAGATCTGATCCTTGTATGATTTTGGTTTTGATAAGGTTGCACAATGATGGATACAGAGAGTCAGTATTATCATTATTGGAACGATGAATTTGATTGCAACATGTTAAAACCAAATGGCCGACTTACCAAAATCCCACAGAGTCGAGAAATTACATTTCATCCTTGTGAATGCACCAACCAAAGCCTAATGAAAGGCCATCCATATATAATGTAGATGTCTCCTCCGAAAGATCAATTTACTTTGGCAGTTTATTGTTAGTCACTTCCGTGTTTATTTGGTTTTTTCGTGTTACTGGTGACTTACATAAGCAAAAACTTTAATGAACAATAACTTTAGAGTGAAAATTCCAACTGAGGAAATCCGTACAGTCAACCAAACAATGAAGCCCAGCACCAGTATTTTGAACCAGGCGGCTAAGGTTGTCAAGGCCGCCGCAGTGCCTGTGATTGATGCGTCTCCCAGCTATATTCCTAACCCCAACTTTGCAAAACTCCCCAAGAAGCTCCAGGACTTTTTCCAGCGATTCCCCCCTCGACCTTTTGTCAACTACAGCACCAAAAAGGGATACAAGGATGCTAAGAACGCCAACCCTTTCCTCCCTAACAAGTCCCGTGTGACTGAAAAGACCCACAAACCCCTGTACTCCCTTCGACGACAGTCGGATCTGTACAAGCTGGCCCACAAGTATGGAGTTCACGAGTTGCTGCCTCCTATGACCAAGACTTTCTTCGAGAATCGACACGAGCAGGCAAAGCCCCTGGTTGGAGAGATGGTGTGGAAGAAGCGTATTCGAGAAAAGACCAAGGAGCGTCGAAAGGAGATCATCCAGGAGGCTCTGGCCACAATGGACGAGAAGATCGCCGCTGTCAAGGGCAAGAAGCATTTGGAGAGATTGGAGAGACGGGAGAGAGAGAAGCCAGACTGGGTATAATCAGCTGGATATGGTCTTTGGAAGGAGTCTGGGCTCAACAACTGCTGAGATGTTACTGCCATATGTATATAGTGATTAAATTGATTGGTATGTGATAGAAACTATATAGCGAATTCAAGTAAATCAATCATATTAATCAAGCCGCGTATTGTAAGTTCTACCCTATTTGTTTTTTTTTTTTTTTTTTTTTTTTTTTGTTGACAAGAGCCTGATATACTCGACCCGAGATCTATATTGCCAACAGGAACCCAAGTATTTTATAATAGGAATGGAAATTTCGTGTCATTTGGTTTCAAGGGTGGGTTTTTGGTTCTATACTGTCGTTTGAAAAAATTACTGTTTTGGTAAACAAAAGTTGGCTTGTTGGCAAATTGTTGGTTCTTGTAGCTCTCTCCAGTCCCCGCAGTGGGAGTAGAACTAAAGGGATGATCAAGCGCTCGCTCTAGTAGTAGTAGCTCAAGTAATACCAAGAAACTCTGGGCTGAATCCGACAGTGAAAGGTTCAAAAGACAACTTGGGGTGTGCGTAACTCAAGACTTGATTTTCCGTCACGAGTGGGCTTCAATTGCAGATTCTGGAGTATAATTCCCCACTAACAATGAAGCGTTATTCCTTCAGCAATTTATAGGCTAGTACGATCATCCAACGAATTAAATGAAGAAAGCCATCCTTATCATTAAACAGCCCGACAACTGCCTTTGGGGGCGATCACAAACATGGTGTCTTCGATTTGGCTAATAATTAGATTATGCGAGACCATGTTGTTTCTTTGTCCGCCACCTGTGTCAGTGTGCCCCACAAAGCCCTTACCGGAGTCCGAAAGTTACTCATTGAGCAGCCCAACCAACACAGTAGTTGCAAAAATACCATGCAGTTTGTTCCTTGAAGTAAAACACGAATAAACAGAATTTCACAATCCATCATTAGCCGTTCATTAATAGATATCAACATTTAATGCTCTACTGGAACATAGAAACCAAGCGGCTTCACCCAATAAGATTTAGTGGGCTCTCAGCTTACAAATTAGAACTATATTTTGCAGGTAATATGCGAACAATTCCAAATAGGATTTTATTCTAATCTCCGGGGTTTCTGGTTTTCGCAGTTTTAACAAGAGTTTTTAGGAGTAATAGATTAACAATAGTATAGTAAAGATCAACCGTAACGTTTAAATTGAAATAATCCCATTTAACTAACAAACCTGTCACGATTAAGCCAGATCAAAAAACTCCAGTGGTTTAAGGTTTAAACGTTATCAGCCATGGCAAGTCAACTGTGCGCCGTCTACCCCAGCAATAAATACTATCTCTGGTGAGGATTTTCTTCATGAAATCTAACAAACAACATGTCTAAAAACTGGAGATTATTATCCCCTCTAGTTGGCACCAAAGTACCTCCGATACGCGATGAAAGCGAACGCACAGACTTCCCAGAAGAGAATGCCTCATGGTGGAGTAAGGCAACTTGGAGTTGGCTGAACCCGTTGATGAAGGTAAGTAGAGAAAGGAATGTAGGAGGTATCGCCAAAGCGCTGCTATTGCGGATCATTTCCCTGATCTGATTTTTGAGGAAACTGGAGGAACACAAATCGCTGTAACCAGTCCTTTCATCCTACTAACACAGGTTGGATACTTACGCCCTGTAAACCAGGAAGATCTATGGAACATCACAGGCTCTTACAGAGTGGAAGAAATGACCAGTAAGTTCGAAGCAAATCTTGAAAGGATTGTTGGCAAACATGTGGAGAAATACAAGGCCCGCCAGAAGAAGGAAAACCCAGCATTCGATGAGTCCCAGTTTGTGTTTGATCCCAATGATCCTGAACAGGTACCCAAGTATGCCATTATATTAGCGCTTCTGGCGACATTCCGGTTCCGGTTTTGGTGGTCAGCTGTATGTAAAATCATCTTCGATTGTGCACAGACACTGAATCCACTGCTTTCCCGTCAGCTAATCCAATTTGTTGGTGAAAGGAGTACAGGAAACCCTCCAGGTATCGGCAAGGGTGTAGGCTTTGCTATTGGAGTCACACTGATGATTGCAGTGGCTTCCTATTTTATGAACATGATGTTATACTATTCTATGATGATGGGAGCTCAATGTCGAGCTGTTTTGTCTCATTCCATTTACAAAAAGTCACTGAATTTGAGTGCGAAATCCCGACTGAAATATACCAACGGTCAGATTACAAATCTTCTAGGAACGGATTGCCACAAGGTGGATTTTTGTTTGGGGTTTTTCCATTTTTCTTGGACTTTTCCAGTTTCCATGTCAATCGCAATTGTCATTCTCATTGTCAACTTGGGGCCCGCAGCTCTTGTTGGTATTTCTGTGATTATTCTTTGTATTGTGGCTGTTGCTTTTATTTCACACTCCATCATGCAACAACGTCGTGTCGTTACTGGTTTCACAGACAAACGAATTTCCATGATGAAGGAGATTTTACAAAGTATGCGAGTCATCAAGTTTTACGCTTGGGAATTACCATATAAGGATCGAGTCATGGATATTCGAAAGGAAGAGCTCAAGGGTGTCAAGAGACTGCTTGTCATCCGAAATGCCCTCAATGCTATTTTTGTCGGCGTTCCTACGATTGCTTCCATGTTGTCGTTTGTAGTCATGTACAAGACTGGTCGGGATTTAGAGGCTGCTAAGATTTTCTCGTCTTTGTCGCTGTTCAACTTGATGAGATTGCCACTGATGCTTCTTCCACTTTCCACATCCACTTCCATTGACGCGTTTGTTGCCCTCAAACGAATCCAGGGGTTCCTATTCACTGGAGAACAGATCAACTATGTTGTCACAGAGGCCAGCATAGCCGAGAAAGGTGAGTCTATCGTTGTTGATCGTGCATCTTTTCAATGGAAAGATGAAGATGATGTGGCTGAAGAGCAAGTTAAGGAGATTAAATCAGCCGAGGATGACTCATCGTCATTGGTCCAATTCTCAGGTCTTAATAACATCTCGTTGACAGTGAAGCCTGGCGAATTCATCGTCATCACTGGTGCCGTGGGGTCAGGGAAATCATCACTTTTATCAGCCATTGCTGGCCTAATGGTGAAAACATCTGGAAGCGTTACAGTCTCTGGAGAAATGATCTTTTGCCCTTCACCTTGGGTTCATAACGCAACTATCAAGGAGAATATCATGTTTGGTCAACCTTTTGACCAAGCGCTGTATGATAAGGTAGTGGAGGTTTGTGCTCTTCAGCGAGACTTTGAGATTTTGCCTGGTGGAGATGCTACTGAAGTTGGTGAACGAGGCATCACTCTTTCGGGTGGTCAAAAGGCTAGAATTTCCTTGGCTACTATGGCATACAGAAACCCTGACATCATTCTTCTTGATGATGTTCTTTCTGCTGTCGACAGTCATGTTGGAAAACACATTATGGAGAAGTGTATTCTGGGACATATGAACGGACGAACTCGTCTGTTGGCTACTCATCAACTGGGGTTGATTGATCAGGCCGATCGAATCATCTTTCTCGATGGATCTGGTACAATCAAGGTGGGAACCAGGGAGGAGCTCTTAAAGTCCGAACCTGGATTTTCTCACCTCATGGAGTTTGGAAGTAAGAAGGACGACGATGAGGAAGAGGATATTGCACCTTATGATAAACTGGAGGATTCGAGCTTAGATGCTCCTGAATCATCTGACTCTGTCCTTGAAGAGCTAGTGAGGGCAACAACAAATACCTCTTTAGTGAAGAAAGAAACAACCAGAATGACAATTGCAGAAATGGAGGAAATTGACGAAGTCTCCAAAACTAGAGACGGTAAACTTATTGTGGCTGAAGGTAGGTCTGTTCGTGCTGTTCCTCTAAAGGTATATCTAACCTACATCAAGTATGGTGGAGGCAAGCTTGGCTACACAGTTTTGCCTCTTTTCCTTATTTTACTCATTGTGTCGGTTTTCGTGATGCTCTTCACAAATGTTTGGTTGTCCTACTGGACTGAAAATAAATGGCCTCAGTACTCTGATGGGCTTTACATTGGTATTTTCGTCATGTTTGGTATCCTCACATGTATTCTATTCTTCGCAAGTTTCTACACTCTAACCACTATTGGAAATAATGCCACGGCGAAAATGCATATCGAAGCAGTAGATGGCATTCTTCATGCGCCAATGTCATTTTTCGACACCACCCCTCTAGGTCGAGTCATGAACCGGTTCAGTAAAGATACAGACACAATGGATAACGAGATTAGTGATCAGACACGACTATTCCTGTTGACTTTGTCACAGATAGTTGGTATTATTATCCTCTGTATCATTTACTTGCCATGGTTTGCAATTGCTGTGGTGCCTCTTCTATTTATTTATCACTGTATCTCGTCGTATTATCGAAGTACAGCTCGAGAAGTGAAACGGCTGGACTCGGTAAATCGAAGCCATGTATTTTCGCACATGCAGGAGTCCTTGACTGGAGTCTTCAATATTGCTGCATATGGAAATAAGGGGGCATTTGTCAAGAAGAATGAATGGGCTATTGACAATATGAACTCGGCATACTTTCTCACAATTGCCAATCAACGATGGCTGGCCTTCCGGGTGGATTTGGTTGGTTTCTCTTTGTGTTTTGTGATCGCAATGCTCTCTGTCACTGGTCAGTTCAGCATTTCCCCTTCCGCAGCTGGTTTGGTACTCTCCTATATTTTGCAGATTGTGGGTATGATGACTTTAATGGTTCGAGAAAGTGCTCAGGTGGAGAACAACATGAATACTGTAGAACGAGTGTTTCAATATTCATATGATGTTCCCAGTGAAGCTCCCAGTCATATCGCATCAACGGCTCCTCCACCAGAATGGCCCCAGGGCGGAGGTATCCAATTTACTGACGTGTCCATGGCCTATAGACCTGGTCTCCCATTGGTGTTGAAGGACATCTCTGTTGATATTAAACCAGGGGAGCATGTGGGAATTTGCGGTCGAACTGGTGCTGGTAAGTCGTCCATTATGAATGCGCTCTATCGGCTCTCAGAACTGGCTCAAGGACAGGTGATGATTGATGGTGTGGATATCAGCACAATAGGGTTGAACGATTTGCGGTCCAAATTATCCATCATCCCTCAAGATCCTGTTCTTTTCAACGGAACAATTCGGTCCAATATCGATCCGTTTGGCCAGCGTGATGACGCTGCTTTATGGGATGCTCTCCGCCGATCTTGGCTAGTGGAAGAAACTGAGCTATCACGTCTGAAAGCTGGACCAACAGATTCCAACAATGTCAAGTTCCACCTTGATACCCATGTTGAAGAAGATGGAAGCAACTTTTCTCTCGGAGAACGGCAATTGCTGGCGTTGGCTAGAGCATTGGTCCGAATGTCTCGAATTCTCATCCTGGACGAAGCCACTTCCTCAGTCGATTATGAGACAGATGCCAAAATCCAATCCACCATTGTCCAGGAGTTTGCACACTGCACTATCTTGTGTATTGCTCATCGTCTAAGAACTATTCTCAACTATGACAAGATTATGGTTCTTGATGCTGGAAGAATTGTTGAATATGACACGCCCTATAGACTGTATACCAAGGGAGACGGAATTTTCAGGGGTATGTGTCTGCAAAGTGGAATTACAGAAGATGACTTTCCAGAAGAAAGAAGAATTGTTTAAAATAATGCATTGTTTGTAATGATCAAGAGTATAGAACTGGAAGTGCTTCCTCAAACTGAAAAGAATCTTAAGCCGCCTCCCGTAGGCAGTGTACATAATATTAATAGCGATAAAACTAAAGCCAGTTAGCAAGATTGGGTTAAAGGCGGATCAGGTCGCTGATCACACCTAATAAATCTATTAGGGATAATAAATGTATATCCAAAAGTCAAGTTATTGCCAAGTAAAATGGGATGACCCAAACCCAACCCTCCTTGATGCTGCTTGTCAGGAGAGAGTAGTCAAACGGAAGCATATCAGAACCCCAATATTCTAGCATTCTATACTTTACCGGAATTCTTCTTTCGCTTCGCAGATGCAAAAATGTTATCGATGTCCTCAACTTTTCGTTTCATGGTTTTGGTCGACTTTACAGAAGGTGAGGCAGAGTTAGGCTTAACAGGAAGTCTTTTGACAGGAATGAGCTTTGTGGGTTTAACTGGTGTTAACTTCTGGTACATCAGCATGTACGCATCTTCCTCCTGAAGAGCCTTCTTTTCACTGAGTGACTCAATCAATTCATCATCGTATGTAGCCCATTTTCCGTTAGGTTGACGGCAATGCGCGATGTAGTGGCCCGAAGATGCGGTCCGTCCGCAATGGGCAATGACGCCAGTCAGACGATACAGCACTGGAGTGTGCGCTTTGTTTTTAGAGTAATGACCCATGTCCAGCTCAGAAGGATAATCAAGGGGTGATTGGATTTTTCGAGACTGTTCATTTTGGAACTTGAATCTCTTAACATGAATTACCAAATGTTCAGGATATTCATCAATCCGTGACGTTTTGGTGGCGCAAGTTGTTTTATGACACTTGTCACACTTGTATCCTGAGCCCTCTTTTTTGTTCACCTTAATGTCTTCCTGCTCAAAGAACCGAGAGATGCAGCGTTTGAGGGAAATTCGGGGACTTTTCTGTTCAGACTCCAAGTTTACGGATAAATCGTAAAACTCTTGGGTGGTAACGGAATTGTTTCCACATGCACCGCAAACTACTGTCTGTTTCAAGTTGCCCCCAAACATGTCATAGATGATTGAAGTATTCAGCTTCTTCCCTTTGGGAGTAGAATCTTCCTGCAAACGACTCATTAGACTCATGAAATATTCATGAGCATCCTCTTGCTGCCAATCGCTCATCATGCAATTAATATCTTCTAGACGACCAATCAGCTGTCTAGGAAAAATTGGTTTGCCACTGCCGAACATTTTGGAGTGTAATGTGGCCATTGTGCTGGTCACTGAACCAGGAAGTTGTTTGGATTTCAAAATCTCTTCGAGGTAATGGCTCATCGCAGGCATATGCATAAGCAGCTGGATAGCCGAATTCATATAACAGGTTACGCCCTGATTAATCAATCCCATTGGTGCTTTTGTTCCTTTTCTCCAGCTCTTGTTGATTCGTGATGGCACTCTGGATCCAGGATCATCAACACCAGCCTCCAGGGAAATAAAAGATTCTGGGGCCACCTTCGTCTCCCCATTCTGTGAGTTAAAATGATTATTGGTGTGACCATTCTGTCCTACACCTTCCTCTTCTTGGTCACTATCATTAGCTTTGTCTTTTGGCTTGATCAGCACGTAGCTGGCTGGCTTAATGGCTACTGGCTCTGGCAGTTTGGCTCGAACAAACGTGATGGGCTTTTCTTTGATCTGAACCAGCAGTCTGTGTTGTTGGAACGGATTGCCCGATCCGTTTTGTGACCGAATCTTGTGCACCGAGGTCATGTCAGCTGGACAGCGATATGTGGCAGACCTGTTTTTGGGTCCTGTTTTATGCATGGGCAGAAATATTTTTTAGGTTTAGGTTCACAGCTTCTAAGATTGATTAAGTTTATTCGTTAAAGAGTTTTGTCACCAGATAAAGTTGAGTTGTTCAAACTCAAATCGTTCATTTGAAAACTAGATAGGAAAAAGACAAAATACTAATCACAGGTCTAAAAATCGCACAAATATGTTCGCTGAAAACTCTTCGGAAATAAGATTCTTAATAGACTATACCTCTCGACCACTGGGCCAGCACTAATATCCTCGTTGATGCTGAAACAACACAGCCATCATTCCATTACCCTCCATGTTACTTTCACTAACCTCTCCATCAAAGTAGAAGCCCACCATTACCACGGCATAAGCAAGAATCAAGATACTGCCCTTGAAGTAGTTACTCTTACCCTCAGCGTAGATATACGAAAACAAAAACACACAGATCATGACAACAAACAAATCCCATCGGGGGAAAATGAGAGTAAACATATGAGCTGTATCCATTGTTGATGTCCACATCGAATAAAGAACCAAGGCAGGAATCTGCAATAAACACACCTGAAGAGCATAAGCTGAACCAATTTCCATCGACAGGGCAATGTTGCCACCCATGGCGAATGAAATGGCATTAAGGAATTCGGTGGTGTTTGGAACCAATGCAAAAATAGTGATTCCAAGAAGTTTTTCGCCAATAGCAGCGTTTTCAAGCACAACATCAACCGTGTCGACCAACATCTCCGCAACAACAGCATACAAAAGGGTTGCAGATAACAAAATAAACGTAGATTTGGACCTAGACCAATTGGCATCGGGTTCGTGTCCTCCTCCAGATGTGGGTGCTGCTTCTTCAGTAGGGTGAAGCTGTACAGGTACGACATGGCCAACCAAGGAGTGCCCGTGGCTGACGAGAGTAGGGCCATGACCAGGCAATCCACCATCGCTGGTTCTGTGTTTGACTACAGGCTTATTAATACCTGCAGGATCATCGAGAATAGTAGCTGGTGTCGCTCTGTGAATAGGAGTGGCGACTGATGAGGATCGAGCCGACGGGTTAGGGTTGGCCAGAACAACTTGGGCCATTTCCTTCTTTTCATGAATGGGTGTTTGCCAAATCATAGCTGCATGTGTTCTAAGGGTGAACCAAAGTCCAACAATGTAACTTACAAACAGCATAATGGCACATATTCCAGACAGAGGCTTGAGAGCCTTCTGATAGAGCTCGTCGTATTCCAAGGGGACCTGGAAAAACTGACACTTTCGACACAAAGAAGGAATACTTGAAGACGCCAGAGTTGAAACTGCATCAGACGCTGACTTCACTGCGTTGGCAACACCACCAACTGATGCGAGACTCTCACAATCTCCCTCGCATCGAATCTCGTAAGATCCATGAATCTGGTAAAAGAAAGTGGGTGCGAAGGTTGCTAAAATAGCAAACAGCAACATTGTAGAAGACACACCAGCAGACTTTGGGTTGTATCTTTGGGTTTTTCTCTTGATAGCACCAGTACACATGGAAAGGCCAGGAAGTAGTAAGACACCTGCAAGGATAGAGCCAATAATGGATCCTTCAACGAGGGACGACTTGCCTTCTTGTAGAGCAACACAATACAAGAAAACTTCCACAATTGTGGAGAAGAACGCGTTGATGGCTGCACCTGTGCCCATCGAAGTCTGGGCTGAAATCGAAGCCACAGCCTGTCCAATAAAATATGCCAACGGAATGACTGACACGAGGGACAGAACAAAAATGAACATTGGTTGAGTGATAAACAAATCCAGTTGCAATTGTTGCCGTAGAACAATATTGGTAAAGATGCCGAAAAATACAACACCAATCAAGTTGATAAAGAAAATGTTAGTACCATCAATAGTGTACTTATAGTATTTCCAGCCAAAGGCCCTGTATGTGCAAAGAAGAATTGCACCAGTCGAACCTGAGCCTCTTGCTGATTCATTTGTATATTGTGAATCAAACTTGAATCTGAGAGCAAGTGGGTGCCTCCTGAGGTGGTAGCACAAGACGTTGGTGACTTTACCCATAGGGATGAGGAAAACAAAGAACCAGCATATGAGTGACACAGTGTAGATGACAGGGATTGTGATGAGATAGAACCATGCATAAAAGAGAACACGACCAAGATTCCACTCACCACGGCCAAATAGTCGTCGTTTGCGAGATACTCCTTCTTGAGAAATTTCTCCAAGAGAATCTTCTGATGCAGATGAAGTCGATGACCGGTTTCGACCAAGAAGTGGAGTTCGAAGGTGACCAAGGTTGGGAGTTGAAGTGTTAGTAGAGTCCGCGTTTGTACCCATGGTTGGTCCAAAGAAAAATCTACCATGCTCCAAATCACCTGCTTGCCATCTCTCGTATTCTCCTAAAGATCTACCTTCACCCTCATCTTCATGAAGATAGTTTTCATCTGCTGCAAGCTGAACCAACTGTCCGAAAGGGTACAACAAGTAGAAACCCAATCCATGGAGGACCCGACCGTACATTCTTGCTGAAGAGTTCCAAAAGAACAAAGAGCACACAAGGAAGCCAAAGCCACATACCACGTATAGCAATAAGCCAAAGGTGCAAGTCCAAATGACATTTCCCAAAAAAATTGGCCATCCAACAGTCTTTCCTGGGGTCATGTGAATATCTCCTTCAGCAGCTGCCTGAACACTTCGGTTTTTCTTGTAAATTGCAGGCTTCCAAATTCGAATGCCAAAAGGATGAGTGGTATTAATTGCAGCCTGACGTTCTTTGAGTGTGAAGGTTTCGTTTGATGCAATTGAGGCTGAATCATCGTCATCATCGTCATCATCGTCATCACCATCATTGTTTGGAACCTCTCCATTATCGTTGTCGTTGATCATGTCGTTTCCACCATCGTTCACATCTAGATTGTGACCGACACTAGTTTCAGTTCCATGTAGATCATGATCGCCACTAACATCACATTTGTCCACATCATGCTCCTCAAACGCTGGACTAAGGTCAGATTTTATAATTGGAGATGGAGACATATACCCCTCTCGCCCATGACTACTATCTCTCTGAAGCTGAACATGAGATTTTCGCTTTCGCCGCTTCCGTTCTTGATCCTTAATGGCCTTTGCATACCCTTCCAAAAACTCTCTTTCGAGATCCGCCTCCACTTCGTACTCGTCGTCATCAACTGAGTAATGATATCGTCTTTCCTGAGAGCTGGGAACACGAGTCAATGGTGGGTTTCTGGTTGAATGAGCTTGAGGGTTGGGGTTTGAAGAAGGACGAGGACTAGCACTAGGATCGACAATAGCTGTACAACCCCGCTTAGATGACATGGGGCTGCTTCGTGGAGACACAGAGATCACTGGCTGGATAATTGACTCCTCGGGTGGTCGGATAGTGTCAATGGAAGAAGAATAAACGTCCGCCTGTTGTTGTTCACGTGAAGAACTGGGCTTGACAGGTGTCTCCCGTGAGGGACGCTTGCCGTCATTGTCAGGCATCTTTCGTGAACGTCGTTGACAGTCAATGAAGTAGGTGAGGCTGCATGCGTATTTAAGGTATGTAAGCTGACTGGGGTTGGGGTTTCGCCAAAACGTGCATAGCAACGATAGTTAAGGTGTAGGTAAGGGGTTAGGGGTTAGGGGTTTATTAGTAAAGGCAGAGTCCGGTGGCAAAAAAAGAACTTGATACTCTGAATAGTCCATGAAATAATGGTTATGTCTCAGCTTTTAGGTAAACAGTGAGGTCCTTATGTGGAAGAAATGATTGGCTAGTTACTATTGGGTAGTCATTACTGGCAAATCCTAAACTTGTTAAGCTTTTACTGTATTAATTGTATTTAAGCGAGCTTTGAGAATATGCTCTTAGGAGGGGTCTAACGGGCTACCTTCTGGAATGGCGTTTTGTTAACCGAAATCAGAATTCCAAAAAGACTTCTTACTCCAGGATTTACTGGCATTATATGTCTCTCTTGCACTAGTAGGCGTATCGATCACGTACACAATGGATATTGTTTCAATTTAGGCTTTAGGGTTTGGTTTAAATATGCATCATATTGCATGAAGACAGAATATTACTGAGGAATCACCATGAGATCAGAAATTTTGGCCATGGGCCCATTTTAGGCCTGTGCTTTTGACGTAGTAGAATCTACAGAGTACGAGGTCACACTATCTAGGTGTTTGGGTCGACTACTAACGAAGCCTGTTCATAATCCAGCTTCGCCAATACCAAAATGGTGGCTAAGTGTCAATGATTCAATAATTTGAAATTAAATTCTATGGATTGCAGTATTATTTGATGCATTTCTTTGAAAATAATATACCATAGAGAATGTAAATAGTCCCCTACGAAACTAGGATACATGCCCAAGCAACAGATGTGAACAATTTACCTTAGTCCTCTAAGTTTTTCAGGAACCTATTTTGGCATGGAAAAATATTTACATAATATCCAGCAGTCCCGAAAGAAAAAAACAGAAGTTATAACTCCGATACGGGGAATCGAACCCCGGTCTCCACGGTTCTCAAAATGAGAGCGTGATGTGATAGCCCCTACACTATATCGGATGAACTTTGTCTGCCAGAGTTCGGGTTCGATTGACTCTTACTAGTTGGACCAGGCTCTGGAAAATAGTAGACTTACTTCAATTACTTAGAATTATTTCATATTTATGTTATAGTCAATTGAATGTATGAGAAAAAAAAAAAAAAAGGAAAGAAAATGGGAAGATGACGCATTAAGAGCCGCAAAAAGGAGGATAAGAGAGGCACTAGCACGACAAAGAGAAGAAGAAGAAGAGAGATTGAAAGAAAACAAAAACAAAGAATAACCTGCTTCCGAGAACATGATTCGAACCTGTTAACCAGTTCGCCAGTTACAACCTCAAGTCGATCAAATTTCCAGTGACAACACCAAACTAAGATCAGTTTTCCAGTGACAACACCAAATTAGGCACAGTCTACTAGTAGACTTACTTCAATTACTTAGAATTATTTCATCTTTATGTTATAGTCAATTGAATGTATGAGAAAAAAAAAAAGGAATTATTTCATATTTATGTTATAGTCAATTGAATGTATGAGAAAAAAAAATGGTATAGTCTACTAGTAGACTTACTTCAATTACTTAGAATTATTTCATATTTATGTTATAGTCAATTGAATGTATGAGAAAAAAAAATGGCCCTGCGTAATCGTACCTTCCAGGTGACTTCAGCCTTCGGTATAAACGTATCCTTAACTAACTTAACAAGGGCCTTATATAGTTACCCTATTCCCTATCTTATCTCCTACCTTTTATCTCCTACCTTTTATCTCCTACCTTTTATCTCCTAACTCCTAACTCCCTAACTTCCTAACTCTAAAGGCAGCCACAGAGTCACTTGCCAAAGGCTACGTGACACTGTGCTGACTATCACAGTAAGAGACTTCTGATCTCTTACACTTGTCAGATTAGATCTGGCCTCGTATAACTCTTACTTTTACCATTCAACAGCCGATATTTATGTTATTGTCAATTGAATGTATGAGAAAAAAAAAACAACCGACAACACCAAATTAGGCACAGCCTACTAGGCACAGTCTACTAGTAGGCTTACTTCAATTACTTAGA
Source organism: Yarrowia phangngaensis (assembly GCA_900519005.1). Lineage (NCBI taxonomy): Eukaryota > Fungi > Ascomycota > Dipodascomycetes > Dipodascales > Yarrowia > Yarrowia phangngaensis. The sequence goes on along the minus strand of ULGR01000002.1, from coordinate 2,297,734 downwards.
ATTATATCATATTTATGTTGTAGTCAATTGAATGTATGAGAGAAAAAAAGACCAGTAACACCAAACTAAAACGAGTTTTTCAGTGACAACGCCAAATTAAGCACTGTCTACTTGTAGACTTACTTCATTTAATTAAAACTATTTCATATTTATGTTATAGTCAATTGATGTTGAGAATCAGACAGTATGTATTATTCTAAGTATTTAGTTAATTACCGAACTTACACATCACTTATTGGGAAAAAGCGAGGTCCGGTAATAGCCCACATTCCCAGGTAATGTGGGCCAAGGACTTTGGAAGAAAGGAGGAATGGTCAGAGTGACAATATACTGCACCTATTAGATAACTATCACTTACGAGGTGACAATATATCCGATAGGAGTAATTTATCTCGGAGGATTACACTCAACAATTGAATGTATGAGAAAAAAAAAACTACTGAGAGAAAAAAACTGCTTCCGAACGAAGAATAACCTGCTTCCGAGAACATGAATTTAACCTGTTAACCAGTTTCCCTGTAACAACATCAAGTCAGTCAGTTTTCCAGTGACACAACTAAACTAAGCACCATCCAACCTGTAGACTTTCTCAATTTCTTAAAATTATTTCATATTTATGTTATAGTCAATTGACTTGTTGAGGGAAAGAAAATAAAAAAAAAGAAAAAAAAAGAAAAAAGTGGTTGCCTCAATATTCCCAATTAGAACACCTAGTAATCACAGTCCAACTGTAGACTTACTTCAATTACTTAGAATTATTTCATAATTAAGTTATAGTCAATGGAATATATGAGAAACAAGAAAAAATGAATTTCATAATCATGAATGAGAAACAAAAATATTTTGTCTGCATTCTTCACATCAAACACCGTTGAATCCATCAAACAGAGCCTATTACATCTTATGTAATTGTTTCTTTTGATGTTGTAATCTGTAATCAGTTGAATGTATGCGAGAATAACAAAAAAAATAAAAACTTGAATACTCCCATATGATATTCAATTTAAACTCTCTCAGCTCGTTTCAATCGGCATTAAGCAGAGTTCGATATTTTTAGCAGTTATTATACAGCCGATTCTCCTAACAGGCCTGGAAAATACGAGTGAATGAGCAAGCTCTTACCTATTGAAATTCTACGTAAGTGATAAGAAGTGCTCCTGCTAGAACCTTGCATGTCTTGAATGGTGGCTGATGATTGCTATTTTTTTAGGTAGTTTTATGGTCGTTTTAGCTATCAACTTACATTATCTTGACAGATTATAATCAGTAGACTTTGATTTGATGACTTTGATTACAACAAAACTGTTTGTTTGTTTTTTTTTTTTTTCCTCATACATTCAATTGACTATAACATAAATATGAAATAATTCTAAGTAATTGAAGTAAGTCTACTAGTAGACTGTGCCTAATTTGGTGTTGTCACTGAAGCTTTTTTTTTGTTTTCTCATACATTCAATTGACTATAACATAAATATGAAATAATTCTAAGTAATTGATGTAAGTCTACGAGTTAAACTTTGTTCAACAGGTTATACTTAACAATTCAGACTTTCTAGTTAAAGAAAGCAACTGGTGGTCACGGGTTAACGTTTTTGGTCCGAAAGTCCGATTTGACCAGAATCGAACTCCAGCAGGTTATTCTTTGAAGATATACTGATCTGTTAGAACAGATATCAGTTCTTGGATAATTGGGCGTCTGGTGTAGTTGGTTATCACATGCGCTTAGCATGCGCGAGGTCCCCGGTTCGATTCCGGTGTCGTCCACTTTTTTGTTTTTTTACTTCTCTCTGTCCTTGTTCTGTCTTGGCCAAACTATGGAAACTGTCACGGAGGGTTATTTTAACATTGGATCGATAAGTTCTTCATAGTGGAGCCCAAGCCTAGTAATTAGATACCTTGACGATGGTTTTTTTTTCATACATTCTTTTGACTATAACATAAAATTATGAACAGGTTTTCTTTCCTCTTATATATTCAATTGACTATAACATAAATGCGAAATAATTCTAAGTAATTGAAGTAAGTCTACTGGTTAACAGGTTAGACTCATGTTCTCGGAAGCAGGTTATTCTTTGTTTTTGTTTTCTTTCAATCTCTCTTCTCCTTCTTCTTTTTGTCGTGCTAGTGCCTCTCTCATCCTTCTTTTTTCGGCTCTTAATGCATCATCTTCCCATTTTTTGTGCCATGAGATGTATTTGAACCAGCTTTTGTTTTTGACGGGTTTGTAGGAGACTTGGGTTCCTTTCAGTTTGCCCATGTGTTTGGTTTGAACTTCTGGTTTGTTTCCATCTTCACCGGACATTCTCAGACCCCGTTCGATCTTCCAGATACCAGTGGCTAATTCTCTGTAGTAGCTCCCCAGAAGTTTTCTCTTAGCTCGATCTTTTTTTTAGTCTTGCTTTATTCTTGCTTTTGGAAGGTGGGCAATGGAGTAAGAACTCTCCGAAAATCCAGTCTTCTAGGTATTCAACCACCAGAATGTCCGCTTTTTTAAGCATCGAGATTACTACTGGACATTGGCAGAAGATGTGCTCTGTCAGTCCTTTGGTCTCAGTCGATCTGCAGATCCCACAGCCCTTCTTTTTCCACTTGAATGTAGAGGACTCCGGGTAGTCATAATGTGCCACCTGAGCCTCAGAACTCTGAGAAAATGAAAGACCTCCGCCTTGCGTGCGTCTTGGCAGTAGTGTTTCCGCATGAGAACCATTAGAAGTACCCATACTTCGTCGCTATTGCAGGCGTACCCGGGCTTCTGTAGCCATGCTTTCGGTTTACTCGGGGTTTTTTTTTTTCTCATACATTCAATTGGCTATAACGGGTTTGTTTTTTCTCATATAACGGGACAACTTTGAGTAAAAAATAGAACTTGGTGAAGCAAATTTTTTACAAATCAAGAAGAGCCATCATAGTATAGTGGTTAGTACACCACGTTGTGGCCGTGGAAACCTCAGTTCGATTCTGGGTGATGGCAATTTTTTTAAAACTGCTTTGCTGCTCTTTGGTTCGAAGCTCCTTGAAGGTGGGCTCATATCCAATCTGAGAAAGCAACTAGAGATAAGAAAAACTCTGATAAACGATATGGACGTGTAGCTTTTGCATAATTTATAGCTTATAATTGATATTCCATAATATTTCTATGGTTTTATGTCACACATACTATCTACCAATGGGATACCAACTGGTTCAAATATTACTTTTCGCGTCAAATTCAACAGTAGAATAATTGACAATAACCAATAATGGTTGTCAGGACAACTGTAAACTCTCTCTGGTACTAATTCTCAACCAAGGTTTCCGTAAACCCACTGAAGTGGATGGTACCGGAACTGGCAACAAGGAAAAGCAAATTAGAATGATTCTGTACTGATAATATCGTGGAGTGTGTGTAATTTTTTGTATCGATGTTTTAGAGTAACCTAGTTGTGGTGACTGACAGAAGAACTCTTGGCATGACTGGGGAAAGCTTGCCCTGCAGCACTCAAAGATCTAACCTTGGAGATTTCCTCTTCAGTTGGTGGTCGATCAAGCTTGTTCCACAGCAGTTTAGCTTCTGGGTGAAGGTCAACATGGGGGAAGAACCCACCCCACCACAACAAATGATAAAGGTGTTGTCGCTTCGCCAGGAAAACCTGAAGATAACACAGATACACAATGTAAATATAGACTCCAAGACCAGTGAATATATGCCACCAGGCATGGCCTTCAATAAGCAGACCATAGGGTAGGCCTACCTGTCGGCGTATACTGATCCATTGATTGCAAAGGTGAATATCAAGGTTCCAGAGGAAATATCCAAATAAGAAGGATATCAATCCAAGTGTGAGTAGTCGCCAAAAGACATTCTTGGCCTTTTGGTCGGTGATATATGCCTTACAGAGAGCAACGGACTTGGAGATGACAATGAAGTTGAGAATACCATAGGCAGCCTGATGAAAAGTTGGGTTCTTGTTGTGCAGGTAGATGGCAGTAAGCAGAAGAGCACCCGCTGCGATTCCTAGTCCCAACACAGTTTTATACGCTTTTGTCTTTTTGTTGGAAAACACAATGTAAAGAGGTACACAAGTAGCGTAGATCATCGGGAGCTCATCCAACAGCTGGAACTCATACCACAGAGTCATATGGAACATCCAAGAGCCGAAGCCGACGACGAAAAACCCGATAGCCGCAAAAAGAATCGTGGGGTGGTGCCTTTCTCGGTAAACGTTGAGGATTGTGTATAGCGCGATGATCATGAACACTGCGTTGGTTGTAGTGTTCATTATTTCAGCAACATATTTGCTTACCACATAGTTCTCCTCACACCAGTCGATGGTGGACGTTGTTGGACCCCAATAGCCGTTGTCAACAGCTGGTGGATATGGGACGCCTTCTGGAAGCATTTTTGTGGGGTGCAGCAACAGGGTGGTCTATGTCTATGTGTAGTTAGGGAAGACTTTGGGCAAACTGGTTGTCTTAGTCTATTTGGGGTCTTTTTCACCACACTAGTCGAAAAATTTAAATGGCGGGGAAGTGGGTAGTTAGCTTGTGATAACTCTGATTCTAACAGTCATCTTCTCAGTCTATATATGCCTTAACTGCACTCAATATATGCACGATGAAACCTTATTTACGGAACAAGGTGGGTATTAAAGCCGGTAGCGTCCCAAACCTCAGCCCGATGGCTATGGATTATAAGAAAAAATCAAATAGGAGCTGACTATATACAAGACACTTCCCATACCCCCTAATATAGGTATTGTTATTCTTATTTACATTTCCATAGTGTAACAAAGGATGGTCTTTTTGCTTTTTGCTTCTTCGCTTGCCTGATTTCTAACTTTAATTTGGTCAACGGGTTTATTTATAATTTATATAGAATCCCAACAAGTGGTTCAAAAGCAACCCTTTGAAACATCCACGTTGTCTTTGCAGATTGCCAGTCATTTTCATGATAGCAGCAGGTAATCTATACAAACCCATGATTTCTAAGATTTGTTTATAGTTTTTCGAACTGCCCACCCATGAACAGCTTGTTAAGGTGGCGAAAGGTAGCCACAACCTTGGTTGGATATGATGCAGCAATGATGCAGTTGCGATGTAGACTATGGAATACATACGCATACTTAAGGAAATGACTTGAGTTCATTGGATAGATGATATGATAGTGTTCTTACAGTTCCTGGTAAAACGGAGTTTGCCGCCTCAATCGGTTTGTTTTATGTTTAGTTTATTATATCTTACAACCACCAGAGAAAAAATAATTCGTATGACACTTGGGACAAGTCCACTCACTTTGTGCTTGTATCACCAGAATGGGAGCTACGTTTATCCTTAGCTCGTTGCTTGATCTTCTTGAGAGCCTTCTCGATCCTAACTGATCCAGTGGTTTCGTTGCCATGGGGCAAAAAGTCGAGAATCTGGGTCTGTCGGTTCTGTTTCGCATTGAGTTGCTGCAAAACAGGTAAAAGAAGCTGGTCAACCGACTTGCCTCCAATAGTCTCACCAAGAAATTCTCGCAAACCAACAAGAGAAGGATGGCCCCACTTGAATGGCGTCTTATCATCGTCTACTGCAGGTTTGAGATATCCATTTCGAATCTTCTCTGAAGGAAAAGATTCACTTAGAAATAGCTTAGACAAGAATCTCTTGGTAAACTTAGTTTTAAAAGTCGAAGTTGAATCGTCAGACTCCACGCAATTTCTAGCTTTATTAGCTAGTTGCAGATCCCACCACTGTTTGAACTCCTTCAAAGTATCCTTTCCAGCGCTCTTGAACTCAGCCAAAATTTCCATGGCTGACACAGGTCCTATTCCAGGCAACCCATCTGTATAATCTGAACCCAACAGTAGAGCTAGATCCACAAGATCTGCTTGTTCGAGGTTAAGAATCTGAGAAATCTCGCCAGTCTTATAACACTCCACATACTTATTTGAGTTGAAAAAATTCTTGAACACTCTCATTTTAGGGTTAGAAGAAAACAAGAACACATCTGAATCTTCAGTGATAACCCCCTCCACGAGACCCAAATTCACTAGCGTCGCACATTGCGCTTCAGCCTCAGTGGGTGCAGTGATAAAGGGGATCCCAAAAAGTTGGAGAAGTTGCTGGCATTCATCGATCATGGTTTGAGTTATAGCATCCTCGTCTGTAGAGTCTCGAGATTTCTGAGTGTGGCTAAGTTGCTCCAATTCAGTCATCAGTGCCATTCTCATTTCCTTAGCTTCTTCCTCGTCCAGTTTGAATTGACGCTCAAACTCCTCCTGCTCCTTGCTGAGGTTCTTAATCAAATTTTTAGACGTTTGCATATCCTCTACCGCCTCCTCTTCAGCCAAAACCATATCCTCAAATGATTTGTCATGGTCATCCATGGGAATTGAAGCTGCTATATCATCCTTAGCTTCAGCGGATGTATTACAGTTAGTAGGCTCCGTAGATTTAGCTGGCCGTATAGTTTCGACAGGTTCTCTAGGTTCAGCAGGTACCACGGATTTAGCAGACTCCACTGGTTTAGTGAATCCTTTGACGGGTATTGCTGGTTTACTAGGTTGAGAAGATGTTTCTTTGGAGATCTCAACCCCCAGATCCACCACAGTGGATACATCAAGAGGACCAGTGTTGAAAATTCCAGTGTCTAGAGTTTTTTCTAATGCTTCGACCGATTTAGTCGCATGAGAAGGGTTCTCCCTTGTGTCACTTTTAATACCACTCTCAACAACAACAGCAGGAATGATAGGGTCGTCTTCGTCACTCAATTCAATGACTTCATGTTCGTTTCCATGTGATTTATCCCCATAATACAAACCTGCCTCCTCATCTGAGTCAGGGTCATCTTTGTTATTGATCACTGGACGATACACAGTTTGGATTTCGTCATCTTGAGTTTGTTGAAACCACACGGGGAGCTCCTCGACTGGTTTTTCCTCCTCATCACCTGTTGATAGCTCCTCTGAGTCATCATCACTAAGAACTGATTCAATGACGTTCACTAGTGTAGTAGTCTCTGTCGTATGTGTGGACTCATCCTCACCCACATCACCACTTTTCCAAACTTTCTGATCTCGATAAGTGTCTTGGGAGATATCACTAGCATCAGCTGGATTACTCTTTTGCTCCTTGGAAGAACCAAAAAGACCGCCACCCCAATCCAGTGCCTGGTATTCTTTTAAACCGTGCAAGCGTAACTTTTGTGCCATATCATCTAGTCTCGCATGCTTCTCTTTATCCAAAGAATTAATGATAGCATGTTGCAGCTCCAGATCTTCTTTGACGTGTTCTTCTGGATTGCTCTCTGAGTTTTCAATATCTACATCTTCCCAGTCCTCATCAGAACTTTCGTCCTTAGTGTCTTCTTTCTTAATCGTTATTGGTTCGCAAACATGATTAAATGTCTTTAACCTCGAACCAAAATCATGAGATCGCTTTTCTCCATCATCATCTTCTACAAGCACTGGCATATCTCTGTCACCGTCGTTATCAACCAAGGCCAAAGTCCATCCATCTTCGTTTTTTTCCATCATATATCCTTTTCCTTTCTCACCTGACACTCGATGAATACCTGCTTCCGTTTCATTTTCTTTTGGCAGCGTTAAGTCACCCTCCAGACCCACCAATTGCATAAGTCTCTGCGTATAGTTATTTCGCTGCGCTACTCTGTTAATCTGAAACTGTGAAAAGGTCTTGGAATCCGGGTATAATTTTTGCAGTTGCTCAGCAGTATGTCCCATACGAAGCCGGGATCTTAATCTGGCATTGTTAAGCAACTCATATTTTGTAGCGTCTGGAAGTGATTTAAAATAATCTGAGTCGAAATCGATACTGGTACTGATGTCCAGTGAACCGTCTCCGGAAACGTGTGGAATGAGCATGTTGAGCTCCTTACGCTCCTCAAGCTCTCTTTGCGTTAAAAATCGATCATCCTGACCAATACTACTGTCCAACTCAGGCAAATCGTAATCTGACTTGAGCTCTTTTCTCTTCTTGGATGAAGTCGCACCTCCCAACTTCTTGATAAGACTCTTGCTATCAGAGCTTGAATCCAGAAGCTCACTACCTCGTACAAAATCTCCATCAAGATTATCATTATCATCTTGATGTTTCCTCTTCGAGCCAAGCTGCTGATCTCTGTTCTCTAGCTGCATTGCCAAAATTCGCTTCGCCTCCCGTTCCATGCTATCAATTCTCCCTTCTCGACGTTCCCTACGTCTCGCCACAGTCTTACGCTTAAGTTCTGGTGCCACTCCATCAAACACAAAAACGGGTTTAATTCCCAAAAACAGCAGCTTGAGGATTCGACGAAAAAAACCAACTAGATGAGCATTCTTCTTACCTGCTCCACGTGTGGTCTTGAGAAACTGGTATATCCAAATCGATGCATCTACTGCAAGCCTGTTACCTCCCAAAGTCTCAACTTTGACTGGCCGAGCCGTACTTTGTACAATCTCCCATAGTCCTCGTACACCCATGAATCTGTGGCGAGGGTGAGATAAGATGAGGATTACCTCTTGATGCATCAGTCATGTATAGGCTGATTATTGAGTTTTAATCAGAATTAATGAGCTATAATGGGGGGTTATAATCATTTTCATTTTCATCCCAGTGGATTAAAAAAAATTCTAGATGATTTTATCCAAGGATTCCAAAATGGATAAAAAATAAGTAGAAACTTTACCAACGAATGTTGGAAATGTAGATAGACATTGAAATAAAGGTGGCTACAGTAGGGTAACTGCAGTTCTTCCATGACTTCGTGCTGCTGGAAACATAGGCTATCAAGTCAACATTTGAGAAAATGGTGTTTTCGAAAGTATTTTGCCAATCATGACCCTCTATACCACACTTTCATCATCAGATCTCAGAAGTTACTATATCAATAAGAAGGCTTGGTTTTGGGTTTTTTTCTTGAGAACTGATACAGATAGACAATGAACAAAAACAAAAAGAAATAGACTTTCAAGTCTAGCCTGGGAACTCTGCCCATTCCTAGGTCTTTAACAACTAGATAATCTTTCGAAGACAGCCTCGCTACGTTGATTCAATATTATGTGCGCCGGATTTCTGTTTTGTTGTTTTGCTGTTTTTTTACTATTCACACAAAGTGCAAGACAATTGGAAAGACTGTGCAGCTGATATGCACATAGTGTTGTAAGGCTGCAAACCCGTTACTCCCAGCTGCACCACAGCAGTTAGTTTGAGACGCGAACCACACGCCCCACCACAATCTCCCCTTGCGAGCTATACAGTTGCCAAAATGCAGCAACCACCTCCATCTGGCCCAGGGACACCTCCTATAGGGCCACAGAGAGGATCTTTCACGTTTGGTGCTCGACATCATCCCTATCCTCCCCCTCCTCCCCACCAGACACCTCCACAGATGCCCCATCACAACATCCACCCCCCGCCACCAACCCAGTACTACCCACCCAATGGTGCTTATCACTACCCAGTCCCTCACGCATACCCGCCCCCGATGGTCGGAGCTCCAGGGGCGTATCCACCATATGAAATGATACCTGTTGGTGCAAATGGCGGATATCCCCCACCGCCAACCCATTACGCTTACCCACCACATGCGCCACCGCCTCATCTTCAACAGATGTATATGTATCCTCACCCCCATGCACATCCGCAGGTACCACCGCCGATGGCTGTCCCTGTTGAGGTTCCAACTCTGCCCATGCCTGTGCAATCGCTTAGACCAGGGCACTTCATCACGGGTTGGAAGCTCGAGACTGCAGGTATTTCTTCAGCAGAAATGGCGTCATTGATAACATATGGACCTGAGAGCGCTGGTGTACAGAGTCTCACCAAGGACAACCTGACTGTGAGCAATAACTGGACATGGATTTTCTATGACAAAGATGAAAAGGAAGCATACACTGTTGCACGTAAGCTGGAGGGAAATCTCAAAGAGCCATTGGAAATCCTGATAAAACCGTTCAAAAAGGGCCTCAAAAACATCTTGGAAGAACCATATGTATTTCAAGATGGTCAGCTCAAACTAGATCCAAAGACAGGCATTTTCCAGTCGTTCTGGCCAAAACCTGTACCTAATTTTGCATCCAAAGATATGGCCGGCAAGTCGCTCTTCACATTAAGCACGGCCTCGAAGGGAAGAGACTGGTGGAATTTCCAGTTGCAGGGTAACTATAAATACATCACTCACACCTTTTGTGGCAGGCATGCGGCTGCTCTATTTATGTCTACTACTCCAGGTGAAGAAGCACACGCAGTGTACTGGGTAATGGTCAACGGGCGGCCCTACCATAACAATGGAGCCACTGATTGGTTCTGGTTCCAACCAAAGCAGTTTTTGCCTAGTGAACGAGCCAACGAACAGGCTAAGCTCCTTCTTACTGGTGACCCTTCCCACAATCTTTTCCTAGTGGCATCTTACTGTGATGATATCCATTACATATATTTGGTGTCACGTGACAGAGGTTCCAACACCGATAAAGCCAACGTTACTTTAGTCCAGGTAATCGCCAATATTACTAGAGATTCTCCGATTTCTGACCCGAATATAAATACGGATGAATTGTGTGCATTTGATATCTTCACTTATGGCAACCATATGGCTCTTTACTCCAAGGGTCGGATAGCCTCATTTGAAGTCCAACTGCAAGCGAATGGCCTTGTTTGGTCCCACGTGAACATGTCAAAAACTGGTAACTTTGATCAAGAAGCACTTCCGCGGCAGCTTGGACGGTTCTTGATTTTTGGCCGTGTAGGTGCGTTGGATATGGTCACCTTCAAGTACCATGAATTCGAAGAAGGTTTTTGCGATGACAAATATGTGGTGTGGAGTGTCCAAGGCAAGCATCTATTGGCTTCTTATCTTGACACAATTGACAATGATGGAAATGTCATCGGAGCATTGGGGGATGTGTTCAAGAATGTTAGCGTTGCTCAACCAAGTAATTCAGAGTGGCTAAGAGATAATGTGTCTACGCAAAACAAGGAAGCAGAGGCAGGAGAATCAACCCGGGTAAAGACAGCAGAGGCCGCCATCAAAGAAATGAATCTTCTTCAAAGTCAAAGTCAAGAACCCAGCCAGGGTTCAGACCAGGGACAAGAAGTGGAGGTGATTGAGGTAGGCGAGTAATTTTTCATACATGTAAAGTACTGCATTTCGTTCATTCACAAGGATTGCGCTTTGCATGGCACGCAAATAATGTAAGTGGCGACGGTGGCTAAGTCGCACTACCTTCCTCTATGTGTCGTGTGACTGAGAATCGAAAAAGAAATTAATGATCTCTCTATAAAAAGATAGCATATCACTAGAGTTAATTCAGACTGGGATAGTTGAACGATAATCATAGGTCCATCTAACAAAGATGTAACTTTATCCACTTTGAATTCGTGCCGTTTGAGATTGATCTATCCGATCAACTCCCTTGTTCCCTGCACAACAAAATTAGTGTTTCTTTGAGTTAGTTCGGTCCCTCTTGGTGCTGCAGCTGATTCTCTGTTATCCTGCACTCAGATGGATTAGACAAGCTGGTGATAAAGATTATGCATCTCGATTGTAAGATTCCAGGAACAGTCTGGCCTTGGCGTTGGATTTGACCAAGTAACAAGAGTAGGGATTTTTATAAGCACGCCAAAATTACTTGTTACGTATTCGATTCTCTATGCTGAAATGTCACAGCCGAATGTAACCAGCCAGTGCAGCACTACTTTACGCATAAGGAAACAAGACTAACAAAAGGAATCAGTTGGAAGCCCTCAAAGATGGATCAACTAAAAAAAAAGACTCGCCCATGCTGAACAGGGGCAGTTTGAAAGTTTCATGTCTTCATGTTTGATCCTCAGTGCCACACTTTTCCTCCACCCTTCGCGTGTTTTACTCTATTGGTTAATTTTAGTTTAAAATTCCTAATCTACCAGCCACTCTATTCCGAAGCGCACTCCGTTAGGGCTTCGGAAAGATGAACAGACAGTCAGATCATCATGTTTCTACAATTCGAAACGAACAATGTCAGAATACTTCAACCTCCAAGTAAGCCACGAGAAGCCAAGGAATGGTGCCGCATGGCCGCTCCTGGGTCATAAAGTCGCCTCTACAACAAGTATTTCTTGGCATTCGGAGCTATCGCCCAATAGAATTGCCCAAATGTCTCTGTTGCAAACCTTAATGCACGTGTGGGATCGTCACTGCATTGTACAGCAAGTTGATTCATCTACACAATAACCAATGCATCTGCAGGGACATAAAGTTATACTTTAATATGCTCATGTTTAAAGTTTGTCAAACGTTGATAGTGAGACATAGCTGCAAAAATTAGGGAAAAGCTTAAGCCTCTAGTGGGCAATTATGGAAATGGTTAAACTTCGATTCATGTCATATAAATGTTCAATTTTATTTTCTATATACTTCAATGTTCGCCACTTGTTAGTGTAAAAATAAATAATTACTCCTCTTGGATTGTAACCCTCTTACCGTTAGGGTTGAGATGGTTGGTAGGTTCCTTCCAATCCTCCAAAGGAGTAATTGAATCACCATATTCCAGAGGTTGGATTTCAGGGGAGTTGTGACATAATGTACCAACCACAGGAGTATTGTAGCCTGTAGGGGCAGGGGTGTTGACGGCTGTTTGACCTCCCAAATGCATCGAATGTGTGGAAGAAGCAGAGGAGAACTTCCCATCCTTATCAGCAAAGATTACACCGTATTTATTGCTGGTGTTGACATCTTCAGTGTCTGTGCTTGACTCATCTCGGCTAGCCTCTTGAGCAGCAGCAGCAGCTGTTGCTTCTTCTTGAGCCTTCTTCTCATGGGTTTGAAGTCCATAATCCTTAACAAAAAATGTCACCAACAGGCAAACTCCCACAACAGGACACAAAAAGATGAATACTGTGTGAGATCCTTTCATGTATGCGTCCAAAACAGCATCTTTGTACTCGGGGTAGTCAGACATGTCAGGCAATGAGAATGGAGCCTTGATAATGAGGTTGTAGAGGTCTTCGGGAAGGTTCTTGGTTTGTAAATCAGATTTAAGAGCATTTGCAAGAAGAGCAGCACACACAGCCAGACCAACAGAACCTCCGAAAGATCGCAAAAAGTTTCGGGAAGAAATGACCACAGAACGGTCTTCTTTTCGTGAAAGAGCCTGAGCAGCAACAAGAGTAGGTTGGAAGCAGCATCCGACACCTGCACCCTCAAACAATAAGGAGAACACCAGAAAGACTACGCTAGTTTCTCTGGTCCAGAAGCACTTCATGATCGCTCCAACAGTCCAAATACCAAATCCAAAGTAAATTACCTCCAGATATCGCCCCATTCGAGAGAGATATTGTCCGGAAATGACCGTAGTAACAGCCTGAGTGGAAACAAGAGCACATGTCATACCTGCAGCTCTCATCGAAGACCAGCCTCGAATGTTTCGCATGTACATAGGTAGGTAGTACAGATCACCATAGTAGGCAACACCAAGAAGAACTGAATGCATCATGAGTGAGAAGAGGGGGAGGGTACCAAAGATTCGAAGCGGCATCATGGGTAGTTTGGCAAAGTAGCCCTCGATAATGAAGAAACCAATGAAGGCCACTCCTCCGATGCAAAGCATTGCAATTACCATGGGAGAGTTCCACTCATAGTAGTTACCACCACCCGCGATAGGAATCAAAAGGAAAACCAGAGCTACTGAGGAGCTAAATAGACCTGGGTAGTCAATAGCCTTAGCCTTAGCAAGAGGAGAACCCTGGGGTTTCTTCGAAGGAAGCACAAGGAAAATGACAACTGCACATACACCACCTAGTGGAGCCAGTAGGTAGAAGATTGCTCTCCACGATACATTTTCAGTGAATGCCGCACCAAGGAATGGACCGATGGTGTTACCGAGTCCAACACAAGCTCCGAGGATACCCTGGTATTTACCTCTTTCTTTCAAAGTTACAATGTCAGAAACAACAATCATTGTAAGGCATGACATACCACCATTGGCAATACCCGAGAAGGCTCGGAAGACATAGAGTTGTGTAGAGGTCTGAGCAGTAGCACATCCAATATCAGCGCACACCAGAGTACAGACAACAATCATGAAGACTAACTTTCGGCCGAAAATATCAGATAGACGACCATAGAGAACCTGGAAGACGGTGTTGGCAATCAAACTGGACGTTCCAGCCCAGGCGATGGTGTCGGCCGCATTCAAGTCTTTGGCAATATCAGGAAGGGCAACTGAGATACCATTTTGGTCCATGAAAGACACCAGCATACAGAAAGCCATCGCACCAAAAACAAGGAAGAGCTGTGATCGGGGTAAAAGGTTGGTCTGATCAACCATCTCAAATTTTTTTCTGTCACCTTTCTCTAAATCAGACATGGGCCCACAAACTGGTGTTGATGGAGTAGATTCTCCCATCACAATGGTCACTTGAGGTTCACCAGAAGTCGTTTTCGTGTCCATGTTCATTTTTGTGATCCCTGGTAAGTTGATTTATTCTGGGGAAATCAGAATAAAAGACTGAAGGAAGGGAATGATAGGTCCCTTTAATATGTGTGATAATCCTACTATACGAGACGTTATGGCCATTTCGTGGCTGAACTGATGGTAGCATGGAGTGGATAAGCATATCGGAACCGTCAATCCTCTCATCATTAGAGTTTGATATAGGTTTGGCTTTTCGTTTTCGTACAATCATTTTCTTTGTTCCTTCTATGATTCCTGCATTCAACGCGCCTCTTCGTGTGGGTTCTTGAAGACATGTTACATTGTGCCACAATTCGATCGATCCCAATTTGACTCAAACTATAGAACAGAGATAAGAAGGGGACTTATATAGAGATATAATCGTATCACAACATCTCAAACCAACTCCATGCTTCTAAGAGAGAAGTTTTCAATTAAAGAAGGATTGATTTTTTTGATATTTCTTTGTTTGATGCTTGTGCCCACCAAGCAGGGTCACATCCATGTGTGGGCAGAAGATGAAAAAGGTTATGCCATTCAAAATTAGATGAAGGCTAAAATGAGCTTAATCGCAACCCTCTCTTTTCTATCTATGATAAAACCTAAACAAGCACCACACCAGATGCGGAAGCCAAAAGATGCGGAAGTGATGGCGAGATATTAGAAAAAGGAGGCGGAGTTAGATGAGTGACGGGCCAAAAGTTCACACGCTAAAGCTTCCAGCAATCAAGTAACTTGCCAGGCATTTGCCTCGAAAAGTTGAATACTCTCATCCTCGCTGACTGAATCACATTGAGCCTTACCTTTGATAGCCTATCTGGCCCACCCAACTGCACCTTTTAGAGGCTAAACTCAGAATACAATAGAATGCCGTCAGGAACAGTGTTACTTGGGACAAGAATAAAAAAAAAAAAAAAAAAAACTAAGAGAAAATAACTCATAAACGACACTCTAAGCATGAAGATTGTGAATGGGTATTGTGAACACTATTGCAAACAATGA
Source organism: Yarrowia phangngaensis (assembly GCA_900519005.1). NCBI lineage: Eukaryota > Fungi > Ascomycota > Dipodascomycetes > Dipodascales > Yarrowia > Yarrowia phangngaensis. Next base: position 2,282,342 of record ULGR01000002.1, on the reverse strand, counting down.
GACTACGTACAGCTTTATCCCTTCAGTAGTAGAGATAACTTCAATGCATAAAGAAAAGCAGGTACCAGTTGTGGGCAATTCAATTCTATGTCAGAAACAAAGAGGGCAGCACACAAAGAATCTGCAAGATAAAAAGAATGCCAAATTAAGCAAGCACTTGTATTTGGACAATATTTTATTGGGTAGCAATTTACAGAATCGGAAGAGCATGAGAAAATTATGATCCAGTGTTCTTGATTGCCTTGCGGAACAGAAGTCTCAGATCCAGGGTTATTAAACAATAACACAATCCACGCCCCTGAGAAGATCATCATACACCTTGACTGCACAGTACACAGCCGAAGCTGAAGCTTATCGTGCAGTATGAACGATATGTAACGAAACATTTGGCTTAATCTTCTTTGATATCATACTCCAAGGTGGTTTAGCAACTATCTTTGCCCCTTTGTTCGAGTAGACACTTCTAGTGCCCGCTTTTTAAAAAAGATCGCAACTCTAGCCAGTCTCAGATACAAGTTAATATATGAAACTAAGTTAATCCGTCCCGATTAGCAAGTCGGAAGAATTGATCTTAGTCATGGGTATGGTTTTCCGCTTCTCAAATCTAATTCCAATAGCTCTCGACCAGGTGAGAAACATTTGACTCAGATAGCGCTTGGCACCCCCTCCCTCATCTATCCGGAGTCACCCTGAGTCACTTCTCATCAGAGGCAGTGATTGGCATTATACCATTTGTCACATCATAGATTAGGTCGAGATAGTAAAAGCAGTCATGGAGGTTTATGCATTACTAACCAAGGTATTTTTTACTACTTTAGGTAATGGCCACAGCCACGTTTCTATCCCTCATTGTTGCCGTGCAAGTTATTTTTCCCTTGCGGCTTTAAATTTCCTTTGCCATTGCTCATCACTCATTTGAGTTGGGCGCACATTCAGTTGACAAGAACTGGCCTTGCCATATGTGGGTACTGTCAATAATAGTCATGGTAATGGCTAAACATCATCCTTGCTCTTTAAATCGCCTAGTTGATTATTAATAGTAGAGCTCTATCAAATTGCTGAAATAAAAATGTTCAGGAAGAAACAGATCGTCATTATATATGAACCATAATGGCACGAGGCATGGTTAATGGCACACTATCGTCTTGGCAATCCTCTAGCGAACCAGCAAATGAGTGATCTTTATTTATAATTATTCTCTCCATACATTCATGACGTTTCATATTGTCTCATTAATCATTAAGGGTAAATAAATTATGGTACAATGAAGTGGGCTATTGACGCTTGACAGGATGGGCCTCGGTGTTGAAGACCCAATTGTCCAGCGAAATAACCTCAGGGTCTGCAAAGAGTAAGTAGTAGTACTTGAGAGTTTCACCCACCCAGAAAGACTCCTGCTCATCCATGAATCGGCCACTACCCATTCGCCAGTCAGTCACATCACGGATGGCTGCAAATGCGCCATTTCCAGCATGACACAGTTTGATCACCGATTGAAACATCTTCCAGCCCCGGTCCTGCCAAACAGGGTCACCTGTGATTCTATACATGTAATACACGGACTCAATGGCCTCAGGGCGCATGAGGTATGTGGGAGAAGCTGTGGTCATTTCACGGGGCAGATCATACACACCTGATTGTCTCCATCGGTATTTTCGGTCCTTCAACTTCTCAGGAAGGGCCTTAATTTCTTCATCCTTAAGTTTGGTAAGGGGAACGTGACGGAATGGAGGTTCAAGGTACAACTTAGGATATTCTTCTCGTCTAGAAACAGGAGAGACACCTAACTCATACAGAGAGTACTTGGATTTAGAAGTTTGTTTCACTTCAGACACCTCAATTATCTCCTCAAATTCATCTTCCTCGTCTTGCGTATCCACAATAGTACCTTTTTCTGATAGAACATATCGTTGAACTTCAAGCTTAGGGGGTACAAATTGGCAGGCGTCATCTTTTCCAGGAACCGAGTCACCACAAGGTGATACAGTCAGTTCTTCCGGCATGACTCCAGTTCCCGTTGCTTCATATGCCCACACGCAACCTTGAGTAAGTCTCTGACCAATCTCCACATCTTTTGGGCGACCCATAATTTTTCCACCCATGGCGTACATGCCCCCCAAGAAACATGTTAGGTGGGTCATTGTGGGCGAAAACATAATTTTTGCGGTATCCTTGGCGCTGACATATAGGTCACCTGAGAAAAGCAATTCGTCAGGAGAGGTAGTATTGGGCTTGTAAAGAAGCATTTTGGCACCTTGGTCGGCTGATTGAATGTACAATTTCTTGTAGGTATCATCTGCACCACCCAAGAGAATGTACTCCTTCAGATAATATTCATAGAGCGAATCAATTCGGCCACCAAAGGTGATGGTTTGTTCAGTTCCAATGAACGCGGTCATTGGTGTGATTCCCTTGGGTTTGCAACGCTGAGGAGAGACAAATGAAACAGGAATTTGGACTAGAGGATCAGTATCCTCTCCCTTTTGATTCAGATCACATCCCGAAATGTCGATTAGAGCTGGGAACAATCCAGGAACCGCTTGTTCATCTGCAGCCTTCTCAAACTCCTTAGTGATTCTATGAACAACATCGAAATAAGAATGATTGCCTGTCAGTTGTGCAAGGCGAGTAAACTCGATAGTCATAGATCCCACTTCAGCAGCCGTGGCTCCCTGCGTGGCTCGTCTCCGAGTTTCGGTGCTTGTATCATCCCATCGGTAATGCAATAACGGCATTCGGTTGGGGGTGTCAAAAGCCCCAATCAGATTATCACCTAGTTCAATAGCCTTATAATATAGTCGCTTATCTCCTGAAAGATCATAGGCTGAAAGTAGACCTCCCAGGTATCTAATGGTGGTTTCAAACAGAGGGATGACATCTCTTCCCGACCGAGTGAAATCGAATTTCGTGACTTTGTCCACGGCAATGTCGAATTCTTCCTTCATGTCCATAATCCATAGAGTGTCTAGACCATCCACCAGTGTAGCGCCCCATCCTAAAAACGGATCTCTTGGCTTGCCAGAAATGGGATGAATCTCATCATGACCCCATCCCATTTTCTTGTATCGCTGCCATGTCTGGTCCATGACAGATCTTACTTTTTTCAGCCGATCTTCTCGGTCACTACATTCTCCAAACTCTGTAGCCTGAATTTTAGGTAGTTTCTTAGTCGAAGATTCCAGAGGCAATCGGTAAGGGTTCATCACAGGGTACTTCTCTTTACGTGGGATCTGTTTGGGTCGTGGTAACAACTTTTTACTCACCCCTGAAATACGAGACTGTCCACCAATTTGTGCGATGAGCTCTACCTCGTTATCTTCCGGCTTGTACGATTCTGACAACAACGGTGGTGCTCCTGCCTTACGTCCCATACCTCGAGCATTGGCGGCCACGTTCAAGTTGGGTACATCAGGCTCTTTCTTGCTGTCTTTTACGATTGGTGGTTGATAAGCAGGACTTTTTTGAGGCAGCTCATTGCTGGATGAAAATAGCCACATGAGAATACTGGTGGTTATACATGCCACCAGGATGGTCCCCAGCAGTTTCCTGAGTTTGAGTCGCAACATTTGCGAATGCTGTGTGTGTGTTAAATGCAAGTGAAGAGAAGTAGTTTAAGCCTTCTTTTTTTTTGGTACACGTGTCACCCGAATGGGTGATAATATGTGACAGATGAGCGTAAGTTGAAAAAAGGCAATCTCAGTGCGCTGAGACGGTTTCTTTAGGAAAGATTTGAAGTTTGCATGTCACCTCTCTATCTGATCTACAATTATCTGATCATGCTCTTGCAGTTTGCCAATGCAGATCACTTTTTAAGTGGGGAAACACAGAAAATTATAAAAATTGTGATTTGTAGACAATTGTTGTGGGTAAGTATCAGTCTCTTGAGAGGTCAGTCCCAATTAAATAAAACACTGCAGTTTCGACCCATCATGTAGGTAGAGGATGCGGATATCTCCCCGCCATTTAGGTTTCATAATTGTTTCAGTTTACCAACAACAAGGTGATATATGAATATAGAGAATATCGAAATCTGGTAAAGGAAAAGAACTGTTTTCCGCAAGTGAAGATTTTGGGACCTTCCTTCAAGCCTCCAGAATCTGATTCATTTGAAGTTCTCTACGAATGCCGTAAAGTGAGTCAACTGTAGGTGCTCTTGGAAGATTGGCAATTCATTCGAATTCCCAACAAGTCCATTATCAAAGGTAGTTACTGCCGTTCTTGGAATCCTCTTACTGCTTCGATCTCGAGAGACTCCTGGTCATCTATCAGTTCACGTCTGTTGGGTGGATCTAATTAAACTTTCCATTTCCAAAAAAAGGTAAATGTAAATATAGATTTATAAGTTGATTTAGGGGGTCACTCTGAAACGAAGTAGGAAAAATAAATATCACATTAAATCAGTCACACAGACATTCTATTTTCTACTCTAATCGTCAACCTCTCGTTGCCTCACTTCAAACATCTGAGACTCTGCTGATTCTGAAACACATGTACCTGCTTGTATTAGAATTGGGTAACTCAACACATCACACTACAACTACCACTAACCATGGATACTCCACTCTTTGACCCTTCGCTGATCCCTGCTTCAATTCAGGATCGTTTGCCCGCGGGATATACAATCCGACCCCTTCAGGCTTCAGATTATCATCGTGGTGTTCTTCAGACCCTTGCTGTGCTTACTACAGTTGGAAACATCTCTGAGGAGGAATTCGTGAAGCGAGTCAAGTATTGGCAGGAAAGAAATGACACATACTACAACGTGGTGATTATCAACGACAAGGACCGCGTGGTAGCCACTGGATGTGTGATGATTGAGCGAAAGCTAATCCACCACTGCGCTATGGCTGGCCACATTGAGGATATTGCTGTGGCCAGTTCGGAGCAGGGAAAGAAGCTTGGTCTTCGACTCATTCACACTCTCACCGCTATTGCCGAACAGGTTGGTGCGTACAAGGTGGTTCTGGACTGCAATGACAAGAACGTGCCCTTCTACGAACGATGCGGTTACACACATACCGGAAACGAGATGGTTCTTAAGTTTAAGCGAAAAAGTTCTCTATAAGTAATCGATAATATATATAACAATACTTTAAGCAAACCGAATGCCGTCCTCTGGTCGCCATCTATTGAGGTTAGAGGCTCGTTGGGCCTGGGGAGCTGCCAACGGGGTAGTAGAAGATGACGAGCTACGATGGTTGCTGGTGCCAGTGTCACCTCGCTCAGACAAATGCAATGAAGAAAGTTCCTGCTCAAGAGAGGCACCTTCTATCTTTCGCTCATAGACAAACTGTTTGCAGTTCTTACCGAAAATGGCAATCTCTCCCAGAAGCTGATTATAGAATGTTCTACCTGCATCCAGATGATCCTTCTGTTCTTGGTAGCAGAAATAGGCAACCTCTAAAGATTGGATAGCGTTTTCACGGTGGATTGCTGCGTCATTCATATCAAGAGTTGACCTGAACTCCTGGTTGGCTAGTGCCAACTTTTCCAGAACGCCCTCCTGAATCTCCTTGTGTTGGCTGACCCAGTCTTGATCTACAGTGTACTTTTCCAGCTCCCTTGAAGTGATAGGCTCAAAGTCTGACAGAACCAGCTTCAAGTTACCATGCTTCTCATGGATCAACATGTTCATGTGGGTTTCTAAATCAAGCTCAATGTCATCATTCTGCCGTTTCAATGTCAATCTATCAAGATAGTGAGCTCGCTTCAGTTCTAGGTTCTCGAGTTTGTTGAGTAATTCTCGAAGGATCGGAATCTGCCTCTTGACTTCAGGAGAACGCACTCCAGAAACAGAAGATGGGAGGTAGTTTTCCAATGCCGCTCTTCCACTATTCATGATTGAGAGGAGATAGTCAATTTCATCCAACTTTCCCCGCACAAGGGCATCTGAAGCACTAGCATCTGTGATGTACTGCTCCAACTCTTTCAATCGAGTATACAAGTGGGCTCCAGCTTGCCTGGAGTCAACACGAACCCACTCACTAGTGTTGTTGCTTCTCAGCATTTCATCTTCCCTTCTTTCATCGTCAAGAATAGCCTTGGCTGCCTCCAACTCCTGACGGGCAGTGGCTGCTAATCTTTGGACGTCTCGCACAGCCTCTCTAGTGGTCTCCAAACCTCTCTCATTCTTGATCTGATCGGAATGAGCCAGAATATCCGCAGGAATACCCTTGGGCTTTTCAACCGAGTCCAACGATCCAGGAAGAGCCATTTCCACAAGTGCCTGGTTCTTTATGTTTGTAAAGGTTTTCAGCTGGGTCTCTATGCCTTTTACAATCTTGTCACACTCCTGGGCATACAAAGCTAGAGCTTGGTGGAAAGCGAAAGGAATGAGCCTGAGAAAGAGGGGAATGCCCAATTTATCCTTTGTCAAGAAATCCAGAGGCTTGGCAATTTCTAAGGGAGGCGTGCACTTGACCATTAGGGCGGGGGAAATGGGTGCGAGGGACGAAATTTGCGGAACAGTCTGCAAATAAATAAGGTCATTATCCTTCTCAGCTCTCTTTAGATCATCAGCAATGACCTTTATAATGCCATTGAGATCATCCGCTACACTCTCCACCAAATATTTACGCAGCATTCCCTTACCAGTGCCCTCCTTGACAGCACAGTGTGCAGCCTTGAGTCGAGAAATCTCCTCACCATACTTACAAGCATCTAGGGCGTCGCGTGCCATACGATAGTGAGCCACTGCAAGAAAATGTTGCCGTTTGCAAATCATGTGGTGAACCCACTCACTTCTCACCTGTGGACTTTTCTGTGCCCAAGCCAACGCTGAGTCATACAACATCGAGACCTGCTGCGCAAGCTTGGCTACGAGTGAGTTACGAGACCCACTCAACAATGACCGTTGCCAAAAACACTCCTGCGCCTGTGCCAGCATCAGATCTCGCACACAACAGATGGTATCATACTCGAGACCTCGCATATTGAGACTCTCCAAGTCCGGCAAGCCATTTTCAATGAGGATCTGGAAACATCCTGCAGCCATCTGGAAATAGTTGAACGACTTTTTCAGAGCCTCAGCATCAAGGCGGCCCTCGTTCACACCCAGCTGGCTATACAGAGATCCAAGATTGTACAGAATGTTGCAACGTTCAAAGTGAAGACTCTGGCTAATGACGGGAGCAGCATTGGAGGTATATGCCAATGTCCCATACCATGTAAACTCTAGTGTATCGCACCCGGCAGGGAACTTCGTAGTCCAGTAAGTCAATTGAGCATAGTATTTTGTGAGGTCATCAAGAAATGTCGTATTAGGCTGTGCAAAAATGATCTTATCTCGAAGATCAGCAGCTTGATTCAAGTCTGTAGAGAACTTGTCTCGGGGTTGGTTCATCTGTTTCTCAATCGTATCACCTAACCCCTGAACTACATCGGTCACTCGGGTCTCCCTGAAGGGTATCCAGATGATGTTGGGCATGCTAAACAAACCAGTAGTGTATCAACTTTGGTTGCAAGTGTGTTGCGTTCCTTGGTTTGTTGGAACACTCAAATTTAAGTTTGATGCACTGTCTGAACCTTATCAACAAATCTTCAAAGTTAGAACAATCAGTGTAGTTGAAAAATGAAAAATACGTCATTGGTATCTTTAATTTGCGGATACTGGAGCCACTTCAATGTTTTACGGCTGTTATACAAACACAAGAATTATCATGCACTAATAAATATCTTATCTCCATCATTTTACTTCCCCTTTGGCCGTGAGCTCACGGAAAAGATCCTGAGCAGCTCGCTCCTTCTTAGTAAGCCATTCAACCTCCTCTTGTAGAGAATTATTTCTTAGCTCAATAGCAGCCTCCTCCATTCGTGCCAGCTCTGAATAAACTGCAATTTCCACCTCTGTAGACTTCAACTGATTCCATCGCGAAACTAGTTTCTTAGACAGATTTAACTGTCGCTTAGCATATGCCTTGAACTTTTCCACAAGTGCACTTTCCTTAGTCTGACAAGCTTCAGATAAACCGCTGAGCCTATCCACCAGTTGATCAGAAATGATTTCCACTCTGTTTTTGAAATCAACGTCTGTTTCGTCATTCAAAGCTACAGTCCCTGGCAAATCCCGAGTTTCAATCTCACAAGCGTCTGCCATCTGCTCCATATTGAAGAGCTCCATTTCAATTAGACTCTCAGCATTTGCTAAATCATCAAGCGAAAACTCACTGTTCAATTGAGCCACTTCATCACCTTTACCAGGAAACCTAACCTCTTCTTCTTGCAAAAGAACAACAACTTCTTTGTCAATCACATCTTGGTACATGACCTGTGGAGCTGATGCCCGAGGTAGACCACGCTGTAACGTCTGAGACCTCGTCTTGAGTGCTTCCTGCCTTTCCTCCTCTCTTGCTATCGTTGCTAATCGAGCCTGCTCGCCCTTATCTATAGGCAACACTGCTCCAGAAGGTTTCTCTTGCTCTTCGTTTTCTTCCTCGTCATCTACTGTCAGCTCAAAGTCATTCTTAGGTTTGGGGAGGGATGCCAGTTTCTGACGCAAAATGTAAACTGGTGTCGCTTCAACAGACCCAGCTAAGCCTAGTGCATCTCGCTTGACGTGAGTCATTCCAGATGGAGTGGCTGCTCCAAAAGACGAGTCAGGCTTTGCGGCAGATACTTTAGGAACCGCAAATCCTTCTGAATCCTGCGAAATTTCTTCTCTCTTGGCCAGAACTGATCGATTTTCCATTGCCTTAATTTCCTCAATAGTTGCCCGTACCTTGGAATGCTCTATTTGAGGAGTTCTGATAGAGTCGTCGACTATTTTACTACTATAGTCTGCAGACAAACTCGACGCAACTCCATCAGCATATCTCTTGTGTAGAGCTTCTCCTTGGGCCCCAATCTTGACAATTTCTTCCATTTCTTCATCCTGGACTTGGGGCTCAGGGAGATTGAGTTTTCGCCGCTTGGAAACTTGATCCTGCAAATCAAGCTGAGCTAACTTGAGAGTCCGCTGAGCTGATGCTGTCCGCTGCTGTTCCTTCTTCTTCTCTTCATCTTCTTTGGACAGGGCAACCTTGTCCTGCTTCTGAGAAGGACCAGGAGCGCCCACCGCCTTTCTATGCATTTGTTTGTGTTTTAATCTTTCAGAGTTGTTGGATTCTTCCTCCTCAGCTGTGGAATAAAAACCTCGTGCTGGCTTATGTTCAAACGGAATATCCGCATTGTAGTCCATCTCATTCTTCTTCCTTTTAGTCAGTCGAGTGTTGATACCTGCATCCTTCAGTTCTCGTCGCTTTTGAAGCTGACTAAGTCGTCTTGAATCCTCCAACATTCGTTCTCGGTCTTTTCTCTTAGCCTTTTTACCTTGAGTATTTGCCAGTCTGGCTCTGGCTTCGCTCAGCATCTCCTTCTCATCCTCATCCATATCCACGGCATCCGGGCGAGCAGGTTTGGTTTCTGGAAATTGATCAGCCTCTGTGGCTGGAGCTGATGCTACTGCTGAAGTATCTTCACCCTCCACCTCTCCCGCAACTTCTGCTAAAAGCCGCTCATATCGCTGGATACACTGATGGGCTGTTCTTCCCACAAACGGTGCGATTGTTCGCCATTGTGCAGGGAAAATCTTCGCCAAATGAAGCAACTTCTCGTCTTCTTCACGCGACCATTCAATCTTCTTGATAGTCGGATCTAGCCATTCAGTCCATCTGGCTTTGCATTGCTTAGCTGTCTTACGGGCAAGCAGCGATGAAACACGTGCCCATTGGTTGAGACCATACTTTGAAATAGCAGCTCTTAAAATTTCGTCTTCGACGTTAGTCCAAACCCCTCCTTTGACGTAAGCCATTGTGTGTGAATAGTTAACTTTGGAGCTCATGCAGATTTATTAATACATGATGACTAAGCACCATCCAACAATAAAAAATATTGAAAAATCTGGGAAGTTCAAAAATTTCATTGGAAGCAAACCAAACTAAACCAAAATATCTAATATCAAAATTGACTAATCCCAAATATACTTGATTTGGAATTCAAATCATACAAAACAGTTTAATGCTAACAACCAATAATAAAATATACAAGAAAATAAAAAAAGAACAATGTTTAGACAAGCTGATGACATTGGAGACAAAGCAACAATGACTTAGAAATGCCAATCCTTAAGTTCAGTTCATTGGTGAGATGGTGAATCAAGTTATGCAAGATAAGTGAAACCACGCAACTGACTCGCAGTTGATACCTTGGCTGTCATTTCTAGATGGGCATAACTATGCCTTCCATTTCCGCCATGACCATTTAACTCACTTCTAATATCCAGGAAATGAGTAACACAAGTTTAGCCGGTTCCAGCTGGCTCCGTGAACTAATAGATATGGAACTATCATGCCCTCAAATGGGCTGAATGATAATGGATGGTAATTGGTGGAATGTCATAGGAAATGTAGCTTCTAAGAGAACATCAACAAAGCTCACCTCCTGTTCGCTAAGAACTGCCTTTGTCTATCATCTCCTGGTATGAGTATACCTAACCAGCGAGAGTTCTGAAGATTACTACTCCTTTTATGTAGGCCTTGGAATGTGATTGCCGAAGTATTAGCCTGTATTTTGAGGTGCTTCTCAAGCACACCAACATTGCTTCATGATTACATAATTGATCCATCTTTAGGCTTAATCTGTTAGAGAACAAAGTATAAAGATAAACTCTGAACACTCTGCATATAACTTAAAATGAAACAAAGCCACTGTAAACTCAAAATTTATACGAAGTAAGGCAAGCTTGGATGACAGAAACAGTTTAAAAAAGAAAACTTTCTCTCATACACATTTTGTTGGATAGAATGAGATGATCTATCAGTTATGAAGGGGTGATCCAGCACCTTATAGCTAAAGCTGCAACCTTAGAAAGCTGGAGTAGGAGGAACATCTCTGAAAATGAAGCCCATGATATGTATTGTTGATTATGACACAGTTGACAAAGAAGTATTTATATCTGGTATACAATTCACAACTTGTCCTGTTCAGCATTAATCAACTACCAAGTTCTGATAATCATGAAAGATACCTTTTCACTCACTAATTGCTTTAGTCAAGCAATGGTGACTTCCCCAGCAAGCTGCAACTCTGTTCATAGATGTACATTTGATATAAATAAGCCAGCAAGATTACGCCTGAAGCAATTTAAGCCTTACCTGCAACAACGACCACCAATGTATTTCGTTGTCAAAGCGTTGAATCAAATTGCCATTATGTTTGAAATTAGTCTCATAATAATATTTCCATCAGCAACTATGTCCGGTGGCCATCCCCAAAAGAACGCAATCCCTTTCCTAATTGGTAGATAGATGCCTGGCTGGTTTTACACCAGGGTTTAAAACTGTGTCTCAAAGTTACAGATGCCATTGACTGATCCAAGGAGAATGGAGTACTCGTGCGGGGTAAAGTTTCGTTGTGTGGATGGTAATGTTGGTTTGGGGTTGACAATAACATCACCAAGCCAGTTCGGAGTTCGTACAGGCTTGATGTCTCACTTATTTAGAATTACCAATGAAGCAAAGACAAAACTAAATTAGTTGTCTTGCGACAATTGTAGGTCCTATGCTCATCATGTTTGTGGCTACCAGGTTGCAGCACAAACTTCCTCTTACAGCTTCACACCCTTGTTCCTTAGCATCTAGGTTAGACAAATAGTGGGGCGTGCGTTAATGCATGTGATTGAGTTATCAACTCCTTAGTATAAGATACAATTCCTGCCGATGTATGACACTGAGAATTACCAAAGTTATTTTTTAATTCAAAATCTGATTGTTTATTTTTATTGTGTTATTTTCACCCTTGTGGATCCATTTTCATTTCCGTTGGACTTCCCTGTAAGGTTGGAAGACTCAACTGCACCCTGCTGAACTTTACTTTCTTGAAGGTTTCTGGACTGCTTTAAGACAAGCCAGTGCCCAACTCACCAGCCGACAGTTCAACTCAACCCCACAGCACGTCAGGTCGCCCATTGTCTTTCGAAAATGGCACCCGGAATTCCTAAACCAAGGCACCAACGTCTGGTGCTGCAATGCTACCCTGACGGTCAGGCTACCGACAAGAAGCCCAACCCTTCGGAGTTATCGTACTTACTCTTCTACGTGAATCACCGAAGAGTCAAGCTGGAAAAGGTGGGCCCTTTCTTGGAGCTAAGATGCAACAAGGACGTGAGCCGTGGAAGACAGGGTAACGTCATGGTGGCACTGGATATTTTTTCCAAGCTCATAGAGGAGTGCCACGAGGACCTCAACCTGTTTGCTCAAAACGTGGTCAATGTATTGCTGGAGGTCACAAACTCTGGAGATTTGCTTCTGTGCCAACACAGCAATAAGCTTTTTGAGCTTTTCTGTCAGTACCACGATGGTGGCCTATTTTTGGGAGATCCTGATTTTGTGCGTTCATTTAAACTACTACTTGAGACGTATGTCAACATGTCAAAGTCTGCTCCTGGCGGGCCCAACCATGTCCAATGGAAGCTTGTAGGTCTCGAGGCAGCCAAGAGCATTGCAGGATCAGCTGCCATTGCCACACAGACAGGCTCCACATCCATTTCCCCCATTGTACATGTACTTCTCGCCTCCCTGCATGAGTCTCAGTCCAATCTCGAACAGTTGGACCACTCGCTTGACGCGGGAATGATGGATACCCTTGGTTCCAGACGAAACTCCACTCAGCAGGATGCAATTGAGAACTTCATCCACGAAGAAACTCCTGAGAAACAACTACGCTACCTGTCTTTCCATGCTTTGCGAACTTTCTTCGACACCTCCTCGGTGGTCCAGATCCAGAGTGCTACCCGAGCAATTGTCACATACATCATAAACTCCAAGGTGGCACCCAGCTGGGCGACTTCTTTGGTTGTGGTGGTGGCGAAATGGGCTCCTGTGCAATACCGATTTGTCATTCTTGTGTCCCTGGTCGAAATGTTGATGGCCATGTCTCCCAACAACGTCAACTCGGAGTTGGCAGTATCTTCCTTAATTCATGCTCTACTCTCGTCAACTGTCAACATGGTTGGTCTGTCAGTCATGGATATTCTCGGTTCGTTGCTCAATAAGCAGGCAGCCATTATCAAACATGTGCAGTCCAATTCTGAATTAAGCTCCTCCTCATCGTTCAGTGAGCTTATTGATAAGCTGTCAACTTGTATGATCTCACTGGGCAACCACATTTACTATGCTGACCAAATCTCCGATATGGTAGGTGAAGTTCTTTGGAGATGTACTGACCCTAGCACTGCAGATACTTCCAGCCATGCAATTTCTGCTGAGGACGGGTCCGGATTGCAGATCAAGCGACCCACTCGACGTGTATTCACAGCCCTCACATCAAGCACAGATCCACAGCAGTCGTCAGATGAGTCACTAGGCGCTGGCAGTTCAAATGTCTCTCGTGACAATACTCCAGACATATTGGTTCGACGTCTGGCAATCGCTGAAGGATTCTTCCGGCTGCAAAGCGACGAACAAGATGTTACTGCGCACAATTCTGTGTCATTATCTTCGTGGGATGGCACTCAATACTTGCTGAACCACGAATCTGCTATTGTCAAAGAAGCATACGTGTTTTGCCTGGTGGCCTTTTTGGAGTACGAATTTGGCAACCCTAACCGGTTCCAAATCAGCTTTGGTCGACGAGGATACAACCAGAACGTGGCTTATGGTTTTGTTTCACACCTCTCAATGCAGCTCCACAAGCTCATCACAAATCCTAAAGCTACCAACGGAGACTTTTTGCTGGGCAATTCTCTGTTACAGAATCTGGTAATTCGCCTTCAACAGGATGGAGTGGTAGCCACTTTCCCCCACATTCTTAAAGCTCATGAGCTAGGACTGGCTCTGATCAGGGGACAATCATCTCAAGCCAACACTCTGGCCCAGGCCATCCTTCTGGAGAATATCTTCACTCTCTACATCAAACAGGTTGGCGAAGTGTCTGATGCTGAAGTACTTATTACACAAGCTGACGAGGAGATCAGCAGTAGGAAGAAGCTGGGCTTGTGGCCCAACTACCTAGACTGGCCAGTATCTTCTTCGTCCCGAATTCAGGATGCTGATGCTCAGATTGACACATCTCTGGTTAATCAAATGAAACTCCTTAGCCGAAGTGAGGTCGAGAAGCTCTTTGCTGATAACATCACCAGCATGCCTCAGGAGACCCGAAATGAACTTTTCTCCGATTATGACGAGGTCGTCACTGTCCACTCCAAGTTTTTGGCACTTCCTGAGGATAACTTGGCGACAGGCAAGGCTCAATCACTCAGACAGCTCAATGTTGGTTCCATCATGGAACGGCAGACGATGAGAGATGGATGGCTAGGTGACGATGTCAGAACCAACAGGTTTGCTGAGGAAAGAAAGGGATTTACCCCTACTGTAGCCGACCTAAAGGGAGCCATGGGAGGTACGGTTTATGCTACCCAGGAACCCTCCGCGGAAACGTTTGATCCTCAGTCTTTCCTTAGCACATGGACCATAACAGACAAGATGAGCGAAACCGTTATTTAAGATATTCTGTTAATGTATTCTATTTGTCATTCAGAAATGTGGTGTTATATACAGTTGTTTGAGTTTAAGAGGAGGGATAGTATAAATCCGGAGGGGATACGATCCCTTCGGTAGCTTTTTGTTTCGCATTATACTTTTCCCAGAAGTGAATGCACTCGAATCCCACCTCGATCATAATTAAAACAATAATCATCCACTCCAATCGTACGCTCTGCTTTTCTGCCATGTGAGCCTTGAGTATCGCCACTACCTCACTGGCGTAGTCCAGTTTCCTATTGAGAATGCCAATTCGAGGACCAATGTCTAGGTTCTTGGAGATCATTGCATACAGACGTTCCAACTCTGGCTCACTCCAATATAGATCAGGAGTTTCAATTAGCTCCGAATACAAGTTGAGCTGTCCCCGAATTCTCAAGAGTTCACCGGTTTTAGTCAAGACTTCACGCTCAGTCACTCGAAGCAGCTTCCCTGACGCCAGCTCATCAGTCAGCCTCTTGAGAGAATCCATATAACGTTCCAACGACTCCTCTAGTGCTGCCAGTTTGGTTGAACGGGCTAAACCTGACGAGAATGCCACCTTATCCAAAAGCATTTTCTTTTCAGGACCTCTCAGTACAATAGTTTCTCCCTTCATGTAGGACTTGTGCTGGGCAGGGTCTTCTGCCGAGGTTGCCTCAGGTGCTTCAGTCATTGGCTCCCAGTTGTCCTCGTTAGGAAGATTTTCAACAGCAAAGTCCACATCTTCCGATTCATGATGTTTATATGGACGCACCTCTGCATCAATGAGCATATTGACTATCTTATCTTCTGTTTCAGTCTCATTCATTCCCCACGACACTACAGATCCATTCGCCAGCACAAGAACATCAGCTACTTTGCCAGCCTCAAAGGGATATTCCACATGAGCCACCTCACCTGGAAGTAGCATAGAAGATTTGAGAAATCCCTCATTGTGCAATAGTTCCACTGTTTTAGGTAGGTTGTAAGACTCGCATGTTGAAATCGTGGTGCATGACTGAAGAACCTGTGCGGAAGGCTGGAGTTGAGGTTTCTTGGTCGGCACCCTTCGAAGAGCCTGCTTGGAGGATTGGAAAGATTTGACCTTAATCCCAATTTCGGCGGCCTTTGTACATCGCCAAACGGACGTTGAAAAACTTCGCATTAAAGTGTGAGTGGTCTCACTTGGTTAGAGTTTGATTCCTGATAAGGCAATGCAGGGTGTTAAACTTGACTAAGGGAAAAAGTAAAGAAGTCTACTAATCACAATCCAAAATATCAGTAAAAAAATAATAATCAGTCAGTGAGATGCCACTGTTTGGAACCCCAACGATTTTCGGTTACAAGCGTGAAGCTTGTTCCAGGATGAAACTATGCGATTGTCACCCGCTACACCCAAGGCTTCGACATTCTTAACTATTTATCTCTTTATCTGTACTCATGTTTCTTCTCCAAAGCACACACTCTCACCACGGCATCACTGGCACAGGAATTCCTACTCCAGGGGGAAGGGGACCTCCTCTCCACATCATGTGCATTGGCGGAGGAGGCGGAGGAGGCGGCAGTAGACCTCGATGGATCTTATCCACAATATCAGGTGGTAAAACCACTGCAAAATAT
This sequence comes from Yarrowia phangngaensis, assembly GCA_900519005.1. Taxonomy (NCBI): domain Eukaryota; kingdom Fungi; phylum Ascomycota; class Dipodascomycetes; order Dipodascales; genus Yarrowia; species Yarrowia phangngaensis. The sequence continues at coordinate 2,266,248 of ULGR01000002.1, read as the reverse complement.
GGCCCATTTGGGGGGTGAGGTCGAATTGGCCCAGATACAGAGTCCATCATATGTGGAGAACCAGGAAGGCAGCCCACTGGAGGAACAAAGGTATGTGGAAGCGCAGAGAAGCACTGTTGTTGTTCCTCCAAAGGAGAATTATAAACAGGTGGGAGAACCTCAAATCCACCAGAGTCCTGAGTCACAATTGGTGGAGGTATCGGACTTGCATGCTGATGAATAGGGTCAACAGGTGGAGGTGTAAGAGGAGATACAAAGTTCGTACCAGCTACAACGAAATTCTCCTTGAAAGCTGCTTGCGGGTGTTGTGGCAATGGCAGAGGGTATCTTACATGTGGGTTGTTGAACTGATTGTTGTCTACTACAAATGGACGTGACGGTTTCTCTTGTGCGGAGTCGTGGTTGTGCTCTTGTTCTTGTTCTGGCTCTTGCTGAAGTGGTTGTCGTTTCCACTCTTCATCTTGAGTCCACGCAACATGTCTACCATTATTTCCTACAGGTTCAGGTTCTGCTCGCTTCGGCTCAAAATAACTATTAACATCATCCCGCGTAAGGCTGGGTTGACGTTGGTGAGCTGTGTGCGAATGCGAGCGTCTACGAGGGTCACAGTAAACTCCAGTGGTCTTGTTGCTACTATTGAAGGAGGGTCGGTGATGATCAACACCAAAGCTCTTTCGAGCAGCAGCCCGGTGCCAAGGGTGGGTGGGCACCTGGTGTCGAGCAGGGACGGTGTTCCATCCATCGTCATCATCGTCCTCAGCCACAGCAGATTCATCAGCGACGTTGGTCTCATCAGCGTCAGCGAAGGCTGCAAAGGCATTGGAAGAGGGGCCCCGGGAAGAAGACTTGGAGGTCTTGGCCTGGGTGGCAGCTAGGGCAATGGCGAACTTGGGGTGCACATTATCACCACCCTTGTTAGACTTTCGTCCTGCGTTGCCTTTTTGGGAGAGATATCGGTTGGCATACTCAGTCAGAGAAATATCGGAATCGGCAACATCCTCAACGTCAATGGAAATCTCAGTGGCCTTTCGCTCCTCAGCTTCCTCTCGGAATCGTCGAAGGGCCTCCTGGTTGCTGCCAAACGACTTTCTGTACAAAAGAGATTCCCTGTGTTAGTACGGTGTACTAGGCCGACCATATGACGTGATTACTTACCGTCGCTTGATGATCTTTAGAGAATTGAGATCTGTGTTGGTAGCCTCCAGATCAGAGAGGGGCGACTTAGCCAACTCATACATAACTTCGGCGGTGTATCGAGGCATTGTGAACTAAGATGATTCTTTGAAAGCAGTTTGAGTGGGTAAAAAAAAGTTTAGTCAAGTTGCAAAAAAACCCGGCGCGTAATCGAGAATCAAGTTGTATGGGCTGAAAGTGGTCACGTTGGGTGGTGCGAGCTCGCTCAATTTTGTTTCGGGACAGCAGGTTTTTCGCGACAGGGTAACAACACCTATTTGGGGTATGGGGTTTGGGGAAGAATTAATTTATAATTAAAGTAAGCCCCAAACCTCCATCGAAACCTTAATCTATTTTTTTTGTGAAGTACAAACCGTAAAAGACCGACTAGTAGTATTCCACAAACACACGACAAAAATGCCTATCGGACGGTCTATGCGAAGTATTAAGGATAAAATCAAGGGCTCTGAAAAGCAGCTCCATCCTTATGCTCGAAAGTTCAAACAAGTCAACAGAGCAGCGTTGAGAGAGGATAAGTTGGCCCACAGAAAGACAGAGCGAATGCACGCCCGTTCAGACCAGAGTGCTAGAGTGTTATTTTTCTCAGAGGTTGCTAAAAAATCACCCGAAAAGCTGACATGGACTGTTGACGAAATCAAAGATATTACCGAGGTTTACCTCTCTCGAGACGATGCTGAATTGGAAGCCCTCAAGAAGGCGAGACGACCTGGTCGACCCAGCTCCAGTAAACAAGACATGCTCCAAATGAGAATCGACAAGGAACGTAACGAGTACAAGTTGGGATACTTGATTCCTCATCTTGGGGACGAGGACACCGTCCGTGCTCTCAAGACATACAAGGGCTCTGGCAACATGTCCAATGCGGTATATATTCGGATTCGGCCTGATTCAGAGACCTATGGAGATATTGAAAAAACCGTAAGATGAACGACTTTTGTTGCATAGTTTAAATATATTTATTGCATAGATAATACAGAAATTCGATAATGGTAAGACAGGAGTATAGTGTCTAGGAACTACCAATCTCACTCACCTGGAGTTTTCTTCTTTCCTCCCTTTCCCGCTCCCACTCAGCCCTCCTTCTTCGCCCTGTCCATCTCTCATCGATCTCAAGTAGTGTATAGGTTGCCACAAATGACAATGCTGATGTTACGATAATTTGGCGAAACCATGGCCTTCTTTTAGGACGTGAAAAAACGACAATGTCTGAAGGGTATCCACACCCAATGTATTTCCATCCTTTTTTCTCCATTATGTTGATTCCCTTTGCATAAATATGAGGGCTGGGGTTTCTATTCAATACCGAAAACAAGTCTTCGCTTGCTAGCGACGCTGGCCGTTCCTTCGTATAAATCACCGTTCCTTGATGGGTCACATAGGCATACTCTTGGTCCTCATGCGATCGTATAGAGCTGGGGGTGGGGGTTTCCTGCCACTGAGGTATCAGTGATCTTGATGTGTCTCCTATCTTTGCAGCAGTCTCCATGCTAGCCCATTCCAAATTTCGAGCTTGCTGCTGCTGAAATTTAATATGCTCTGTCTCAAGTTGCTTACTCAACACTGACATCAACGACTTTGTACGTGGCGTCTGGGGGCTGGTCTGCTGTTTGGTTGAAACACGAGGGTACCTGGAATGCGATTCTCTAGGCTTGATCAGATCCTCCACATCAAAATCGTATTTTCGAATTCTTTCTCCAGTGTCCGACACTCTATCTCGTGTAGATGATCTGCCAATGATGCTGTCTGACTTCGATGGAGGGATCTCGTTCATGAATGCTAATATTCGGTCGTAGTGGTCTGATTGATCTGGCTTTTTTGGCTGATTGTTGCTGGCTTCGGAATAGTGGCGGATATAGCAACGTGTGTATGCCGACCCAATAGATCGACCTACTCCTACTAAAGGTCTCATCGCTTTCATTATTTGTATCCTTAAATTCGATGTTGTATCAGTGTCTGAGGCATTGATGCTGTAGGTTGAGGGGTGACGCACATGCATGGAAAGCGAGTTATTGCATCAAGGTTTCCACGAAGCCAAACTCCAGACTCCTTAATAGATTTCTATGCTCTATTTTATTATTTTCATTCATGGAAAATCTCTTAACTATTGCAGTGGATAATACGATACAAACTATTGAATTTCTGGCTGATGCATGACACACCAACTAGATGGTAGCGAGCAATAGAAAAACCAATCTAAAGTTCTGCTATTTCAAGCGATATGATTAAGTAATTACTCCTTTTTCTTGTCCTTATCCCCTTCTGCAGACTCCTCCTCATTGCCTTCTTCCTTGAGATTATCCTTATTCTCAATCTTGTTTTCAATCAGATTATGAAAGGCAATAATGGCTCGAACCAAAGTGGACAGATAGACAATCATCAGTTCATCGTTAGACTTGACTGCAAATGCCTTGGCTCGTTCATCTGTGGTCTTTGCTGCATGGGTAAGTGACTCGTCAGAGGATGACACTGAAATGTTGGGCAGAAGGTTGAACACATCCTGTAGTTTTCCAAGAATGACATGGTTCAATGGTAATTTGCCATCCACAACCTTCTGAAGGTAGTTCGCAATTTCGTGAAGTCGTTTATGTAGCGATTGCAATGACATGAGTTGGTTGGTGATTCTCACTGATAGGTTTCCTGCTGCAGCATCCCGCACATCTCGAAGAAGGTGCTCTACACCAATCTCCTCTGCCTCTTCGGCTTCAATGGATGAAGGCACATGCACAAAAGTTCTCTCAGATGCACTGCCATCGTCCTTGATATCTTCAATGGCAATGTAGGCGTCAGTAGGCACACCAACCTCCTGAGGTTGGATATCGACAATCAGCAAAAGAGGGTTAGGAGTGTATCTCTTGAACAGCTCATTGATCTGAAGATCGGAAGCTCGCAGATTCGGGCCAGAGTGGTACCATCCAATCAGCTTCTCCTTGGCATTGATCTTCTTAAACATGTCTCCCATATTCTCCACAAAGTTGTGATCCAGAAACCACACATCATGCTGCTTGTCGTCTTCCTCGAATGGAATCGCGTACGAGTTTGTAACACGGATAGTCTTGCCAGTGTTGTCTCCTAGAAGCACTCCAACCACACGCTTTTTCGTGTTCATGGCGATTCGGTTATAATGGTCAACTACAGAGAGCAGCACCAGGGGGGCCACAGTCACATGCTCATAGGGCAATGATGTGACTAGGGTGGCAGGAGCCTCTGGTGTTGATCCGTTTTGAGCTGGTTTCACTGTCGTCATGTCTATCCTGATGTGATCTAGAAGGTGTGTGGCAGGTGTGGTGATGAAGGTTAGTGATAAAGTTAATTGCCACTGTAGTTAAGACTACACTACAAAACATAATACAAAATCAAGCGCATGAAAGGAAACATCTAATTGCGATGACTATCTGACTATCTAAATGTTTCCACCTTTGAGCCCACCGTATAGTACATTTTTGCATTGCGTAATGTGTGGAAGAGCAGATGTGGCAAACAAACCACAACAGAAGAAAAGAATAAAGGAATCATCATTCAACTTGTTTGTGGAAAATATAATGTATTTTGGTAATAATACTTAATAATTGCTAATTTTCTACTATTCTGTTGAATTTCACCACTGTGTTGATTCATACTGACTAAGCACATCACCAGTGACTATATCTTGCATACTTCAAAGTTTCATATGGAATAAATCACCACATGTTCGGACAACTCATTATTGGCCCGCCTGGGTCTGGAAAGTCAACTTATGCTTACGGAATGTACCAGTTTCTCAATGCTATTGGTAGAAAAGTGTCTGTGATCAATATGGATCCCGCCAACGACCACGTACAGTATCCTTGTGCTTTGGACATCAGAGACTTCGTCCAACTTGAGGAAGTTATGCGTGAACAGAATCTTGGTCCCAATGGAGGAATCATGTATGCTCTGGAGGAGGTTGAGGATCAGGTGGATATTTTCGTGAGTAAGGTGAAGGAACTGGGTGACAATGAGTATCTCTTGTTTGACTGCCCTGGGCAGGTGGAGCTATTCACACACCATGGAGCTTTACAAAGGATATTCAAACAGCTAGAGAGGAAGGAAAATGCTAGACTATGCGTAGTCAATCTTATCGACTCGCATTATATCACCAAGCCTTCATTATATGTGTCTGTATTGTTACTGACTCTTCGATCCATGCTTCAGCTTGATCTGCCACAGGTGAATGTATTGAGCAAAATTGATCTGATTCATCGATACGGCAAACTGGATTTTAACTTAGACTACTATACGGAGGTACAGGACTTGCATCATTTATTCCCACTCTTGGAGAAGGAGGTTGGAATGACCAAATACGTAAAGCTTACAGAGGCCATTGCCGAAGTGGTTGAAGACTTTGGACTGGTTGCCTATGAGGTGTTGGCGGTGGAGGACAAAAAGAGCATGATTTCTCTTCTTACAACGATAGATAAAGCGACAGGATATTTGTTTGGAAGCACGGAAGTGGGTGGAGATGCGTTCTGGGCAGAAGCCACACGCCAGGGTGGTTATATCGGAGGAGTCTCAGATATTCAGGAACGTTGGATCGATTACAAGGACGAGTACGATGAAGAAGTGCGAAAGGAGCACGAAGCAAGAGTTAAGGAAGCTGAGGAAGCCACCCGTCCATTGACTGCTGAAGAGGAGTGGGAGCAGGCACTACAAGACTTTGAGAGTGGAATGGGTGGTCATGCAATCAAGCGAGAGCACCAGGGCTGATTTATTCAAAACTAAGACATAAAATGTTCAAATGTACCTTTTTTATTTGTGAAGAGAAACTATAAAGAGATTATTAAAAAATGTGCTGAAATCTAGGCAATGTTATCCGCATGGGCTTTTCGGTGGTGAAGATGATGGTCATGGGGAAGATGAAGCACATCACTGATGTGTCCCTCATCATGGATTTCCATCAATTCAGGCATAATGGTAGGATCTTTTCTGTCAAACATAAGCGACTCAGAATCACCATCCACGTGGTGGGCAGCTTGCTGAAGTACTCCAACACCAGTGTGGAGATCGTCAGGCTTGTCCAAAGCGGTGAAGGGAATTCCAGTGACCATTGAGTGAATCTTGAGGACAAGTAGTCGAATAGCAAGAATACCGAAGCCCCACAACAGCGATCCCACAGGGGCGGCAACAAAAGCACCAAAAGCTGACCAGTCGTCGCCATAGAGGCCCTCCAGTAGAATCAGCAGCTTGATTCCCTCGTATGCGCTCTTGTAGTAGACTGAACCAAAGATAAACACGGTCAGCATGCCTCCGACTCCACCTCCAATAACCTCCCAACCAGTTAGGAAATACATACGTCTGGAAAGACCACAAAACATGATGGGGATGACAGCGGCCGAGAAAAGATCAGCAATGAGGAAAATGTTCAACACATTTGGGGCTTTGATCGCCACAGCAATGACAGGTGCATTGATGCACAGCACAAGAACTCGCACCCAGATCATGGGCACCTTGTTCCGGAAAAAGTCGTTGGAGATGGTAGAAGCCATGGCTGAGACCTGAGAGTCGTAAGCGGCAACAGAAAGAGACAAGGTGAAGGCAATGGCGAACCCAATAACCCATCCGGGCATTTCCTTCAACACGTAGAAAAAGGCTAATGCAGATCGCTCATCGCCAAACACAAAGGGCTCTCCGTCCACTACCAGCTTACCCCAGACCGCTAACAAACCAGTCAGACCAAGGACGGTTAGAATGACAAGGAGAAGCATAGTGGCAAGGACACAGGCCCAAAGAAGCTCCTTGTTGTTTTTGGAAGCAAATGTTCTCATCCAAAAGCCACTTAAGAAACAGTCATTGGTAGCAATGGCAATGGGAAGAATGTAAATAAGTTTGTTGGCAAGCAGGTTGGGTTCCAACATTCCGGAATTTTTAGGCTCGGAAGGTTCAACATGGAAGTAGACACCGAGACCAACACTAACAATGATCAACAGAACCAGAATCATGGCTCCCTGGATGTTGTCAGTAAAGAAAGAGGTGTGGAAACCTCCGACAGCAGTGTAAATGGAAGTGAACACAGCCTCAACAATAAGGACGGGAAGAGCATCAACTCCGGCTAGAGTTTCGATGGCGGCTTGGACAGCAGACAGCTCAGCAACCATATACAAATACATGGTTCCAATTGTCAGACAGGTCAAGTAGAAAGAGGTCAGCCAGCCATATCGGAACCGGGTCCATTCAGTCAAAATAAACCCATCAGGGCATTCTCGACGAACAATGGGTCCAACAAAGGCAAAAAGCATCATGGGCAAAGCAGAGGAGAAAGCATAAACCATAAGACCCTCTACACCAGCTCGCACAGCGATATCCGGATAAGTGTTAAGTACTCCAGCTCCCATGGCTGGGTTAATTAGTATGTTTGCACTTTCTCACGCAAGTATTATCTTGTTCGAGTTCAGCGGTGTCATCTCAGCCTGATTCTATCAAGCACCCGCAGTACAATTTGGAATCGCGTATCGTTATATAACGGTAAAGGGTATCCTTAAAGCAGAAAAGCAATGTTCTAATCAGTCGAACACTGGAGTGGGTAATGATTGTCGTCAGGATCAAGGCAGGAGTAGCAATTCTCCATTCCCTAGCCCCCAAACAGTACAACCCAACAGAATTCAAAAAGCAACACTCGATCTATACTCACCCGAAGCAACAAAATTGATGGCTAATGGGAGTGCCGTTTTCGTCTGGTTTGCTGACAGGAAGTTTCCTCCTTCCTTTGATTTTCTCATATGAAGAAAGCCAACGACGAGACCCATGACTAAGAAGAAACAGAGCACCGAGTAGATGATGGCATTCGATGCCGGGTGTGAAATGTGTCCAGCCATCGTCTTGAAATATTTTAGTGGTACGTGAGTGTTGTTGGATGGGAAGAAAGAATGCGTGAAAAAAGGTCTCGGGGGGTTTCAGACAAAAACCCCGCATGATGTGAGACCTTAAAAAGAGTCATGTGACTCCGACCATGACTTACGATGGCTCATAATTACCACATTTAGGCGGTTTTTTAAAACCTTAAATGAAAAATGTGCAAACTTTGTGGTGGGGCATACAGTGAAACTCCAAGACAATGTGATTAGTTTTCAACTTGAAATGTTAAAACGTTACAGTAGCCTAAGATGATAGTGAAAGAGGCCTATGGTGGTAGAAATTTATCAGGTTTTCTTGTTTATTGTGCTTACCAGGTTAGTTTTCGGCTATAGACTTTCCCAATGGGGATGCGTAAAAGTTTGTTGGAAAGCGAAACCTAAATAATATTTGGGTTCGCAAGATATGGTCAATTCAATTCATCAGACACATCTTAGGGAGAATAAGGGTCATATCAAAAGCCGATTAATTTTTTAGTACTGGTGATGTGATATTTAAACTGATCAGACTGTTGAATTTCTCAGCAAATGAATCCTTCGTGACAATGCATTGCTCTATTACAGTACAGACTAAAAAAAGCAACGGTTTTTTCGCCTGTTCATCAAATGTATAGGAATCATTTATTTCATTTTCAAGAGGACCCACTTTCTGTCACCATGTGCACCATATACTTTTTAGCCAAGTCACTAAGGAAATATTGACCGTATTACAAAAAAGCTTGTCGAGCCACAACCGAAGTTAACATGAGCCAAGAACTGAGACACGAAAACTAACATTCAAAGGAAAGTAGGTGGGCAGGTGTCGAAGTGGTTGTGGTACTGTCATGTAGTCTGGAACATTTTGAATAATGACTATGCATTAAGCAAACCTCGCTCAGTTAGCTAAGACTGAATGTATTACTAATGTACGCTTCTTGGCTAGTAAAAATTAAGAATATAATAATATGTATATATATTTCCTGTGAGTTTACTCAGACTGAGCCAGCTCAATCTGTTTCTTAGCTTCCTCAACCTCAGCTGGGTCAGAACCTTCGTTTCCCTTAGTTAGTGATTTGAACTATTGTTTAATACTCGGCCTCTCTCTCTCTCTCTCTCTCTCTCTTTGTAGCAGAAAAGTGAAATCCCGAACATCCCTTGGCCCACGATCATTGGGTCCATAGGTCCAGAACAATTCAGAACCTGTTCATAAAACACGCTCAAATAATACTTACAAGAATTTTCTCAAGAGACTCCCTCATCTCATTGATCTTCTTCCGCATTACTGGGATCATCTGTTCTGTGTCCTTCAATACCTCAACCTGCTTCTTGATGTCATATTCATCCTCCCCTTTCGCCTTCATTGATTCAACTCGAGCAGCCTGCTCAGCACTTTCTTGCTTATAGAGTTTCTCTTCCTTGATCAACCGACCAAGCGCGGCAGTCTTGATTTTAATCTGGGAGGGCATTATGATTCGAAAATGTGTGGTTATAGGGGAAGGGAGATGATAACCCCTAGCTGCTCCAAATAAGGCAACGCCTAAACAAATTAAGGTTTAAAATTTAGCAACTTACTAAGCAATGTTTCAAGCACCGCCACTACTGAAATAAGATCATTGAAGGGAACTTACCTCTGAACAAGATTGTTTCACCACTATAGAGACCTGTACTCGTGGCGGCATACTTCTTGGTGCACAGGTTGTGCACACCCACCTAAAACCTTAAATAATTTCATGCAGAGGCTACATGGTTAACTAATCTCATCAGTAACAGTTAGTTCTCACGATGGATCGTATTAGTGCACTAGAGAAATCACTGGCGCACACAAAAACTAATATTTCAAACTATGAAAAACTTCGCCACACTCTTACGACGTTCCCTCATGAGTTGTATCGCAAAATACGAATCCCTACTCCTGGTGGGTTTGAGATGGAAGCAGTGGTTGAGAACACAAACTCGATAATGACAACTATTGGAGATGGATGGATTGTGGAAAAATCAGCGTTTGAAGCTCTGAAGGTTGTCGACGATCGACTTGCGATTCTCAGTAAGAACTTGCAAGCTTATCAAGACGCACTGGAGACTGCTAAACTTGATAGAGAAGGGCTTCCAATGTACGAGATCCGAGAAGAGCTGGATGACAAGGATAATGTGGTAAACTCTACTATGGAGGAGTATGCTCCTAACAAAGCCTCTATTGATCTGCAAAACATGCTCAACTCCATCGATTCTGAGATGAAAGATCAGCCTCTGTTAGACTCCGATGTGGAAATGGAAGATGTTGGCGCAGATTTCGACTCAAACGGGGGGCTACCTATGATGGAAATTAGGGAGGAACTAGATGATGAGGGAAATATCATCGAGAGCAGTGTACAACCTGCTGGAACAGAGGATACCAACGAGATCGACAAGCATTTGAAGCTACTGAACGAGTTGGCGCAAAATAAACTGGATTCCAAAGCCCAAGGAAAGATGGTAGATAATGGAGAAACTACGGCGAAGCCATTATATGGACCTCCATTGCCTCCTAATTTTGTAAGAAGACAAAAAGTCGGTGGCGGTCTATTCAAGCCGATACCCAAGTCCCAAATGCCTGAGATGCCCTCTTCAAGCGGTTCCAGGATTACGGAAATTACTTCTGAGGAACCAGAGAGCAGTGTTTCCAAGCAAATAGTTCCTACACCCACCATCCCCAACGATGATTTATCCGAGCCCACTGCGACAACTGAAGATGATTCTAGTGATTCCACGTCTAGCCTTGAGTCATCAGATTCTTCAATCACATCCAACCCTTCCATATGTCCTGACTCACTCTTAGAGCTTGAACTTCTTGCAGACGATGTTGTGAATGGAGAAGACGATGATTTTGTTGCTAATGATGAAGAATGGGATTTTGAAGATGACATGCATGATAGTGAACAGGATGAAGACGAATATGGACGAACAAGAGGAACCTTTTTCCCTGGAATGTCGCAAAATGCGTTGAGAAATATCATGGAAGGAAGAAAAGCTGAGACAGCTGAAGCTTCATCGACTCCAGTCAACCCTCAACCTGAACTTGAAGTCATAGACGGTTCGAAAAAACCCAAAAGCAATCTGAAATCTTCTTCGGGTAAAAATAAGTCTGTTTCTTTTTCTAACAGTCTTCAGATTAAACGAATCCCAAATAAAGAAACCATCAAGAAACAAGAGAAACAGGAAATGAAACATCAAAAGAAAATGAGCCGATTTAAGCAGGAACTGGGTAAAAAAGTTGAAAAAGGCGATGATAAAGATGATGATGATATAAAACCTCCTTCAGTTCCCACAGTCTCTGATATTTTGGAACGAAGTGAACCTGAAACACCTGTTGCTGCCTCTGTGCCCCCAAAGAAAAAAATGTCTCGATTTATGATGGCTCGTATGGGAATAGCAGATGATGATTCGACCCCAGAACGAGTTGCACCTTCCAATACCCAGTCACATGATTTATCCAACCCCAACAACGGCAGAGTTCTTCGCAATATCCCTACAGTTCGTGAAACTAACTCATCCTCTTCGCCAAAGAGTCAAGGCAAAGCGGGGCAGAAATCTGTTCTTCAGGATATTACAGAAGATTCGCCTGAACTTTCCAGAAAGCAGTATGTCCAGGCACCTGCTCAAGGGCTGGCTAAAGAAGAGAAACACGAGAACGTGGATTCTGATAAAGCCCATGATGACGAGATCATGAAAATGGTTATGTCTTATCTGTCTGAGAATGCTGACGAGGAGACTTTTGAGCAGCTCCACAAGGAGATGGACGAATCAAGTTTAGCCGAGGAATTGTACCGACAGCGAGCTCAGATGCACAATGATGCAGTTCTTCATGGTCTAGAAGAAATGGCCGATGTCGATGATGATGATGATGATGATGATGGTGACGATGACATAGCTGATGCTGTTGATAAAGTTGATGAGGAAAATGACGAGAGTCTACAGGTTATTCAAGATATTGTTGAAAAAGACCTTGAGGATGATTCTGGTGAAATTATCGAGGGAGATCTTGACCTGGACCCAGCGGTGCAGCGTCGTGAGGTTGCTGAGCATTATTATAGATTGCGAAACAAAATGATTGCAAAGGGAGGGGGCTTTAAAAAGACCGAGGGTGAAAAGGTTTTGGAAGAGTGTGACGAAAACGCTGCTCCTATCAAAGTGTCACGTTTCAAGGCTGCTAGAATGAATCGTGGCCAGTGATTTGTATTACCGATAATGATTATTCTTAGGAATGGATAGTCAAGATTATGCGTGTTTACAACTGATTTAAGCTATACAGTAATTGACAGGTAATTCTTGGTATTCTTTTCTTTCTTGTGTATAGATGTTTATTTATGTGATCCAACATTTATTTGAGAGAACTTGCTGTTCATGTGTGTGCTTCAACTCTATGAAAAGAAACAGACTCCTTAATTAATTAGGTTTATTGTATTTGTGAGCTCATACTGTGACACTATCGCCTTTGTTGAGATGTTGGGCAAGGGAAACTTTGGCCCTGCATCTTGCATCAACCTTCATTTCCATATAGTCTGCTTTCATATATGTAAGAGGGAAGAAAAAGAGTCTAAAGTAGATTGGTTTTATTGGGTTGAGTTACACTATCTTGTTTCCATTTGCTGTCTATCAAAAATTGACAAATTTCTGCCTTTTCGTGGTGGTTTCTATAAATAGAGAGTTTGAGATAAAACAGTAATCGCCATAAAGTTTCATTGCCAACTAGTTGCTCATAGTAGACAATCCTGTGTGGCTCTGCAGGTAATTTCCTTGGTGTCTGCAAATCTACGATTTAATGATTTAAACCCCACCACCATATTTGAAGTTGTTTCATTATTATTATTTCCCCTGCCGCTCCCCTTGGTACATAATAAACAATTAAGTGACACCCAACTACAAACTCTATGCTGACAGGACATACTTAACAACACAACTCAAATCACAACTCTACAAACCATGTCTAGACAGCCTCCGGCTGTGGGTAAGAAGCCACAGGCACTTAGAAGTGAACCTGTAGCGGTCAAGTCAGATACACCCATACCTCTGCCCAAACCGGCAAAGAAACCAGCACCAATTCCGACACCACCATCCCAGAAAGATGCTAAGCCAGCAAAACCAATAGTGGCTGCTAAACCAAGGCACCTTTCGGGGAACTCACGAGACCAACTTACGGTGCCACTAATGACTACCCCACCAGAGCCAGTATCGCCGAAACAGGAAATACCCGTAATCATGGGTCCTCCTGCCACACCAAAGCGGATGTTTCTGAAACCAAAGCCTCCACCATCTCGTGAGCCATCAAGGGAACGACGCAGAATCAGCTCCGACGACATATCCCAAGATCTGAGAGCCCGTGACCCATGTACAACCCCTTTTCGGAGTCCATCTCACAGTCCAGCCCCTCCCCCTCCGAGATCACGGGATGTGAGCCGGTCTCGAGATTCTTCAGTAGGACCTAAACCACTGCTTACATCAGATGCATCTCTAAAAGGACCTCTGTTGGCACCTCATGCTCTGATAATGCCTCGAAACGAAGACTCAGGCTCTTCAGTTCACAGAGAAGGTGCTATCCCTCCATGTGCAGCTCCCACAGCAGCACCTTTGCAGCCGTCCCCGCCTGTGCGAGAACCAAGTGTTGCTCCTCGTGAATCAGGTACTGCTCCTCGTGAATCAAGTGCAGCTCCTCGTGAAAAAAGTGTTGCTCCTCGTGATATTGGTCCTCGTGATATTGGTCCTCGTGAAACCGAAACCATGTCTCGCGATAATGCACCAGTTCCTAATGGCGAAGCTTTCCATGACAAGACATTTCCGGCACCACATCGTGAGACCTCTGTCGTTACAACATCTATACCTGTCGATAAGACTTCCTCTCCTCCAATTCATCTACCCCCAAGACGTGATTCATCATATGCGGTAACAGAACCACGGCTATTAGCGTCAGGCGAACCCAAAACAAAACTGCCACAAGTCAGGAAACCTTTGCCTGATCCAACGTCTTTTGTTGCACCCCCTGTTCACCATGTTGTGGCTGCTAAACGAGAGGAGCAACGTAGAGAAGCATCGGGTGAACGACCGCCGTTACCAAGACGTCGAGAAACTTCTGCATGTACCTCTCTCGATTCACAGAATGTTGATTTTCTGCCTCCTCCGCGTAGGTCCTCCACCCAATCTTCTAGCATTTCTGAAGCTCCTCGGCTTATTCAGTCGGTCACATCCGCTGATGTCCCTGTTTCCAAATCCAACAACGATCGAAATGAAGCTCCACCGCCAACTCGCCAAGCCACATTTTGCTCTATTAATACAGGAGAATCGATTGGCGAACAAAACTCATCTCCATCAATTGATGGTTACCAAGACTACCCAGATTCATCAAAGATTAACCGAAAGCCTCCCACACACACCCGCCTCGCACAGTTGTCGTTGAAGCATGAAATCAAGTGTATGGATAGTAACAAAGACTACATGATAGCTTGCAGCACTGGCCATACTTTTGTAGTGAGCACTGAAAGTCTGGAGTTGCTATTCTCCGAAGTTCATAACGAACTGAAGGTTTCAGCAGTTAAAGTCATAAACAATGATCATGCCATTATTGGGTTCAAGGAAGGAGATCTTTGGGATATTGATTTGAAGGGTGGAATCGTGGGCGTGAGGCGTTCGACATATCACTCAGCGCCCATTGTGATGATTCATAAGTCTCCTAATGGACTATATACCCTCTCAGAGGATGGTAAAATCTGTACTTGGCCGAAAGATGAAGACTCCCCACTTAGCGGCACTCCCAAGCAACTCAAGTTGGCGACTAGTTTGATTAGATTCGCTGTGGGTGTGGAAGATACAATTTGGGTTGGCAAGAGTCGCAATGCTTTTATCTATAATGAGTCCATGAATTTTGTGAACCCGTTGGTGGTATCCTGTGCGGTTCCAGGCAATCGCCCATGCTTGGACATTTCTTGCATTTCATACAGTGACGGTCATGTATACTTTGGTCACGAAAACGGAAACATAACAGTTTTCTCTTCAGCTAGTACTAAAGTGGTTGCTCAGAAATTTGTTTGTCCTTCTTGTCCTCACGCCATTCTCGCCAAGGAGGGATTGATCTGGGTTGGATTCAAAAATGGGCAAATCCGAATTCTCAATGCCAATGAGTCCCAATGGAAAATTATGAAATCATTTGAGGCGCACCAATCAGGAGTTTCGGGAATTTCTGGAGGACCAAGAGTGATTACCTCGTTTGGAAATTCAACCTATTTACGGTTTTGGGATGCCCTGTTATTGGAATATTGGGAAGATGAGAATCTGTCTCAAAGAGAAGAAGAGTACTGTGAATACCAAAGCTTGTCTGTTACAGTTATTACGTGGAATTGTGGTGCTATCAGCCCATCACGGATGCAAAGGGCAAGGAAAGAAGATAAACTGTGGATTGAGCGTGCTCTCGATAATACTGGTTACCCAGACGTTGTTGTTTTTGGTTTTCAGGAGTTGGTAGAACTCACAGATAAGGGGCTTTCAGCCAAAGCATTACTGGGCCTTCATAAGAAAGATGATATTTCCGGCCAATATCAACTGTGGGAGGATGAGATGTGTTATCTGCTAGGTCATGAGTATCGGTGCATCCAAAGCCACTATTTGGTGGGTTTGTTCAGTGTGGTGTTTGTTCGAAAAGATCTCTCGGTCAGTGGTGTGAGTTGCGCTGAAGTGAAAACTGGACTTGGTGGCCTCCATGGCAACAAAGGAGCTGTTTGCATTCGTTTCACTGTGGCTGACTCTTCACTATGTTTTGTCAATGTCCATCTTGCAGCTGGCCAGAGCCAGGTAGCAAACAGAGTAAAGGATCTCGAAAGTTGTTTCAACAAGGAAGTATTCAAGAAGGACGCGTCGCGTGAAGAGTTTTCCAAAACATCATCATCATCATCATCATCTCGAGTTTATATTCATGGAGGAGATGGAAGCCTACTAGACGACTACGAAAACCTCTTCTTCCTCGGAGATATGAACTTCAGGGTCAACCAGCATCCAAAACTTGCTATTCAGCATGTGAATAATAATAGGCTCGAAAAACTGCTTCAGAGTGACCAACTGAGTATCCAAATGAAAAAGAACATCTCGTTTCCTCTTCGGTCATTTGTTGAGCCCAAAATCACTTTCCCCCCAACATACAAGTTTGATGTGGGTACCGACACGTATGACTCGAGTGAAAAAAAACGAGTTCCATCTTGGTGTGATCGGATATTGTACCGTGGCCCTGTGTCTTGTCTTAAGTACGACTCGCCTGTGGTGAGGCTTTCTGACCATCGACCTGTCGTGGGTCATTTCGATGTCCGAATCAAAAGCATTAACGAAAACAAATATGACAGGGTCCGAATGGAGATTCGGCAGTCATTAAAGGGTATATAATTTATTTATCTCATTATAGACAATTTTCCAATTTTTGTAGAAACAGATATTCCTTGTTCAGGTGTAAAGTACAATGACATTTCATTATTGAAATGAAGTTGGCACTGATCAGATAACAAGAATGGAATTTCTTTTATTGATACTACTACAATCCAACTCAAGACATAGTGGTCTAGATATAGGCTTTAATATAGGCTTTTGTTGGCTTCGAACCAGCTTCACATGTTAAATATGCTCACTTGAATTAAAGGTAGTTGAATTTAAATCGCCATTTTCGGAATTAACTTTTCATTCGCTTACAAGTATTCGACTTATGTAGGTGACATGTGCGTTTTTGTGCACAGGGTATGATGAAACTCTATTCTTTGTCTTTTATCATCATCATTATAGAGAAGGCAGAATATGTAGAGTTAAGTTTAGTCTGGTAAGAAATCTGGTAGAAATCAGTGCTATTAACATGATAGCCTTTGGAGTTGTATTTTCAGCGGTCATCGCTGTTGAACAGCAGATCATGACCATCAAGCCACATTTTATTATTAATAAAGTTAAAGTTAAGCGTGAGGTTCAGGGTGATGGCTTAGAAGGAAAAGGAGAGTCATTGCGCAAAGCTAAGGTAACACATTTTTTACTACACGATGACTCTAGTTGTTATTTGACAAGGATCTGGAAGAAAAACAAATCCCAGAACTAGATAAAAAAAATAAGACCATTCTATGGCGTGAACCTTCATTGTTAAATAGGGTGAGATGTCTCCATCAAAAGTACCCTTTTTCTAGACACCAGAGATTTTACGAACAAATTCATACCCATGTGTAAAATTAAGAAAGCTTAACCTTGTTTTAAATGTGTACATAATCTCCGAAGTACACTGACAACATAGCAATCACACTGAGGTGTGTTAGAACATAGCAAATTCTTATATAAAGAGCCAGAATATTTTCCTTTTCTAAATTACCATCTGCTGCTTGTGCTAATAAACTACTCCACCCTTCCTCCTGTTGGCATGCCTAGTTTGTTTGCCCTTGGCAAGATAAGCTTTTGATTGAGTAAAGATTAAAAGATCGGTAGCTAATTTATAAAGGGCTAGAAGGATTCTGGCTCTCCAGGAAATGAGGATTGAAAAATTCGCCCTGGAGGTTCCCCAGGGCGCAGGATACAAAAACACCGTATGGACAAACCGAGATCTGGTTCCCATACCGTATTGTCGGCGAACGTGGAACGCCTGGGGTTACATTGGTTACTGGACTGTTGGAGGAAGTTGTGTAACAGCCTGGACTCTGGGAAGCACCATGCTGGCTCATGGAAGCACGGCTCCCTATGCGATAGGAGCTTCGGTGATTGGTGCTTTTCTCACGGGGTTGTTAGCTGTGGTTAATGGCATGGTGGGTGATAAACACCACATAGGGTATACGGTGAGTTGCAGAGCAACGTTTGGAATGAGAGGTTCATACATTCCCATTGTTTTACGGTGTTGCATCACATCGGCATGGTTTGGGCTACAAGCGTTTTGGGGAGGACAAGCAGTCAAGGCTATGATTGGGGCTGTCATTCCTGGATTCATAACTGGGAATTTGGATAGCTTGTTTTCAGAATCATCTCATTTGGCCAGAAACGATTTTATAGGCTTTTGCATTTGGATGGCGGTTTTCGTGTTAATTTTGTTTCTACTACCTCCTGAGAAAATGCAACTTCCATTCCTTGGTTCCTTCATACTTCTAATGGCATCATGCTTCGCATTACTAGGATGGATAGTAGGTCTAGCAGGGGGGGCAGGTCCGATGTTTTCTCAGGAGTGGAAGCCAGAAGTTCACACGAACAGATCTAGAGGTTGGGCTATGATATTCGGGGTATCTTCAGTGTTGTCGACTTGGGGAACGGGATGTTTATCCCAGAGCGACTGGACTAGATATGCACAGAAACCAAGTGCCCCAAGATGGTCACAATTAATAGCAGCTCCTTTGACTATTATAATCACTGCCTCTATTGGGATTATCGTCACTTCAGCGGCAATGGAGATTTTTGATGGGCAGATTTTATGGAACCCAATTGAGATGCTGCCACTCCTGCAAAAACATCTGGATCATTCTGCAGCCTCTCGAGCAGGAGTTTTCTTTATAAGTCTTGGGTTTGCTGTTTCACAACTAGCCCTTGCCTTGGTGCTCAACTCTGTGTCTACTGGTATGGATCTCGCAGGCTTGTTCCCCAAGTATATCTCTATTACCCGAGGGGCTCTACTTATGGTGATCATAGGCATAGCTATTCAGCCATGGCAGCTGGTGGCTGATTCAGAAAAGTTCCTTACAGTCTTAGCAGCTTTCGGAATATTCATGGCCCCGATCACAGGGGTGATGTTAGCGGAGTTGTTGGTAGTACGACGAAACAAGTTTATTATTTATGACCTGTTTCATACCAATACCAGCTCAGATTTTGATACCGGATCCAAAAATGGGAAATCCATCTACTGGTTCTTCCATGGATTCAATCTATGGAACCTCAACTGCATCATTTTAGGGGTTTGGCCGATGATCCCTGGTCTGGTGAACGCTGCTATCCTATCAACAGATAAAGATTATAGTGGTAGTTCAGAGCCCTTGCCCCTTTCATGGAGACGTTTGTATAACATCAGCTTTTTTGTGGGATTGTCTATCTCGTTTGTCATGACCTGTGTGGGTGCTCTGTTTCAGAAACCCCCTGGGCTAGGTGTACAATCCACCTGGTGTTCAGGAGACGAAACAGACTATTCTGAAGCGGAGTTGAGTATTACAACCCCTCCAGAGTATGGGAAAGGGTAAGGCATTTAACTAATAACATTCGCATGTATTGCATTGTGTACCTAGGGGAACTTCAGTAAAGTGCAAGTCACATGTATTCCAATGACGGATGAACTGCAACTCTGACATAGCAAACTTACGAATATATTAAAAATTATGCAATCCAGTTAACATAACCACCATACGGGTCGCATGAAGACATCACACTCTTAAAGTAAGTTAAGGTTCTGAGAAGTCCTGCATTGAATAAGTGTAGTGCTGTGGCTGTTGGGAATAAAGTTCTAGCTGAGGTGGTGACATAACATTGACTGCAACCCATCGCATCGCCACACACGCAAACGAAATGTCTCTACACCCCGAAGTTGAAGCTTGGTTGGGAAAGTATCCTGAGCCCGAAGGAATTGCCCCTACTGTCAAGAAGGAGCAGGTCTTAGAATGGCTCAAGAGCGGAGATAACAAGGAGCTCGTTATCGATCTGCGAAAGCACGACTTCAAGGGCGGCAACATCAAGGGTGCCTTGTGTCTCCATTACACTGGCGTGTACAATTCCATTGAGGATATTTACCAGCTTTGCAAGAGTGCTGGCAAGACCCGAATCATCATCCATTGCTGGTCTTCTCGGCAGCGAGCAATTAAGACTGCAGGCTGGTTCTTCGATATCCTTAAGGCCCACAATGACACAGAAACTGAGGTTTTTGTCCTAGAAGGAGGTATCAAGGGCTGGGTTGAGGGAGGCAAGCCTTACACCGACCTTATGATCGAGTTTGAACCTACTGCCTTTTGCTGAAGACTTATTTACGACCATGTCAAATGGTTATTGATTTAACTATAGTGGATGTATTTTCTATCGTCTATTCTTAAAAGCCTTTCGAAGGGAAGAGATATAAAAGAAAAGTAACTCTCCCTCCGAGGAGGGAAAAGATAATTGACAACCGAGAGATTCGAACTCTCGCCTCCGAAGAGACCAGGATTTTATGTTAAGGGGTTAGCCTTAACCTGGCGCCTTAGACCGCTCGGCCAGGTTGCCCACTTTTAATTTTTCAAAAATTATGTTGTATGAAATCCCACTCTTGCTTAGTAAGCATTACAATTACTTAAAATTTTTTCATATTTATGTTATAGTCAATTGAATGTATGAGAAAAAAAAATATGATTCTATTGGTTGAAACAAGCCCAAACTGCTTAGATGAGCATATTACAAGTTATTTCTGAATAGTGCCGTATGTGAAAAGGGTGTTCAAAAAGTTACTGGATCAACTGTTGTCATTAATTTCGTTCCTTTTGTGTAATAAATTATAGTACGAGAAGAGTAACAGATAAACCGCTGTAATACGACTTTAGTGTGGCTAAGGAAATAACCTTTACATTGCCTTTTTGATTGGTTTGCCAACCTGAACAGAAGTCACTCTTTGAAATCTGCCCGCACAATGACACAGTTGTCTTTATCAGACAATTTCTCAGTTCAACTTCTATCTAAGGAACCTCCTTCTGCTTTGTTTAGTAAGTTTCTTCCAGAATCTACGGCCCAGTTTGCAACTCTGTAATCTCATGCAAGCTAAGCTGACATACGGCTTATTTTGCATATCAAACGCACTTCAAACCTTGATCTTAATAAGGTCTCAGTGTGTTTAGCAAATATATAAGGACACTTCAAGGTCAATAATAGTTCACCAGATTGTTTTTCAGCAGTTTACAGAGTAATATGTTTAAAGGAGCTTCAGTCGGCACAATAAACAACATCACAAGACGATTCGCCACAATGTCCATTACGCCCAGAGCGATATCAAAAAAGTTCTCTGCCATTGAGAAAAACGAGGGTGTTGGTGCTCGAGTCCGCCGTGCAGTTGGAATCA
This sequence comes from Yarrowia phangngaensis, assembly GCA_900519005.1. Taxonomy (NCBI): domain Eukaryota; kingdom Fungi; phylum Ascomycota; class Dipodascomycetes; order Dipodascales; genus Yarrowia; species Yarrowia phangngaensis. The sequence goes on along the minus strand of ULGR01000002.1, from coordinate 2,245,191 downwards.
GGCAAAATAGAAACTTATCGCCGTTTTTGCTGTTTGACCATTTCAAGGTTCCCTCAACTGCGGGCTTCCCCGACCACCCCCATAGAGGTCAGGAAACAATAACTTATGTCATCAATGGGTCTATAGACCATGAAGACTTCACTGGCAGCAAAGGCACACTCCATGCCGGGGATTTACAGTTTATGACAGCCGGAAAGGGAATTGTTCATGCAGAAATGCCCTCTCCTGGTCCTGATGGCAAGGTCGAAGTTGTGGAGGGTATTCAACTGTGGGTAGATCTTCCTGAGGAACTCAAAGACTGCGATCCAAGATACAGAGACCTTAGAGTATCAGAAATTCCGATTGCTGAATCTCCTAACAAAGATGTTGTAGTCAAAGTCATTTCGGGGCAGAGCATGGGGGTCGACTCGATCAAAGATCTTGCTTACACTCCTGTTTGGTTCCTTGACTACAGCATTGACTCTAGCAAATATGATGGGCGGCCTTTGTTCCAAATGATTCCTCATGAATTCAACGTTCTACTTTATGTTTTGGAGGGAGGGGTGACAGTTGGGGACCAAACCCTTGGATCTAATGATGTAGCTACCTTCACAACTACAGGCGATGGCGTAGAGTTTCACGCTTCACAAACAGAGGACACCCGAGTCATCGTTGTTGGAGGGCAGATCCTTGATCAGCCTATTATCCAAAATGGGCCTTTCGTCTCCACCTCTCGAGAAGGAATCGATGCTGCTTTCAGGGATTTCCGCAACGGCAACAATGGTTTCGAGAGAGCACCGAATTGGGTAAGTAAGATAGGAACGAGAATGACTGGTTTTTGAAACTAACCAGTTACTTATTCGTTTTCTAACATTTATGTATTATTAATGATAGCATTGATTTCATTTATGTGATTTAATAAATTTGGGATTCTATCTGTTTGAGACAGTGGCTAAGTTCGACGTAAAGTTCCATTCTCAAAAAGAGTATATGATTTAGCCTTCTCATCTTGATTGAAATTTCACTTTATATTTTAGATTCGATATATATATTTTCTCTATTAAAAAGTATGCAGGATATGTTAGAGGTGGGTTAATATTTGCAATATTAGTGGCAATATGCTTACTATCCAATAGTATCTTTTTTCTCAAGATTATACGGCTCTTCAACACTCTATCGTCACATGGAATTTGGGTGCTGCGAACCCCTGAGAATCCATTTGGCAAATAGTTAACACCCCCAATCATATAAAACTCATTTGGGTTATATGTAATGAATGCAGGTAAATTTGATATACACCTCGCGAGAATCCCTTATTCAAATCATTGCTCAGTTATGGTACGAAATTGTCTCACTATTTTTGGGAGTTTAATTAGCCACCAAAACAAGAAACTCAGTTATCCTCATAAGAGGTAACTCAGTTTGGAAGAAGATTGTCATTCTTTGAGATTGAAGACTGTATCTTCAATCCACTTACTGTAGCCATTCATTGCACATGTCATCGATCATCTTCCCAATTGGCTTGGCGAGTCTATTTACTGATTAGATAAGAAGAGGGTAACATGCATGTGGGATGTGAGGGGTCGCTAGTTGGCTCTACCATCGAATCCCACATCAATCATGAGTAAAAATCATACAAAAACCGTGTGCGTCTTTTGCGGTTCAACCTCTGGTAACGACCCCAGCGTTACTGCTGCAGCCGACGAGCTCGGGCAGTTGTTTGTGGAAAAATCATGGGGCTTAGTCTATGGAGGAGGAACTACTGGAATCATGGGGTCGGTGGCACGTGCAGTCGCCACACGTGGTGGATATGTCAATGGTATTATCCCTGAAGCCCTGATTAAGAAAGAACAAAACAAGGCCAACCCTCCCACCGTTGAGGAGTATGGGCACACTACAGTTGTTCAAGATATGCACACCCGTAAACGTTTGATGGGCCAGGAGGCAGATGCATTTGTGGCCCTTCCAGGTGGGTATGGAACTGCAGAAGAGTTGTTTGAGGTCATCACTTGGAACCAGCTGGGAATCCACGCGTGCCCCATTGTGCTTTTCAATATCAACGGGTTCTTCGATGGCCTGATCGAGTGGATCAATACTGCTACGACACAAGGGTTCATTTCCAACGGCTCTCGAAATATCGTGGTTGTTGGCCAAACAGCTCAAGAAGTTATTGAGCAAATCGAGAACTACAAGGTGGCGGAGGGAAGATTCTGCCTGGATTGGGGAGACCAGGGTCCCAAGAAGTGTGGCCATAAGGATGAAGAGTAACTAGGCCTATGTAATCGTAATGATACAGTATAAATCTTAAAATGTGTTAACTATATACTGGAAGGGAAAATACCCGCTTAACTTTCAAAGTCCACAACCGGGGAATTACTCCTTGGGCTTGGGGGGAACGTAGACATAATCTCCAGACTCAGTCTTGTCCAGCAGACCGTTACCAAACAGTTGCTCAAACATATCCTGAGGAATCCATCCCTTGGTCTGGAAGAAGGGGGTGGTCATGGCCTTCTCATTCCACTCAGCGAAGTCCTTGGCCTGCTTCTCGTACTCCTCGTTAGTCCAGTGCACAGGGAATTCTCGCTCCATACCCATAATGGGAGTCCAATCCTGCTGCAGCTTGATCATCTCTTCGGCAAGGTCGAGATGGTCCTCAAGGTAAAGAGGGTTAAGGGCCAGTCTGACGGGCTCTGAAAGCCGCTTGACTCGGGGAGAGAAAGAATTGATGAACTCAGGAGCAGCGTTATTGAGCATAAACTCGAAAGTAAATGCATTTTGAGTCTGGGCAATCATGTAGTTGACCTGGGCCTTCTCTTGATCACTCAGTTGTTCGTAGTTGGGGACATCTTCAGTTTTGAAAATCTTGAAACCACCGTATCGCACGTAGTCAGGGGTTCCAATCAACAGTGCGGGCTTGATGCAGGTGTTCTCAAAATCCACAAGAGCAAGGGAAGACTCAGCGAGGTCCTTTCCACTCTCCACGAGCACATTGATGGGGTGAAGGTCACCAAAAGCCAAACGGGGAGAGAAAAGTAAGTCGTTCTCCACCTCAGGTCGCAACAGAAGATTGGAAGCCAGCTGGGAGTATTTTTCGTAAGTAGCAGTAGCAGCTGCAACCAGAGCAGGGCCTCGCTCTCCGTTCTTGCTCAACTCAGCAAGATTTGCCAGGTTGATGGCAGCAGTGGCCTCAATGTACTCCTCAGCTGTCTTCCATGGACCTCTGAGGGGAGAGTCCTCAGGAAGAGAGTTTTTCCAGAATCGGGACTCAGTGGTGGGGCCAATTCGCCATCTGTCAGCAAGCTCCTTGTCTTTCTCAGCTCCCACATAAGGAAGAACTTCAGCGTCCTTGGAAGATACATCCTCAGTAAAGTAGAGAGATCCGTATCGAGTGAACTCGGTTCCCAGCAAAGTGCTGTAGATGTCAACAATGGGCTTGATCTTGGTGGCCCGTTCAGTCATCTCCTGGCTCACGGGATTCCACTGCTTCATCAGAGTCTCACGGTCAGCAAAGTAATCCATCAAGGCGTATTGAGTTTCGAGAGGATTCTCAGTGGTGGCGCTCCAAGAATGCACCTCAGGGACCAACAGCTTTTCGTTAGCCAATTTATGTCGCACGAAATCCATGGTGGCAACTTCAGACTGCATTCGCTTCTTTCGGAACACATCTGAGCCTAGTCCGTAAGGGATTCGAAGCACGTACTGTTTGTCGTTATCGAGATCGACTCGATAAACTCGATGGTGCTTTCCCTCATGAAGAGAAGCCAGCTGGGTGACCTTGATCTCAGCTTCGGCTTCAATGGGGGCCTTTCCTTTCTGGGGTAAAGATTTCACAACCTCAGCCAGACCCTCGATGGAGAAGCGAGTTTCTCTCTTGGCTCGCTCGGCCTCGTTGTTCTTCAACCAAGTTCCCCAGGAATACTTGAAAAAGGCATCTCTGTTGGGATCGTTCTCCTCATTGAGAGAAGTAAAGACAGTCTGGGGCTGGTCAGAGGATTTCTTGGTAGAATCGGACTGGAACCTCAACCCGCAGAATGCATTGAGTCGAGGAACAGCTCGTTTGGACGCGTATTTCAACATGTCGTTTTACTTGTATGTGAAGTGGGTACTTCGGATGTGAGTTGGACATCTGGGTTAGGTTTAAGGTTTGGGTTTAGCAGAGATAGTTCAAACAGGTTAAGAGGAGCACAAGTGTTGTGTTAGTAACGAATGATGCTTGATAGATAGTGTATCTGATCTAAATTTGCATCTTCATAGCCAAGCTAAAAATGTGATGAGCAGTTTCCTTTGACCTGTCGTTTCCTATACAATACAGCTAATACTTTATATATGATAAAGTTTGTTGTTAAACCTTATTCTGGAATCTAAAACAGCTTTGTTGAGAGCCTAGTGTAGTCTCAGACAGAAGGTGTATATCTACATGACATCTGATGTAAAATATAGGGAAACTTCTATTGCAATCGTTGTAGCAATCACTTATGAATTGAACATCGAAATGAAATTTCTTGAAATGCCTGTTTATTTAGTAAAATATCTCTCATCATAACCCCCATACACACCTATAGTCATAATGTGAACGACATCTACCCCATCTTTTTACATGGGAATGGGACCTCCTGGAGAATTCTTGAAGCGTGCTGAAAGGATCTCGACACCAGTTTCTGTGACCAAAAGAGTGTGTTCGAACTGAGCTGACCATTTTCCATCAGTTGTAGTTGCAGTCCAGTTATCTGGCCAGGTCTGATCTTTGAAAGAGCCCAGGGAAAGCATGGGTTCAATGGTGAATGTATGACCAGGCTTCATGACTCCAACAGCCTTGTTTCTAGAATAATGGGGAACATTGGGTGCGGTATGGAACAGCTGGTTAATTCCGTGTCCACAGTAGCTTCGGACAACTGAAAGGTTGGCAGCCTTAGCATGCTGCTCAATGACCTCACCCAAAGATCTGTACATAACACCAGGTTTCACCATTTCGATGGCCTTGGCTAAGCATTCTCGAGTGGTCTCGACCAGTCTCACCACATCCTTGTTGGCCTTAGCCTTGTCTCCAACATAGTAAGTCTCGTTAAGATCAGCGTGGAATCCATCCTTGTAGAGAGTCACATCAAGGTTGACAATATCACCATCCTGCAGAGGTCGCTTGTCAGGAATACCGTGGCAAATGACCTCGTTTACAGAGGTACAGAGAGACTTGGGGAAGTTGTAGTAGTTGAGTGGTGAAGGGTAAGCATTTCGATCCATGCAGGCTTGATGAACAATTGCATCAATCTCCTCGGTCGTAACTCCGGGCTTAATGGCGGCAGCACCAATGTCAAGCACCTCTCGTGCCAGCTTGGACACCTTTCGCATAATGTTCTGCTCCTTCTCAGTCAGAACAGTGATCTGGGTCGATCTATTGGTTCTCTGCTCGCTGATGGGCTGACCATCTCCAGCATAATCGGGTCTAACGATGTTAGGCTTGACTTCACGACGGGGGTGTAGCGGGTACACAGCTCGAAGATCACCAGCATAGGAATAGTCGGGGAAAGGGTCTTGGGTTTCTTTGCCTGCTGTGGCATGAACTGCCTTGTGGAGAGCCCAATTTCTCTTGAAACATGTTTGATCGCAGAAAAATGAGTTCACGCCGGTTTTCAGACACACAGGGCACTTGAGGGTACCATCTACGTGCTTGCCACAGTCGGGGCCACTGCATGTGTTGACTACTGTTGCCATGATGAATGCTTTCAAATGTGTGGAGTCAATTTTCCATGTAGGTTTGGATGGGTATAAATATATGCAGTACTAGAAAATAAAGTAAAAGCTTAAATTAATGGAGTGAGGCACAAAGAAGAATGATCGAAAATCCAAAAAAAAATACACACCATGAAAGACATATAAAGACGGGAGTGTGTCGTAATTAAAATAAGAAAAGCAAAGCTACAGTTGAGAGGGGGGAGGAAATCTCGTTTGTTTCTTGCTAAATACGATCGTGAAGCTTGGAGTTGTTGAGCTGAGGTCTTTTTTGCATCACGCACACATGACCATACCTTACATGATACAGGTAAAAATTTGTCAAGGTTTTCACATTTTACGTTTCCTGATCAACAAATTCTGGTAAGGATTAGATGGGGCGCAGCACGTCTTTAACCAGTTTCAAGTACTTGGTGATAATAACTGCTCAAAAAATCAATAGAATTTGGATGAAACAAGACTATCAAAATTGTTTATCTCTTCATTTCTCGTGTTCCATTCATTCATTTCTTTTGGTAATATCGGTTTCTTCGCTGGATAGATGTGTTACGGAATTTCCCACATTGAGTGAGAAAAATATGGTCCCACATAGACATTAATTATGAACAAAGAAGATGGCTTATTAACTTCGCTCTTTTCGGCATTGCATTCTTAATTGTTATACCAATATATGGTTTGTGCTTCTTGATTTCATTGTCTCGGCGTTGCAACATGCCTTTCTTACAATGCAGTAACTGTGATATGCAATAGGAACAAAGAAATGTTTTGTAGCAACTATCTTACTATTGGTTAATGTTCATCGGAACTTCTTTTATCTGCTTCAGCAGTTCTTTATTCTGTTACTCGATCAGACGCTCCGGTTATCACATTCTTTCCTTGCACAGTACCTCACTGTAACATCAAGAACGGTTACGAATAAGAAGAAGTATCCATATAGACTGAATTCAAACAAGATATATACTCTAAGAGTAAGAGAGGTGATGAATCAACAATAGGGAAACTGAGTGCCAAGTCTCCTTAGTGAGCTGTATGATTAGGTACTGATGATCATTTCTGCACGTTCTGACTATACAAAAACACAAAATTTAGTCTAGATCAAAATAGTGAATCTCAATTATCAATTGATTTCACCAAAGGGACATTAGCACAGTTTCGTTTTTCTTTAGTATTTGCTCTGAGTCAATTAGAGCGAAACCCCAAGTTCAATGCCTTATGAAATTAGTAAGTAAAACAAAGTAGTGATGTCTGTAGTTCGGATATGATATAAATTTTACTATTAGAGGAGATTAGTAGACTGTTTCAAACAAAATGTTCTCCCACATACTTTTCAATACAGTACATACGATAGAGGTTTAACAGCTATGACCAAGTTTGAGCTATTTAAAGTTTCTATTTACTCATCCTAATTTGGAAATCAGAATCTGGACACAAATAAAGGCAAGGTGTACGACCTTAATACAGTATCGACGTGGTAATCACTGAAAATTGAATGGAATGGATACTTTCAGAAACCGTAAGGCTCCATGCCTAGGTTACCATCCGTTCGTGGTCAAAGCCTTTCCGTTTGTGGAAAGTTCTGAGGTTAAGGTTTGGATGTGAAGCAGGGACTCACTATAATTGATTCAGATATTAACAGATCCAAATGTGTTAATTGTCACATTCATTTTAGATTGAACTGTTTTTGATGATTCAAACTAAACATCAAAAATGTTACATTGGTGTTAGAGATGCTCAGTAATTTAGGCGACGCGCATAACCTAACTATACTAGCTCACTGAACCTTATGACCACAACAGCCTTTCATTTTAACATGAAAAGAAAATAGAATGTAGCAAAAACCGTCAGTTTTTAAAAAGAGCAATTCTTGTATCCGATTCATTCAATCATAAGCCATTTCCTTGGGAAAACAACCGCAATGCTCACTACTCCACTTCAGGGTAACAAACTCTAATAAAATTTCAAGGTTGACAATTTTTTTCTGTAGTGCATTGTCGAAAAAATTCAGTTTGAACTCCCATTTCTCCCACATCCACCGCACACTATAATGTCAGACCAAGTCGACTACGTCCTATTCGAGGAGGCCTCTGGCTATGCTCTGTTCAAGGTCCAGTTGCAGCCCGAAAACATCGGTGCTCGAGTTAAGGAGGTTCAGCAGTCTTGTACCGAGTTTGACAAGTTTTCCAAGCTCGTGAAGCTTGTGTCTTTTGCTCCTTTCAAGGGTGCCGCCCACGCTCTGGAGAACGCTAATGATATCTCTGAGGGTATTTGCAACGACCATCTCAAATCTCTGCTCGAGCTCAACCTGCCCGAGGGATCCAAGAAGAAGAAGATTGTGTTGGGTATCAGTGACAAGAACCTCGGTCAAAGCATAAAGGAGGCTATCCCTAACTTGGAGTGTGTCTCCAGCGAGGCTGTTCACGATCTGCAGCGAGGTATCCGACTTTTCGGCGAGCGTCTTTTGGAACAGCTCGACTCTGGAGACTTGGAGCGAGCTCAGCTTGGTCTGGGCCACGCCTACTCTCGAGCCAAGGTTAAGTTCTCTGTCAACAAGAACGACAACCACATTATTCAGGCAATTGCTCTGTTGGATCAGTTGGACAAGGACATCAACACCTTCTCCATGCGAGTTAAGGAGTGGTACGGATGGCACTTCCCCGAGCTTGCCAAGCTCGTCAACGACAACTACATGTTTGCCAAGCTGGCTCTGCTCATCAAGGACAAGTCAGAACTTTCTGATGATTCTCTGCATGAGATCGCCGCCATTGTCAACGATGATGCCGGTCTTGCCCAGCAGATCATTGATGCATCCAAGATCTCCATGGGTCAGGATATTTCTGAGGCTGATATGGACAATGTGACCACTTTTGCCGAGCGAGTTGCCAACATTACTGAATACCGACGAAAGTTGTACGGCTACCTGTCTGAGAAGATGAACACCATTGCTCCTAACCTGTCTGAGCTCATTGGTGAGGTTGTTGGTGCCCGTCTGATCTCCCACGCTGGATCTCTCACCAACTTGTCCAAGTACCCTGCCTCCACTGTCCAGATTCTGGGTGCTGAGAAGGCACTTTTCCGAGCCCTCAAGACCAAGGGTAACACCCCCAAATACGGTTTGATCTACCACTCTTCTTTCATTGGTAAGGCTGGTCTTAAGAACAAGGGCCGAATCTCTCGATTCCTGGCCAACAAGTGTTCTATTGCATCTCGAATTGATAACTACTCTGATGTCCCCACATCCATTTTCGGAAAGGCTCTCAAACAGCAGGTTGAGGAGCGATTGGCCTTCTACGATACCGGTGTTGCTCCTACCAAGAACGTCGATGCCATGAAGACTGCTATGGACGAAGTTCTTGCTAACATGGGTGACGTCGAGGTCGATGAGGACTCTGATGTCGACATGGAGGATGCCGATGAGGACAAGAAGGAAAAGAAGGACAAGAAGGAAAAGAAGGAAAAGAAGGACAAGAAGGAAAAGAAGGAAAAGAAGGAAAAGAAAGAGAAGAAGGACAAGAAAGAGAAGAAGGACAAGAAGCGAAAGAGCTTGGGAGGAGACGATACCCCCAAGAAGAAGTCTAAGAAGGATTAATGTAGTATATATTTAACCATTGTTTTGAGGATTTTTGAATTGTAAGAGGTTATAAGTACAGGCCAGCGACACTGTCATCAGCTTTGAGAAGTCGATGCGCAGAGGCAGAGTCCAATTTAAAAATAGTAGCAACAATATCTGTCAACTCTTCCAATGTTTCACTCTGATATCGCTCAAACATCTGAGTTCCCACGTTTTGAACAACCAGGGCTGTGGCTGCCACTTGGGCTTGTTGAGATCGGGTCAACACAGCAGCTCCAAGCCCAGAAATGAAGTTGGGTGATTGTAAAATGGGCACTTGCGTATGCGTAACAAATTCGCACTTGCCAACCACCAATTGGTTCACATGAGAGTCAGCAATGGTATTTCCTGGAGCCAGAACAAGAACTTGAGCAGGATTAATCTGCTCAATTAGCAGTTTAGCAAATCCATGAGCTAAAAGAACTTCATCCCTTTTGATTTCCACAACAACTGTTCCCTCACAATACTGACAGACTTCAAGAACCACCTTCTCAGCTGTAGATGCTCCAATATCTTCTTCCTCCTCATTATCGTCCTCGACCTCCAGGAATTCGGTAGTGAATTTTTTTCGAGTTTCACTGCATTCTGTGTTTTTTTGTAATTGAATCTCCCCAATAATCTGGCCCACAGTTTTGGGTGTGCCATGTTGGCCAAGCAGAGCAGTCACCACTGGAGCCAATCTGGAAGTGCAAACGAGCAAGAATTGCGGTGACTGAGGAAGATCGATAGAGTGTGTGAATAGAACTTGTTTGGTGTATTGAGGAGTCTCCTGACCGTCTTCAAAACCCTCCTCGTGTCCTTCCTCAATGATATGTCGAGGGGAGTTGACTTGCAGCCATGGTTTGAGCTGGGTTAGAGAAAATAAAAGCAAACCCATTAAATTGATTGATTTTATATACTCACAATCATATTGTTTAAACTGGTTCGCGCTGTTGACGTTCAACAGGGTGGTGGCGACACTGGATATACCTGATGTTGATTCTTGTTTAACCTTTTTCATTATGCAAAGTTGTCAGTGTATCAGAAACAACATCTCAAGATACAGACGCAACACATAATGGAAGATCAAAAGAAATTCGAACAGCTTTCGGGCGAATTTGAGGTGGTTCAGCAATGTAGGTATTATTGGGCCGACGTGTTTCAGACCCTGTTCTAACACAGCTATGCAAAAGCATATTGAATCAAGACAGAAGTTGGAAGCCCAGCTGCAGGAGAACCTGATTGTGGAGGATGAGTTCAAGACTGTGAAAGACGAATCAAAGGTTTACAAGCTTACAGGACCTGTACTTGTTCCTCAATCCCTTGAAGAAGCCAAAAACAATGTGGAAAAACGACTGGAGTTTATCAGATCCCAGATCTCTCAGGTGGACAAGGAAGTTGCTAGTTTGCAGAAACAGGCAGAAGATAAACGAGATCAGGTGAGTATCACTGTATCAAGGTTATTGAGAATCTATTGTTTTGGAACATTGCCATGACGTTAATTATCAAAATTCATGTTTCTTACTATTCTTGGACTTTCATTCGCCCAACTAACACAGCTTCTTGCTCTTCGTGCCAAACTTCAAGCTCCCCCTTCATAAATCGCCCCTTTAATCTACTCCTCTATGAGCTAAACCTCTAGCAATGGCTCCGAATCAGGCACAGGATTGGTATCCAGATGTTCGGGCCCAAAACTCAGAGGTAGTAGCTCTTTGATAGTTTGCATTGTATATTTGCCTTCCTGGGTTAGTAGATGTGTGTGACTATTTTATGTATACACTTACCGTTGTAAACAAATATATAGGAATGTCTGTGGACCATTCGCGAATGCTGCGTTAGTAATCGCCAGTGTCTGGTTGTTGTATGTCTATTCTGGAACTTACAATTGGCGGCAGATTCCGCAGGGTGAGCATACGACAGATAAGTCTGATGCAACTCCAATAGCCCTAAATTTCTTGTGTCCTTCCATCTGAGTTAGTACAATGTGATGAAGCAAAGTGGCTGGGCTTTGCAACCTATCCATAAAAAGGGACTAAAAGCTTGTAGTTCAGATGTTATACTCACAATAGCCCTGGTGATAGCTACTCGCTCGGCACAAATAGCACCGCCATAGCTTGCGTTCTCCACATTGGCGCCTTGGATCCATTCACCAGATTCGGTGAGAAGTACTGCCCCGACTCGGAACTTCGAATAGGGCGAGTACGAGAAATCCCGCGCGCTGAGAGACTTATCTCTGAGATTTTCTAGCTCTTCCTTTGAAATTGACATAACTTGGGAGTGTTGTGGAGGTGGAGCCTTCATTTTTTACTTTGTCCCAAATCGTTTCATATCTCCTTATCAAAAAGCTTAAATGTATAACCGGATCAACTACCACCCTGGCTTCCCTGTTGGCCTTTTCGCTTGCGGTCGGGTGGCAAACAATGGAATACAACAGCAAGGACTTCAAGGAAGAATGGAGTAAAAATGCAGATACTGCCATCCTTGGGCCGTACAACTATCTCGCCAATAATCATGGCCACAATATTCGGGAGCATCTCATTTCAGCGTTTGCAGTGGTCATCAATACGGACAAGAAGGATTTAGAAACGATCTCTCACATTACAAAGATTTTGCATAACTCATCATTGTTAGTTGATGATGTGGAGGACAATTCCATGCTTCGTCGAGGGTTGCCAGCTGCACACTGTCTATTTGGGATACCTCAGACTATTAATTCGGCCAACTACATGTATTTTGCGGCTCTCCAGGAAGTTTTGAAGCTGAAATCAACTCATGCAGTAGCCATCTACACTGAGGAAATGCTCAATCTACATCGAGGTCAAGGTATGGATTTATACTGGAGGGAGACACTGACATGTCCTTCTGAAGATGAGTATCTAGAAATGGTGGTTCACAAAACTGGAGGTCTTTTCCGGTTGGCATTACGACTAATGCTGTCTGTAGCCCCTGAACACCATGATCCTGAAAAGACTGATTTCGATCTCACTCATCTGGCAGACACCTTGGGAGTCATTTACCAGATTCTTGATGATTATCTTAACTTACAGTCAACTGAGTTGACTGAAAACAAGGGGTTTTGTGAGGATATTAGCGAGGGCAAGTTTTCTTTTCCTTTAATTCACAGTATACGGGCCAAAGAGGAGAACAGAGAGATCCTCAACATTTTAAAACAGCGCACCCATGACGTGTCGCTCAAAAAGTATGCAGTGGACTACATGAGAAACGAGACCAAAAGCTTCGATTATTGCCTCAAGCGAATCAAGGACTTTTCCAACAAGGCCAGTTCTTACCTTGACGATCTTGAGGCTGCCGATTATGACGTTTCAAAGCTCCGTTCCATTCTACATTATTTTGTGTCCACCTCGGATTGCCAAGAGAGGAAGTATTTCAACGAATCTACTTAGATGATTGTCCAATTAAAGTTAAGGAGATATCAGTTTCCATGAGCATGATCACCTCGCATTTTACAATTACCCTGTAGTAGTCCCACATATTTCTCTGCGTAATTTTCAGAACAGATGCAGTATATAGTTTTTTGTTCACGCATTTTTAGACCTTACACATTTTACTCTTGGATAACCACGGTAACAGCACGCATCGATCTGTTGACTGATTAAATGGCCGAGAGGAGATTAAAGACTCCCCTTTATAATACTCTGTGCGTTGTGCTTTTTGTGTAGCCTAGAGTTTCGCTTTGGGGCGATATTCCAACTATTCTGCTGGACATGGGCAAACTAGACTAGAGGTTCATCTTTTTTCTGGCTCATTGCGTGTCTACATGAGACTTTATGTACATTGGTAGTATATATTCAGCTACGGCTATCTACGTTTACAACCTACGTCTTGCCAATTGAAAGTTCTAGGCCATTGGTAAGTGTACCTCAACTAGGTCGGCTTGTTAAGCCATCTACTAGAGTTTATCAATAATTATGGTTTCATACGTCTTTCCTTAAATTATGTCTGCTACATTGGTTAAATATGCATAAAAAGACTGGAGAAAGGAAACTAGTAGTTGTTCCGTTCTAACCATCTGACAGTTCTCAAGCATCTCAAATACTCTCGTGACTCTAAAAACCGTGGCAATGAGTCAATCTCCATCATTCGAAACGCATGACTCTTGATGTGTCCAAAAACACCAACAATGTCTTTGGCTACAAGTATTGTAGAGGTTGTGTCAGATGCTTTCCGAAGTCGGCCTGTCAAACGACACAATTCATCTCTCCATTCAGAGCTCATATTGAATTCCTTAGGAGCCAGGGGAGACAGGTAAGAGTCATAGGTGCGAAAGATAAGGCTTAGAAAAGATACCAGTTGCTGAGCTTGATAACCATCTCTAGACAATCCCCCATAAGCTAGAATTATTTCACGGGCGTTTTTCCAAACAATGTAGTTTTCCACACAATGTATAGTTTCCAAGTAGTCACGGAACAACATAGTTAAACCAGGGTCGCTTAGAATGTCGGCCAGTGCCGGATCTTCGTGAGGGCCCCCAAGCAATCGCAGCTCACGTGCCTTTCTGGGAGCTTCAATGTCGTCACCATCGTGGTTAAGTTCTATAGGCAGACCCGTGGCGGAATCAAACGTGGTGCTTGTAACTTGATCAATCTTCTGGAGTTCCGCCAGATCATCAGTTGACAATTCCACCCCATGAAGAACTCGAGATTTGATGAATTTGGGAAACCCAGATGACACTGGAGTCGATGGCAGCTTATTGGTCCAGCCTGCAATGATCATCCCAGTTGAGGTGAGAGCGTAGTTAACTGATTTGGAAATGACAAACTCTCGTGAGTGACCACTGTTGATGGAAGATTCATTATCGCTAAAATCTCCAACTTCGTCAATATACCCAGCTGCCAACATGTCATTCAACAGTTGGACAAGCTCAAGGCCACTCACAACCTCACAGCACTCAATCATCCATTGCCAGGCAGCCTTTCCAGAAAATGAATAAAATGATTGGCCATCAGTTTTGGTCTCCAACAGCCGTACTCCCTTGGTGCTCACATAATACTGGGTCACGGCCTCACTTTCTGGGTGGGTGAAGTATCTGTGATGGTAAGGTGAGGGCCTGGAAGGAGGGTCCAAGTCTCCGACATCGTTAGGGGTATACACATTGGGATACTTTCCTGCCAGTTTCTGGAAGAGCAACAGTGCCAGGTATCTGGAGGTTAGAATTTTATCATTGGAGTCTCGAACCAGCGAGATACATTCCATCGAGTTGAGTGGGGAGGCCAGAAGGCTTACTACTTGGGGAAGTGGAGGGTTGGATGATCCTTGTACATGTTTAGATAGCACATATATCCCCTTGGCTGTGGGTTGCAATGGCGCGTTTGGGTTTGGGTCATCTCGAGTACGGTCTTCAGGACAGTGAATAAGTCTTGCCATCATGAATTGAGCCACAAGATTTTCTGCCCGAGCCTCAGACATGGTATATTTGATGCTGACATGACGGAAGGAGCCATCAGAACCAACTTCTAGGTTGGTTAACACTGCGACTGCATTTTCGAGTGAGAAAGAATAGGGGTAAGATTTGGGAAGAAAATACCCGACTTTTACTCCTCGAGGAGATAGCTTTAGTGATGCCAAGAATGCGGCGAATAGTGAGAAGAAAGCAGATGCTGATGTTGGTAATGAATATGTTGAGTTCATTATATTCAATGAGCGTGCGGGCTGAAAGGATAACGGGTCGTTCAAAAGAGCTAAAAAAGAATGAGGAGGATGCCCTGCCCTACTTCTACTTATAACATGCCTCGATGCATTACACACTGATGAGGCCAAGCTGGTTGTGTGGTATGAAACAAACAAGGACCAAACCTAAAAAAGAATCGTGAGGTCAACGTTTCGAAATTGCCACTGCTTAGAGGGTTAGTTTATTGCTTAATGATTTCCCAATGATTTCCATTATTTTGTTCCTGTTTATTCTTAATTTCTTCTTTTTATAATCGCAACTTGATTATTTCAGGAGGTTCAATGAGATTGAGCTAACAGCCTAGGAAACAGACCAACTAGTTGCTTCCTCAATACAAAAAATGCTTCATTGACGCTTCCCATTGTGTAAAACTGAAACCCTTGCTTCAAAATAGACATTTGCGACGGTCACATGCCTCGTTTTTTAAAAACTCTGTTCTTTTGGGTTATCTCCACAATTTATCACAACTAATAGTCAGCAGCTCTATGCTTTGTTAAAAGATAAAAGAAAAGAAAATTGAAATTGATCAAGGTGATAAAGTCGCAACATTTATACTCTTGAAAATATCGACTGGTATTTGTTCTCTCACGAACCCAGGATTGTGTCTAGACTCGTTGAGTTCACGTATTTTTTGCTTTAACTTTTGCCTCACGACAAATCCACCCCTTTGTTTGACCTGTTTGTGGAAACCTCCTACGTCAACCAACAGCAGGTCGGTTAAAGAAGACCTAATGCAACAAGTAGTTGTTCTCAATTCAAAACTCACAGAACACGATAAGGAAAACACCATTTTAGAATAGTCACGTGTCATAAGTCACGTGCCAGACACAGCCCGTAAATTACACACACATGCATATGCATACAGATGTCTATGTATGTATTGGAGCCTACAGGCTCGTTTGTATGAAAAAGTTGATAGTGCTATTATTCATTTTGAAAAGCACAGATGCCCAAAATCATGTTTTTTTTTTATTTAGTCCGAATAGTTGATAGGTTTGTCGATAGAATCAATGATTTATTTTAAATGTTAACGCTTATCGTCAGCTCTTATGCATGACACCCAACAAGCAACATCATACCAACTTAACAGCAGCTAACTTTTACAAGCAACGCCATACTCCGTGGATAGAAGCACTGGACTTAGACCAAACCACAGAGAACATTTCATTTTTGGACTTTAATTTCTGATCCTATTATTACTGAGCATTCTCTACAGTTGCCCCTCGGAAATGTCAAAGTCACAGTCCAAAGCTTCACTGGATGTAACATCTGGGGGCCACGTTCTTCCACCCGAAGAAGAAATGCCTAGTGAGGCTCCCCCATCATATGAAGAAAGCCTCTATCGACCCAGACCTGCGCAAGGAGCTTCGTCAACCTCATCAGCCGCACCTCAGAATCATCCAGGTCCTTCTCATGGACATATTCAGCCACCCAGGTCATCTTCTGGCCATAGTAAGAGCCCTTCTCCTAGGCCTCAACAGCCAAATCGATACCCCCCCTCCCCTCAAAATACACAGCGACCAATGGGATACAACTCTAACAGACCTCCCCAAGGACCGCCACCCAATAATCCCCTTTTGCATTATCCCCCAGGGTATTTTTGTCCCAAGTGCCACAATACTGGCGTCAAATTGAAGAATTCCAAGTCTTGCCAAGATTGTTGGGGCCGATTTGCCCGCCCAAGGCAACAGGTTCTCAATATCCCTGCCCCTCCTCAACCATACAACCCTTTCCCATTTTTCCCTTTCTCGCCTCCTCCTCCGCAAGTGACAACTACCATTTATGGCGCACCTGGAGCCCCTCCACCGATAGTTGTCCAGCCTGGAGATCCTAGACTGGGAGGACAAGTGTGTGGACGTTGCCGAGGCAGAGGAATGATCTACGATTGGTTATCCGGGGATGAGAACTGTCCAGTTTGCCATGGCGTTGGAAGAGTTAGATAGTTAAGCATAATTGTTTTTTTTTGCGTTAACGAAACTATGTGGTTCTATGGAACTAGGTGCTTTCGCTTGATAGAAACATGTAAGAAGCTTCTATGTAGAGTCTGACGCCGTGTAGGGCTCTGACTTTATTAATGCAAGTAGTTGCATCTGCATGCATACACGTGCAGTCTCATGTGGGTCTCAGGTGACAACAAAAACTAATGTGTGGGTTGCGATGAAGGTACTTGAGGAACGGGATGACAATATTCAAGTTTTATAATTGACAAGATTAGTTTGGTATTCAAAGCTACACATCTTTCCGAAGGTGCTTAAGTTTCATAAAAGGAGGCCACAACTTATCATATACGAATAACACAGGAACATTAAATTCCTGTGGAGGTCTCTATACACTTTTTTGTTTACTCGGCGCTTAAGTACCAGGTGTATTGAGTTTTTACTAGAAGAAGTTCCATGAGTTAGTCGCGTGACAGGGTTTTCTAACCAAAGCCAAACCTACGAGTTAGACCCGAGTCATGTGTGTCGATTGGAAAATCACACAATACAACATTGCAGCATTATGATCCACTAAAAACATCATGCAGATGTCTTAGAGCAACTGATGCTTTGACACCAAACTAATGTGGTTGCTACTAATGAGGGTGAGACACCATATGGATGACTTAGGCAAGGCCAGCCAAAGTTACAATGTCTCACTCTATTGATCAAGTGCCCAATGCAAACGCATTTTGGAGTTGGTGACACAGGCACAAATCTAAAACACGGATGTTTGCCACCAAGTAGATACTGAAACATCATGCTGTACCGCGATCTATAGGTTGCTAATCTGAGTGATATCCACTTGTTCGGCACCTATCTCGCACTAGTTCTATTGAAGAGCTCTTCTGGAGGCTCGGCGGTCCTGAATCCCTTCATTATACCATTTCAGGAATGCTTGATTTTTTGTTACGTGGCCAATGTTCTTTGTTGTTATTCACAAGTAACACTAACCTTCTTGCTTAGTGTGGGGAAGAAAGACAAAGGCAAGGGAGCCACAAACGTTCACTAGAAGTACAAAGAACTCAATGAAGGTTTTATACGTTTTAATGGTTGTTTGTATTTCTGCGTCCCCACATACTGTTTCTTGCCCCAAGATGTAAGGTCCAGTAAAAGGACCAAAGGATATCCTTTGTTTTGTTTTGAGACCTGGATGCATAATGGCAATGTTCAAACTAAGTACAGGATTGTATGTGATGTCAGGAGAATTGGCCCACCAGAGTTTGGATTGGGCTGGCAGCCACTGGGAGGCAGAGCAGAGATTCAGTCCGAAACAGAAACAGGGGAAGAAAAGGACAGAAAGGAAGGTAAACGGATAGAGCTTTAGTAAAAGAAACGAAAATAGGCTGATCTGATGTCGCTTTGGACTCACTCCTGCTGGATAGGTCAATAATCATGTGATAAAATAGATGGTGTGAGTGACTGATGTGGGCTTGGAACTACTGTGAGCAATGACGTTGGATTGCGACTATAAAGAATTTCTCTCTATATTTACGTTTGATCCACTTTGGACTCGGTTGTAAAAAATCCTTTATATAGTTTGAACTGGCCCCAAAGTGGATCCCAGACATGATGGTGAGCTAGAGTGGCGACTGCTTGGACTGGAGGTGGGTTGACCAAATTAAAGGGCGGGCAAATGGCTTTGAGGAGTGGAGGTGGTGGTGATCTGTAGCTGAGATCTACAGCGGTAAGTGACAGATCACTGGTCATGTGTACTCCTCTCAGGCTTGGCTAGTGGGCCGGTTTTTTTCTCTTACAGTCGATACCCGCCAAGTAAGGGGGATCTTCTAAATGCGTCAGGTTAGTGATTCAAACGACAGTCGACAAGGGGTAGGCACTAACTATAGAAGATTAGTCTTTCTTAACAGGGATCATCATCCAGTTGAGTTGATCGTCATTTCCCGCAGATGATTTTCTATTCAACTTTAAGGGGGTTGAATATCGACAAACTCAGACTTAACAACCAATGCTGGTATAATGTTACACAAGCGAGAAAGTCGCGATACCCAGTGTATTTTGACGTTGTGTCTTGCTATTCACGCGATGCCCACACATTTGGAGAGTTACTTCCACAGCCGATTCGAGATTTTCTTCCTTTTGCAACTAACACAGACCAGAATGAACATCTGATCTCGACAAAACCAACTAAAACGTCCGAAATTAGCACTCAATTTTTCCCGGCGCCGTCTCATAATCCTATGAAATCAGAAAACCCTGAACTAGCGACGCCGGATCCCTCTTCTTCATTGTCCCAGCAGCCGCCAAGCCAACTCAAACCTGCCCTTGGCCAACAGCCCCTATCACAGTCAGCGAGCACTTCTCAGACAGCAACCGTGTCTACTCCACCTCAACAACTGCCTCAATTGCAGCAGCAACAACAACAGCCACAACTGACTCCCACTTCTGCACCCAGTGAGCCGCATTTGCATAGTTCCCACCGAAGCTATCTCCAGCCCTACGGGGTACCTATGACGGCTCCCATGACGGGTGTAAGGTCTTCATCTACGGTGGGATCACCCTATCGAGACTACTCCATGGCACGCTATACCACCACACCGTATGCAATGAACACAACATTAAGTCAGCTGTCTACTCCCCAAACGTATTACCATGAAAGCGCATTTGGAAATGTGGGTGGTGAGAAGGAGATGGATGCTGGAATGGGCTCGTCAGTGGGGGGTGCTACGATGATGGGCACATCAATGGTTAGTCCTTCTATATCTACTTCTCCTACGGGGGTCACATCATCAGCACCGCTTAGCAACGAACTAAGATTCCGGGTGGCCCCAATGCGCAACTCGAAGGCGAAGTTCACGGCTGATGATGATGAGTTGCTGATTGAACTCAAGGAAAACCAGAGATATTCTTGGAAAAGAATTGCACAACACTTCCCTGGGCGAACCCCAGGAGCGTTACAGGTCCGTTATTGCACTAAGCTAAGGAAAAAGGCTCAAAACTGGACAGCTGAGGACCTCAAAGATCTGACAAAAGCAGTGGAAGATTACCACAACGATAAATGGCAGATTGTAGCACAAAAAATGGACAACAAGTTCACCGCTAGCGCTTGCAGGGAGCAATACGAAATGCTGACAAGTGAAGCAAAATGGAACTGAACCCTGTAGTATGAACGAAAATATTTATGGCAGGTAGGGTACCTAACCTACTTCATCACTTATATAACAGTATTTGGCCTATAGAGAATGAATTTGTATTTTTATTGGATAATAACATAGACTATAAGTTATCGAGCAGTACATCAAGCTTCTAGCATCTTTTGAGTTCAGTTTATCCTATTAGCTTACATCAATTAATGTTGCAATGAATGCTCCTAAGCTGCACAGTCATCATCAATTATTATTTGTGAAACAGTATGAAATATGAAACCGCTCATCAATAAAAAATCTTATTAGCATAGGATAAAACAAAGAAATTAATAATAATTACTTTGGACGCTAGAATTAATGCCAGTAATACCGTTGTACCATCTCAAAAAAAAAAAAAAAAATACCATCTCGTTATCGACGACACGTCGTGTTGTTGATCCAACTATTGCACTCGAACTCTGCTTGCAGTTCTCACTTTGAAAGCTCCCAACTCTAATATGTTTCATCGCACTAGTGACTGTGTGAAAAATCAATCATGTTCAATTTTCAAAACTTTTACTTCAGTTTTGAGTATCAAATAACCACTGAAAAACATCCCCCTAACAGGAACGTTTTATTCTATGTTTTGATTATTTTTTCTGTTGTTTTCATGTAAAGACGAACAAGGAAAAGAGCCTCCTGATTGGTTATTTCACGTGCCTCCATTGCTGACATTCTCTGAGAATTTGAAATCGTAACCCTTCATGCTGGGCAGTGAGTGCCATTTCCAAACAGTTGGTTGAACCCTGCATCAGCCAATTGGGTACGTAATAAATCAAACGACCCCTGACACTGTAAGCCATTGGGGCGACAAAGTAATTGAGATTTGGAGAAAAAGCGGGTCTTGAATGATAAGAGACATTATTTAAAACCAATTAAGTTGGACTAATACATTAATTATCACAGTTCAGTGAGCATACAATAGATATAGAATCAGAACTTTCGCAGGTTGTTTCCTGGACAACCGTTAACGTTTATCATACATATCAGATCATCCTAAGAACACTCTTCGTGATTGATTCATCGATTGCACACCCCGTAAACTCCATGTTTTCGAATTAATACCTTGATACAATTATAATAATCTTCCCAAGTTCATGGAATAAGACTAATACCCTCATCAAAACACGCACCATTTTCAATCACCAAATGCAAATAAAGTTTCGTGACATAAACAACAAACACCACAAATCACTACCTTTCACACCATTCTTCCAACCTCACACTCACTTACACGACACAATGTCACGAAACACCCCTTCGAGGTTCTCGAATTACTCGGGAGCATCGGGAACTCAATCCCCCAATGACTCACTAACAGACAGCCGTAAACGACAGACCAGAAAAGACGAGGCTATCAGGCGAAAACTTGAGACAGATCTCAGTAAGCGTACACAGGTGCGGCCCAGACCGCAGAAGAAAATGGTTTCGGGCACTGTCATGGCACTTAAACCCAGCCCGGCTCTCACAATTAAACCCAAGACGTCAGTATTTGAGGCAGCGCAGCTGATGAGTGCCAAACGTGAAAACTGTGTTTTGGTGATCGAAAATGACAAGATCTGTGGTATTTTCACGGCCAAAGATTTGGCTTTCAAAGTGGTTGGATCGGGACTTGATGTTACCACCACAACCGTTGACCAGATCATGACTCGAAACCCATTGTATGCCACGTCCGATACTAGTGCCACTGAGGGTCTCAACCTTATGGTCAACAAGGGGTTCCGTCACTTGCCTGTTATGGACGAGAACAATGAGGTGTCAGGTATTCTGGACATCACTAAATGTTATCACGAGGCAATGGAGAAACTGGAGAGAGCGTACCAGAGCTCTCGAAAACTCTATGATGCGTTAGAAGGCGTGCAGTCTGAGCTTGGCTCTTCGCAGCCAGCCCAGATTATCCATTATGTTGAGGCTCTTAAGCAACGGATGGAGGGTCCCGATTTGAAATCAGTGCTGGACGGTACTCCCCCAACCTATGTTGGTGCACGAGCAACGGTGTTTGAGGCTGCCTCACTTATGAAACAGAACCACACCACTGCTGTTCTAGTAACTGACCACGGCGAAGTCAAGGGAATCTTTACCAGTAAGGACGTGGTTCTGAGAGTGATTGCTGCAGGATTAGACCCCAAGAACTGCTCTGTCATCCGTGTCATGACCCCTCACCCAGACGTAGCTCCCCAAAACATGTCCATTCAGGTGGCTCTACGAACAATGCATGAAGGTCGATACCTCAACCTACCTGTCACTGGAGATGACCAACAGCTTGTTGGAGTCGTCGATGTGCTCAAATTGACCTACGCCACTCTTGAACAGATCAACACCATGACAACTGGTGACTCTGAGGGCCCAGCATGGAATAAATTTTGGATGTCTCTGGATGACGGCTCAGAAGTTGGCAGTGAGACCAACAGTCATAACCGAATCATGTCCCCAGTCTCGGCGACTTCTCCTGAAGTTTCTCACTCTGAATTGGCTCAGTTCAACATCGGCGAATTGGGACCATCTGACTCTGTCTCCACAGATGGATTCGAGCGTTCCGGAAGTACCATGGCTGGACTCATTGCCTCTCCTTTCCAGTTCAAGTTTAAGTCACCTGGTGGTCGAAACCACAGACTTACGGTTGTCCCCAATGCTGGAGTGGCTACTCTTCGAAGCTTTATCACCGAGAAGCTCTCTACCAATGATTTGGAGTTAGTCACTTCTGAATTTGCTGTCAGCTACGTTGATGACGAAGGAGATATTGTCGCTATCACCTCCGATCAAGATCTTATCGATGCGGTCGTCATCACCAGACGTGTCGGTCTTGACAAGGCCGATTTGTTTATTCACCATCCCGACAATGAGGTCAAGCATGTGGTGACTCAAAAACTCGAGGACTCTGTCGAGATTCCCGAGAAAAGCAATGCCCCTGTTGCGACAACTCCTGAGATCATTCCTGGAATTAGCAACGACTACCTATTACCCGGAGCAGTGGCAGTTGTGACTGCTGCTTGCTTGGTGGCCTTTACCCTTGGCCGAAGTAGATAATAACCAACAGTAATACAATGTGATACAATTTCTAACTATTTATTGTGAATGATCATATCCACTATATTCTGATGAGATACATGTATATTGAGCCACATAACCTTAATTGATCCGCATCTTCGTTCCTGTCTGATTCGGGGAGATTAGAAAGTCTTAAATGAAACACGCAAGCTTACCGCCAGAAATTCTAGTAGCCATCCTAGATCTCCTGGATTTGCAAGATGTAATATCCTATTATGATACCTGTCGAAGTTGGCGAGAGAATGTTCATGCCGTTGGAGCTTACCTACAACAACGCGTCAAAACTCACGTACCATGGATGGTAATTAATGAGTCAGGGTCTGAAATACACTCATGGGTTCATGCTGCACGGTTGGTGGCCAGCAGAGCCCGGCAAATGCTCAATCATGCCAACCCCAACAATTGGCTGCTTCTTGGAAGTGAACCAATAACTCTTCACCAATGTCATACACCAGTAGAAATAGACCCTGAAGATGTGAAGGGACCACTACCATCTCATTTTAAACCCATGTTTGAGAATGGAAAATTCAAGCTGTCATCAATTTATAACCAAGGATATTTCAATGGCCAGACTCTACATTTAAATCGTCGCCAATTGGACTTACTGTCATTCGAGAATAGTCAAGTTCATGAAGAACTAAAAGAAGAACCAGAGGAATCAGGGCCTGTCCTCAAGAAAAGAAAAACTATGAAATCGCCCCTCAAGCCTACTCACTGCCCTCCTCCATCACCTCGATTTCAAACAGAAATCATTTGCCCAAGTGGTCTGAAAATACGCACAACTCACGATTTGTCTCCTATCGCCTGCCTTGGTGAAAATGATCGAATGATCTGGATAGTGGAGCAGCGCCATGAAGATCCAAAACGACGCAAAACAGTATCGAAACCGCTTCGTGTAGAGTACCTGATACACAAACCAACATGTAAACGCAGTTTCGACACATCCCAGACATTTCTTTTTGACAGAGAAGCTGATGGTTGCTTGCTGATCCCCTACGAGCAATTACTCCCCAACATTCTCTTACCAGGAGATGCTGGAATCATTGGTTTCACTAGTTTATCTCCTATACGGGAAAGTAGAGATATCTTAGTCATGTACTATGACCCTGACCCTGAGAACCAATTTGTACGGCAAATCGCCAATTTAGGCCCTTGCTTCCCATCTAAAAATGACATTCAATGTCTAGTCTACGCAGGTACTCTTTTTTTGTATTTTCAACACCAGTTGATACCTCTGTGGTGTGATATAGGGTATCATTCTCACTACACTGACATCAAAGACAACCAAAGAGGAGATATGGGAATTGAAGACTTACGAAGTGACAGTTACACTATGAAAAATGGATTCATGAACCTGACATTTGCATTGGCTGGTTACACACCTAAAATGAGACCTATGAGACTAGTTTATCGCGATGCAGACGAAAAAATATTTGATCCATTTCCCAAAAAGCTGTACACCTCAAGCAATGGTCGTTTTGCGACTTCACACTGGTCCAATGGAAACATAGTTGCAGATCTTAGCTGTGAATGTACCTATGTTGTACGCGGTAACAATCCTGACGCTGACGGTGACTTGATATTCATCGGCATGTCGAAGGATGAAACTAAGGTCGAGTTTTTTAAATGGTCGAAAAGTTTTGGCGAGTTGCTTTTCCGAAATCTGCAGAATGCACAAAGACAGAATCAGTCCTCGTTTCATTTTTCATTTGATGGAAACGACACAGGGACCGAGGAATCGATGCATTCCTTAAACGTTCACAAAAGAGGGTATAACTCACATGAAGAATACCAAGAGGCAATTATCGCTACACATATCGCGAAATACTACACCACTCACGAATTCCAGGAAATAATGATGGCAAGTAAAGGAAAGCAATTGGCTGCAATTAAGCGACGGAGATCCAAACTTAAGCAGTACAAGTTCGATCGACCAAGAAATAGAATATAACATAACACATCATCAATAAAAAATTATTTCCTAGGCAAGTTCGACTTTGAAAGTAGCTACTTCAAAAGCGCGAAGAGAGATATCCACACAACATACTCCATTGTTGCTGACAACTTCCTGTTTCTCTTTGGCAACTTCCAACGCGCAAGTCTTGGTCACTGACGCTACATTAGGTAGGTTAATGACCAGAGTTCCACGGGTTCGGCCACCAAGAGCCTCATAAATACGCAGAATCACATTTGTAGTATTCTTGCCTCGATCAGCTTCTGCTCGTTTCACATGGCTAAGGATCAAATTCTCTGGACCTTTCATCGAGAACACTCTTTCTGGCACGACCAACGTTTCTGACAAAGCCACATAGCGGGGACTGAGAGGGTTGTTGAAATTAAACGCGGCCCTGACTGTGGGTACACCGAGTGCACCCTTGTGAGGTAGAATAGCATACTTGAACTCATGTTTTCCCATGTCAGCATGACCATCAGGAGCATTTGGTGCTCTTAGAAGCGATAGTCTCATGACATTACCATGAGTGGCGAAACCATATTTGCAGTCATTCAAAATCGACACTCCATAGTCATACTCTGAAAGATCAGCAAACTTGTGACAGCATACCTCAAACTTGGCCACATCCCAAGAGGTGTTGTAATGGGTGGGGCGCTTCACCACGCCAAACTGGCACTCATACGAAGCTGTGTCGCAATGGATATCCACAGGGAACTCCACTTTCAAAAACTTGCAAGTTTCATGCCAATCAGCCTTGGTGCTGAAAGTGACCAGGGGACTGTTCACATCCAGTGAAATTCTAGTTGTAACAGTGGATTTGTTAAACTGATAAGTAAATGACACACCTGCTTGAAGAGGTCCAGACGATACAATCGATTGCCGGCTTACATGCTCAGAGCCAATGATTTGCTTCTTGCTAAGAGAAAACACTTCAGTGTCCCATGCCTGCCAAGACAGTGGCTGATCATCATACAGCACAAGCCTGTTGGCATGGCCAGCTAATGCCTGCCTACAATTCTGCTTGTCCCAAATAGAAGAAATAGAGCCATCTTCCCTAGAAATGCACACTTTGACAAACGAGTTTTCTAGAACATAATCTGATTCTGTTTTGAATAGATCCACAGAGTTTGTTGACGGAACAACTCCGGATTCAGACAATTGTACTAGAACATTTTCTCCCATTTCTTGGGTATCTATGCTTTCTACCAGTTCGACTGTGGCCTTCCAAGACTTCTTTGGAATAGATACAACCTCAGTTCGAGACCATGGGAGAGTGTTAAGAGCTGTTGCTGTGCTGTCAAACGAATCTTTGCACGGTTCAGCCGATAATCCAAGAGCTTCGCATGCTTCATTGATTAGTTGGGATAGGGAGTCCATAAGCCTACCATAGATAACACTAACGTCTTTGTACACGAGTTCAATACAAGATCCTGGAAGAACGTCATGGAACTGACAGAGGCAAACATCTTCCCAGAATGATTGGAGCTGACTGAAGGGATACTCGTACGAAGAGTTTCGGATGCTGGCCAGTGTGGAAAGGAACTCAAGATCATGCAGCAAGCGCTCAGATAATCGATTTCCTTTCTTTGTGTGAGCCTGGGTAGTGTATGTGCCTCGATGAAACTCGAAGTACAACTCACCCACCCAACTGACAAGATTTTTTCCATCGTCAGAATTTTGAAGTAACTTGTCAAAAAAATCTGTCACTGACGGGCCCTGAACAACTGGAGGAAGCTCACCAACAGTGTTGGAAACACCTCTACATCGCCGTAGCTTCTCTAGCATCTCAGAAGTTGGCCCACCACCGCCATCTCCATGTCCATATAGCATAAGGGAATCTCGAGTAGTGTCAAGATTCTTGTTCTGCTTCTGACTCCTCATGACATCACCAAAGTGTGCCATGGAAGTGTACGTATTATTAGGAGGCATATGGCAAAGAACCTGGGAGCCATCTAATGCCACCCAATTGAAGGTCGAGTTGGGGAATGAGTTTATGTTATTCCATGACAGCTTTTGGGTGAGAAATCGATCCATTCCAGCTAATCGACAAAGCTGAGGCACTTGGGAAGAATACCCAAAAGTATCAGGAAGCCAGAAAGTATCAGAAACGAAGTTGAAATTTTCCAGGAAAAACTGCTGTCCTAGTATGAACTGCCTTAACAGAGACTCCCCACTGGGTAGATTGGTGTCGCATTCAGTCCATGATCCTCCAACTGGCAAAAACCGTCCTTTTCTGACCTGTTTCTGGATTTTGGCAAACAGATCAGGGTAGTCCTCCTTAAGCCACTTGAACTGTTGGGCTTGCGAAGCTACAAAAACGTATTCTGGATACTTATCAAGAAGTTCCAGCTGGGAGGCCCATGATCGTCCCACCTTTCGCCTGGTCTCAGCAAACGGCCACAACCACGCAGTATCAATATGGCAGTTTCCCAACGCATAGACTAGACCGTCAGAGTAAGGTAGGTGATGCTTATAAACTCTGCAAGTTGTGTCTCCAAGATACTCTTTTGCTAGTTTGCGGCCACGGGCTATACTTTCATCTGGATGTTGGGGGTCGAACGCATCCATGATTTTATTGGCAACGTCCAGGGCTTTACCACGTTGCCACGAGTTGTTTGGAAACTCTCTTGCAGCATCTCCAATAATCCAAAAGTCCACAAACAAGTGTCGTGCTTCCGAATTAATTACAACAAGATCAGCAGAGTCTAGTTTAAAATACCTGGAGTCACTTGGAGGCTGGATCAACGATCCAGCTGCATTGCCAAACATTCCATTACAGCTGGCCTCAATGTAGAATGTGTGCCATTTGCCATCAAGCCAGCTTACCGGAATTGGCCATTCTCGACGCTCTTCTCCAGACAGGCCAATGAGAGCCTCTCCAGCTTCATTGAACACCATTCCTTCATTGTTAAGATTCCAATCAAATACCACAACATCTCCTGCTTTGTAGTACTGAGATTTCCACTCCGAAGGGATACAAACTTGGATTTTGAACCAATGGGTGGCCCAAGAGGGGCCAAAGCTGGAACCTTTCTCTGATTCTTTCCAATTGCCTTCAGCCTCTTTCAGAGCTGCATCGAATAGCGGTCTTTGCAAGTTGGGTACTGGATACGTTTCAATTCTGACATGATCTTTGTCGTCAAGCCTTTCCCGTTCATAACAGGCAGGCAAGTTGAGTGAACGATATTCTCCATCACTTGTGAATTGCCTAAGCCGGTCCGTAAAGAGATTGGTGACTCGCTTCATCACCGGGCTGGTGTTAAGTTGTGGATACATTGTTGATGTGCGATTGAATTGGTGAAGTAGCAAGACAAATTTGGTGGAGGAGGGTTAAGTGGGGTATCCAAAAGTGGAGTTTGATTAGAGTTAACGTTTAGCATAATCAGTGCAGGTGATACTGGTACCATCTATAGTATGAGACGCAGTTAAAAACTATTGGATATATGAAACGTAAGACCCAATGATTTAAAATACAATTTTGATTGATACTTACACATGGAGTTTACTTCTGTTATTTGCTTTGACAATAATAGTCCATTGCAAGTGACGCCAAATGGAGAGTCCACAACGTTCGATAGAATTAAAGTTCTTGATATAATGCTCGTTCTGTTTCTCCCTCATCATCTGAACATACACCTTTACTCTGGATCGGGTTCTTCATTTCCCTGCTGACATCGGTTCAAGTGAGGTGAACCAAAGCCCCATTTCCTGTCTCCTCACATTGAGGCTTTTTCTGAAAAAGCCAACATACCCTTAACACTGTTACAACAACAACACAATACAGATAATATTTTATCCCTTAGCCTTACTTCACTGTCTTTGTTGTGGCGAGGTCGTGTGATATGCTGAAGTGAAACATTCTCAACTTTTCACCGCAATCTTGATTAACAAAGGTCAGGACAATTAGCCCTTATGGTACCCAACAATGCGGTATCCCATCCTTGGAGACACTTTTGATAGGCAAGGTCAGTAGACATCAGCATTCAAATGGTTAGGCGTATTCTTTGAGAATGGGCTTAGTTTAGGCATTATTTCCTTGTAGTTTTTTTAAGCTTTACCTACAATCTGACTACATTAGTTAAGGTGCCAACTGAATCAATAATGTTGCATTGAGATTTCAAGTCATGACTGAGAGTAACTTTTTGATCCAAATTTGTAAATTAGAATCTTCTTAAAGAAATATTAATGATAATCCGATTGCCTGTTGTGGTAGTGGAGGTGCTACAAATCTTTTTCCATTAACACTTTAGAGTTTCATGCAGTAGAAATAATCGAATTAACTTTTCATCGAAATTCAAGATCTATCATACAAGACCATCATGACACAGAAGGCGCTTGTTCCATCGGTGACGCCTTGGCGCTCAGTTTCAGAGTTCATCGAGCTCAAAAATCTCTTCTTCCCTGCTACAACAGACAATGAGGAACTTGTCCAGTCTCGAAAACGAGCCATCGCCCGTACAAAAGCATACATGATCCGAGGAAATGTACCACACGCTGTGGAGTGTACAGCCTTGTTAATGAGTGCCCTAGCTGAAGATCTTCCAGACTCGAATGCTCTTTCTGTGCGTCTAGCCATGTCCACAGCCTTGATTAGATTTGTGAATGGTATGATTGATCCATACCAAAATGGCTCTTACGTCATGCCCATGCAAGTCATTGCACGAGATATTGGTCTGCCCGTGTTTCTGGTGGATCTGAGACATACTTGCACTCACGAAAATCTTCCAAGTCTCCGAGAACTGCGTGCTGGAATCTCAGAAGGCTTAGAGTGGGTGCATGAGAACTACTGGAAAATTATGGAGAAAGAGGTGACAGGTGGGAACACGAAACTAAAGGATACATCTGCCGAGGAAATCAAAGACACTTTCCGCCAGTGGAGAAGACTTTACCGGGATAATCGAGATTTGCAGGCCATAAAGGATCTCGATGCAACTGCCAACAAAATCCAATCTAGAATGGCATACCTGGTTAAACAGATTGTGGGTTACTATGAAGCTGACTCCCAAGGACTTTTTGCAACCATGGTTCATCAAAAGGTCATGATTTCGAAAAACCAGATTCACAAATCACTGCTGATGCCCATATTGGAGTCGTTATCACCACAGCTCAAAGATAGTCTCTTTTTGTATATGTTTGAAGAGGCCTTGAGACAGGATTTACACATGGCAAACTCTGAGGAGCTTTCACTTACAGGTAACCCCATTTCTGAGTGGTTGGTAGTTTTCATCGAATCCGAAATGTTATCCAACCCTCATGAGACTATGATGCAGTGTTCTAAGTATCTCTCACAAACAGCGCTTGAGGTTCTTGACTCATACCTTATGCATACAAGCGACCAAAAAATTGAAAATATCCGCCAGGCAATGCGAGACGTTGTCTTGAGTGGAACTGGACGAATAGATAACTCTATACAGACAGCGGAAATGGTTCAGTTGGCCTCTGAGTATAAAGAGAGAGTCAACAGGCTTATGGGTAGGAAAAAAGGGTACACCATTGAGTTTGGCTGTGAAGAAGATGTTACAGAAGAACAAGGAGGACCTTTCAAAAGAGTCAAAAATAGAAAATAATTTCTGTGCCATTAATAAGCACGTTTCTCACTTTGACACTTTATTAAACTTCTACTTAGATCCCATGGCTTCAGAGTGCAACTATGCATACTTCGCTGCATAATCTAGAAACCCCTATCCAGTCACAGCATTTGCCAAGAAAAGGGCTTGTCTCAACCAGGATACCTTCCTACTGATTGTGATGATAATACCTAAACCATAACATTTACAAAAATCGGAAACTTTAGTCAGACCTTAAAATCCTTGTTGGAATATTTTCTGTTAACCCAAATAAGATTTGCTTAGTCATACAACACACAGAAGTCATGTGGCACTTTGAAATGCAAGTCAAACGAGAAGTGCGAAAACACTCAAACCTTATGTAAGGTAATATATTCTAGATTTATTTTTAGCAAATTTCAGGCTGTGCTGGCTTGATTAACTTTATTAACAGACCCGAGAGTTGCGAATGGCCCAAAATATACAATCTTTGTATAATGTGTGATGGTTGGTGGGTAGGTACAAAGTTTTGGGCAGCAGCCCTTTGAGGCGGGTTCAGCTAGAGTTGATGAGAAAATATGCATGGTGTAATGCTGGACTGCTTCTTTTGGTGATGATTAAATCTAGCGCCTTTAGTGAATTCTCAACGCCAAGGGGGGGGTTAATGATATTGGGGTTTTTAATGTTTTCAAGTACAAATAAGTTAAAATTTCAAGAAACCACATTATACTATGCACACCCCCTTTCCGCTGTATTTATCTGGGTTGTGGCTATACATAGTGGGGTGCTCCACCAAACGAACTCATAGTTTAAGTGCAGATGCAGAGTAGTTTTCTGTGACATTCGGTGACATCTCCAATGGTATAATCAAGGGCGTAATTGGCAACTGTTCAGGTGGGCCAGAACATGAATCTACACATTCACAAATAACTTGAACATAACAGTAGCTCTTCAACAGTATTCGCGCCGTTTCAGTTACCAAAGATTACCTTGCATGATACCTTTTCCTTAGTTTAGAAGTTGCAATTAAAGTTTGACTGTACACCGACAAAAGGTATATAGGTTTTGAGGTGGACATTTTTCCTCTGGCTGTTTACACCACACGACAATACACCGACACTTCCACGTCGTGATCTTTCTATAAACGGGGTTTGCCAATTGCACACATCTACAAGCTAAAATGTCCAACCAATACGTGAGTACAACAACACCCCACATTGTTGGGGCTGGTGACACGTTGCAACCAACAACCACATGCCCTCACAGGCCATTTCAAGAATCATTTGAGGAGACATCGTGTACAACTTTCGAACTGTCCAAATACTAACAAAGTACGCTCCTCAGCAGCCTCAGCAGGCCTACAACCAGGGTGGATACCAGCAGGGTGGATACCAGCAGGGTGGATACCAGCAGCCACAGTACTACCAGCAGGGACCTCCTCAGCCCGTTTACATCCAGCAGCAGCAGCCCCAGAAGGGAGGAGACGATTGCTGCTGTGGTCTGTGTGCTGGTCTCGCCTGCTGCCTGTGTCTCGACTGCCTCTGCTAAGCGGCAGCCATGTGTAAGACATTATCCACCACTAATT
This sequence comes from Yarrowia phangngaensis, assembly GCA_900519005.1. NCBI lineage: Eukaryota > Fungi > Ascomycota > Dipodascomycetes > Dipodascales > Yarrowia > Yarrowia phangngaensis. The sequence continues at coordinate 2,212,958 of ULGR01000002.1, read as the reverse complement.
GCCAAACATTCTAGACATGTATAGTAGTAACATTAATTATTTGCACCATACAATAACAAGGATGTTCATTGAGACCATGGTGATGAACGTTTTGTTTGGCCATAGTTTAATACCACTGCAATGCTCCACAAGTCTAGTCTAATAGATCTGATCTTACGTCAGTTGAAATAAAGAAAAATTCCATCACTGGAACGTCTGCATCCATCTATAACAAAACTACCTATTTTTAAGCCCGGACAGATCGGACTCCAGCGTCACTCTCTCGGAAAATGACGTCTCCCTCAGCAACACCTCGGCCAGCACCGAATCCGATACCGAGCCACACGGGGAAAGCTCGTCGCTTGAAGAAAAGAACAGAGGCCAAAACGCCTGCGCCAAAGCCAAGACCGGTCTTGACGAGAGTGTTTGAGATGACAACGTCCCACTGCGTTAGTTTATGACTGACTAAATGTAGACTGGGTGGAGGTCATGAAGTATCGACATCACGATAAGAATCAACAGAGAAACGAGTAGACATGTATAAGAGAAGAGACTTGGGTAACATATCGATAAAGTCAGTCAATGCACAACAACAAACAAGTATAGCTTTGCATTGTTTCTTTTAGTGCACACCCATGGGATCCACACTAAGTTGTACAACCTCAAGCACCAAGATCCAACGTTTCAGCTGTCTATGGCCTAATCCTTATTCACATCGATGAATTGATCACAAAATAACCCCGTCAATGAAATCACTGGGGATTATAACAACCCACATGACGTAATCCGCCCACTTGAAACCCCTCGTGGTGCCACACAATAGTCGCGTCCATCATCATAAATTACTCACCTTGTCGTTGAGCAGGTTCTCAGAAGCAGGCTTGCGGGTCTGGGTGACAGTTGTGGAAGACATGATGCAATATTGAACGTGGTGTCGAAATCAGATTCTAGATTCTGGTGTGACTGCCGAAATTCAAAAACCTGCCTTGCTTAGTCTTGGGACCAATCAGCGGGTGGGTTGATCAGAGGGCTAGGGTTTACCCATTGGGGTATGATGAGGGTTTTTGGGGCTGAAAGCCTGATTCTTACTCTGAAATTGATATGCCGATTAATAAATTATGTGCTCACGAGTGTTTCTTTCTATTTTGTATCCATTCGTTATCGTCACTCTCTATGGGCAGAACGGGATCGTTGAACTTAACTCAGATTTTCTTAGTATTATCCGTGACCGTTTAATGATGTAAACCAACACCAATCTCTTTCTAAATCTACTTTGGATCATTCACAACGAGGGCGACACTGGCATTAATTCATAGCTTAAGACTCACTTGACGCCTATTATGGAAGTGGTGTCAAATTATGGTGAATGCTAATAACGCTATTTTGTACAGATCTAATGATCATAAGTCATTCTATTCAATATGTACAACATGTCCTCTCAGACAGACAATTCCTTGATTCGTTTTCTCAGTTTCAGACCTCGTCTCAAGTGGTTAATAATTAGTGAAAACCGACGTAAACTGTTGATGTACAATTTGCCAGTAATGGTGTTGGTGTGATCGCCAAGTCGCCGTTTACGTGTCTCCAATAGCTTATAACAGTCTCGTTCGATATCCTCCAACGATTTGACAATCTGGCGGGATTTGATGTTCATTGTGGCCACATCGGATGCAAGCACAATCAGCGTTGGCAGATCCCGGTAGAATTCCCAGACGATTCTAATCATTGTGAAATATACATCGGATGACACAGTCGCAATGAACAGTCGTCCCGAACGTGTTTTGACAGAATCAAAAAGCGCAATAGCCTCAGCTGGAGATTCGAATTTTTCAACCAGCAATTGCAGAGCCTCATTAAACAAAAGAGGGAATCCTACTGCAAGCTGTGGAAGCTCTGAAAGTGTTCCAGTTGTGTTCTTATCAAGTTGCTCAAATACTTGTAGCTTATCTGACACAAACTGAACAAGTTCGTAATCAGATTCCAGTCGGACCAGTTGTTGCAGTTGTTCAACCATCACCTTCTCTGTGTCGTCAAGCTTGGATACATCCAAGGCTTCAATTTTTTCATGTCTTGACTCGATATCCTGCTCTGAACAAATCTCTGAGAATATCTCAGGCACCTTGAAATCGAAAAGATGAACGTAAGGAGAGATATTAGATGAGGTAGGGAGCTGCTCAACTCCACTCGAGGCTTTGACGGCTTCCATTTTTAAGTCAACTGCTTTTGATCGTACTGTGGATAGTACTTGTTCTCCCGTCTTACTCTTTTTACTGGAATCTCGTGACTTGTTGATGTTCATGACCTTTTCGAAGATTTTCTCAAAAGTGGCAGCATCGTCACCTCCATATTCTGGCTCAGGAACAAAATGGGTAATCATGTGATCGCTTTTCTCTCGCAAAGGCGACAAGTCTAAGTTTTGAGGCATGAAGAATCGATTTTTGTTCAATATCGAATCTTCTTTTGATAGCTCCCATGCCTCTGGTCCTTTCCAGTGATCCAACCCGTCTCCCCAGTCCATTTTTTCGGAAGCATTAGGGTGGTTGATACCAGTACCATCTAAGCTGAAATCTGAGAAAATGCTGTGGTCATCATTTAATGAATCAATTTCAAACCCCTGATCGGATGTCAAATAACTCTGGTGGCGGGATGGTCTGCGGGAAGGGTTTGCACGATGATGATGTTGTGATTTTCTCAAAGATTTGGAAGACTGTGGAGTATCAATTCTGTCAAATGCTGCAAACGGGTCTGTGAAGTCATCTTTAAACGGCTTGTGTGTAGGCTGTGGCTCGTCATACCCTCCAATAAAATGATCCTCAACAACTTCTTTTTTGAAACATGGAGACATCACATGAATCCTTCGCGCCTGAGTGGCAACACTCAGCATATACCGAGCACGAAGCATAGTTAACCGAGCTGTTAACGTCCTGTAGGTTTGTCTGACGACCCTTCCAAATTAATTTTTCTATCATGCATACTCAGAGTTTATTGGGAATATAGTTTGTTTGATGGCTAGGAGTGAACCCATTTAAAGATGGAGATAACTGAGTATACGATTTCCAATAGTGTACACCAATGTTGAGAGTATCATGGGATTTAAAAGTTCTAGACCAAGCATTGGAACGATGGGACAGAGTTGGGATACAGCTCAAGTCAATTGTTTGATTCCACCAGATGGGTAGAGTAGTGTAAACTAGAAACTTAGGTCCCAGATGAGATGATATATCAAAATGAACTAAACGTTTCTGTCATGGTCTATGACATACAATACATGCATGTCAGCTGACAACTATTCAGCTCACAACCAAGCAAGGAGCTCTTCTGTTCACCAAGCAAACCTAAATTTTTCAAGCTCTTCAAAAGCTGTTCTAAACTTCTTCTGGTCCCCTTATACTGATAGTTATCATTTCGGTTATTATTAAGCCACACCGTATTGAATATTATCGGATTAAACCATACACTATACATACATCCACATCAAACCTTAAGATTGGTCTTGCAGCAGCTTCCCTTATCGGCAGCCAAAATCAAACTTCACTACTGTCATTCCCCACAGCCTTCATCAGAAACACGTTAAGAAGGTGAACCCGCAGTATGACCACTTTCGGAAGTATTGCCCATGCCTACCAATGGGACTCGCTTCCTGGGTTGGAAGGGGAAGGCTACCATAATATTATTGGAGTGTCTCCTACTCGAGACGAGGTGTCGCTCTACCAGCTACCCGTCAATCACCAGTCTTTCCTTAAAGATCCATCGCGAGAACCGGAAAAGGTTCGATACCGAAGTGGGTTTTCTGCCATCCACTGTTCTGCATACTCACCAGTCACCAAGGGCGTCATCTCAGTGGCCCAGCTCAACGGATCAGTTCTGTTGTTTGACATCAACAATCCCGAATCAGGCGTTGTGAAACTAAGGGCCAAACAAAGCCGCACGTGCAATGCATTGGCTTTTTCACAGAACAATATATTGGCAGCAGGGTTGGAGAAAACAAGAAACGATAACTGCCTGCACCTTTGGGACGCCAATACAGTGGTTGATACCGGAAATATCACCCCTCTGAGCACATATCTACCCAATGAGATAGTTTCGAGTTTGGAATTCATCCCAAATACTAACAACGTATTATGTGGATCGTATAAATTGCTTCGTGAAATTGATACCCGAAGCGGGACACCGCTCTACCAATGTGCTACAAGATGTACTCTTGGAATCACATCATACCCTCATGAACCCTACTACTTTGCTTCTTACGGCGAAGATGGAAGTCTGGCTGTGTGGGATCGACGTCAGTTACGTCAACCAGGAGGGAACTCGTCAAACGAGCCCATGCTGATGTTCCCCAGACTCCTTTCTGAACTCCCAAGAAAAGCTAATGCCACCCATCTGAGATATTGCACTACCCGAAAGGGTGAGATTTCTGTTTATGGAAACACAGATTCCATGATACGACGAGTCGAAATTGGAATCGCAGTTAAAAGTGATGATGATGTTTACCAAACCCAATCTCAATACAGCGAGCCGTCATCAAGCACGTCTCAAAATAGGTTTTTTGATTTCCAGAAACCCCCAGCTGACCTTACCGCTTCTTCGGACGACTATCTGTTTGTACGATCTTCCCGAGATGTTGAGACACCATTGGATAGACTATTAGGCTTTGATTACATCCATACAGACCCTTCAAAATGTCAAGTGGAGTATATTTGCATGCGCCGAACGGGCCAGGTGTACTGCTTCAAGCCAAAAGAAGCACCAGAAGTACTACGCTTTGATCCCCTTAACACCCTGACATTCAGTCAAGGTGTGAATGTTTTTTGTGAAGAACCCAGCGATGACAAAAAGATAGATGCAAAGGAGGAGAAAAAGTCTAAGCGGGAATCCATGGTGTCAGTAATCTCTCCAGATGTGAGTTCTGATGAGGATGAACCTTCTTCTCGAGCTAGAAACTACAGCAACGACTCTCAGATCGGATTGATGAAGATCAGGGATATTCTTGACACCGATATTTCTACAGTAATCAGAAAGCGAGCGTTGGCGGGCTATGGACTCGACACAGCCACCAATAAAAGTCTACTTAAGAACCCAACTCCAAGCTATCTCTGGCCTGCTTACCTGAAGAACACCTGGAAGTGGATTGCTAGAGCCAAGAAAGCTGACACAGACCGGTCAGTGGTGTCAGAGTACTTTGATCTTGGATTTGAAGGCATTCTGGACATCTGGCAGGGACTGAAGGGTCTGGCTAAACAAGAGAAGCGACTGTTAAGAAAAGATGCTACTGATGTTGACTTCTCAAAGGCAATCCAGATCGCCATGGAAACAGAATTCACCCGTAAAATTTACATTTCCCAAGCTGTAGCAGGTACCAAAAAACAATTTCAGCGTCAGCTTTGTCTTTATGTGGCGGGGTGGGACTTTTCCTACGACAAGTTGGAGGAACAAATCCAAAAGGCCGAGAGTAAAGGGGAATACGAAAAAGCAGCTGGCTGGGCTGTTTTCCATGGAAATGTGGAACGTGCAGTTCAGTGCCTTGCCAACTCCAAAAAGGAACGGCATCGTATCATTTCCACAGCCATTAGTGGATATTTGTCTCTTTCTACCCATGCGAACTCTTCGTGGAGACAGCAATGCCGACGACTCGCATCTGAACTTGACAACTCTTATTTCCGAGCTATTTTCGCATACATTGCTGATGGGGATTGGTTGGATGTGCTTGCGGAGACCTCGTTGCCATTGAAAGAGCGTCTGGGTGTTGCGCTACGATTTTTACCCGATGGAGATCTTACTAGTTACTTGAATCGTCTTGGAGAGCAGGCCATCTCTAGTGGAGAACTAGAAGGCATTATTCTCACAGGCATCACTCCACGAGCAGTGGATCTGTTACAATCTTATGTTGACAGAACTGGAGATATCCAGACTGCGGCTCTTTTGACATCCTTCGGCGTGCCTAGGTTTTTTGAAGATGATCGATATAGCCAATGGGTAACGTCATATCAGCAGTTGTTGAACCAATGGGGTATGTTCAAGGAGCGTGCTTTGTTTGACATTGCCCGCACCAAGCTCAGTAAGAATAGCTCGGGGGCAATCACTGCAGTGCCAAAACCTCGTCAGGTGTTTCTACGATGCTCATACTGCAACAAGAACATCTTCAAGGAGGAACCTACCAAAGGCAAGAATGGATCGACTGCATCCTCGAACAACTCAGGACGATCACCATGCACTAAATGCCCACATTGTAATTCGCCTCTTCCAAGATGTGCAGTGTGTCTTTTGACAATGGGAGAGCCCATTCCTGACACAAGGATGGATCAGGAGAAGAACAACTTTGCATTCCATCAGTTCGCCCATTGGTTCAGTTTCTGTCTGAGTTGTAACCATGGAATGCATGCTGGTCATGTACAGAAGTGGTTCTCCAAGCATGATGTCTGCCCAGTGCCAAATTGTTCTTGTTTGTGCAACAGCATCTGATGACTGTGGTTTTAATATTATATAATGTATGCTAATCCTGACTTGATAATAATTACTGAGGAATGGCTATGCTGCCTTAAAAACTTAATGTGGAAGTTAAGAAAGGAAAGAAAACATCTGGTAAACGAGAACAGAAAAGGAACTAGAAAAAAGTGGAAGAAAGTAGAGGGGAAATAAATCAATCCACTCTTCTATGTTACCCCTCTCTACTAATACATTCCTCCTACCGTGTCTCAATATTTTTGTCAGTAAAACTTTCTCCTGAGCAACCTTTGACTTGACATTTAATATGCAAGACAACTGTCCCCTTGACATCATCTCTACAGAACCTATCGGCGGTTACAGAAAGTTACACTTTCCGACATTTTAAATCACAAGTGCCTGTCCCTTTTGTTTCCAAGAAATGTCAGCTCTCATTGGACGTCTTCGAAGTATCGGAAACAGAGACCTTTCAGGTGCTCTTAGTGAACGGGTGTTTGATTTTGATGATGTGAGTACAGTACTAAGTGATGCGCCTTAGTCAAAAAAAAAAAAAAAAGACCTGTCTCTGTTATTCTTTTTCTAGTTCTTTCTAACACAGCTCGCTCGGTATGGAATTCAAGGAATGGTGACCCGGGTGGCATTTGACCAAGTCCAATCTCTACTGGCTATTGGAACTTCAACGGGGGCCATTCACATTTTTGGTCAGGTGAACGTCGAAGTTACTGTCCAGCTCCCTGGAAAACAATCACCTGTTGAGTTTCTTAGCTTTGTATCTGGAAAGTACATAGTTTCTGTGGATGGAACTGGGGCATTGCATATCATCTCACTTGATTCCCGAGAGGTGCTCTACAGCAGCAACATCGCTGGTAATATTTCATGCATTGCCACAGATCCCACTCTCGATTGGGTTTTCATCGGCCTAGAGTCAGGTCACGTCATTACCTATGACTCTGACCGAGGAGGAGTGTCACATTTCCGAATTGACAATCTCCAAAAGACTGTACTCCCCACAAGTCGTCTGTCACCTGTCATCTCTATCGAAATGAGTCCCCGAGAGTACTCGGTTATTCTGATCGCATACAAAGAGGTTGCAGTGTTGTTCTCGCTAGTAGAGAACAGCATCATTAAACATTTTAAATACGAACTACCTGCGGGAGCACCTGGAGGTGACACCAACCCCGCCATGCAGAATGTGGACAGAAGTCCTCCTTGTCTGGGTGCTACTTGGCATCCAAATGGTCATCACGTGGTAACATGGCATGTGGATGGTTCCATTGTGTTCTGGGATGCTGCCGAGGGTCAGTTATTACTGGCACGAACTGTTACAGACACAAATGTCAATGAACCTCATAAACTACGTAACCGTGGCCCTCCGGGCGGTAAACGTTTACCCATTACAAGACTAGCTTGGACTTGTGAGAAAAATCCCGAAAACACAGCCATTATGGTCGCTGGTGGTGACATTGATAATGGCCCAATCCGAGGTTTGACTTATATGGACTTTGGTGCCACGCCTAGCATTCCTGTCACATCATATGCTGCTATGGGAACTCATTACTCTACTCCTAAACGAACCCGCTTGTTCCCCATCACCAAGGGAGCCGAGGTTGCTGATTTCTTCCCCCTTGGATCTGCTTCGCCATTCCATAACCGATATCATGACCCCAAACTGGTTGTTGTTTTACTTAATAATGGTGAAATTTATACTATTCGACTACCAGAAGGTGTACCCATTCACTCTGCATCGGTGATGCCTCCCTCTATTGGTTGGGTACATCCACATGTTACCACATTGAACTTGGCAGCTGTTCCCCGAACTCAGTGGGTTGGGATGATTTCTTCAGTAAAGGGCCATACCCCATATCTAGTCGGTGGGGCCCCTGCTCAGCGTCACCTTCGACGTTTCCAGACCAGAAATGCTCTCTCGACAGGTCATATGAACGGATTTGTGCGAATCTGGGATGCCTCTCGAGGTGAGTTGCAGGAAAGCAAAGTTTTGGAAGTCGATACTAAACACGCTCTTCGTTTGGGTGGTGATGAGGGCGTGCCTGTGTCAAAGATTAGTTTTGCAGGACACAATGCGGAGCTGGCTGTAGCTGTTGCCTCGGGCCAGGTGATCCTTTACAAGTTTGACGTCAACAAGAACCCTAATCCGGGCTTGGATCGAATGAAAGACCTCAACTTGTCAGATTCAACTGCTGCCCAGCTCAGCGATATCAGACATCGATTCACTCCTGGTCTGAAAGAAGGATTCATGCCCGTCTCGCTCATTGATATGGGATATGGTAGTATCACAGCGCTAGACCATTCTAACGTTGGGTTTGTTGCAATTGGATACGACAATGGTCATGTTGTCATAATTGATCGGAGAGGTCCTGCGATCATTTTTGACGAGCCATGTGGGCAGTGCTCCTCCTCTGGCGGGGTGTTCCGTTCACGGGGAGGCAACTCTGGAGGTTCTTCTGCTAGCCATGTTACTCAGTTTGAGTTTTCTATTTGTGTGATTGACGATGACGAATTTTCATCGATTGTGCTATTTGCTGGTACTTCTAATGGTGAACTCATCACCTACAGATTTGTACCAAATGGCCGAGGAGGCTATAAGGTTGACTGCGTGAATAGACTACGGGTAGCTGATGACCCTGTTCTGTCCATCAACGCGGTAGACTCCGAGCGTGGCGCAGCTGCCCTGGCTCTACCGCATGTCATGTCTCAATTAGGACAAGACCTGCTAGTCCCTGGAACAGTGGTTGTAACATGTGCTCATGATGTACGTGTTGTTCGTCCATGTGCTTCCAAAATGACTCACAAGCGATTCCCACAGTTTTCCATATTATCTGCATCCATCTGTTTCCTGCGTGAGGGCGATTCCATGGCCTTGGTCGGTATTACCAACACTTCAGAGCTAGTGGCCCTCGCACTACCTTCTTTGCGTGAGATCACTATCAAGCAACTGCCGTATCGAGTGGACCCCGCAACTGCTGCCAACTCTGTGTTCTCATTGACGGGAGATGTGATTGTGCAGATTGACCAGCACGAGGCTGGATTGATTTCTGTTTTTGGTAAGGGAGTCAAGTTTGAAGATCTTCCAAGTGATCTCCTTTATGATCCTCAGAAGGTTTGCCCTCCCCGTCCAGTTGTATCTACTTTCCAATGGGTTCGAGGCTCGACATACACCACTAAGGACGACATCGATACGCTGATTGGAGGTCCTCGGCGACCCAAATCGAAGGCCATGATTCAGGAAGAGGAGCGTGCGCGTGAAGAGCAACGAAAGCAACGTGATTTAGAGCGAAAACGTGACATGCAAAGATTGGAACGACAACAACGGTATGGTGACGACTACGACGATTATTACGACGATAGTGATGGTGCTAGGGGGTCCAGAAATGCCAATAGAGGAGCTCAAGGTACTTGGGACTCTTTGGAAGAGCAGGGTCAGCAGTATTTGAGCTCTATCAATGACAGCTTCAAAGAGGCCCAGGACAATCTTTTCAAGGGTATGCTCAAGAGCAAGTTTGGCTTTTAGATTCATATGATATATCATGTTAGTAATGATCTGGTCAGTAGGTTTTGTTATTTGTAATCACATGGTTGTTTATCATAGCGATATGCATCATTAAATAATTCTATAAGTTTATGTCTCTACAACACCTTTTTTATCGTATTTCCAAGAGCGTCTACCTCATCCTCTTCCTCTTCAGAGCAACTTTCCTCTTCACTCTCAATTGTGTTACCCAAAGAATCCACTCTAGGCTGCATCTGGACCTCTTCATCCTCTTCCACGTCACTTTCAATGGTGTTACCCAAAGCATCAACTCGTGGTGTAGGCTTTTCAATAGTGTTTCCGAAAATATCGACCTCTTCAGGACGATCCAGATCTCTATCGAAGTCGACTTCTCCTTCATCATATTCGTCCGTGTCGTCGTCTGAAGGAGGCAGCTCACCTGCTCTACCATGGTCGCGGTCTTCTCCATGTTTCCACACGCCCCCAGACGCCGCCTTTTCTTGCTGACGCCGAGCATGTTCGGCCTCTATTTCATCCAACCACATTCTTTGAGCCTCGTTTACGGATTCAGCGTCCGTGCATTCACTGTAAACCTCCAAAAGCTCTTCGTTGATCTGCAGAAAGGCCTGTCCCCATGAAAAGTGAGATAGCACTTGTTCTGCCCAATCGAGATGCCCAGTGATAGCGAAGCAAGCAGCCAAAGCCTCTACACAGTTGAGTTTCCATGGACGGCCGTAGTTTACTGGGTTTGCTGCTACAAGGTAGGGGAGTAGTCGTTCATGTGGACCACCAATCTTGTTGAAGGGAACCTCATCTAGACGAGCCCAAGAGCATTCTACCACAGCAGCACCGTGCTCTTCGACGATATCACGGTCATCTGGACATACCACATGCTTTCCGTTGGGAGATACCACCACACCATTATATTTTTGGCCTACCCTGAGTGACTTGATGATTCCCAATCGATGCAACTTCTTACCTGAGCATCTTTTGGGGTCACAATGCTCAAAATCCCACATGGCCATTTTGGCCGGGAATTCAGACGTCAAAGCCGTTTCGCGGAACTTTGACTCCATTCGCCGGCCTTTTCCCGTCTGTTTTCGTGCCATGTTGCAGTAGAGGTTATAATGGTATGAATGTTCGATTAGAGTTGGTCATATTTTTGAGATTAACGTTCTACCATGCATTGGTTTGCATTCTACACGCAAACTGGCAGCCAACCAGCTGTTTCCAATTAACCTGTTGGTACTGGAGAAGGCTGTAATGTGGGTGGTATTGCAATTATCATTGAGCTGACCTACAACCACCACCTGGTGATACTGATATCATAATGGGTAACTTTAATTTCCACACTGTTTGTACTGACTGTTTATTTAACACCATTTAACAAGTTGAAGGAAACAGCATAATCAATTATAATCCTCTAGGAATGAAATGTGTAAGGTATTATATTAATAAGGCCTACCTCAAGATGGTGCTAACCAGGAACACAATTACACTAAGGTTGTATGCACTAACTAATCAAGGTTTATGATCCTCCACTATCGCATCTTCCCTAACCCCAGGGTTTGCCTCATGGATGTTGCCTCATGAAGTACATACACCATCTTCCAACCGAATACGCTCTTTGTTTGAGGCAAAGCAATTGGGACACTCACAGCACAAGATGACAAACAAAAGACGAAAATCCCCATGTGTTATGCCTGGAACCAAGGATCAGTTTGATCAGGTGGTAGCCAATCTATCAGAGATGTTACAAGTCGATTTTTCAACTACCGAGAATAAGGACTTTCAGATCATTAACACAATGCGATATGATCCATTGTTGGATTCAGATACGCTTGAGGACCAACTTCAGGGTAGATCAGCGGAACCATGGTACTTTGACGGACTGACTGAAGATGAAAAGGATACGTTCCATCAGAGGTGCTGCTCAATTTGGCTATTTCATCACCACATGGAGAGGCTGAGAGTGACCGCAACTTTTTTTGGGTGGCCAGTGGAAATAGATGCCATGAGCATACTTGACAACATTATGATTGCAATTGACAACTCTGAAGTTGATCTGCAAGGTGAGAAAATGCCTGCAAGGGACTTTCCATTGAAGATCAGGGCGTTACTCAGCTACGATGGAACTATGACAATTGAAACGTCACAAGTCGGGTGGAAACCAGACTTGCTTGAGTTTGAGAAGATCACGGAATCCGAACCCACACACACGGTGTTTGTGCGTAAAGCCCCCATTGTTGTAGGTCCATTTACTTGCTTCAAAACTACCAAACGGGACCAATATAACCAGGCACGAAAAGAGTATATCACAGATCCAATGTCCCAGGAGGTGTTGCTTGTCAATGAAGCTGGTCAGGTCACAGAAGGATCTATCACAAATATAGCTCTTCAGATTAATGACATGTGGACTACTCCTAGAGCGACATCCGGCTGTTTGATGGGTGTGACTCGGCGACATCTAATTGAATCTTCGAAGATTTTTGAAGGGTTTGTAACCCACCAGGACTTGCATGACGGTCAAGAAATTCTTCTTTTCAATGCTGTCCAGGGCGTTTCCAAGGGCATCATTAAAATGCTTGATTAATTATTAATGACTCTCCACTAATGAATGAATACTGTTTATGGATATCATCTGTAGATTATAAAATTGCTTACTTCTTCAAGTTTCGTTGTCTATTGGCGCCATCAACTAACTTCCTCTCAACATACAAGCCCTTTCGAGCTCGCACGTTATCCACATACCTTCTGGCGACATTTTCACGATCAGCTGTTTCTCCGAGCTCTTCTAGTTCTTCCTCGGTAGTGGGAACCCAGAATGGATCCATGTCAAAGATTTCGTAGCCTGCGAAGATTAGTTGGGGCTGGGCAGCTCCAGATGTTCGTTTTCTGATTTCCTCAGCGAATCCAAATGCCTCCACTACAGGGATAGTTGCAGAAATGGTGAAAAACGGTGTTCCTTCCTTCATCTCTTCACTTACAATCTTACCCTTTCTTCGAGTCACCACGGAATACACTTTACCCAGAACTTCAGTGCTGGCCTGTATCTCACATGAATATGTGGCAAGCATGATTCGTGGCGACCAGTCTAGGAATGCTGTATAAATGGATTTCTGGAAAGGAGAAATGAGCTTTCCGGTTAGAGAATCGTTGGGGTCATCAATGAGGTCGACAAATACAGCCACTCCTTGCATAGGCTCGTTGCAGAGAGGTCCAGAATTGGCAGCAAGCTGGAAGCCTGTAAGAATGGAGTCTTGATGGTTAGAAACCGATGGGTTTGACCCAAACACACGCCGAAGAAGGCCAGACGAGGATGAGTCAATGAGAATGTTGCTTCCGACTCGCTTAGGACCAAACGACACGATTTGGTCAACAGTAAACGGGCACTCCTCCTTCTCAATCAACTCCGATAGTTGAGATTTGAAGTCATCTGTAGTAAGCACATTCTGGTTAACAGTGGAGTCCTCATTTTGCTCCTCTCCACTTTTGATACCAACAATAGCAGCAATGGATGGGCGGTTATAAATGAGGAATGAAACAACAGATTGAGGGATAGGAGTAACATGCATTCTTAAACTGACATGGCCTTCCTCCTCCAGTTCTAACTCAACAACACCTCTTCCAAGTTTGTTGTCTCGCATCGGCGCAGGTTCACCATCGGCTGCAACAACATGGGGGACAATGGTCTCTCGGTAAGGAACAATAGGTTCGGAAGCTTGGATTTCAATACCTGCAAACCTCTCAGTTAAATCCTTAAGACATCGTTCGAGATGCAATTCACCAGCACAAGAAATTACATGTTCTCCTGTGTCTTGTAAGTGAACTTGAACGCAGGGATCTGACTGGTTCAGCAGTTTCAACCCTTCTTCCAGATGAGCCATTTGTGTGGGGTCCTCTGGCTCCAGTGCAACTCTGACGATAGGGGTTGTCATGGAAACATCAACAGCAGCCAAATTGGGGCCTCGATGCTCAATTGAAACCAGAGTACCACTTTTGAGAAATTCTCCATCAAGACCACCAATACCTACAATGCCTCCGGCAGGTGCATGGTCGATAGTAACGAGCTCTCGTCCCATCAAAAGGTACAAATCAGTAATCTCCACCTCAATCACATGCTTTGTGGGGTTTTCGGGATCGTACTTGGGTCCCAGCACCAAGGCTTTTTGTCCAGTTCTAATGACCCCAGAATAAACACGGACAAAACCAATCAACACTTCAGGTGGAGGGGGCACATAAGCAGGTTCACCACCAATTTCAAAATCTTCTTCGTAGTCATAAGATGCATACGCAGCAGTGAGGTCCTCTGTTTCATCAGTCTTTTCAGGTGCGCTTGCTTCCTCCTCTCGGGTGGCCTGCTCACGAGCCAATCGTGATTGCTCTCTCAACTGATCAATGCTTTTCACCACTTTTTGGTTTTTGGGGAGATCAGACTCAAGAACAGAAACAACTTTACTGATGTATGCAACCATTGGAGCTTTAGGGTCACAATTCAGCATTCCTTCAATGACTGCATCGTCTTGGCAATCAGTGGTGTTGATTATTCTAGGCATTCGCTTACGCTGAGCTTCAATAGGATCAGGCAACTTGTTGACAACAGTCTGCAGAACTGAAACAGATAGCGGAATCCATTGCTGGAAAATGGTGGTCAGCAAGTTTCTTGCATCCTTTGAGTTTTGGTCACGAGGAGAGATTTTCAACTCCAAAGCCCGAATAATCTTTTCGCTCTTTTCGTGGTCTCGTTCAATCACTGTGCAGTTGTAAACTGCCCAAATGTTTTCTAGCACAAGTTGGACGAAAAGCGGTTTCAGGCTTCGGCCCTTCAATCCCTTGCTGGTGATAACAGATTTAGTTTTGGGGTCGAAATAGAAATCACCCCATAGACATTTCTGTAGGTTTTCTAACTTCATGCCCAACTTGGCGGCATAGATTGCAGCAAACTGAGCAACTGTGAACCCCCATCCGTCGATTGCCGAAGCAAAAATAACGTTATTCTTTTCGGGAGAAAAGTACAAGTCTGTGTCATCCTCGTCTTCGAAAGTGCCGGTTTTTCCACTTTCTCGCCATTCAAGATCAGCTGCCATTCGGTTGGAGGCGTAGAAGCTACCAATAACGACATTGACGCCTTCGATGAGTTTTTTCAAATGAGTATATGCCTCAGCTGGGGTCAATTGAAGTTCTTCAACAAGTCTGTCTATCTTGTTGATAACAAGAATTGGAGTTAGCTGTTCCGTCCATGCTTGTCGAAGCACTGTGACTGTTTGACTACAGACACCTTCGATAGCATCCACAAGGACTACAGCACCATCACAGAGGCGAGAAGCCGTGGAAACCTCACTTGAGAAATCGATATGACCTGGAGAATCTACTAAGTTGACCAAGAAATCCTTGGGGACCATTTTGGGAGTCCCAGACTCATCTTGAGTGTCTCTTCGGAATGTTCGGAAATGCAGAGAGATTGCAGAAGATTCCATAGTAATACCCCGCTCTTGTTCGTCAGGTCGCGAGTCAAGATACCGCAGTTTACCTGCCATCTTTTGCGAAATAATTCCATTGGATGCTAATAGACAATCAGATAACGAGGTTTTGCCATGGTCCACATGGGCCAAAATGCAGATATTTCGTATCGATGACGGTTGCGATTGAAGTTTTCGTAGTTGTAAAGGAGTTAGTGCCATTGGGTATAACCGTAGATGAAAGAGAAAAGAATGGTACAAGTCTAGAAAAGTTGCAGGTTGTTGGATCAAGGTTTATGCACCAGTGACATCGGGGTTAGGGTTATACTAGGCTATCGATATTTGGTGTCAAGTACTTTTTTACTACCTTTCTGCTTTCAAAGGAATGCTAAGTAGTTGATATGTGTCCCTTTTTTTGGCCGAGAAAGTGCTAGACGGCGCTGCCACAGTTTTTGTGTGCCGTGTTTAAGTAATCAGAGCAAGTTTTGTTGAACGTTTTATTAAGCTTCAGTGCAGAGCAAAGAGAGGGGCAATATGTAACATATCCTTGAGACAATTGCTGTATACCTCAAATTGCACCATAATACTAGTCTAGCGCTGACAACTTGTAAAAATATCAAACAACTTGGAAAGGTGACTGTTTGGAAACATATCACATCCACGGGACCTATTGGCCATATTTTTATTGATTAAGATGCCCCGTAAGGATAGACATCTCTGTTCTGGTAACTGTATTGATGAGGTCAAATATGTTTAGAAGATTGTGAGTTTACCTACTAGTATGAAGAGGATTCAGAAAGTCCAATGTGAAACCAAATACATACATACATACACAATGCATGGTACACGTCTAAGCTGTACCTAACATAAAATATCATATAAGGTTTTCCTGTTTGTGAGCTATTGAGGCTTACAAACCATGGGAGCTGAGGGCAAGTCAAAGGACACGCAGAGGGATGAACAAAGGGACACTTCGACAAACGCAGCGATGGACAGAAACTCAACGATGTCCTCTCCGGCGGCTGAATCACACAGCTTGACAACCAGCCCGAGTGGGTCACCTACTAATTCCTCATTCACAGACATTGATGATCTAGGCAACTGCCCATGTTGCAGCAAAGAGCTAATCTTTTCATTGGTTCATCACAATACCGGTTTGGTGATGTGCAAGAACTTGAATGTAAGTGAGCTCCAATCATTTTCATTGAGAAACCAACTAACACAGTGTGATTACCCGTTCAACAAAGATTCAATCACATCACATTTAATCCATATTCCCACCAGCCGTATTTTGAGCGAAACGACACAGCGTATGGAGTCGCTTAACTGTTTCTCTCAGCGCACCCTTAGCGTTTTTAGAGGCCGCACGGGTACCGCTTAGATATGGCAAAACGTTTGCATTTTTGAAGTGTTCATAATCATTAATAAACTAGTTTCAGTAATAAAGTACCCATAATGAAACATACGAGATTATCAGGTTGATTACGAACTAATTAATTCTTCCTGCGTCGACTGCAATTACTCCTATTGATGGGTTGCTGGTAACTAATCCCCTGAATCTTCATTTCATATATTATGATTGCTACAGGCTAAAATTGATGCTGGTTGAGAGCAAAAGTGGATGCGGCGTACTCGGAACCATTAACCTCATATCTGTTTAGTCCCTGTTCCTCTCCCAAAAGCTCCTTAGTTTCCCACATATTATCTTTAGTGCCAACGGAAAACTCCAAATCTTCCTTCGTTGACATGTCCCAAGACTTGTAGACCATCATGACAGCAAACAAGTTGGTGACGGTGGCAAAGAAGGTGCCGTCAATGTAGTGCTTGACTTGCTTGCAGATGATGGAAGAAATGGGATACAGCAAAATTTGGGACGCCACAAAGAAAAAGGTTCCCAGAGCAATTGCTCCGATGAGCCAAAAGTCTCTCAGGATAAAAATGGCAAGTGCAAACTGTGACAAAATGTACACCACCACGAAGATTAGGTTGAACAGGTAAAGAACCACAAACAGGCCAACGGTGTTGTGTGGTCCAATAGCATCGCCACCCCAAGAAGGCATGAAAGTGAAAAGGGAGATGACGAATGTGAGCAAAAAAGCAAGGAGAGTAGTTCCCCGTAAGAAAAACATAGACTTCTTAGTGCCATCTTCATAAAATTGGAAGCCCAAGAAACCAAAGTTCACCAGTGACCATAAGGTGCCTGAAATAGCACCATTCTGAACGGCTACCAAGTAAGGAAAAGCAGAAGATCCAGGAGGAGCAACTCCCGCGTCCACTACCAGCGACATGCAGGTGAGGAACAAAAAGCACGAAAGAAAATGAAATAGCTCTTTTCGCCCAATGGCAGTATATTTGGACTTGACGTTGTACATCATGATGAGGATGACAGGAAGAGCGCCAATGTGAATGAATGCGTTACCAACCTGGAAAATGATGGTGTTGGCCAGCTCGATTGATCTAGGGTAACATTCTGTCATGAGGCCAATTCCGTTCAATACTGCGATCTGGTCATTGTTGGGTGACTGGTTGTAGGGACCTACCAGCGTGCAAAGGGGTAGAGGGGACTTTTCGCACAGAAATGTGAATTCTCCAAACCCCATTTTTAGAAGTTTTGGTCTCAAAAAACGTTAGTTAGTAGTGAACAGTTCGTAAGGACCTAATGAAGCGCGCTCCAGACCTTTAAGGGGTTGATGACCTAATTTGTTGTTTTAGCTTATCTCTCCGAATAACTTTAGTAATCGCGCTTGGTGAACCAGATTGGAGAGCGAGTGTGTTACTTGTGAGGTTTTTTTGGTTTTTTTTTGTTTTTTGTTAATGGTGATGTTTAAAACTATGCTACATAACTTGAGACAAACCTTATAATGTCAATTTCTGATGTTGTTCCTGAACTTTATAGACTCTGAAAAAACACGTTCTTGCTTGTCTAGTGACATAATTGCCATATATTCCTATAATGCAACGGAAGCTATAGACGGGTGACTTCTAATTTCGATATTCGTTGTCCTTTTGTACTCACGCTCAACTTCTACCAAGATTGTTTCAGTTTTAGTGTTATGTAGGCAATGGTGCCAACTCTGAAGTAAGCATCAATTGAACAGACCATGGGGTCTCTACTGGATTAAAAAAAGGATACCTTGTATGAGGTGAAAGGTTGGTTATGATATTCACATATCCTTTTTTTCCTTTCCAGGCGCTAGTCTGTTGTTTGACTGTGTTGCTATTTATAGCAAAGTTGGGGAGAAGTTTGATGCATGCGCATAAGTGCACGTGTTCACGTGTCAAAGTGAGGAAAAGGTTTGCACGACGAACAAGAGTTCAACAGTGTTGTTCATAAGGTGTCTGACACTGATTTTTACGTGAAATACGAATTTTTATCAATTTAACAAGATTTTTGGCTTTTCCTTTTTTCCTAATTGGATTTTGACTTTAGGCACTCTATTTTGGTAGTAGATGTTATACTAACACACTGGTAGGTTTTCTTGTCCTTTTTATGCAACTCATCATATTAAGATGAATCAAATGAATTGGTCAATGCAGATTTTTCAACAACTTCCCTACTGCTGTTAAACCAAGATAATTAAGCTCAGACCTGGCTGTGATGACCACCACCATCCACATTGACAATAGCTGGCAATTGACCAGAAGCAACCTATTTATAAGCTCAGCGGCACATTATTTAGACTGCCTCTCAGCATTTATTTTGAATGGAATGGCAAATCTAGCCTACCAAATTCCATTGTATCCTTACAGTTGATTATCTCTAATGTCACAATGGTCTCTATTTTTCTTAACTAGAGGGCTTCAAACACTTGAACTATATTGAAAGCCATTTCAGAGAAATGTAGGGGTGAAACTTTTTTCTGAGATTTTCTGATAATTTCATTGAGCCTATCACTATAATGTTTTTTTGGTGGCTTCTGTTGGAACATGAGGATGAGTGATTTCAACAGAATTCTGCAGTGAATCTCTTTAACTCTGAATAAGGCACCCACCTTCCCAGGAATGTTGAAGAAGGCTTGGGTGGATTCTATAGTGATAATATCGAATACTTCTTCATAACCCTATGTCATCACCTAGCATTGCCATAATGGCGAGATGGTATAATGTAAATGGATATGATAACATGGGTTAATGGTTGAGCGATGCTCACCGAGAGGATCTAGCTCTCACGGCAATCATAATCCCAGTGATTGAGTAGCTGGATATTCTCTCTGTTCTTTGGACTCATGCAGTTCGTTCTGACTGGAAAATTGACAGACACACCAGTTTCCTAGAAATCACTTCCTGTCCGTCATTATATCGGGTGAAATGTAGGGAACGATTTAGTTTTCGTTTAACCGAATTTCTGGTTCGCACAAGCCACATTGTAACTGGACTAGTTATGCATGCAAATAACATCGTATTGCATGGCTGACGCCCGTCAATGCATAAATGTGGGGAAGGATGCGGGGAGAGTAGTAAAGGACCATTTGTTAATATAAAAAGCCCCATATTACCCAAAATATGCCATTGCCATCGAAATTAATAATGACAGTACTCCAGAATCTACCATTGTCCTTCCCACTGGGTGACAGGAATGGTCTAATTCAAGTTTCCGATTGTGGAAGTTATTACAAGTTGGAACTTAATTCCCCACCAGACAACAGGCTAACACCTAGTTTGCTAACAGCTTTCATCGAGGCATTGGATACTCTCAAGTTTTTTTATGACCCTAAACCTCTGGTTACGACATCGCGGCATCCTAAGTTTTATTCCAATGGGCTGGACTATAAGCTTGCTCAAAGGACCCCAAACTTCATGGAGAGATTCTATTACCCACTCTTAAAAGCATTTGTAGACTTCCCTTGGCCGACACTTGCCTACCTCAATGGCCATGCGTTTGCGGGTGGCTTCTGTCTAGCCGCTTTCCATGATTATCGTGTCATGAACTCTTCAAAGGGATGGCTGTGTATGAATGAGTTGGAGTTTGATGCTCCATTAATGGGACCACTAATGTCTATCTATGTTGTGAAGTTTGGTGCGGCCATAGCTCATCGGATTTCTCTCAATGCTGAGCGATTCACAGCCAAAACTGCACTGGAGGCAGGGATAGTCGATGCTGAAGGATCATGGCCTGAAGTGGAAGCGATTGTTAAACGAGTTGCCCGGTTCTCCAATAGAACCTTTTACAGCCAAATGAGAAGTAGTCTTCTGAGAGATGTACTGCTTACCATGAATTTCCCTAACGAACATCGCATCTTATTGGAGAGAAGAGACAGGCTATGGAAATACGAAGATGACAACAAGCCAAAAATAAAGAACAGTTTGGGTAAGTTATGACTTTTGAATAAGCGGTTACTACAAAGTGGAAGATACGATACCAAATGCACTCTCATTTCCAATGTAGTTTATAAGTAGCACAATGGGGTGGTGGATAACTTCTTGGAACTTCGACAAAAGCGTTTCTTGGATAGCTATTATCAACAAAAAGCAGAACAACTATAGTTCAATATCAGTTAAAAATATAATGATAGGTTGTACGTGCCAATAGGAATAGAATTACCTTTTACCCAATCACAAAACCAGCTAATCAACTATTTAAAGGGTTCATCCTTGAAGATTCGACCGATGGTCAATTAATTACCACACAGACAGAAACTATGCAGCCTTTACATAAATTGAACTCTGTGTTACTGCATTTAATTCAAGTGACACTATTCATTTCTGTGAAGCTAAAGTTAATAACCCAAAAAACCACAAGGACACGAAAAACAACCAGGAATTAAATTAAAGTTTTGAGGGGCTAGCTTCACCACTTTAATGAAATCATTAGAAAGGTGCAAATAGAAATTATTCTGAAGAAAGAAATGATTAATGGAGGGTTATGTCATTTAGGTGTCACAGGATTAGTCTTATACCCGTGTTCAGAAGAAAACGGACTGATAGAAAACATGAGAGGTTCTGCCATCAGCTATAATATTTTATTGTATCTGCTAGCGACGACAGTGTAAACCAGAGAAATATCAACTATTTCGTTTCCTGATTAACTAGAACGTTTTGACCTACTAATAAGGTTTCATGAATGCATGATTGAGCTTATGCAAATCTACTCAAGCAAGCGCCGTTGGAACATTCTGAAAAATAGACCAAATTTTTTGGATCTTTCTTTCTCCATTTCAAGAAGTAGCGTAAGCACTTACGTACTCCTTTGACCTTAATGCAACTCGTATGCAACATACCACAGCACGTGCATGAAGTATCCTCGCAAATTACCAAGATAGTGGTTGGAATGGTCGATCTCAAGCGAAACTGCAGCTCATAATGTTTTGTTAGACAATGAATAGTGGAAAATAGCGGATCTCTGGCACATTGATGCCGATCCACTTTATATTGCACTTCTGGTTCATGAAAAGCGAGTTTGCATAAAACCGATCAGAAAGATCTTTTTATTCTGTTTCTGAATTAGAAGTAATATTGTATTACTATTAAGCAAATTAAGGAGAGAGGTGTGATATCTGCGCTTAAACATGGTCACAACTACAGGAAGGGTGATACTGGTAGAAATATTATTAAAGCAGCTGAATGGTAGGTACAAGGAAAAGGTCAAGATCTATTGCCTTAAAAGTACCATTATCAGATTTTTTTGACTCGCAACTAAGTAATTATATAGATAGAATAGTTGCCAAACGATTAAGGTGATGGAATCTGCCAGTGTAATAATCACGACCCCATTATATATCCCAAGCTTGATAATCAAACATACAGCACTGAAATCACTACACGTTTGCACATTCTAATTGACTATTCATTGGACCACATGACCTGCTGACAGGATACGATCCATTGCCTACTAGAGTCCATAATAAAATCATCATGGCGTCTGGAATGACAAACTTTTCTCTTAAAGACTGTTGAAATTGACAATAAATACGGTTCGTCCCCTCTTGAACTAATTAGAAGTCCAAGATGAAAACTAAAGCTTCGAGTCAGACTTGAAATGGTGCTTAGTTAAAAAAAGTGGCACCTAGAAATGGGCTGGTAGGACCCCTCTATTCACAAGATACTGCTGGCTGTCACGTGAAGTCTAAGCATTTAGCTATAGTTTCTTCATTTTCGTGGCTTGTTGTGGTTAATTTGAATTAGAGGCAACCAAGACGGGTACAAACGCCCATACTACTCCACAGCCAAATCATACAGTTACATTGGTAGGTGTTATAAACCTATAGATTAAGGATACTAAGAACGGAAAGATGGTATAATAAAAATAGTTCGTCCAGCTGACCCCTTTGGTATTAAAGTTGCGGTCATTTTTTGAAAACCTTGAGCTTAAGCATTTTAGGCTTTTGTATATTTCTTTGTCCCAACCTTAAGCTTAGCATGTTTCACAAGACCAGAAGTGGAGTTTATTGGTGACAGGTTATATCTCGTTAGTGTGAAATTAAGACATAGAGTCATAACAAAATACACGAAGAAGGGTGTGCCAATACTACGTTCATTCAGTTCTCAAAAATTATAGAAAGTAAACTAACAAAAGGAAGTACACAAAAATGACAAAAAATACTCCAAAAGTTAGTGATGCGTGGCTGCACATTCCAACAAGACCAGACATTGTTACAAAACAATGTTAAATAAATGAAATTCTCAGTAAGAACGATTCACATTGGTCAAATGTAGCTTAATATGGCCTAAAAAGCCGTCTCGTTGTAGACCTCGTTGGAGGAGGGAGGGTGTTAGACATAAGCCTACTGGTTTCCCCAGGTCTTCCCACACTTAACCGAGGTGGCGGTAACGAACCCATTGGTGGTGAACTTGCTGTTGGTTTTTTGCTGTTCACCAGACTGCTAATAGAGGGGAGCCAAGAAGCAATGGGGGATTCGATTTTTGGCTCTGTTGCTTCTGGCGGTCTTGAACTCACTCCTCGAGGGGAGCCACTAGTGGATTGTGGGCCAGGTGGTAGCTGAGAAGGTCCTGCCGCAATAGGCACAGGCGTAACAGGAGGAGGCAAAGGGACTCCCAGGTTTGCATGTTCCTGGGCCGGACGTCCTTGTACCGGAGTTCCTTGCACCTGTGTTCTTTGAGCTTGAGTTCCCTGTACTTGAGTTCCTTGCACCGGAGTCCTCTGTATCGGAGTTCCATATACAGGATGTGATTGTACTGGAGTCCCATACACAGGATGTGCTTGCGATGGGGTTCCATAAACTGGAGTTCCTTGCACTGGAGTTCCATAAACTGGAGTTCCTTGCACTGGAGTTCCATGTACAGGAGGCCCTTCTACTGGGGTTCCATGAGGTGGGTAATGTGGTGGCATAAGACCTGGACCCGGCGCGTATGGAGGGGCTTGCATTGGTTCTGGTCCTCTGGAGGGTAACACATAAGGAGCCACCGAAGATTGCCCTGGCACTGGCTGCATTGAATTGGGATATGCCTGCATGGGAACAGGAGGTTGTGGCATGTAGCTTGGATGTGGAACCTGCGGCAAGGAAGATTGTTGTACAGGTGTTAGAACATGATATTGGCCAGGGTGCTGAGAGCCGTGAGTCTTGCGATATGAATATTCAGGGTAAGAATCACGTTGGGGTTGATGAACAAAATAACCTGACTGAGCTGGTGTTGCGCCTGGAGGGGGTCCATTAAGAGGTCCCCATGTAGTAGTGTAGGACTGGTGTGGAGCTTGAGCAGACACAGGGGTACGGGCAGGCACAGGAGCAGGAGTAGACACAAGAGAAGGGGTGGACACAGGAGGAGGAACAGAGGCAGGCACAGAGGCAGGCATAGGGGCAGGGGCAGGGGCAGGGGAAGGCACAGGAGCAGGAACAGTAGCAATTCCAGGGGCAGGCACTGGTGCTGTTACAGGAGCAGGAGCAATAGCCACAGGAGCAGCCCCAGGTCCATGATTGGTTACGGGAGCAGACCCTGGAGTAGGAGATACGAGAGAAGCCGCCGAGGCAGATCCCGGAGCATGAGCATACTTCTGCGATACTACTGGAGATTCACGCTTGGAGGCAGCCTGGGCTCCTTTCTCCAGCACTGCAGGCTTAACGAGACAAACCTGAGGAGAAGTGCGTTTTTTGTTTCCGCTTTTCTTGCCCTTGACATCCGAATATCTCACTGGAGTCTTACGCTTTGAGCGAGGAACAGATCTTCCATTTTTAGGTCGGTCTGGTAGGTTCTCAGGATACAATGATGACGGAAACAATAAGTCCTCCATCGAGCCTGGAGTGTGATAATGAGGACCTTGCCGCTGAGGCTGGTTCCATTGGCTGGATGCATAGTGACCTGAAGGATGCGCAGGAACAGGTGTAGCTGGTGAGCTAACATTAAGACGACCAGGGAACGGATAATATCCATGCTGAGGATTAGACATATAATAGTTATCTGGAGCTCTATTAGCAGCATGAGACGGATTGGTAAAAGAAGAAGACGTTTCGCTTACACCAGTATTCGTGGACATTGGTTCTTCTGTTCGATCAACTCGAAAGCGTCCCGTTGAAAACTGCCCACCAGCTTTGGATAATTCCTGCAGCTGTCGCATGCCCTTGATCTTTCCATGACTGACAACAGAAGAAGATTCCCGATATAGCGTTGGTTGTTCAACAGAAAATGAGTTGAAAGAACCAGACGCTGCAGGAGGTACAATGGCAGAAGAATTACCTTCAATCTTGGGTCTCGCGATAATTGGTTCTTGTTTCTCGCTAGATTCAGCCTCTTGCTCTGCCTTATTGTCTGGACTTCGCAAGCTGTTGTGCAAAGTTGACCGACGCTTGCTCTTTCGAGGATTGGGGCTCGTCTCAGATTCGAGCTGGCTGGATCTCCTTCTGATGGAACGTACCTTTTCCGGTTCTGGATTTGGGCTTGCATCAGATTCAAATTGGCTGGATTTTCTTCTGATTGAACGTACCTTTTCCGGTTCTGGATTTGGGCTTGCATCAGATTCAAATTGGCTGGATTTTCTTCTGATTGAACGTACCTTTTCCGGTTCTGGATTTGGGCTTGTATCAGATTCAAATTGACCGGATTTTCTTCTTATGGAGAGCACTTTTTCCGATTCTGGTTTAGCGATTCCTTCAAATTCGAACTGACTGGATTTTCTTCTGATGGAACGTACCTTTTCAGACTCTGGATTGGGGCTTACCTCAGATTCCAACTGACTGGGTCTCCTTCTGATGGAAAGTACCTTTTCCGGTTCTAGATTTGGGCTTGCCACGGATTCCAACAGGCTGGGTCTCCTTCTTATGGAAAGTACCTTTTCTGTTTCTGGTTTAGGGCTTGCCTCAGATTCGAGCTGGCTGGGTCTCCTTCTTATGGAAAGTACCTTTTCTGTTTCTGGTTTGGGGCTTGCCTCATATTCGAGCTGGCTGGGTCTCCTTCTAATAGAACGTACTTTTTCTGGCTCTGGATAAGGTGGCAGAGGAGGTGACGAAGGAAGCGAAGGAGAGAGTGAAATCTCATCAGACTCATTTTCGTCTTTCTGTTGGGACGACATTCTCAAACTGTTCCTGATAGGCTTGTATTTCTGAACCTTAACAGCAACAATTTCTTGATCAGACTTGCCATCAGAATTTCCATGGTCTGATATCTCAGAAGCCGACGTACTATGGTCAGACGTTCCTCCAACAGAATGTTCATGACTAGGTTCGTCTTCAGCAGAGTGCGCCACTTGCATCTCTTCATCGGAATTGTCACCACCAGATACATCTCGTTCGGAGCTATTGTCAGTAAAATCCTTATCAGAACTATGTTCCACAGATAATTCACGATCAGATAGCCCAAGACGAGAAAAATCTTTATCAGATACATCACTCTCATGACTGGAGCTTTCTCGATCAGAAGAAATGCGTGTGATAGGAATTGCAGTAATAACGACTTTCGACTCAACGAAGCCTTCATCAGCGTGATAAGAGATGTCATCAGCGTTGTAGTCTGCCTCATCATCACTTTGCTCTGGAGAGCTCGTAGATTCATCTTCCTTATCTTCAATGACATTATTCTTCTTAGTTGCCGGCCTGCAAATGATGATTTCTTCACTGGACTCATCTGAATCAACACTGAAGTCCGATTCACTCATTTGTTTATCATGCTGCTGTTGTCCGAAACTTTCCTCCGACTTAGTTTCAGCTGTGGGACTCTCAAGTGTAGGAGATAATTCCTCAGGAGGTTGTTCCAAGACCTTTCTAACTGGGACTTTCCTTTGAAGCCATTTGGGTGTAGTTACCGGTTCAGGAGGGATACGTGCTTTAGCCTTCACAACCGAAACCTTTCTGACTCTTCTTTTAATAGTGGATGGAGTAGGCGTAGAGGGCTCAGACTCAATTTTTCGAGGCCCAGCCTTTTCACTCGCAGCAGCTTTGCTGGATTCCGCTACTTCAACATCCGCCGTCTTTTTGTTTCGCAAACGTCTAGCTAGTAAAGACTTCCGCAATGTCGAACCTGAGGAATTTTGATTTGATGGCTTATTAGTCAACTTAGGAGAATTAACTGAGACGATTTTCTTTGACGGTGTCAGAGGATTGGACTTAGGTACAGCCTCCGCAGTAACCGGACTAAGACGTTTGGATTTGTTTCCATTCGCAGCTGATCCTGATCCATTTGCAGCCGATTTTTCGCCAGCTCGTCTGCCAATGATTCCGCGGCACTGAATGGCTCCACAATGGCAGGCCTGAGCCTTAGCATCATCAAACCAAACAAAATTGTAGTCATATGTCAACTCTTGACCATTCTGGACTCCATTTTCACCTGCAAAAAGTCCAACTCTCGGTAATCCTTTGACAAACCATTTCTGCATCTCGCAGTTAGGCATACAAGAGTGATTGACAAATCGCGCAACTGATCCTCGCAGTCCACTATCGATAGCTGCACCCTTTTCGAGATTCAAGAAATAGAAGTTTTCTGAATCCGCATATTCGTTTTCCAGGCGACGTTTGATTTCCGCAGGTGAGATCACCTCTCCCATGTACTCACAAATGAGTTCTCCTGGAGCAAAAGCTCGACAAGCTCGTAATCCATATCCTTTGTCTTTGGTGTTTATGATTTCTATCGCTTGATGGTAGAAACGAGATGTGCGCTTTTTTAACAGAGAAAATGCTCTATTTCCACAATCTTCGTCACCAAAAGGGCAGTTTGTGGGATCACACTCAAACTGAAGCACTTTATTCAGACACGAATCGTCACAGCGGCTGGTGCAGACGCAAACTGACTTGAGGGTTGAAGGTTTTCGAGGCTCAACGTCAATAAAAATATCTTCTGTTAATACTAAATGCAGATTTGTTTTTGCAACAACGCAAATGGGCCATTTTTATACTCACTTCTCTTTATACTTTTCCAACTTTTGGGTTTCACGCTTCCAGTTGGACAATAAATGTTCCAAGGTAGTCTGAAGTCTCGATTAGTGTCCAGCACTCCTTCATCTACAGGTAATGGCAGGGAAAAGTGCCCATCACTGGTATCACTGTCAGTATCCGCGTATTCCCCTTGGATCACAAACTCTTTCGTCAGTTCTGGCTCTTTGTTGGTATTTTCACTTGGCGTTTCTTGTTTCTCATTAGGATCGCCCCCTGCTTTCCCGCCCCCTCCAAACTTGGCCAGAATTGCCTCTCGTGCCTCCTTGTTTATCTTGTCTCCATGATATTGCTGCCACATGCGTTGACCTTGTGGCGTGTCAGGATATTCGTATGTATACGAATTGCGCATTATATAGTCCTCAATGAACTTGTTGGTGCTGGGTAGGGGTGATTCATGGAAAAAGTTACGAATCACCCCAACTGCCATTGTCTTGTGGGCACCCCGTGTAACACGAGTAGGAGGTGTAGCCACGGTCATTTATGACGACGAAGCTCAGTTGCACAACCGGGGAGAAGTGGGCGTGTGTTGGATGGTTGAAGGCAATCTTACTGAGTAATTAGCAGAATCTGTGGTAGTTCACCAAGCGAGTTTATTTTCCAATTAGGAGGATAATGTTGGTTTCGTATTGGCGTTAATTGGTCGCTTAAATAGGTTGTGACGTGTCGGCCGTTTCTCGTGTGTGTTTGGCCCCAAGTTTCGACTGGGTTGGAAAGTGGAATTGATCGTCCTGATATAGAGCGAATAAAGTTTCACCAGTGTCATATTATTCCGCCTTTTGAAAAGATATACACCACTGTGGAAGCTTAAATTTAAGCCCTGCACAAGCGACAAAGCACATGAAATATCATTTATAGCCATCAAGATAGCACTTTTGATATCACTCAAAGATAAACCTTACAACAATCATTGATTCAACCAAACATAATCCCTCGTCTTCTTTTTTCCAAATTTTCACTTGTTCTAATAAGGTACCTCTAGGCTGTATGAACGTCAATTTGAGTTAAACATAAAGTTTTACAACCTAATTGGACATGGGAAAAGTATGACCTTAAACAAACAAACAACGCACGCAGTCATACTTCGGAGAGGGGTGCCTGTATAGAAACAAGTAGCGTTCCACAAACAGCTGAAAAATGTGGAAATAGCGTGGGTAATTATTAATAAAATCTCTCATATTTGATGTTGTGAAACATTGATGAGGTTGTTTATAGTGCCACTCTTCTTTGTTAAGAATTTCCCTCTCCACCTTCATAACCTTATCCATTTCAACGTTTAAACAAGTGGCTGCACGTTGGGGGTTTTATGTAAATTCGGAAAACATGACAAGATGATCTTTTCCGTGGTGGGAGACCAAAAATTTCATATCAGTAGCATCAAGTTTTATTGTTATGTAAAAAGGCATTGTGTTTTATCTCTTATAATAAAGCCGTGTAATCATGAGCCTGGGTGCAATCAAGGAATATTTCTGGACACATGTAACTGTTACATCGACTTATAGAGAAGAAATGCTCAATCAGATCTATTCAATCAATACCTGCCAGTAAATCAATTGTAGCAGACTATTGTATTTCTTGCCAATTAGACGGACGGTGTTATTAGCAAGATGTACATCGAAAGCTAAGTATATTATGAGCATCAGCGGTTTAAAGAGCCAAGATCTTGTAGCTACAATGGGCAATTATTGCTGAACATAGATCATTAGTTATATGAGAAGAAGAAATATAGCAGACTCGTCAATCCTGGGTTTCAAAGCGAATATCACCTGGGATATAGACATCCCTAGCATTAATGGTACTGGAAATATACGGCTGAAACCATTGAACATAGATGTTCTTAAAAAAGTTTCCAGAATCGAAAGGTCGAGTTTTGTACTCCTTAGACAAGCGCTTGTTACGAAGATATTCATGGGTGCTCTCACCCCTTGCAGCTACCCATATGTGGAACCCACATAGAGCAGTAGGGTATCCTGCACCAAAAAAACCCAGAAAAGCCATAACCAAAGGCATCGGAGCAGATTTCAGGGATTGCGATATTGGAAGACCATTTTCCCGATGATAGAGAACAACATGGGCTACACTGCATCCCATGATATACAGCCCACAGACAGCAGCAGTCAGAACGAATGATACAAAGTAACGATAGTTCTTTCTCCCGACGCAGTTATTGAGCCAAATACAATGGTGATCATGAAAGTCAACACAGTTGTCACAATCACTACAATGCGATGCACGTGGAGGTCTCCATATACGGCAAGTAGCGCAGTACTTCATATAAACAAGAATCTCGTCAGATTGACTTGCAGTTAAACATGGAACTCCAGGCTCAATTGTGTACTCATATGGAATATCAGAATCAGCCAAATGAATATTCCGAGGCAAGACTCCTGGATCTGAGAAACTAGCTCTCAAGAAAGACGACAGGCACAAGAGGAATAGATATGCAAAGGTAGCTGGGATTGCTGGAGACACGTGATTCCATAACCAGGGTGCTACAAAGCCATAATAAAGACCTGCTTCAACAAGAATAACAACGAGAACAAGGATGTTCATTGGTCTCTGACGACTGGAAACTAACCGACCTCCAGCCAGAAACACATTGTTGCCCAAATGAGCCTGATAATTCCGTTTAGGAGCAGAAGATGGGGATTGAAGCAAAAACCAGGAAAGAGTATCGTGAGATTTCCGAGTCCATGTCCTTGTCTTCACTTTCGGTGCTTGGCGGTGGGTTCTCATGGCCAGAGTAGAGGAGGAAGTTGGGGCAGCAGTAGAGGGACGAGCAAGTGAGCTCGAGTCCATTAAACTAAAAGAGTTGGCTTGCTCATAGTTCAAATGATCAGGTGTATCGGAATTTTCAAAGCGCTTCAGCTTCAGCGTTTTGGGGAAATCAATAGGGGGACCG
The DNA here is from genome assembly GCA_900519005.1 of Yarrowia phangngaensis. Classification (NCBI taxonomy): domain Eukaryota; kingdom Fungi; phylum Ascomycota; class Dipodascomycetes; order Dipodascales; genus Yarrowia; species Yarrowia phangngaensis. The sequence continues at coordinate 2,182,355 of ULGR01000002.1, read as the reverse complement.
GGGGATGCAGCTGCAACTTCAGTTCGACCAGGGTTTGCAGTCGAGATTTCCCTATCAGGAACATCAAAATCGACTACTGTGGTTTGATCCGCATCCCCAGCAGAATCTTCTCTGAGAAAATCACTCAAACCAATATTCATGGCAAATTTTTCCAGCAAAATAAAACAAGCCAAACAATTTCCAGCAATCAGACAGTGTATTATTCAACGGATGTAATTAGCCAAAAGGAATTCTCTAAGTTTTCATGCGAGAAATTCACTCAAGGGGTAACTCGAAGGTGGCAATATTGCTCTAGCTAGACTGCAGGTAAAAAGATGAAACAGTACCTGTCTAACTCTGGCGAGTAGGGTTTAAGACCAGGTGACCTTTTTACCTTGGCCGGGGGTATTTCCTAACGAGCTGCTAAGTTCACAAATTGTGAATCCTTGTTTATGATCCGCCCTTAACTTTACTTCAGCTGTGTTTGAGCTTAAGACCAATCATAACCTTATTCGAGTTTAGGTTATTACCTGTTTATGATTAGTTCAAGGACGCAAATAAAGTGGCAATGAAAATAAGTCTAGTTAATAGTTGAATTAAATTGGGGAGTCTTTGGGTATTTTTCGTCATTTATTTCCAATATTGCTTCTGTACGAAGTTTGTTTTAAACTACACTTACTTCTGAGGCGGGTCTGCTGTTAGCTGGAACCAAGACATTTCAACAGCTTCGAGATGTTCAATATCAAGCATCTGGAAACTATTCTAGAACGAAATAGTGTTTTTTTTTGTCGGATACAAAGATTTTTGTCTGTATAGGTCCTTCGAATGGAAGTCATCCCCACTTCTGTTCAATCCCAACATCCTGTTCACCATTTACCATTCCTCCCATTATAGATGATAAAGCAAGCCCAATTAAGAAGCGTTAAATTATAATTCAGTCTTTTATCAAGCAAATATCAGATACCCCACCTGAGCTCGCGAGATAGTCAATCGCAGTAAGTATCTATTAATCTACTTGAAGTACATAATGCTGAATTCCACGGATCAAGGCTGTGTTTCTCTAGGTAGATACGCAAATTGCTCCTCACTATTTTAAATGTATTTATCAATCTGTTTAAATTTAAACCGGATCTTGATTCATACCCAGATTTATTCAATCATCCGTTTCGTTTCAAATCTAAGTTTCTGGCAGAGTACTTGCATTCTACTTAATTAGCAATCAGGTCGTTTTGGTAGATTTTTTTTTCTATTTGGGCAATCAATTCAACTGTGAAACTAAGTTGAATCGTCGCGCGACGACAAGGCATGAAGATGTACATGTTTTTCATCCAGTCTGCCCTGATAAATGCAATTCAATACTATTATCTTGAGATCATAGTTTTAATTCCAACAAGAGAAAATCTTGGTACACAAACACCTACTTGGTCAGCTAGAAGTGAGCAATGAAAAACTGAAAAAAGCAATAAGGGAGGAAAGCAACACCCAAAGCGATTCAACTTAGAACTACCAAAATGTGTAAAACATCCCTGAAGTTTACCCAGTGTAAAACATGCAATTGTTCAATATCCTTATCCTCGTTCCTAATCAAGAAGTCAAACCTTAAAATAGAGTTTGAAGCATGGGTCAAGTCATGCACAGATGATGAACTTAATTTTGAAGAGAGAAGAGCGGATTGGTTACATCACGCCATAATGGTCTAGATCACCTCCCAAGCTCCATTTGCCAACTAAAACTTGGCAAGATGTTGTGGCATTACGATTTTGTCGTTTCATAATTGTTTGTTAATTCATAGTTGTCCCAAGGCCCTATATTTCTAATGACTAATTCTTGAAAGCACAGATGGTAACATTGAGTAACTGCAAACGCCAAGAAGGTGGTTGGTGCAAGCAAGCAGTGAATATGTACTTCCAGTGCATCGCCTCTCTGGGCACTTGCCAGAATTGCATCACTCACTACAATAATTGTAGATGAGAATTATATAAAACACCCGCACCACATATCATAGTCTTCCATGCGGTACTTTTTGCATTCTTGAGTGAATAATAATACACCATTACGTAACTATACAACTCAAAATAACTGACCCCCTCACTTCATTCAAACAAAGAAATGCCTTTTTCTCTAAACAGAGCTTAACCATGGTATAGTTCTTCCATATCGGGACAATAGACTGAAACTAGACACGTGTGCAACACTGACAGGCTACTTTTTTTATCCTGCAGTTAACCATTAAAGAATGGAAAACCAGACTTGTAACAAACAGCTTCAATATTATTGACCACCTTCCTCGTGATCGGAATTTATTCACGTTAATGTTCACGTGACTGGGAAGGCAGCACATCTTGATTCGTCTTGTTTTACAATCGTGTTCTACGGGGGGGGGGTTCAAAAAAAAGGCGGTTAATCTGGAAGCTTAAGCGAAGCATTTGTTTTTTTCTGGAAGCTATGCAGGCAGGATTAGTAACCAGGAACCAAAAGTGTAACCTAGCAATTTTTGCATTTTGCATCATCAATTAATGAGACCTGCAGACCTGCACTACCTTACATGCAAAATTTTCGTAGAGAGGTGTATATGGTTCTACAAAGTTATAATTGAATGATCTCCCGAAAAGTTGAATCCTTGTACTTGTTTGTCAGTGTATCATATCTAACTTTATAGAGCCTAAACAAACAAAGGAAACAACCAGAAGCCTACACGCCTCAGCCTTGCTGAATGACGAAAAGTAAAAAGTGACAAACAAAACAAAAAACAAAAACAAAAGGAGCACATTTGGAAAAAAAAAGCATGGTGCACAAAGGGTGACAGTTTTGTCAACTCCATTTAGGCTGGCTTCAAAAGCTAATGCAGATTCCCCTCACTGTTTCTGGGGTTTGTGGGTATTGGTTAAGGTTAAGGTGTCTTATGTCAACAACCATCAAAGCTTGAACTGTGAGATCGGGGTGGTAAGCTCCCCCACAACCCTAGCCCCACAGTATTCTTCGCCACACCACCAGGAATTGAAAACAAGTGCTTGCGGGTCCACCAACACTATGATTAAGCCAGCCATGACCACTCCCATGCGCTCAGTGCTATGGGGTCGGCTCCTCATGCCCCAAAATCGAATTGCCAAACCATCACTTTTTACACCTATGTTAACTAGATCTATGTCAACTTCTCAGAATGCATTGATTTCCAACACAGTTTTAGGTGCCAGACGCTCAATTCTCTTCGTATACCCTACCTTAAGGTTTCAACAAGTGAATGCCAACAGATTTCACTCTTTTGGACCTCGCCTAGGTCAAATTCCGGAGTCAGCTGCACCAGGAAGAGTTAGGCTACTGAAATCCACTCGAAAGATTCTACTAGCTGTGTTAATATCATATGGAGTTATTTTGGGTGCGGCTGCAACCATTTTGATCTCAACATATACGTGGCTTGAACTGCAACAACCGTTCCCTCTGCTAGGATGGAACTTAACCCAGGTATACAAAGTTCGAGAAGGATTGTTGTATGAGCTGTTTTTGGAGGATTACGTGGAAGCAAAGAAGATATATGCACAAGTGTTGGACTCGTTATCTCGTGATGTGTCCGGAAACCTCATTGATATCTCTGCAAAATCGTTTGATTGGCGGTCGTCATACTCAGCCTTGCTTTGTAGGTATGCCGACATGTGCAAAGTAACTGGCGACCTTCCAGAATGTAAACAGGCATGCATAGGTGCTATCACAATTGACCAAGGTAGTCTCACACAGAAATCTAAAGCTTTAACTAATTTGGCAGAGCTGGCAGAAATGGATGGTGATCATCAGGAGGCCGAGAAGTTGTTAAAACGGGCTTGTGCTTATGGAAAAGAGACCGTAATTAAGGACGCGGATAACTTGACATACCGGGTGGCCCTTCATACCGAAGACATGACTCCTGGTTCCCCAGAATCTCTGGATGCAGCTATCCATCTCGGGGTGCTGTATGCTAAACAAGGCGAGTACAACAAGGCCCTACCAATTCTTGTGTCTAGTCTTAGAGCTGTAAAGAGCTCTTTACGTCAGCAGCGTGGTGCCGTTCTCAGTCGACCTTTGGAGGCCAATCCATTGGACTGCAAGCTCCATCAGTCTTCTTTGTTGTCAATCTACATCTCCGAAGTGCTATGGGCATGTGGAAAACGTTCTGAGGCTGTCAGATGGGCACAAAAGGGATATAATGAGGGATATGTTTATCACCGATCGAATGTGGAGGCTGCCAAATCCACTCAGTTGGCTTTGATGACTCTTGTGAAGATGGAAAAGGCGTTGGGTCATGAGAAAGAAGTAACCAAGTACGAGGCGTTGCTGGAGAAGATTGAGGTACCTGTGAGAAATGTCACCAGTCTTGATTGGTTCAAGAGCGCCCTTCTTTGAGCACCGAATGGGGTAATTTGAGAAACACTAAAAAACCACAACCAAAAAAAGAAAAATCAAAACTAAGCTAATTGAACAACTGAATACATTTTGGATGCATGACATTAGGTGTCCAAGTAGTAATAAAATCGCTTCCATAATCAACCTTGCAAATGATCAACCTATCACAAAGTATTCATTTGAATGATGTGCGGACTCGATCTAGCCTCAAAGTAAATTCCTAGTCGCTTGGCGGTCAATAGATCAATTTCAATTCATATGTACAATATATATTTACCAGGAGGCCTTTCGGACACCAGGAAGCTCTCCATTCAGGGCCTTGTTTCGGAAAGCAGTCTATGTTAGTAACGCAAGCGAAAATTATTTCCCATCAACTAATTCCTATAAGTTTCCTCGTGGTGTATGTTACTCTCAATACTCACTCGACACAGCTTAAACTCCTTGATGATACCCTTACCTCGGCCAGTCTCAACACATCGGGGCTTAGCAGCATGAATATTCGAGAAAACAGGCATGGAAGTCAGCTGGAGATGAGCCTGAATTCGTCGCTTCATGGGGAGGGTGGTGTTCTGTGAAATGGCCTTAAGAGCACGTCGGTTGATCTCCTGATTGGCCGAAACATGACGAATGGCGTTATCCTTGAGCACCTTTGCGTCGATGAAACAAGAGGGCGTCTTGAACTTTGGCAGCTTCATTTTGTTTTAGGTGATAACCAGATGTTGATTCGAAATGTTAAAAATCGAAAATAGGGTTCGAATGACTAAGCAGATGGGAATAATACAGCGTACCAAAACAAAAGAAATATAAATAAAAACGAGTAAAAAGGAATTAAAGAAAACAGTAGTTGAGAATACCAATTATTTGGTCTGGTTTGAATCTGATAGAGCATGCTTATCTAATGGTCAATGTGTCCAGTCTATCAAACGAGAAGAAGATATCTCTCTTTTGTTGTAGAGAATGAAAAAATTGATTATTGAGAGTCTCCTGTATCACACAGATTACGGTAGCTACATAAATCTATAATTCTCCATTCATAGTTAGTGGCCACAATGGTTATAATTGCAGAGCACGTGACTGCACAACCAGGAATGAGTTACCGCCCAAAGAATAACACTGATCTGATACCAGTACTCTGTCTATTGATTAAACCAGCCATCCTTTATATTTTGACACCTGATTTGTGTTTAATTGGTCAATTTCAAAAGCCTCACCATCTGAGGTTTCTATATTACAAAAGTATAATATTAAGTTCAATGATTTCAGACTTATTACCCTACCTTCAATTATGTAGGCAAAAATTTCGTCGATATTAATTGTAATATGAGGTCACTCTTCAATCGAAGCATAAATCCGGGAATGTTCCCTATATATGTACCATTTCTACAGTAGTAGGTCGCCTGGCTGCATTTGTAGTACCTCAATTCACCCATACATTGAGTCGCTGAAAAAAGATCAACATGAAACTGCCCCTTATGGACTTGAGACATTCTGGGGGCATGGAAACTTTCAACTGGACCAAAAATAGTTTCACTATGATGCCTTAGGTCAGGTTCTGATTTTACCAAATAATATAATACTAATAACCCCCAAACCCATTTCACATGCATCAATACAGATAAGAGGTTACCCTGCTTGATACGGAAGACAAAGGACCAAACATGAACTAGTACAAGGGAATGAAAATGGGTCATTGTTACGTAAGAGACTCGTATATCCATACATTTCTGACATCTACCATGTTGAAAAACTCTAGTATTATTCCCAAATTGGTGGCATATATTTTCTACGTTTTTTTTACGTTTTTTTTTCTATTTATCACTTAAACGAATATTTCAGTTTTACCTTCTCGTAACCGCCTTAACTCTCCATTGAACAACACTGGTAAAGCACCACTCACGCTTTTTTCCAGCGACTATCATGCCGTCACTAATCCGAACTGCGGCCCACAGGGGCATTCAAATGTCGGGAAATAATGGTCTAGTTGCGTCTAGCACTTGGATCAAGCCCACTTCCTACTTCAACTCCCCTCTAACCACGTCACGGTTTCACACCCAGGCCCCGCAGTTCCATTATCCTGTATCTTCCACTATTTACAGTAACATTCCTCGGCCGCGTCGACGTCTACTTGTGAACCCAGTGCCCTCTATCAAGAGGGGACTGTGTTACATCAACTCATCCAAGCGACGTCCCACCATTGCAGGTTCCAAGGGTAAGCTACTGATTGGAGCCCGTAAAGTCGGAAGCGGAATTAAAGTCACCCAAAGATACGCGTCTAGTGGCACTCGAGGCTCTGCCAAGGCCATTCTTAGCATGTCACAGCGAAAGTACTTTACCTGGTGGTTTGTTCCAGCCATTTCCATTGTACTGTGGGGAATCTACCAGAGCCGACGTAACAACGTTAAGGATGAGTACGATGAGGAAGGAAATCTCATCAAGAGAGCCCCTATCCGTCCTTCTGGACCTTGGCAAATCGCTGTCTACTCCACTTTGCCTTTGAGAGCTCTGTCACGATGGTGGGGTAACTTTAACGACATCACTCTGCCTGTATGGATGCGGGATCCTGGCTACCGATTCTACTCGTTTGTGTTTGGCGCTAACCTTGACGAGGTTGCTGAAGATGATCTCAGAGTGTACAGAAACCTCGGCGAGTTCTTCTACCGTGAACTTAAGGAAGGTGCCCGTCCTATAGATCCAGATGCCGATATAGTGTGTCCTGCTGATGGAAAGGTGCTGCATTTGGGTGCCATTAATGCTCGCGGTGAAGTGGAGCAAGTCAAGGGTGTCACGTATTCACTGGAGGCGCTTCTTGGCCCTCCCACTCCATCCAACGATGGCACAAAGTCCTCTACTGTATCTCTGGCTGCCCCCACCTCAGAGATCGATCTCCCAGCTAACCAAGAGGAAAAGGATCGTGAGTTTGCTAACGTCAACGGTATTTCCTACACTTTGGACGACTTCATGGGTGGCAAGGCTGCCTCTGACACCACTTTCAAACAGGATGGAGATGCCACGGTTTCATCTGAAGCTTCCGACACTGCAGCTGTTGCGCAAGTAGGCAAGGAATTGCTCCAGGCCAAGTTTGCCAAAAGCAGCGATAAGGAGCTGTTCTTTGCGGTTATCTATCTCGCACCTGGAGACTACCACCGATTCCACTCTCCCGTCAACTGGGTAGCCGAAATCCGACGTCACTTTGTTGGCGAGTTGTACTCTGTCGCCCCCTACTTCCAGAAAAAGCTCGGTAACCTCTTCGTTCTTAATGAGCGTGTAGCTTTGCTGGGAAAGTGGAAGTACGGGTTTTTCAGCATGACCCCGGTAGGTGCTACCAATGTGGGATCAATTAAGATCCACTTTGACAAGGACCTTAGAACCAACACTGTCTATGAGCATCAACCTGAGCCTACTGACTCTAAGGAGGATATTCGACAACAGGAGAAAATGAAGAAGAAGCGAATGCAGAAGAATACCTGTTACGAAGCTACATATGGAAAGGCTTCTAAACTACTTGGAGGATATCCTTTGGTTAAAGGTGACCAAATGGGTGGGTTCAATTTGGGATCCACTGTGGTGTTAGTGTTCGAGGCTCCTACCAATTTCAAGTTCACCATCCAAGCTGGTCAGGTTGTACGAGTGGGACAGAAGATTGGTGAGGTCACCAAAGATTAGTCAGTAGTATAGCTGATACATAATAGAATGCATTTCCCGGATCTACCAGATTTTATTACTATATGTAGTCATAATCTTATAAGTTATGCATTGCAGTACAGTACATGGCATGACCACTTGTTGGCTGCTTCGAACATTCCAACGAGCTAATTGGTGTTTAAGTTAAGATGCAGGTAAGTTTGGTTTTTTGTTTGTCTCACATCCCCAAAGGGTATTTTTGATGCCAGGCGGCTATTCAATTCAGTCTTGATCAAAGCAGCCAGAAAACGAGTATAGAAACTCAAACCAACGATTATCACGTTGCAACAAGAATAGAGCTCTACATTGATCTCACCATGCCACATGGAGCCAAGTTGCAAAAACTCTAGCTTAAATTTGTTAGTTTATCTGTGCTTCGTAATTTCGTTTTCTTTCTTTTTCTTTTTTTCTTTTTTAAAAAGAAAATTATTTTTAGGTGATGTTTGAAGTCTAGCGATAGAATTTTTACTGCGCTGTTTCCCTCATCACCAATTGTTCGGTTCTTGAGAGTCATCGGATGCAACTATTATGTATATACGTACAGATAAATTAAGCTAAGATGCCATTTTCGCCCTGGCAGCTCTAAGTAATAGTTTGAGCTTTTCAACACATACTGGAGGCAGGAAAACAGCTTGTGAAGGGTCAATGCTGCTATAATGGGCTATCAACAAACGCAAGTTCCACATATCATCAAACAGCCGAGGATTATTGGCTATTAGCTCCATCGTATACTGCATATCAGCGAGCAGAGGTGCCACGCTCCTGACATGACGGCAGGAACTCGGTTGTTTTGAAGACAGCGCGATATCACGGTTGGCTGATTTCTGAAACACATGAAGTTTCAATAGCTTGCCACTGAGGGTGTCATCATTGGTTTCATAATGATCACTATCGCATTGAAGAGAGATACCTGCTGGTGCGTAACTCATTTCATCTACCACGTGCTTGATGTAGATGGTTTGAGTCTTTTTGAATGATTCAAGATACACTGGACTTTCTTGGAAATCAATGTGCACAGGAAGAACATGGGGTGCAGTTATTGATAGAGACCTGATCGTGTCCAATTCCGGAAGAAGACAGGGTGCCTTACATACAATGGAGGGGCCATTTTTCAAAGTCACTGTGACCGACTCAGAACAGCTTTGTCCATTAGCAACATTACGAACGATCAAACATCGTGGTTCAGCTGCCAGCACCCAGAAATGCCTCAAAGCTTGCAGATGACTTCGATTGTCTTGCATCGACGATGGGAACAGTGGATAGAATGCGATCAACAGGGCAGCAATGGCAAGGTTGGAACGAGAAAATGCAAATTGACCTCCTCCCAAAAACAGAGTACCCATAGCAAGATGAGTTGCCATATAACTTCCATAGGGAACCTCTGATCCAACTCTTCCATGCAATATTCGGAGACGTCGGAACGTGTCTAAGTCACCTGTACCTACCATGACAATGGCCAGCGACAAGGCTAAACAGTCCTGGGCATTGATCACACCAAGTTGAGTTAGTTTTTGATCGTGAGTTTCGGAGGGAAGAGCTGCCAGACGCATAAACTCGTCTAAGAAATGCAAAAGGGTTGACTTAGCGTTCTCATTACTTGTAGAAGCATGCTTCAACGCGAGCGCGAAGCAATTTCCTGCAATGATATTAATATAAGTCAGCATATCGGAATTGAGCTTACTGATTGAACCCAGACTGTACTTGGAGCGCAGGCAATTAGGAATTTGTGACTCAACCCATGCAATGGTCATTCCAATGTGATCCCACATAATCACATTGGCCGCAAGAGCTCGTAGAATTAATAGGTCAGGTCGAACATATTCAAGCATGGGCTCCGAATCAGGTGGTGCCAGTTTTGATGCAATGCCATGGTTGTTGCTTTTCATGAATATGAGCATAAGGGCAAAGATTGCACCTGATGTAGGGCAATCAAGGTGACTAGGGTTTTGGATGTCTCGTACAGGGATAGCCAGAGACAACAGTTTGGAGGTATTTGTTCCTTTTCCAAAATCTTCACCTTCGCCAATATTAATTAAGCCTAACGATATACCTGCACCAAGTCGATATCCTTCGTTGAGGATGTTATCTCCATCAGGGGCGTCTCTGCCTATTTCTCCAGACAACATTTCACTCATTCGTCGGTGTCGCGATCCAAGGTACAGGAACCCAATGCCAATCAAACCTGCAGTCTGCATAGATCCACCCACATTAAGGTCATTTGATCCCACAGGCAACAGGGCTCCAATGTGTACTGACAGCACCTTTGTGAGCTTAGCATCCATAGTTCCCATAAGACTTACAGACATTCCCAAAAGTAGACCAATACTTGTAAGCGTATGTTTTGGACCGAGATAATTGAATATATGCCATTCCTCAACTTTTTTTAGGTGTCCATTGAGACCGAGTCCGAGCAAAAAGCCAGCATGTTGTGCATTGAGCTGTTCGGGGCGGTTGAACACGACCCAATTGCCACTTATGTCACGGGCACCTCGAGAAACACTCAAGCCGGAGGATACACCATTGTGGAAGTATCCCCAAGCAGTGCTGTCATCTGCCAATAGAGATTTATCGAATGGAACTGTCACGTTCTCAGGACGCAACAAGACATTGAAGTTGAGCTTAGGGATGGGGAATCGCTCAGTAGTGAGGGGAATACGCGCAGAGAAGAAAAGGGAGCTTCGTCCCAGTGGCACAGTGAAAGTTCGCATGGCAATCATTTTGGCAACCTCCTTTTTCAACTCCACTGCATCATGCTCATTGCAATCAGGAGGGATTATGAGAGTGGTGGTTTGGACCTTAGATGTTTGCAACAACTTGGAGGCTTCGTAGAACCGTCTATCACTACTAAAGACCTGCCGGGCCACTGCCACACGGTCAGCCTCCACTTGGTCATCCCAAGCACTTGTAGATTCGGGGTTGTTCAACGATGCCAGAATACTCTGTATTTCACGACCTCCACCTGAGCTACCAGAAGTCTGAGTCTTGAGATTAGTGTGTTCACCACCCTGAGCCAATTGCGCAAGATCTTCTCGATCAATAATTTCAAGGAACACAGGGTTGCTAGAAACCGGGTTTTCGGATCTACACTGGTGAACGACGTTGAGGATGGGGATGGCAACTCCTTCAGGAAACCGGGCAAGCATTTCGCTTGTTAGGCCTTCTTTAATCAGAAGATGAACAAAGTCTTCGGCAGGAGGATTCATGGAGAAGAGCTCAAATGCCTTTATTGCAACTTGCGTTCGGGGGGTAAGTTCTCTGTCTACTGAGTCTTCACCACCAACGAGAGTAGAGAGGCAAACATAATTGGTGTCAACCTTGTAGCAGAGAGCTGCGAGAGAAGCTAGAATATTAGGAGCTTCTGCTATAGGGGGTACAAATTTTTGTTCTGAGTTAGTATGATGTTTTTTTTGGGTACTCAAAGAACAATACTCACCACTGTGTGTAGCTTTTACCCCATAATATAGGCACCAAGATTCAGGCCAATTAAGTAGGGTCACCAGATTTCTCATAACTTTACCAAGCCACTTAACATCACCTTCAAGAATGATGTCTAGTTTTCGGTCTTCCCGAAAGATATGCAGTGCCAGCGCCAAATATGTGACCCGTTCAAGGCTCGAATCAATGGGAAGTTGTTGAATAAGTTGACGAGAAAGTATGATTGTGCTATTCGGGAGCCCCCATTTTGTCTGGGACTCTGATTGCGCAACCCAGTTCCATACAGAACTCTCAAAAGTGATTTTTGATGAACTGTCATCGCTCTCAGGCTCAGAGGTAGAGAGAGTGGAGAACTCGGAAACAATACTAACAATCACAGTCCAACACGCTTCAAGCTCGTCATTGTTGCAATGTGAGTATGCCAGAGCCCATCTCAATCTAATAACCTCATAGCTTTCGGCATCGAAGAAGATACTGAGTAGATTCAAGCAGCTCTTGATAAGATGGGATTTGGGCTCTAGTACTAACAGACTTTGACACTGTCCATACTGGACACGATCTGTTCCAGTCCACGTTATTCTGGTATTGGCCTCAATGCGAAGATTCAAAGGCACACTAACACCAACGAAGGGATTGAGCAGCAGAAGTCTGCCAGAGATATCTCGAACAAGCAGATGACAACCGTCCACTAATGAGCAGTTGGTACTAGTAATGAGTTCTTCAACTTTGTACTCAATCACATCAACTGGTTGTGGTCGCTCAATTGGTCCAGCTGCCTTCACAAACATATGTACTTGAAGAACATTTGTGTTTCTGTAGAAGATTGCAATGGCTTCTCGATCGAATAAACTCAGCTGCTGAGCAATCACATCTGAAATCTCAGCCGGGGCTGTTTCAATTACCTTCACTTCAGTGAGCATCACGTCTTTTCGTAGTGTGGAAAAATCGTAGTTGGCATACTCGCCGTCATTCCCCGCATCTCCTCCAGAACTCATCCTATCCAGCGAGATTGCCTTTTCACTCTTAGAATATGCAAGTTGGTGCTCTAAGTTAGTGCTGATGTCATTTTCACCAGCTTGGTCTTCATTCCGCACAAAAAACGAACTAGATCTTCGTCTATTTGAGCTGTGCCGGGTGTTACGGGAGTATTTTTTACTATGAGTGAGTTGTCGTGAATGATAGATAACGAATCGGCCTTGTGTAGGATTATGCGTGAGATATAAAGACGAGTTGGACGATCTAGCCACGCTCACCAGACATTCACTGGGAGATATCGCAGAAAGATCTGTTGTGACAACCAACCCAAAATCCATCAGGGGATCAATCAACGTAAGAAACCTGGGACCATTGAGAGATTTTCCATTCCTTAGCGTGTCTCTTTGCAGAATAAGGCCTTTAGAAAACTGTAATGCGTTATTGACTACGAATGGTAGCCAGAGCACTGAGGTGCCACGATATTCATTGTAGATGTGAATGCTGTCTTTGAGAACAATTACCGTAGACACTTGATAATCTTCCATGGGCCCAACACAGTCAAAGCCCATAAACGACGCGTAGATCACCTCCTGGTCGCCAAACTCAAAGGTACGAAATAGCTCTCCGCCTTTAAACCATTTGACCTTGTTGTTTTCTATTGTAAGATCGCCTTGCTTTGAGGTCGAGACCGTTTCGATGTTCCCATCAGAGGATTCACCGAGTTGAAACGTCACCAACTCCAATTCGTGTTGTTCTGCCATTGTGGGTCAGATCAGTCTTAGCAGATACTGCAACATGTAAAGCATGCTTTAAGTTAAGCTTCATATTACTTTGATGGAGTAACAAGGGAAGAGCACAAACACAGACACAACAATATAAAAATAACATACTCATCTTAATTCTCTTTTCTTCTTCCTTACCATTTCACAGTGTTTAAACACAAAACCAGCTCAACTTGATACCTCTTAATACCCTGCACCCAGCTACAAATACTCGCTCAAACTACCTGATACCACTGATGAAGCACATTATCTCTCCCGCAGCCTCGGCCATTACTGTTATGTGCCTAATGGCATCAGTCGCAGACGCCAATACCCAAACCAAACTACAGCAACTCAAGGCTTACTGTGTAAGTGTGATACCAATCCTTTCATAACCCAACCCTTTTGATACCAAACCGTCATTTCATGGAAATAACCAACTGGTGACCATATTAACACAGAACTCCTCAGAGTACAATGAGTGCCACTTGGCAGCAGCAAACAATTTCCACGCATGTGCAACTGATGATGTTGCATGTCGCTGTGCACAACTCTTGGTTCTGTCAGAACAATGTGCACCTCTTTGCCCATCAGTGAGTAACTTTCTTGAATACTCTTATCCCCATTGTCCACACTAACACAGTCTGATGTTTCGAATCATGAGCTTATTCGATCTTTTTGTTCACAATCCAGGATGCTCTCTGCTAATGACGTGCACTCCAATTCCTTGATGGAACTAAAGAAGAAACTTAAAGAGAAGTTCATGGCTAAATTCAAGCCCAAACAGGACGATGACTGTCCCGAGGAAAAAGAAGAGGATCCTTGTCCTGATGATAAGCATGAAGACCATGATGATAATTGCCCGTATAACAATCATGATGATGCCGATGATGACTGTACCAATGATAAACACAAACATCACGATGATGACTGTGATGAGGGTGATCACGACCATGATGATGATGATGAATGCCATGAAGAAGATGACTGGTGTGATGATTGTCACGACGCCTGCGATGATGACTATGACGATGACGATTGTGAATACGATTGCCATGATGATTGTACGGATTCCTACTTCTATGATGGCCGCATCATCCCCTCAAGGTTCCAGAGACGAAGCGTTCTTACATCATCTGAGAATCGACAAATCCGAATTGTTCCTCGAGACACTGCTGAAACCGCAGACAGCCTCTCTCCTGATGCCGAGTCTCTGGGTGAGTGGGACGTTGCCACCGATATCAGCTGGCCATCAATTCCATGGCCATGGAAGAAGCAGCCTTCCGAGACCCCAGAACCCACCGAAGATGATTGTGGCGAGGATGAAGACAAGCACTGGGACGACGAAGATGACTGTGGCGAAGATGACAAGCACTGGGGAGACGTCGAAGATGACTGTGGAGATAATGATGGCAAGGATCAGTGGGATGATGAAGATGACTGCGCCGATGATGATGAAGATAAGAAATCTTGGGGAAAAGAAGACGACTGTGGCGAGGATGATGACAAGAGCAGCTGGAACAACAATGACGATGACTGCGGTGACGATTCCGGTAAGAAACCCTCCAAGTCTTCGAACCCTAAGGTTTCAGATGAGCACTCCTTCAGGGATAAAGTCTCTAATGCCGACGATAGTGAGGACGATGACGACTCTTCTGATGAAGATGCTGACAAACACAACAGTTCTACTGAAGGAAATCGACGACGTCTTCGAAACGCCATCAAGAATGTAGGTGCCAACATCAAGAACGTCACTGGAACTGGTTTTGAGTCTTCGGCTTCTACTCTCAGTCACATGGGTCTTGCGGAGGTTGTTATCGGTCTCACTGCCGCAGCTGGGGTAGGTTTTGCTCTCGTTTAAGACCCTAGAGGGTACAAAATATCTCGTTCTAGTGCGATGAACCCTATAGTTCGTGTGTGTGGATATATAAAATGGCTCAATACCTGCTGTAATTAATAGCTACTACTAATATGTGGGTAGATATAAAAAAAGATGTATGTACAAGTTATTTCTTAATAATGACGAACTTAGTCGTGTCCTTCGTCATCCTCGTCCAATTTGTTGGACTCCTCTTTTCCACCCATTTTGGCTTGTTTTCGGGCCCTCTTGATCTGCTTTCGTCTGTCTGCCTGAATAAGATCTCGTCGCTGGTTAGTAGAAAGGGGCTCCTTGGTAAGTTTTTCAACCGCTTGAGGGAATCGCGAAATCTGCTCGTTTTCCACGGCCATCTGGTAATTCTTTCGCACGGGATGTTTTACCTTGGCATCAAGAGCCCACTGGTCTCGCTGACGAGCCTTTCGAGCGTCTAAGTATTCCTGTTTTCCTTGAGACTTGGTAACTGTCCATGTGTGTAGGCCACCTTCGGGGCCACAGATATTCATGACCACGTGGTTCTTTCGTTTCATTGGCGGTTTGAGGATTCTGGGCCACTTGATTTTATCAGGGATGGTAATATCAGGAGACGTGGATCGCTGGATGATGAGATAACTAAAAGAGGGGATTTCAATATCGGATGATCCAGGACGTCCTCCTCCAGCAAATTTGTTTTTGTTCCGTGTGACATTAGGATCCCATGATGCAGCCAGAGATTTGCCTCGCTTCAGTTGCATGACATACTCAGGTCGCGCTAGCTTTTGTGTGAACGAGCACCATGAGCCTTTGGCTGTGTTTTGTCGTCTTAGTTGACCCTGTTGGAATGGGCATTTTCCATGATGAGTACAAGGAGCAACAATGTGAAGATAAATACGGTCTTCCTCTGGAATAGGTTCTGGGACTACTTCGAACTCAGCGCCTAGCTCTTGCTTTAGTTTTTGGGTTTCGGCGTCATTGTTAGAATGGAGTCTTCTTGTCTTTCCAAATGGAACAGGAACCTTGGCTTCACCAACATCTCCCATTGGTCTGATGAGTACTTCTCTGGCTCTGGCTATTCTTTCGTAACCATTAGGATTTCCTCTGTCAATCAGTACCAGAACTCCAGTGGGGCTTAAAAGATCTACAAGGCGGCTACACAGCATTTCCAGAGTGCAGTCCTCCTGACGAGCCACCAGATCCAGCTGTTGTGAGGCAATGATCAGATCGTATTTGTATGTGTTGTTTTTTGGGAGGCCGGTTTGCAGTCGTGTATTTCGTACCTTATCTCTGAAGTTGTTTTCGCCCTGGTCCTCATGTTTCTGTGTATCGAAAAACTGCTTGGTCAAAATGGTATTGGTTCGAGGTCCTAGAATGACAGCAGTTTTTCTATCAGGGCTCCAGTCTTCATCTTGCGCAAAAATCTCGTTCACTGCTAGCATTCCTGAAGACGTTCCCAATCCAATATCAAGCACAGAATTTGGTTTCCAACCTTCCGGCTGTTTTTGTCGCACCTCCTTGATGACAGCGTAGGCTGCAGCATAATTTTGATGCAAGGTAGCAGCCGCCACAGTGATAGCAGAATCCATAGGCATATCACGACCAGTGATCATTTTGGAAACAAGCTCGTCTGATCCTCCATAGTACTGCGCCACATTTCGTTTGAGAGCGCCAGGGGCGATCTGACGATCCAGAAGTTGCTGAGCCATTGCATCGTTGAAATGCTTGGGCACAGAAAACATTTGTGCCGCTCGTCCGGTGAGAGTATCAGGGTGGTGTCGCTCAGGACGGGGCTCTAGATCAAGATCATCATGCTGGTGCGTTTGGGGGTTGGATTGTTGGAGATTGTTTTTGAGGTTGGCCGTGGAATAGTTGCAAGTCGCACGGGCCAGAAAAAACTTGTTGGCAATCTGCGACGGCGCTCTTGTTCGCAACATGTACACAAGTCTTGTCGAGATTCGGATAATTATTTTTCTGCTCTGAAATTTCTTATGCAGGTGATAACCTACTATCGTGTAGAGTTTGGCCAAGAGGTAATAAAACAACTCTGATTGCACAGTTCACCACTGCACCTACATTAGCAATGTCTGCAACTAAGGGCAAACTTCTATTCTTACACGGATTTACACAGAGCGGATCTTTGTTTGCCAAGAAGACATCAGCCCTGCGAAAAGCCCTACAGAAGCATGGGTACCAATGCTACTACATTGATGCTCCAGTAGAGCTATCGGCTCCGGATCTTCCATTCGACACTTCCAATCTTGATTCGAGCGCAGAAACAGACTGGAAAAGTTGGTGGGTCACCAACCAGAGCATGCCAGAGTACTATAAATTAGACTCTGCATTCTCAGCTGTCAAGGAGGCGATAGAAAAG
This sequence comes from Yarrowia phangngaensis, assembly GCA_900519005.1. Taxonomy (NCBI): domain Eukaryota; kingdom Fungi; phylum Ascomycota; class Dipodascomycetes; order Dipodascales; genus Yarrowia; species Yarrowia phangngaensis. The sequence continues at coordinate 2,164,927 of ULGR01000002.1, read as the reverse complement.
GATGGACCATTTGATGGAGTCATGGGTTTCTCGCAGGGTGCAGCCATGGCTGGTGTTTTGTGCTCACAGATCCACAATCTGCATGAAAAACAACCTCCGGTGAAATATGGTGTGCTTTTCTGTGGCTTCCGTATTGCTCCTGAAATGTACCAGCATTTTTTCGACCCGTCCATCACAACCAAGACCCTGCATGTTTTGGGATCTCTGGACACTGTTGTATCTGAGGAGCGCTCGATGGGTTTATGGGAAGCATGTGATGAGTCTCACAGAACTATGATCAAGCATCCTGGTGGACACTTTGTGCCCAACTCCAAGAACTTTGTTGTTGATATTATCAGTTGGTTGGAGAGTGCAGGAAAGGATGAACAGGAAGAAATCGCTGAAGACGATGGTTGGGACCAGTTTGACGCCATTGGTGGTAGATAATAGAGTATATAGATATGATACAAGTCACTAGATTTCCCCCTTGAGGTTGTTTATTAAGCTCTTGTCTACTTCTGTAACTAATTGATGCTCATATCTCGAGATAGGTAATAGTTGCACAGAATATGGTTGCGTTCGCTCTCATAATATCCCCTCAGGTCTTCTCGGATGGTATCCCACATATCAAGATTATATAGAAACACGTCCACAGGTACCCGATCTTGTTTTTCAGCTTCCAGAAGTTCTGAACCAGCTCCTTCGTGAGTTCGGTTTTTGAGAATAGGTTTGGCTGTAGAGAGAGTAGAACTCTCCTGTTCATATTTTTCTCTATGGTGTGATCTCCTCCATGGCCATTTGATCCTGAAGGGCGGATGTTTGCGAGGATACACTCGAAACTGCACTTGTGAGCAGAACCTCAAATTGGCTCCTGGTCGTTCTTTTGTTTGGTGTGTGAATTCTTGGGGGCTAAAAATAGATTGGACATGATCTGTGGTTTCTTTTCCACCCTTGATACTTGGTCGCAACGGCTGACAGAGTTTTCCTTTTCGATAGCCTAGATCCGGACTCACGCAATCAGCCCTTTCTTCGAGGGTAGACGTCCTATCTCTTTCGTGTGACCCACGGTTATCGAAATGCTTATAGCTACTATCTTCCGACCCACTTGTGATTTCTTTGAGATCTTTGAGAATGCCACTGGGAGATCTTCGGAACTTGTTATAACACTGAAGCGGGCTGGAGTATGACGGAATTGGGGTGGAGAATGTAGCACTCATATGGGAATCTTAGCAACGGTTGGACCTCGTCTGTTAGAGGTATGGTATCATAGAGATAAGTCAAGCAAGTGGTGGGGTAAGTGGAGAAGAATAATTTAAAGTAAAGTCTAGGGATCTCATAAATGGAGAATGCAAAAAATTAACCACTACACTCACAAAGATAAACAGGCACAACTCAAAATGATAATTCGCGGAGTTTTGTTTCAGTTATGACGACTAACCTAACAGTCAATCTTCTCACATTACTATCTTTAGTTCAATGGCTATTATGAACAATTTAGATTAAATACATCTTGAGATCAATTATCGAGGAGATTCGAATCCGCTGTTATGGGTCTGGTCAAACTCGGAATCGTTGAAGCTGTCCTCGCCGCTTCGGGCCTTGAGCCTCTGGTACCGTCGCTTGTATTTCTCGACGTCCTGGACGTGAGTGATAGCCTTCTTTCGAAGATCAGCATTAGCCAGACGAAGTTCATCTCGTTCCTGCTCAATTACCACTAGCGTAGCTCGGGCGTCTCTCAGCTGCAACTCCAGTTCGTGGCTACCGAATTTTTCCTCGTCGTCGTCATCATCGTCATCGTAGTTCATGTTAGTGCCAGCACTCTTGGCACGGATCTGCAATTCCGAAAGCTCGTCCTGCAACTGTGATACTTGATCCTTGCTTCGAGAAAGCTCTTCTCGTGTCTTTCGCAATGCCAAATCGGAGTTTTGCATGTATGACAACGAGTCCTTTTTAGCCTTCTCCATCTCGGCAAGCTTGCTTCGGTGGGTGGTTTCGAGGTTTTCGAGCTCGGTTCGATGGGACTCTAAAGTGGTAGCCAGCTCAGCCTCAAGTTCCTTGAGTCGAAGAGACTGGGTTTGTGACTGTGACAATGCCTGTTCATGGTCCTCGAGCTGGCGTCGGTGCTCAGTCACGTTGCCCTTAAGCTCTTCAAGCTGCTCCAGAAGAATATGGTTCTCTTGCTCAGACTTGAGCAGAGTTTCCCTGAGCTCTTCAACTTGTTTCTGGGCAAGCAAAAGATCAGCTGAAGCCTGCTCAGCTGCCTCCTTGTGCATAATATGTAGCTTTTGGGCGCCGTCTACTTGTTTCTGAAGAGCAACAAACTGGGGATGTTGAGCCAGTCCAGAAGATTCGATACCACTCTCAGACTCACCATTCAAGTCACGAGACTCAGTGGTCTCATCATCATCACCAGAAGAGCCACGCTTGGCCAGAGCAGAACCCGCAAACCCAGCAGCTCCACCAATTAGGGCAGACCCACCCCACATCGCAAGAATCTTATCGATTCCGTTGGTCATGGCGGTTGTAGATTGTTCATTTTGTTCACGAGCATGAGCTCCAAGTTCTCGTTCCTTTTCAAGCTCCTCAGTGGTCATTGCCAGATTTCGCTCCATATCTTCCAGCTGCCGCTTGAGCTGCACCACTTCCTCGTCAGCAGCCACTCGAGCAGTCTTGTGAGTATCCAGATCCTTTTGAAGAACAGAATGTTGTAGTTGAGAGGCAGCCAGAGCAGCACCTGCAGCTTGGAGAGCAGTGACGTGTTCATTTGCAGCTCCACCCACATCTTTCCATTTAGTCTGAGTAGTTGCAAGCTCCTCCTTGAGAGTTTCAAGCTCATACTCCAACTCTGCATTTCGGCTCTTCTCCTGTTTCAGTTGTTGAGTTAGGCTAGCAGGAGATCCAACAGAAGCATCTTCCTGGTCAGCATCAACTTCCTTAGAAATTTCAGCCGGCTTGGCGGTAACCAAAAGGTTATACTTCTTCTGAAGTTCAGCGTACTTGACGGCCAAGTCAGAATCGCCAGACGTGAGAGAAGCGCCAGCAACTGCTCCAGCAGCAGCTCCAGCAGCAGCTCCAGCTCCACCTACAGCAATGTCTCGTGACAAAGGTTCGCCCTCCTCAAGGTGTGCTCGAAGCTGCTGGTTCTCGTCATTGAGAGCCTTGAGTTTCTGGGACGCCTCTTCACTCTGTCGGGCGACATCAGTCTTGACGTTCTGCAGCTCCTGCTTCACGTCAACGAGGGCTTGAACAAGGATATCTCGCTCAGAGAGGGCAGAGCCCTGGTCTCGAGAGTATCGTAAAGATCGTCGTCGCACCTTTTCAATGTCAGCCACAGGGTTCTTGGAAGGGGTAAAACCAGACTGTTGGGCAACAGCGAGCTCGGACTCGTACCAGGAGTTGGTTGCCTTGAGCTGCTCGATGACGTCTTTGACGTCCTCATCAGGATCTGAAGTGGGTACGGGAGGAGGAGTGGAGCTTAAAGTGGAAGGCTCAATCTTGACATCCTGAGACTTTTGGTGGATAGCCATTCCTGCAACACCCGCTGTCACGCCGGCGATTCCAGCAATTCCAGCGACTCCAGCAACGCCAGAAGCAGTTGCATTGGAAACACCAGACGACACTCTTGAGGAAACGTCATCTTGAGATGGAGGAACGCTTTGTGAATACTCAGATTGATCAGTAGGGGTGTCTGAAGAAGAAGGCCAGGCAGCAGGCATCTTGGCAGAAACGGGACTGACACCAGCGTCTTCGTCAGTGTTCACAGAAATAGGTCTTCCGTCATCTGCAGACTCGAATTCCTCCGAGTTGGAGCCGAGATTTGAAACTACGGGTTTGAAGTCGTTGCTATGAATCTCACGATCGTACGAGTCCTGATCTCCAGAAGGGACCATACCAGGAAGTGGAATTGCCCCTGGGACAGGTGGATGAACTCCAGAAGGAGGTGGCGACTGGACAGGGTTCTGAACAGGGTTCTGAGCAGAGTTCTGAGATCCCACGCTGCTGACACTATGGACAGAAGTATCAGCAGCAGCATCACTTGACTTGGCAGGGTACCTGATTCGATTGGTATCAAGAACGTAGACATTGGTATCGTCTTGATCCTGAGACTCACCACCCATCACCAAAACTTTGTGATTAGCACAGGCGGTCATAGAGTGGCCAGATCGGGGAGCGGGAGCAGGTCCCATATTTTCAAAAGTAAACCATCGCTTGGAAGACAGCTTGAGAGCCGACAGAATACCCAAGTCATCACCCTTCGAAGATCGGCCGCCAAAAACGTACATTACGTCATCAACCACAGTTGCTGCATGACCCTCAGACGGTGTGGGGATAAATCCAGAACAGCTGAGTTGGGTCCACAAGTTTGTAACTGGGTCATAGCACCAGGTATCAGAGTACCACAATTGGCCATCTGTACCACCATACATATACAACTTGTCCTGGTAGGTAACAACGGTGTGGTTTGTTCGTGGAGGAGGGGAGTTACCATCAGCAGGCTCAATGGTGGTCCATTGGCACTCAGGAGACCGCAGCTTGGTTAGATCAAAGCATACAAGATCGTCGAAGAAGTAGTCGTCAAGCTGACCTCCAAACACAAACAGCTTGGATCCTATAGTGGACAGGGAATGGCCGTATCGTCCAGCAGGTCGGGGGCCCTGAGGGTTAGCCACGGTCCATTTCAAAGTGGAAGTGTTCAGCAGGTACAGATTGTTATCAGGGGTGTCTGTGTCGGTGACCTTGGTGTCTCCTCCAAACACGATGAACGCGTTTCCAAGCGTGAGGGCAGCGTGGCCAACTCGAGGAGAGGGGCATCCTTCAGTTTCCAGCAGGAATCCTGCCATTGAGTCTGTGTTAGAATAATAATTTCAAAAAGATCAGGCATTTACTCACCAGTTTCAATAACCCAAAGGTCGCCAAAAACATCGGCACCCTTGAGTCCGCCCATCACAAAGATCTCGCCATCTCGAGCGGCCACGTAATTGGAAGCATGGCCATATCGGGGGAAAGGAGAAGCGTTTGTGATCGGCACCTTAGACCAAGGATGGTTGGGTGTGCCTCCAGGAGATGGCATTGCTCCAGAAGCCAGTCCGGGAGATCCAGGCGCCAGCATAGAGCCAGCAGGCCCGTTAAACTTGGGTTGCGTATAGCTTGCTGGAGATCGGCCATCCTGTGGAGTCAGTTGAGGAAAAGGAGATCGGCCGTGGTTCTGGGGAGTGCTGAATCCGTCCAGAGAAGGGGTGGTAGGGTTAGATCCGTATGCTGGAGCATGGGCTGGGGCAGGAGCTTGATTTGGAATTCCAAAAGAGTTCATGCCCTTTTGCACTAGTCCTTGAGCAGCCTGGACAGGTTGAGAGTTCTGGAAACCCTGCTGGGCATTCTGGAACTGTTGCTGAGCAACATTTTGTAGGTGCTGGGGACCTACAAAACTACTTGTAGGTTGTGGCTGTTGTTGCTGTTGTTGGACATTGCTTCCAGCACTAATTGGGGGTTGAGGAGGAGGCGGACCAGACGCAGCTCCTGAATTGGCCCCCATTGAGTCGCGCGATTTTTTGTTCTTCCTTTTGAAGATACTCGACATGTCGTGGGTGTGAGGAAGAGGAGAGTAAGAAGAACGTGCAGGAGTAGGTTTTCTGCAGGTTTGGTAAAGTTAGACGAGCATTGATGTAGTAGCAGCCCTATGGACACAGGCTTTTTGTCAGAGTAAGGTGGAGGAGAAATGCTTAGGAAGAGGGGGCTGGTTCTGTTTATAAATTAACCAGGGATTTTGTGTCAGCTAAGTGCTTGAGTTGGAATCTGACAGGCCAGCTGTACACTGTATTATGGGTCCACAGTGTCAAACTTACTTCGACTGGGTGCAGCCAAGCGACGAACAATTAACAATTGCCGAGACGGGTAAAGAAGGTTTTATTCACAATTGGAAATCGATCTGAGCGGTTTCTAAGATTCCTTAAAACCCTCCTATAGTTGAAATGAATATTTTCGCGTGTAGTAACTGTTGTACTGAAAAACCTTATTAACGAAATGTATCTTGCCTCGTGAACATGTTGCATGTCCTGATGGCATCATGTGCAGATTGTTTGTCATTGTTTTAACTGGCAATGAACGTGTTATCGAGGATATTCGAGTTCGCATTTCGTTTGGTAGTCTTGCAACAAGTAAATCGGACCTTCTGTTTCGTATAAGCCGTTGACGTAATAGATTATGAAGTAGGGGTATATAATAATAACATGTGATAATTTTTTGTATGACTAAAACAATGGACCTAGTTCTGCGGCAAAGCAAGTTCAACCGAAATGAATTTTTCCTCGGCAATATTAGAGTCAACTTGGAGTGAAATTTCAAGCCCTGGAGTTGTAACCTTAACAAGGCGGCTTGACAACGATGTCGTATAGTATTTCACATTTCCCTGGCTGCTGCAGTTGACAAGCATTCATATCACCTCGGTTACGAACGTTATAAACTTTTTCAAAATCTTATTGTGTGAGACTTTTGGCATGAAACTACCTTAACCGTTGTTGGTGAATGAACATAAGAGTTTTTGATCATGGCTGGCTCTTCTTTCCCTTTTCTCACGACGAATAAGCTTATCGTCAGAATACGATTAAAAAAATAAAATAATAAACTATAAAAGCAAATCATAAGATTACCAGTCCATTAGATATGAGATCCATTGTCTCAACTCAGATCTCTGCATCGTCATCCATGTAATATCGAGATTATGATAAAAATTTAAGTGCAATCTCACTTATTCCAGCGATTTCCACATTTCTGATAGTTCAAGTTTCGCGTTGCCCATTCATTAATTAACTATTTAAATGAAGTTTTCGTGTTCGTTTCAACATCCCATTTTAAGTTTGATGCACCTTGGCTTACATGCTCCCACATTAGGCTCCATTGCTAGATCACGGCACGCCCTAAGAACGTCGTTGCCACAACTAGCGGTACAAGTGCTGTTCTGCGCTGAAACGAGAGAGTCCAAGATGTTGGATCCCTCGCTACGTCTTCGGGCAGCCATCATAAACGACAACCTGGCAGTGGTGACTCGTCTGCTGAGGCGATATCCAGACTTGCTAGAGAACATCGACCCCAAAAATGGATGGTCAAGTCTTCACTATGCTGGCTATCATGGGCGTTACTTGATTTGCACATTTTTGGTATCAAAGGGACATGACGCTCAAGAAATCTCTTTGGACTTTGAGCAACGTACTCCACTACACCTTGCAGCGTCTCAGAACCATGAACAAACTGTTCATTTCTTAGCCCAACAACAACAATTTTCTCTTCACAGTGAAGCAAAAGATAACTCATTTATCACTAGTCGCTCAAGGGCAAGCTCCTTGAACTCGACCACGAAACCAACAACAAAATCAGACGCAGATGTATCCCTGGAGAGAGTGCTCAATTGGAAAGATATTAGACATGAAACAGCGCTGTTTGTGGCGGCTACTCGTGGTCACAACCCCTGTGTGCAGCTTTTGCTGGATTTTGGGGCTGATATTGATGTGGCCGATGGAACTGGATGTAGACCTATACACATGGCAGCAGCATATGGACATCTCAAAACAATCAAAACTCTCATTGATCGAGACGCTGACGTCAATACCCCCAACCTTGATGGTTGGACGCCAATCCAGTTCTGTGCTTCAAGAGATATCGAAGACTACTTTCGTGCGCTGGTCGCTGAGAGAACGTCTCGACAACAACAACGGCTGGTCCAACAGAAAGAACGGGAGAAGCTACTGGCATCAAGGGCAGGTTCAATGGACTCAACTATATGCAGTATTAAGCCGTTAACTCCTGTTGTTGATAATGTGGTAGCGTCTTCCTCTGCACCAACTCCCAATACTGCCATTTCAGGTACTTCTCCAAATACAGTCAGTACCGTGATATCATCTCCTTCGCCTAACCCTGTCATTTTTTCGTCTCCTTCTGCCGAGCCTACACAAATATCTTCGCCTTCTGTATCTTCGGAGGCGCTGGATTTGGAACAAAGTAGACTTTCTGCAATTCCCTTCTCTTCTGCGTATAGACCTCGGTCACCCCCCAGCCAAGATTTCGGATTGCATCTACACTTGCATTCATCACGTCGAAGAGGTATGTCCACGGGAAGTTCAGCTCCAAACTCGCGTTCTTCTTCTCCATCCTCCTCACGGCATTCTCTGATCTCCCACCTGGAAGCCGAGGACGCCAGCAGTATCAAAAGCGCCAGTACAGGGGGAAGAGTCCCAAATTTTTCTCGAAAAGGGTCTGTGCCGAAACCATCTTCTGCAAGATCTTCTGTCTCACCCTATACTTCACCGTCCAAACCAGACCGTATTGGTCTAGGGTTTGTTAGCGGAATAGTCAACACCGTGACCAATGTCGTTGACCGATCTCCCACAAAACAACGACGTCCCTCGTTGCCTACGTTTACTCGTCACCAACGAACCAATTCTGGGGGCTCGATGCCGCAGCCATATCTTCGAAGTAACGCTTCCTGCACGCGTCTCCCGTCGTCTACAAGCGTATCAACTCTTGGAAGTATTGTCTCTACTACTTCGTCCGAAGACTCTAGTTCTTGTCATGAAATTCAAAAAGAGCTCAGCAACACCTCTTCCGCTTCCAATGGCCCAGGAACCTTTCGGCGATTGTTCCATTCGCGATCGCAAATTCTCCGCGAGAAATCGGAGGCCTGTTTGTAGTTTTAGTAGTTTATTTATTTGCATTAAGAAGTGTGATCCTGTAGGAACTTGAAACAATCAGGGATGGATCCAAAACAGATACGATAGTGTGTAGGGTTACATATACTGCATGATTTCGATGTCACTTGTTTAACACTGGTTCTTGATTTACAATCATTTTGGCAGTGGTGAAGTATCTTGAGCTTTACGGCTGATGATGATGAGCTACTGGTTGAACTTAAGAAAACGATGTTCTTATAAAAGAATTGTACAGCACTTCTCTGGGCGAATCCCAGGAGCGTTGCAGGTCCGTTATTGCTTCAAGAAGAAAAAAAAATACTCAAAAATGAGCAGTTGAGGACCTCGAAGATTTGACTAAAGCTGTGGAAGACTACCGCAACAATAAACGGATAACAAGTCACTGCTAGCGCTTTCAGGGAGCAATATGAAATGCTTGTTAATATTTGTGGCAGCTGTTTTAGTGAACACATTTCGGATTCTGTGTGCTAATGTAATTCCTGGGTCAATGCACTGTGGTCTTCACTTCATCCCTGTGCGTCGTTTCAAGGTCACCCTTTACCCTCGATCTGTCTCACCAAAGAGTTGTATAATTCTGCATGTTATTGGTATTGTCATAGTGTGACTTCTCTAGTCAAAAGCTAACTTACACTAGTCATTGTTTCATTCATAACTTGCTACCTCTGCAACTGCAATATACTTAAGCCTTGTGTTCCTTGTGCTCTTTATCGTCTCCATAAGCCTTGGTACCATAGTGACCATTGATACAGATGATATCCTGGTGTCGATAGTTCTGGTTCCCAGAGAAGAAGATCTTGAGAATGTCCTTGGTACCTTCGGAATATCGAGCCTGGGCGTCGATACATGTTCCAGAAATATGAGGTGTCATGGCATTTCCTCCACCGTACTTGTTTCGCATAGATCTCCAAGGATGGTCCTTGGGAGCAGGCTGAGGGTACCACACATCACCTCCGTAACCTCGAAGTTTTCCGGTCTTTAGAGCAGCTGCAATATCCTCTGCAACACAAATCGCTCCCCGAGCAGTGTTAACAAGCCAAGCACCATCCTTCATATGGGAAATAAGCTCCTTGTTGAACATACCCTTGGTGGAGGCGTGTAGAGGACAGTTAATTGTAACGACATCACAAAGAGAAAGCATTTCTTCAAGAGACGCAATTCTTCGACATCCAATCTCCTTCTCCACATCGGCAGGCATAGGTTGGTAGTCGTAATATAAAAGTTCTTTAGGGTCAAAGGGCTTGACTCGTTTGAGGACTCGCTGACCAATTCGCCCACCTCCAACGGTGCCAATAACCTTGCCCTCAAGATCGTAGGAATCTTTGGCAACGGCTGCAACGTCCCAGTTACCAGAGACAATCTGCTCATGAGCAGGAACAAAGTTTCGAACAAGCACAAGCATGGTCATGACAACGTGCTCAGCAACAGACTGAACATTGGATCCTGTGACTTCAACAACTGTAATGTTTCGAGCATTGGCAGCATCAAGATCAACATGATCAGATCCAACACCAGCAGTGATACAGATCTTAAGGTTTTTGGCCTTGGCAATTCGCTCTGCGTTGATGTATCCAGGGTGGAAGGGGGTTGTGATGACAATGTCAGCATCAACGATTTCGCGGTCAAGAACGGAATCAGCCCCATCCTTGGAGGAGGTAGTCACAAGAGTGTGACCCTGGGCCTCAAGCCAAGAACGAATTCCAAGTTCGTTCTCGGTACAACCAAGAAGCTTGGGTTCGTCAGTGGCATGGGAACCAGCATCATAAAGAATAAGAAGAACTTTCATTGTGGGTGTGATTGTATTTCAATTGAGGGTTTGTGATTGACAGAAGCTAGTTTGGCCACCCCCTTTATATCTTTTATAGACCCACTTCTTGCTAAACTTACGGGTTTCAGACAGACTCTTCTGTGCGGCTCACTAATTGTTATCCTTTGTATGCATGATACTGTGGGGTCAAACTTTAACAATAATTGAATTTTGGGCGGATCGTTTCAGAAATGGACATGCGGCTTCGAAATGTCTCAGGGGGTTCTCAGACGGCTAATTATTGCTTTAAGCAGTTTCTCTGGTAATTTCCATTGAGATTGTCTTACAAAAAACAGAAAAAATATCTATACTCTTTGGCAGATCTGCTTTTGTCAATCTTAACTTCTGAGAACAATAGAAGTTAATTATGAACTTCGAAAGATCAAAAAACCTGGATTAAAGATATTCTGAACAATTGGTTTCCTAGGTTATCATCTTTCAATTCAGTTGATTTTGGAATACTCAAAGTTCTATTACCACTAAGGCAGTGGCGATTTTGTAACTTGCTATTTGTAAATAAAGTATAGTCTGAACTATACATCACATCTCATACCCTTTCTCGAAAGACTGGTGATTGCTTCATTTCCTCCACAACTCTCTTATTTCTTTACGGAAAGTGTTTTGAAGTTTATTTTAAGTCGTAGCAGGATATCTTGAGCAGGGATTGATCTTGAATGCGCTGAAGACAGAAAGCTGATAGGCGAAACTTAGATTCAATAGTTGATCTTTCGCCCTCGTTTCGGCAAGTCAATTGAATTGACTACAATCGTGCCTTTCCATAAACATGCAAGTTACATTGAATCCAGCTGATTACAAAAAATGAAGCTACCAAAGATATCTTATTTATTACTCAGAATATAATTGACTGTGTTTCATGCCTACTTCCATAATTGGTCAATTTATTCGGTGTAACTGTAATCCTGGAACCTGTTGCCGAAGAATGTGCTCTTTTTTAAAAGACGGAGTATATCACAAATAAGATATAGACAAAAAGCTTCAAGTATGGGGTATTGCTAGATGTGTACTTGCTACGCTGGGTCTACGTTATATTCTTCACATTAAATAAAATAAATAAACTCTACCTGTCTATCTTCTATAAGGAGAGTCTGAATCGTAAGACCGCTCGCTTATGGGAGTGAGCTCGACATTGCCTGGATGAGGTACCCCTTCAAACGGACCTTGAGGGTTCTCAGGAGTGGTAAAGAGACTTTTGGGGTTGTACGCCTCGTCGTGAATAAGACCATAAAGGGTGGTAGTGGATTCCGCGGACTCTACAACATTTTTGGGAGTAGCCATTTCTTCCATGGGGACAATTTTTCGGGGTAGTTTTCGGTTGCTATGAGACCGTTGAAGACGACTGTATGTTCTGGTCAAGTTAACATTGTCGTTATCGTCGTCATAGTACATTTCACTGACAGCGTTAGCTTCTTCTAGAAGACTATCGTAGTATTCATCTTCAGCTTCATCGTCATTGAAAGTGTTTCCTTGAAAGCCGAATTCGTAGTCTTCTTGGCCAAACATATAATCGTCATGACCATAAACAGTCTCGAATCGTGGTTTAGACAAAGAATTGGATCTGAGAGGAGGGGTTTGGAAACTTCCCATTCTAGAGTGGCATGGACTACTTTCCATTATTGACCGAAAAGGACTATCGCATCCTGATTGAGTCAACGATTCTATTTCGGAAAGAGCTTCCTCTACTTCTTGGTAAGCGAAAGCAGTTGCGTCATCAAGGGAGTCAGACAAATCATTGTCAACGGGAGGAAACCTGAATGAATCGCCAGTGATTGGTCGGTGTCTGTTGAAAAGAGGGGTATTAACGAGGTCTGCTTCATTTAGACTATCGTCTCCAGTTGAGACATCCTCTGGGTCGTCAGGGGGGCCATGGTGGTTAACGATAAGTAAGTCAGTTTCAGAATGCATGTAAATTTCTTGATCATGATCATGACTCTTTACAACTTCCGGAAACATCTTTTCAATATCCGACAACGAGCTTCCAACAGAGCAGAAAGAATTACGAGAAATCGGTCTTGAGGTAAATTCCTCAACCCCATCAAGAAAAGCATTTCCACCATACAAATGAGTGTCATCCTCAATTCCACCGTCGTAATCAAACTCATCATACTCGGGCTCCGAATCGCTCAGATCATGTGTGGAGAAACGTTCAGGTTTCTTGTGTAGTCGCACAGATGAGTTTCTTCCAAAATCGTCATCCTCAAAAGAAAATGCAGAATTGGAGTCGTCATCATCTGAAACTATGGGTTGACTAGCCAATTTGAGACTCAAATGTTCAGATTGACCATCAAAAGAAGTATGACCAGTATTACTGGATCGCTGAGAATTCTGACCATTTGAAAATGTGCCACGAGACCGATTTTCAGCAGAAGAAGAACCTTGAGACCCGGCCAAAGGCTCCGTGGGACTCCAGAAATCAGTTCCTCCTGTGTGATCCATGACAATATTCAATCCTACAGCAGATTGCTTCCCTGAAGAATTAGTTCGAGATGGAGAAAACTTGTTAGCAATAACCAAAGGAGACGTAGGACCACTTCCCCATTCACATTTTCTGGTTGCATAAATGACGCCGGTGGTGGGATCACGATTAGAGCTGATGAAGTCTGGAGATACAGGAGTAGGATGAATATGTCCATCATCGAACGTTCCTATAGTAGAATGAACATCTTCAAAAACTCCTCCAGATACCCAACTTTGGGGAGAGCATGTATCACATGGCGGGGGACTCAGTTTATCTTCATCACCTTCATAAACATCTGCGATAATAATCATGTCATCTTTATCTCTTTTGCGGATAAGCTTCAAGGGATTTAAACGTCTCAAATTTAGATTTGGAGACAGAGCGTGTTTTTTTTGATCAATAGAAGCAGAGAATTCAGCTCTTCGAATATCAAACGAGCGTTTTATCTCTGCTGAAAATCTCCGAGGACGGCTTGACGAGTTGAGGTTTGGAGACCCTAAAGAGTTGATAGAAGTGTAAGAATGAGCTTTTACAAAGTTGTTTGCTGAGTTAGAAATGTTTCGGAAATGAGGTTGAAGATACTCACATTTAGTGGTGATTTTCGAGCTCGTAGTACTGGATACACTGCTGGTGTCTTCAGTGACAGCTTTTGTGCCTTCGTTGACATCGGCTGTGTCTTTCTCAGTGTTTCCTGTCTCTGGAATAACACCTATTGCTTCTGAGAGGTCTAGTTCCACCTCTGAAAGTGTCAACGGACTTGATTTTTGCACTTCCTTCTCGTCCACATCATCAATAATCATAGATGAGTACAACTGCGGCCCAGCAGATTGGGTTTTTCTGTGTCCTTTGACCAATTTCTGGTCACGAACGGAACTATTTTTCGCATAAATTTTCAATTTTGGCCTTGATTTACTCTCTTGCTGTATCGTGGCACCAATTGACAGTCCTTTGGTGTTACTGTTTGTACGCTGTAGTGGTTTGCTGTTGCAGGTAGATATCGTTGTCAGGGCCACCGGGGACACATCATTGCTACCTAAAGATTGACTGCGATTGTGCACAAGGCGTTGCATGGCGTTTGAGCGCGTTTCTGTGTTGCTAGCAAAGGTGTCGATGTTGAAATTGTCGTACTTACTTAGAAGTACTTGTGTCATGCAAGGTATATATAGATATGCAAGGTTGCGAAACTCTGTTTCATGGGATCTAGGATTGAATGACAACTGGAGAGGTGTTGAAAAGGCGAAAATTGCGAAAAGATATACGTTATGAATCAATAAAAAAATAAACTGCTTCGTTCAGTTTTTTTGTGTTTTGGCGCTCTCTTCGCTGTGTTCTGTAAAAGGGGCAGGGTACACTTGTCCAGAACTGGTAAAGTATAATCGAAACAGGCAACAGCTATGATGAACATGGTAGTTTGAGATGCTCGGTTTACAAATGGGTGGGGCCCAGGTTACACAGAGAGGATCGACAAGATTAAGACTATAATGATTGCTACAAAATGCTAGACGAACGAGGAATGCCCTGACACCTATTTACCTCATTACAGAGTAGTCCAGCTACAATTTACTGAAAGTTCAGCTAGTCTCAGACCACCATAACGACTTGACAAAGAATTGTAGCAATGGCACATGCTGCTTACCTCGTTTTTGGGATATATGTTCCTTATACAGCAATGATGTAATAAGGGGGAAAATAATAATCAGGGTAGTGCATTTAAAGCTAGATTGCTATAATCACGTTCAATTGGGTGCAGCGTGATGTGAAGTGAAGCTTGGTGTGACGAAGTTCAGTATTATCGAAAACCATCAGTTTGAGCAATCCATGTTTTTGAGCTGGGTTTCACGGAATACTGTTTTGCTACTTTAACTAACCTGACTGTACTTCTACAGTCATAGTTGTAACTATATTCAAGAACATGGCATGGCATTAAGATTATCAACAGTATTTTGTTCATCAGCTTAAATATGGAGTAAGGGGCTCAGTGAACATCACAATACATGAGATAAGCTCCTCTAAAAGGGCAAAAGCACTAAATCTCTCTCCAGTTGTTTTTCTGTAGAATCGATCGTTTTAAATCCAAGATATTGCTAAGTCTGCGATTAAGCAGTAGCAACATTTGTGCTGAATGGCCCAAAACAGATGAGACGTATTAATCATTGCTAACTATGCATAAACAACATTTTAAAGGCGATATAGTAAGTTGTACGGTGATTTCCTAACTGGTTTCCTAATTAAAATCAAACTGTAATGAGCTTGATATAAAACACGACCTTTCAATATACATTGACGTATAGGTAGGAATAGTCGCAGCACACAAGGGGTGAAAACGTTTGTGCAAGAGCTCGCCTTCGCCACACAGTGGCTGAAGAACTGCTACATCCAAATATCTTTCTAAAATAAATGGTGAAGTGCCATGGCTCATAAGTCTAAGCTGAATTAACAACCATACCTTCTACACTCACCCAAGCGTATGCAGACACCACCATTATGAACATTTCCATGCTGCCCTGACCACTATACAGAGCAATGCCATTTCTGTGCACTGGCTGCTTATCAGTCTTTGGAGTCCCTCCTGCATCAGTACTTGCCACGAATGGGGTATCTTCAAGGTTTGAATTACAAATCAATACACCATAGAAGGATCAGGCTGCTGCAATAGAAATCTGGACACACAATATTAATCCGGTTTATGCCTCCTTTACTCATTTGATCAAATCCTTCACGAGTCCATCATGAAACACGTATTATATTATGATCAACTGTGAAGTCAAGAAGCTCTGAGATGGTATTATAAACTTGAATTAGATAGCAACGGCCGCTAAGAAAGCTCCACTTCATCCAGGAGCATCTAAGTACGTACATCCCGTTTCCTGGTTTGTCACTTACTTCTACTTAGGCAACCACTTCGTCTTGTTACAACCACTGCATCTGAATCACAACTCTAACCCCAGGTTTCACTCAACACTTTGAAAAGCAAATTGAGGATAGGGTTGTACGAAGGCTGTGATCAACAAAGGATTAGCATAAAGGTTCCCAATAAGGTTATAAGAACAAGGTTAAGATATAAGGTCATTTTGGTATGCGCAAAGTTTCACCTAAACAAGAATTACATCCGGGGTAGTTACGTCATCAGAAGTCATGTGGTATGAGATCGGCAGCAATGGTTTGAGTCACTGCCTTGAACGAGTGGCGAATATACCCTTGTAATCGGCTGCGTTAAGTCGCCACAGAATGTATGTACACTGATTTGTTGATTTGTTCCTCGCTCAATAGACGAAACATACACACCCCTTTGCTCAACACATTTTTGTTTCCAACTTTCTTGTTTCCTTGTCTAATATAGGTTTACCCCGCACCGTTTGCTTCTAATTGGAAAATCTGGGGTTAAGACATTCAGTTAAGTTAAGAAAGTAAACTGGCTAGGACTATTGGCACAATGATCAATAAATAATGCAATATAATACATGTATATCAGCGGATTTGTCGTGCTCGGAATCGCAAAGCTTCGGCCATGGTTTTCATGTATGGCCAAACGTAGACCGAGGTTAGCATCTTGGAAACCACGTGTAAAGTCAGTAGGGAAAGACGTTGTTTGGGGTTGATGATTTCCGAGTTGGGCAGGTTTTCAATAGCCAGTAGGGCTAGATCCACAGACCCATCTTTATCCTTGACCGACTCACAAACTCGGTAGAGGATCTTGGACATTCGGATCCACAGCTGGGCTTCTCCTTCAGTCCACATGGTTTTTGGTTTTAGTTCAAGGCGTCTGCAGAACTCAGAAACCACAAGGCCACAGTCGAAAATCGCCATGAGGGCGTGAATAAATGTCTGCGAAACCAACGTCTCCATTGTCCATCGTACAGAATGTTTTTCCCATAAAGAAATTGAATCTGCAGAGTACGAGGCAGCTTCCAGTAAGCCATGAAAGTCCATAGACATACCGTCATCAATATTACTCAATTCTTGACCCATCAACTGAAAGTTTTTCTTCGCAAATGCTTCCTTCACGGGTTGAAGGTCCACATAAGTTCGAACATGAGCCAAAGAGCTTAGCGGAATGGCATCGCTCATAAGGGGTCCATACTGAGAATTAGGAGACAAAGAAGCCAGAGGAGACATACTCCAGGTTGTTTCCCAGGTTCTCAGGAAACTCTCTATGGGTTTTTTCTGCAAATTGAGCCATGCACGTTGTTTCTCTTCATTTGAACCATGCCAGTTTCTGTTGAAAACTTTTCGACGTTCTGAGATCTCCAACAAAGCACCGTACATGAGTGATAAGAGCGTGAACTGGGGAATTTTGTCAACAAGAGTATGGCCCTGAATCAAACTAGTAAGACATTGACCATAAGAAGGACCTCCAACTGTAGTTTTCAAAGAGCCATCCAACTCTTTACGCTTCACGATATCCCACCATTCAGTAGCACACTGAGAAGACCACAAGGACTCGTCACATGGTGATCCGCAAACGATATCTGAGTTCTTCAAACTAGTGCATACATTGTATCCAGTAGCCACAAGACATGACAACGCATGGATTGCATGAAGAGTTCGGATTCGAGACTGCACGTTGATGAAATATCGCCATTTATCATTGACAGACGAATCGGGACCTGGGAGCGAAAAAAAGTTGTGTGCTGGTAAATGAAGTCCTGCAGCTCGGGCGAGAGATACCACGGCTGAAGCTTGAGCAACAGCAATGTCGTTGACAAGGGCATCATCTGAAAAGAGTCCGTAAACAACCCCCAGAGTTAGGGCCTGAATCAACCACAGTGGAGTATCAGAGTTGGTCCCATTGATATCTCCTTTAGCCTTGTTGCGTCTTTTCTCAAGATATGAATGCACACAACATCTTGATACCTCAAAAATCGATTGCGCCATTTCAAACTCAAACAGGTACCGAGCTCCAATTGCTGCCATACACAAAGCCAGAGGGATATTCTCATTGTTGAATTCCAGAGTTGAGTGCAAAAATGGCAGATGCTTTGAAAAATGGTCCTGGAACGCAACCACATACCTTTGGAGATCAGCAGTATTAGGGAGTTTGAAAGCCGTTTGATACGGAGTTGGAGTTGACAGAATGTTCAGGATTTCCAACCGGATCTGAGGAGTGATGGTGGGCCCTTGATATGTTGGAGGGGTTGGTTGTGGTTGGTTGAAGTCGATGAAGTTATTGGAATTATCGTTTGTGTCAACTTGAGGCTGAAGAAAGTCTAGATCGAGGTCATGGCTGAAATCCAGCGGGGTAGGATGATTTGGAAGGTTGGGGTTATGCATTTGTGGCTGTGGTTGAGGCTGAACATGTGCCTGTTGATGTGGCTGGTGTTGTGTAAAATGCATTGAGTTAGGAGGGGTCAGCATCATATCTGATGGTGCAAATGTTGTGGGAACCATAGGAGAGGTCGAGTTGGGGATTTGTACCGCTGATGTAAGCAGAGAAGGTGGTGCCACACCAGGACTTTGATGGCCTACTCCTCCTGTGTTATCCACGTATTGACTCATCCAATCAAAATCGTCATTGTTGTGGTGATTGTTCATATTGTCGTTGTCACCGAAAAAGTTCATCAACGGCTCATGTTTGGGTCCCATCTCTTCTGGGGACTCGTGATTCAGCAGCCGAGGGTTCACAAACGACGACTGGCCCTGGGACAACAAAACCTCATCAATACAGTAATCTGGATCTGCTAAAGTGGCCGGAGCCAACTGAGGCGTAGAAAACTCCACCTGGACATGATCGTCAATCGGGAACTTATCTTTGAGCATTTCGATATCTGCGTCACGTAAGTATGATGCTGAGCAAGATGCAGAAAATGACGCTGGCCTGGTTCTACGTCCTTTAAGTTCTCGATCGTTATCGATATGGTTTTCTGGGTGCATCAGAAGATCACTTGCTTTATCGAACGGATTACTGAAAGTGGGAATGTCAAGGTTGTAGCTGAGAGTCTGTGGATGATGTGACATGGGTGGTGACATGGATGTTGTTGTTGGTGGTGGTGCCACAGTGGTAGCCAGTTTAGTAGTTACCTGGGCTACTACGGCCTCGCTACTGGCAGGGGTTTGCTTTTGTGCTACACTGCTTCGCCTCCTCGATACCTTGCCCTTTGGCGACTCGGGGAAATTCGCATGCAGCTTCTGCCGGTGCCGTAACAACAAATCACGTCGAGCAAAACATCTCTCACAAATCGGACACTGGAAGGGCCGCTCCTTGGTATGGCTACGTTCATGTCGCTTGAGATGTTCCAGCCGTGCAAACGACCGTGTGCATGTAAGACAAACGTGAGGTCGGGGTTTGTCAGTGCGGATTTGTAATGACTTAGTAGGGATGGGCTCGGAACCCTGAATGACGGGATGTCCCGCAGCCTTCTGAGCAGCCTCCTGGGCAGGAGTAAGCGTCGTCGCCGAAGCGGCTGACGCCGAACCCTTGTCGTAGTCGCTGGAATAGGTGGTGGTCATGTATACGGACTCACCTAACGGAGATGGAGGTGTAAGAGTTTCCAGCTCGGGGAGCATTTTTAGGAAGTCGACTCGAAAAGCTTATTTTTAGTCAGTCCCACTAACTGTTGCGTATTGGTGTGGTGCAGTGTAGGTCAGAAGACGAATATGGGGGAGCTTTCGCTTACCAGAGGTGAAATTCGAGATTGAGATTCGCAAACCAAAAGACGTTTAGAGTAGTAGGCGGACGACTAGCTCATTATATTCGACTGGGCAGAGTCGTTACGTTTAGACTTCCCAACCTGGGTTTAGGGTTAATTGAAATTAAGATTAGAGTCTTTTGAAGATGGTTAAGATTATAGTTTGGGTTTCGTCTTTGTTGGCATCAGAGACCAGGTGACGTGGTTAGGGTTGAGACTACGAAAAGAGAAATATGTCTTGGGTTAGGGAAAAACGACAAAGCAAGCAATAAGGTGCCACTGACCACAACCTGGGCTTCTCTATACCCCAGAAGAAATCTACTATTTACGACAATACACTCGTAACCATGGAAACGAACGGCACTTATCTTTTTAATAAATATTATCTCCTGCACATTTGCCTCCTGACCACTGTTCAGAATTTTTTTCAATTAAAAAGGGTTGTATGTTACTAACCCCAGGTTTATTACAAAAACTTTAATTAATCTGAATTCTAATTGGCTGACGTTATTTCTCGTTTATTTCGTTTAAAAGTTTCCGAAAAAGGCTGAAAATATCTTAAAATCCAAATATAAGTCTTCTCACACCTAAGTCCATTTTCCACCATCTCTCCATGTTAAATCCTTCGTTTGCTCCTGTTGTTTAAATTTTTTAATTTTGGGATAAATTACAAGGCAGTATGTAACAGTACATTAGTGCATTTTTGCTACCTCTTGTCTCTACATACAGTGAATCTTAACATGCAGGTGAGTGAGTGATGCAGGTCCAAACAAAGATATCCAGTAAAGGGGAATTCTGGGCAATTTTTGAAGAGTAAGCGATGACAAATGATAGTTCCACGATGTATCTATTTTATATAATTCAGTTGTATGATGGAACAGCAGAACTAGAGGATCGCTATATCCGGTTCTTCTATAGTGGGCCACGGAATGCATGTTCCATTACAGGTTTTACTTCTCCTGAATCCTCAAAAAATTGCCTCAAATGAGATGTGGAAGACTGGTCCATAATCCGGGGCACAAAGAAAGAATAAACTATTGGGAGACAAAGAGAACAAGGAAAACCTGTTACATTAGGATTTGACTGTTGTGTTTGTCTTGACTAACAAAGCAATGTCATTTAAGGTTTCTTTGTTGGTCTTTTCTCTTTTATCAACACCAAAATTTGTTGGGGAGGAATAATTCGGATCTGTTTGACTCTTGTATAGTCACTTAGTGAGCTGACCACTGGCAAGATAATAATTATCATAAGCAGAACTGGGTGTTGGAGATGGTTCCAAGTTAAAGCTCTTGGCAAAACGCCGCCTGGAAAGCATGGTCTACCGTCTGCTTTGCTTTCATTATTTTGTGACACGCGTTCTGCCTTGTTACTGTAATTTTCGTACTGTTGGCAACATGAGACATGTACGTGGTTAGAAAGATTAAACCAAGAAGGATTTTGCTTGTAGAATATGGTGACGAATAATTTTTAGATGTTGTGAGAAAGTCTGGTGAACTGCGTTGCATAATTTATCAGCTAGTTTTGTTTCTCCAAAAGTTTCTCCTCCGCCTTTTCGTTTTCTTCCCGTCAGCATCAATTATCGTCGAGCAACCAAGTGGAGATTTTTTAAGGTTGTAGTGTTGAAACCTTGAATACAGAAATGTATGAAAAAAGAAAAAAAGAGGCATTGCATGTTGCATCATGTATGGTCGAAAGTTGAGCCGCTTGACACCAGTATTTCCTGGGGAAAGTGGTCCAAAGTCACAAAAACACGTATTCATCCGTGGCTGCATTTCAGCTGTGTCATGCTGAAACAGTCAAAAATTAAAAGAAGCAGATATTATTGGCCAATGAAGAGCAACGTCATACCATTACATTGTAGAAAAATTGTTTTACGACAGGGTATTTTGGGAAGTGACTTGAATGGATGATTTTATACATCGCCATTATCTTATTTGAAATTTATTCCAATCTACCTCTATTTTTTCCACCAAATTTTATATTTCTAGGATGATTAGGATGACAAGTTGTAAAGATGAACACTAGCACAACATGACACCACTTTCTCTTTCTTGGCAGTATTATTCGTTTATGTTGTCATCTTGAATATAGCGCCGTTATCGGCATATCTCACTTTTAGTAGGCTGTGGCACCATGCATACGCAGCTGTATAGGTCCGTAACAGTGCATCTTAGGCTGAACGAGAGACTAACCAAGAGAAAAAGTATAATCAAATAGATGGGAAAAAAAATCTGGAAAAATCTGGAAAACACCTGAAAAAACACGTACTTTGTCACCGACAGATTAACTATCGGAAAGAATTCCCCCTAATACGATATAATAATTCTAGTCAGTCTTAGGTACCCCCAGGTAACCCAAGTCCGCTGTCTTGGCACTTACATCCATGCAGCACGCTTATCGGACCAGTCATTTGTTTGCATGACTCCAAGCGCATTCTTGAACAGGATTCGCTGTTCATTAAGAGAAAAACGTTGGATATTTTATGTCCAATATCCGCGGTTTATCCGCGGGGTCATTGTTTTTGAAATAGTGGTTCAGTCACTGGAACAACATGTTCTAGCTGTTTTTTTCTACTCCCGGAAAAATCAAGGCAGCATGTCACTCGCCAGATATTATTGGAATGAAGGCAAGATTTATTATTTTGGCTAAAATCAGTCATAAAATACTTTGTCCAAGCGAGGCGGACTCTATCTGAAGAATGTGCGGCTGGAATTAAAATTTGCTTGAAAAATCTGGGGAAAAAGCGGATATGTCGTCATCTCCGGATTCACGACTTTTCCCGCCAAGAACTTTTAGCCGCTAAACTTAGTTAGAGAAATAAAACGAGGTGCTAAAGCTGTTGGAAAATAATTAGTGTCTTTCCAAGAGAGTAGTAGATGTTTTCGTTTTCTGTTTTTAATGATTTTGTTAGTCTGATTTCATATTTTTATTTTATATATTTTTTTTTATTTTTTTAACTACGAGAAAACAATGTGTTAGAAGAGTCGCCAGGTTATTTGGACTGGAAATCATTTTCTGTTTTTGTAGCAGAAGTAATCGGTGCAATCTAGGAGGAAGAAGATATCGTCGAAATATACTGCTTGTATGTTGAGATACTCCAGTTTTTGGAGGGAGAAAGGAAAGCCCGATTGCGATGGAGGCCACGCCTTGGGGGTTTCAGCCATCCAAAATATCTGTAATGGCACACTTTATTGTTTAATATTATATAATCCATGCTATTAATGTCATCTGTCAAATCAAAGGTTCTGTAAGGAGCTGGTTACTATCTTCAGCAGCAATTGATCATTTTTCAGCATGTAAGAAACCACTGTAAAATGGAATGTACAAGTCGTCTACTGTCATTCAGATGGAAAATTATGGTCAACGCATCATGTATAAATGGCCTTTTTTATTTGGTTCTCATCTTAACAATAGTCTTCAATTTACGACAGCGTACTTGTGTAGATTGCTGATCTTTGGAAAACTCACTGAACTGACCACTCTCAAAACTGACCACTCTCAAACCACATTCAATGGCTTGATTCAAAGATGATTATTCCGATGATAAGTTGGTGTTATTCTTAATCAATCTCTACCAGGTGAGTCGTCTACTTTGGTCTGCTTAAGTTGCTGTAGTTAATAAATCATTATTGTATACTAGTAATTGAATTTCTCTGGGGTGTCTAACTCTGGCTATATCCCCCAATATCCCAATATAGACAGTATGTACGCCTTTCAATATCTGACTGTATGAAATGAGTTATTAACTTAATAATTGACAGCTATTTCGGAGCCATCATGTCTGATACACCAAGAGTTGGAGTCTGGGTATTTCCAAGCTAATAAAATGTCTAGCGAATCTCCGCTTTTATTTTGCGATCACGACGATTCTCCACAAGGATATTTACAATCTATTTACACGCTGAAACTCTGGTGAGAGTCGGCGCCAAATTCTACTGTTTGAACTGTGTGTAGCTTTCACCGTGATTATCGCCTCTGCGGCAGCTGTTTCTGGCGCTTGAGTCCTACAAACATATTCAAGACGTTCTGGTACACGAACACAGATCCAACCCATCCTTGGTCTTGGCAGTGATAGTAACCACACCACTGTATTCTAGAAAGGAGATTCCGTCAATAAAATTTGTGCCGTTCTGTGTTGCTTCCAATAGCAAGCCTACTGTTGTCAGTGCGTGTTGTCAGTGCAGTCCCAGGATCCCTGTGCTAGAAATAATTCCTGAACCGAACAGGTCACCAGTATGGAGGGGACAGCCACCAATATTATGGTGGGAAATCTAGAGAAAATACCAATAGAGATCCTTCGAGTTACAAATCCCAACTTTCTTATCATTGACAGTTCTCTCAAAATCAATATCAAATATCTTTTTTCCACCATCAAGATAAGGTGCAAGCTCAGGATCTTCACCATCCCTTAGATAAATCTCTGCAATAGCGAGCACGACGGGTGTAACAGCCCGCGATGAAATTGAAGTGCAATAGTTTTTTACTAGGAATGGACCTAGAGGGACATACTCCCAGGCTTAAGGCCATGAGTATTTTTCTTACATCAGAAGGGTGACCGGTTAACTCTCAAACAGAGTGAATTAAAGACTGTCCCTGTTCCTACGGTTGCAAGGATAATCATGCGGACACAAAGCAACCCCATAGTTCATCGCATGAGAAACACGCCTTGGAGATTTCCGCCTTTGCTAAATTTCCAACGCATGTCGGCTCAGCGGTCCATAAAGCAACTCATGGGATGGAAATAGAGACTTGAGAGGTTCCCCAATTATTCACTTTTTCTTGCTGACGGTAGTTCCACAACACAGCATTCACTTTCTTCATCCCCAACTGAAACTGTCTTGGGTCCATTAATGGTGAGCATCCGTAGACTTAGAAATCCCAGACTCCTTGAAAACTTCACCTTTATTCTTTCTATTGCAAAAACTCAGGCTACATTAAAATTCTAAGTCCAACCAGCTGTGACGCAAGATTCTCTAACAATGACCCCGAGCCATTCTTTTGATTTCTTCACTAATACGGCACTCTTCGCAGACGGACCCAAATCCGAACTCCGACAATGGGATTGTCATGTAGTGGGTTCTTACGAACCTACTTTCCATTGTGGGTTGTTATCATAATAATCTGCAGGGTGGAAGAGAAATACGGCATCCAACTAAAGGTCAAGACACTGAATGGAAACATCTTAGATCTCACACTGTAGCATAATCCCATTGTCCAGAGTATATTTTCAATTCTCACGTGGTGCTATCAATTTCCTGGCGCCCCCTGTCATTTCTTCACTCTCCAGTGTCTGCGTGCGCAGTTTCAGAGCATAATATTTCTGTAGAATGGTGCGGAACGAGACAGAGCAAATCATACAATGGATACAATGCAATGGCCGAATGTAATCAATCACATGTGACATGTGACAAACAAGCGACCACAACCAGGTGATCAATCAGAAACCATGTCTGACTTTTTGGAGATCGGCACATATAGAACGTTCTAGACTACCATAAAATGAGACTGTCTCAGTTGCCACCGAAACCTCCTCTATGAAATGAGTTGATACTGTTGCATGGAATCGTAAGTACAAGTGCACACAAAGAAAGGTATAAGGCACAAACAAGGCACATACGCAAAGGTTTAATTAAATGCATCCCAGAAAACCACGTGATATTCTTGTAGATCAGTTTCAGTGGGGCTGGCACGTATACCAGGTGTTGAAAACCTGATTTTTTTGATTATCTATTGGTTATTTAGTAATTCGCCTAGATTGATTGTGCACTACTCGAAATCTGTAGCTCGTCTGTTTTTTCCTAGATAATCGCCCCACATCAGAATGGTGCATGGCTGAGGCAGCTCAATGTAGGTGGGAGCCCCTGCTTCTGATCACTATCATCGAGGAAGAATATTGGAGAAGAAAAAAAAAACCAAGAAACCGAAAAAACTGAGAAACAAAATAACAATGACAAAAAAACTAGAGAAAAAAAAATACTCTTGCATTTCGTGACCATTATCAGATCCGATTTCTCGCTCAGCACATGTGGCTTGCTCTTTAGTTGCTGGCGGTTGCCAGTTTGGTATGCCTACACCTAATCCGGCGACGAACTAAGTTTGACGGGTGACCATAGAGCAATGTTGTGAGTGAGACCGAGACGTACATTGAATATTACAGAAGCAGAAATGACACAAAGTGATTGCAGACATAATTTACACAATCAGGGACATTGCAGAAACAGCAGTAAACACAAAACCAAACCAATTAGTAATTCTTTCTCCAGTTCACTTCACGCAACACTGGTCAATAAACAGTCATATAAGCAGCTACACAAAAACGCAACGGTCTACAAACAATAGTAGTTAGATTTCCTCAACCGCCGCACCAACAATCCCACGGGCAACAACACAAGCCCATAAATACTCACCCACTATCCAAACCTTATGCATGGTGTGCACCACTGCACCAGCACCTACATCACCCTACAAGTACAACACACCTCGTACAACACAGTAGTCAACGATGCCAAAAACTAAAAAAGTGCTTGTCCCTCCGACTTCGGCGTATCTTGGCCGAGCTGTGACGCCCACTACTGAATTTGACACCTCCTCATCTCCTCCTACTCCTGCACCATCTCCTACCCCGACCTATCGATCGACTCATCCTGAAAGAAACTTGTCGACGTCTTCAGGCAGTGGGTTACGACAGTTGATTTCGGCATTTGACAAAGTTTACGATAAATTGACGGCGGAGCACAAACAACGATTCTTTGACCATGTGTTGTCCAAATCGCACCACCAAGAGTTATCTTACCTCAGTGAAGTGGTGGTACCTCTTTTGAAACGAGATCCGTTCCGAGTACTCCCTTATGAGATTTCGCTAAGAATCCTAAGTTACGTAGACGATCCCAAAACTCTAGGAAAGGCCAGTCAAGTCAGCCGGCTTTGGCACTTAATCTTGAGTGATGACCAGACCTGGAAAGCTCTATGTGAACGTCACCAGTATAGACGTCTCAGTGCCGCCCAGAGAATCACATACAGACAAAGTAGCCGGCTCAAAAGCATACCTAATGTGCCGGAAAACATGGAAGTGGATTCCAACGTTCTGGAATCCATGTACGACCCCGAGCCAATGAGGCCAGTGCCATTAAGTTACAGATCGCATTTCAAACACCAATATCTGGTAGATGCGGCCTGGAATAAAGGTGGAAGATTAGCAGCTAAACATGTGACTTCAGATCAAGCTGTTGTCACATCCTTGGAAATGAATGGAAGGTATATCGTAGTTGCACTGGACAATTCTAGGATATACGTGTTTGCTGAAGATGGAAGACTCATTCATACCCTTTTTGGTCACGTCATGGGTGTATGGGCCATAACTGTTCTAGGAGACACTCTGGTGAGTGGAGGATGTGATAGAGACGTTCGAGTGTGGAATTTGAAGACTGGAGAGTGCCTTCAGATCTTGCGAGGCCATTCATCAACTGTACGATGTCTCAAAATGGTTGATGAGAATACAGCGATTTCAGGCTCAAGAGATAACACTTTGCGTGTGTGGGACATTAAACGGGGCATCTGTCTTCGAGAACTAGTCGGTCATGATCTTTCTGTACGATGTATCGAAGTTGTGGGCGATATTTGCGTGTCTGGAAGCTACGACTTCAAAGCCAAGGTGTGGAGGATTTCTACAGGCGAATGTTTGCACACTCTTGAAGGCCATTACTCGCAGATCTACTCGCTGGCTTTCGATGGGAAACGCATTGCCACCGGTTCTCTAGATACAAGCGTTCGTATTTGGGATGCCGAGACCGGAGGTTTGATCTTTGTTCTCCAAGGACACACTTCTCTTGTGGGCCAGTTGCAAATGCGAAACAACACTCTTGTCACTGGTGGCTCCGATGGAGCAATAAGAGTGTGGGATTTGGAAAAGGGTTCATGCACGCAAAGGTTAGCTGCTCATGATGGTTCTGTCACTTCGTTACAGTTCTCAGATAACAGAATTGTTTCTGGAGGCTCGGATGGAAGAGTGCGTGTTTGGGACATGGCTACAGGCTCTTATATTCGTGATCTGAGTCAGGCGTTCGATTCTGTGTGGCGTGTGGCTTTCAAGGAGGAGAAAGTGGTGATTCTGGCCAGTCAGAGGAGACAGATACATATGGAGCTAATTAGTTTCACTCCGAAGGGCGAAGAGGAGAGAGATGAAAGAGAAGTGGACCCGTTGGATGGGAATGGGGGAGATGTTGTTATGAGTCATGATTGAATTTATCTGACATGACGAATCTCAAAGATTTCAAATGCCTGTTCGGATGAAGGACGGGCAAAGGAATGATACGGGCTGGTACAGTGATTGATATTTCATCAAAGGAAGGAATTCAATACCATGAAGGATAGGAACAAATCCATAGTTGAGTCGTGAATCAATCATGACTGTGGAATCACGAAGACATGAAGAAATGACCAAGGCGTTATTGAAGTAGGGCGACATTATTTGTTGGCTGAGGAAGATGTAGATGCACTTCAAGACATTAATTATTGACAATTGACTATAAGGGTTGTAGAGAGAGATTAGATGTACGTTTAGTTGACGCAGCAATGTACAGTGAAGACGTAATCTAAAAAGTCATCTTTCCTCTTGAAATGGCTACGTCACTTCCACTTCAGTTCATCATTATGGCGTCAAATCAGGCACCTCATCCCAATTATTGAAAAAATACACCCCTCTGTCCAACTCTTTTGCCTCTCTATTCACCTTAATTCCATACCCCGCTAACATTCTTGCAGTTGAGTCATTCCCAATAACAATGCCGATATCGGCTTCCAACAGTGCTGCAAAATCAGTAGTTGAATCTCCGCAGTAAATTGACAATGTACCATGTTCTCTTCCATTCACTATCTCTTTGAATCGTTTCAGTTTATCATCACTGGTTCGTAATCCTGGGTTCAGGTCGCTTCTCAGTTTTCCTGTGCTTTTACCATTCTTCATATAAATAGTATTTGCAGAAATTGATCCTGGAACAACATCATTGAGTCTGAACGCTTCAGCAATAAACACTTCACTCCAATTGACAGAAACCACGTGAATGGGGCTCTCCAACTTCTTCGCAAAACTCCACCAACCCTTTTTATAAGGAATCTTTTTCGCTTGAGCTCGAATATCGCCATCGGTAACTTCCTTATATAACCCACTATCTTCTACTCGAGCCACGGATCTGATTTCAACAGGTTTCAGCTGTTTCAAAAACTCTAACCGCCGATCGATAGATCCCAATGGCCCAAAATTGTTTTTGTAAATCTCGTAATCTTTCATATACTCTGTTCCAAAAAACTTCCAGGGATGTTGGAAATTGGGTTTGCAGGCGTATGCCGATTGGGCCAGTAGCTCCAGAGTATCTCCGTCAGTGATGGTGTCGTCAAAGTCCGTCACAAATATATATTTCATGTTAACCGGGCGTTTCAATTGACGCAGTGAAAGCAAGATTCTCGAAGACAGTATTGTGATTGTTGATGGGTTGGAAGGTTTGAGACATTGTATGCATACATATATGCGTTGTCCTGCAATGTAATGAGTCAACTGAGTCATCAGAAACGAAGGTATGGTTGGTTGCACTTAACGTGGTTACTTTTAGAACAGGATTTCCGAAAAGAAAGCCTTCCAATTACTAGTTGATTAATCGCATCCGGAAAGCACTATATAGCAGGAGGTTCTGAGTGAGAGCACCATTGAACTTTCTCTTCAGAAGTAATTCAGTGAATGGATATATTGTTTAGCAGTTTCAATATATAAAAAGAAAAATTAAGTACAACAAAGAAAGGCCCGATTAAGTCATCAAACCAAAGAATATTAAAAGCACACTCAACTATACATGCCAAGGAGTTAGCAGGTAGATCGTATTTGAAAGAATCTCGACTTTCATTTGGAAGCTATAATATAAGGTGAATTCTTCAATTAGTGAATCAACCGGGTAATCTACAAATGTTAGAAAAAGTGGGGGCTGAAAGCAGAGAAAGCCGTTTTTTTAATAGTACTTGAACAGAGAAAGCCGTTTTTCAATAGTACTTGAACCAATTTTTTGTACTAAAGGTGGTAATGTGATTGCATCAGGATTGCTGGCAGAATTTTCTGGAAGTTGAGAAGACTTTTATTGATCTGTAATACGTAGCCTAGTGTGCATAAAACCCCCAGCTGAAAGATCCTAGTAATGAATAAGAATCATTTTCCTATAACAGCAACACCTGAGTCACGTGCGTTAACGCCAATGTGGGGTAAAGGTTAATTTTACCATCACGAGAGATTTCTGTATGGAAACCATTCCGAAAACCGCCTTTCTTAACCTCAATTATCTGTCATTAACTCAAGAATCACAGAACAATCGATTTCGTCCCTTTTGTGTCGCCCCACTGTCTCAATTAAACTTAATCGTACTACTACTCTGATAACCTACTGCATGCACGGCACTCTACCACATCGAACATGAAACTACTAGGACTACTACTACCGGCTCTGTTAGTTGCCGCAGATCAACAGAAGGTTCTCGCATCCGACAGTCTTGATGAACGTCTTCAGAAACCTCTCTTCCAACTCCACAAGCAATTGGTGGAAATCCACAGTATCTCCAAGAACGAATCTGACGTCTCGGACTTTCTAGCCAATTATCTTCGGGAACGAAATTACAACGTTGAACTGATTGGAGAAGGTTCTCGAAACAACGTGTATGCTTACAAAGGCGACTCCAAGTTTTCTGCGCCTGTTCTATTGACTTCTCACATTGACACTGTTCCTCCTTATGTTGAGTATAAAGTGATTGGTAACGAGATCCATGGCCGAGGAGCAGTAGATGCCAAATCTTGTGTGGCGGCTCAAATCACTGCAGTTGAAGAAATGCTTGCCAACAACGAAATCAACCCAGACGATACTGCCTTTCTGTATGTCGTGGGAGAGGAGATCAGTGGAGATGGAGGAATGAAGTATGTTGATTCGCGAATTCCAAAACATTGGAAAACAGCAATTTTCGGTGAGCCCACGGAAATGAAGCTCGGAGTGGGCCACAAGGGATTTGCAACCGTTCGAATTGCTGTTAAGGGAAAAGCCGCCCATTCAGGCTACCCTGAACTTGGTCTTTCAGCCAGCAATATCTTGATTGATGCCTTGCATGAACTTAAAGATGCAGAGTTACCCTTCTCGGATTTGCTGGGTCCTACCACTCTGAATATTGCTCAGATTGATGCTGGTGTGGCTGCAAACATTATTCCAGCAGATGCCAAGGCTGTAATTACGATCAGAATTTCTGCGGACGAATCGCAAGTCGAGAAAACCGTTAGAAGCATCCTGGACAAATATGAGCATCTATCTTATACTTTCAGCTCCAAACCCCCTCAACCTCTGGATTATAAAGTGGATGGTTTCGATACTATCATTCTTGCATACTCCACAGATGTGCCATTCTTGACAGGTGACTTTGTGCGACATTTGTACGGTCCTGGATCGATCCACACTGCCCATGCTCCAAATGAGTTTGTCACCATTGAGGATTTGGCAGACAGTGTGGAGGGTTATAAGTTGTTGGTCAAGAATGCCTTGAAGGCATGATCTCGTTATAAGATAATCATCATAGAAGTATTTTTTTTCATTCAGACTAGTTTAATTGTGTAGACGGCATCTCGTTAGGTTTCAGCTTTGACTGACATGTTGGCTCGATTGATATTTACTGTTACCCAGCTGTCACCGATTGCTAATGTGCCCGATAAGCAAATCCTATATAACCTACATCTTATTCCCCCTCTCCACCACCTCCTTTCTCAGCTGAGTAGATGACAGCTTATCAGCCCAAGCGTTATGTTCAGACCCACCAACAATATTGATTTCATAAACGGTCAAAGCATTCCAGCCTTTTTCAGTTCGTACCTTGTTAATGGCCGAGCCGCCCCCGCGAGTTTCTCGGGAGAGTACAAGTGCATCAATATCAGGGTCAGAGGCGGTAGGGCCATAAACATCGTTGATCATGACGGGCTGAATTCGAAGAGGAGGATCAATGTAATTGAGGAATTGGGTCACGTGGCTTTCTCTGACGTCAAATGATTGCATTGCTTCTGCGTATTTTTTGTTCTTCAGCAATTCTGGTCCCGTAATTCCTATAATTAGTTTGTCACGGGTCAGCCAAGCAGCAAGAGCGAGCAGGATTTTGTGGCCTGCGTGCAGATGATCAAAAGTTCCTCCAAGAGCTACAACCGAGTATTGTTCTTCTGTAGCCTCTGAAAGCAGCTTGTCGGTTTCCGAGAGCAGTTCTGGTTTTGGTTTTTCTTCTTTCTTTTGTTCCTTTTCATGTTCAAACTGATAACCAGGTTTTTCGTAGTCCATTTCATAGCCAGATCCTTCATCATAACTAGGTGCTCTGGACTTTCTGGAAGGATCATAAATACCTGGATCAGTTTCTTGAGGAAGAATAATCACAGGCAGGGTGGAAATTGTTGCGGAATGAATATAAGAATCTCTGAAGGCAGAACAAAGATCTGATTCATATTTTCCCGCCACCAAAACTTCCCAACTTTGTTGTCGGTCCAGTTTCACGTTTTCTCCATCAAGTAGAACCTTGACATCTACTTTCTCGCGTCGTACCTCCTTGGCTACCTCAATGGCTAGGATATAGAATTGCTGGAGCAGCTTTTCGGCCTCCAGAGCGGTTGTTGGGGCAACGACCGTCAAAATATCAAGAGTTCCATTTTGATAAGTCATTTCCAGCGCTTTCCTCACCACTCCAGCATATAGCTGTTTGACATGAGCAACTGCTCCTTCTACTGGAGCCACTAGGATGAGTGTGTGTGCGTACAGCATATCGAACAGTAGAATGAATGTGGGAAATGGGCTTTTCGGCTAGTGAAAGCTTTTGTGTTTGCTTTCTATGAGTGGTTGTATAAGTAATAGTTGTGTGGAGGTGGGGTCCGAGGCTTATAATTAAAGTAAGTTAAGATTTCAGAGATGCGTCAAGTATGGGGTAAGAACAAAGGCAGGATAAGAAGTGTTGACACGTCAGATTTTCTGAGACCAAGGCCACAGACAAAGGAATTGATTGATTGAATGCTTGTGGTGCTGCAGTTTGGAACAACGACTGGACGTAGATAAGAATGATTGGAGGGTGGCATTTGGAAGGTAATCTAGTTGAACTTAGTTTCTGGTTTGATAAGAAGTTACATTTTCATGGGATGAGCTCGGAAAGAGTGAGTATAATAGATTATCAATTTGGTAAAGTCGCTCTGAATTCTTGTTTTGCTCCTCAACAAGTGGTATGAAGTGCATGTCTGCATGGTTGTCTGGAATAAAGTACATGCCTGTTGGATAAGGTATAATATCTGAGAAAAATAAACTGAGACTTAGTCGCCAAGGTTTTCAAGATGACTCTTATGGGTTCTCTCGAGGTTTCCATAAGCTTACTACTGGTGTATGTAAGGCTTATGGTTGACATTATATACTATAAGCTACGGCTGGTATCGTAGCGCTTATGGTTAATGTAATGAGATGTAAACAGTTCTTGGGTGACACTAGTCACAGGAGGTAAATGGCTACATAATCTGTCATTTTATCACATTGTTGCAATACCTCACCTCTGATTTGCTCAGTATGTCAAAGTTAAATCTGACTGCCTGCAAGGGAGATGCTTGTAAACGCATGACGGAATTGGTCTTCCTGAGATATCTGCAACGATTAGTGGAGTCATTTGCTCAAGTGTCTCATTAACCTTTTACAAAAGAGTCGGTTTGAGATCTGAGAGGGTGAATGTGAGTTTATGAATGGTGGAGAGGTGACAGAGTTCATGGAAACCTTTTACTGGTGATACAGGGTTCACCAGTATGCAGAAAAGATTCCGGAGTGACAAGTGGTATTAGGAGAATTCTCATAGCACTGTAGTCTACAGCAAGTAGGCACTCCAATCGACTGACTGACTTAGCCGCAACCTCATTGAGATTTGTACAGACGGAGGTATTCTGGTTTGAATATTGAACTTCCAATCCTTAAATTTTTCCAAATGTAGTAATAGGACAGTGAATTAGAAACAATCTGTATTTGATTAAATGAGTTTTACGTCATCGGAACACATGCCAAATACAGTTGCTCATTTGGGGATTACATCAAACACGCATCATCAGAAACCTCCAAGCCAGCTCATGTTAATTAAGGAGTATGGGTAATAGTGAACTCAATCTTCCCGGGGTTACGACAGGCACTCATCCCACAGCAGCAGAATGTGGCTTACAAATCTCTTCAATGATAGTTGTCTCAGGTAGACGTTTTCTCAAGTCTTCAATTTATCGCAGTCTCTGAACCACGCGTGAATGGCTGAGTTACATGCTTTGTATTTTACGAAATAGTTGACTTACTTGACTATTTAGTTCAGATTTGAAGAGAGGGCTTAACTACAGACTGTAGTAATGGGTGTATCAAGGATTTCGTTATGAAAGTTTTAGTCGAATAAATTGGTATATACACACCTCATTTCCATTGTATTTTGCGTCATTTTTGTCATTTTCGTCATTTCGTCATTTCGTCATTTTGTCATTTTGTCATTTCGTCATTTCACCGTTTTCGTCAATTTTCGTCTGATGCGGCTCATAAATTCTCAACTCTAAGTAAAACTTTAATTAATATTTTCAATAAAGTTCACAGTCTGAAATTTCATTCTCCACCACAACACCAGACCAGTACCATGTCTCAGCACGTTCCAGCGTGGAAAAAAGCGGGATTGACAATTGAGGCTGTTTCTCAGGAGCCAGCCAAAACCGCGGTTTCCAAATCTGTTCCTTCATCCAATAAAAGAACTGCGTCTAACACCGACGACAAAGAGAAGAAACCTCCTAAAAGACAAAAGCTGCCTAAAGACAAACGGCCGCCTCCCCCGGAGTCAGATCATCTTGTGTACATCAAGACTTTTGTGGACGAACGTTCCAAATGGAAGTTTAACACTGTTTCTCAGCAGTGGATCTTGAAGCACCTCTACACAGACAAGGTGCCAGAAGAGTATGGCGATTATGTTCTCAAGTACGTGAGCACTTGCCAGGGCGGGGCCAGAGATCGAGTTATTGAGGCTTCTAGAAAGATTATTGCCGATAATAATGAGTATGTTCGTTGGTTGAACGAGGATGACGATGCTGAGGAGAAGAAGGAAGAGAACAAGGAGGAGGATGAGAAAGAAACGGAGAAGGAGGAAGAGAAAAAAGAAGAAAAGGAAAAACCATCGGCTAAAAGAGTTCCTCGATTATTTGTTAAGAGAGCTTGTGCTTTGTTGTCTGAAATGACTGGAGAGGAGCCTGAGGTTCAATGGGAGGACATCCTAGATAAGGAGGAGGAGAAGGCTGAAGAGAAGACTGACGAGGTCGAAGAGAAGACTGATCAGGCTGAAGATAAGGCAGAGACTAAGGTAGACAAGTCTGAAACGAAGGAGAAGAAAGAAAAGAAGTCTGAGGATTCTGAAGAGTCTGAGAAGAAGGAGAAGAAGGAAAAGAAGGAAAAGAAAGAAAAGAAAGAAAAGAAAGAAAAGAAGGAAAAGAAGGAAAAGAAAGAAAAGAAGGAAAAGAAGAAGGAATAGGTGATGTAACTAACTCATGGGTGTATAGAAAAGGTTTACTTGTACCATTTTGTTTTAACTGGTGTCATTCACTGTGATCGAGTTTCCATCTAATAAGTAGATCGTAGTGACTGTCTTCGCGATAACTAGCAAAAAAACCCACGTAGAAACCTCTATGGTGAAAAAACCAGTAATTCCTCTGAGAACAACTCTCCTCTAGATAGAGCCCTTGGATTTGTTTCTCCTAATGAAGCATATTCTAGTTGATGGTTAGGAGACGAGTCTGTTCAAGAATTACTAAATGCTGCTTCCAATACACTCGTAGTAAATATCAACTGGAGTTTGGGGCACCCTTAAAACTGGTAAAATCTTGCTTAGAAATAATTACATCTTGCGTGACACGATTGGGATGCACATAGTTATTTTCCATTGAGTGTTGGTTGTGTGGGTTAATTTGGTACTATATAACAGGAAAGAAATAGAGGTGGAATAAAACAAGAATGTCTCGAAAATTAATCACTAAACGCAAAGACGTGAATCTGGTAAGGGAGTTTGATGAGAACCCAGAAATGACTGCTCTGGCTAACGAGAGCTTCCAGTTTCTTAGTGTTCAGCCTGACCCTACTCTGTAATCTCGGTAAGCTACCATTGCAACACTCATACTGTTGCAGAACGCAAAAACTACTGTCTACAACACTACGCTGACACTGCACACCCAGAAACACAAACCCTTACATCTCTCTTTAGTTTCGTTTCTTGATGTCCAGCGTTTACTCATATAAGGCATTCATCATATCTATCGTAATCTAGTGGTCGGCCTTGGTGACACCGGCCTTGAATCGGGGGTGTCGGGGGTCGTTGATGAACTCCTCGGTGTTCATGGAGGCGTTGGCGGCCTTGGCGAACAGGAAGAAGGTGATGACACCTGGGTTAGTGAATGCACTGTTTGGGATTAAGCAAAGGTATAAGTCGTAAGAGTACTGCAGAACATAGAGTATAGTAAGCATGGAAGCATGATAGGCACGTTCCATAGGTGTGTTGCACTGCAAGATCACAAAAGTGTCAGAAAGAGGTGAAGCAAGTACAACGTCCACAAGAACTAACCACGAGGTACAGTCCAAAAGAACGAACCACGAGGTACAGTCCAAAAGAAGAACCACAAGGTACAGTCCCAAGAACTACCACAAAGTACTGTCTGTAAACACAAACCACAAAGTACACATTCTGCAATACCCCATAACTTCAATCAATTGAAATCAGTTCAAGCCAGACTTCCTAGTCACCCATCCTACTCATTTTACACCCAATTCCTCGTTTAATACTCACCACCAACGGCATAGGGCCACAGAGGCTTCACTAGGTTAGTATTGTCATATGTCACAGTGTTTCGCATAGGTGAATCGCAGATGTCGCCATTACAAAATGAACGTAATCATCATTATCAATAATTCCTGCCGTCATACTCACTGATGGGGGTGGGGTAAGCTCGTCGAATTCCAAAAGCCATTTTGTGTACTGTTGAACGTCTAGACGTGTTGTGTGAAGACAGATGTAGCGTCTGAGTTTTCTGTCCAGGTGCGTCTCCCATTGGTTGGAAATAGTTACCCGGCCGGGAGTTGGAAGTTGGTTTTCAAACTTTATTTTCGATTCAAATAAAGTTTGAATATATTTGATAATAAAAATCAAAAACAAAAACAAAATAATAATAACAATAATATAATAATAAAATAATAAAAAATATAATAACTAATGAATAAAAGAGGTTCGAAATTACTTCTGATCACTTCTCTATTTTTGAATTAACTGTTTATACTTCAATTGGTAGTAACTTCACCATTGCAACTATTACTACGGAGGTATATCAAAAAATGAAACGATAGAAAGAGTAATACGGAATATTCACATTTTTCACTATTGTGTTTCCTGATCCACTAATTCTTGTCTAACAGTGGATATTTCTTATTGAAGTAACCAAGTACACTAGCTAGTTAGTGACAACATTTGCTATCAAAGCGATTCATAACACTACCGCTCAGTTCACAATGATAATTAAATTTTAGAAATCGAGTTGACTGATCCTTGTCGCAAGCCTATATAAGCCACCGCCCCCAAACCATTCTTTTACTCTTGACTTCCTCAACTAAATTATGTCACCCCGAAATAGACAACATGACATTACTACCGCTTTAAGATACCCACCTGAGGGGTGGAGCCACAAAGGCTTTCTACTGGCGAGAATATTGCACTCTTTAAAATAGTTCTAAAGGCACAGAGTCTTGTATCTGTAACTTCTTCCTATCAATCATCTTCTAAAATCCATTAACGTGGGAGTCAGATACAAGGGTATGAGTTTCTGAAGCGTCTGAAATGAAATCCCTGCTGCCATTGAATTCAGTTTTACTCTATGAAAATTCCAGTAACAACTCATACTTCTGATATCTTGATAGGACGTTGTACGCTAGATAGATAATCTATCAAACGCTTTAGTGACATCGGATTTGACTCGCTAACTAAGATGACTTTGCCGGTTCATGTAACACTGGCGACAACATTTTTGGCATCTCTTTTCTTCCATACTGTACTAATAGCTTCTAGTAACTAGCTCTCAACGACAGCTCAAGTTACAACATGATATGTCAAGCTGCTCGCCTTCCTGCAGAGCTCTATATAATAAACGTTCTGCATTCAGGTAAAAAATTGTCACACTTCATCGAGCCAATACTTAGTAAATCCATTAATCCTATTCATAAATAAATCTAGAAAGACACGTTTCCTAGCCACATGTCTTTGTACATGACGAAATCGCCCATGAGGGAGTAGAAGGGGTACTTGAAGGTTGCTGGCTTGTTCTTTTCAAAGAAGAAATGCCCGATCCAGGCAAATCCGTACCCGCTGAGTGGAATTGCTGCCAAAAACTTGAATTTGCGCGTGAGAATCACATACACAATAATTCCAATCACCACACTGGTGCCTGAGAAATGCAGTCGTCTGCAGATACTGTTAGAGTGCTCAGTGAGATAGTAAGGGTAGAATTCTTTGAAAGAATTGAAAGGTCCTGGTTGTGTGACTCTGGTTTGCTTTTCTGTGTTCATCGTGACTAGTTTTTGTGTGGTTTGAGTACTGCCCCGCCTGAGGTATTTATTTCATGTTCACTTTTGCGGGGTGCAGGAGTGCATGCATGATATGCAGGTTTGTAATTCTAACCGAGGTTGCTTAAGATTACGATATTCTGGAGATAATGCGGGTGGTGGATATGCAGTGGAGATAGTCTGCGACGTAAAGTACGGCATTTATTTATTTATCTTCTTTTTTGTTTTTCAAGACTGTTCAACTCTTCAAATGACGTAAACTCAATGTTCTGCCCCTGCTAGACTTATGCATTGTAGAATGGTATTATTCAATTTGGTGAGCTGATAAAGCTACTTCTCCAGGGAGATATGTGACGCCTGAGTTATTGGAGCATTGATGTATGTCGTTGTATAACAACCTACAGCAACAGAATAGCAAGACTGATTCCTTGTTTGCCTTAGAGATATCACTCTGTAGTTCTGTAATTTTGCAATTCTGTAATTCAGCAAATCCGAATCCAGCAATTCAGATTCTTTCATTCTTGGACAGTTTCTATATTTCCAGTCGTTGTGTCATTTTCAAAACTTCCGGAGATATCGTGTACCTCTAGTAATGTCTCAGGTATGTCTCACATATTCTCCTTTAACTCCGATAACCCCGATCAGTTTAGCAGCGGAAGTGTATACCACGAAGACCCTCTACAACGTAGAACTATCAAGTTTCGAATCTGTTTCGAATCCGTAACGTGCATTATCACACAATAGTTTTACTCAATTGCAAGTGCACAATAGCCAAAATCAGAAACTATGTTTGTGTTGGCCTCACTAGGAATTCACAGATAGGAGCTCCACAAGTAGCGTCATGTCTCCTCTAAACCACTGGTTTGGGCAGGTTTGTAAAGTCCTCAGAACTGAGAAGGGTTATGGGATATCACCCTGGTATATATAGTTACCTTTCTGGAAGCTTCCCAATGGAATATATTCAATAGCTAGGAAAATCAAACCAGACTAGCTATTATTTAATATTTCAGAAACTGAGCAAAAGAAATTCCAAGTAGCACTGTAGTGGCGCTACCATGCTAGGGCTCCCCAAACTCCTCGTACGCTGCTGGAAAATCTAACTAGTAATAAAGATATGTTGTATTCACAATTATTAGTGAGTCTCATAATAATACTATGGTACATTGATATAAATTATACTCCATATAAATATTACTCCACGGAGAGTAAAGCGCCAAGACAAGCATCAAACGACGTGAAAGAAACATTCAAGGTTGCGCCGTAAACACACTTGGATGTGACATGACAAACTTCCATTTTCGGATAATTAAGGATTTCGTCAAAGGGGAACTCGATAGTAATATCTGTTCTGTTCTGGCCTTTATTTGTCAGCAATTTGATATTGAGTTGGAGTCTGTCATCTTGTGTGAAGTGTTGCTTGAGATTAAATGCGAGTTTGAGTTCTTCTAGAGCTTCCGAAAACTGCGACACATTCTTCCAAAGCTGCATTATTTGGGCCACTGTTTTACTGCCCAGTGGAAGTCTCTGTAGAGTTTGATTTTTGACGGGAGATAAGTCACATGTTGAACCAATCGAAACCACCAGATTCGAATCACGAGAAACTGACATACGTAGTTCACGAGTAACAAAAACCGCATTTCCATCTTTATCAAACTTGAGTAACTTAAGACCCTTTTTCTGTTCGGCTTTCTTTAACTTTTCTTGAAGCTTTTCGATTTCCGACAAATCAATCAGTCGATTGTCCAATAACCGCTTCTGTTGCACCAGGATTTGAGTTCTGATAGTCTCTTGTTTTTGGACTTCTTTTTCCACCTCCGATTCAAGCTCAACAACTCTAGAGTTTAATAACTCCAATTTTTCCACAATGGGAATTAGGCTTTCTTGGCACTGTAACAATGAAGATAGTACTTGTTTTTTTGACTCCACGTCTGTGCTGAGGTTTCTCAATTGCGTCAACTGAGAGTTTGAAGACGACAAAGAGTCATTGAGATCGTCCACCTCTTCATTCACTTCTTCCAGCTCTTTATCGAGAATGGCCTTGTCAGATCTTAGTAAATCCCGATTCGTAACTAATCGATTATAAAGATCGATGCTAATGCTTTTTCGCCATTCGTACCATGATTTTCGCGCTTCAACTCGATAATACTGCTTGTCCAGTGCAAACTGTTTGTTCAAAAGCAGTTTCACTCCAGAATCAGCGCTGGTATAATCAATGAAAATCGGAGGAATATCGTCAATCACTTCTTTATCCAATTGAGCGAAATTCGCACTCCTAACTTCGATATCTTTCCGTAAATGCTCTGCTGCCCATGAATACAACTGAACGTGAGGATGAAGATACGAATTGACAAGGTATTCATCAAGTGGACACTTTCGAGGGTTGACGGACCGTTTTCCGGGTAATAGAAAGTCATCCATAAATTGCATGTCGATCATTTGAAGGAATTTCGTCATGGTAAGGGCATCAGAAGGAATGTCCGAATATACATCTGACCGAGTAGAAATACTCCAAGGAGTTTTCTTACGGACTTTTCGGGGAGTCGATAATAACTCAAATTGATGTTTCAAAGACATGGTAAGTGTCTCTTCAGGTGAAGGAAACTCTTCAGGAGAAGATTCATCTCGAGAAACTTCCGAAAAGGGCCGTTTCCCAGGAGTAGCGAGAGTTTTTCCAAAAGTAGAAAATTTCGCTGACGTGGATCCAAAAGAGGAAATTTTGGCTGAATCTTCCCGCTCACTAGTTTCGACAATTGCACTAAGAGGTCGATCTTTCGGAGGAACTTCCAGAGGTTCTTCTAGCGACCTGCGCAGAATATCATCTTCCCGAATATCACGAGATAACAGTCGAGTAGACGAATCTAGATCACGAAGATGAGCTGTGAAGTCCTGAGTATGATCACGAGAAAGTGCTGGAGCCACTATCTCCTTGTCTCCAACCGAAACCCTTCGATCATCTCCAATCGTACCAACCTGAACACCTCCAGGAACAGGACGAGTAAAGTCGATTCCTGTGTTTGTAGAAGTTGTTCTTGTCATGTCCGAATCGGGTCCAACATTAGTGAAGTCCATGCCATCATCTCTAGGAACATTAGTAAATTCCATGTCATCACCTCTAGGAACATTGGTTAAGTCCATGTCATCACCTCTAGGGACATTGGTTAAGTCCATGTCATCATCTCTAGGGACATTAGTTAAGTCCATGCCATCGTTTTCTTGATCATGATAAATGTTAGTCAAGTCCATGGCGTCATTCGCACCAGTTAAATCGTTTTCGCCTTGGCTGTTAGCTCTAGGAACATTGGTAAAATCCATTCCATCATCTGTGTTTTGAACAGTAGTACTAGGAACATTGGTGAAATCCATCCCTTCATCAACTGTGTTTTGGACATTAGTGAAATCCATTCTACCATCTGTGTTCTGAGTCTTAGTATTTCTAGGAACATCGGTGAAATCCATCCCATCATCAACTGTGTTATGGACATTAGTAAAATCCATTCCTTCAGCAATGTTTTGGACATTGGTGAAGCCAATTCCATCACCCCTACTCTGAACATTGGTAAAGTCCATAGTTTCATTTCCAACCGTAGTTCTTGGAACATTGGTAAAATCCATACGTCCTGTTAAGTCCATGGATTTGTTATCGTCACTCCTCTTACCACCAGGAGATAAACCCGAACGGGCAATAATATCCTCTGAGACAATCCGTGAAACTGCTGGAACAGTAGTATAATCCATACCATCGGAATCATGCTCAGAAATTCGACTAAGAGCACGTGGTCTAGGGAGATTAGTGAAATCCATAGACTGGTCGCCTATTGGAGGAACGGATACGGCCACATTTGTGAAATCCATATCTTCTGAGCCTCCTGAGTCCCGCGATCGAGAAGAGTGGGCACTGCCAACATTTGTGAAGTCCATGCCGCCATCGTCGTCTCTCACATTAGTAAAGTCCATAACATCTGAGTCACGCAATCGTCCGTCATTACCAACATTAGTAAAGTCCATACCATCAGACTCTCGTGACCGTCCTCCGTTATCCACATTAGTAAAATCCATTCTATCCTCCTCTTTAACAACTTCAGCAATGCTGGTATCTGCACTATCGACGGGATATATTCTCGGAGAGGAATCTGAACGTCCAACCACCTCAGTTAGCTCCATTTGTACCTCACCTTCATCAGGTGGGGCCGGTGAAATTATTGTGGTTGTGGTTGTGCGAGTAACATGACTGTTTCCGAGAATGGAATTTCGATCCCGTGACCTCAATGATGACAGTAGCAGTGAATCACGCGCACCACTTTCACGAGATTTGCTCATGGCTCTTTGGAAAAGCTCCTTGAAACTCGTTTTGACAGCTGGAGTTCTGGGGGTATTTCTGAACGAGGGCGTCGATTGTGAAAAATCGTTTTCCAAATCGTGCTCACGTGACTCGGAAAACGATTCACTAGCAGCAAATGAGTCATGCGACGGTCGGAAGTTGCCAAAAATCGTGCTCAGTGATTGGCGTGATTCACGGTTGTCCCGTGGTGGAACAGGTGGCAGTGGCGTGCTTGGTTTTGTGAACCCAGTAAAAGTTGTACGAGCTCGATCGGACTCAGAGACGCTTGGTCGATCAGTAATGGGTGGACGGGTGATGTTTCGAAGTGGGCTGAGGTTCTCGAAAGTAGTCATGGTAGCTTCAGGAGCGAAACTGACACGGCGAGTGGCTCTGTTCAAACTTGCTCTAGAATTGACAGGCTCAAAAGGCACACCTATCACAGTATTGTTGTCATCCTTTTTGAGAATCCCACCGCGTTTTTTACGTGTTTGTGGTAGCGTAAAGTCCGACATGCTAGCCAGTATCGTGACTGTGTTTGTTGTTTTGTTTATTGTACTTTATCTAAACTTTATCGAAGATTAAGGTTTTAACAATAAATGAGTTCCTAATTGGGGAATTCCTTAATGAA
The DNA here is from genome assembly GCA_900519005.1 of Yarrowia phangngaensis. Lineage (NCBI taxonomy): Eukaryota > Fungi > Ascomycota > Dipodascomycetes > Dipodascales > Yarrowia > Yarrowia phangngaensis. Next base: position 2,121,775 of record ULGR01000002.1, on the reverse strand, counting down.
CTTAAGGATTGTTGAAAGACTGTACATCATTCGTCTGTGTAGAAAGAAGATTAATTGGCTTGTGTTACGAAGTTGTTGATCTCCATTGTCAGATGTATAGTTGTCCTTCACTGTGCCACAGGCTGTAACTGGCGAACTCAAAGGTTTCAGTGGGATCGGCATTTCCCAAGTGGGGTGAAATCGTGTTACATTATTTGTTCATTGTAGATTGTACAATTGGGCTATCATGTCGCGGAGGATCTTGTGGGTATGCTCAGGACGGTAGGGTTCTCGCACACCAGTTCTGACCCTTCCCAGTTCCTAACAATGCCCAGGTCGCAGCGATCAAGATTTCTTTGTCTACATAGATTCCGTACCTCTTGTTAAGTCTATCTCTAGCGCGCCACCCCCTATGGCGTGCGATTCCAGCACAGTGTGCATTCCCAAATGTTCAAATACGAGCTGTTGCCATTTCACTTAAGCAGCCCCTGATGACATGATTCCAAAAAGCTGTTAGCGAACTCAAATTACCGTGGAAATAATCTTCAGATTCGTCAGAGTCGGATATGAAGGCAATACCATATTCAATGATCAGGTGTCAAACATGGAGATGTGATCTTCAGATTTAATGGAAGGCCCAAGACTCTCAAAGAGAGGGAAATTCAGAAGCTGAAGCGGTTTAACGACGGATTGACCCTTATAGAGACTGAATAATACCAAAGTTCTGTCCCCTAGGTCAACTCCTAGTCCGTTTATGAACTCTATGAGATCGCGTCTTTTTCCTTCGTCGAAGTCTCTTCTTTAAACTCTCCTTTCCCTTTAATTCAGACTCAACCAACCCTGAAGCCTCCCACTCTTCAGTCTCCTTGACAAACCGTTTCATATCAGCCAAAGGATCCATTAACGCTTTGATTCGATCTGCACTATTTTCATCTTTACGAAATCGTTTATTTTGCTCTTTAGACTCTTCCTTTTCAACCAAAATATCAATCTGATTAAAGCTCCCTTCATTAGACTCATCAACTAACCCTGCTTTCTGCCGCATCAGCTGAAACCTATCTTGACGTTCCTTTTCAAGCTGTGCATCACGTGAATCACGCTCTAACGCCTCATCTCGTGCCACTCGCGCCTTGTTTACTTCTTTTCCAGGATGGTACGATTTCTTCGAAGCCAGTTTCAATGGCATGTCGGAGATGTAGTAGTGCTAAGGTTTAACGAACGATTATAGAGAATCAACCCTAACCCTCGAGTACCGGATTGAGACTATGAATATCCAAGTCCTTGCTGCAGCTGGAGAGATGGCCTACGTTTGTAGATCCGCTGAAGCTACCATATTACTTGGTAGTTCACTGTTTTCTCTAACTTCGATTATGACTGTAAGATAACCAATTGAATCATTCTTGGCATATAATGACACCCCACCAGGGTGTACTATGCCACGAATTACCCAAGACATGAACAATTGGTCTGCAATTTCACTAGTGACTCTGTAATAACACTTGGCAGTAATCAGAACTCCGAGAATGTAAGTTTGTTAGAGGATAGACATGTTCATCCTGTGGAACTTGAATACAATATACATCCTGGATAATTACAACATGGCAGAGTGTACCCTGACATTTGGCACATCTAAAAAGTCTCTAAACAGCGTGCCCGGCTTGTCCTTAGAAAAAACAGGGCTTTGCGACGAGAGTGGCATCTTCGTGTGAAGCCCAACCCTCAACGAATGGCCATAGTGTTTCAGCCAAATTTTCCGTTATGACAAAGCTATATCTTCAATATACTTCATTCATTGTCACCACAGCAAGACGCACTCAATGCAGGACATCTTATGTGAAAACTACCACAATCTCAGTGAACTTTAACAAAAAAAAAATCCGCCGTTCCTCACTCCTCAAACTCAAAATATCGTTGCCGACAACCCACCGGCTTCGTATCTCTGAATCGGAATGACCGCGGTAACCAGGGTGACCAGCTGAAAATGGCATAATTTGCTTTTTGCAGAAATGTGGGACACTAGTGACACAGACCCTGACTGATAACACATTAGTGTCAAAGCCGCCGCATATCCATCTGACCATTCAGACGTTGGCAGTTGTTTTCACTGCACTATCTGCATGCATGAGGTTGAGAGAAGGAAGGATGAAAATAAGCGATAACCAAAGCCACGAACTTGTGTAATTAATGACATAGGCTTTGCCACGTATTGAATTACCCCAGTTGTAAAACACAGCGACTCTTATTGAACAGTCAATTAACCGTCTCTCGCCACATTAAGCTAAGGGTGACGCATCATGCTGCAATGCACACCTGCAAGGTTTGAAAAAAATTTCAATACTTAAACTCTTGTATCCCTAAACTGTTTCGGAGGGAATCTTCCCCACCAGCAAAAAAGCAAGATCCACATCATGAGCCAGACTTTCAAGGACCCCAAGGACGCCCAGGCACATCTTGCCACCTACAAGCAGAAGGATGGCCTTGATGTCCACACTCTGATGGACTCTAACATTCGAGGAGGTCTTACCTACAATGACTTCCTCATGCTTCCTGGCAAGATTGATTTCCCTTCCCATGAGGTTTCTCTCGAGACCAAGTTGACCAAGAAGATCACCCTTAAGGCTCCTCTTGTGTCTTCTCCCATGGATACCGTTACCGAGTCCGAGATGGCCATCTACATGGCTCTTTTGGGAGGTATTGGTATTATCCACCACAACTGCTCTGCTGATGAGCAGGCCGAGATGGTCCGAAAGGTCAAGAAGTACGAGAACGGTTTCATTGCTGACCCCGTTGTTGTTTCTCCTCAGCACACCGTTAAGGAGGTTTTTGCCCTTAAGGCCAAGCTTGGTTTTGCTGGTTTCCCCGTTACTGGTAAGTATTCTTCTTTCGCCCCTTTTCTTTTCGATTTCTCGTACCAATTCCTTTTCATGATGATTACAATAACTTTCGTTCTACCGAATGACTTAACCGTCTTGGGGAGACTTTTTTATTTTTTCTGACTTTGAACAAGATATACCTGTTCTCTTTTGTGCTTAACTAACTCAGAAACCGGATGCATGGCTGGAAAGCTGGTTGGAATCATCACTTCCCGAGATATCCAGTTTTTGGATCTCGATGACACTCCCGTTGGTGAGGTTATGACCCCTGCTTCCGAGCTGGTCACCGCCCCCAAGACTATCGGCTTGTCTGCTGCTAACGACCTGCTGAAGAAGTCCAAGAAGGGCAAGCTTCCCATTGTGGACAAGGAGGGCAACCTGGTTGCTCTGCTGTCTCTTACCGATCTGCAGAAGAACCACAACTACCCCAACTCTTCCAAGTCTCCTGAGACCAAGCAGCTGCTCTGTGGTGCTGCCATTGGTACCCGACCTGATGACCGAGAGCGACTCGAGAAGCTCGTGGCCGCTGGCCTTGACGTCGTTGTTCTCGACTCTTCTCAGGGTAACTCTGTCTTCCAGATTGAGATGATCCAGTGGATCAAGAAGACTTTCCCCAAGCTCGAGGTTGTTGCTGGAAACGTTGTTACCCGAGAGCAGGCTGCTTCTTTGATCGAGGCTGGCGCTGACGGTCTGCGAATCGGAATGGGCTCTGGATCTATCTGCATCACCCAGGAGGTTATGGCTGTTGGCCGACCCCAGGGAACCGCCGTTTACTCCGTCACCCAGTTCGCTAACCAGTTTGGTGTCCCCTGTATTGCCGATGGTGGTGTCCAGAACATTGGCCACATCACCAAGGCTGTTGCCCTTGGAGCTTCCGTCGTCATGATGGGAGGTCTTCTCGCCGGTACCCTCGAGTCTCCTGGCCAGTACTTCTACAGAGATGGTCAGCGACTCAAGGCCTACCGAGGTATGGGCTCCATTGAGGCCATGGAGAAGCAGGACACTAACGATAACGCCGCCACTTCCCGATACTTCTCTGAGTCCGACACTGTTCTTGTCGCCCAGGGAGTTTCTGGCTCCGTCATCGACCGAGGTTCCATCACCAAGTTCATTCCTTACCTCACTGCTGGTCTTCAGCACGGTCTTCAGGACATCGGTGTGCGATCTGTCGCTGAGCTGCGAGAGAAGGTCGACAACGGAGAGGTTCGATTCGAGTACCGAACCGCTTCTGCTCAGCTTGAGGGAGGTGTCCACTCTCTCCACTCTTACGAGAAGCGACTCCACAACTAAGGAGTATCTAGTCACTACGTTGTATACTAGTTTGAATAATATATTGAGTTTTTTGAAAAGCAGTAAAAAGTGAAGTAATGTGCTGAACCATGATGTAGACGCCAGAAAAGTTCGTTGCCATTTGATCCACTGGAATAGCTGACCTCCAACGGGCAACCATTGTAGCTGGGTTTCTTCCAGTTCTTCAGGATTGTGAGCATGATTTCAGGGATATTGTAACAATTGACTCTTTATCATTTTATTACTAAGTTCTACAACAACCTTGCTTGAGCCAATTTTTTTCTTGTATGATACCCGTAAACGATAAATTTACTATTGAAGAAGTAATGGATTGAACTGTACTTACTCGCCATCAATTTATCAATAACTGACTGAGACATTGGTGTAGAATAATTAAGCGGACGGTGAGGATCTCGTTAATTCATTCACCTAGCTAACTAAACAGCCAAGGACGGTTTTGGTAGCCACCAGCGAAAGAAGAAGACCGATTGACTCTTGTAAAGTCCTGGGTGTAGAATAAGTGGGAGCTTCGGCACCAGTAATACCCACCGTTACATATTTAGTAAGTGGATGTAGTTTAACAACCAGCCTTTGTTTTCCAGGCAGAAGACATTGTCAAGGTTGTGATTTCAACATGTGCCAGTTTTTAGACTGTCTAGATCATTTTTAATAATACACTGGTCACTTAACGATCTCCATGAGATTCAGAGAGCCTCACCATGAACGAACTGTTTCATTATGTCTGATCAGTAACATTTTATCCACCACAATCGCCTCCAGCTCCTTTAGCTCATCGGTATCTCTTGCTGCAACTGTTATCTATAAACTACATTAATACTGCTTAAACAGTCGTTAGATTCTGTGAACACCAAACCCCAGATTCTTCCTGTCTTCTCCGTAAAACTCCGAGCATGACCCGCTCGGAACTGTCCTTTATGACGTTTTCTAACCCCTCACACTAATCTTAACTTGCTCGCCTTTGATGAAAAACAAATGTTCCTTCTCTTCCACCTGCACTTCAGAAACTCTAGCACCACGCGAAACATTCAAAAATCCAGTCACATCATCGGCCCGGCCAGTTGGTAACGGTCTTAGAGTCAGAATATAATCTGTCTGATGCATCAATTGAATTCCCAGATTCACATGGTTAGTAGTCAAGGTATCGTGTTCTAGAAGCGGTTCGTCGGCTTGAATCAGACACAAAACCGCATCTGACGCCTGTTGGAGCTGAAACACACATTTCACAGCTTCTGTGACACTCAGATCCCCCGTTGCAACCCATAGATCAGGATTCTCCAGGATCACAAGCGTCTCAGAATCTGTATACTGAAGTATTGAACCCGGTTTTTGACCCAGAAGGGAAATTATCCGAACATTAGGAAGCGATTGTAACTTGATTCCCTGTCGTTGGAGAGCTTGGATATAAAAGTCTTGATCGTTGATGGCTGTGATGAGAACCACCTTCTGGTGTCGTCCTAGACGTTTGAGAAGCTGAACAATGATCCAGGAAGCATTGACATCGTTGGTGGCAGTGATTAAACCAAATGTTTGGCTCTCAATGAGTTTTTCTCCTTTAAAAATACTAAAGTCGGAAAATGTAGTCATTGTAGAAAGATGTTAGTTAAGGTTTAGTTAAAGTTGGAAGTATGTAAGTGGTGCCGTACTCTTAGGTCGGTGACATTGGTGAATATCGAGTGAGGGCACTTTTAGAACTCATCGATTTTAGCAAATGAAGCTAACTTTCTGTTGCAAAAGCTACCAAACGACATTCCCTTCATCCCACAATCTCATCTACCCTTTCCCAAACCAAGTTGCTGCTATCTCAGAATACGGTGACACTACTCGTTTGGCTCGTAGGCTATATCTGCCACGATTTTGCCCTCAGTGATCATTATCTAGAGCTAATATGGGTTTTATGATCACAATACTACCATAGCCAGGTGTCTGCAAGTTTCAACAACTATCTTGAGGATGAGTACTATTCAGGCACCTATATACTCGTTCTCGTTTTGAGTCTAGACGGAATTTTATTTATCAAGTATGTCAGTGTAGGTAATTCCAGAAGAACCCTCACGCTAAATACTTCTGAAGAAAGAGGTCACTAGTAGAAATAACCATCAATAATTATAGCCAGACTGTCGTGTGTTACCAGTTTCATTAGGTTAGAACATTAATTATTGTTAACATGTTTGAAGTTAGTGCAACGTCAAGCAAAGCTGCTCTTGATCAGTCTGGGTGGCTTGAACTTCACATTATTGCCTTGTAAGAGACAGTTACTGCAATAAACTTGAAACGCCACAAATTTAGCAGAATCCCCTCATTCAGTTTTAGTGGCTCAATGTAAGCTCTACATTGCTGTCAGGTGACTCTCAGTTCTCTCTTAAAATCTCAATATTTTCACAGAGATTTCAATGTGTTGAGTATTTGACATTAAGTGTATCAAAATTCAGCTAACGAACTTACAAATCACCTGTGGGAGTACGGAGTTCTGGACTAAACCCAGTTGTTCAAGAGGAATGCCAGAGTAACAATACCCTGCTCATCTTTTAGAAATTCACAATCTACGATATTATGGAAATATCTCTTAGGAGTAGTCAACCTTGGGGATTACATTCAACACAATGACATACCCCTGAATTGAACTAACATGGAATATGTCACAAATAAATTTGGTTTTCAATTGGAGTCCTCATCTAGTAATTCAAGGATCAACGTAAAATTCAGAAGAACAAAAATCGAGTCCGAATATACTGACCCTGCAATACTGTTTCCTCAATTCTAAGACTTCGGAAATATGTGACTCAAACATCTTGATCAACACTTTTGTGGTAGTTCATGAAATGACACAAGCTCATACTCGGCTCCACTCCCCGAATGAACATCCGCCTTTATCTTTTGCACAGCCACAGGCGAATTTAAGATTGCATAATCGTGCATGTTAAACGTATACCCTCAGTGTGTCTCAGATGTTCAGGAAGCTTAATTGAGAAAAAGATGTCCTGTTACTGTGACATTCAAGTAGTTTTGGAGTGGTTACTGTCAATAACCAGTTTTCAAAAACTAACGGGCCTTGTAATTGATGACATAAGCATAAAAGACTCGTGACATGCGTCTGTAATTAAACATCTAATCATTAATGTATTATAAATATCATGGCGTACAATGTACAAGGCCTAACTTTCCCCCTCTAGACTTCTCTTGACTCTTTCACTGTCGACCTCATCTACGCTGCCTCTTTTGACGTTGCATGACCCCTGTCGTGATTCAGTAGTAGCTACCATGGAGGGCAACTGGGTCGTTGCAGTTGGACCAGTGGGGAATTCACCAGCGTGCACCAAATTCCCGGAAGACTCAACTAACTCGTAAACGTTGCTCATTCTCATGACCATGCGTTCGTAGTAGCGCGAAAGCACCTCAACTTTGGGAACAATTCTGTAATCGACTCTGACGAGAAACTCGACTTCCAGAAGATTTAGTTCGGCCTTGGAAATACCGCCTACTCGTGCATAATGCCCATTTGTGCGGAAACTGTCACATAGACCTTTCGAGCCCACCATACACGTTGTGATTAAAAAACGATGAACGGTCAGAGAGTTAATGTTGAAGGTGGAAAACGTGCGACACAAGAAATCGATATAATAGATGACAGAAAGAAGAATGGATTTTTCCAGAGAACAGAATCGGACAATTCGAATGAGATAATCTTTAATGGAAATGCCTGGAGGACTTCTTGAATGGAATCGGGTTAGTTGAGAAGCATCAAATGGAAGAGCATCATTTACAGACACCAATTCTTCTAGCATGGAAGAAACCAAAATGATGAGATGTTCTATGGGACAATTGAAAAATGCCGAAGGGAGTTTTGTTAGTGGGGCGTGGTTTGAGATTTTCTTGGTTTTTCGTTCTTCTTCTTCTTCTTCTTGTTCACGTTTAAGATGCTGTTGTGGCTGTGACTGTGATTGTGATGGATCTGTTTGCTGCTGCTTCTGTGCTTGATCAGAAACATGCAAATGCTCACATGCATTGTTATTCCCGGAGGCATCTGTTTGTGACACACCTGCCGGAGTCCTCCGGAACGGAGACGGCTCTCCATGTGCCATCATCTGAGAACAGAGCTGGGACTGTATGGGATCAACGAATCGAGGAGATCACACAAATCAAGACCGATTACACAAACCGCAATATAGTGTCTTTGTGTTCAAAGATGTAATCAATAATCTAGATTCGTCTCGATGTGGCGACACAGAAAAACCAGCTAAGCTCTGTGGAGTGTAAGGTGCTGACCATGCTAATTATGCATAATGAGATGTTGGTGAACCTTGAAAAATTGGCTCGACTGAAAAAAAAAATCAAATCATAAAAAATAATATAAAATGAAAAAAATTCATAAAAAAATAATTAAAAATAAATATATGTCTGATTCACAAAATAATAATCTCAATTGCCATATCTCACTCTCCCTTATTCCAAAAATCATAGCTTAGTTCTGACTGGTTGGTTTTACACTTTTTTTTATACTAGATTAAAGTTCTTGGCAATGTACACTTCATGTGAAACACGTGATCCACAAAGTTGTTCTTTGTTATCCCCCTGCCACTAGTATAGTGTTAATTGTTTTGTGGAAGAGAACTGGTTTGTGAGTGTGTCTCAGAACATTCTTTCACAAACCCATACTCTCGCCTAGCTGTTCGCTACAGCAACCCAGACGCCCCTACCTAGATAATGCTGGTGTAATAGATTATCGATATCCCTTGTTTGTGGAGAGTTGCCCACTCACATCCCATAAGCACGTTGTGGCCATGATTGACATTTATGATCGGCCGTTGTCAGCCACAACTTTGTCCACGTGCCATAAGGTTCATTGGAGGTGAAGGCGGATCAAACTGTGAAGGCGGGTCAAACTGTGAAGGTGGATCAAACTGTGTTACTGTTTAATGTGAGTAAGGAAAACCGGGTTCTTTCTCGTCTGTCTAGACTCTTGCCAAAGTTATTATCTTAAGTCGTTTCTCTGCCGTTCTTATTTTGCTTACTACATTGTATAAGATTTCAATAACCTCCAAGTTGAGGCCCTCAGGATAGCTGAATGGCCAGATCCATAGCTTATCTTAGATCTCTGAGAATTACGTCGTGCTCACAAAGGGAGAAACCGAATAGAAGTGTTATAACATCGATGATCTAAATGACCACTCGGATCTGGACCAAACAATATCACCAACACGGTTAACCGATCCCAATGATTGTTAACACATTTGGAAAATCGAATAAATACATTATTTTACTTTTTTGCATAACTAACGGACATCTTCTCTCCGTCAATTTCCACACCTTGGGTCTTCTCCTTCGCAACCACCGCCTGTTCGTTGGTCTCAAACTCTGCAAAGCCCACTTGTCGTGCCGAAACGAGTCGGACCTCAATATACCCAGGAAGATGGCTGAATAGAGCAGCGACAGTTTCCGTGGAAACAGATTTAGGTAGATTCTGAAGTAACAAGACCCTGTGGACGGGGTTATATTCAGTTGTTGCAACTTTAACTCGTTTGGCACTTGGTTCTTCTGACGATCTTCTAGACCCTTCTGAAAGTTGTTTTAGCTCCTTTTTGGCTATTCTGGCCCGTTTGTGTATGTCAAGTTCCTTGTCACCTTTTCTTGCAACTGTCGCATCACTCGGAGTCTTGGCATAGGTGACCTGGATCAAGGAATCCTTTAAAGCCGCAATAGACTTTTGATTGAGGGCAGAGATTGCCGATTCGGCCGAATCAATCGTATCAAACACCACAAACGCCTGTCCCCGCATCCACAAGTTCCCATGCGCAACTACATCTATCACGTTTCCGTATTGCTGACACACATCTTTGAGGGTCGTTTTGAGTTTCGGAATTTTGATTTTCTCGTTAATGTTGCGAATGTATATTCTGTGTTAGCTTTGCACGTAGAGAGCAGAACAATAACTCACGTTTCACACGGCTCTATAGTTGACATGTTGTGATGATGGTGCATGAAGAGTTTAATGTAAATATATTGAAATGGCAAATAAAGTTTGGCAAAACGAGGTGTGGTGAAAAAGTGAGGTTGCTAGTGGTGAATCCAATTAAATTTTTAGAATTACTTTTTAATAAGTTGGTTGGATTGGTGGTTAAATTTTCACATCTTAAGTTTTCCTGTTGCTGGTGTTGGTGCGATATCCAGTTATGATCTTTCCTGAGATCAGTGGAAATTCTGTAGATGGAAAAGTAGTGACGCAACTGAGCAGTAATTGGTTCTCAATAGTGAATACTTAGATCAGCAAGCAGTTATATAGTCTGGTAAGCTTAGGCCCCCCCTGGGCACTGAATCTACACATCATTATTGGGCAAGGCTCGGTAGCGGCAAACACTGGAAAGAGTGGCCACTTCGGCAAGGCAAAAGGTTAGATATGATTTTCTTTTCAAATTAAAGCTCGACTGCAACTCGAGAAATTGTTAGTGTGGAGGTTGTCAAAAGTTATTCACGTTACGTATTCATTTGTTTCATTCAGATCATACGAATGAGTAGAGAATCTCAAATTTGTTACCTGACTTAAAAGCACTTATTTAGGTTCATGGAAAAAGATTATCTATGTATTGAGGGATTAGTAATCGATGTCAGTGAAAATACGTACTGGCTCTTCTGCAGTTAGTTGGATCATACCCTGCTCTTCGTCAACCAGCTCTGGTCAACAAATGATGTTGAGTGTCCGACATTAACTATTAGTATTTGGTTAATAAAAGAACAAATCAGGTAATAACACACGCTAGTTGTTTAAGAGGATAGACTAGAGTGACAATACACTGGGCACATTTTGAGATATCCTTATCAGGTTATAGAATATCTCATAGACATCCTAGGGGATTACATTCAACAGCTGCCCTTTGGCCTTGTGAGATGGTCATCATAGATCTATAGTTGGTGGTAATTAGGTATAAAAAAGGGTGGATTAATAATCGGCTACTTTCACTAAATGAAAAAAATGGTAATACGTGCACAACACACTGCATTTTATAGACCACATTTTACCCCTCTAAGCGTACCCTTTTACTTCTCCACTATTCACAGCCACAACCTTATTCCGGTTTTACTCTGATACATGCATATAACATTTCCTGTCTAACCTAAATATTGTGTTCACACTGTAACATCATGTCAACAGTGGACTCGATCCTTCAGCAGCAAGACAAAGAACATTCGCGGGACGTGGAAATCGAGCGGATTCTAGGCGCGTTTCAGCTCGACGCGTACTCTGTTTTGGAATTACAGCCGGGATGTAACTCCGAGGTGATCAAGCAAACGTACCGTCGAAAGTCACTATTGATCCATCCAGATAAGACACAAAACACACGGGCTCCAGATGCGTTTGATAAGCTGAAAAAGGCCGAAAAGGTGTTGCAGGACGACAAATTGAGAGAACAGCTCGACAGTGTATACACCGATGCGAGAACTGTTTTGATCAGAGAGAAGAAGTGGACTATCCATGACGAGCGGCTTAAAGGAGACGAGTTCAAGGCAGAGTGGAAAGATCGAACTCGTGAGTTGTTGATTGAACGGGAATTGAAACGAAGATTGGCTGCAAAGGCTAAAATGGAGGAAGAAGGAAGATTGAATAAACAACGAGAACAAGAACAAGAAGAGAGATTAAAGAAACGCCAACAAGAAAAGGCATGGGAAGATGGAAGAGATACACGGGTAGGAAATTGGCGGGAATTTACTAAAAAGTCTGGTGAAAAGAAGAAAAAGAGAAAGTTGCTTGGATAACTGAGGTAAACGACAATGTTGAATCACCTGTTGTGTGCTTTACTGCTACATTCTTTGAGCTCAATCTGTATTACGCAGAGCTCACTTGTGAGCTATGAGTTGAGCTATCTTCCACTGATTGGACCGCATGCTTTGATTAGAGCTGAACTCCAGCTTGTATCTACAGAATGTGAACTACTGGGAGATATATTTAAGTAATTTTAGAGTGTGGAGTATGGAAATGAAATTCTAGCTAGGATGGCGTTTCTGCATCTGAGATTTGCTTGAATACATTGGTTTCAATAAATGCTCCAACACAGTCGAGATAGTATCAATGGGCAAGATGTAGACTTCTAACCATTCTCCATCTATATTCAACTATCCCCTTCACTTGTAAGTTGACTAACTTTGGGCGATTTTCAGCTTGACAGTTTTCCACCTTCTTCAATCACAGTAAGTCAATCTTCGCAGAAGCTAGAAGTATAGGTAAGTGTTGACAACTCCTAGTTGAGAATAAAGATATACTGTATAGAGACAAAATTCGGTCTGTCGCTACTCATCTCAAAGTAGCCAATCAACAGAAAGGTCTCCAGTCAAGCCGAGGTCTGAGGATAGTGGTATCACCTCCTAGCTTTTGACAAACTGTTGTTGGTTTCAGCACTGTGTTCGAAGATGACTATAGAACTGCTTAATGGCTCGGTGCTATGATCGCCTCGTTTACGATGCGGATGAAGCACCAGCGAAGAAAGCAGATTACGTTGGTGAAGGGTGTGGTGATCTCTTTGGAATCATAAGCGTCATCACCCGTCTTTTAAAGAGCCTTGGGAATGATCTCAGTTGGGATAACAACAGCCGGTCACTCCTGGGCATCAGAGGAGTTTGTATCGGAAACTATTTATCACCTTATCAATACAGCAAGAATCTTTTAATCCACAAATACAGATTTATTGTCATGTTTGAATAAGTGAAACTATTTCAGGACTTCGCAGTTGTGGTTAATTTCATATCGTCCTGTAAAACTACTGACTCCTAAACAAATAATGCAAGTCGTTAAAAGGCTCTCCAGCTAACAGGAAAAAAGCCTGGGGGTTCTAAGCTCAACCGAGGCAAAGGCTGATGCCAATGGTTTATTCTCACCTTCAGCAAGACCGCCGCAACCATCTGAACTACCATTCGACAGTCAGAATTAGAGTCTGGAGTTATTAAACCTGAGAGATTGCAAAGGCTATGAAACTACCAATGTCCCCTTTTCAAAGCTCAATCTTCACTCTCCTCTACTTTCGACTGCCGTCTCCTCTCAGCTTCGAGTTTCATCTTCAAATTATGCTCCCTCCTCTTGATCGACTGCAACGTCTTGACATGGCGCCTGCTAGTTAAATGAATATCCCATGCTTCTTTTCCAACTGAAATCACATGATTCCCATCTTTATCACGACACGTCTCACATTTGAATTGAACATACTCAGATTCCCGAGCGGTCGGTTGACGTGAAACAAGCTGTAAAAGTTCAGGACTTTGCCCAGTAACCAAACGGTCTGTCTCAATCGATTTTCCCTCAAGCCAGTCACGAGCCACATCCACACCATGCTGAACAGTATGAGTCCATTCAGTCAAGTCTGTGGCATCCAGAACACAGAAAGTCTCTTTACAATCACGGACCTGAGCCACCAGCTTCTTACTGATCCATCCGATCTGTTGTTTACTGTATCGTCGAGTATCCTGTTTCATCACTTCTACTCCACTGTCGATGGATTCTGATCCCTCCAAAAACGGCAAAAACTGCTTGAATCCAATAACTTGCCATACTCCACGCTCAATATCAATCTCTGACTGTTTATAAACAGAATACATCTGCTGGATCTCCTCTAAAAGCCCATTGCAGAGCATCTGATCAACACGCTTATCAAGTCGCTCATTCAAAACATTCTGCTCAGAATAAAGCCAGAAAACTAGGGCGCGATCTCGAGATTCCGTTTTATTCTGTTGTGCAAACACCTGACTTGGTTTATCACCCGTCAGAAAACAAATCTCCAACATTCTACGGATTCGGCGGGTATCATTGGGATGAAACTTTTGCGCAATTTGAGGATCCAATTTTTGTAATTCTGCAAGACATTCATCACGAGAATCAAGAATGTGCAATTGCTGTTCACTCAATTCCTTTTTTTCTTCAATCTTCACAATGTTGTCCTTGAACAAAACACTCTGGATATAATAATGAGTTCCTCCTACCAGAATCGGGATTTTGCCCCGACTTCGGATTTCTTGAATCTTGGCCAAAACTTCGTCCTCAAATCTGTGCACCCCATACTCTTCATTCCACTTCACATGTCCCAAAAGATGATGTGGAACTCCTTTCCTCTCTTGGATCGGATGCTTGTTGGTGATCTGATCCAACCCTTCATAAACCTGCATAGAATCACCATTAATGATCTCCCCTGATATCGCCTTCGCCAGTTCTATCGAAAAGTTAGACTTTCCCACCCCCGTAGTTCCCACAATCGCTATCAAAGGTTGCTTCATGTTGAGAAGTGAGAAGTTTGAGTGGATTTAGGTTACAGTTGACTATTTAATTTGAGTTAAAGTTTTATGTTAATTGGTTTAGAGTTTGTATTGTGAAGAGTAGAAAGATACTCTAGGCATTTGTTTGTGTGTTGTATTGCTGAAGATTGAAAAACGAAAAGAGTTAAAACGTTGCGAGGCTGATACATTGGGCAACTGTTGAAGGATAAATCTTCAGTCACTTCTACTAAGTGCACGTATAATGATGAATCATTGCATCCATAATAGTTTTCCCAATTTCACTAGGTGGTCCAAGCCCTGAGTCTCAGGAAAGGAAAGTTTTCAAGAGTGCAATTAACGAGTAAGCCAGAGCGTAAAAGGTTCCCATAATGCTCTAATGTCGAGATTGCCACTGCAAAATAATACTGATACCTTCAATGTGGCCATGCGATTCCTCTACGAGGATCCTTGGAACTGACTCCGTGAGATGCGAAAGGCTGTGAGAAGATCTCGAAAAAGTTTCATTAGAAATCTAAAATTGGATGCCCTATTTCTTGATATTGTGTGAAGAACAAGTATATTCTTTTGATTTGATATTCAAGAACAGCAGAATCACCAGGTGGAACTTTAACAAAAACGCAGTTTGTTCAAAGTCAATTAGATCCTGTTTACTCTATGGCGTGTTCACGATTCGAAATTACTTCATTCCCTAACCGTGTTGAATAGTTGACCTATCTTCCCAAAATATTCTAAAGCTATCAAGAAATCTCCGTTACAGCCATAGCTTCAATAGTTGAAACCACGACATACTACAGTATCCGCATTGACTTCTTCTTCTCAGTTTTCACCAATAACTCTCTCTCATATGTTCGTTTAAGTTGATTAACCTAATAGTGGACTAATTTATATATTCCGGTCATCTCATTAATTACCGCACTGGTAGTTTGATAATAAAAAAAAACTCCACAGAGATATCCCTAAGCTAAACTCGAACTCACGGCTCACCCCCTACCAGAACATTCCACCTGCATACATGTGCATTATGCATGTACAGTATATGCGTGCTGAAAATCCCAACATGACAATGAATTACAATAGACACAACTTTGCCACCATAGACACAAACAGCATAAACGCCACAGAATCAGCATAAATAGATTTCATAATAGACACAACTCCTACATCTACATCAGCTTCATCACACACAGCATGAAACTAACCACAACACTTGTCCATACGAAATACAGCGACAAAATCATTCTAGCCCCATCTATGCTAGACAGCTTATTAGCTGAATTCGACCAACTGCCGCAACCGTTACTGTTCACTATCAAGTACCGAGAACCTACCACTAGTCGTAAAATTCACACTACAACATGTGGAGTGAAAGAATTTACAGCTGATCCAGGGACAATAGGAGTACCACAGTTGGTGCTAAATAATCTTGGAGGTATCAAGGAAGGCCGAATTGTGGATGTGGAGCTTTCACGTGATATCCCGTTAGCCACCCATATGACTTTGAAACCAAAAGGTCAATACAAAGTAGACAACTATGAGGCTCTTTTGGAGAGTGCTTTACGTGCTAATTATACGGCTTTGACTGTTGGGAACACCATTGTGATTAGTAATCCTGTTGATTCTTCTCAGGATCTTGAATTCAATGTGGAAAACTTATCTCCTGCTGAAACAGTGTGTATTGTTGACACCGATGTTAATCTTGAGGTTCTGGTGTCAGAGGAACAACCTGTTTTGAATGGTGATTTTAGATCACAAGAATTTTCCTTTGTTAGCACCTTACCTCTAAGTTGTGGTCCTACAAAAGTTAGAATTGATCTTCAGAAAGTTGGAGCAGTGAGAATCGACTCAGATCTTGCTTTTATTGGCATTTCACAAGATACCTCGCCGAAAAGTTTCATTTGGACGACTTTAGATGGCCCTAAAGAAATTTCTCCAAATAATCCGTTCGGAGATGAAATTTATATCTGGAGTGAAGAAGACTTGGAGATTTCAAAGGAAAATGATACATTGATTGAGGACGACGTTGTTGATTGCACAAAATGCCCAACTTGCAACAACTACATCCCAAACCAATCTTATACTCTTCATTCTACGTTTTGTGCAAGAAATAACAGACCATGTGAGCATTTCAAGACCTGTGGATATGTTTATAAACGTGGAGCGACTTCGGAGCATTGGCATTGTCATTCTTGTGATTCTTTTGGAAATTCTGCGAAATCTCATGACAACCATAATCACTTTTCACATACAACTCCTGATCCATGTCCATGCGGCTATACAGCCCCGAATTTTACAAATCTGGCTGTCCACAAGCATACTGAATGTCCTCTGAGTCTTCACGAGTGCCGATTTTGTCATCTTCGTGTTCCCAGAGGTGTGGCTTCTCCTCAGGATATTCTGTCAGGCTACTCGGGCCATGAATCTGAATGTGGTTCAAAAACTACAGATTGTCATATTTGCAAAAAGCCTGTGCGACTTCGAGATCTGGAAAGCCACCAGAAACTTCATGTTTTGGCCACCCGTGACAAAATCGCTCCAGAACTATGTGCCAATTCATTGTGCATAAGGACTCGTGGAAATAATCCCCTGCAACTCTGTGATACATGCTTCGGACCTCTTTACTCGGCTGTAAACGACCCCACTGGTGCTCGGCTTCAATCACGTGTGGAACGACGATACGTGCTTCAAATGACCAAAGGGTGTGGTCGAAGCAGCTGCAGAAACAAATATTGCATTTCGTCTGGTCTTTTGGCCAAACCAACTATGGCCCAAGTCATGAGCTTGATCAAGGAGATCCAAACACCCAGTTTTTGCGTCGATGATAAAACCACCAAACGAAAAGACTTTGTCGATTTCCATGAAGCAACTTGTGATTATTCTCGCCAATGGTTGGCTGTAGCTATTGAGGAAAAGAAAGGAAATGAGCAGGAGGCGCTCAGATGGTTGGAGTATAATGCTCCTAAAATCAGTGCTTACTAGCAATGCTGACTATGTTAGATGTGCATTATTCATCACGAAATAAACTATTCATTGTTGAACACCAGTAGATTAGTCAGTTTCAACTTTGTACTTCCCAGTGAGAAGATACCTACCACCACCCTTGATTCCTACATATTTAGAGTTTTATCGATCAAAGAACAAAGACATTATAATAAATAGAGTTGCCATACCTTAACTTTGTTTCTTTGATGGGTAACTACTTTCAAGTGAGTCAAAGAGTACCGAGCTGGTAGATCTAAAATTTTAATTCTCTTACAGATCCTATGTCGTCTTCTAGTGAGTTTGATTGTGATTAGTGACAAATCTAAGACTGTAGCCTGAACACTTCATAGTTTCAACAATTTCTTTGTCCTTACTCTAACTGTAACTCTAATTTTTCTTTGTTCTATAGTGGAGTTGAATGATTTAATCGCTTAGTAGACGTTTGTGAGACGTTGATTTTGATCCACATGTGTCAGCATCAACACGTGGAAGACTTTGTATTCTTTCATGGATGTAACGTCTGACTCAGTAGAGACACCATATGAGAGGGCAACAAGACTACCCACGGCTGGACTCACCATGTATGGTGGGAATGTGTTCATTGACAGCATGTAGGGTTGACCATTAAGAGGTACATCTTGATCTTGGCCGATAACCAGTACAATATGTGAATCAGAAAGGAAGAATTGAGATTCTGGAATTATCTGGCAACCTGGTTGTAGTTCCAAATATACAAGCTAGTATGGATGAAAACAGACTTTACTAACATGAGTCAGTTCCGAATGTAAAAGTACTAGTATGACGAATGTCAGGCTCATACTGACAACTCTACATGATGAGCAAATTTGCTGACTCATCTACTATCAATCAATCTCCTTCAATCAATCTATTCATAAATGCTTACTCAGACTCAGCGACCTCACCGGTGCTGAGCTTGCCATGTCGTTGTCGCCAGACTCCAGCAGCAGCGTTCCACTTCTGGATATCCGACTCGGAAGTAATGCCTTCTCGTCGTCGAGTGTAAGGCAGAGTGGAAGCAGAGAACCAGACGGCCACACCAACAATGATGCCAGTGGCAAACAGACCGTTGAGCTTCCAGTTGGCGGGGTGGGCCCACCAGCCTCCAGTCATGGAGACAATGTCTTTAGGAAATGGATATCGTCCTCCGCCCTGAGTTAGTATTGAGATTAAGTGACATAGTTCATTAAAGCACAAAACAACATGAGACACAGATAAGAACCATGAGAACACACTGGGTCGTACTGTCGGGTTGACAAGGACATTTACTTGTACCCTTGAAATACACAGGCTGGCAAAGAGATAAGGTGTTCGGATAGCTTCCTGTCTTATAACTCTTCTTATCATCTAACCTCGCCTGTTCCCCCTACGTCATGTTTTTCCCTTGTGCCCTCTGCTAAGCTCATAATTACACAACGAAATAGAGAACGAGATGAAAACGGGAAGATTTGGAAGTTTGGCGATCCGTTAAACTTCTGTTTGTGTCTCACCATGTGTCATCAATTCCGTCTCACATCTCGTGTCGCCGTCTCGTATCACCATACTTGAGCTTCTCGTACTATTTGTGCCACTTGAACATCGGCTGATCATCCACTCGTTTGTGTAGCTTAGCTGTCTATCCAACAGCTCTGTTGATGGCTTTGTAACAGTCTGTCAGCAATGCAAATAAAGAAATATCGTCATGAAACACAAAGTCACAGCTGCCACAAAACACAAAAACAATCGCCCTTCCATCTTTCCCGAAACTCACCATTTTTAAATATGTTGTAGTTGTGTGAAAGACCTTATGCAGAACCCAGGATTGGCTCGGGTGTGATTGGTGGTTGGAAGTCAAACTTTATTTGCTTAGTCATTGGAGGAAATGAATGAAGGAAAAGGTGGAAAATGAAACTTGAAGAATAATGTCTATATTGCTGTTTGTTTATAGTATAGGAAGGGTTCTGATGTACTTTTACAAAAAAAAAAATAACAGGTTAAGAGTATTATAGGTTATGAGTATGTAGTATATTTTCCAGTATAAGTTATTGATGGTTGATATTCATAGATCGTGGGAGAGTGTTTGTGGGCTTTAAAGAGAAATCTAATAAATAATTACATTTTCTGCAGTTGATTTTTTTCGTTATTAATATCATAAAGAATGATTCTTTTGGTGCAGTTTTGCAGCCTACTATATCCAGCAGAGGTTACGAAAAGTATTTTTCGGGTTAAACGGTTCTTCAATTAAATAAATACTCACATGAGGTTGAAGTCGTGAGATTTACTCTTGTTTCAGAGAATTAGGCGATATTGGGGACAGAAGTACTTCAGACTCATAAATTCCAGAAAGGCAGCCATAATGAAGTATCTCATATGAAAAACGAAGTGTTTCACAATTCTGGAATCAAAGCTGTATTCGATTTTGAAAACCATCCAATGTTGATGCTGAAGAATGGATCATCCATTCTGGAATTCTTATGAGCTTGCCGCATCGAGCGTTGAATGAACATATCTCTGGAGACAACTCCAAAGACCTATGATGAAGCGGCATCCAATGCTCTAAGTAAACTAACAGAACAGTCGATTGAGGATCGATGGGATAGAATGGATGAAACGATCGTCATTCAGGTCCGGAAAAAAACTCATCTTATGATTGTCTGCCATGTGACACAAATACTACAACACCGACACCATGACACTTTTCCTACAGTTGACATTGTAACTAATTAGTTAGCTCTCGCTCTGTTAACACCTCCCAACTTTAACTTTATTCCAGAGACGGTTTCTGCCCTAACCTCAACCAAACCTTATCTCGGATGAAAATTTCAACCCACCACCACACAATCTCACACCCCACAACAATCCCTACAACTATGCTGAGAACTAAGGGAGTTCTACGGGTATCACGTGTTGCTTTAACAGCAACCCGAACCGCTCAAGTGTCGGTTTTTGCTCCCCGTTTATTCACTACTAAACATACTCCTACAACTCCCCCTCAAGCACCAGTCCTGGATACCAAGGCTTTAAAATACACCAACTCTGATCTGAGTGAAGATCTGAAAAATGTGCCTCGAGGTGATTACATTGTTCCTGATCACATTGCTGAACAATCTCCAGCTCTAAAAACTCTTCACGCTCGATTGGGTCTACCTTCATCTCTACCCTTGGCAACTCTAGCACGATGTTTGACATGCCCTGAGGCAGATACTGTTTCTGAGGCAGGAGAGAAACTGGCTGACAACTATGGAATGTCTGTTTTTGGTGGCAGCTTGTTGAAATATCATGTAACCGAAAAATTCGTGGTGCAGTATCCTCGATTGCCTTTGGCCATTTTGAATTCGGTGTTGGATAGTCATGTGAGTCCCCGATCTTTAGCTCGTCTCGCAGAATCGTGGGGTGTCGAAACTGACCGTAGATCGGCGTTCGAACGACACATGTCGCGAGACTCTCTGGCCCAGACCCTCGGCTACCTACGATACAAACCCCGTGATGATGATGACAACTCCGCAGGTGTATTTGACGCCTACTCCCCACGAAAAGACCTTACTCAGCATAATCGACGTCAAAAGAAAAACTCTCAGCATAACTATGACTCTAAGATTTATGTCTTTTCTTCATCTGTAGAGGGTTATGAAAAATCTGCAGCTCGATTTGTTCAATCTTTGGTTGCAGCAATTCACGCTCATGTCTCACGAGAGGCCGCTCTGAAATTCGTTGACGATTACATCCTGTCACGTGACCTCAACCTCGAGGCTCTGTTCTCTTTCAAGCAACCTCACAAGGAAATCGTTCGGGTTTGTGCTCGAGAAGGACTTGAACGACCCGAGGCTCGACTTATGGTTGAAACCGGTCGATTGTCTCAAGCTCCAGTTTTTGTTGTGGGTGTCTTTTCTGGAAACCATAAACTCGGTGAGGGACAAGGTGCTTCTCTTGCTGAGGCTAAGATTCGAGCTTCGGTTAATGCTCTTAAGGGATACTACTTGTACTCCCCAATTGAGCAGGGAAGACCCTCGGATGAGGGATACCAGGGGGTTTCTTATATCGATAAGGGACCTGTTGTTATTTAGTGTATATAGTTAAGGACGTGGTAGGTGATTCCGTTAGGAGTACCTATCAGATGTATATAATACAACGTGCGTGAACGGAACGAATGCATGTGACTTTACTACCAGTGTAGAAGCTGAACGCATAGGAACTACATCGAACTGATTGATTAAGTGAGGAATGGGATGTGCTTGACGGTAGTTCACTGAAGAGTTTCTTCTTAAAGTCTTTCAGCGTAGACTTTATTGGAGTGGTACCACAGTAGTCTTCAATACTTACTACATATGTTCACCATACTGTGGATACTTGGTTGTACAGACGTAGTATCTGATAGAAGCAACTAGGCACAGAGTACAATCTCCTGTTCACCTAGTGATATAGATCTTGTAATAACGATAGAAATCTCGTAATACATTTCGCGAGTAAATCTACTCTAAGATTGTAGGTTATCAGAGCTGCATTCAACAGCCAATTAAATTATGTGACCTCAATGGGTGGTGCATGGTGACTAACATTTTGTGACAAAGGCTGCTCCCCAGTTTTCTAATAATTAAAAATAATTGACTAATTCGCTGTTTTAGGTGATGACATTGGTTGCCGATAATGAGTTGATATTGGCTCTTGGTGAGTTGAATATCAATCTAGGTCTCAAATTAAAGTTGAGACCTAGTTGCCTATTTTAGAATTTAGGTTTTAGAGGCTGACAACAAAGAAACCAAGAATAGCTTATTTAAAGAATATTTTTAAAGATAGAAATGAACACATGTTTTTATATATTGTTAAAACCCTCTGAATACATTATAACGAGATTTGACACTATCTTGCAGGTGACAGACTTCAATATAAAGTCATGCACTCCTGGCACCTTCAATGTCTTGCTTAAATAAAACAAGATGTCAAAGTTGAAATGGAAACTAATCTTTCATATTGAAATGTATATCTAGAGAGACAGATATGATCATAATTCTTAGTTGAGGAAGTACTCCAAGGATTGACAAAATAAGAGATAGTGCCTAAGAATGAGTCTACTCAGTAAATTTAAAAGTCATGCATTCATTACTACTTACCCATATAATACCTCACGAGATCCATCTTGGACTTGATTTTGTTGGCCACTGAAGGTTCGATTTCAGGACACAAACGAAGTATTCTAACCACCAACCCTACCGTGACTCTTCTAACTAGGGGATCTGAAGCAGAAATGAGTTCAGAAATCATTGTCAGAAGATCGGTTTGATGCCTAAGAATATTCTCAGCTGTAACAATATGATAATGGGAATTGAGAAGAAGAAGATGATTGGCAGCTTGACTATCAGGTGATCGACTTTGTAGAAGGAACTCCATCATTTCGGAGGAATCAGCATGAACTAGTAAATCTGCAACCAATTCTTCGATAGCTGCTGCCAGAGGTGCACGTGCATCCACATATTGGTTCACATTGTTCAACGTGGAATAAATCTCTGTCACATGAGCCATACTCAATTGTACTTTTTTCTTTACAAGCACTTGCTTGATCACAACCAATGCTTGAGAAGTGACTGCTGGAGGATGTCGGCCATGAAGAAAAGCGAGAATAGTAGCTGTAACATTGTCGAGGAGTTCAGAGTCTTCAATTTTCGGCACACGAGATCCAAGTGTGGAAAGTTGCGTTAACGACACTTTATCACGTGAAACAGCCTCAAGGATAGAATCTGTAGAATCTGAGCATTGAACAGAACGACGGAGACGTTCGAGCTCTAGCTGGGACCAAGTCACATGAGACTGGGCAAAATGGGGGCCTGTGGGTAAAGCAGAGGTTGAATGGCCTGCTGCCAGCTGTGCCGGTTGTACCCGAATCGTTTTTGTCTCTTTAGCCTCCTCCTTAACACTCACGTGGCTTAACTGATTGGTCATCTCATCCACGGACTCATGGGGAGGGCTGGGAGCTTCTTTAAACGCACGTGACGTTTGTTTATCCGGGGGACGGCTTCCAAGCTGATCCATTGACTCAATGACGTTGATGAGTTGGGTGTGTGTCACATCGCCAAACTTTTGTTTGTGTAAATTGACACTTGTGGATAGCAGATGAACTAGTGACGTTCGGTACCGTTTATGAGTGGCCAGAACAATGGCAGTATCACGAGACTCGGTTTCAGAGGACATCTGTTTGAGCCACTCCAGGCATGTTAGAGTTACATGTTGGAGCTGTTCAGTAGATGCACGTGACCACCGTGATTCGCCAGGGTAAACGTCTCGTGCACATACCATGACCATTGAGCTCGCAGTGGATAGTGCTAGATTAGGGTCACGTAAAAGAATCTTCTTGGCATGGTTCACGTTATCCTCTGCATATAGTATCACGCACAACAAGAAAAGTTCAGTTGGCACCTGGTCCATGATTTTTTCGTACATTTGCTGGTTTGACAATAGTTGAGATAAGTCTTGAGCAGAGTAAGTATTGAAAGCTTCTTTCAAGTCGATTGAGGAAATGTCTAAAAGTTGGTTCTCTTCATTGTCTGACATACACATCTCCATTGGTTCAGATTCGTCATGGAATTTCTCAACACTCATAGCTTCATGGGACTCTGCGAAATGTGTATCATTTGCTGGAGAGTCGGAGACATCTGGAACGGGAAAGTCTGCATCCTCCATGTTATGCTGGGTTGTTGGGCCATCCTGTGGGGCTTCTTCAGCTTCTTGTTCAGCACCTTGTTCATTCATCATACCATCTGACTCTTGTTGGTGAGGAGCAGCGTCAACTTCAACTGGAGCAGGGTTAACCTCAATGGGAGCAGGGTTAACCTCAATGGGAGCAGGGTTAACCTCAGCTGGGGTAGGGCCAACCTCATCAGAAGCAGGGTCAACTTCAACAGGGACAGGGTCAACATCCATGGGGGCACCGCCAACCTCAACGGGGGCAGCTTCTGAGACAGCATCAACCTCAACGGGAGCAGCTTCTTCATCGGGGACAACTTCTGAGGCATTCAATGAGTTTTTCCTCTCCACCTCTTCTTGTTGTTCCTCAACTGCATCCTGTGTATCCACTTGCATATCCATATCAACTTCCTCATTCATATGGTCATCCTTAGTAGAATCTCCATCTTGTACATCACCCCTCTCAGATTCACTCTCCATTACCACATCCTCTTCAGCCTTACCAACTTCCACCTCAACTTCAACTAGTGACTCTCGGGGAAGACCTAGACCATTGGCATCTGAAGACTGCCGTCGAAGATCACTTCCTGACTCCCTCCTCAAAGATAAATCCCGAACAAGCTCACTTTCAGCGGAATTCACTGGACTCACACTAATTCCTTCAGCAGTACTGGAAGAGAAAAACTGAGTAGCCGGGGACTTGGAAACAACAAAGGGAGAGGAACTAGGTGGAGTAGTTGAATAGGATTCTCGATGAGAGTCTCTTCTGGGAATCTCAACTGGTGAAGTTTTCGTCTCCTTGGGAGATTCCTTTGGAGATTCCTTCGGCGGATCCACATAAGGATCGTCCAGAACGGAAGAACGGGAGGAGATTGAAGAATTACGGGGTCTGCCGAAAGATGGGTCACGAGAGCGGCTAAAGTCACGCTGTAAACTGGACTCTCGCGATCTAACGGGTTCTCTTGATAAACTGGGCTCTCGAGATCGAAGAGGCTCACCTCGGCCACGGTCTCGCGATAAGCTTGGTTCGCGCGATCTCATGCTTGATACACTCCTTCTATCAAAAGTACTGTCGCTGGCAACCCTGTGGGGATCCCGTGACTGGCTCCTCAACGAATTACTACGTGATGAAGCTGAAGATGTAGAAGATGACGCCACATGACTCCCGCTGAGAGATCTTCCAGATAGTCCTGTCGTACTTGACGTTCTCTGAGGAGCACCCATTTTTGTAGTTCTGGATGGCGGCTGGTCTCGCTGATTGTGATCACGTGCTACACCACCTCCAGATTCTCTCGTCTTCCTAATCAAATCCTTCAAACTCTCCCTCTGCACACTTTTCTTAACAACATTTCCTCCGCGTTCTGGATTCGATCGTTCCAACAAACTCCTCGCTTTCGGATCAAGTTTGGAAATAATCTTCTCAGCAGCCCCAGGCCAATGCTCTGCAAAACTCCAATATGTGATTCTCATGTTTTCTTTGACTGAAGGAGTAGGATCAGTTAAACCTTTATAAACCGCCTTCTCCAACTGCTCAAGAGTCCCATACTGCTGCATATTTGCTCTGTGAGTTTGAGAGTGGCATATTATGATGATTCGTAGCCATGTAGCAGCAAAAGTACGAGGATTAGCGTTTTTATCTTGGGTTGCAGCAGTTATGTGTGAAACCATTTTAGTAGAATAGGATGCACAGGCGAGAATTCCACAAACAGTAATATGCGCATTTGTGGAAGTTATTTTTTTCATCTGGCCAGTTAGACGGATGATTTGAGGAAGAACAATATCCAAAAATGGGTCAATGAACGTATGTCCGCAGATTTGGCCGGTTTCTTTCAATAAGAATAATCCCTGGTTAGAAAGAGTGGTTCTTAGAGAAGTAGCTGATTTGAGAATTCCATCCAAAACTGATTTGTAGCATGCCAAGAAGATGTGAGGGTGCTCGGTTGGACCATTTCCTCTTAGCAATTTTCTGATTTGAATCACATGTTTTTCTCTCACAGTCCAGTTTTTTTCACTTTCTTTGTTCTCGAAGGCTGCATGCATGTTGTTAAATTTCGACTCGAGATCATGAATGGAGTAAACGTTTTCAGGTTGAATCTGATGGTCAATTGGGTATCCCTGGAGGGAATCTAGGAAGTGTAGTGGAGATTGGTTTTCACTCGAAGGGGGGTTTTGTGTCACAACACTTTGTTGGAGCGTCTCACCTTGTTTGAATGTCTCACTTTGTTTCCGTGTCTCACGTTGTTTCCGGATCTCACCTTGTTTAAGGGTCTCACCTTGTTTTTGTGTTTGTGTCACTCCACCTTGTCTTTGTGTTTGAACACCATGGACACCTTCCAACACACCGCGCTTCACCGAAACACTAACAGAACTCATGCCAAGACACTCCTCAAGCTCAAACTTGTCTTGTCTCCTTGAATATACTTTAATAAGCAATTCCGATGCTTTAGCCTGTAATTGAGGAAATCGTAACATATCAACTACAGGCTCGACAAAAGCGGAAAAATTGAGATCCGAGGAAATATCCAAAATGGAATCCAACCATTTGAGAGA
Organism: Yarrowia phangngaensis; assembly: GCA_900519005.1. NCBI lineage: Eukaryota > Fungi > Ascomycota > Dipodascomycetes > Dipodascales > Yarrowia > Yarrowia phangngaensis. The sequence continues at coordinate 2,095,163 of ULGR01000002.1, read as the reverse complement.
TTCACTTAAAGTCACATGACTTGTGCTAACAACCGCCCTTTGTCTCATTGCTACTCCTATGGCTTGAGGGCAAAGTACCCAATAGTCTTGGAGGACTTTATTAGCAGTAGCACGGACATTTTGTGACTTATCATCCAACCTCGAGATCAATTGATCTGTAATAACCTCAACAAGGCTAGAGTCACCCAGCAAGTTCTTGTTTTGGATACTGACTCGTTTGAACAGATGACAAAAGCATGAAAAACACACAGAGGTGAGTGGCGGATCTTCTCGCAGATCGATAGCTCGAGATAATGTCGAAAAGTACGTGTAGATGAGTTCTGGTTGCACGCTATTCTTTTTAACAAACGCTTTGAACTCGTTGGCCAAAGGCAGCTTAACAGTTAGTGCTGTGTTAGTTTATTCCATTCCAAAAAACCCCACGTCTGTGTAATCACATTGGTTGTGTAATTGCCACAAATATCTTCATGTTCACGAATCTTCACCAGTTGGCTTACCTCGACTACGAGACACTTGCTTCAACCCCCACCGGTTATCAATTTCATAATTCTGGTACTCACACTCGTCAGATAACAACCGCCCTAATTGGTCAGCCTTCATAGTCGTCTAAGCCTCAAATCCTCAGTCGCGATACAAGTGGTGACGCGTCAAACTAACAAAACAAGGTTAGGGTTGGGGAGGCGAATGATGTGATTATGTAATCGGACAGTGGAGTGAATACATGATACAAAGGAATAATGGGGGAGCCCTTTGTTGATAACCTTGTTATGACAAGAATCAAAGGATTGTGGATATCTGACCATGACAAGCTTAATTGAGTTATGGTAGTCCCGGAACGAAGTGCTCTGACATTATTGTCTTACTAGGTGATACTTCACTTCTCTGGCCATTTCCTTGGAAATATACCAACTCATGCCACCAAAAGGAATGTGATACCGGAACCTCTCTAATCTTTACAGGTGATGTAAAAGTTGATTCATAAACCAATAATACGGGGCATTAGAGAAGGGAATTGTGAGGCAGGAAATGACCTGGTGAGTTATTCTATCGGCTGTAGATTGATTACAGGAAATTGTGTTACTATTATTATTACTTATTTTTATTATTTGGAAGACTAGATTAATGTTGTTTGCCCTAGTATGAACTTTTTGTTTTTTTTTTTTTTTTTTTTTTTTTTTTTTTTTTTTTTGTAACACGATGTTATATTCAACCTAAGAGCTCAATAGAAGCCGAGTTCTCCTCAAAAGTATTCCTTCCCAGACCCTAGCATCTCATTGGAAACCATCCTAGAATAGTATCTCTGAGATATAACAAACAATTTGTACACTTTCCAAAACAGGAAACAACAACGATGATATAAATAGCAGTTCCCCGGCTTATACTCTCTACAATGAAAATCAACAGAATTCGCAGTAAATGGATATTTTGCCATTTTCATCTTGGTGAGGTCTACATCAAGAAGTTCACTTACCCACTGTTTGTTTTCACAGGAAAACCATATGGACGAGGAGAGTACGGCTTTACACGTGTCGATTACTTGAACAGATGGTGGCCCAATGGAGATTTGTTTCTTTTAACAACAATTGTCCATTTAAAAGAGTCAGAAGGGCTTTTGTGTTCAGAACGAAAACAGCTGTGTTCAGAACGAGAAAAGCCTTGTTTGCTAGCTTCTCCACCACATGACACAAAAAGCGATATTTGCATCCGTTTTTGTTCTAGAAGAAGCTTATATTCAAACATAGAACCTGACATTAACCTTGTTGACGAAAAAGGAAGTTCTCTTACTATTAGAATACACACAAACGTGCTCATTCCTAGCTGGCCTTACCTGAGTTATTGCATTGATAAACAAAGGAACAAAAACCGGACTCTCTGTCTGGGAAATTCGCAAGATGCTCTGGAAGCTAGACGTGATCATTTTCATGAAGAAGATACTGGCTTGCGTAAAGTAGTCGCAGCAGATCTTCTAAGACCAGACCGAGAGTATCTTTTAGAAGAATTGCAACACAAAGTGGAATCGGTTTCAACCAACAAATGGTTATCTTTATGGAAACGAGCTGATCAGGTGAACAACCATACTGTCAAAACCACATTGTTGAAAGTTTTTGTGCTTGTTACTTTGTCATCACTAACTATTGAGTTATCAAAAGTATTTCGTCAATGGAGTATGAAGTCTTAAAAGATATCGTTGAAGCCCTAATCGGTGTCTGAGATAATGTGAACTCCAATTTCCCCATTTGAACCATATGGAAGATTCTGGCAACTGTCAGGTACATTCAGGCAATCCAAACTCAGTCAGGTAGCTGTTTTAAACCAAATACGAACTGGTAAGCCGGTTTACCCAGAAAGGTGAGCGAGAAGCAGGTTTAGTTTCATGATGTTGAGCAATTCGGGTCATGCTATTGTTATGGGTTGTTATGGGTTGTTCAGTCCTCCTCAAATACCATGTGGTTATGTTTCCCAGACTAACCAAGGTCAATCAGTCGTCTACTTAGATTGAAACTACATTACCAGTACAGAGCGCAATCTCTCGAATAATGTCTCCACAGACTTCGACACAGTTATTCTGGGATGGGGCAAGAACGTCTTGCTAGTGACGATGTATGTTTCCTTAATGACAACTGCAAAGAGCTAGATTCCAGTGAAATATCAATCATCTCCTTCCCTACTCGTGGTGAGTCAAAGATCTCAGCAGGCTTCACGGAAGTATGAAAACAAAACCAGACACAAGGACATAGCAGGAATTAGGAGAACGTCAACTCTAAGCGAATGTAACATTGAATGACGAAACCCAACTCCTCTTCGTCCACTTGCTACGTCTCACCAGTACCTTCAAACTTCCAGGCAATAATAAGTACTTCCCGGGAGCTTTTTGGGGCCATGTAAATCATGTTGCTTCCATTACTTCTTTATTGTTGCTCACAATAGATCATCAGAAAATTAATCTATTATTTCACTGTCTAAAAGAGTGTCGCTGTCTGTCCACTATTACAACACAGAATGCCTATATCGTGGAGTCAACTGCTGTTGAAAATCCAGACCAGTCGCCGGATCTCTGTCATCTCAGACTACTGAAATTAGTCACTTGGACAGAGCATCTAAGAACAGACTCCCAGGCTGTGAGTCATGATAATCCATTAGTGGATAACTTAGCTAGGACACTTCCGCTTAGTCATTAATCATTACTGTACATAAATAATCTTATCGCCTGAACCTCAGTACAGGTTTCAGTAGCGCCCAGGCCAACAAACCCACTGTAAGAAGTGCAAACGAATACACAATGAGCTGATCTTTAAACGATTCTCGCTCGAAACATGACGTGGTCACATCCACTTCTCCTTTAGCGTCCTTACAGATGGTCAATTTTCGATCGAGACAAAATTGACGAGTACAATTGTTGCAATTCAGTAGCTCGTCTTTTTGTGGCCGCAGCTCGATAATCTCGTACTCTCCAAAGCATTCACATTTGCAGAACTCTGTGTATGCTAGTGCTGGGGTTATGAGAAGGAGTGTCGCGAGCGTTTTGAGGTTCATGAGTGTATTTGTGTCCAGAAATTGCGGCTGCCTGATTGAAAGGCAGAAAAAATGATATTGGTAAATCTGATGAGGTGTGATATTTATCAACTTACATGTATGTCTCAGAATGAAAGTTAATGTGATATTAGCCTTGGTGAGTTGAAGGTCGGTGACGGTCTTAAGGGGTAACCTCAATGGGCCACTTTACTTGAGAAGACTGCAAAGACACACTAAAAATTATTATAAACTGAGTATGTATGATTCTGTGATTAAAAGGGCTTCCTGCTAACCTGACCTGAGACTGCGAGAACGGCAAAGTGAACTCCTATGTAAAACGGTCTGGAAGAGAAACTGGCCACTCTTGGAAGCTTTCGTGTCCTGTGTTACTGGTATTTGACACTTTGGTTTGAGGAGATTTCACCATTTCTCCAGACTTTGTTGCACATCCTAGATCGTCCCCCTTGTCTTGTATTATCGTCAGGAACTTCTCTGTAGACAGGCAGATTTTGTAACGTGCTCTGGGAACCAAAATTATGTCAATAGGACCGTGACTGCATCGGTATCATTGTTCTCAATTGCCATACTAACAATAGAAACAGTTCCATCAATAATCTCTACAGCTTCTCTCGATTTCTCGATTCTACGATTTTCCTTATGGCTCATTAAAGAGTGAAATAGATATTTGATGGACACAGCAATGATCGATACCTTACTGTATACTCGACTGTATCACGGATATTCAGACACTTCCAGTTTAACATATACATGAGTAAGATTCTGCATAACAAATTGGAACTCAACATCAACTTCAGTTTACTACGTTCATCTTTCCTTTAAATGCTATTCACTACCTATATTTTTCCTCCTCTATCTTGCACGCTGAGTCTTTCGCTTCTGGGGCTGGTTGGCAACTCGTTCGAACTGGTAACCACCGGCCACAAGTCGTTCGTTTCGCTCAGCAAGCTGAATCACCTTATCAGAGAGAGCCACAGCCAGCTGCTGCAACTTGCTCTGTTGCACGGCCTGTGTGAACACGACTGAGCCGGTCTTCTGGTCGAGGGAACCAGGGAGCTCCTCCTGAGCAATCATCTTGGCGACAATAGCAGAAACGTCCTTGATGGGCAGTTGGAACATATCGGCCAAAGTGGACAACGACAAGGTGGAGTAGTGGCTCCAGTAAGTGAACAGATAGGTTCTCAGACCCTCCAGCTGCAGCTTATCGGTGAGCATGGTCTTGATGGATTCAGGGTTGGGCAACAGAGACCAGATCTTGATGGCGCAAACCAGATCTCGGGCGGCCTCCCAGTCGCCTCGTTGCAGAGCCTTGGCAGCTTGCATGATATGGTCTCGGGTGTTCTCGGGAGGTCCACAGAACACTTGTCGTTCATGGTAATCCAGCATTCGTCGGAACAGCTTGGAGATCACCTTCTTTTTGGCGTCAATAGACGAGTTGTGGGCAGCCATGTAAGGGACTTCCATCAACAACGACGAGCACAGGAACACGCACTCCAGAAGCTCCAGGTTGATATGGGTGTGGAAAGGAAGAACTCGTTGCTTATCAATGACTCCTCCCTGGGCATATTTGGCTAGTCCCTGGCCCAAAAGCTCCTTGAGACGAGGGGAAGAGCATACCTCCTGAAGCGACTGCTGGGTCTCAGCAATAAGACCGTTTCGGAAAGCACAGAGACCGAGCTGGACAAGAGTTCGGTTGAACAGAACTTGAAGTTGAGGCTCAGCAGATGCAATGGAAGATTGCAAATGAGACATCAAAAACATATCCCGTGCCTTGTAGTATTGTCCGTTGAGAGCGTAATGGTACACATGGGCCAACATGGCCTTGGTTCGGAACACTGTGTTGGTTTGCTGGTACAAGATCGAGCACATTTTGGAAATGAGCTGTGTGGAGTACTCGGAAGAGTTGACATCATCATCGCCAGGTCGAGGGGTAGCCTTGGAGTCACCCTTGACGCCTGCCCAAGCAATCTGTTCAGTCATGTTGATAACGTTGTTGGATTTGAAGTAAAGGTGGTCAACTCTTCGGACCAAGATTCGGGCCAGTCCAAGGGTGTCGGATTCATCAGAAACGTTCTCAATGTACATCTGCACTCGCAACAAAGTCTGGTACAGCTTAGTCTCGTCTCTGAGACGTTCCACGTACTCGGTGGTATGAGGGTCCATGAACTGGAGAGCCTTGGTGAACTCGTCATCTACTCGTTCAACGAGAGATGCCACGGAACCGGGAATGAGCTTGATGCCGTCAGATTCACGTGCCTCAGGACCCTTCTCCACATCCTCAATTTCAGGACCGTTCTCAACTACATGGTAAGTAGAAATGTTGTCTTCCAGGATAGTCAACAGCTGGTTAAGATCGCCAACAACCTTGAGCCAATATTCAGGAGCCAGGGCAGCCGAAGCTGAGCTCAGATCAAGACGAGTAGAAACAAGCAGAGTGTAGACGGAAATTTTCTGGTAAACAGTGGTGGCGGAGGGCAGCAAATTCTCGAGCTGTCTGACTTGGTCCTCTCGATCGGTATTTTTCTTTCCTCGAGATTCAAGAACGGTCTTGAGAGTCTTGAACAGGTCAGAGGAAGAAACCTTTCCAACAGAAACAAACTCCTCAGCAGAAGGAGCTACAGTCAGAATGGGTTCATCTCGAGCCTTATCCTTGGTTTTCTCATCAACCTCATCCTCTTCCTCAGCCTCCTCTTGCTTGTCTCCGCTCTTGAACTGTGCAATAGCAGTCTCGTAATCCTTGTTATTTTTTCGTACACGCTGCTTGACGGTGTTGAAAGCTCGCGAGTTGGAAGCATTCATCTTCTTCACAGCGGCTCGGTCCTCCTGGCTCTTGGTCACAAACTCCTCAAGCTCAAGGATACACTGGATATACACATTAGGAGGCAGGCCATGTCGCTGCTTGGTGAACCGCTCCATGGCCTTGTTGAGCTTCTCAAACTCGCCCTGGATAAGAACCCAATCATTGGACCGCTTTCCATTGTCAATCAACTTGGCGCAGTTGCCAAGCTCAGCCAAAAGTTTCTCCTTGGCAGAAAGCACGGTTTTCTTACCTCCTTCTTCCTCATCATCCGAATCAGGAACAGCCGAAGATTTCAGGAAATACGACGCTCCCTTGCCCATGTCCATGTCATCGTCACTGTCGTCAGAATCGTCACTATCATCAGCAAACATGGAATCGTCCGACTCGTCATCTTCATTGTCTCCTCCGTCCTGGGAGAAATCAGACCCACTTTCGGATCCAGAGCCGTAAAGATCCTCGTCCGAAGACGAATCGTCGCTATCGGAACCACCAGCAAAAAATCGGGACATGCCGTTACGTTGTGGAGTGTACTGTGTGTTGTGAGAGGAAATTTTCAGCAGTAAGTTCGGTAGGGTAAGCGAAAGTTAAATTGGTGAATAGTGACCAGAGTGAACTGTGAACATAGAGGACTGAGGACTGTGAGCGGCAAACTGGAGTCGAGGCTCTGAAGAGCTGTTAATAATTGGCTTCTTCAATCAAATGACTTACTTTGTGTCATGACCATGTTTAATAATCTTTTCATTGTCTTACCTCTTTGGGTTCAACTAACCAGAGGTTGTCTAACACAAAAAATTAAATTAACTAACCTGAATGCACCCTTAAACGACAAATCTTTGAATCAAAGTCAACAGGCGAATATTAATTTTCGCGAACAGTCGTCTTGGTGGAATTGGTCACGTGAAACAATTTGTGGTGTTTTTTTTAGGTTATGAAGCAAAGAGTGAGGTTAAAGTTATAAGATTAAGGTTTGTGACTTAGAGGTATCGGTGGTCACCGAAGCTTTTTCATGACGATTATGTAATCCTCTGGCCCAGACATACTTGACAGTGCACTGGGAGAAGGGTTGCACATGGAAGGCATAGTTTGCCAAAATTGTTTTCACTTTCATGTACCCTCAATGTAGACACTTCATAACAAAACAGTTACTTAGGTCAACACGTATTTTACAGCTAGATGCCTAGGTCATGGTGAGAAGCCTGTTTGTGTTTATCAAATCATGTTGATACATCAGACCTCACAATTAACAAAGCTCAGACTACCCTGAGACGTGTTACGTCATGCCACTGCCAGGATTTCAGCTATACCACCAGTTCATGTGTGTGTCTAACATACTCAAACACACAAACAATATACAATTAATAAAACAGCACTCAAGAAGAGACTGATGAATCATGTTCTCTGATGCAATTTTCCGATTTTAAAACAGCATTCTTCGATTTTCTTCGTTTAAGTACTTTTAGTGAGAACATTTCATTAATTCGAGATATGCGACCTCATTCTATTCTGAACAGAGTGGTGCAACAAAATACACAAAATTATTCATGGTTCCCGAATGTCTGAAGGTACTCGAAATGTGCAAGCTCCTTCAAACAAAACTACTTATTGGCCATTTATCACAAACTTCTACTGCTTTCACCTTCCAGCATATCAGAACCGAATTATCTCGAGAGGTTAAGGCACATTGACCAGCATTATGTCACACAGGTCTATCATGTTAGTATAGGAATACATCAACCAAATGTTTCAATCAGCTATAACGCTGATAGTTTAATCCGAAAAAAAAATAGACTAGTCACTTGACAGGTCAACAAACTTAATTATGGACAAACGTTAATTGGGATAAAGTTTTGTCAAATACGACCAAAACGAAAAAATAAACGGTTTCCTAAATATATCATGAAGTATACCAATATAAAAGAAAAGAAGTATGTTTGCGTAACTGCTGATGTGAATTAATTTCATCGGTTCTGCTACTGTTCACGTGACGTAGATCACCACCTCCCAAATCCCCCACAAATAAACTTCAAATCAAGCTTCATCTTTCATCTTCCAGCCAACAACGCAACGTCGATTAACCAGGGGTACTACCAACGACACAAAATGAGTGGATGTGAGTTTTGAGAAAATGGTGGATCAGACACAAAACAGCTAAACTAACACAGTACGTATGCTTGATCTGGTCAAGCCTTTCCAGGCAATTCTCCCAGAGGTGGTTGTGCCAGCAAGAAAGGTGAGTATACCAGGTATAAAACTATCGATAGGATGATCAATCTAACACAGCTTCCCTTCTACGATAAGATCGCTTATACTGTTGGAGTGGCCATTGCGTTTTTTTTCATGTCGGGTCTTCCTTTATATGGAGCTCATCAGATCAAGTCTGATCCATTCTCTTTCACCCGAGCAATTTCTGCCTCGAGCCACGGCACTTTGCTGGAGCTCGGTGTAGGCCCAATGGTGACCTCGGGAATCATTTTCCAGATTCTGGGTGGTTTCCAGGCCCTCAATGTCAACTTTGATGTTCGAGCTGATCGAGAGCTGTTCCAGAGTGGACAGAAATTGTTGGCTATTGCCTTGACTTTTTTCCATGCTGTTTTCCTTGTTTTCTTTGCCCAGTCCTATGGAACTATTTCTACTGACTCTGCTGCTTCCGAATTGAGTCTGGGTGCTGCTATCATGATTGTCGCCCAGTTGACTACTGCTGGTGTCATTCTTATTCTTCTTGGAGAAGTTGTTGATAAGGGCTACTCTTTTGGATCAGGATCTGGTCTTTTTACTGCCCTTTCTGTGGCCCAAAACTTTTTCTGGCACACCCTGGCTTTTGCCAAGGTCAACAATGAGTTTGTTGGAGCTCTGCCTGCCCTTCTGATTGGCCTATGGAAAAACGGATTGTTCAACTTCGGAGGATCTTACCGATATGTGATTGAGAACACCTTTTTCCGACAGAACTTGCCCAACTTGCTGCAGCTCTACATGTCTCTTGCAGTTTTCTTCTTGGCCATCTACCTCAACTCTTTCCGGGTAGATATTCCCATTAAATCCACTCGAGTGCGATCTCTGGCCACTGCTTTCCCCGTCAAACTCCTTTACACCGGCTCCATGTGCTTGTACCTGCTTTCTGCTTTCTCCCAGAACGTTCTCATCTACTCCAAGTCCCTGTACGTTCAGTTCCCAGATAACCTGATGGTACAGGTTCTGGGCACCTGGGGAGCTAATGGCTCGCCCGTAGGAGGTATTGCCTACTACATTTCTCCCAGCGACTTTGGCCTCGACGTTGTCAAGATGATTCTGTACTCCGTCTACACCATTGTTGGCTGCACTCTGTTTGCCAAGTACTGGGCTGAGATCTCTGGATCTGCTCCCAAGGATGTGGCCAAGCAGTTCCAGGCCCAGTCCATTGTTATTGTGGGCCAGCGATCTCAGTCTGCTCCTCGAGAGCTCGCCAAGGTCATCCCCGTGGCTGCAGCAGTTGGAGGAGCTGTGATCGGAGCTATTGTCGCTGTGTGCGACATTTTCGGTGGATTGGGAGTTGCCGCGGCACCTATGATCGTTGCTGTCACCTCCGTCAACAACTACTTTGAAATTCTCGCCCAGGAAGGCGACATGGCCCAGATGTCCAAGGCTTTTGGAATGTAATGTAGTCAATTGATGTATAGTATTCATGGTGAGTTTTCTGTATGTACGAGGAATCAGTCCCATCTATCTCAGTTATTTTCAAACTCAATAATCCTGTATTTTAGCCTTATCACAACAAAGCAGTAATTTGATCAGGCAAGCTCTGGTCTGAAGTGAATAAGTGCTTCGATTAGTTCCGAAGTGCTTACAGGAGGTTAGCGTAGAATCAGTCAACTAGTTTGAACAAATTTCTAAGTGTTGCATTAAATCAATGTCACCATAGAAGGTAGTTGGAAGGAGTGTTTGTTTGTGTAAATACTTACCAGTTGTTATTGTGCAGTGTGATGAAGAGGAAGGAAGTAGGAGGATACACCATGACCTTAAATATTTTTTTTCCGGTTTTGTGCCATAGTTACAAGGGAGTGTGACGTTGTAGAAGTTTGTGCGTAAGTCAATAGCCCCAACTCATCTAGTTTGACAAAGCATTTATTTTTGTTAAAAGCAATAGATTAAACACATTGAACATTTTCATAAGACTGAATGACACTGGTTATTACAAATCATCATGAACCGTTTGCTATAGCTCCCGATTATTCATGGAGTATGATCTCTAGATTGCTATTATCCCAGGTTAGCTATGGCAAGGATTCTCGTTGTCGGTGAGTCTATCATATACAGTCGAGTAGGTCACTGCTAGCACTACTGTTAATGGTTTGTTGTGCTCGGTGCCTTCCTTCAGCGTATTCCTCTTCACTAGTGAGATACTACGTCAAGGCGGATCTCACGGAATCCTTTAACAGGTGAAACGCAGGCTGGCTGTGAAAACTGACAGAGTAAGTGTGTGCCATATCGTTAAACTGTTATTATTGATCAATGAGGCTATATGGTATTTCTATCACAGAGACAACTCGCCCAATTGAGGTTTCTTCACATTCTGACGCCAATTATACCTTTGTTCATCCCACTCAACTCCAAAGAATCCCTTCTCTGGGTCAGGGTAAGTTTCGCTCTTGATCCAATCAGTCAGACTTTGTTGGTACAAGGCATCGAGAGGATGTTTCAAAGTATGGTAGCTAGCACCTGTTCCTCTTTCTTGTTCTTCTTTTCTCAGAGACTCATACTGAGCCTCAACAGAAGGTAGTTTGAGCCGCCCGGACCATACTCTAGCAATCACAGCCGCTTGAGTTTCTGATAGCGGAAACGGCACCACGTTTTTCGGCATGCCAATAAAAGCAATCGATGGGTCGTGAATGTAAAATATTTGTTTGTACAAGTTGTGGATTCGAGCTCCAGAAGAGATCAAATCTGGATAGCTGTTCAGATAAGGAAAGCTGTAAAGGTATCCTGTGCAGTAGATGACAATATCCACATGCTTGAGAAGTTTTGGAGTACTGCAAGGGTCTCCAGGGTCACCTTCAACATTTATTCCTTCTTCTGAAAACCTAGCTATAACTCCTACAGTCTCAATACTACCTTTAGGAGCTTTTGAAGGTGATCTAGCACTGACAATGACTTTGTCAGCCTTCTTGGCGGCTTGATTAGCAATATCGATTCCAGAAGACGAATTTCCAACAACAAGAACCGTTTTGCCAGTATATTCATCAGCATTGTCAAAATACTTGGAATGTAGAACTTCATGGCTTTCTGAGTACTGCTTTAACCCTTCAACTTCAGGAATATACGGGTGTGAATAATGGCCACTGCAAATTATCACGGCATCAAATAATTCAGTGATATCTGCAGAAGTAACCTCCCACTTATCTCCGATCTTCTTCAAATCGGTAACTCGGGTATCACATTTAAAATGCTGACTCACATCTTTGGCATACTCAATCACATACTCTTTGACAACTTCTCTTGAAGGAAATAGTTCAACTCCTTTTGGAAAAGGATGATTGTGGTATGCCATTAACATATGCGGCAAATTGGTGTTCAAATCTCTATACATGGGGTTATAAAACACCACAGAGCCGTCTTTCGTGCGTTCGATTGGTTCCCGTGGTTTTTCATTAGTGCTGGGAATAAATGGGGTCTTACGACTAAGTCCATTGTAATTCCATACTCCTGCGCCAAAGAGAGATTGCTGCTCAAAAACAACGATTTTATCGAAAAACTTCTCGGCAAGTAATGCTTTAACACATGGAGCTGCCGAAGGACCTCCCCCAATGATTGCTATTGATTTGCGTGACATGTTGAGGAGGGAGGGGTAGGTGGTTGCATGACATGTAAGGTGATAACTTTATGCAGGTAAAAGGTGTGAGCTTAATCACAATTGGAAAGCGTGTTATACTCCGAGTAATAAAACAAACACCCGGTTGTAAAAAGCGGACAAACAAATTGTTCTTGTTACTGTTCTCAGAGGTATATTGAAATCTTCGGTTCTAGTCGTCTCGAGAATAAGGTTGATCACGTGAAATCATAAATAAGACAAAGAATATGCAGATAGATCACGCTAAACTTTAATCATATGTAGATCGGGTTCTAGAAGTTTCGCGAGAATCTGAATAAACTTGTTTCAAAACACGTATCCCTCGAATCCCACCATCTACACTGTAAATGATATATTGGTCCATACTATTAAACATCTTGTGAAGAAGTTATTCTTAGTTTTTCGAAAAAAAATTTCGGAGGAGGTAGACGGGGTCAAGATTGCATGGCCCTTGTATTACATATTCTACGTGCCATTATAAGATGGGAAACATACACTCTCCGTAATCTTTTGAACTAGTCGATTTTTAGCTTACTGCTATTGACAGATACTGGAATTACGTGATAGACCTGGTTCAGTACATGAAGGGACTATTCTCATAATACCCAGTTTTTCTTATTTACGGGAATATGTTGCTGTTTTTCAAGTGTAATGTTGTTAATGAGCTGGAAAGTATGGAGACACTAGTTTCAAGTTCCCTACAAGTTTTTTGCTGGCGATGTTTATGAAACTATCTGGCCTCAAATATATTTACAAAGAGTAAAAGGGATGTCTACGGTGTTATAAATGGAAGAGTCCGTTCAGTCAATTCCACTTCCGCTATTTGTCTTTGAGAGTTTGAGTGACTTAATTTATGTTGTTAGTATCAAAGAATTCTGTAAGTCTCTTCCATATGGACTGCTGAGCTAAGTCTAGAGTAGGCTGTTGACAAGTCGATTGTGAGAGTTCAGGAGCTTCCATCCAAGATACCAGACAAACGCGTTTCATAACCCATACTGGTCCATGACTACCCAAAATAGACCATTAAAGAAACATTTGATACAAATTTATAAGAGAGGAGTCACACTCTCAGAATTTACAAAAACATCTGTCTCCTTTGGTGCTGAGCCGACACCATATCATATAACGTCAGTCCTCGCACTGGTGAATCTTAGAGCCTTTAGACAGCAATGTACTGTGCGATTTTAGTCTTTATGGACTGGTCTTCGTGGAAAAACTCCATGAGCAAACATTTTATAACTACATTCCTTGACTTTAACTGTCTTCCACGTTACTCACTACACTAGGATATCATTTCATCGTATTCTCTATAAGTTAACATGAGACCATGTCACATGAGCAATAAATATACACTTGCCTAACTGATAAGCTTACCAGCCCAGTCAAGAACCTCAAGACTGCACACGACAATAAACAGGGTTGTGGGGAGTGTAAGAACCACATAACCCCAGAAAAGCACACCGGCCATCTCTTTTTCGTAGAATCCGTTGAGCTGGCAGATTTGCGACAGCTGGATGGCTGGAGGAGCGATAGTAAGAATAAACGACACCAACAGGAAAATAGGGTCGTCAAGAATGCTGACTTCTGAAAATTTCACGCCACATGCGATAATAGGCAGCAAGATAAAGGCTGGCAAAATCATTCGAGACATAATAGCTCCAAATACCATTTTTCCATAGTTTTTGCATGCAGGAGGAGCTCCACTATCTGGACTTAGATTTGAGCCTAGAACCACCAGAATCAGAGGGATAGCCACTGAGCCAAGCTGTTGGATAGATCGGGTGATTGTAGCCTGGATCATATCGTTGGATTCGAAAAATTCGTATTTCAGTGCAGGCACAGATGCGACAATGATCGCAACAAGCATAGCCCAAAGAGGAGGGTTCATAAAGTTCAGTACAGCTTTAGCAAAACGTACGACCGGATGAGCCACACGTCTTTTAGGTTTTCTTGCAAGTCCTTCAACTGCAGGACTAGATTGATAAGAAAACAGATCGACACTAGAATTTGCATTAGAGACAGCAGCCGAATGAGCTGTAGAATGAACAGCAGTGGTATGACCTGAATTGTCATGGTCAGAAGAACCATAGTCTGAGTTGTTTTCTCCATCGCTGTTGAGCAAAATTCCAGGAACATTTTTCACCAGTAGAGGACTCTCCTCGTGAGGTCTTGTTTCTCCTTCGATAACAACCTCCTCATCATGTTCGGTTTCGTCATCATCTGCAAATCGCAGCAGCGTATTGTAACCCCAGGACCATCGAACAATCTGTCCCAATTGCTGGAAAATCAACAGGTACAAGATTCCTCGAGATGCAACCTGGTCAGGGGTGTCATTGGGCATCTGGTCCCAGGATAAATTAGGTAGGGTGTATGCGAGAGCCATTGTGAGGGAAACCGGAAGCGAGTTGGAGTTTCCAAACACAGCCATGGCTTTCACAAAGTTAGATTGGTTCTTGTTCAGCTTGAGCAGCCAAGACATGACATAAGCGCACAAAAGTGACACCAAAGTAGTGAGTACAAACAGCAGAGGGATAATGGCCACCTCAACCATCTTCTGTACCGACAGAGAAGACGCCAGCTTGCTGAAAATCAGGCATGGTGTAAACAGAAACACATTGAGGTTGGCAATATGTTTCTGTGCCTGGGGGGTAAGTATGCGGCATCGGGCAGCCAGATATCCAAAAACACAAACCACAAAAACCTGTAGAATGGCCTCAAGAGTCAGTCGGATGATCTGAGAGTATGATAAAGCGGTCATGAGCTGGAAGACCAGTGGCGTATGCACCAGGTTTATATAATTGATAAGGTTTGTGTAGCCTGTGGTTATAGCCGAGATAAAGTTGGGTCAAGGAATTGGATCAACGAGATATTTGTACCACTAGAACTGGATAAATGTGAAGAATACGGTAGTATTTATTAATTTCTAGTAAAAAGTCCAGTTTAATCGTTCTCATCGTACCCATTGTCCATAAATCAACTCCAACAATCATGCATAAAAACCTTAATGAAAAAACATACTCAAAACCTTAAACCATAACCGTGGTTGTTGTTGATTCTTTTAACCACTGTGTATATATCTAAAGTGGTAGTAAAAAAGTAGATAAACGACCTGGAAGAATTAATTTTCCTGTTTATAAATCATTTTTCATAACTCCATATTTCTATTTCTGCTTTGAACAACCTCCCTTCAGTATCTCCCAATGATATGCTCTTATCTCTTCCACGTGTGCAGCTCATCAACTCTAATAAAGTAAGACAAGATGGCGAGACAGAAGTATGTGAAACGAATATGGTTTAGAAGATCAGGGCAGTGTTGTGAGGTCACGAGTTGGATCGAACAGTCACGAGTTTACTTATCACGTGGCCATAATCGGCTGTGAAATTCGTTTTCCGGACTCCGATGTGGCGTCACACAAGTTACCTCTTTAGTCTTTCCCCTTTTGGACAATGGAACTGCTAGACGGCTCTTGAAAGAGCGCAAACTTTACCATAAGGCAGTGCACATTATTATTATATTATTGAAGCAAGTTGGACTAGTTGAATGATGCGCAACTGCAATTGCACAAAATCTCGATGATACAAGGTGCCCAGATAAGCTGTTGTCGTCTCTTCCTTAAGTTAGCAACTTAGCAACTGACCCCTGCCAATCAGCTTATCTTTCTATGACTTTAACTGAGACATGTGTTTCCCCACACTTCCAGTTGGCCAGCACTATTTTAAATGGCGAGGCATCTACCAACGAAACATTGCCTCAAATACACCCACAATCTGACAATTGCCTGCAGGATGACGCTCGCTGTACATACGTTGAATAAAATGGAATGCCAATGTAGTTATAAGAAAGTTCTAGTTTAAGTAATCATTTGGTCTGAATTATGCTATTAAATTATCTCCAATTTATTTAATTTGTCAGTTGTGATTCTTCCCTGTAATTGTCGCCACTTTTGGGTACCAAGAACAATGACGTGATTGCTCCAAATTCGGAAATCGTTAAAGTTCACTACAACTTTACTACAGAACTTTATTTTGATAACTATAAACTTCTGGAATGTGCTTTGAAAAAGTTAACCTAAAGTGAATTAAACTTAAACTAGATTGAGGATGGGTGATAGATAGAGTTACAGAGTTATGAATCTGAGACAATTGAGCGCACAACGAGGTTCAACGAGATTCAAAGTCAATATTTTCAATGAAATTGATGTTCGTCGGTATAAATCCATGTAGAGGACTCTTTTTTGTTTTATGAATCGAATCCTAGTCTAATTACTGCGCCAAACTTTCAGACCATCTGAGTTTCAAGGCTTGCAGGTAACCCCTGATTTTTGTTTAATACCATTGGCATGCATTCATTTGGAGACGCTGTATCACCGCCCTGGGGTGATCACCAAGAATGTGGCTTGATTGAGCACATCTGAATGTTGTTGCCAGGCAGGACAATTCTTAGCCTTGCTTTTATCTTCCTATTGGTTGACGTGGAACTTGTGTGCCAGCTCCAATGGCACTAGGACATGCATAGTTTCATGCACTCGAAATAATTAATTAGGTGTCAGTTATCTGATCGAATGAAAAGGGCTTACATTAAGGTACATATTCTGTGTAGCCGGCATGATTTAACATCTGAGATAAATGATAGAATGCCACATCTGGCTTCGCTGACCCTGAAGTTTCAGATAATGTGCCCTGCTTCTCTTTATTTACCACAACTTAGTAGCTGGACCTTCGAAAGATCACTTAGTACACAGACTATCCATTTAAAAGAAGCTACATAGCCAGTTGAAACAAGATGTTAGCATGAGAATTGCGTACTTAGCTTGGTGAGTCATATCTGTTTACTACTTTAGGCACCTATTCGACACCTTACGCGCTTAGCTAAGATGCAGATCTGCTGCATAGTCCCAAATATTCCTTCTGTTTCAAAATAGAGATACAGAAACTATTCTGAAGACAACTTTTTCCTAAGGTTAGAGTAGTAGGTTTCACATTTCCTATCATGCATGGATTGTGCCGCCATGAGAAATCTAAAGATTTTTGAGAGAATGAAATGGTTTAATGGAGAATTTCGGGTTTGGCGTCCATCAACTTGGGTAATATCGAGAGTTGACACATCTTCAAACAAAGTGAATTGGTGGATAAAAGTATGACTTGGTGGTGAGCCATCCCAAACTTGGAAGTGTAATAGTTGGGATCATGAAAGCAGCGCTTTATTGCTGAAACTCCTGCTAGCTCATAATATCTGATGAAATCATAGTATTGCTGACTACTTAATCCTTGAGAGGAACCATTCGTGGAATTCAAGTGGTCGTTTGAGTTAGTATTGAGCTCTTGTAACGCAATAAAAAGTTACCTTTACTGAGAAACATTGAGTGATCAGGTAATCTACCAAAACATTCAAAAAACTATACAGCTCTTATCAAAATACCCAGCCAATGTAGTCACGTGTTCTGTTTTTATTCATAATCGAGTCTATGCAATCATGGATCACTTTATTTAATAACCTCAGGTTCCCCTTAAATAAACTTTTATGCCTCCTTATGATCTAAATCAATATCCTTCAATTTTACATTAAGACAATAAATTGACAATAAATAAGCAGCCGACCCCAGCCCCAAATTACCCATATTCTTTGTTTATCCCTCTTCGCCCCATTTGACCTGTCGTATACACCTTAGTTTCCAATAAATCATTTGTGGCAGATGTTAAAACTCTATGTTGCACTACTACACATACTCGGTCTCAACATTTATGGCGGCGGATGGCCATGGACAAGGTGGATTTCAATCGTTACGCGGTGGAGATGAAAGCATGCCTTCCCCACCCGCCCAAAATTGAAGGGTTGACTATTGGCGTTGTTTTCGAGCGTCTTCTCTCAACACTGAACCAGTTTGCCAAGCGTCAGAAATTCGCGTTCAGAGTCAGAAAAAGAGAAACACGAAACGGCGTGGAACGTGTAATTCTTGAATGTGACCGTGAAGGATGCAAATATTGTGTCAACGTTTATTCATCGGAAGTGAATGGCCACAGAGAGAGATTGTCTTGGTTGGATTATAGCCATGAGGAGATGTGTGAACACAATCACGATATAGGAGAGATCAAAGGAAATGGACAGAAGAAAAGGCTACCAAATAGGCGTCCTCATGAATCTGATGAGGAAGCACAAGAACCACTCTTTCTACAAAGTGAAAGTGATGATAGCTCCAGCTCCCTGAGTACAACTTATACTGCCCTTTCGCATTCTCCTACGCCTGAAGTGGTCCGCAGAAACAGCTTATTTGTCATGTCTCCCAAAGAAGCGGAAGAATTGGACACACCAGAAGAAAACTCATGCGAACCTGGATCACCGTCTGAAGAGTTATCTGATTTGGGATGTTCAAGGAAATCAAGCCCACCAGAGAAACTTACTTCCAAAAGATTACCAGAAATAATATCGATATCTGATTCGGGTTCCAAACCTTCCAAAAACAAGAAACGAAGATTAAAGAAAAAAAGTGATCTGAAACTTTTCAAAGGTGCCCCAGAGATCATTATTCTGTCTGATGATGATGAGGTGGAACAAACTGTGGAGCAAAATGTCAAGGAGAAGAAAAAAGAAGAATATCAAAAAAAGAAGAGAAAAACGAGTACCAATTCGACTACGGCGAAATCAAATGAGCCGTCTGATTGGGATCCTGATGACAGCGTCGAGGAGAACAAGAACCCTCGAAGCTCTACTCCGTTGGCGGCTTTTTTCCCAAAACGAACAAGAAGTGGACCCAGACGTGCAATGAGTTGTCCGGTGTGTTCGAGGGTTGTTCCTGGTACAAAAGTATCCTCTGCGTTAGAAGAGTTCAAAATGCATATTGTTCTAAGTCATCCAGATTATGAGATAGAAGATGACAATTGGGAGTTGGAAACGGAGAAAGGGGAAGAGGAAGAGGCAGGGGAAGAAGAAACTAAGGAAGTTAAGAAACACCACATGCTTGATTCTGTGCAAGTCAAGCTAAAGAATCATAATGTGCGAGTTTCGCCTTCACTCTCTCCTTCCTCTGATGCTGACATTATCCCTGCTTCACCTGAGGCTACAGATGCAATAAAGGATAAAGAAAATCGTCAGCCTTGTGGATACGGAGCTAGTGCGGTAGAATTGAAAGACGTCCGAATTCCACAGAGGAAATCGTCTTTGTTACACACCGCGAAAAAGGCTTCGCCATCTCGACCACAGAAAGAAACGAAGAAAGAGAAAAAACGACGTACTGCGGAAACTCTCATCAATCAATTGGTTGCTGGACTTTTTCCTAGTACGTCTGCCAACTCTGCAAGAACTGAGACGACGGAGCCAAGTGAAAGGGATGAACCGAGTGTGACGAATGAAGCAAGAGAGACAAATAAGCCAAGCGAGACAACTAAACGAAGCGATAAAACTGAATCAAGAGTGACGACTGAAACTACCACAATTACTGACTCGCCTACAACTGCTGAATCAATTGAACCTGCTCTGACCAAGTCAAGCAAAATTGCTACATCAACTAAATCAACCCCATTGACTCTGCCACAGGCCTCTACAAGAAAATCTGCGCATGTTCCAATTGACAACTCGTATCCGTTTTCAAACTCTCTTCCATTTGCAAGATCTATTTCTTCAAGGTCAAATTCGTTTCTCAAACCCACTCCTTATGCTAAACCTGTGAAACCTGTAAAGCCGCTGAATCCCGAAACCGTTCAACCAGATACACTTGCTCGGCCGGTTACAGTGATTCAATCTGGTGTAGTTGAGACCCCAGAAAGTCATACTGATCCAAATCATTCATCTAGGTTAGCTGGGTCAGTTTCACAACCCAATCCACCTAAACATCCTGAACTTCTCCCCACTCTGCCGACTGCGAGTCCTACTGTGGTTCGACCTACTCAACCTCAATCGGGGAGTCCTGTTGTGGCCCAACCAACCCAGCCACGAGTTTCAGGCGCTGTTGTGTCTGAAGTTCTGCAGACGGTCTCAATTGGGGAATCTCGTTCTGTGAGCCCTATTGCAAATGAAAGCAAGCGTTCTGTTGTGCATCACGTTCAGCCTGGTGTACCTCAATCTAATCAACCCATGTATGAGTCCCCATCTATGAGTGCTGTGGTGTCCGCAACTTCAGCACCTGCTCAGCCTCCATCTGTCAGTCATGTTGTATCACAATCGATGAGCCCTACTATACAGAATGCTTCTCAACCTGTTGTTTCTGACGGGTTTCCTGCGAGTCCAACTTTACTCCAGAACACGCAATCTCAACCTGCCCAGTCTGCAACTCCGTTTACTCTGCCCCCTCAGCCTCCATTTCATCAACCTATTCAACTTGTGGGCCAGTTTCAGAATTCCCCTCTTTCGCCTGCTGTCGAAGGTCAAAGAGTTCGAATGGCTACTCCCCAACGTCATCTAATTGCACATCAGATGGCTCAACCTTTTGGGGTATTTCAAGGTCAACCTCGTCCAGGTATACCCCAGATGATTCGGGCAGGCATGCCTCCAACGATTCAACAAGGTATGCCTCAGATGGTGCCTCCAGTTATGCCTCAGATGGGTCAACCAGTGGCTGCGCCTCAGATGACCCCGGCTACGTCTCAGATTCGTCCACCTCCTGACCTTGAATCTCTACTGTTCAACCAAAGCTTTGGAGCTCTAAGGCCTCCACAGAACACGTCTATATCAGGAACCAAGGTCCGTCTATCGAACGTTCCCATAATCGATTTAACCAACGAAGACAACGAAAAGGAAACCCAACCTCCTAAACGCCAATCGGTTCCAATAGGATCCCCGAAGGCTGCCCCCCTTTTAGTTTTCTCTCCGGTCGAAACAACGGCTCTGGCCAAATTTTTCAGATGCAACCCCAAATGGTACAGTCGAATTTTTCTACAGCGAAACCCTCTTACAGGCAGTTTTGGAGCGTCCCTTGTTTGTTGTGCTCACATCGTTGGAATAAAACTTGCCAAGGCGTACCCCGAAGTGATGATGGTAGACTGGAGGAAATCAGTGGTGGAAATTGGAGGTGTAGACGCAACTGGTACCCAGTTCCCGATTGCATTTTTTTACACTATGTCCAACGCTGATTCTATGGACATGTCGTTCAAATGGCTCAAGACCATTTACGGACAGAACACAATTCCTGATCCGTTTGTAGTTGTTACCAACCACTCTGCATCATACTTGGGGCTCGCATTCCCTAAGTCTGGAATTATTCGCGACCGTCAGAAAGCAGATGAGACCTTCAAATACGCCTGTGGGGCTATACCTGAACCGCGGTACTCAGAGCTCCGTGATTTATGGTTTGAAGCTATGGGATTAACTTCCGTGAAAAAAATTCGAGTAACTGCTGACAAACTGATTAAGCACGGACTTCCCTTGGCTCTGGTGGAGTGGTTCATGAGAGAAACCCAACAACTGGTGCCTGCGTTTTTTGACCAACATAAGCATTTCGGTGAAGTCAAACTATCTCCTGGGATCATCAGTAAAGCTCAAATACAGACCGGCGATCTACTCACTACTTTCACATCCATCTGCCAGCTCATCTTAGAGCGTTACAAAGTTATTGTCGACCAACAGCAATGGGAACGATCCAACGTTTACTCCCAGGACCACCAAGATTACTGGATAAACTCGAATGTGTCTCATAAAGCACTAGAATACCTCAATTTCCAAAGAAGAATGGCTGTAGGAGAGTGCGGGGGTCCAGGAGAGCCACACAAGTGGGACAAATGTTACTCTCATATCACCACTGGTATCCCATGTATCCACAGTCTCAATTACATGGGCCAATGCGGAAGACCCCTGGACCTGCATGAAATCCATTCTCATTGGCATTTGTTGTCTGCAGCGTTTTTATACTCTCGGGACCTTCCCACAACTTCAAATACTGTAGTGTATCCTGAGCTGGTGATGGGCCTGGAAAATCTCTCTGACGAACATATGAAACACGTCTTTGGGTGAAAAAAGGTGGAGGCTTACTTATTTATTGTCAATGCATTAATATTTACTATAATATTTACTATATAGTTGAACGACCTCCTTTAGACATCATATGAATGCTGCCCTTGGTGAAATTGCTCCAATATGGCAACCTTCTGGAACTTTATGTGTGAACTTCCACAGTAGGCTCACTATGTAGGATCGAATGTAAAGTTTCTCAAGTTTAACCTAGAGAGAATATCCGTCCATCCACAAAATGTGACGAGAGCACGATATATTGAGCCTTGCCATAGTGGCAGGATAATTCTGGATGTTCAGACCATACATTTCATTAATCTAACCATAGCAGCAGTGCCTAGCATTATTATTTTATCATCATATTATCTGTATTTTCACATACTCTCGATTTTTACCCTTTGTTTAGTGGTAAGTGGTGGGGTCAACGGGGAAAGGGTACTGCTTAGCCCAGCTCTCAACCTCGGTTCTGAGCTGCTGAACCTCAGCGTCAGCATCAACATAAGGTCGGAACTGAGAAATCTTCTTGACGCCCTCAGAAACTGCCTTCTTCTTGAGTCGCTTGGCGATCTCAACGGCCTTGACAATGTAGTTTGAAACCTGCTCGAACTCCTTCTCAGTGAATCCACGAGTGGTCATGGCAGGGGTACCGATTCGAATACCACCGGGAACAAGAGCAGATTTGTCTCCGGGAACGGTGTTTTTGTTGGCAGCAATGTTCATGCCGTCCAGAACCATCTCAGTTCGAGCTCCATCAATAGCAAAAGGCTTAAGATCGATCAGAATCAGGTGAGTATCAGTTCCATCGGAGACAAGCTTGAATCCAGCCTTTGCAAGAGCGTTGGAGAAGGCCTGGGCGTTGTCAATCACCTTCTGCTGGTACTCCTTGAATTCAGGAGACTTGGCTTGTCCAAGAGCAACTGCCAAAGCAGTGATGGTATGGTTGTGGGGACCTCCCTGGTGGCCAGGGAAAACGGAGAAGTTAATTTTCTCTTCGAGGTTTCGGTCACCGTCTTTTCGGAAGAAGATCATTGCTCCTCGGGGGCCTCGCAGAGACTTGTGGGTGGTGGTGGTAACGATATCGGAGTACTCGAAAGGAGAGGGGATCACTCCAGCGGCAACCATACCGGAAATATGAGCCATATCCGACATGAGAAGGGCGTCGACAGAGTCGGCAATCTCTCGCATTCGCTTGTAATCAATTAGACGAGAGTATGCAGAAGCGCCAGCCACCAGGACCTTGGGTCGGAACAAAACAATGTTCTTGGCAAGAGTGTCGTAGTCAATGAGACCAGTGGACTCGTCAAGTCGGTAAGGCATGGTGTTGAAGTACTTGGAAATAAAAGAGATCTTCTTGGAGGGAATCTGGTAACCATGAGAAAGATGTCCTCCGTGAGGCAGATCAAGACCCATAAGTCGATCTCCAGCTTCCATAACAGCAGAGTAAGCATAAAGGTTAGCAGGAGCTCCAGAAAGAGGCTGAACGTTAACTCCCCATTTGGCGGGATCAAGGTTAAACGCCTCAAGAGCTCGTTTCTGACACAAAGATTCAGCCTGATCAATGAACTCGTTTCCTCCGTAGTATCGAGCTCCGGGGTAACCCTCTGAGTATTTGTTCTGCATGACTGATCCCAGAGCGTTCATGACGGCCTGGGAAGTAAAATTCTCAGAAGGAATCAAAGTAATGGAGCTGATCTGTCGGTCGGTTTCCTTCTTGATGATATCTGCGATTTCGGGATCAGATGAGAACAGAGTTTTCTGGGTCATTGCGGTATCTGGGGAAGATTTGGTGGCAATGGTTCGCAAGGCGAGCCGGGCCGGGGAGGCCACATTGGACCGTGTCAATCGAGCAATTCGCTGCATGGAAGTGGTGACGTAGAGTTGGTGAGATGGAGACGTTTAATCGGAGATTTTTATTTAAACTTTAGCTAGTGAAAGTTTGTTGGGTGGTGAGAGTTGAGTGAGTTGACAAGTCGAGTGAGTGGATTAAGAGTGTAGACTTGTATACTGTAGACTTGCGTTAAGTGGAATTTTGAAGTAAGGACTTCAAATAATTGTCTGACTTTTAGTTTCTGTGATTGCGAGTCCAATAAATCAATGGTGACTGTTGAGTGAAGTAAAGTTAGTTAGTGGTGAGGTTTTGGTTGCCGGGGTTACGTGACTGCTTGTGTGACCTGTTATCTTTTGTCTATGCTTCCGGATCGTGTGGTTACTGTTGCTCAGTTTGTATTAATTGCTACAACGGGTAGGACCCACTGACTATTTATACTTTCATTCTGTGTTCATATATGTTGATGAAACCCCTCAGCCGTATATAGATTAAACTTTCACTGAGTCACAGGAGACAGTGAGGAGACAAAATGGAACGTGTAGAATATGGTGAGAAGTGAGCACTTGTAAGGCAGCATTAAAAATTGTATCTTGCAAAATACGGCAATTGATTTCCAAGAAGTGTTAAAATGACAATTGGCACGTGGCACTAGTTGGAAGTCGAATGACTTGAGAAGTGGAGTTGCAGAGTGACACTAGTCAATGACTTGACTCCAAGTACTCCACTTGTCCATGTGGTTACATTAAAATACATGGTTTGCAGTAGTCTCCCCAGTAGTAGAAGTTAACTTGGTCTGTTTCGTGAACCTTGTAAGGCATCAGAAAGTCAATAATTGATCAATTGATATGAAACTTGTCACAAGTGTTGGGAACTGCATAGCCGATCGTTGATATCGGGTAACTTGATTGATCGTGGATTTCTCTCAGATTCATTCAAATATTGAATCTCTTCAATTGTCACTGAGTCTCTGTTGTCACCGAGTCCCCTGTCACTGAGTCGACCTGCACAATCAATGCACATCTTTCCATCAAGAACCTTGATTGTTTCACTGAGTAAAATGTGGGGTATTGTGGGAGTGCATGAAGGAGTACATGAGCTTTGCTGTTAATAGAACACTTCTCGCAACCATTACAGTGACACGACACAGAGACTCAAATAAAGTTGCTCAGAATAGCTGAAACGGCTATCTCGAAGGTGTGAGTTATTAATACCTCAAAGACTTGCATTTACGAAAAGGACATCGTTTGGCAATGACTATGGAAACGGTACAGCAAACCCTATTAGCGTGAATATTAGCCGAAATGGAATATCAACCTTGTCTTTTATTCTAACCCATTATTTTCTTACTTTTCCAAGCATACGCAGCAAAGCAGAGTGGAGTCCTTATAGACACAAAACCAATTATCCTTTTCACCCATAGCAAGTAGGGCTACTGGAATGTGTTTTAGAACTTGCATTATGGGGTTCGAAGGTCTGTTAATTGCACCTGAACTTGTTACTAATCCATCAGACAAAGGTAGTAAATCTAACGAAGAGCCAGCACATTACTATCGCATTATTGACAAAGTTGGTGAAGCTACCCAAGTGAGCATTGACAGTAACAGATACTTGGCTCCAATCGTCTTGTTGGAGAGTGCTCGAAGCGTTACACAATCCGGCTCCCAAGAAATAGCAAAGAGACTTACCCTAGTACTACAGTCGTACCAAAGCGGAACAATTCGTAATAGTTTTCAGTTAGGAACACTTGAAATAAATTATGACCAGGTTCTGATCAAGTTGGATCACATGACTTAGATATCCTGTCTTCTATGTTCAGGCGCTTTTTTGAGCAGTTGCGGCCATATCCTGGTGAAAATACGGCTTCCCGTCCGATCAGCCATAGTCAAGCACCAGAGAGCCTAGTTAGTATTGTAGTGGGAGACCATACGAGAATCCTAGGTGCTGCAATTTTTGGTTTTTTTAACTAAGAGTCGGCAGCTCGAAAAAAACCAGAAGATCTTTTTGTTAACCAGCTTGAAATAATTCAATTCAGTCTCAGATCGTACTGCATATGTACCTCTCTGCTTACTGAGAAGACTTACTTCCATCAACAAAAGTACATTCTTAGTAAATCAAATCACATTATAATTACATTTTCCTTCTCTTTTCAATTTCCCTCTTCTCCTTCTCGGCCTTTCTCTTCTTCTTGTTCTTCTTCATCTTCTGCTCGGAGTAGGCAGCAGGGTCGTTAAGCGCCAATAATGCCAACTCTTGCTTTCGCTCATGACGTTTCTGAGCAACGAACTGGGTGACTTCCGCATGCTTTTGGAGGTATTCAGAAGTTCCCATTTTCTTCTGCAGCATTTCCAGGGTCTCGGCAGCAAGTTCTCGAAGAGTGGAGTCAATCGCAGCTTCATGTTGGTCCACAATAGTGTAAAGACCGTAAATGATTTTGTCCGAAATACTCATCACTCGATTTTTGTCTAGAATAGAAACTGACACAGCAAACAGTCGCACACAAGCTCGCTTGGCGTTGAGTTTATCTTTACCCTTGACAGTGGTTCGGATGATGCCAGATACTCTCTCAAGCAACCAATCGGTGGCCAAGCAAGATCCTGTTTCTGTGGAAGCATCTTCATCCTTCTCGGCATCAGATTTCTGGTAGAGGTAAGAAGATTGCTCCCACTGTCCGATGATATAAGTTAAGTTTTTGACGGCCTGAGTAGAGAGTTTTTCGGAGGCTCCAGGAGTAGACAGCTGTCGAACCAATCTGTAAGCCACAGTCTGAAACTGTCTATTGGAGAACCAAACCTCTGAGCTCTTGAAATTGTCAAACAAAAGCCCGATGGCTCGACTGGCACTCAATCTGACCCAAGAGTGAGGATAAAGAAGGCACTCGATAATACCCTCCCAGAGTTCTGAGTACTTGGTTGATCCGAACTCAACGACCTCATGGGAACACAGGCGACCCCAAAGTTGCATGGCAAAGTAAACCAAGTCCCAAGGAAGTTTTGACTGGCCCTTGACAATTGCAACAACTTGCTTCTCGGCTCGTTTAAGAATCTTCTGGTTGGATCCATTGACTTCCACAAACAGTCCTACAACTTGTAAGGCTACCTTCAACAGGTCAGCTGTAAGGCTAGCATCGATCCAAGTGAAAATCAAATCCTCAACAAACTTCTGTTCCACTCCAGCAGTCGATTTTTCCAGCAGAATCTTGATAATCGAAGAAGCCATTTCTCGACAAGTGGCAGACTCGTCATTGTAAAGAACCAGAGTGAGAGCCACAAAAAATGAGGTGATGGTCTGTTTAAGTAACGAGTCGCTCACCTCGGTCAAAAGTCGGTGAATGATTTCCAAAACAGATTGACGACCAGAATCAAATGGGTATTCGAGATTCTGAATCAAAAATTGGAACTCGGCGTTCAAACGGTCTCGTGACTGAGGATAAGTGGTCAAAAACACAAAATACAGCTCTCGGCAATGTTCTCGGGTGATTGCTTGTTGATGAGTAATCATGATATTGGCAATTTGCTTCATGACATCATATACCTCGGGCACAACAACCTGGCGAGCTAGAACTGCATTGATCAAGTTGAAAGTGATATTCTGTCCTTGAGATTCAACGAGATCAGGAATGATTCGAGTGAGAATACTTCCAAGAGCCGACTCTTTAACAGAGAACGATTCAGAGTGTTCAAACAATCGTGTCAACAGTCGGAATGAGTTTTGAACAAGTTGAGTCTTTGTGTCAGACGAATTAGAAATAATCTTGAGAGTCTGCACTCCCCATTTCTCAATCCAGGCATCCTTCTCAGGGAACTCCAAATCGGTTACCTTTGACAACACATGGAAGGCGCCGATTTGCACGTTCTCATGAGGATCAGAAAGGGCTGATGTCAGAGGTTCCAAAAACGCATACAAGTTCTGAGGAGTTCGCAATTCAGGGTTAGAACTGATCACTGTCTTGAGAGTCTCAAAGACAAAGGCAGTCAATAAATTGAGATTGGCAATATGCATACCATCTCTAGTTTTGTGTACGTGACTCTTAGCGTCCAGATTCACAATGTAATCACTTTCAATGTCATCCAGAGCCACAAGTTTCGAACTCTTTTCGTCTTCCTCCTTGTGGTACTTGGACTCAATAGTCAGAGTCATATTGTACAATTCGAAGCACATAACCAGCACGGCCTGGGATTCAGAAGCGGCGTTCTTTTTGAGTCCTCGAGAAAGATGTGACAGAATAGTTTCGACTTTCTGGGTCACAGATAAAGTCAGTCGTTTATGAAGTAGAATTGTCTTGACAGGGTCAATGAGTTTCGCAAAAGATTCAAGAGACACATAAGCCGCCAGGATAGAGGCAGTATCATATGATCGTTGAGTTTTAACCTCCTTCATAGCACTTCTATAATCCTCTTCTTCTTTATCGGTACCAGTAACACCAAAGACATCTTCCATGATGATTTCTGAACAGATGGAGGCTACAGGATCTAGATCAGCATGTTCCAGACGCATCTGCGATAGAATGAACCAGACTGTAAAGCCCAGAATATGCAAATGGGCTCCTCTTCTCAATGCTGATTTGAGTTCTCGAATCAAGAAGAGAAGATACTGAGGGCCCAAAATACCAGCAATTTGAGCTAGCAGCTTTCGCATCTCGTCTCGAAGCTCCTGGTGTTTAGATCTCATCACCTGACAAAGAGTGGTCAGGGTTCCAGGAAGAATAGCCATGACCTGCTCTGAAGGAAGAGCAACGATAAATCGCACGGCAGGGATACCTAGAGGGATTCTATCAGTGAGTTGAGCTCCTTGTCGAGTGGACTGGTCACGCAGAATCTTTCGAATGGGAGGAATAACGTGCTGAAGAATGAATTGAGATCGCTCTTCGGAGGTTGAAGTAGTACCCATTAAAGATTTTTCCAGAGACACAAAAGCTGGTGGTTTAGGTACAACATATACTGCATCATCAGAGTCGTCTTCTTCCATAGCGTCCTCTTCTGGTGTTTCTTCACCTTCGGCTTCCTCATTCTTCTCGCCCATTTCCTCCTCCTCTTCCACTTCCTCTTCCTCCACATCCTGCTCCACCTCAAATCCAGTACTGATAGCAGCTAACATACGAGCAGCATGTCTCAGACTTTGACAGCCCTTTCTAAGATAACAAAGGAATCGCCGGGTGGTAGTCTGATACTCTTCCCATGTCATCCATCGTGTCATGGACCCAATGCATTTGTAAGTATAATGAGCGAGGTGGTGAGTTTCCTGGGAACTTCTCTTTCCGTAATGCTCAATCAAAGGCAACAACAATGACGAAATATTGGTAGAAGTAATGTCTCCCTTTCGAACAAAGTACTCCAGATATTGGACAGCCTTTTGTCGCCGGAGAACTTGGACATGCATAACGTTGTAGAAGAAGTTAGCATTTGCAGAGTTATTGGGAGCCAAAAGAACGGTCAAATCTGTCAAGGGAGGGAAAAGCTCACGATCTGCCAGCTTGACAAGGTTTTCCAGCACCTGCACAAATTCTCCTCGGATGTTGAATTGAGGATCTTGCATTCCAGTTATCAGTTCAGGCATGATCGTGGAAGTGATGAGATCAGTTTTTTCGGAATCCGAATCAGAGAACGACTCGAAAAATCGAACCAACACCAATGTGGAGTTTTGTCGAATAGGCAGGTCATCAATCCTGATAAAATGGAGCATGTTGTTGATCAAAGGGGTCCATTCTAGTGCTGAGAACTTTGTGTACTCTCTTTGAGTGATATCATTGTAAGCAGAGATTCTCTTATCCCAATCAGGCTCATTCAGTCGTTTTCCAAAAGAATTGAGAAGGGTTACAAGATCACAAGCCCTATCGACCCCACCCCGCTTTTTACAAACAGCAGAGAAGGCAGTGACCAGAGCATCACGAGCACTTTGAAGTTTGATGGTCAGGAACAAAGTAGACAAAGAAAGGTACATTTCAGTGAGATGATCTGCGGTCAAATCAGTCACAGGCACCAATTCTGTCAAAGCGTTCAAGAGAGACACCTGAATACTCCAAGAGACCTTGTTATTGACAACCAGATCGGTGACCACCGCAACAAGGCTGCTTTTGACGGTTTGGTCTCGAGCATACCCTTTTTGGCAAGTTACAACAAGAAGCTTCGCAATAGTGGTGACTACTTCGAAGTTTCGTTTGTGCTTTTCCAGTAGGAATGGCAGTCTAGTCAACATCTGTGGAATGGTGTTGTCGATCACAAAATCAAACTCTCCAGCATTCACATTATCCTCAAGGGCAAAAATTGAGTTCCACAGAAGAATGCAATCCTTGACAATCTGATCAGGAAGATCATCAACATGTAGCAACTCCACTACCTTTTTGAGAAGTCCAACTTCCTCGTACACAAAAAGTGGGAACGCAGCGGGTCGAGAACCCCACAAGTATGTGATTCGCAACAGTGCGCTGGCTCGGGTACTGTTACCAGCCACAAAAGTATTAAGCTTAGAGTTCACACAAGGGAAAAAAATATGCTCAAGGTAAGGGGACCATTCGTATGTAGACATTTTAAGGAACAACTGAGTCAAAACCTTAAATCCATATCGTGACATTCTTCGTGCGCTGGTGTTATCAGGGATAAGACAGGAGTAATGCATACAGTAGAGTACACTGTTGAGCATAATATCCATGGATGAACCCAATTTAGTACCAACCTGTTTACTCAAGTCCATGCAGAGCTCCAAAAAGAAGATTTGAGAGGCAGCGGTTCGGGTCTCACAGTTTCCTGAAACGGTTTCCAGGTCTTGGGGGTTGGGAATGACAGTGTTATTTCCAAGAATCTCAAACCCATTGGGGATCTCCAATTGGTCAATAGCAAGTGACACAAACATTCGGGTGTATTTTTCCGGCAGAGACAAAAGTGTTGTCAGAACCGAAAATCGTTTGCCATACCGTGGACCTGATTTGGAAATTACTCTTGATCGGCCATAGAGAATTCTGAGAGCCAGGGGGAAGATCACATCTTCATCCTCCTCATGCAAAACACGGTCTTTTGAAGGTTTCAAGAATCCCAACATCTCATCTTTGAACTGCGAATCCTCCAAAAGGTTGAACAAGTTATCCTTGTACTTTCTGACAACTTTGTTCTTCCAAGTCATGACGCACTGCAAAGCAGACTTTTGGATGGAGTTGTGTCTACTGGTGAGTAGCAAAAGAAATCTCTGGTAGATATCTTCACCACGTGCACAGTTCTTGGTATTATGAAACAACGCGAAAATATCCAACAACACCACTTTGTCTTTCATAGGCCATGAATCTGAGGGAGCACAAACCTCGACTTCCTCCCGTTGAACTCCTTCAGACCAGAGCAAGTATGGAACAAGGTCCATTACATGTTTCTCGGAAACTCGAGGGACAGCTTTGAGAACTTTTAAAGCGTTGTTTCGAAGATAGAAAGGGTCAGCCGCAGGAGAGGCAGACTCCACAAACTGATCAAATAGAGTCATTTGACTGTCAATTTCCGAACAGGCATTATAGGTTTCGTAAAGTCCATTAAGATTGAAGTCTGTGGATTTCAAGCTTGCAAAGGGGTTGAAAGAAGCTTCTCTGGATTCAGGGACCCAGTCATCCATTCCTGGTAGTTTCTCACTATCACCTCGCTGAACAATTTCAAAGGCAAGATCCCAGACACTTTCAGGGAACCTCTCGGCCACGTTCTTCAGAGCACTAATAGATGCTTCATGAGCAGGAGTAAAATGTACAGTCAGCTGACCAAATAGGAAACAAGGTACAGCGGCATCCACAACACTGTTAGCTCCAGAGATTGAGAAAGTTTCTCCGAGTTTCTCAATTCGTTGAACCAAGGATCGGAGAGTAGTGTAATCGTGAGGAATAGATTCGATGACTTCACATTCATTGAGAAGACCATTCGATCCGCCAGACAACTGTTTGATGAGTTTAAGAGAAGTTGTTCTAACCGTCTTGTTACTAGATTTCAAGTTTCTGGTCAACTTGATGATTTCTACTTCAGGAATAGATTCGTTTCCAGAAGTGACCAAAAGCAATCCGCTGACAAAATCTTCAACATGAGACCAGTGTTCTAATCGGGAAAGTGCTCGTGAAATCACGGAAGAATCACATGTGCCAACCAAACCAAGTACCAATCCGTAAAGTGCACCAGTATGAATATCGTCACCAGTCAACTTTTCCAGTAATTTCAAACCCACAGGAGCCAAAGATTTCTTCATTTCAGCGTTAGAAACCTTCATGAAAAGCTTTATTCGCCAATACAGGTTGAAAATGGATTCAGTGGAAAGTTCATCAGATTTTCCTAAAGTGGTAATTTCTTGCTTCAGGACCTTGCATGCCTCGAGACTGGTCACTTGCTCTAGAGAATCCACGAAAAGTGCAACTTGACCAAGATCATTTGCAAACTGTTTAATTAGTCGAGGAATATATTTTGTGCAAATATCCTTGAATCGTTGGCTGGATACTTTGTGGAGAACTTGGAAGGCCAACAGAAACTGCTCAGGAGAATTATCTTCGAGAATATTGAACAGATTTTGATGATTAGAAATAACCTGGGGTTGCGGGCCGTTTTGAATCAAAGAAACCACCAGTAAAGTGAACTCTAATTTGGAAGAATCGCTCAGACTTCCTCCAATCAATTTTGATTCCTGGAAAACCCTACTCCAATCAGCGACTCGAGAACCCTTTCTAATGGCAGTTAAGGTGGTCAAGTAGGTGACGTTATCGAAGTTTCCTCGACCTTTAGAGTAAGCATAATACGAGTCAAAAACAGGATTTGCCATAGGAGGCTCATCAACATGTTCAAGAACAAGAGCTAGAGTCTGGGAAATCATGGCCACATGAACTCGATGAGTCTCAGAAACAGTATCACTTTTAGCAGATTCGAATAGTACCTCCAGAATCAAGTCTGTCTTAGAATGCAAAGCTCCCTTTGTGTGTCTAATAGCTGAAGCAAACAATCCAGAAACAGCTTCAGAATAATTCGGAGATCGTCCATCCAAAGTTTGAACAACATGAGGAACAATAATTTCCAGTCCCTCCCGTGAACATTTCCTGATCAGGAAAGCCAAAGTTTCAGAAGCAAACCGTCTTACAAACGGTCTTATTTTGGGTGTTGGGGCTTCTTCTTCTTCTTCGTCTGAGTCTGAGTCGTCCTCTTTAGATTCTGTTTCCTCCATCGCCTCAGTCTCGGTTTCTTCACTGCCCTCAGCGAGCTCATCTCTCGAAAGCAAAACGCTGACTCGATCAAACGTTGGAATCAAATTTCCCGTCAATAATCTGGACAGATACTTGAAAATATATACCATGGCGTTGAAGCTATGTTCAACAGTATCCAGATCAGGATGATAAGTCAGAGAAATAAGAAGCGACAACGTTCGGGCAAAAAACGGCTCAAATTCTTCTCCCAAATCCCGCACAAAGTTCGTCAGTAGACTGTGTTAGCACATGAAGCTTTACAACCCTCAACTATACTCACTCTAAAAGAGCCTCAACGCTAAACTCATTTTTCTCCTCCAGACATTCTTCCAGACAGTCGAAAATGTCGTCCTTGTGTAGCAACACCATGGGCAGTGATACGGTGTATTTGCCACACTTCTCCATGAACCGGGTGAAACTGGTGGACAAATTCAGTTCCACATGGGTCTTGTAGCTTGCTATAAAATGTGACGAATCGTCATCCTTTGCTAGCCGTTTCTTCTGGCGTTTCAAAGGATCAATTTTGATCGCATCCAGACGTTCCCGGAACGATTTGAACTGTGTTAGATGGAGTAAGGGAGTAGGGTGTGATTCGTTCAATTACTCAATGACGAAATCTCCGATTCGAATAAAAATCACGCAGGAAAACTCTTTCTGCTGAATACTTACTCGGTGGTTTTTTCCCGACTCCGTTCCTGTTTTAACAACCATTTTCACTGGTGTCTGGAAATCGCAGATATGTTTGATAGTTTGAAAAAAAAAATCCCAAATAGACTTGCATCATGCATGTGGGTTTGGGTTGATACAGAGATTAGATGTAAGCCTCTGAAAAGATGTTGAGTGTGGTTTGAGGTTGGTAAGACCTTTATAGACCTTTTTTGTACGGATTATTTTTTTATTTCCTGGTTTTGTTTTGGTTTCGGGTGGTTTGTTGAGTGTTTGTTGTCTTTTATTGGAGAGCTATTGTGCTTGGGATAATCGAGTCAGCTTAAGTACCAGCACCGAAGAGTCCATTTGACACAGTATTTCAACTGGAGAAAGAAAGAGGGGAGGGTGTGATACATTGTCCTCCATTTGCACGTTAAAATAGTTTTAGCTTGACAAAAATGTAAATCATCTTGTATATCCTTATAAGAGCTAAATGATGAAAGCATATCATTGTAGTTTTCTGCAGCAATGCATATTTGTCTGATAAACCTCAAAATAACCATCCTAGAGGGGAAATTTTCAGCAAACAATAGAATTACAATAATACTACCTCTTTGATTTATGAAATCGGTGAAACCAGTGAGGAAATGGGTAGTTCGGTGTGCTGTGAGGATCTTCTAGATACTATATTGATTAGCTCGTGTGTTCTTGATAAAGCACAGTATACCGAACTAGTGTTATCCAAGATTTACAGCAGAAACAATATCAGTGTCTTAGCTCTAATCGGGTTGAATATTCCTAATAATCTAGTTTCCAGTCCCTGGCCTACAAGTCACTAGCTAATGAACTACATCATGTAACTGTCTCCAACTGGATATGTACCATTTCACTTTCACTAATAGTCAAGGTGATGCTTTTGATTGTTGAGTATGTTCTTGGTACACTTGGGCCACTTCTGCTATCTATATGTTCCTAGTAGTTTTGGTTATAGACGCCATGAGCAGATCAGAATAACCTAAGACATAAGAACACACCAAGTTTTATGAGTATAATTATGTTTAATTAATTGCATAATATTGATGGGATTTTCAGCACTTTCTTAGAAAACATTTTCATGACCTTTATATATATATATATATATATATATATTTCATTAATAATTCCGAAATTTCAAATTTCAATAGACATGCATTTTCCAGTTACAGTCAAATTTCCATCTTTACTATTTGGTATCTAATTCATTGGGCAAATTTGGTCATTCTGTTTGCGTCATCTGCCATCCATTTCTGGACTGCTCCAATGAAAACGATCAACTGTGCTGACTTCAGATATTGAAATGAAGCTTTAATATGAGACTAAATTAACACCACTAGAACTTGTACCTGGGTTAATGTGATTACCACTGGGACCGCTTTTTAGACACTGTTTATCTTTTCGAAAAACACCACCTTTTAGCAACCATCGTGTTAAAGATCTTGCTAGTTTTAGTGCTTTTCACTACCAATCACCATCAACCCAATAAGTCCAACTCTTGGCTAGATAAATGTGGATTGTTGTGATTACCCCGCATTTCCGCTTTTGTCATGGTGCCAGGATCCACTTTGGGACATCTTATCAGAACTGGAGATGAAAAAAGATCAATGGATATAAAGATGGTAAAAAAAACAATAATCATTGTATCATAATACAAATCAATTTGATCAGGGTTTCTGTCTTGTGTCCCCCTCTCTGCGTAACTACACTCTTGTGGCTGCTACAGCCTTGTCCCCACATGTTGCATTACCTAAACCTTATCAAATATAAGCTATTCTCAAACTCTATCTGTTCCTTTTGTGTCACCTTGAACTTCTTGTCAATCTTGCCCTTGTCAGAGTATATATAATGTGCTTCCGTTGTCTTTTTGTTGTGAAATGCTTTCTCGCACTATGCTCCCTTACTCGATAATTTCGCTATTTATGCTTTTTGGTCTGGTCCACGCTACTGACACAAACGAGCCCCAGCCTCAACCTGGGGCCGCTCTTGCCCTTGTTACTGTGGGCTTAGGGCTGGTAATTTACGGTCATTATCACCGAGATCAGACTTGAGGTTTGGAGGAATGGTTTATTCCTGAAGGTGAATTTCTTCTGAGTTGATACTGGCTACTCAAAAGTCCTCTAGGCCAAGGCTGGAGACAGGTACGGAATAAGTCGATTCGCCAGTAGCAATCATTATTATTGCATCTCAAAAAGAACACCTTTGGTTTCACACATCAACAAACAGGTATTATTTATAAACAATGAACATATATGATTCACCATGAATGATTAGTGGATGTAGCAAGTAGTCAGTTGTCTGGATGCGTCACTCGTTTCTCACAGTTCTCACTGGATTAAATATTAGGGTATCACACTCAAGAAATCTCCTCGTAAAAAACTCTCTTGGTTTAATGTATGAAGAAGTTGAAAAAAGACCAGAGTACAATCCACCAAGACATGTGTGGGTAATACGTGGATCCTATTTTGAGGAGGTTGCTAAGGAATTTTTTGAAAACAAATGACTCACCTTATTCTATTTTTCTTTTCCACATAAACTAGCTATTTTTTATCAATCAGTGAAGATAGAACAAGGGTGGACGGTTGGGGCCAGAGTGTCTCAATATTATAACGAAAATTCAAATTCGTTAGTTGTTAAATTGCATACTGTAAGATTGAAAAAAAAGTCGTTTTGTTCCTTGTCTACAATATAAATAAGCCCCTTGAAAACTAGCAAAAATCAGCTATTCAATTTTCAACTTGAGCAGATTCTGACCAACTGAAAGTATCAAAAAAATCATTACTTGTAGTTTATGTCAATGAACTCACGTTTTAAGTGGAAAACCTTTTTCATGTCTTGTTTTTCTCTCATACATTCAATTTAATTGACTATGACATGAATATGTAAGAATTCTAAGTAATTATAGTAAGTCGAAAAGATTCCGCTGACTAAGCAACGTCCTTGTCAAAAACAACAGCAGTTTAAATTTTCAAACAAGCCTTCGTGGCCAAGTGGTAAGGCGCAGCACTAGTAATGCTGAGATCGTCAGTTCAAATCTGGCCGAAGGCATATATTTTTTGGTATTTTTTTTGAGCTATATCTTATTTGTATTATAACTTCCCAAGCAAATCATTGAGCTTCTCCGTGGGCCGTCCAATGACTGCCTGATCGTCAACAATCAGAATTGGTCGTTCAATTAACTTTGGATGAGATGCCACAGCAGCGATGATTTCCTCGTCGGTAACATTGTCACCTCCCAAATTAAGCTGCTTGTATTCATCTTCACCCTTTCGCAGTAGCTCGGAAGGAGAGATTTTCAACTTTGCAAGAATCTCTGAGATTTCAGCTTCTGTCAAAGGAGTATCCAGATACTTCACCACAGAGGGCTGGATTCCGCGTTTTTCAAGAAGGTCCAACGCTGCTCTAGATTTGGAGCATCGAGGGTTGTGAATCAAGGTGACGTTAGCCATTTTACCGAGGTGAGAGAAGTGTCGTATCAAGTGTGTTCTTACCAGCATAAGGTCATGTGGGGTGTGATTTATAATGTGGAGTACGATTAGAGTTTATGTGAGTGTAGGTGTGCAGGAGTGCATGAGTGTACATGAGAGTTCATGAAGTCGAGGAGGCAAATCGGGGAGCTTTTCTGTAATTTGAGAATATTGGTACATACCCAATTCGCTTACTAAGCGGACATAACGACATAAAATCTAGCTGGCGGATTCTTACACATTTGAGAGAAGCTCATCTCATGACGTAGCTACTTGCAATCATAAATAGTATTACATACTCAAACTGATACTACCAGCGATTCTACCAGGCGCCATCTAATGCTCAGCAAACATTTAGAGCATCCTCAAACACCTTGATCAGTTCCTCCTTGGGCTCCAGACCCACACTTATTCTGACGAGATTCCTGTCAACACCAAAACTCTCAGCAAAGTCCAGTTCAGTGTAATGTGCCAGAATTGTGTAGGGACAAGTTAAAGTGAAGTTTGTACCGAGTGAGGGCCCCTTTGCTGTAGCCAGAGTGTTGAAAAACTTTTGGGCGTGCTCTTCTTCATTGAAAACAACCGACACCAATCCTCCATAACCTCCTCCAGGTCGTTTAATCGCCTCATAGAGATGCTTAGTGTGAGAAATCTTGGGGTAAAACACCTTTTGGACCAGTGGAGATTTTTCAAGCAAATCAACAACAGCTTCAGCATTACTGTTGATATGTTCATTTCGTTTGGCAAAGTCTCGAGAGTTTCGTTCCAGGTAGATCGCATCCTCTGCCCATACAGTGTCTTGATACTGTGTTTCCAGAACTTTTCTGAACTTGGAGTACCATGGACTATTTCGATTCAAAACCATACATCCTCCCATGACGTTTGAATCTCCCGAAAACACTTTTGTCAACGAGGACGCCACTGCATCGGCGTACTGGTGCACGTCAATGTTGAGAATGTTGCCTACTGTGTCATCAACAACAATAGCAAAGTTATAAGTGTCTGCGAGTTCTCTGAGCCGTTTGAGATCCGGTGTTTTCAACAGAGGGTTACCTGGAGCTTCACAGAAAAGAGCCAAGATAGGTCCTTCTTCTTTACAGATCCGTTCAACTTCGTCGATATCAGATTCTTCTCCATGACCCAAGAAAAACACACCAGGGCCAAATTTCTTCAAAATATTCAGAGTGTCAACGTATGGGAATCCAAAACAAATGGATTTTAAGTCTCCGGAAATCTCCAGCAACGCTCGATGTGCACTGAAAATTGCTGTCATTCCCGTAGGATACAGATAAACATCGTCCTGTGAACAGTCTTCCAATTGACTGGAAATCCGGGTTCTCAGCGCATTTTTAGCCTTTGTCACAAACGCCAAGTCCAAGTTTCGCCCAAATCGTTCTTCCACAAAAGCTGACATTTCTTGAGTTTCCGAAACAGGCTTTTCCTCAAGCTGTGTGTCGTTATTTTTGACCACATGAAAATCTCGGTAGTCATGTAACCGCCCCGAAGAAGTTTCTCGAGCTCTGAACTCCTCCAGACAAAACTCTCCTAGTCTTGAACTGACTCCTTCACCGCTATGTTGCCAGTATTGTTTAGCTACAGATTTAAGCGTCACGGGAAGAAACACAAACACGATGGTTGTTGGAGCAAGTCTGTCAGTTCTTTGCGGAGTTGTCAATTGCATGACTCGGACTTTTTCACCATTACTTCGTTTGTTGACAAAATCTCGACACCGTTTGGCAATTTCATATGTAGGGAAGGCCCATGCACATTCTCCCGGACGACCATACCGTTTTTCAACCCAGGCACAAAGCTCCTGGATTTTGGAATGCACAAAAAATCTGGGATATCCCGACGTCATTTTCTTCACGACCCAGTCGTCGCCTTCTTCATATGCTACTGTTGCTTCCCACGTAGGTAAAGTCACAGAAACAGCATGGGGAGTGTTTTCGGGAATCGGACAACCGACCTCTGTCGGTGGAGGAACTGAGAAACCCATATTTGGTGAGTTGAAGAGTTTGGAGATGTCTGTCTCTCCTCAGATCATGCTTCTTAAATTGAATCTAATCACCAGTAAAGTTTGACTCGGGTTGAGGAGTGTTGTAGACGATGAAGAATGGGTGTAAGAAAGCTGCTTTAAGTTGTTTTGAAGATGTTGATATGGATGGATAGCTCTTTCATATTTCCACAATTGTAGTTCAGGAGTTGGATGTTTTCCATTGGCATGATATACTATCTGTACAAGGCTCTTCATACTGTTTTTTACAATCATACTTGACATGTTCATCTCATTATCTACAAGAATTTTGGTCAACGAATAGTTACAGCTTATTACATTTTTGATTGTTTTCTTTTGTCTTCTTCGCCGTCTTAGTTTACCTTCTTAATGAAATTTGTGTACCCCACTACTGAGTCAAGGTACATTAACTCGGGAACTGATTATGCAAGTGTTTGACTAATCAGCGTTGTGGGTGAGGTACGGGCTCCAGATTGGAACCTGCGTCTGAAACTGAAGAAGTAGAACTGTGTCATTTGCAAAACAGAATCGGTAGTAGTTTCATATTGATACTATATCTCAAGGAGATTTTAACAGATTGATTTTATATTGACTATAACTCTAAACTATTTTAAATTTGTATTTGAAACTTAAACACAAACCTTATTTCATGTCTCATGATTCACACAAAAAAAGACTATGATCTTCTTATTTGTTAGAGCTGTTACATCTTGTACTCATTCTTTCTGACTTGTAACTAAATAACCTTTTTCAGAAGACATGTGAGGTATTTTTTGGGCCCCAAAGCGCTTAATAGTGCCATAATAGAGACTTCATGAACAAGCACACTCTTTTCCATCATTCTGTAAGTGCAAATGCTTCGGACGCCGAACAGGCAAGCAAGTTTAGGTGGGAGTAGAGATAAGCAGATGGCTTCTATTTTATAATTCAACTCTCATAGATCCTAGACAAAGAATTGAAGTCAAAGGTAGTTGCTTGCTACGACTAACTGGTTCTTTTGTAGAACCTCTGTCCTAATAGAAACTCGCTTTTACAGAAGTTCTGATGGAACTTCCACAATGGAAAGTTGAGTACATGCTATCATAAACCAACCCATATACTACTGCAAGCCAGAGATTCGGGTCACAAAAGAGAAAATATTCACAGGTGAAGCCAGTTAGTTAGCACTAAATTTATATCGAATATAAGAATACTCCAGGTTGATTGAAAGTTGCAGAAATTTAACAAGCCTTCCAGTTTAACCTTTCCTTTTCCCTTTGCAACTTCACTGTTTTAGGCCCCACATTTTTGAAAATTCTGAAACATTCTCTTGAATCAGCGAGACCAGTAATAGCTTTATAGCCATTCACAAAACCTCTCGCTAGTGAATGAAGTCGCTTGTTAAGGTTTAATGTCTCACGTTAAATAGAATTCAAGTATCATGCGAATGCCTGATTCTGATATCTTGCAGTCAATTGTACTAAAATCGCACTCCATACGTTCAGAATCGTAGAGACAGCTAATTGACATTGAGAAACTAAGGGGGCATCATAAGAGTTATGTTATATCGACTCTGTGACCCGTGAATGTATGTAAAGACCTTATCACTCACTTTCCCAATTTGTTCCATGCGTAGAACCATCGAAGGATTAGGACCACTTCCTCATCCATAGATCTAGTTAATTAACAAAACATCGACTCAATTACCCCATTGTCATCCTTATCACTATTTCCCCAATTATTCTCATCACATGACTTGACTTATTACTTTCACCACTTACCCTACCGCATCACTATACATCACCATCGTACACATTCACACTCTCCATGAGCTTCAACATTCCCAATAACACGCCCAACTTCTCGGCCAAGGCGCGCAAGTTGGAAGATCAATTGTGGCAGGCTACGGGACTCGAAAAGCAACCCTCCACTTTGCCGTTGTACAAAGATAAGCCAACATATGGCGAGGGGTTTGTGCCCCGTAGAACGCCAGCCAGACGACGCAGAAACATTGTATATGGCCTGATTGCTGGTTTTGTGTTCTGGGCAATTTACGCCTTTTCACGTTCACTTGATGGTACAGCCTCATTGAAGCAAGGTCTCACAGACTACGAGTTCAAAGGATGGAGTGGACGGGGAAAGACAAAGACAAGTTGGGCCGAAGAACAAAAGGCAGTAAAAAACGCGTTTGTGGCCAGCTGGGATGGTTACCAGAAATACGCATGGGGTAAGGATATTTATAATCCTCAGAGTAAGTCTGGTCGAAATATGGGCCCTAAACCTCTAGGATGGTTCATTGTTGATTCTTTGGATACTTTGATGTTGATGGGGCTCGAGAAAGAATTGGCTGAAGCAAGATACTGGGTTGACAAAGATTTGGATTATGACATGGATTATGAGGTCAACACTTTTGAAACCACCATCCGAATGCTAGGTGGATTGCTGTCTGCCCACTATCTCTCAAAAGACGACATGTATCTGGACAAAGCTGTTAATCTTGGTAATAGACTTCTGGGAGCATATGATAGCAAGTCTGGAGTTCCATATGCTTCTGTGAATTTGAAAACTCGAAAAGGTGTCAAATCTCATGCTGATATGGGTGCTTCTTCTACTGCTGAAGCTGCCACTGTCCAGCTGGAGATGAAATACCTTTCGAAACTCACCGGAGAAGCGTTATACTGGGAAGCAGCCGAAAAGGTCATCAAAGTAATGGAGGCCAACAAAGTTCAAGATGGATTGGTTCCTATTTATATTCAACCTGATTCTGGTAAGTTCCAAGGCCAACAAATCCGTCTGGGCTCTAGAGGAGAC
Organism: Yarrowia phangngaensis; assembly: GCA_900519005.1. NCBI lineage: Eukaryota > Fungi > Ascomycota > Dipodascomycetes > Dipodascales > Yarrowia > Yarrowia phangngaensis. The sequence continues at coordinate 2,053,113 of ULGR01000002.1, read as the reverse complement.
TCTTACTACGAGTACCTCATCAAACAGTACCTCCAGACACAAAAGAAAGAGGATGTTTATAGAGACATGTACGAGGAGGCCGTGGATGGAATCAAACAGCATCTTGTTCAACAAAGCTTCCCTGGAGACTTGGCGTTTATTGGTGAACGTGATCAAGGTATTGATGGCCCATTTTCCACTAAAATGGACCATCTGGTATGTTTCGCAGGCGGAATGTTTGCTCTCGGAGCTACTGAAGGATACACTCAAAAGGAGGTTGAACAATCTGAATCCTGGACTTCCACTCGTCAAGTTAACTTGCGGCTCGGCGTGGAACTTACCAGAACTTGTTACGAAATGTACAAACAGACCAAGACTGGCCTAGCCCCTGAAATTGTGTTTTTCAACTCCGACAAGACCAAGCAAAAGGATTTCACCATTAAACACATGGATGCTCATAATTTGCAACGGCCTGAGACCGTTGAGTCTTTGTTCTACTTGTGGAGAATCACCCGAAATCCCATTTATCGAGAATGGGGCTGGGAAATTTTCCAGGCTTTTGAGAAGTATACAAAGGTGCCTGGAGATGCTGGCTACGACAGTATCAATGACGTGGAGTCCATCGAACCCTCCTTCAGAAATAACATGGAGTCGTTTTGGCTATCGGAGACTCTGAAGTACCTTTACTTGTTATTTGATGACTCCAAGGATGAAGTATTGCCTCTTACGGATATTGTGTTCAACACTGAAGCACACCCTTTCCCCAAGTTTGACATGGAGCCATTGTTTACCACTGGCTGGGCAAGAGTAAAGGAACAGTCCAACTGATGATGATATAATGACATGAATGTAGTAAGCATTACACTATACGCTGGTGAGCTAGTATTACTCAGTGTGGACTTAGTAACATAAGATACGACCTTAAATCGATCAAACTTCAGAATGCATAAGCATGCATAAACACAATTTTCAGGTCTCACCTCAATTTTATACCAATGGACGCTTTCTTACAGAAGAAAAAGCATATCTTGGAGCAAATTTCCAATAACAGCGCCGAAAACCCTGATGATTCTCCAAAGGGTACAATCGACGAGTTTCTTCTGCCGTTGATCACTACCATCAACGGCCTAGACGACTATGTCACCACTAGTAGTTGTTCAGGACGAGTCAGTGTGTTTTTAGAAGGCGGCAAGGGGAGTGATGACAACGCTAAAGTAACGGGTAAAGGCGGAGGACGGTGGTTGTTTGTGTCACACGATCCCAAGGAGATTGATAATTGGTGGGAAAGTGTTTTTGAAGGGTCCACAGAGAAAGACACATTGGTAACCCCTCAAACGTCTTTAATCTTGTTCAAATTCGAGGCGATGATTCTACATGTAAAATGTCGGTCGTTACCGGCTGCGCAAGCACTATATTCTGCTGCGATGGGTTGTGGGTTCCGTGAAAGCGGTATTGGTAGTAATAACAATGTTGCTATCCGGATCTCATTGAATATCGGTTGCCCTGTAGGATATGGAGAGGGTGAAAAGTTGCATCTGCTTGTTCCAAGAAGTTACCTCCAGTTGTTGACCCAACAAAGTCATACGTTATTCATTGAGAATTTCCGACGTATGGATATGTTGCATCGAGCTGTTGAGAATCTGACAGTTAAAGCCGAGGTCGAGGAAACCAAGGAGGAAAGAGCAAGGAGAAAAAGAGAGGAGGGCTTAAGAAGACAGAGAGAGAAAAGTGCTCAAAACTAACTGATTTAGAATAGAATCTACTTAACAGGGTACTACTACTTTCTCTTCCAGTATTCTGTCAAGTTGGGATGCCCTGACAGACGAATTAACCAATATCGATGAAGTTGGTACTTGTAACCGTCTATCAAGGTGCTGAGCATGGAACACTTGGAAATTCTTACACAACTTCAAATTAGATTTAACAATTCAAATAGTTTCAGCAGCAGCTGAAATTAAAAAATATTACACAACCTAAATTAATACTCGCTAATGTTAATTTAACTAATCCAACCTTATCAATCCAGATGCTACTCGTTCATCAAAATCGCTTAATAACTTGCTTGTAATACCCCACTACACTTTGCCTCAGCTACATTAACAAAACACATTGATTATAAAAACAGAATAAATGCAAAACAAACAACCGCAACCGCCACGATTACTTACCGTAGCACTGGTCGATCAGCTTCTTGTTGTCGTCAACAATCTTTCGTCGGTTGAGTTTCTGGGCGGCAGTCAGGTAGCTGTTCTGAGGGGTCCATTCGCCAGGAAGCATTACAATACCCTGCACAAGCTCAATGCCGGCCAGGCCAAGAGATCGGCCAGTATCAAGCATATCCTTGGTCACAGCCTTGACGACCTTGGGGTCACTGCACACAGCCTCCCAATCATCAGTGTTGACTCCCAAGGAAGATGCCAGCTTCTTGGTAGGTCCCTCGTTGGGAATGACCAGAGCAATGGGTTTGACGTGGTTGACGTCAGCGAAGACACACAGATTGGCAACGTATGAAGATGATCGATACTGGGTCTCCAGCTTCTCAAGAGCAATGTACTCACCATTGAGAGTCTTGACCAGGTTCTTTCGTCGGTCAATGATTCGCAGGTGGCCGTTGGGGGTCCACTCGGCAATATCTCCAGTGAGGAAGTATCCATCTTCGTCGAATGCCTTCTTGGTCTCCTCCTCGTTCTTGTAGTACTCCTTCATCACAACGTCTCCCTTAATACACAGTTCTCCCTGGTTGTCCTTGGCGAAGTAACCAGCCTCGGGCACGTCAATTAGCTTGAGGGTGACGGCGCAGGTAGGCTCACCAATAGTACCGAAAGCGTAGCTTCGAGGAGACATGACAGATGTGTTGGCAGTGGTTTCGGTCAGACCACATCCAATCAACATGGGGCAGATCAGTGTAGTGACGAACTTCTGGGTGTCGATGGATACGGGAGCTCCACCGTTACAGACGTAACGCAGACAGCCTCCAGTGGCATCCTTAACCTTCTTGAAGATGAGGGAGTCGATCACACCTCCACCAGGAATACCAGACTGGTCCAGCTTGAGCTTGGCGGAGAAGGAAGCCCAGAAGACCTTTTGCATGATGGGAGAGAGGTCCTTGATCTTGGCAAGGATACCCTTTCGCATGGGCTCCCACACAGCGGGGACACCGACCATGACAGTGGGTCGCAGCTCTCGAATATCTCCCTTACAGTTTCGCATAGACAGGTCAGAAATGGTCTTGACGGAACCGTAACCAAGGGAAGCACCCCACCAGAAGGTGACCATCTCGAACACGAACTCAAAGATATGGGCCAGGGGCAAGAAATTGAGAAGTCGGTCTTCAGGGCCAATCAGAGATCGGTCAATGACCTTGGTGACACCAGCAACAGAAGCCAGAATCTGCTTATGCTGAAGAACCACACCCTTGGGGACACCAGTGGATCCAGAGGTGTACATGATGAAGGCGGTGTCTTCGTAGTCGACATCCTCGACAGGGCAGGGATTTTCTCGACCAAGAGCAACCACTTCGTCCATGGTGAGAATCTTGATATCGGGAACAATCTCCTTGATAGCGTTAATTTCAGTATCTCCAGCCTTCTTGTCGTCAGGAAGAAGATCGCCGCCGTGAATGATAACTCGAAGATCAGAACCCTTCTTGAGAGATGCCTTCAACGAGCTCAGTAGACCCTTATCGGTGAACATGACCACAGAGTTGGTTTCCTGAAGAGATCGAGTAAGACCTTCCTCTCCAAGAGTATCGTAGGCAGTGACAATGGGAATACCCTGAGACAAGGCAGCCAGACCAGAAAGCATCCATCGATGAGAAGTCTGAGCATAGATGTGCATCTTCTCTTTGGGCTGGATTCCGAGGTGGCGAAGACCAGCACCGTAGTCGTGGACCAGCTTGAGGGCCTCAGCGTAAGAAATCCACTTGTAGGGACCCATCTCGAAGTACTTCCACTCCTTGGGCACCTTCTTCTCCACGCCATCGACAACCTTGTTGATCATCTTGGTCTCGACGTGAATGTCAACAGTGTCTCGCCAGCCCATGGCTCTTCGTTGGGTGTTCTTCTCAGCGTACTTCTTAAACAGCTTGTACACAGATGTCAACGAAGTGTCGCCATCAGGGAAAGCAACGGGGCCGTCTTTGGCCATGATGTTTCGTCGAGGAGCGGTCTCGCCCTCCTTGGCGGGGCCAACTTCCACAGACACGGGTTTTGATGAGATTTTGTATCCGCCCATTCTGTGTTAGTTTGGAACTGAAGGGGCGCGTTTTATTTATACTTGGGGTTACAGTTGTGTCACCTCGAGCTTAAAGGTAGGACACACACAGTGTAACTGCCAACTCAAGTTTAAACCATGAAACCCACAGTGGATTGGTGTTGTGACACAAAAAGCCAAGCCGTGAAGAGGAGTTGTGTTCATGCCACAAGCAGCCATCCCTTACGGCAATTGTGTTGGTGCCACAACCTGCCAACCCACAGGGCAATTGTGTTCGTGCCACTAAACCTTGGGGAAAACAAATTCTCGTCATTGACTGAAATCATCGATTGAACAACTCGTCGATTTGGCAATGTCGATTTTGCAACTCTTAATTCCTCAATTCACCTCGCCATACTCACATTGATGCAAATACACAGTGTTAGCAACAGATGGTGTTATGGCGGGGCACCCACCATTGTATATATTTGTGACTAGAGATTAAAGTTAGGGTGCATGTTTTAAAGTTATGGTGCATGGATTAAAGTTTGGGATGTTTTGTTGGGGACACAAACCCATAGTGTTGAAGACTGTATCACCAAGTCACGGGATAAAAGCAAGGGGGTGGGATTCCGCTATGACAAAAAAAAAATTGAACCAAAACTCAAGGCATTTCTAAGTGGATTGGCTGTGTTGGCCTTCTAGAAATACCGCAAATGCACGAAGTTGCTTCTTTGGAGGGGTCTGCCTCACTCTTTTTGTTTGATCCTTCACTGTAAGGCTGGACATCAAGGTGGGGAATGCATAAAATACGCACATGGTGAATTCTAATTATCCAGGCAGGACTTCAAGTGAGGGGAATGGGTCATGTGATTAAATTAGCTGGGGGGGTAGGGGAGGTGATATGGAATCGATTTAAATACCCGGTTTTTTCTGACAAAAAATCTCTGGTTTGTTTGGGTATTTTCTTGATATCCGCAGAGATATCCTGCTGCCAGTTGCTCTCACACGACTGCCTCAATGTTGCGGGGGTACGGCAGGAAAGTCCAACCTGCATCACAAGCCCCGCCTTAACCAATAGATCTAGAGATGCCAAGCCAGAGGTGACCATAAGTCCACTTCAGAGAGTTAGCGGCCACGAAATTAGCTTAAATGAGGCGACTACAGTTTACATCCAAGTAATTCAAGAGGTTGGATGAAGATAATGAAAATTAGAATGACTCGTGGGAAGTATCCCACATATGCATTGGTAGTGGACTGCCTAAAGGGTCGTATGCCTAGGTGGGCAATCCAGACACAGAAAGGTGCATTGTGGTGCAGATCATGTATTGCGTTGATACTGAAGGTCAGGTGTGGAACGCAATTTGCGTCCATAGCCAAGACCACATTCCAGTGGCAGCGACAACTAATAGCTGCACATTAATAAAACCAGAAATCTGTGAACACAAAACACAAATATTGGACACAAGTTAAATTCAACCATGACCATTACACGATGATGATGTTACATGTACTGGTGGCAGGAGTTTGAGGCAATAAGTTTTTCACGCCTCATCGTACCATCATCCCACATCTCATCTTTTGAAAGAAGACCAGTTGATGCTGCCTTAGTTGACAAGTAACGCATTGTCTAATGTAATACAAAGAACTTAAAGGTCTGAGAGTGCTGACCCAAAAAAATGAAACTCTAATGAGTGACTATAATTAAGTGTGGGGGAGACTGGGCAATGTAGGAGGTGTGATTTAGGTAGACAAAGTGGTAAACCGAGTTTAGTAGAAAAAAACTAGTAAGGGGTCGTTTTGTTTCCTGCAACCAATCCTCTTCAAATTGACCTCCCTACTGTCCCTCATTTTAGTTTGGTTTTACTCGCATTTGCAAAGTTACTTGAAAGAAAAAAAAAACAGCGAATAACAAGCTGCCTTGCCTCTTATCTGCTTGATTACTGCACCTGCTCGTTTATGTTATGGTTAGTGAGTGCATTACATCCATGCAGGTTGATATAGAGCAATAACCATGACAACGCAGTACTGATCCACACCACACATGTATTGCCGGCATTTAATTGGTGCCGTGTTTGGTAAATGGTTTTTTTTGCTTTCAAGCTTAATGCGTCATTCATAGTGCATCTACCGCCTAATAATCCCCCTTCCGAGTTGTCCCGAGTGCATTTCAATCTAATATATGTTTGATGGTTACATGTTAGCTGCAAATATTTTTTCCGACAGATTTAACATCTTTAGAATATTGTTTAAATGAAAATAAATAAAAAATAAAAATAAAAAAATAAAAAAATTGATAGGTGGTTGTTCGTATTGTTTCAATTTTATAAGCATTTTTATATGTAAATTATTCTCGTGCTTCACTCGTTTCACATCCTTGATAAAATATTATTTAGCCACAGCCAGATTATCCGAACCGAGGCTTATGCATGACCCGAAAACGACACACTAATTATAGACAATAAAGACCCTTAACAAGGAGCCAAAACAAGGACTAAAACAAGACGACAACAAGGAGAAGACGAGGGCCGAAACAAGGGCTGAGACTCACGGAAATTACCGGCCAAATTACGCAATCTTTGTGGTCGAGCTTGAAACATTGTGGTCATCGAGTTACATGATGTCACCGTACAGCTTGTAAGCGTAGTAGATCAGATCTAGTCAGATCAAAGTAATACGAGATAGCTAGTTAGCGCAGGTCTGTGTTCATATTAATGTCAACCAGCAAATGTGGCATTCAGTGATTATTTGCAGGTAGAGTTATTCCACTAGAGAATCAATCTTGAATAAAATGTATGAGAAACTATAATAAATTAAATTAAAATAAATAAAATCTTAAAAAATACGCTCATCTTTGGTCTCAGATTTGGCTGATTCACAATAGTCAAAAATGTCTCATTAACAACGCAAATGAAACCTTACTGTAAGTTATTCAGATTGAAGGCCATGACAGATATGGGCCCACAGTTTTGATGCCTAATATTTCTCGTAGTCTCTCTCTACTTATCTAAGTAAAGACATTTGGACTTCATACGATTTTTGTTATTGCCGTTCGGAAATACTCCCACAAATATTTGGCTAACGTTTCGTCTTCTTGTGAGACATCAAACCACGTGCTGTGAGCTGTGGGTGGGAGTTCCTATTAACTAAACTTCTCTCATGGATGAAACCATGACCTATATCCCTAGCCCTATCATCTAATGGAACCCACTGTCGAAGGAATAGAGAGAAGAAGGTAAAAGTGTGAAAAGCTGACGAAAACGAGATGCATTAAAGTGATTAAAGTAATAATACTTGTACCACTCAATGGCCCACATCTAGTTGGTTTAGGGCGTCTTAAATTAATGGTGTTTCGCAAAAAGTTCGGGTTTCTGCTTAATTGTTTACCGCAAAGCTGGATAAATTTGCTACTGGTTTGTGGGTGGTGCACTGGGTGTGCACCTCGACTAGTTTGATCCTTGGGCATGAGTAGTTGGAAGTTCCAGAAAGTAGTCGCCATTTGCGTGCATTTCCGTATACCATTTCCAGCCATTGTTGATATGTCAAATACTGTTCTAGCTATTGGTATTTTAATTTTATTAACGCTCAAGTAACTCTTAACAAATTCTATATAAATTCCTACAATTTCCAGGAGAAAGACTAAATAATCTCAACTCTGTACACTCCCAACAAGACAATCAGAAAAGTTTCCATTAAGTGGATTCACGCAATGAAAGCATTCCAAATATCAGAATTCACAAAAATCAATAAGCCCGGTCGCCCGTCTGTGTTTGTATAGCTATTCTATCAATATGGCAGGACACCCATCAACAACCCCATCACATCTGTTTAGGTTACCCTCCTTATCCTGCATAGCAAAGTCAAAATATAATTTTGAAATACATACACATCTAAACTAACACACAACTCAGATTGGCATGTCATCGAACCTGTCTTTGAGCGGGTATCGGCCTTTGGGGTCTCGGTCTACCACAAAACAGCCGTATTCCAGTTTCAATCGTAGCATGAGGTCGTCCAATTCGGGACGGATTTCGAAACCGTCAAGAGCGAACACCAGCCTCACAAACAACAGTTTCAGCTCAGTGGGAAACACATCAGCACGTTCGGTGAACGCAGACGCATCGATTTTGGGCGACATTTCTATCAGCCGAAGCCTTTTGAGCAATGCGTCTTTGGTTGGAAGCGCGTCGACAGCTGGCCGAGGAGCTGCTCGACACAAAACGTACAATCCGGATATCAGGAAACTGGTGATTGAACGGAACAGGCTTCCTGCAGATATTCTTTTTGGCCAGGCTCCTCCTATGGCTCAAAAGAAGATTAAACAAGGAGATAATTCTATTCTAGAGGATGTAACCATGAACACCACTATGAACACATCCATCAACACAACCGCAAACATGTCTATGGTTCCATACCCTGTGAATCAATTTAATGGACCAATTACAACCCCTAGAACTACCACAAAGGTTGAGGAGGCACAAACCCCCGTCCCCACATCGGATTATTGGATCTTCCCTTCTCTTGATACTCTCAAATCATATTCTAGAGAGCAATTGAAATCTGTTGAAGGCCTCAATATCGGCAGAAAAAACTTTGGATATATCAGCTGGCCCGAACCGGTAGATTTATCCAACACAAACCTTGATGCTATTCTCGGAGTCATTGTCATTTTTTCTCTACGAGCTGTGGTAGTTTATGCTGACGATTCAGAAAAACCTCCTTTAGGCCAGGGACTTAATAAACCTGCAGTTATCACTCTGGAACATGTTTGTAAAGTGGACAAAAGAGGAAACCGATTGGTGGATCCTACCAACCCACGGGTGATCCGACACAGACAACAGCTGCAGAAGAGCATTGAGAGCAAACAGGGTAAGCATTTGTCATATGATCCTGCCTCCGGGGTTTGGGTTTTTGAGGTACCTCATTTTTCACGATGGGGAGTGCCAGACAGTGATGATGAGGACGACGAAGAGTATCAGTCACAGCCAACCGAGGAGGCTGTAACAGATATTATGGAGGAGGACGTCGAGAAGAATGACTCAACTAACGACGACGTGGAACAAGCTGCGGCCAGTGGCGACTTTGAACACCCTTCAGTCGTCAATGGTGACATTTCACCCCCATCTAGGAACGGTGACTTACCACCCCCTAATCGAAAGGCCAAAACCATTCCTGGTGGTTGGATGGTTGAGGATGATATGGGAGAGTCTGACGATATGGAGGATGTGCAGGAGGATGATTATCCTGAAGAGGAGTACATGGAGGATGAGGAGTACACTGAAGAATACCCAGAGGAAGACCCAGAGGATTTGTCTGATTCTGAAACCATGTCTGAAACCGATTCCACCTCTTCCTCGGAATACGAAAACTTCCGCCAAGAATTTTCTGTTGTCAACATTGACCAACATGAACGGCCCATTTCAACCAACTGGGTTACTCAGCTCAAGTACTCCGCTCTGCCTGGAAGCCCTTTATATGCCGATTCTGCCAAAAAGTCAGTCTCCACTAAGGAGGCAAGCTCAAAGGTTAATCTGGACTCTTTGCTGTTTTCCAGTAAACTTGTTAACATTGCGGAAAAAGAGTACAACAATGCACTTGATTCGTTGCGACTTCCAGGGTACTTGTCAGCTGTTAAATCATCATTGGCCATCTTCCAACCTAATGGAGAACTCGTGGTTAAACTTCCCCGTAAGGACCTGCGCATGGACACCATTGGTCAGCTTTGTCAATTGCCTGGCTTGCACCAAGACAACGACTTCCTTTCCTCCGTGAAATCTGATATGGCCGTTTTGGAGCGAAATAATGGGCTCCCAAGATACTGTTTGGAGTCGACTCCTTCACATGCCAAGCTTGCTGCAACCGTATACAGTCTTGCATCGATCCTGTTTCAACCCCCAGCAGTTTTGGGTTTGCAGGAGTACATTGGAGGAGCTCCTTTGGATGTGAACGAGATCCAGGTAGCTGAGTCGAGTTTGCGTAAACAACGGCTTTCTTCGTGGCTTGAAAAAGTCGTTTATGAACAAGTGCAATCTGAGATGGTTTCAGGGTCTTCTCCTGTATCAGAAAACATTGTTACGCTACTGACGGGTCATCGAATCGAGGATGCTTGCTCTCTTTGTCTCAAAACCAACAATTTGCATTTGGCTGTGGTGATTTCCATGTTGGGAACTCCTGACGCTCAATCAAGTGCCCAGGCTCAACTAGACCACTGGAAAAACACAAACGCTATCGATCTGGTGCCAACATATGTCCAACACGTCTACCAGCTGGCTGCAGGCAACATTGACGTGGTCTGTAAGGCCCTGAAACTGGATTGGATGCGTGAATTCGGCCTGAGATTATGGTACGACCGGCACACAGATATTGAGACATCTGTGCATCAAATCCAAGCCCCCAGCTCAGCTTGGGACCTCAGACTTCTGCGTCTGTATGCTGGAAAATACTCCCTGGAGCAAACTCTTACAGGTGCAGCGTTCGATACAGCTGTTCCATGGGTTCTGTGTGTTTTCTACCTCCAAGGACATGCCAAGGAGGCTCCAGAGACTGCTGATAGACTGACTCTTCAATATGCAGCTCAATTGGAGGCTACAGGCCAGATTGAACATGCTCTTCTTGTTCTGGGATTCCTGGTGAACGATGGAGCATATTCTCAGGCCATTAAACAGTTTGTGGGACGTAATATCGTGGCTCTTCGTCAACTAGATTTGTCCAGCTACAACGTGAGTCGAGGTCTTATTTCTGAGGCTGAAGCTTTACTTGCCCGATCTGAGAACAGGCCTGTTGATGAAGTGGGACATCTATTAGATGCTCGACTCTATGAAGAAGCCAACTCTACCGTTCTCAAGAAGGTGGCACCACAGGCCACCATCAGAGGCGACGTCCAGGCCCTCGAAGATATCATCACGCAGTTCCCTAAACATCATACTGGAGCAAAGGTGTATCTAGACTATGCACGATTCAAACTGGGCAAACCCGTGGACGTGGTGGAACTGGCCAAGGGTATTTCAGACATGTTAATGACCTTGGAGAACAACTCGCAGTTTGAAATCAGGGTGGCGGTCCAGGTCATGTCTGATTATGTGCAACGATCGCTGTTGTTGCTTCCTTCGTCTGAACAGAACGACCAAGCCGTAGCCCTCCTCAACAGGTCAGCCCTTTCCATGAAACAGTGTGTCTACAGTGTGGGTTCGAGGTTCAAGACGGAGTTCGTATAACCATTGTAATATATTTATGACGAATAGAACAGTAAAAATATCAGTAAAGCCACAATCGTTCGTTTTTGTTATTTTTTTATTCTTTCTCTTTGTTCCTTTGTTCGATGATTCTTTGAATATTTCATTTCAATGTACATGTGCACTCTATCCAACTTGCATAGTTGTGTTAAGCACCCCTGATTGTATAACACAGACGACTCTACAGCTTTCTTACACAATAAAACCACCTAGCAATAACATGGCAAATTCTTAGATCTCCTTGTTTTTGATAACTAAGATGCATTTGTTTTGATATTCATGGTTGAATGCACCAGACTACTCTTAGTTCCTCAAAAGTCTTAAATAGATAAATAATGTCACTGTGTAAGTCTGGGTTTAGTGCTGAGTAAAGACCAAAAGGTAACTCCTTTACGGAAGCCGGGTATATTCGAGCTGGTCTAGAGGTTTGAAAATAAACGTGGTTTCTGCAGGCAATATCGTCCGGCTGTCATACGCGAACCACCAAGCTGAATTATATAGACATTTGCCCAGGTACTGCACTCTGCTTCCCTGCGATCCAGATGAGAGGTACTATAAGACCGACAATCTAATAATGGGGGTCAACCTTTTCAGTTCTAGATATCTTGGGATCCAGTTGGTAAACAAAATAGTTTACAAAAACCATGATATGTAGTAGGTGCATTATCTCAGTGTTAATTCCTTGTTTCAACTTTGATGCCCCCATTGGCTTCATCCCTTCGTCCAAGTTCTATACAAGTCTTCGGTTGTACTCGTGTCAGTCCCACGTGATGGCCAAATCCTCCTCGCTATCGGCAATATCGTCATTGTCGCTATTGTCATCGGAATTGTCAATGGGTTTGTCAAACTGCTGACTGATTGGGTAGTTGACCAATTGACACATGAGCTGGTACTTTTTTCTGGCAAACGCTCCGCCAGGCAAGGGAGGAATAGTCGATTGATCCTGCTTGTACTGTGATGTTATAACGTGAGCCGCAAGCTGATCCCACGTTTTGAGTGTCGTCACCAGCCGTCCCCGTTTCGTCAGCGTCTCGTAGTCTACTCTGTCGTCCATGTTTAAAAGTGTGAGTAATGAAGAGAAGTTTATTTAGCTAATTAAACTTGGGACCATACCTCTTCACTTAAACCAGTTTAAAGTTAATCGAAGTTAGTTGAGTTCATTTGAAAGAGTAAGAAAAGGTAGAATAATTCATGAACCAAGCCTCCCTGTAAGTGGTATATGCGCTATGATTCGAGTATAGATAATACTCACTTCATTCTTTACTATCTTCATCTCCACAACTACACCCAACAATTGCAGGACAAAGAAATCAAGTGTGAGATTAGATCACCCACACCATACTGTATTTTCATCTCAAAAAAAAAATCTGTAGAGGCCTGGATAATATATACGTAGCGCTTTTACACGATCAAGGCGAAAACAATGGTGCATGAAAGCTATTGAAACATTGAAAGTGCCCCCAGACATGATGAATTGACTACTGATATTATTTTAACAAAAATGTGCAGAGGTTTTTAAAGGTTAAACCTCACCTATTATCGATATCTCTATTTCTTTAATGTGAGATCGCTCACCTTCATCTTTGGGATAGTAACGTTTACTCCACTGGAGTCTCCATATTTCTAAGTTAAAGTTCAGACGCGTTTTAATTAGTTTACGCGTTGAACCTAGTGGCACCTAATACCTAAGTCACCACTAACGAAGTCGCCAACTAATCGTTAACTGCAATGTCTCTCGACTGGGGAGGAGGATTATTTGGGGCTGCTCCCGGCTCTTCAGCTCTCGACGAGTTACAAAAAGTCGGCTCCAGGAAACCTATTAATATTGAAGAAGAACCAGAACCATGGAAAAGTCGATTCCAATCAGATGAAGATGAAATTGATGATTTATTAGGAGATAAACCAGAGCGAGAAGCTTTGGGAGAAGTTGCCGAGTCAAGTTCTTCTAAATCGAGTAATGGACAGAATGAAACGAGTGCAACTAGAATCTCAGCTAGTTCTCGAGGCCACATCTTAAAACTATACTCGGGTGTCACTCTAAGACGCACACCAAAGATCATAAAATCCGCATCTTTGAGACTGATGGAACAACAGGAGGAATCATTACAGAATCATTACGGAGTGGATGTAAGTGGGATCCGTCAGGGGTTGCTAGAGAAGAAGTTACAAAGGGAGGACCAGTTACAACAAGAGGAAGAAATGGATAATGTGGAGAATGTTCTAGAAACTGAAATCTTGGATAATTCATTCCCCTCGTTTTCAGACTCTAATGCCAGAGCAGCAACTCTTTGCACTGGACTTGGAGCTAGAGACCCAGATCTCTGGGTAGAAAAACTACGTCCGTCCAAACTCTTGGACCTCAACGGACATTCTGATCGACACAAAGACATTCTTTATTGGCTTTCGGAGTGGAACTCGTTCATTTTTCAGACCCCATCTTCGGCAGTGCAATTCCGAGCAAAACAAAAGGAGCAATGGCTAAAGAAGAGCGGAAAAATCCAAGATGCAGTTTTAGCAGCTACAGAAACACGCGATTCAGTTTCTCGACCACAAAAGCGCATCTTGCTGGTTCATGGAGAGCCTGGAACCGGTAAAACTACTGCATGTACAGTGCTGGCGCGCCATCTAGGCTTTAACACTCTCGAAATGAATGCATCAGATGATAGAGGCAGTGAGGCGTTCCGTAGAGGTGTTTTGGGACCCATGAGAACCCACTCAGTCACATCCAAAGACCGGCCCAACTGCATTATTCTCGATGAGATCGACGGAGCCGACCCAGTGTTCATCGACAAGTTGGTGAAGTTTGTGGAGCGTGACGAGCGTGAGGAACTGTGGAATCAGCGTAAGCGACACAAAAGCAAGAAAGACAAGACGTCTGTGTTGGTTTCAAGACCGATTATTTGCATTGCCAACAACCTGCATGGTGTTTTGTATAGGCTACGCCCACACTGTCGAATCGTCAATTATGGAAGATTAAGTAATTCCCAAAGTCTGAGAATTGTCCAGAACGTGTTCCGAACTCAGTTAAACCTCACCACCCTCACGTCCAAACAGAATCGGTTCTTGCATGACATTTGTGCTTCGACAGACGGTGACATTCGTCAAGCCATCAACATTCTGCAGTTTGGTAGTCCCGACGGCCCAGGAGCAAGTGCAGTAGATAAATCAGCGCTTTGGAGCAACATTGTTGTTTCTCTATTCAGTAATGTTCCTCAAGGTAAGCAGCGAGTTTGTCATGTGGAAAACATTTGCCAGAGATCTCTCAGATGTGGAGAATGGAACAAACTCGTGTTCGGGGCGTTTTCTACTTATCTGGAAACGTTTGCTGGAGCTGGGGTTCTGTCAACTCTTAATAACATCCACAAAGCCTCAGACTGGTATCATCTCTACGATTTAAATGAGAAACTAGGTGGAAGAGATTTATACAACCCCTATATGCTTGCATCATTCTCCTTGTTGTTTGGAAATACCCAGAAGTGTCACATCGAGGCTCCTCAGACCGACTACCATCTTGTTAATAAGACTCAAACCCAACAACTACGGCTGGCTCATATTCATGACAATATGCCTGTAGAAATGAGACAGTACATGAACAAGGCAACTTTGGTAAGCGATTTGGGCTTGTACTTTGATATTCTGGCCAAGCAACAAAAGGGACTTTGCGTTGAACAAATGGCATGTTTGGCAGACTCTTTGATGTCGCTTGGAATCACTCTCAGAAAGGAAAGTGTGTATAACGACGTCTCCAATAAGCGAGAAGACGTTTATGTGTTTATGCCACCAATAACCGAGCTGACCCCAAGCTACAATACTTTCCTGGAAACTCTACACAAACTTGTCGTTCCTGACCCTACTCAAAAACGACCAGGTGAGTTTTCTCAAGTCCAAGTCCACAAGAAGAAGCCGAGGAAGGATACTGCAACCGAAACCCAGACGAAAACATCGATAACGTCGACATCGCCAAAACCTCGAAAAACGAAAACCTCCACTCTGTTTGATTTCTTTGTTAAAGATAAGACCGTCGAGGTGACTCCTTCCCAGGCAGCTAGACAAAGCTCTGAAGAAGAAAAGGACACTCTATCAGTGTGGGTGTCGTACTTTGAGGGTTACTCTAACGCCGTCCGAAGAGATCTTACCTGGGAACAGTTGTGGATGGAGTAAATACATAAGTGGAATTCAATTATTGATCCAACCGCAACTATGGCCTCTCAGACCGTAAAATATTGGACCACCAAACTAATTCTACGGGTAGCGAACGAAGTTAGAAGTACCCTTCATTGAGCTAGTCCTACTTGAGAATTGAAAAATACGATCATAGCCGATGTTGAAATACCGTGTAAAAAGAATTCGCCATCATATCCTATTTTTGGTAACAATGCGTATCTATAATTAGATCTCAGAAGGTAAAACGTTATGACCTTGAACCGACATTTTGGGACAGTTGTACGGAAAGCCAAGTTCGTGTGTCGCAAATAGCTGATCCGCATTGAGATTAGTTCCCTTTCTAGGGTTAGGTTTGGTGAGTCGACATGCAAATGCAATAGAGATGGTGAAGAATCTACCTCTAATCAAAGTCCATCTAAAGTATTTAGGTTCTGAACAAATTTCAACTACTTCCTCATTGAGCTAGATTTAACCATATTCTCACATTCCCTTTCAGCATATTAATACAATAAAGTTATAGTGGAAATGTGAAACATTGCACTTGGGAATAAAGGAGCCACTTGTCTTTGCTTTGGAAAGAGACCAGTCGATTTAATGAGAAAACAGCCCTTCAGAATTGCATGACCAAACCTTATGAATGAGGCTTGATTCATAAAAGAGCTACAAGAAATGACCACAGAACTAGATCTTTTCAGGGCTTTATTGTTATCAGATGTGGTCATGTCAATTACTGTTGCCAAGCCGCCAAGCCAATATCTCCCCTGCTTTGCATCATGCATCTTCGGAGTTTGGAGAATGAAAAAGGCAGCTAAAGCAAAATCAAAGACGTAGAGGTTGTTTCGGTAACACACAAAGAGAAGACGAGGGCGAAGTGGTTAGATGGCAATGCTTTTTGTGGCAGCCAGGAGATGAGGCTGTGATTGAAAGAATGAAGAAATAGGGTTTTACATGGGAACAATGAAAACATAAACAATGAAAAAGTAGACCAAAAAAACAATGAAACAAGAAAAAGGAGCAGGAGACGGGACTTGGACCAGACTATAAGCTTGATTCGATACTTTTGAAGGGTTTATTATTACTGGCCTTAACCGCGTCAATTCTGCCACAGTGTTGTTGAAAATATAATCAACAATGTATGGGTCCTGGCCCCTGTCAATTTAGACCTTCTGTTACACAAATATCCAGTGATGATCTAACTTTCCTATTTTTACATCAGTAGATCATATGCGAAGAAACACCCAGGTACCTGACAGTATGGAGATAGCCTCTGCTTTTTTGTTTTTTGATTTGGTTTTTCTGTACCCCACAACAACATCAAACATTGAATATCTTGACAGGGAAATTCTCAGCCCTTAAACTCATTTAAGGGGATGTTCATATAATACGAAACAACAACCACTCTTATCAATCTAACCACATTATTTCTTTTATTATCCTCGGAGCTACATCCATCATTTTAGGTTCACGAACTGTTGTGGTCACACGAGAACAACTTGAGTTTCAACAAATGTTAACAATCTTAAAGTTCAAAAGCAATCAACCCATGCACGAGACCCTTTCTTGGACTTTAATAGATGGCCACAGTTATCCCGTCGTTGACGAAAACAATATTTTATTGACACCAAGCTTACTAATACACCATTTAATATTGAATTACCTCTATCATTCAAATTGGGTAACCCTCCGCAAGGATTTCTTACCCTCAAACTGTAACTCTATGTAACTTTATGACTGCATACAATAGTCTTGGCAGGGGTGAGTAAAACCTTGCTTTATTTATGTTTTGTTTATCAGTATGGAAAGTGAAAGGGCACTTTCTAGGATACGAGAAAGTTCCCACTCAAGCAGCACCAAAAGAGGTGTTTTTTGGAAGCACAGAGATGCATTGCACGAGGTGGCCGATTTAACCACGGGATAGACACATTGCCCACAGTTGCGCTAAATCCAGTGATTGTTGATGACATCACACTCCAATTAAACAAGCCCTTTCTTTATTGTTTCAGCTACACTCATTATTGTGAACCCTCTTTCTATTGATATACTCCACTTCTCCACTGCGGTTACAGATTCTAACTTTAATCTTAACCTTCATGATATAGATTACCTATTGTGTCTGATCTATGATAGAATGGGGCGTTCCTTTATATATAGCCCCATTCTTAATTGAGAGAATTGACCTATTCCTATACTGAACCCTTCGCTAACATGTGAGTACTCGAGAAAAGACGCATATTCAACTCTAACAAAGGGATCTTGAATACCAAGCAATCCATGGACATGGACTTCAGCGAAAATGGAGACAGATGGCCAAAATGTCAGTGATACATCCTTTCAGATTGTTAAGAACGTCTCTGGTAGGGAAACTGATGGTGTTTCTTGTGACGTGCATTATTGTTGGTTCTTTGTTGGATTTCCCAAGATTACCACAGTCCGTGACAGTTGTTTACTCTGGCACAAAGAAAACAGTATCGTTCTCAGATATCCAGTTTCGTGAGAATGAAATATATTTCAATCCAAAGTGGGCTCAACGGAAAGCCTTGAACTCTCCTAAGGATTATTCGTTTGAATGGAAGGATTGGGTGGATCTGACAGAAGTGGCAGGATATTATCGAGCCATGAACCAAGTAACTTGTGGAATTTGGAACAAGGAGTGTTTGGGAAAGATTACGATAGATCGCGCACCCAGACAAAAGTACCCCAAACAGTTTTTTTCCAGAGTAGGCAAATTGTATCTAGATTCAACTATGCCTAAACCCCGGAGACTATTGTTTTTGACAGGCGATAAAGACTCCAAGGTAGTGAGCACGTCAAAAACTTCCGAGGAACGCCAGAGAGACAAGCAACTCCAACTGGCGTCTAAAACGTACCTTCAGTCCACTTTACAGTCTGACAGACGAGTTTTGGATCTTCCTCGTGAAATGTTTGAGTGGGATATCGAAGAAGAAATTGATAGGGGAAGGAACGATTCTCTCACATTGGAATTACCTCTTGAACAAGTGTCTCATAGTAAATTCCTGGCCGACCAATGGCACTCAATTGAACAATCTGGGAAACACTTTTCCGAAGCTTATCTATCAGATGAAGAAATACATGCTGGACTTCACTACGATTGGCGTTTCTTCAGAAACGTAGACCCTGTGGAAGCCAAACAGGTGATCATCAGAAAACTCATGCGAGCATGGTTGGATTTCACAGCTCGCGAAGGAATCATCACTTGGCTAGCTCACGGAACTCTTTTGGGATGGTACTGGAATGGTCAATCACTCCCATGGGACTTTGACGGTGATGTGCAGATGCCCATTCGAGAGTTCGATCGCTTTGCAAGACTCTACAACCAGACTCTTGTAGTGGATAAAGCTGGGAACAGGTTTTATGTGGATGTGGGGCCAACTTATGTAGAGCGACTTCGAGGAAACGGCAAAAATGTGATCGATGCACGATTTATTGACGTTGACACTGGAATGTACGTTGACATCACCGCATTGGCTTATGCTGAACAAGACCTACAGTTCCATTGCAAAAACTGGCATCGTTACTCTTTGGAAGACGTGAGTCCTTTAAGGGAGACATTATTTGAGGGGAAGAGGGCTTATGTGCCTAGACATTTCGAGAGAATCCTCGTCCAAGAGTACAAAGATGTTGCTATCAAAAATGAACGGTTTGAAGGAAACCTATGGAACAAGTACCTCCGTCTATGGGTGAGGCAAGACCAATGCGAAATGCTGCAAATTGAAGAACGGGTAGACCAAAGAGCTCTAGGTCCTACAGGAGACCCAACATCGTTTGGAGCATGTTACCGACCAGAGTATCTGAGAAAGTATGCCGAGACTAAGAAAATGGGATTAGCACATGAAAATGAGATGCAGGCTATTAGCAGGAATGAAGACACCTGGGAGTGGGTTAAAAATGAGCTTGCTTGATGATTATTTATTAATGAATTATGAGACCTAGCTAACGTACTGTACAACCATCTACACTATAGCAACGTAGTCTGACAGAATAACTACCTGGTAGTACAATACCCCTCTGATCACTCGATAAATAAATACTAATATATAACTACGTGCCTTCCTAGACTGTAATAGGAGCATAGGAAGCAGAGGACGGCAACTGCTGTGGTGGCGAGAATGAGGGCCGTCAGATGTTCATTCCCGCTCGCTAGAAAAAATGCATCTGAGGCGGGGGGGTTTCTGAGACATCGTCAGCAACTTGGACTTCCCTTTCGGCTTCACCCTTAACTCTGGGCAAAGAATTAAACAAGGAAGAAGTGAAGGAAGCACCGATCCGGTGGCGTATATTACCGCCTGGACTAACCTCTTCTCTTTCCTCAATGATACTGGACCGTTTCATCTGTGCAATTACCTCAAACCGCAACTGCTTCTCCTTCTCAATTTCCTTTCGCGACCGTTCCAAATCTCGTGAGGTTATCTCGTAATGAGATGTCAATCGTTTCAGCTCGTCCAGAGTTTGGCGTTGCTGAATACGCGCCTTATCGAGATGCGCCTCCAGCACGGAAATACGCGATTCCAGAACGTGAGAATCACGAGAATCACGAGAATCACCTGATTCACGGGTTGTGGCATCTGAAACCACAGTTCCACGAGATGACACTTCTTCACGGTCTTCGGCTCGGTCAACTTCCTCACACTCATTGCGCTCCAAATTCTGAATCTTGAGCTGCAGAGCTGTAACTTGATCACCTCGTTGTCCTAGCAGCGTTTCCAAACAAGCCACTTTTTGAGCAAAAGCTTGCTTTGTATTAAGATGAGCAAGTTGCTCTTCCTCCAGGGAAGCCTGCAACCCGAGAATTCGCAGATCATACTGCTTGATCATGTCTTCAATGGCGACGTGCATTTCTGTGGTATGACTGAGCCGCTCCAGGCCGTTGGCGAGCCGAGAGGGTGTGTCCCGTGGGGAAGTTGTCTCTCGAGACAAGTCGGTGGCTGAATCCTGAGGTGAAAAAGTCGAATCTGGAGTATTCGACCATTGCGAAAAGTCTTCCTGTGAAAGGTCACGTGATCTACGATGGCCATAGATGGCAGAGCGGGGTCTTTGCCTACCGCCAATACTCTTTGTTGGTGATTGATCACGTGATCTTTCGCCCAGTCTCGAGGGTACAAACCTGGATGGAGAGTCACGCGACCGTTCGAGCTCCCTCGCACGTGACTTCCAGTACTCCATTTCTCGTCGGAGTTGGTCCACTTCCACTCCTTCAGCCTGCTGAATTTCTGGAGTCAGTTGGATCGCACGGGCTCTTTGTGTATAACTCAAAGTTGACAGAGTTTCGGACACAAATGTGTCGTCACTGGTAATACATGACAGCAAGTATGTGATTGCTTTTCCACCCAGTGAATCCTGCAAAAGACGAGTCAATTTCGAGTCTCGGTAAGAAATGTGGGGTTTTGAAGAACCTGCTTGACTGAGTTGACTAATGACCTTCCCTAAGGCAGCTAATCCTCCATTGATGGCAATTCCCTCTTTGACTCTATCTCCTGTTGCTTCACTATTTTTAAGTCGTTCCGAACCAGCCAGATCTACAAAGTTAAATTTGCTAGTAGCTCCATTTTGTGTTAGAGAGACTGTAAAAATGGCATGTGACCGGGAGGAGACGGAATTGAGGGCTGTCGAACCTTTCTGGCGTAGCTCGGAGCCAGTCTGGAGAAGTGATAGGACTTCTTCTAGAGATGAAACGGTGACATGGTTCAACCCAATAACCACAACCCCATGGCTATCTTCTCGAACTAATGGTTGTGGTTTGGGGGTATTATCCAGTAGATCACGGAACTGTTCGTTGTACAGTTCTAGATATGACACTTTGAGGGTATAGTCAGTTTTTTCCCGCAGCAACCGAAATAAATCGGCAGACGCCCGTTCAACGATTCCCTGATCGGCAAGATCGTGGGAATCACGACTTTCGGTGCCCATGGTGTAACTTTTGCCACTTCCCGACTGGCCATATGCCATTATAGTGACATTATAGCCTCCCACAAACTGGTCGGTAGCGTTTGCAAAATAGGAGTAAATCTCTGTCTGGGCAGTTTGTGGCCCAAAAATGTGATCATAGATAAAAGTGCGTTTTTGTGACGCTGCGGAAACAGTGATACTGCTATTTGAGTGTTCAGCAATGGACGATTTTACACCCGACGGAGACGGCTTGATCCGGATCACCGCATGTACAGAAATGGGACCCGATTGTTGGTTACTTAACAATGGTGGTGAAGCAGGTGTGGATGTGTTTGTGTCACTTGCACTAGAGTTGGACCGCCTGTGATGATTAACGGCCGTTGGGGTTGAAAAAGAATGATGACTGAGCGATCTAGTGTGAGAAAGTGGTCGTTCGCGTGACAACTGTGGTGTATGGGCTCCTCGTCTCAGTGGGATTCCTGACGGTTGAGGAGTTCGTGGAGAGAGCATGGGTATAACGTGGGGTAGCGTGTCTCGTTCGTGTGTGGATTGTGTTTCTTAGTTTGTATTTGTTTAACAGTGCTCCAGCTTGAAACTAGCTCATGTGGCAAGTTTCTGCGCTGGCCGTCTTTTTACTAGCTCCTTTCAAGCACGCTTTAGAGGTTCTGTCTGTGGCTGCAAATAATATCAGGTCACGTCGCCCCATCACATGCGCTAAACCTTATAGATGGAGAGATGAATGAGGTACATAAGATGGAAAATGTACACCATAGAAAGATTATTTACATAGTGTACATTTGTTGGTGATGATTATTTTGCCGATCTCAGCTAGATTATGTAAGATGAACTTTGGAGAGAACCTTGGAGATTGAACTTTGGAAGGTGACAATGAAGCAAACAAGGTTTCTAGATCATATGGGGACAGAACGAACTGGTTTGCCAATTTCATGGGCTTATACGTGGAGCTCGTCAACTATCGCAAAGTTTTTGGTAATGCCATTGACTGGATTTTTTTTTTAAATATTTTTAATCAATTATTAAATAATTATTTTATTTTTGAGAATAAATTAATTATCCTTTTGCATTACTATGCAAACTCTATCACATCTCTCCAACTCAACATGACCCTAACCCGCCAGGAAGTGCTGGAACAGTTCTCCAATGACGACCTTGTGTCGCACAGCTATCTAGACCAGTCTCTGCCCAAATGTGAAGACAAAAACATACAGCAGCTCCAGTCTGCAGCCTCCAATCTACTATCACAACTCGATTATCACAGCCAGGACCTGACGTGGACCCTGGAAGGGCTACTGACCAAACTGACACAAAGCGCAAATAAAATCAAGTACCAGGTGGAGCTGCTGACTGGTGATTTGGACAGTCTAAAAGTAAAAGTTGATGCGACAGCAAGTGAGCAGCAAGACGCATCTGACCAAGTCACAACTGTGTCAACTACACAGAAGCTCCAGCAGTATGATTCCGCACGCCGCCAAATGGAACAGGTCATCATTACACTAAGAGACGCCAAAGAGTTTGATCAATCAAAACTCGACCAGGAGGTCACTGATCTTCTGGCTTCCAACGACATAGAACAGGCGCAGTCTCTGGTAGATAAGTCCTTCAAACTAGTACAAGTATGGAAGGGCACTTCAACCTATAACTCTCGAGTCAAGGCGATAATGGCAACTAAGAAACGAATCGAGAAGGAGGAAGCTAAACGTATCTCGATCGAAATTGATTCTACTCGAGACTCGCGTGAATCCTCGGTTCTTTCCACCAAAGACTCCTCCCCTATGCCTGAATCCTTTGGCTTTTTTGGTGAACTATCTCGGCGTATGGGTTATAACTAGTACGTAGATCAATTGCATATAATGAATCTTTTGTATTCTCGTCCTACCTACAACTTTATCTTAAATACTTAATGCTTGTCTAAATAAAAATAACGACTTACACATCACTTCCGTGAGCCACGTTTCTAACCCTATGCCTTCAGGATATCCTTTTGCACCTCCTCGTCGAAAACGTTAACACCCTGTTTTAGAGCATCAACAAGAAGACCCAATGTGTTGCTGTTAAAAGTGGAACTGGTACGCAAATCGTCCATATCCTTGGCGAACTCAGTGGTAACCAGATTCATGTAAAACTTTTGGAACTCAGGGTTCACGGAATCTGTGGGCAAGTCATGAAGCTCCTTAGGAATATCTATTTGCGTTGGTTCTGCCTCCATTGCAGTCTCAACATCGTTTTTCTCAAATTCCATCATTTCAACATCTTCACTGATTTCCTCCTCATCTTGTTCATCTTCTTGATCTCGTTGGTCTACTTCGCTTTCAGAAGACGACGAATCGGAGAAGTCGGCGGTTCGGGCCTTCTTTCGTCGCCGCTTCTTGGGTTCTTTCGAATCCACAGCCTTGTTGCTCCTGGAGTCGGATTTGGCGGACATCTGTGATTGTGTTAAGATTTTCAGATGAGAATAAAAATATCCTTATGCAATATTGAAACTTAAAGTGAGATAAATATTGGTGAATGGTGACAATCGAGCCTCATTGTGATGGTATGATAATAGTTGTCTTTGGATAATTTTTTAAAATTAACCCCATCTATGCAAATTGAAACCACCAGAGACAGAAACAAAATAGCAAAACTTGTATAAACGGCGGTTCGGTGACAATAGACACTCCTTTAGTTTTGAGCTTAACCTCTGAACATCACAGTAGACTTCATCAATTTAAATGCACCAGCGTCTGATTGTTTTTCATGAAAAATAATAATTAATCTACATTACTCCTTCTTCTCTGCCTCGGAATTTTCTGACTCAACTTTCTCAGATTCGTCAGTCTTAACCTTCTTAGGCTCTCCAGAACTACCCTCTCCAGAGTCCACAGTAGCAGGAGCAACTCGTTTAGGAGCCTTTTTTCGTACAGCCAAGCCCGAAATGTCATTCACTTCCTTCCCATCTTTACCAACGCCTGCAGCAGCCAAAATGTTCTGGACTACATCGTCAGAAGAGTTACCCAGAATGTCTTTCATAACTTGTGCTTTTTTCTGGTCAAACTCCACCTGACCTTTAGCCATTGCCTTGAGATCTGCGAGTCGAATTTCCAGATCGTTGACCAGATCGTCGTCCTTTTCTCCAGTCATTGCGATTCTCTTTTTCACCGAGTCCAAAGCCAGAGTCATTTGTTCCACGGCCTTGTTTTTATTATTAGGATCTTCATGGCAGAATTCTAGTGCTAGTGAGTATTTGTAATGGGCCTCGCTCATGACTGTGGAGTGGAAATCATTGTGTTTGTCCTTGAGCTCCACTGACCGACCCAAGTCAATAACAGCCTGGTGGAAGTTCTCTGATTCCAGAGATATCTCACCTAGAATATCATATACCTCTGCCAGTTGTTTCTCCACATCGGTTTTTCGTTCGGCGGAGATGTCTGAGGTGGCGAGTTCGTCTTCAAACAGTGTTCGAGCCAGATCAGTGACTTCCCATGCCACCTCGAAATCCGTTTGTTCGTTCTCGGCATTTTGTTCATCCTCACCGTTCTCCTCATTCTCAGCCTCATCTTCGTCATCTTCATCAGCAGCCTCCTTGCCCTTTGCTTCTGGTTCAGGGTCTTCTTCATGCTCAATAGGCTCCTCAAACTGAAACGCGCCAGACGACTTGGCAGGTTCAGGAGCAGGATCTTCACTGGTGTCGCCACCTTCCGGTGCCGCTTGCCCACCCAAAACAGCTGAGGATTGTACTCCAGCTTGGAAAAGAGCTCGTCCATATAAAAACAACAGATGGGCATCCTCAGTTCCAGATTCGGAGCTGTGTTTCTCACAGGCCTGTCCTAGAGTTTCTGTGGCACTTTCAAAGTGCTTGAGAGCGTAAGCTTTTGATCCAAGAGCGATCAACTTCTCGACTTCAGCGCTGTATTTAGTCATTGTGATGAAAATGTGGGAAAAGAAAACGCGTAATCACTATACACGAAAATTAACCTAGTTGCTGCTTTAACCTAATGTGGTGGGGTACTGTGGTGTAGTGAAGAGTAATGCAACAATTATTGAGAACTGATAATTTCTTATATAGGGATGGGTTGATGTTATAGAAAAAAAAAAAAAAAAAAACAAAAAAAAGCTTGGAATTTTCAGAACGTATTTGGACTTCCTGTCACGTGAATTTGATCATAATGCTTCCCGTTGGCTGTGGATATAATTGCAAGATATAGAACACTGAAGTGACTGGAAACAAAGTAACCCACAAATACTCTTCTGTAAAAATAAAAATTATCTTTCTTCCTTCATCTGTCGCCTGATATAGTTCTGGTTTAAGAAACATCACTCAGCGACCATAGTTTCAATGGTAGGTTTTATGTAAGGAGTCAGCTGGACTTTGAGGTGTAATGCTCTGTCAATGTGATCCCAATCCCCCATGTCTTGAAAGGACTGAATCAGGATTACCATGACTGACTCTCTGCTAACTGCAACTCTCTCTAATTGCGTTATTCAATAATGTCAGGATACTAGATGTTTAATCAGTAATCTTGAGAAGAATTAGTTTTTAGAAAATGTCTATGAAACTAATCCTAGCATAGAATCACATATGGCAGTGTTGCTGTCTCTAGTATTTTGCAAGTTCTCCAATAAGTCACAGGATAACTATTCTATCTGCACACCTTCAAGAAATTATTCAGAGCTCAAAGTTATACAAATTCCGGTCTCTAATTATCCAGCAGATATTCAACTCAAAATAGCAACGTCATAGTCACCCTTGCACTTCATACACATTCTTCGTACAACTTCTTCACACAATAAAATATCACGAACAAACCTAAACACAATTAAGGTTTCTAGACACGTACGAGCAAACCTAACCTCCCCCAACTTTGGTCACCAAACTTGTGCGTCACACGTTACACAAACACAATCTCAGATAGCCATGGCTGACACGAGTGATATTGGTGAGTATAATGGAGGCTTTAATGAAGCGAGGAATATGACACGTGTCCAAGAGGTTTTTCAAGGACCAAACAAGGTTAAGGACTTTATCGAAACAGGGGACAGGGCAGGCAGCGTTGATGAAGACAGGACATTGTGAAGAGAGGCAGTTTGTGAGGTAACGAAATCAGGATGTAAGGAAGTCGTGAAGTGATAGTAATTCTTGATATGGCGTCATTGTGTCTGTTCCATGTTGCACACAGATTGTGGGTTTTGTGATTATTCATGTTCATCCCTGTTCATCCCAACCCCTGAGTATATCAAGCTTTAGTACTAACACAGAATCCAACCATGAGGATGCCAAGGTTGCGGAGCAGGCTCCCTCCATTGCCCCCCTGGCACTAGAGCCCACTACCGACAAGTCGCTTGGTAGCAACGTTGCTGTTTCTGCATCTATTCCTGAAACTAACATCATCCGAAAGAAGCTGAGCGGATACGTGGGGTTTGCCAACCTGCCTAATCAATGGCATCGAAAGTCTATCAAGAAGGGCTTCAACCTCAACTTGCTGGTTGTGGGCGAGTCAGGGCTGGGAAAATCGACCCTGGTCAACACCCTCTTCAACAGCGATATGTATCCTCCCAAGGCACGCAAGGACTTCACTGCTGAGCCTGCGCGAACTGTCGAGATCCAGTCTGTCACCAAAGATATTGAGGAGAACGATGTGCGGCTACATCTGACCGTTGTGGATACTCCTGGGTTTGGCGACTTTGTTAACAATACCGATTCTTGGGAAGCCATTGTAAGCTACGTTGACAAGCAATTCGATACCTACCTGGACGCTGAGAACAGAGTGAACCGAACCACAATCAACGACACCCGAATCCACGCGTGTGTCTATTTCATTCAGCCCACAGGTCATTCTCTGAAACCACTTGATATCACTGTGATGAAGAAGCTGCACAAGAAGCTCAACCTGATTCCTGTGATTGCTAAATCTGATACGCTCACTGACGAGGAGATTGAGAACTTCAAGCGACGAATCATGGCTGATATCCAATACCAGGATATTGAGATTTTCACCCCTCCCCAGTACGAGAACGACGACGCCGAATCTGTGGCTGAGACCCAGGAAATTATGTCCAAGGTACCATTTGCCATTGTGGGGTCCACGCAACAAGTTCAGACCCCCGACGGCCGAACTGTTCGGGGCCGGTCATATCCTTGGGGAGTCATCGAAGTTGACAACGAGGATCACTGCGACTTTGTCAAACTCCGACAGCTGCTGGTGCGAAACTATCTGGAAGAACTACGAGAAAAGACCGCGAACGTGCTGTATGAAAACTACCGAACTGAGAAGCTGTCTTCATTGGGTATCCAGCAGGATCACTCTGTGTTCAGAGAGGTGAACCCTGCCCTGAGACAAGAGGAGGAGCGAGCACAGCATAACGCCAAGTTGGCGAAGATGGAGGCAGAGATGAAGGCAGTGTTCCAGCAGAAGGTTGCCGAGAAGGAGCAGAAGTTGAAACGATCAGAGACCGAGCTGTTCACTCGACACAAGGAGATGAAGGACTCGTTGGAGAAACAGAGACAGGAGCTGGAGGAGCGCAAGGCTCGTCTTGAGGCTGGTCAGACTACCCAAGACGACCGAAAGCCCAAGAGAGGTTTTCTCAGATAAGAGTGATTGTTCAGGAGAATGTTCGTGAGATGTAGCTAATGTATTAGGGTAGGTAATAAGGTAGTAGTCGAAACATTGTTATGCACAAGAGCTCTTTAAAGCTTTACAATTCTGTTAGAAGATGCAGTTTTCTTTCTGCTTTTTAATTTGGTAACAATCATTTCTTCACTTTTCAAGGAATACGATGACATGAAGAAGAGATTTCAGTCGTCATCAAAAGAAAACCTTGGCCAGTTAAATAAAATTTGAATACAAATTGCTCTTCGAATAGAGAATTGTAAGTGACGTGGCAGACCGTGTTACACTCATTGTGCAACATTTCCTTGAGGTTGTTCCCTACTCCCAAGCAGTATTTTACGTGTTTCATGGTGGGTGTTTTACAGCGCTGTTATTTTTTATACAATTTTGATCTTTTCCCTTTCTCTTACCACATATTCGCCACATCCAGCATACAATGACTCCAATAATCTTACTCAACCATTTATCATTTTTCTTAGCAAACTGGAACTGGTTAACCACTCATTAAAGGGTCGCGTGAGTAATGCATACTATGCAGTATTTATTTTAGGCTCAGGCTGACAGAACAGAAAAGTGGCAATTGGTCTTTTCGTCAAAGGAGTGATCAAGAATAGCACATATTAAATAGATTTGCCATAATGCCCCACCCTTTAAACATACTTCATTTGCTTTCCACCTCCACCCTTCTTCTCGAACCTCACTTCTTCTACATGCTTCTGTGCATATCATCGTCTTGCTGTGCAAGTTCCTTGCTACTGAAACTTTAATTAATAAAGTACCTACTGTGCTTGTTGCCTACCCATCCACAAGTTTCACATCAGACACACCCCCACAGTCAATTGAACCATCCCGACATGTCTTCTCCTGCCTCTGCGTCTGCCGAACCCACTGGCACTTCATCCACTGGTCCCACATCTCCTCCTAGAGCTGATGCGTCCACTACTACTCAAAAGAAGGGATTTGTCCAAGCCCTTGAACCTCTCGTTAAAGTGAGTATAACCTCAATAACAACAACAACCATGTCACATTCTAACACAGACTCCCCAGTTCATCTGGTTTGTTGGTAAGTATTTGTCGTAATCTCTATATTATCGGCTTTATCTAACTCAGGCCATGTCCTAGTGCTTCTTGGATGCTCTCTTTACATTCTGGCTACTCTGCCCTTCTTCCGAATTGGCAAATTCTCTTTGTTCTGGTATCGAGAAATCTTTGTGGCTGTGTTGGCTACTTTTGGAATCATCATCTACGAGACCTACAAGGGCAAGCCCCCGAATGTCCAGGCTATGGCCCGAGATGACAACGTGACCTACCTTCTTGTTGCATTTCTGTGGCTGTTTAGCAAACCCACTTTTGGAGCTTACTTGCCATTTGCCATCTTTTCTCTGTTCCACGTTCTTACCTACGTGCGAGGTTTCATCCTGCCTGCCCTTGGCTTCCCCAGTAACACAGGCCTCTCCTCTCAGATTGACAACTTTGTCAAGGTCTACAATGACAAGTTTATGTTCGCCGCTGCTAACATTGAGTTCACGATCTTTGTTGGTCTGATCTTCAAGGCCCTGACCTTTCAGAAGGGCTCGTGGATTAAGTTTTTCGTGTTCTTTGTCTTCCTGCGACTCAGATACGTCCAGTCTCTCTTCACCCGATCTGTGGTTGGTGCCTGGGAGGTCCGAGTCGATGGTCTTCTTTCTCACCCTGCTGTTCCCGCCCAGATCAAGCAAGTCTGGGTCACTGTCAAGCACCAGCTCAAGAAAACTCTTGGAGCTGCTACTATTCCCCAGGAACAGCGAGCTCAGTAGACCAATGTAACAACAATAAACGAATTGTGAGGTATACGTAATGTGTGTTGCTAATAACTATGCTGTTCAACTAGATCAATCGATCTCACCTCTATCTGAATGAGCTCCTAGATTTAGTGATCTTGTGAGGTGGTAATTGGCCTGCAATTATACTACTACAAGAGTAAATAGAACACTTGGTATCTAGGAAACGTTTAGGGCTGTAGACGAACTAGTTATTGCATCTTTTGGGAAATGATCCAACCGATCTACTGTTATTGGTTTATTTTAACTCTGCAATCATGCATCTATGTCAGTTCCTCCTATGCATAGTCATCGAGATGCCTGATAGTGAAACTGTGGAAAGTATAAAAAGTATTAGATGATGATTATACAATTCTTCTGAGATGTTCTTCACCCATAGTTGGTACTTCTTGCAGTTGTTCAAGGCCTCAGATTTAGTAGTTATCAAAGAAACACTTCCCATCCAAAAACTCTATTCCATCTGAAATAAATCTACTAGTCTAAAATAACGACTACTTCAATCTAACCAACACCATGGTAAGTATAGCTGGAGTGACACTAAATCATGATGCAACTTGACCAGCCGACTGGGCTTTCAGGTCTGGAATGGTGAAAAAATTCTAATCTTCTCTCTGACAGATCTTTGGAGGCATTGAATCAGCGTAACTCGACTAACCACAGTTGAGATCATTATCTCGAATAAGAAGACCTCAGTTGGTCCAGTTGGCTCGGACCTATAGTACTAACCACAACAACGATGTGGCGGACTTTGCGAACAGAAAAAAACGTATATCTGAGGAAATCAGCCAAGGGCAAACTTGGTACCCTTTGTTACAACAGGTACAGGAAGAGAAAAGTCGAGTGATACGTCTACCAGAATTCAAGACGAAATTTGAACATGTGACGGTCGATACCCCTCACCCTGAGAATGTGACAATCCGGGGACGTGTTACCAAGCTTCGACGAGCGTCCAAGGGGTTGGTGTTTATGGATCTCGTGCAGGACGGGGTCAAAGTACAGGCGGTTATGAAACATCATGTGATGCCACATTTGACCAAACAGGAGTTTCAGACCCAAACAGAAGTTTTCAGACGAGGCGATATCATTTCTGTTTCGGGATTGCCTGGACGAACTCCTGCCGGTGAGTTATCATTAATTGCAGCTCGACCTGCAGACTTGTTAACTCCTTGTTTGCATCCTCTTCCAACTACTCAGCCTGAAGATATTCATAAGCGGCTCGGTAACCGGGTGTTGGATTTTTCAACCTCTCCTGAGGCTCGTGAGATGATTTACGCTCGAGCTACTGTTGTGTCGTATGTCCGTTCTTTTTTCTCTGACCATGGGTTTCTAGAAGTAGACACTCCTATTCTGAGTGATATAGCTGGTGGAGCCAGTGCGCGACCTTTTGTTACACATTCCAACCACTTGTCGAGGGCTAAGAGAAAGTCTAGCAAAGAAGTATCTGCACCGACAGAAATATGTCTGAGAGTTGCGCCAGAGCTCTGGTTGAAACGTCTCGTCATTTCCGGGTTCGACAAGGTGTTTGAAATGGGCCCGTCCTTCCGAAACGAATCTATTGACCGTACCCATTACCCAGAGTTTACCACCTGCGAGTTCTACTGGGGTTATGCAGAATTAGAGGATCTGACAATGATCTTGGAAGAGTTTTTCACAGGGCTGCTAACCACCGTTGTAGCCAAACATCCAAGCTACGCCGAACGTCTAACTCCCTGGCTCGAGGAATTTAAAAAGGGAATCATGCATGTAGACTTTTTGCAAACCATCGCAGAAAAATCAGGTCACCAACTGCCAAGTGATCTCAATGACGTGGACAGCCTGGTGAAGATGTTCAACACACTTAATCTCAAACTACCCTCAGTCCTGTCGCCTGCAAAGTTATGGGACGAGCTAGCGTCGACGTATGTGGAAAAGTCTCCTGAGGGTAGGTATCGTCCCATGCTTATCACAAATCAGCCAGAACTGATGTCGCCACTGGCCAAGTCCTGGTCGCGTGACGGATGTGCACTTTCAAAGCGGTTTGAGCTGTTTATTGATGGTATGGAGTACGCCAATGGCTACGAGGAGGAGAACTCTCCTTTTGCACAGATGGACAAGTTCATTGGCCAGCAAAAATCACGAGATGCTCACGCTGATGATGAAGCCCACGTCCATGATGCTGCCTACGTTACAGACATGGAATGGGGTCTTCCCCCTACAGCTGGGTGTGGCATTGGCATCGATCGGCTGGTCATGTTTATCACTGGAGCACAAACCATCCAGCAGGTGATTCCGTTTTTGGGATTGAAGGTCAAGTCGTGATCAACAGTTATTTGTATATAGTAGATCCTAGAGATCGTAATCTTTGTGGAGTATTAAATCCCTAATCATATCGAGTTAAGTAGCCACCCTTTTCGTACATTGTAGGATCTTAATGTAATCACAAACAAGAAGGTTCCTCTGGACACTCCTTTGAGCTATTCTATGAAGCCAGTATTCAACAAATAGGGACAGATTAGCTACATAATAATCTGAGTACTCTTGATTACGTTCATATAACTTATTCAAATCATTCACCTCCTGTGAAAATTTATAGATGAACATTATTGACAAATTTCGGGTCTTCTGTTTCATAGTAGGACTGACAGGGAAGAGATTTGGAAGTAAGAAATTGCTATTTCAGGGGGTGGTGATAGGATCTAAAATATTGTCATTCAATTCATACTGCCTCCTGGTTGTTTTGTAATTTTTATGTATTTTTGTATTACTGCTTAATTCTATTTTAGTTTCTTTTTAATTGAACTGTGTTATTTCTGATAAACTCAAACGCGCTCATTTTCGCGTTTCATCAGCATGACGGCAGAGACAGTAGAAGAGGAATTCGTTCCACCTTCAGTGCCAACTACTAAATCATACTCGTCTCATACATACTACAGCGAGATTCCTGCTGCAGTTTTGTCAAACCCCCACCAACCATGCATTCTTGGAGTTGACGAAGCTGGACGAGGACCGGTGCTTGGATCCATGGTATATGGGTTAACATACTGTACCAAGGAGTTCTCAGATGAAGAATTGAGCAAGACCGGTTTCGCGGACTCTAAGATACTCACGGCCGAAAAAAGAAGCTTTCTCATGAAGGAGATCTGCACCAACGAATCCCTAATAGCCAACCTGGGGTGGTGTACCACCACTATGAGTGCTCAGGACATTTCTTCTGCAATGTTGCGACCGGTATCACGTGGTGTATATAATCTTAATGACCAGGCCCATGATACAACCATGGCCCTAATTCAAGGGGTACTGGATCGAGGAGTCAACCTCACTGAGGCTTACATTGATACTGTGGGGCCTCCTGCTAGCTATACAACAAAACTGAGCCGACGGTTCCCTCAAATCAAGTTCACGGTAGCCAAAAAGGCTGACTCTTTGTACCCAATTGTTTCAGCAGCCAGTATTTGTGCCAAGGTCACTCGTGATATGGATTTGAAGTCGCATGATCTTAGTGGAGGAACTTGGGGATCAGGGTATCCCTCTGACCCCAAAACTGGGGTATGGCTTAAAGGTCACGTAGACCAGGTATTTGGGTGGATGCCAGTGGTGCGATTCTCTTGGCAAACGGCCAAGGATCTAGTAGAAAAGGTTGAAAAGGGCGGAGTCGAATGTGTGTGGGCTGATGATTTGAAACGGGACTCCAAAAGCGTAGAAGCATATTTCCGGGCTCTGGAGAAGGAAAAGACGAAGAGTAAGTTGGTGGTTTCCTCGGAGTGGTATGGAACTAGTGTTGACAGTGAATATTTTTAGAACATTTCTTGATTAGATAATTTATATGGTTTAGTGGTGTTGAACGTTCAACTGATAGCAACTGGAAAGTATAGCTGTCAATTAGTCGTAGGTTACTAGAAGAATCAGACTATGGAGACAGGGAACAGCAGAAACCAAAGAAACTTGCTTTTTGATAGGTCTAGGATACTCAATGAAGAAATCATAAAATCATTGAATGGGGCGTTTCCTTGATGAAAAACTCGGGGGAGACCGGAGGACTCTAATTATGATGACAGTTTCGTATTCTATAGTCTAGATATCACACTGGTGGGAGCAATAGATCTAATGGTTCGATCTTATATTCTATTATTGATCAGGTCTAATTATATGTAGTTTTCTTATATCTTCATTTCTGGTGGATTGTAGAAAATTCGAATCCCCATTAAGCTAGTTGGTTGTAACTGTCTGTCAGCCTGTCAATGTCAATTCAATTCCCTTCCATTCTGAGTGGTGAGGGTCCAAAAATCTAGGCCGTTACCAAAGGTATACATTTTATGACTCTTTCGTGGTTTGATGTTGTTCTTATTTCGTTTATTATTATATTTTGTTTATTCAGATTCTGGGCCATCCTGTTCGTATGATTCCCATTTAGACTCTCAGTAGGTCAAGTTTTGCTTCAGATATGAAGACTGCTTACTTAAGAAATTGCTACAGATTAATGATGAGGTGTGCAACTTGCACTAAGTGTTACCCCAAAGTTTAGTCCCACGAAACAATTAATAGAACTTTTCTGAGCTGAGCTTCCTCTCAACTCAGGGTAAATCTCCCCACAACTGATTTGCACGTCAATAATTTCGTTAAGGAGACCCTATTGCTCCTTGGCACTAGTGGTGACCCCCACGAGTTAAAATATCAAACAACCTCCAAAGAAGGTTTGGACAGGTGCACGATTTTAAACAAGTAAATGACCCCTCAAAGTCTAATTGATAGGCATCAGTGGGTGCTGGTATATGTTATTTTTACACAAAATGTGTTACTAAAGGGGGGTTTCGCCATTCTAAGCCCAAGCCCCATGACATCCCTTGTGTAAGCAGTAATCATCCTGGCTGCACTAGTTTTTCCGAAAATATGCAAACTTTTTCCGGTGCGGAGTGAGTCGTTGGGACAAACACACACTTGCCTTGCGTGGGACCACAGGTTGAGCCCAACATTATTACATCGGATAATTCAGACCTTTTTTTTCCAACACCACACACACAACTGTACGGAACAATGTCTGCCAGATTTCTTGCAACTCGATTGGTTCGGGTGAGGTGAGTATGAGAAGGGGAAATAGGGGAGAAGGAGGTGGTTTGATTGTGTAATTGACTGCCTGAAGATGGCATAGCCTCAACTTGGCGGCCACAAGATCTACGTGACTGCAATGTGTTCAAGTCACGTTTAATAATTCATCAAGGTCACAGCTCGTTGATCAAGGTCATAGCCACGCCTGTCTTCGTCAATGTTCTTTCACAATGCCCCACTCTGTGTCGCCAGTTTCTAACCCAGACCAACCTTCGCTTCTCTGTCTTTGCCCACACTGACTCGATGCTACGCTGCCAAGTCATGGCCTAGCCACACAATCATCGACATGCCTGCCCTGTCGCCTACCATGACCCAGGGTAACATTGGCGCCTGGCAAAAGTCTGTTGGTGACACCCTGGCCCCCGGTGAGGTGCTTGTGGAGATTGAGACCGACAAGGCCCAGATGGACTTTGAGTTCCAGGACGATGGTTACCTGGCCAAGATTCTGATGGACGCCGGCGCTAAGGATATCGCCGTCGGAACTCCCATTGGTGTTTTCGTGGAGGATGAGGCTGACGTGGCTGCCTTCAAGGACTTCACTGTCGAGGATGCTGGAGGAGCACCCAAGGCTGCTGCTGAGGAAGCTAAGCCTGTTGAGAAGGCCGCTGAGCCTGCCGCACCTGCTGAGGTCAAGAAGGCCGCTGAGCCTGCTCCTGCTGCTGCTCCTTCCGCCCCCACTCCTCCTTCTTCCCGAATCTTTGCTTCTCCTGCTGCCAAGACTATTGCTCTGGAGAAGGGCATCAAGCTGAGTGACATCAAGGGCTCCGGACCTGGAGGCCGAATCATTAAGCGAGATCTCGAGAACTGGACTCCTCCTGCTGAGACCTCCAAGCCTGCTCCTGCTGCTAAGGCTGCTGCTCCTTCTGCACCTGCTGCCGCTGGATCTGCTTTCACTGACATTCCTCTCACCAACATGCGAAAGACCATTGCTTCTCGACTTACCCAGTCCAAGAACACCTCTCCCGACTACATTGTGTCTTCCACCATGTCTGTGTCCAAGCTGCTCAAGCTGCGAGCTGCTCTTAACGCCTCCTCCAACGGAGCCTACAAGCTGTCCATCAACGACCTGCTGGTCAAGGCCCTGGCCGTTGCCAACACCAAGGTGCCCCAGGTCAACTCCCAGTG
The DNA here is from genome assembly GCA_900519005.1 of Yarrowia phangngaensis. NCBI lineage: Eukaryota > Fungi > Ascomycota > Dipodascomycetes > Dipodascales > Yarrowia > Yarrowia phangngaensis. The sequence continues at coordinate 2,017,008 of ULGR01000002.1, read as the reverse complement.
GCTCGAGGCTGAGGGTGTCATCCGACAGTTCCACAACGTTGACGTTTCTGTCGCCGTGGCTACCCCCACTGGTCTCATCACCCCCGTGGTCAAGAACGCTAACCTCAAGGGTCTCGCAGAGATCTCCAACGAGATCAAGGCTCTTGGAAAGAAGGCTAAGGATGGCAAGCTCGCTCCCGAGGAGTACCAGGGAGGTACTGTCACCATCTCCAACCTGGGCATGAACCCTGCCGTCAACTTCTTCACTGCCATCATTAACCCCCCTCAGGCCGCCATCCTGGCCGTGGGAACCACCGAGCGAAAGGCCATTGAGGACCTCGACTCCGAGGCCGGCTTTGTGTTCGACGATGTTGTCACTCTGACCACCTCCTTCGACCACCGAGTCGTTGACGGTGCTGTTGGCGCTGAGTGGGTCAAGGCTCTCAAGCAGGTGGTCGAGAACCCCATTGAGATGCTTCTGTAATTATGGATAATGAAATAGATACTTAATGTGGAGCGGATTGCGCTTCACGTCTGGATGTTGAATATGAGAAATGAGATATTGAGTAGTTTCACTTCTTAGCTGAAATCACTCCCCTCGGAATTAATATCAGTTCAAGGCAACCATATGATAGCCTATGATAGCCTTGTGCCCCATTAGGTATATAATTCTTAGCCGATACTGCAATATTGGTAGATAATATGGGCACCTTTATGTCAACCTTTTTTGACTGATCAGCTACAACAAAGGATCAATAGTTGGTGATACTTCCAACTCCAATTTTAACACTAATCTAGAATAGAAATCCTCTAAAATACAATCTAAGGAGAGACGACATGTATGTCTGATTGCTCAAAAGAGCTATAAAACCAAATCCTACTGTGAAAAGATTTGTTAAACCTTCACTACAATTGTCAGCTAGTCTGATAGTCAAAACGTTCGCTTTGGACTCCTGACTTCGTTTATGGTGACATTGCACTTGATGTATATTACAGGGCAGTAATCAACTTTTAATATGAGCGGGACTTAGAAGAAGATAATTATTTGGGCACGGGTGTGGATTTCACGGCAACAGCTTGGTAGGAATCCATAGATACCTGCTAAAGCTGGTTAAGTAGTATCGAAGTGTGAAAACTAAGTAAATATAGAAAATAATAATATATAAAATCAATAAAAAAATAAAAAAATAAATGAAAAAATAAATGAAAAAATAAAAAAATATATAAGTGAAAAAAATAAAAAAAAATAAGTGCAGAAGATAATTGCATCGTAGTAACGTCTGTCGTATCAAAGAATGTCTCCATCCACTCAAAACAAAATGATATGGTGCATGCAGAATATGCACACATATGATAGACTTTAAAACAACACGACGCACCATCAACCTCGCTTAAGATGGAGCTGTTTGAGCAATTCGAAGAAAAGGACGGAGTGCGGTTCAATTGGAATGTGTTCCCCGCGACGTCGCGAGACGCCAAGGACGTGGGTCTTCCCATCTCATGCATCTACAATCCCCGTCACAAGGCCCAGACTGTGCCAGTGATGGTTGATCCCATTGCTGTCTGTGGTAATAAAGACTGTGGGGCGATTCTCAACCCCTACTGTCATGTGGATTTGACCAGTCAGACTTGGACCTGCCGATTATGCATGACTCGTAACCGGCTCATCACTTCTGTGGTTGGTCAGCTCCCACAGGCAGCTGATCCTGAAAATACCACTGTGGAATATAACACCACCCGGACCGCCGCTACTCCCCCAGCGTTTCTGTTTGTGCTCGACACAAATGCCGAGGCCGAGGAGTTCGAAAGTCTCAAGGATTCTTTGGTGCAGGTGATTGATCAACTTCCAGAGCATTGTATTGTTGGTCTGCTTTCGTTCGGATCTTCCGTGCAGTTTTATCAGCTGGGATTTTCTCATTGTCTGCGGTCTCTAGTTTTCAACGGTGCTAAAAGTTACACCGCCAAGGAAATTGAGGAGGCATTTGGGTACAATGGTGGATCCCCTGTACCAACCTCTCAGAGAATGGATATCACAAACCAGTTTCTGATCCCGCAAACCGACTCGTTTATTATTCTCGATGCTCTGGACCAGATCAAGGCCAACAAACGAACCCCTCGAGATGGCGACCGGTTTGCTCGAGGTACAGGAACTGCTCTCAACGTGGCTTTGACTTTTGCCGAGTCTGCGTTGAGCCAAGGATTTGTGCGAATCGGAGTTTTCACTTCTGGACCTGCAACCGTGGGACCGGGCAAAATCGTCAACATCCCTCTTAAAGAGCCCATTCGTGGTCATCACGATATCCAAAACGGTAACGCTGCCCACCACGATGCGGCCGCCAAGTTTTACGGCGAGCTGGGAACCCGAGCTGCTGCTGCCGGATTTGCAGTCGACTTGGTGGTGGGATCATACGACCAGGTTGGTGTGGCAGAAATCGGAACCCTGTCTCATCAGACGGGAGGTGTGATTATCCTGTCGGATTCGTTCACAACCTCTATCTGTAAAGAGTCTATCCGACGTCATTACTCATTTGGAGACGATAACATTGGCATGGCCCATACTGGAGCTCGAGCGGTAGTGGAAGTCAAAACCAGTCGAGAACTCAAGGTACAAGGAATGATTGGTCATGGAGTGTCGCTAAAGAAAAGATCAAAGGCTTTTGCTTCCGAAGACAAGTTTGTTGGTATTGGCCAGACCTGTGCATGGTCCCTGGCAAGTATCTCTCCCAAATCCAATTACTGCTTCTATTTCCTCAACACCACTGATACCCCTACCCTTCCTCCTTCCAACCAGACGGTGGCCACAGGAGTGATCCAGATCATCACCCACTACTTGCATCCCTCAGGAGTGTTCCGAGTTCGAGTATCAACGCTGGCTCGAAATTTCGGCCCCGTCCAGGGTCTGCTGCCTTACTTTGACCAGGAGGCTGCTGCCACAGCAATCTCTCGTGAAGCTGCGTTTAGAATGCAGCATGGAGAGACTTCTGACGAGACCATCAGATGGTTAGATACTCAGCTGGTCAAGTTCTGCAACAAGTTTGGAGAGTTCCGAAAGGGTGATGTTGCTTCGTTCCGATTACCTCCAAACTGTACAATGTTGCCCCAGTTTTTGTTCCACTTGCGGCGTTCTCAGTTCATTCAGACCTTCAACAACTCCCCAGATGAGACTGCTTACTACTGGCACTATCTGTTATCAGAGAACGTGTACTCGTCTATTGTCATGATTAATCCTGCGCTTTTCGCGTTTGAGCTGGACAACGTTGAGGGAATTCCTGTGCTTTTGGATTCTATCTCAGTCACCCCCGAGCGAATCCTGCTCCTAGATACCTTTTTCCATATCATCATTTTCCATGGCGAAACCGTGGCGGCTTGGAGAAATGCAGGCTACCACGAGCAAGAGGAATACGCAAATATTGCTGAACTTCTTGATGCTCCGAAGCAGGAAGTACGAGAAATCCTTAGCGATAGATTCCCCCTGCCCCGGTACATTAACTGTGATCAGGGCGGATCTCAGGCTCGATTCCTACTTGCCAAACTTAATCCTACTACCCAGTCAATGGACATGGCTGGAACTGCTCCCGGAACTGTGGTTTTGACCGACGATGCATCTCTTCAGAAGTTCATGGAGTCTCTTTGCAAGCTTGCCATGAATTTGAGTTAATAGAATAGGGATATCACTGGGGAGAAGCCTGTAACTGCTTGAGCGTAAATAGAGTAAGAAAGACTTCAATACATGTAGATACTATTCTGGTGTGAGCTTTCCTTGGAGACCCAAAACGGTCTACCGTTGATGAATGGTAGACATCACTTTTGTAAGACGCTACTGGATTTGAACTTACAACTTTTGTTTTTTCTAAGGTCAGCAGTAGTATGGTGTGAGCAGTAATAATAGGTATAATTCTAGACATTATCAAGTATTTTGAATTACTATTTGACAGTTATTTTTTTAATTTGAGTAACAAAATAACATACTCCTCAATTGCTGATACATCGTTATATCAGTTAATCCAACAACATATAGCTCAAATTAGAATGGGATGTAAAGGAAGGGACTATTGTCTATTGAATCGGATGACAATTTGTGACTCAAAGACATTGCGATTCTTCTCTTCGAATGACAAGGGCCTCAATCAAGCGTTATTTCCCAGTGATAACGCAGGCAGAAATTGTCATCAATGTTGCTTAGTAATGTTAGGATAATATCATAAAATGATAAAAAACCAATAGACAGACCGGAGAGCAAACAATTGAGCAAGTTCTGGTGGTGTGGTGGTAACCGTGGCAACTGAACTACCCCACACTAATAAACCCCACTTGTGTCTCACACACCATATTCGCTCAGAGACAGCCTTGATGTTTCACATGTAGGGGTTGAGGAACTTTTTTGAGGCATATGGTGGAAACATCAATATGACAATTATTACTAATTTGGTTGAAAAATGACTGGGACATTGGCAAACCTCCCCTTGATTACCAAAACCACATGCCGAGGGGAACTAAGGCTACATTGTCAAATGGTCTGATCCTTGGTCACGCGCAAAATCTCAAAGTTTAATGGAAGAGATGGCACCAAGTTTTAGTGTGGTTTAGCAGGATCTATGCAAGGAAGCATGGATGTTTGGAGGGGTAGAGCAATCAAATAAACAGGCAAGATCGAAATGGATTTTTTCAAGTTTAGGGGCGGCTGTGGCTGTAGGCGGCTATTGATCAGTTTTATGTTTTTCTGAAGACGGCCACCCAAGTTTATCTCACAGCAATTTCTCCATATTGGACTTCCTTATTTTTGAAACACACATGAAACACGCATATATTGACAATATAGGTGAAACTCCGAAACTCTTTTTTCTTCAATTGACGTAATTCTACATTCTACATGTTGTTCAGGTCCATGAAAATTATCTCAGCGTTATAGTAGAATCTAGAATCGTGAATAGTGCCATCTCGTATTTCAGTGCGTGTTGCTATTTATAGACAGCAAGCATGTAGGACTATGTAGGCAATATGAGCCTCGAAGAACATTAAATGGGTGTTCTTTCTTGCAGAAGGAAAGGGAAACAACAACTATTAGCAACCTAGTTCAGCCCATTTTCATGATTGCACTTGCTGCAACCAAGCTTATCTATTTCTGGAAGCTCAATATCTCATGCTGATCTGCAAGGGGTGTAACTCAAGCAGAATTGAGTCAAGCAATGAAAAGAGTAGCCGAGAAGATGAATTTGTTCCGTTCAACAGTTATCTTTTGATGAAGAGTTCTATTCTAGACTCAAGGCATGACGTTGTGCATATATTCAACTATTTTAGGAAACCCACATCCACTGCAGACCATGATGTAATAAGCAAACAGAGTAATGTGAAATAAGTTGGAAAACATGCAAAAACTCGGATTGAAATCTTTAACATATTTATGTATTGTAACACATTTATTTAATGTTTTGACCCTGGAACGCCTCCCATTTGCCCATCAACTTTGTCACCAATCATGCTGCAAGTGTATATGCACTTGTACCTGTGCTGTCTAATCAGAACTCTCTTAACTTACACATAGTACAAACCACCAGTCAACAAGTAACAGGCGTTCTACCACCATGGTCAGTATGCGCTGGAGGAAAGAACCACCGTCACCCGAGCTTTTCGACGATGATTCCAGTGAGTATTGCTATTTGGAGGGATTGATTAGAGGCAGCAAACTGACACAACATGTTGCTAAGATCCTAGACCTTTGTTGAGGCAGTGAAACGAATCCGGCTCTTTTGCCAAGGAGCCGACACGACTAGTGTTTCGCAACCGTCGTGTTTGTGTTTTTCTTGTCAATTCTATTTCTTTTCCCTTGGTTGTGTATTTTTTCCTGATGCCCCATCTTGGGTTGGTTGCCCTTTTCCACCAGGTTAACAGTTTTGGGCGCATACACTCCCAGTTATGGTTTTTAACTTTGCGTGGTACTGCTGACCAGGTGATCATATCTGTATGCAAGTTTGATGCACCGTGTGATATCGTCCCAGAGTACATTCAGTGGGGAGTAAGACAGTCTCTAACCAGTCAGACGAAACATAGCTGGTTGCCGAAACGCCGCCGAACACTCCTCACTGTTGAAAAGCCACAGAAGCTACTGCTTGTTGAACTACCTGCTTCACAACTACCTTGTTATAAACCACAGATTCTTGACTTTCTCCTTCACCCACACCCACCTAACCCAGACGAACCGTTATCGACAGAAGAGCTAGCAACGCTAGATCACAGTCTAGGAGCGCATCACGCATACCCGACAGCCCCAAACCACAAACACAACTCGCTGTACTCAATCCCCAACGCCTCTGGCTCCCTGACGATCAATTCATTGTTGTCAGCCCGACCTCCACCTTCAACCACCACAGGTCCGTCCGTCGCCAAGCGCAAATCACAGATCTCATTGGCTAAGTCTTTCCGAAGAGTATCGTCAGCAGTATCCCTATCGAGACCATCGTCAACACCATCGCCTGACCTTTCTGTGTCTTCATCAGCAGCGAGATCGTGCACCAGTCTACAAGAGACCTCCAAACACAAAAGCAAACAACAGAATACTCCTCTGCTGCCTCCAGTGCCCCCACTACCTAAGGCCAACTCCCACTCACCCAGCCTCATGTCGACCAGGAGCACCACAAGTGTAGGAGACGCAAGTACAGGTGGCGGTGCTAGTATTAGTAATATTAGTGCCGCCCGAGACAGCATAGACAGCTTCCAATCGGTCACCCAGGAGTTTGATGAGATTGTTCTCATTTCCACTGGGAAGCCGCCTAAAGTTAAGCCTAAGGATGCCATCTCTACGCAGCCTAGTGTCAATTCGATGCAGCCTAGTGTCAATTCTACGCAGGCAAATGTCAATTTTACGCAGCCTAAAGACACTAATTCTACTCTACCTAAAGCTACTGAGACTGTCACCTCTGAGATAACCTCCGAGTCTTCACAACACCCACAGGTCCAAACCTTAGAGATGCAGCCCCCAAAAACTCAAACTCAAATACAGGCTTTGGCTATTCCCACGAAATCCGGTTACAAAGACAATACACCTAATCCAACCATTGCGACCTGTCCGTCGCGGCCTTCTGTAGCTGCGGCAATGAGAAGCGGTCTTTGTGAGCCCTCTGCAACTCCTGTACCCTCGTCCATGTCCCCCAAGAGTCTCAACTCTATGAGCGAGTCGATTTCAGGGCTGTCGTCTCCTTCTTCCTCTATGATTTTCGAGCGGAATGTCCAAGAGTTCCCCATCAGTGGCACTTCCACTGGAGGTAGCTGGAATACTCATGACAACACTCATTACCATGGTGAGGACCAGATTGCGCCTGCTCTGGATGCCTCCGCAGAGGCCATCATCAACTCCAAGGTCAACCCTGAAGACATTGATGTCATCTCCGTTCGCCGACCTTCCTCAATCCGAGCTCGTTCGCCTACTGAAGCGTCGCTCACCTCTTTATGGTCTCCCAGTAGCCCCACAATGATGCAGGACCCTTTTAATGTAGCACCTCGAACTAGAACCAACTCAATGAGTGTACACCCACTCACTGCAAGCCACACAGGTGGAAGTTTCTCTCCTGAGAAGGTCGAAGGTCGCCAAGTGTTATCGTTCTGCTCTTTTGCAGACGTGGTGAACACAGAAAATGAAGAGACAACCGCCACGGCCTCATGTGACCGACTAACGCGGCTAGACTCCCGTTCCCAGTCTGCTCTGAGATCACCCTCACCATTGATTCGACCTCGCCCCGCTGTGAGTCCCGTCAGCCCTTCCATGGCCGAATCTATGGCGGCAGAATTGAAGCTCTCAATCCCTTCTTCTCCCGGTGCGGCTGATTGTTATGAGACCGAGAGCCCCATCGTGGTCTCCTCGTTGGGTGAAACCATTCGACGACGCACCTGCGAGATGGGCCTCTAACCTGTTATAGTTATAAGTTAATGTTATTTATTTCGAAATACACAGTAGATGTGTCTGATTGACTAAATGGTGCGAAATGGTGAAATATGGAATACTAACTTGCAGTCCATCAACAAGTAAGAAGTACCGAATGATTTTTTCATACTCCAAAAAACTAATGTGGTTATGGCTCTAGCATGGAAACTATGCTCCTCAATTGGGCAATTTTCGACCTCTCAAAAAAAGTTGACATGCTTGAGCTGCATTCAACTTTAAGGGGGCAGTCTTTCAATGCTACCAAAGAGTATGATTTTAATACGTTCCTTTGATTTTCCTCTCAGTCACTCTCGTAGCATTCCCACCCTAATAAACCCTGTCTGCGACATTATTCACACGGTTGATATATGCCACTCTTCAGCGGTTGGCACACAAACCCCTTTCATATGGGTGCCACTATGTTGAATGTAGTTCTCTACGCGCAGTTACTCCTAACAACTATTCCCAGGACGTCATAGATCGTAAATCTCTGCCAGGTGAGCAGGTTTGCCTCTCTGACCACCCTCGTTGCTTTGAAAGACATGAGTTCATTATACACCATCAGTAGATGTGTGTTACTATTACTGAAACCCATTTAGTCCCATTAAGTGTTGTGGTGGTTTCGCCTGATAGTAATTTTTTGTTTGTTCTCAACATCCCTTTAGAGCAGTTCTTCCCAAAGCATTGGCAACGTCTACTCTCGCTGTAGATAGTTTTTCCAAAGTACTTCGAATTAATTGTATCCACGTTGAAACCAATTTTGGTTATGTTGATCGAAAGAAAGCTTTGTGGAGATGTTGAGTAAGGAAGTCAACTTACTGTGTTGCCTCAACCATGATGACCAGAATCTCGAGATCATTGACAGGCACTCCTGTGGGGTGAAGCCTTATTTTGATTTGCTTTACTCTGGGGTAGAAAAATGGAGATAATATGAAATCTGAATCGATGCCTGATTATACTCATGAATTTCGACAGCCCAGCAGCCCTAGTTTTCATTTTCAGATAGCTTTGGATCATCATAGACTTCGCTTATCCACACAGCGGTGTTGGTCTCTTCAGACGAAGCCATAAACAGGGCTTCAGCGGTTGATTTCCCAATTGATTTCTGTTTTGTTGACTTCCAAAAGTCTGACCCCTCCGCACATCACGACTATCACTCTTCATAAGTCTTGTCACCTTTAGAGTGTCCACTACCCCAGTTAGTGTCAACCCGAGGGACGAAACGTCCTGTTGGTGTAGTATACGTGATTTTTTAGCAGCTTTTCCAACATACTTACTTCAACAGCTTGGCAGTAGGTGTTGGTAGATGTGTTTAGGTTTAAGGCTGAACATGGCAGAAAATCGACAACCAGTGCTCCATCTCGAATCACTATCCGATTTTTGTAGACCTCCAAGTGAATACGTGAAGTTATATGCGAGCTTTGTATAATGTCATAGGTAGTCCTCATGTATTTCTTTCCTTCAAGCAAATGTCTCCTGATCAAGTCACCTATCATCAGAAGGTTGCTGACTGTGTGTGTTTTAATATCTGTTACTGGCACTACTGCTGGATTCAAACTAATGGTAAGAAAACCATTATTATTGGGCATATGGCCCTGTTGACCATGCATCCTCTCCGTCTCAGCTATTCGTACTAGTAGGTGATAGTGAAATGAACAAAACAATGGGCACTGAACTACACATCCAGGCGAGGTCTCTTTAAAGTTCAACTTCTTTCAGCAATTCAGGCGCTTCAGACTCACATGTTGGATCCTTTGAGCCATTTTTGAATAATTTAACTCGCAGACATCTCATACTCAGAGGTTCCACTGAGTTCACATGATCATTTCTAACAAAGCACTATTAAGCATAACTGAAGAACTAAGTAGTTGCTCATAATAATGGCAAACAAGCAATGATTTATGATAAGGTCTCATCAATGTTCTAATACCAACCAAACAAGGACCTCTGCATGCACTTCTGAAATGAATAAAAGTCAGTAAAGCCATCATACACCTCCCATCCCAAAACACAAGCATTTATGGAGTCTGGAATTTGACCTCGGGTGAAAATCTGAAAGGAGTGTAGCTTGTTGTGGACGAAAAAGCTAGGGAAGGTTTGCATTCCAAATATTTGCAATGACGCACAACAACGTGCCATATCATATCAAAATATGTACGGTACTACACGTGGCATTACGTAGTTCGCATGAACATCACTCAATGTTGATTACATTCAAGAAATTGTTATCAGAATGATAAAAGTGGAAAGCCAATCACAAAAAAACACAAAAACAAGAGAACAAAGCTAAAGTTGAAAATGTCTAAAACCTTAAACGCAAAACTATAATAAGGTTTATGCTTGTCCTGCCCGTTTTAGATGAAAAACATTTCGTTCACGCCTCAGGGTCTTATTGAAGTGATAGTCGTTAAATGCACTAACGATGTCATAGGATCATATAGATTTTGAAAGATCTACCAAGTCGAAGTAATCATTCTCCCATTCAATTTCGAGGTTCACTTCAATATAATTATTATGAATACGGCTGTAACTGGGGCCCGCAGATTTCATGTATGGTGCCTTAAGAAACAGTTTTGAAAAGGACATAAATACGAACCCCTCACCAATAGCAATGGTGGAGATGAACATGGGCTGATTAGAATATATTAGACCGTACACTTATTGAAGACATGCTCTTGACAATCTTTTTTGGTAACTTAGTGCGTCAACTGGTAGTCGACGCAGTGATTGGTGCAGGTTAGTACTCATGTACATAGATCTCACAGCATTGGACAGTTTTAGCTATTATTGGTGCAGCTACGATGACGCATATTCGAATTGTGAAGCCCTAAATCAACACTCCCAAATGTATGACAGGCCTAGTTGTGATATTGTTTTTTACCGCTGGAATCTCCATATGATATTTCACCTTCCAATGAGGTTACAGACAAAAAGTATTACGACTTTCTGTTCTCGAGAGTTCTGGGGACATGTAACTCGTATCTTTTAATTTCGTAAGATTCTTCCTTGTCCTATTAGTGTAATGCGGTCTACGTTTTCGGGTTTTCATTCCTTCTTGTCCCTTGAAAGAGTGGTCTAGACGTGACTATAGTAGCACCAATGTGGTAGGCTCATTGTTCGTTTGACGATTTATGTTTTATAGGTGTGAACGCGGGCCTGAGCCTTTTTTACTATTAAGCTGCTATCTTAATTAGAAGCGAAATGTTGAATATTCCTTAGAAACCAAGATAGATAAAACTCCCTCTTCCAATAAAATATTACAAATGAGTCCGAGTCTTTGTTTTTTTCGTTTTTTTTTGTCGTTTCAGAGACATGAAACCTCCCACCATTTTTAGATTTTTACTTTAAGGTTATATAACAAAGCATGGTTTCTGGTGCAACCACCAAGGTGTCCCTCCGCAGTGATTCACCACCAGATAGAGCCATTCGCAACATCACAACAGCAATAATCTGAGCAACTATTTGATCTAGAGTGCACCAATCGATTGCCGTCGATTTTACCTCTTGATTGATACCACTTTCGCTTTATTTTGAAGAGTTTTGGGTTACTGTCAGATTGGACTAGCTTTGGAGCCACTAACAACACACACTCCTGCCACAAGTTAGAGTGCAGAGCTGTACAAAACACTTTCTCTGTATTTCTAAAATTCTGGAGTAGCAGCATTTCAGAAAACGTGGCCAAGTCATTTCGTGCAATAGAGCCTCAGGGAGTAACTATCATTGATCGGACCTATAGCCTTCAACTAGGCTACAACCAATCCTTCTCTCTTTCACTGTTACAATGACTTCCACAGCCATGACGGACAAAATGAAGGAGGACCTCGCATTCTACTGTTGCGATCTAAGCGACTGCTCGGAGGCCAGCGACTGTGAATCTTGCGTGGACGACGATACCTCCAGAAATACACAGACCCAGAAGAAAAGATCTCTTCCTGACCCGCCTTCCAACCCTCCTATTTTGAAACGGCAGCGTGTAACAAGAGTTCGGAATGATCCTGTTCCTCAGTGTGTTGATGCTGACTGTCTAGATTGTATGGATAGCTATGATGAAGATGAGTGTGACGATGAGGATTGCCCATGTGACGATGGATGTGAGGTCCTGACCCTTTCAAACCAACAGGACTTTGAGAATTACATCAAGAGCGTGCTTGCTCTTGATTGGGAAGAAGGACCTCAACAGGGTCTGACTCAGCAGGTCCAGAACCAACAACCTCACCATTCTATGTTACAAAAGCAGAGTGCGTCAGCCCATCAAATGTACCTACAACGGCAACAGCAGCAACAGCACTTACAACGACAACATCAACTGATGCAACAACAGCAGTTGCAACAACAACGGCAGCACCAGCTCCAGCAACAACATCTCCAGCAGCAACAACAACTGCGCCAGCAGCAACAGCAGCACCAGCAGCAACAACAACAGCATCAGCAACAACAGCAACAACAGCAACAACATTATACCCAACAACTTCACAATATGTACAACAGTCATGTCTCACTAGATGGCCAAAACAATTCGCCGCAAAACATGCATTCGTTTGTTGATATGCATTCCAGACTACATGAGCGTATCCCAAAGCATTTATTAAACGATACACCCTGTGATTACAACCCTACCGATATGGATAGTTTCCTTATGCATGTGAAGAACGAACATTTGTCCATCCCCGAAGAGGGATTTCAGTTATGCCAAACTCATCCTGGCCATGACAATGGTGCCCATCACCCCAACGGAATTCTTGACCATCGTGGCTCATTGCATAGCTCCCCCCACCAGGTCAGCAACAACGACAACAATAACAATAACACTGGCAGAAATGACACCCAGACCCAGGCCACCCATTCGAACCTGGCAGAACCTCAAGTACTTGCCATACCCAATACTCCTGTGGCATCTTCAGCATCAGCATCTTCTTCTTCAGAAGCCCCCAACAATGCAGCGTACAATGTATCGTCTTTGCGGTCAACTCTAAGTGTTCCTCAACAGTACCTTTCTCCTGGAAAAATTCTCCAGTGTCACTGGGGCAACTGTGACTATAACACTGATTCTCCTGACGACTTGGATTGCCATTTTGTGCACGCCCACAAGTACGACCTCAACCGATACTCTCGACACCAATCTGCCTGTGCCAACGCCATGAAGGTCTACCCTCGAGAGAAGCGACCTCCTGTGGGAATTTCACCTTTCCAGTGTGAATGGAACCACTGTCACTTTCGCAGCAACGACCTCACTGAGTTTGTGTCGCATCTTATGGAATCTCACCAGCTGCACACTTTTGAGCATACTTGTACCACCAACAACCACTACCCTGGAAGCTTTCTGGAAAATGTACATACCATGCTGCCATTTACGAATACCCCCTCTTCGGAAACTTCACCCCTCGAATACACTCCTCCCAGCACCTTTGACAACGATTTTGATTCTCCCAAGTATGATCAGATTGTGACCCCTCAGGCATCGAACTCTGCTACCAGCAACCCCACTGCTACATGCTCCACCAGCGCACCTGCAACCATAGCCACTCCCGCAGCCTCTACAGCTACTGTTGCTAGCTCAGAGACAACTGCTGCTGCCCCTGCCCAGGCAGTACATACGTGCCAGTGGGTGCTCTCCAAGGACCCCAAGCATGTCTGCAAGTTGCAGTTCGACTCAGCGAAAGATCTATCAGATCATGTGATAGAAAAGCATATTGGATCGCGAAAGCCAGAATACTCTTGTTCTTGGGACGGCTGTGAAAGATGTGATAGACCCTTCACACAGCGACAGAAGGTTGTGCGACATTTGCAGACTCATACCAAGCATCGCCCCCATCAATGCCCTATTTGTCACTACCGGTTTGCTGAGGAGTCTGTGCTTAAGCAGCATATGAGAATTCACAGTGGAGAAAAGCCCTTCCAGTGCCAGATTTGTCACAAGACCTTTGCTGCCTCTACAGCTCTTTCTGTACATATGCGAATCCATACTGGAGAAAAGCCCTTGGTTTGCAAGTGGCCTGGATGTGGTAAAAGGTTTTCTGAGTCATCCAATCTCACCAAGCATATGAAAACGCATACTCTGGAGAAACCGTTTGCCTGCCCTCATCCGGGTTGCGACAAACGGTTTGGTCGAAATGACCAGCTACAGCGTCATGTTAAAACCCACTCTGTGAAGAAGGAGGAGCCGGATTGGAATTCCAGTTGGAGCCAGACTGTCGCATAAGAGGGGTAAATTTTTAAGAAAAGCCGACCTAAAAGGCACAGATTTATTTATATATTCTACTATTTATACTCAGCATGTAGTTTGACTACGAATGTACCAAATAGCAAATAAGTGGTTAATTGGATAGTTTCCGTGGCAACTCTGTGTAGTTAATTACAAACGCCTTCACTTAGTTGCCCCGAACTGAAGGAATGCTTTCCTAATCCTTTAAGTTGCAAATAGGGTATGCGTCTAAGATTTAGGATAGCTTTTTGACTTATTAAAAATCCAACAAGTCAGTTCCATCATTTCAACTTTCCACTGCATTCACCTGCCATAGTTATAGCTGAAGAAGAGTGATAGAGAGTAAGGACATCACTGCCATTCAGAGCCTTCATAACAGACTGAGTTAAGCCATACATGTTTTCTCTTATAGAACTCTAAAGGAGAAAGGAAAAAATCTATTGTTCTGGAAATGCTGATAGAAAAGTACAACAAGGTACTCATGATTGTTTGACCGTATTGGGAATTGTTTGTCTTTATGCAGGGTCCAAACTTAATGCAATTACAACTCAAACTTAGTTTCTCTCAACTCGTGATGGAATATTGAGTTTGTCTAGAAGAAGTGATTCCCATAAGCAGTTGGGATGATCTCATGGCAGCTAGAAGATCGTAGCCATGATTCTTCCCTGAGTTGCCTTCTTACCTATTGTATGACGTATCTCTTAAGACAAATGTACCAAATATCTCTATTCGTAGGCTTGTGGTTTCAAGAATCAGGCCACTCGTAACATTGGTTGCCCTGAATACACCTACCTGAAAGCCAAACTTGTGGCCGATATTCATGTCATCAGTTGTCATAACTCATTATCATTACATCATTGCAGCTACTGTCTATAGAGAATAATCTCCGACTGCTTAAAATATCGTCGAGCATCCTCGTCAATGAGCACCAACGAAAGGAAGGTTCGTGCAGAAAACTTCTTGTTGACATCTCGCATTGTGGGGGACAGGTCAAAGCCGCCCAGGAACAACCGGATAGGAATGGTTTCGCCTCTGACGGGGGCTCCATCCATGATTTCAAACCGCACCAAAGTCTCGGATTCATTGACCTGATTTGGAGGTGCCCCGACTGTCTCCCGTCTGATGATGCTCAACTCCATATGCTTGATTTTCAACCTCACCAGCAAAAAGTATATTCGGCCCACAATCACGTCCTTGAGATGGTACCGGCTCTTGGAGTATTCGAACTCAATGTGCAGACAATCCTCGATGCCAACATCCATTTTGATGGTGGAAGTAGATTCTGGAGACTGGCGATACGAGTACACCCACACATCCTTTTCTCGGGTGACATCGTTCATTCTACGTACCACCGTGGCCCGCACAAAGTACCGCAGACGCACATTGAGACCATTGTAACTCTCAAATTGTTTTTCAACGTTCTTAAACTCGAACTCAAACGTTTCGGGGTGTCGAAGTTCACCAGGTGCAGCTAGTTCTTGTGCCATGGACAGAAATGCCTCTCCTTCCCCAGCAGTGGCCGACTGGCCAGACCCTCGGTCATTTTTGGTTTCAATACATCCAATGAATTGGACCTTGATTCCGGAATGCTCCAACCGCTTGCCATCTTTAGGTCTAATGGTGACAGTACCCTTGACTGACTCGCCGTCTAAGTACAGAGGCACTTTCTTGCCCTTTTCGGGTCCTCGCACCTCAACAAGCTCACGTGAGTCCTCCCCATCCAATCGGATTTCAATATCCAGTGGCGACTTGAAAAACAGAGACATTGGAGCGACGGATGATGGATATAGATGGTATTGATTAGGATGATGCGACGTGGATCAATGTACATGCAGTCTTGTGGTTGTGGGTTCGATTCTCACAATTAGATTATTTAGCAAGGTGAAATGAAAAATGTACCTAATGTGAGCTTACATTTATGGTGAACTCGTGAGCAGAGGTGATTCTAGAATTAAAGAAAATGGAAAACCCATAAACGTATAGAAAAGCATTTGCTGATGTATCCAATGATAGAACCAAACCATCCAACAGATGTCCAATAAGATGAGCAGGAATGATTATTATTATTATTGAGTGAGACGTTCGCAGCATTCCTGAGTCATATTTGGAACTCTCCTAGTCTGTTGTTGGCCACAAGATCACAAGTTATAATGTATGTTAATGTTCTTCAGCAATATTTACAGCATTAATAGAAAAGCAATACACCACAACATTGAATAAAAGGTTCGTATAAAATTTGAGAAAGAACAGGGAGTGGATTTTTATAACTATTTTACTTTTTTTCTAACTTATTATCTATTGAAATTCAATTCGTTGACTTGAGTAGTGACGCAGTTATTCTGTTCATCACATGACCTCAACAACCTAAGACTCTGGGGTTGTTTCTTGATCCACCTGCAGCTGTCATGTATGCAATTGTGGGGAAACCACTCCGCAAACTGTCCGATATGGCAGATGCAATGCAGCTCAACAAGATGGTCCCAGAAGCCGCTATGAAGAAGAAGACAAGCGAAAACTAAAGCTGCAAGAAAATAAGTTAGCACTGTGGCTTATTAAGTCTCTCCGGCTATTGTAGCCTACATGAGACGAGCTGTGTCCCAATTACCGTGTTTGTTAGTCCACGCAAATGGAAAAAACCAACGTGAGAAAAAAAGTAAAATGATTTCGAATGATACACTCTTAACATGATTAGTTTCCGTATACCTCTCAAAGTCTCAACTTGTACTGTTTTTGGTGTCATTAGCCCTCCCAAAGCCTTCGTTAACCGACAACCTTAAACAAACCCAAAATCCGGGGTTGTATCTAATTGTCCATATAAAGGCTGGGGCTCCGCCTGCAAAAGCGTACGCCAAAAGAACACAGATACCAACAACCATGCTGGCAAAATTGGCTTTTCGAACAGCTCGCCATAGTCATGGTCGGACTCTGTGCCAACTGCGAGCTCTGCACCAGTCCCATATTGCCAAGGCAGTGATTCCATTCAAGCTGGCGGATATTGGTGAAGGAATCAAAGAATGTGAGGTGATTCAGTGGTTTGTGGAACCTGGCGCCCGTATCAACGAGTTTGATCAGATCTGTGAGGTTCAGAGTGACAAGGCCAGTGTGGAGATCACCTCCAGATACTCTGGAGTGGTTAAGAAGCTGCACTATGAGGCAGGAGACATGGCTCTAGTAGGTAAGCCTTTGGTCGATATTGATACAGGAGAAGGTGGAGAATCTGTTGCCGAGACTCCTGCTGAAACTCCTGCTACCGCTGCTCCTGTTTCCCCAGAAGCTCCTTCTGCTTCCCCTACAACCTCAGCACCACCCACATCCACATCAACATACCAGAAAACACTGGCCACTCCAGCAGTGCGACGGCTCACTCGGGAACTCAACATTGACATCACAGCTATCCAGGGAACCGGAAAGGGTGGCCGAGTGATGAAGGAGGATGTTCTCAGCTTCCAGAAGAATGGTGGTTCTGCTGCTGCTGAACCTGCCAAGGAGACTGTGTCAACCTCAACTGGCTCTTCTCGTGTTGTACCTCTTACTCCTACCCAAATGGGCATGTTTAAGTCCATGACTAATTCTTTGACCATCCCACATTTCCTCTATACTGACGAGGTATGTCTGGACAAACTGACAGAGCTACGAGCCTCTGTTAATGCACTGCTAGCAAAATCTCCTTCCGATGGAGTGTCCAAGGTCTCCTATATGCCTTTCTTTATCAAGGCACTGTCTTTGGCCCTCAAGGATTATCCCATGGTTAATGCCAAGGTTGACCTATCTGGAGACAAACCTGCAGTTGTGATGCGAGATTACCATAACATCTCTATTGCAATGGACACCCCTAATGGACTGCTTGTGCCTACAATTAAAAACGTGCAGGATAAGACCATTGTGGAGATTGCAGCAGATCTTCAGAGACTACAGCAGCTGGGATCTGCAGGAAAGCTGACTCGTGATGATCTTACTGGCGGCACTATTTCCATCTCCAACATTGGAAATGTCGGAGGCACATACTTGTCTCCTGTGATTGTATCAGAGCAAGTTGCAATTGTGGGATTGGGTAAGGCTCGAAAGCTGCCTCGATACAACAAGGATGGTGAGATTGTCCCTGAGCAGATCATCAACGCCTCTTGGTCTGGTGACCACCGAGTTTTGGATGGTATGACAATGGCAATGATGGCTGATAAGTGGAGATCTTATGTAACAGACCCCAAGGCCATGCTATTGCAGTTGAGGTAGGTCAAACCGATGCATAATATATAACATAGATGAGAAGAATAATGGTATTATGGACCAAATCTTTACTCCAGCACTCCAAGAAGTAGTGTACTGTTTCACGAGTATTAAACAGGAAGATTTTCAAACACGTATTTAGTTTACACAACTTGAGCATTATATCTGGGTCTTGTGGATGGGTTACCCTTAACAGCGAGGCGAAGCCATGAATACATGAGTATCTGTTCCAAATAATTCATTAAAATTGGTCAACTTCGATGAATCACCATCTTAGCTGACCTTTGCCCAAACATTATTAGCACACTTACCAGTATCTAGGCTGAAAAAAGCTGTACACAAATCCTCAGTAAAACCACTGCCAGTAATACAAAGAAGTCCGTCTGATATCAAAGAAATCGCTCAGAGATATTCAGCTATATTGACAAATCATATGTTCAAGACAATGTGACTGAGGTAGCTAACTGGAACGATCGATCCACACCCAAGGCTTCATTCAGTTAGTGTGACATTTTTGAGCAAACCACTCCATCAGTTGAGTCTCTAGATTAGTGTATTTATACATTCATTTTACTTTATGTATATTGTTTATTTAATTTCTTTCTCAGTGGAACAGTAGGTTCACAAGTAGCAGCACGAGATAAATTCGCTAGGTTCATTTTCTGAGTTGTGCTAGAACACTTCTATCTAAATAAAACAAACCATCTGAATATATTAGAAATATCGCATAAGTTTATATTACAGACTAGTCTCAGAATAGTTGTTATGACTGTCTTTTGATGTAATGTAAAGTTGAGTGGTAAACTTCAATACTGCTACAAGGGAATACACCTCTCTGGAACCAATTTATCATGTATGCTCATAAATATTATATAACCAAATCTATCTTGCCGGTAAGGTTCGTGCTTACAAATAATCCTTCTTGTTGGCAGTTCGCATGAAACCATGCATTCTCCATTCCACGTCCGCATCCTTGTTCTCCAAGGTACCCAGTCGCAGATCGTACAGTCGCATCTCGAACCGGGGTCCTACTTCAGCCAGCTCCACACCTTCCCTAGTCTTGACATAAACATGCTGTCGCACACTGATGAAATCGCCTCGGTTGGCAAATGTGATCACTCGTGCAGAGTCTTTCTTGACTCCTGGAGGGAACAGATGCTTGAGGATCTGGACCACTCGCTTTCCGAGATCGGTGGTGAAATTGTCAAAGATGAGATGTGGGTGGACTTCACTCATGTTGCCAGTATCGGGCAAATCATGTCTCAGAACAACGTTGTGCAGTGAGAAAAACGCTGTGGGGCCATGGGGGAAATGTGAAACAGTCATAGCAGTGGGCACACCACGATGCTCATGCAGAACAATAAGATCAGATGAAGCCGAAGTTTTACATGCTGACACCAAAGAAGGCAACACTGTGTTTCCTCGATTCAGTCGAATGGAAGTGGGGAAAAGAAGTTTCACCTCCTTGGCGAACTGTGCCAACCGTGTGGAGGGGTCTCGAGAAGTAGTCACCACAACCTTGGGGTCAGAAATACCGCTCATTGCGCTGTATTCATCATCAATCTCTTCCTGAACGGATTCATCGTAAGCGATTGTCTTTCGAAGCTCCTCATCATCTGCAATCTCCTTGGGGAGAGGTTTACCTGAGGCCAAGGCAGCCTTAAGTTGTTGCCGCTTCTGGATTTTTGTGGCCTCTTGCAACTGAAGAGACTTTCTGTACAGGTACTCTCGTCTTTCTCGAGCTTGCCTTCTTATCATTGTGGTTTGTGGTAGGCTCTGCTAAAGTAAGAAAAATATACCTGACCTGCATATCTTTGATATTTTTCAGAATCAAACTTTATTAAAGAAGCTTAATGTGAGGGACGTTTACACAATTTAAAAGAGAAAAAAAAACTACAAAAAGCGATAAAAAACGATCAAAAAACGACAAAAAAAATTAGAAAACAACTAAAACCCCGAGAAAAAAAAATTCAAAAGAAATAAAAGCTACATCTTTTTTTTTCAAGTTTCCTGTTTTTCGAATGGAGCGAAATTACTAAAAATACACTGACAGTGTTGAACTCATATGACTAACTAACTTAGTTAGTACTTTTCTCAACTAAATGGAAGAACGATTTTAATAACTGTTCAATTATATTCTAAGTTTGATCACAAAAGAAAATGCTTACCTAATCAATGAGTCATGGATACATACCAATCTTTCATACTCACCAGGCGAAACTCACAACCAACCACTAAAACAAACAACTGAGGAGCTAAGATAATTCGCGTATTGTCATATAATTACAACAGCAGTGATATCACTTGGTGTTCAAGCTGCAGTAGTCCTGCAGTACTTTCCATATTGAGTTTTACAACCTGAAAATCTGGGTACACCACTCCCACAACCATGACTATTTGCGATAAAGAGCCTGACGGGTTGAGCGATTGGTCAGGTAAGAGCGATCAGGAGTTTGAGACCCTGTCTTTAACTTCGGGCCGTGATAATCGTGATCTGGATGACGACGAGTCTGACTTTGAGTCTGATTCTGATATAGTTCTAAGTTCCAGACGAAAGCCCAAGCCTGCGCATGCTTGTGCTTACTGTGGTGAATCGAATCCGGCCAGCGTGGTCCGGTGTTTGACCACAAACAAGTGGTTTTGTAACGGCAAAGGTGGATCATTGAATTCCTCTCATATCGTGGCTCACTTGGTCAAATCGCGAAACAAGACAGTGGCACTACATCCAGACTCTGAGGTTGGAAGCGATGTGTTGGAGTGCTACAACTGTGGCAATGAGAACGTGTTTGTATTGGGTTTTGTCACTGCCAAGCTGGAGAATGTGGTGGTGCTGTTGTGTAGATATTGCATCCAACGATCTCCCAGTGACGCGAATTGGGACATTCGAGAATGGCAGACCCTCATTGAGGACCGACAGTTTCTTCCATGGCTAGTGCCTGTGCCTCAGCGATCTGCAGAGGCTCGGTCTCGAGTGACCATGGCAGACGTCATCAAGGCGGAAGAAGCGTGGAAAACCAACCCCGAGCTCTCTTTTGACGATGCGGTTCTGGGCCCTCAGGAGGATGAGGCCAACGAGGAGGATCTCATCGAGGTCCAGGCTACTTATGTAGATGCCTACGAGTATCAGCGAACATATGGCCCCTTGGTCAAGATTGAGGCTGATTACGATAAGCAGATGAAAGAAAGCCAAAGGCAAACTGGACTCACTGTATCGTGGAACAAGGCACTCAACAACAACTATCTGTGTACATTCTATCTCAATCTCTACGACCTGACCGGTACTAAGCTGACTGTGGGTGACGAGGTCAAACTATACTTTGAAGGGTCTGAGGCGTCTAAAACTCCGCGGTGGGTTGGTTCCGGACTTGTTGTGAAAACCCCTGACAATTTCTCTGAAGAAGTCACCGTGGAAATCCGAAAATCAGGTGATGAAAAGCAGATCCCCACTGGTGAATCTCATCCGTTTGCTCTGGAGTTTGTATGGAATGATATTACCTATCGACGAATGCAGCAGGCTCTCAAACTGTTTGCTACCGACGATTATAGTGTTTCTGGATACATTTACCATAACATTCTGGGTCACGATATCCCCGAAACTTTCTTGGACGTGCCTCTACCTGAACAGTTTTCCATTCCCGGGTTTAACGAGCTCAACGTATCGCAAGTTAATGCGGTCAAACAGGTATTGCGTCGACCATTCAGCTTGATTCAAGGACCTCCGGGAACCGGTAAAACCGTCGTTTCCACTACGATCATCTACCACTGGGCCAAGCTGCGGCGCCAGTTCCCTGAAGAGGGCTCCAAAATTCTTGTGTGTGCCCCTTCCAACGTCGCTGTGGATCAGCTAGCAGAGAGAATTGCGTCCACGGGTATCAGTGTGCTTCGAATGACTGCCCGAACCCGTGAATCCATGTCCTCATCAGTTAGCCATCTGACCATGCAACATGCTCTGCGACATGGAGATCACGGATTCACCCGTCTCCAGAAACTGTTTGAACTGAAAGACGAACTGGGAGAGTTTTCTGCTGCTGATGAGAAGGAGTTTGCCAAGCTTGAACAAAAGGCATCCCGGCAGATTATCCGAAAGGCGGAAGTCATCTGTTGTACTTGTTCCAGTGCTGGAAATGCCAAATTAAAGGATATTAACTTCTCGGCCGTTCTTATTGATGAGGTGACTCAGGCGTCTGAACCTGAGTGTCTGATCCCCATGGTTCATGGATGCAAGCAGGTTGTGTTTGTCGGAGACCACCAGCAGCTGGGCCCAGTAATTCTTAATGCCAAGGCTGCGAATGCTGGTCTCAACAAATCGCTTTTCGAGCGACTTATTCTTATTGGTCACCTTCCCATCAGACTTACTGTTCAGTATCGAATGCATCCCTCCTTGTCCGAGTTCCCTTCAAACATGTTTTACGAGGGTTCCCTGCAGAATGGAGTAACTACTGCTTCTCGTGTTCTCAAGTATGTCGATTTCCCCTGGCCACAGCCTCAGCACCCCATGCTGTTCTGGTCCAATTTGGGCCAGGAAGAGATTTCTGCTTCAGGCACTTCGTTCCTGAACAGAACCGAGGCTGCCAACTGTGAGCGAATCGTCACCCGACTGTTCAAATGCGGTGTTTCTCCCGAGCAGATTGGTGTGGTGACACCTTATGAGGGTCAGAGAGCCTATGTCACTCAATACATGGTTTCAGCTGGCTCTATGGGTGAGGCCATGTACAAGGGCGTGGAAGTTCAATCAGTAGACGCCTTCCAGGGCCGAGAGAAAGATTTCATTATTCTCACATGTGTGCGATCTTCAAAATCTGGAGGAATCGGCTTCCTGTCTGATCCCAGACGTCTGAACGTGGCCCTCACACGTGCAAAGTATGGCCTCATTATTCTTGGAAACCCTCTTGTTCTATCTAGACATCCTCTGTGGCTCCATCTTATTACCTATTTCCGAAGCAAGCGATGCTTGGTGGAAGGACCTCTGTCTACTCTCCAGCCCTGTAACATCAAGCTACCAAAGGCCAGACCATGGAGAGGCAACCTCAACCGATTTGGTCCGCGAGAGACAAGTGACGATAATGGAGCTGGTGATGACTACTCTGTTGCCTCATCTAATCTTCTATCTGAAATCAACAACCAAGCCGACAATGAGTTTAATGATGGCTATTCATCCATCTTCGCCAGTGGAGGCTATCAGGTGGTTGATAGCTGGGGTCAAGCCAATGCAGGAGTGGATTCTGTTTCTGAATCACTGTCCCAGCGATTGGACCAGATTTCCCTGGAGGACAAGAAAAGCACCTTTTTCCCTATGCGGTAAACTCCAGGTAGAGCTATTTAGTAGCGCGATTTGAGTTTTGGCTCAACTGCCATGCAACTACAGTCGAAACTGTCCCTAGTTGAAGTCACATTCGTGGCACAATCCTGGACGCACTCCACCCCCTACGCAGCGCCAGACTTGAATAAGTCTGGTAAAGGTCTGGGTGGAAGACTGATAGTTACGATTATAGTCATGGTAAATAGGAGTGGGACTACCCACATTACTTTGATTCTTCATTAGCTTTTTTTTTTTGAGTTTTGTATTATGTAAACACCATCGTCATCGTGTGCCAAGAACTTTAGATATTATTACTAGTTGGAGATTATGCTCAACTTAGCTCATTGCGTCAAACTTTAGGATATGTGTAGTTTGCACACAAGAGGCAGGAGAGTGCGCCAGAAAGCTGATATCATGCAGTTGCACCATGCCCTTGTAACATCTAAGGCACCACCAGCATGTGGTTCGATTGCACATACTTTAAGACCTCCTTGATTGCCAATAATATTATGAAAATGCTTTGTTGAGCGACTTGTTTTGGGAAATTATTTGTACGGCGACAAAGACGGCAAACCATCTTGTGAATATTATCAAAACAGTGTAGAATTAAACATATGAAAATGTGAGTTTGTACTAAAGCAACTTTTAGAGGCAGACAGTGGGAAGCTTCTTAGGATCTATAAGAAAAATAAATGACACAAAGATTTTTTTTTATTTCCAGCCGGTACTTCCCTTACGTCGTCTCTTCATTCCAGATATTCCCATTATCCTGATCCTGGTATGCCATATGTGAGTTTGCTTTCAACTTGTGGATGCCAACAAAGTTCAGTTAAAGGCTGTTCACCTCAACCACTCAAAGCATCCCACAAATTCTGACGCCCCACTCTCGTTCAATCACAATGTCAGAAAGACGAAT
Organism: Yarrowia phangngaensis; assembly: GCA_900519005.1. NCBI lineage: Eukaryota > Fungi > Ascomycota > Dipodascomycetes > Dipodascales > Yarrowia > Yarrowia phangngaensis. The sequence goes on along the minus strand of ULGR01000002.1, from coordinate 1,992,473 downwards.
CAAACCCTCGGCGTCATCGAGGTCGCTCCGAAGCGCCTTCTCATTCATGGGCTACAAGCGAGAAGAAAGAAGAGTGGTTTCTGGGCCAACACTACGCACCTACCCTGAAACTGACAGCAGTCTCAGCTCATCTCAAACACAAAGTGGAATAGATATCAATGCGGAGATATCTGTGGAAATTGAAAAGCCACAAAACGACGAGGATTCTCCTATTCATAAAACTGATACTATTGAAAACCCTGCAATCATCTCAAGAACAACCTCTAGCTCCGCCACAAGCACCACCCACGCGAAGTATCGCGCCAGAACGCGTGGGTCGTCGATTTTTTCTCTCAATTCGATATTTCGCGACTCCCAGTCTTCTCGAAGTATAGTTTCTTCCGCAGGAATATCACGGCCAGCCATACATGAAGATCCCACAGGAGTACCCCAGGATGAGGAATCAGCAGAGTTCAGCAATCGAATTAAGGCGCATATTACCAAGGATAAGGGTTTACTAAAGGATGCCGTATCTTGGAGACAGAGTCCAAAGTCAGATTGGCTTGAGGGAACAGTTTGGATTTCAGATGGAAGTCTTTGTGGCATGTGCCGGGATTCCCAACAGACAGAAGTGATGATTTCAGATTTGAGAGCAGTACGTCTCAATGCTAACAAGCAAACATATGCTATTGAAATCACCGAAATTCACGGAGACGAAAGAGTCTCATTAAAGTGTGAAGACATTGAACAATTGTTGAGGTGGATTTCTGCGTTGTCAGTATGGACATGTCTTGCTGGGACTGGAATTGAATCCAAGCGAATCGTACCAAGGGTAGTTCCTGACACCTGTACTGGCGAAGATCCCATTCTCAGATGCTCATTGCAAGTAATGGGCAAGATTGTGAGAAACAAACGGCTGAGTCGAAACATCTTTCGTCCATCGTCAGCCACAAACCCTCAATCTTTTCATGCTCCGACTTCATGGATAACCGCAACAGCTTTTTTGAGGCCTAATGGAATTCTGGAGTTCACCACTGATGATCATGCATTTTCGTTTTCCACCTCTCTTGTAGAACTAACCCGCCAAGATACCTGGAACATCCATTGGAGTGTATTTCAAAAGCATCACGTCTTGTACCTTGGGTCGCTGCGCAAGGAGGATGAAAAGGTTGTCAAGCTAGATATCTTTACTCTTTCTTCTTCTACTACTCAAAAGTATATGCGTCCAGTTGACCAGCTTACAGGTTTGTATCTTGCGTTTCCCTCCCATCATGAACATCAACGCTGGCTGTATGTGCTAAGGAACTGCTTGCGCCCCACGTACTATGCTTTGGCTTCTCGCTCGTTTTCTCGAACCCTAAGATCGGCTTCACGAATAGATATGCGATTATTACAAGCACGATACAAACATAAAAGCTCGGGCCACGTTCCACCACCAACTTCATTTTTTGAGCTGTCCTCGCGGGGTATTCTATTGGGACGTTCTTGTCTCGGACGAAACTCCCGTGACCCGTTTTTCAGAGATGATTTTGAGTTGGACTCTGTGACAGATATCCTCCCTTTAGAGCTAGACTGTCGATTTATTAACTTTGACGATCAGCCACTAGTTGGTAGGGTTCTTATCACCAAAGATCTGGTTCAAGGCCCTTCAGTTGAACAGTGGGTGAGGATATATAAACCAGATGACCCCAGCTCCAGTCTTGGAGACGTTTGCATTAAAATATCGCACTTCAGTTCCAATGTGCTGGCCCCTCATCAGTACGAGCATTTGGAAGAAATGCTCAAGGACACAAAGTCTGGTCTCTCTGCAAAGATCTCAGAGGCTCGGATGTCACTGCCTGAGTACACTGAGATGTTTGTTAAAATTTATTCCTGTTTGGGTATCTGTGATAAATGGCTCATGTCTTTGATAGATGGAGAAATTGGCAAGCATGCAGCCAAGGGGGATGACCCTGACAGAGCCAAACATATCTCCAATCTGTTATTCCGCGGCAACACCCTCATGACAAAGGCCATAGAAAAGTACATGCAACTGACAGCTCATACATATCTGCGTGATTTGATTGGCAAGGTTGTTCGTCAGGTACTTGACAAAGATGAACGACTCGAATTAGATCCCTCACGCCTCGATGAGGGCTATGGAATGACAGAGGAACTAGAAGCCCTTAGACTTCGTAACCAGGAACGTCTTTTGGTCCACGCTGAGACTATTTGGACAAACCTTCAAAACACCATTTCTGAGATCCCTCGCCCCTTAGTTATTGTGTTTCAGTATCTTCGGAATCAACTTGAAGCACTAGAGCAGGACGAAGAAGTGGTGTTCAACGGTATATCTGGTTTTCTTTTTTTGCGGTTCATTTGTCCAGCACTTCTGGCCCCTAAGCTGTTTGGGTTGGTTTATAACTCCCCTCAGCCTGAAGTACAGCGAACTCTTACTTTGATGGCCAAGCTGATGCAAAGTTTCGCCAATAGGGCTAGTTTTGGCGCCAAGGAGGCGTTCATGATTCCTCTGTCGTCCTTTATTGAGAATCACAAGCAGGAATTATGCGAGTACTTTCGAGTAATTTCAGATGAGGAGAAGTGGCAGAAAACACAAAGACCTGACTACCCCGAACCGGAACAACAATTAGAACAAGACCTTCCGATTCAACCTCTTCCAGATGTGCCCCGACTTCCCTATCTGTATGACAAGTATGCTTGCTACCAGGAGTTGGTGGAGCACTGGCTCACAACAGTCCCAACTTCTCGGGTAAATGGGGTGGGGTCTCCTATTATAGCGAGAGCAATAGGAGACAAAGGTGGGCTTTACCAAATCACAGCACTTGAATTTGAGAACTCTACAGACTCGTTTGGTCAAGATCTTACCGCTTTAGTTGGGTCTGATTATACCTCTGTGGAGTCGTCTGGTGTGGCTACCCCGTCGACTCCTTCGGTTGACCCTGTCATTGAAGCTTTCCACAATGAATGCCTTCGTATTTACACTGCCAAAACTAATCTGGAAGATGAGCTAAGCAAGGCCGAAAGCCCACTGGTAATGGAACAACGAGACTGGAACCATTTCACGGAGAGAATCCACGTGAAATGGGACCACACTCTAACTGGGCATGTTGATGCTGTTAACCCCATGACTATTGATGTGGGTATCCTCAACGCAAACTACGAGCACAGGCACATGGGTTCTAGTAGCAAACGAGCCAGCGTTCAATCATCAATGGCAAATGGCAGTTCTTCCAAACGAGCTAGTGTGCAAAGCACCAGTACCTCTCGCCCCATTAGTGTTGCTTCTTCAGTGGCAAGCATGAAGTTGCTGAATGGCCGTGGATCGCTAGTGCTGGAAGATGACCGAAGTTCGTCGTCTCGTGGTGAATCCAAAATAGGCAAGTGGTTAAAGAGACGGCCATGATATATATTTATACATTTTTTATACATTCTTGCATCACAAAAGTAGCTAAAATCAGTACAAATACACGAGATTTGTTAATTAAATGCAATAAATTACCACCCCCTGGCATGGTAGTCAAAGTTGGCGGGTTCGTCTACATCCTTGCCCCAATCCATGTCTCCAAGCCTAGTCAGATCTAAAGAAGTATGTCTTCGTTTCAGAGCTTCCATGTTGACCCGCTCCATCTCACTTTGGTTAATGAGGGACTTTTGCAGGCTTTGAGACATCTCTGTCGCCAGCATTGTATGACGCACCATATCAGATGGGAGAATAGACCCATAAACAGGTTCGTGTGTAGTCACAGCTACCGGAGTGGCAGATAATACTGTAGCAGCAGTAGGACCAGCGTTTGTGAGTTTGGAAAAGTCGGCAACAGAATTATTCTTGCTTGTGGTGGCCTTGGTGCTTCTCTTGGCACCCAACGACCGCGCTACAGATGCATTGTCACGAGCAATATCCTCCCCATCACTATTGAGTCCTCCATTGGCCACAATATAGCTTGCTTCCGACAAATTGGAGAAGGTGTTCACACGTTTAGCTTGACCCGAAAACATAGAACCAAGTTTAGACGAAACAGAATTCGATTCATCAGGAATCTTGCCCTTTGAGAAGATTCGGCTCTTGTCTTTTTCCTGAAGAATCTGATCCTGCTGTTGGTTGAGGGGATTGTTGAGGAACATGGACGAAAGCAACGATGGTCGGACAAGATTATGACTAGACAGATTGTCTTCTCTTGAAAATGACGGTTCCTCATTGTATGAAGATGTATCCGACTCTACAGAGTCCCAGTCAGAATCATCATCATCATCGTTGTAGTAGTCATCATACTTTGTTGAGTCCAATTTGGGGGGCGACTGTACAGACACATGCTTCACTTTAGTAGAGGCAGACTGTTGAGACTTGCTGGAGCCTGCCAGACTTGACTTGAAGGCCACAGCATTAGGCTTCTCGCCATTCTCAAACTTGGAGTGGGGGGAAAGAGAGTAGTCAGATTTGCTAACGGACTCTCCAAAACCATCACTCTCAGAAGGACTCGACTCAATGAAAAACATCTTCTGCTTCTGTCGGGGAACCTGCTGATACTGTAATGTAGACATGTGGTTAGCTTGGTCATTGTTCTCAACCACCTCTACTGGTCGACCCAAAAAGGAAACACTCGACTTTGAAGGGGAGAAGCCTCGTACAATAGAGGTTGAGGTGTCGGACCTTCTGAGATTACCACCAGCGTTCTCACAGGGACTCAACTCGGTATTCTCCACGATATTCTGATCCTCCTCATCATCATCCTCGTCGGTTTCATCTGTAAAATCTGACTCGTCATCTTCATACGAGTCCGAGTCGGCCACAGCTGACTGCTGAGAAACAGCTGAATTTCGAACGCCAGCAACGGGTCTAGCGTTGTTACGTCGAAACAGAGAAGTGACTTTACGTTGAGGTTGTGGTTGTGGTTGTAGTGGTTGCAGTGGTTGGATTGGCCGCTCTCTATTGAAAGAATCTCGATGTCGTGAAGACGATCTGCGAGTTCTAGCTAGAAACGTTGGCGCCAGAGTAGCCTTAATTTGTGCTGTATCACTTGATATACTCTCTTTTTCTTTCTCTTTCGTGTTCTTTGTTGTTCCCTTCACATTAGGGCCTGTATCACTATGCACATTGCTGCTGTTGTTGTTGTTGTTGATGCTGGTGTGGTTTTTGCTCAACTCAGAAGACAGAGGAACCACCTCCTTGGGTAGCATAATCTCAGTGGATCCTGCACTGGTGCTTGCCTCAGAATGTTCCCCTTGCTCTTCCTTTTGTCTACGTCGCTCTTCTCTGAGGCTTTGCCAGTATTCCACCTCTTGTCCTACCGGTCTAAACAGCTGCATTAGCTCATGAAGCTTCTCGGGAGACAGTCTCTTACGTTTCATGCTGGGGCGCTTGTGGTATAGGCTACGATAGTCTGAAATGCTCTTGTGGCCTCTGCGAATGGTGGGGCGGGAGTTTGTGTCGTTACTATTTACAAGGGTTCGCAGAGTCGGAGGAGAAGAGATGCGCGATGCTGAAGGGGTAGCTGTGGTTTGTGTGCTGAGTGTTGGTGTGGATGCCGAAGACGCCAGGTTAGATCGGTTGGTTCGCAGAGTTGAAGACCAGTTGTTGGGGAGGTTAGAATCCACATGTGTGGTTGTTGCTGTTGTAGACGATATCGAAGGCTTTTGCTTGTGGTTGGTAACTGAAGCAGGACCTACATCTTCGTAGTCCGAGTCGGAGAGCGCAGCAGAGCTTATGCTTGAGGACAGCTGGGGTACATCTTCTTTGTTAACCGAAAGGGCCGACAACGATTTGAGCAGGGCGTCTGGTGGGGGGTTATTAGGATGCAAAATGTGGTTGTTTGGTGTGACTCCGTGTGAGTTGCGCGTGCTACTGGGATTATCATTATCAGTCATGTCCTCTACCAGAAAGATGGAATCATCACAACAGTAAAGTAACTCCCTGTTCCACAAACGCCAGGATAGGTTTTCTAAACGGCGGCCGTTCTCTAGCGACTCTGCTACCTTGCTGAATACCGTCCACAGTGATGCCAGCGACTCTGGGTTCCAAACGTCGATTTTGCCCATGGTGTTGGAGCTAAGAGACAGAATGGGGGTTGGCGGCTTTTCCAGCCACGAGTGCGACGACATGGTTGTGGCAGGTAAAGTCGGTGGAGTGTGGTTGTGTTGGACGTCCGAGGTGATGTTGTGTGGGTGTGGTTGTAGGATAAGATGATTCTGTTGGAAACAGTTTTTGGCTCTCCTTTGGTAGAGTTTCAGCTTCTTTAAACACACAATACCTTTTTTCGGTTTACCTTTATGTGTGTTTTCCTTTCACGTTCCTAAAATGTCGGTTGAGACAAAAATAGCTATCTAGGTTGGCTGATGATTTGAAAAGGTATCAGGTGGGAGTGATTTGAGGCCACTGTGATAAAATAACTAATGAGGCTAGTATTGGCGACACTGTTGTGGAGGACGAGGCGTTGAGTTTCACTATGCGTGGTCCAATGACTAGAGAGGGGTGGTAATCAACATAAACATATAAAAAGAAAACCTGAGTAGGACCAGATGATCATAGTTGCGGGGAACGCTACAAGTGGTTGGGTTGCTTAAGTGTGCACCTTTTTTTTATTTTACGGTGAGGCTCTCGGCCAGCCTTCATTTGCCTGTTTCGATCCTTCATGGGTCTACAACACCAATCGGCACGTACATAAAGTTGGGTTCTATCACAAGTCACGCGGTTTTGCGGGGTGATAAATAAGTCACCCGGCGCCTGGTCCAGCAGAGGTGCATACTGTTGCAACAAGGCACCAAGTTTAAACATAATGTTTGCACGGTATATTTAAGAGCGTGCCTCATTCGAATTCCCTTCTGACCTCCTTCATTTACATTTTGAACATTTTAGTTCCATTTTGGGGGGCGCTCTTGGTGGACGCTTCAACGCATGAAAGCCGTTTCCAACTGGGGGTAGGGTGCCAAATTAGGTTGACCTAAACCCAAATGTGAAAGTATAAAACTACAAAGTTAACCAAAAGAAGCGCTCAACAAAGAAGCAGAACTTTATACAAGGAAGCAGATGACCTTAGGCTAAATAGGGTTCCACTTTGAACAAGGGCTAGAACAAAGATCCCAAGACATGGCGGTATAAATGTGACCAGCACTCTAACGGTTTGGGTCTGCAATAGGCCAGGTTAGGACACGTGGGGGGATGGGTCACATGGGAAAAAAAATTGTAAATGGTTATCAGTACCCAGCAGTCTGATTGTGTATTGGTGATTTTAGTTGCAAAGATTTGCAAAGAGAGACTATTGTTGAGGTCGGCTTTTTTTTCGATTTGCATCTATTTTTATTTTTCACTTTTTATTTGTTATTTGTTACTCCACTTAGAAGCATTTTGGAGCTGTCTGGTGTCTGACTTTGTGTAGAATTCCAAGGCTAGTCGCTTCTCAAGACAGTTTCATTTACTAGATCAGTCCTGTTACCATGTGGAGATTGTTTGAACGCAAAAAAAGAATATTATCGAAATATTATCGTATCTTATTTATTATTGTCAATGAAACGAGAAAGGCAGGATTAATGAACTTAAATGAACAGGTGTATCTACAAATTAGTAAACTAAACCAAATTTCGCTCACTGATACCCCCTGATTCAGAATAATCATGCCAGTCATGTTAAAGGAGTTTTATTTTCCATTTAAATTGCACCCTGATGATTTTACATCAAAACCCTGTTTCAGTCTTAGGTCAACCGTCATGCAACAGAGAGCAGTTATCAAACAGTTGGGGTATAAGACTAGAGTTCTTGGGGCATGCAAGAATATGCCCTTCGCTGAGATTTACTTTACCGTGATAATCTGTTATAATCATGAAATAAATCCGTGTCGGCAAACAAATAATGAGTAAAGGTATGTTTATTTCTCCGACTTGTAATAGTGTCATTACCCTAAAGTGGTTCCATACACTGCAACAAAACACACAATGGAGTTACAGTAGTCCTGTTCTAACTTACAGTTCCGAAACCCTATATCAAAGTTCATTCTCGGTTCATTTCGGCTCGGAGAACCCTATCCGACCAACAAAGTGAAATCACTATGGTGCCCCCAAAACTAGAAACAAATTTTGTTTTTTAAAAAAAAAAAAAGCTCGGCTGCATTAGTTTAATCAATAAAGGGGTAGAGGCGAAGTAGACTACTGCGCTAAAGTGCCTGTTTATGTATCATTAAAGTAACTGTGCAGTACCTTTTGACCGGCCCACATAACCAGTGGATCCTTACATCATGCATCGTCCAAAAAGTCTGACATAACAGTGCAGGCAATGATGCAAAACTGGTTATAGGCCCCACTAGATGAGAATGCAAATTTTTTATATGTTGTGTGGTAGGAAGCAATAAAATTACATGTATTGTTCTTTTTGCTGTAATTATGCTGCTTAGTCATACTATTTCCTGAGATCCTTTTATTTGCTCTGGTAGGCTGTTTAGTTTTTGTGATGTCATGTTTGTTCCCTTTCGGCCGCCGTTTTAGTTTTCATTCTGTCTCTGGACTTTTTGATTTGTTGACTATCTTCATGGCATAATATTATTGCTCGAAATGCAGGAACTGTTTTTATTTCTGAGGGCGAAAACTCTAAGCCTTCCACAGCAACAATAAATACTATCGTCAAGTAACAGCTACAACAACAAATGTATGCTAGAGCTACAAGTTGGTTGAAGTTCTGCATTCTGTTTTTTACACATGCTCATGGTGTAGACAATTCTCTTTGGTTGCATAGATAACGCAACAAGCTACATACATACTACTTATTTGCCCAACCAAGAGTTAACAAGACCTTTGTTTTCCTTTGCGGTTTCAGCGGTCTTGTCCATAGCCTTGTTCCACTGCTGGTTAGCATCCTCTCGGAGATCGGAACTCTTGTCCTTAACCTCTTCCCACTTATCGGAAGCGGCATTGTCGACATCCTTGGCAAACTGTTCTCCCTGGCTCTTGAACTCAGATGCAGACGATTTGATGTTGGTCCAGGCGTCACTGGCAGCCTTGTCGAGCTCGTCGGACTTGTTGGACAAAGTCTGGCCCAAAGCATTTGCCTGGTCTTGGCCATCCTTGTAAGCCTTTTGGGCATCTGATTTGAGGGAATCCCAGTACTTCTTAGCCTCAGCATCGAGCTCCTGGCCCTTCTTGATGGCAGCCTCACTAACTCCTTCAAGCCACTTCTGGGAGTCATCAACAGCCTTTTCGGTGTCAGACTTAAATGAGAACCAAGACTTCTTAGCAGACTTTTGGACCTCCTCGGCCTGGTTACTAGCATCCTTTGCAAGCTGATCAGCCTTGTCTGAAGCCTGTTCAGACGTCTTGGTTACACTGCTCTTGAGAGAGTCCCAGTATGCTTTAGCCTTGGCATCAAGCTCCTTGCCTTTGTTCACCACGGCGTCAGAGTACTCCTTGTAAGCGGCATACGCATCGTCGGTAGCCTTATGAGCATCCTTCTTAAGAGATGTCCAAGTGTCTTTAGCAGCCTCATCGGCCTGGTCCACCTTCTTTGCAGCAGTGTCTTGAGCGTCTTGGATGCTGTCCTTGACGTTATCGATACCCTTTTGGGTCTGAGCGGAAACCTTATCAGCTGAACCCTTAAGCTCCTCCTTGACTGAGTTGAATGCCTGGCCAGTAGTCTTTGCCCATTGGTCAACGGCGCCCTTGGCATTGTCCTTTGCAGAGTCGATCTGCTTCTGAAGCAAAGACTTGTTCTCTTGAATCGACTCCTGGACATTGGCGACCTGTTGGTCTAGCTTCTTGCCGTAATGTTCACCTAGTCGGTCGTTGGGAACGCCAGATCCAGAAAGGCCCGTGTGAGTGGCAACAACATGTGCATCTCGCTCAATGAGTTGCTTGGCTTTCTGGGCATCTCCTCGAGCCTTGTACAGATAGTAAGCACCACCGGCAGCTGCGGCTGCCGCAATAATCTTGACGCCTTTGCTCATCTTTTGTGGTTGTATTTAATGCATTAGCACTAACCTCCCACCCGTTTATATACTGAGACTCATGTCTGACGTCAAGGCCTCAGTGCAGCTGAGGTGCAGGACTATATGTGGTTTATCCCCCAATAAAGTATATGCATTGCTTAAAGTACTTTAATTACTTCCTAAAACGGAAAGATAGCAATGTTGAAGCAACCTTGTTCATATGGATTAATTCTGATCGTTGCTCCTGCAGTGCATGGGATGGTTCTTGAAGTTTAGAGGTCCAAACAAAATTCAATTGGCCATCTTTAACAAGAATACGATGTTGCCTTGTCCGTACAAATTGAGACTACTTGCACTGGCAATTGTCTCCATTATCAATCACTCAAAAAGTAAACCCCAACTCACCTACCCCATGTCTCAGCGTGCAGAATCCACCTGCAATGCACATGATCTAGCATAGATTGATCGCAGCAGTATGTAATATTTTTCACAAGTTCAGAGCAATTGCGTAATAGGGAAGTGTTAAGTAGACAGGAATCCCATCTTTCAGGGCAAGGAGAAATATTAGAGTTGAAACACATTGCAACACAGTCCAGTCTCACTCAAGCCACACATTTACGAGCTATCACAAAGGATGCACATATCGTCAACAGATGCATATATCATTAACTAGTCATTCGAGGCGACTACTGTTGAGTGAATTGATCAACATGCCTTGACTCTGCCAATATACTTCTCTCGCACTTCTCTTCCCACATCGTATGAGCTTCAGTTATGCCCCATTTGGCCGTTACATTATTGGTGAAAGACTAGTCTGATTGGTCAACTTCAATTGTGCTCTTTAGGCTGAACTTGTCCTAATCAGTCCCAATGCCCCATAGGGCGGACACTATCATGTTCAGAAACAATGAGGCATACCTTCCCTAAGACCACGAAAAAAGAACAAAGTGCCATAAGATGGCGATGTTTTCTAATTTCATGAGATGGAGAAAAATTGTCTATGGCTTTTTTAATTGTTTTTTGTTCTTCACTATACGAACCACCTTAGCTTAATAAGCCAAAAAGGTTGGGATGGTGTTGCTGTGGCAACGCCGCGTAATATGAAACTTTAAAAAACAAACGCGTGTAAACAAGATTCTGTCTTGGGGAGCTAGAGAAATCCATCTTTCTCTTCTACGCAATTCTTCTTTTCGACTTTCTTTTTTTGATACCCCAAAGTCGTTCTACTTGACAACAGTGAGTATAAAGCACTATCACTAAATTCCACAGCCAGCTAACACAGTGGCCAAACAGAGTACTTTGTTTAGCTCATTTGGATCAGACGAGAACTCACCGCCTGCTCGTACCTCCAAAACCAAAGCCAGAAAGAAAACCACCGTGTTTTCAGACGATGAAGACGAATCTATGGTGCTTTCGGAGGACTACAATTCGGGCTCAGACTTTGACCCTGAAGATGACTTCGAAGTAACCAAGCCAAAAGCGAAAGCTACCAGACCTGCCCCCAAGGCAAAGGCGCCCTCTAAAGCCTCTAAGCCTCTACAGGAAGTTCAGGAAAACGAGAATGCACCACCCGCAAGATCGCCGGCACGTAAGAAGGGTACAGCCTCAGAGCAGTATCAGAAACTCACGCAATTAGAGCATATCCTCAAACGTCCTGATACGTATATTGGATCGGTTGAGGCGACTTCTAGTCCCATGTGGGTTTGGAATAAGACTACCGAGTCGTTGGAGCATAAACTGGTGACAATTGTACCTGGTCTGTACAAGATTTTTGATGAGATTCTTGTAAATGCAGCCGATAACAAGATCCGAGACCCCAGTATGGATAGTTTGGAAGTTACCATTGATGGAGAAAAAAATGAAATCTCAGTCATGAACAACGGTAGAGGTATCCCTGTTGAGATTCACGACAAAGAAAAGATTTACATTCCTGAGCTGATTTTTGGTAATCTACTGACATCATCTAACTACGATGATAACGAAAAAAAAGTGGTAGGTGGTCGAAACGGTTTTGGTGCTAAATTGTGTAATATCTTCTCTACCGAATTCAAACTAGAGACCGCAGACCAGAAAAACGGTAAGATCTATACCCAGACTTGGACCAATAACATGTCCAAGGTTGATAAGCCCAAGATCAAGGAGCTCAAGACTAAAAAGGAATACACGAAGGTGACGTTCAAACCTGATCTGAAACTTTTCGGCATGACAGAACTGGACGATGATATCGTTGGAGTGCTTATGCGACGAGTTTACGATGTTGCTGGCACTACACATGGAGTCAAGGTCAAACTCAACGGCTCTCGTATTGTTCTTAAGGACTTCAAGGCTTACGTTGATCTTTACCTCAAGTCCCTTGTTGCAGATCAAGACAATGAGGTTGTGCAAAAGTCCAAGATTGTCCATGAGATTGCCAATGACCGATGGGAGGTGGCATTTGCGGTTTCGGATGGTACCTACCAAAACGTGTCGTTTGTCAACTCCATTGCCACTACTTCTGGAGGTACTCATGTCAACTACATTGCTGATCAACTGGTCACCAAGCTTACTGCAACCGCAAAGAGAAAGCTCAAGGATGCTCAGATAAAGCCTGCTCAGCTTAAGGCCAACATGTTTATCTTCATCAACTGTCTGATTGAGAACCCGGCATTCACCTCACAGACCAAGGAGCAGTTGACCACTAAGGTCAGTGCGTTTGGCTCCAAGTGTGAACTGTCTGACAAGTTCATCAAGCAGGTCACCAACAACACCGAAATCATGGAGCGTGTGCTAAACATTGCTGGCCGAAACGCAGATGCAGCTCTCAAGAAAACTGATGGTTCCTCCAAAAAGAAGCGTATCACTACTTTGGTAAAACTTGAAGACGCCCAGCTAGCAGGAACCAAACGAGGTCACGAGTGTACCCTGATTCTTACTGAGGGTGATTCAGCCATGACCATGGCTAACGCTGGTCTTGCTGTGATTGGTAGAGAGCGGTACGGAGCCTTCCCACTTCGAGGTAAAATGCTCAACGTGCGAGAAGCATCCACAGAGCAGATTATGAAGAATGCTGAGATTCAAGCTATCAAGGAAATCATTGGTCTTCAGCACAAAAAGAATTACACCAGCACCAAGGATCTTCGATATGGTCATCTCATGATCATGACCGATCAGGATCACGATGGTTCACATATCAAGGGTCTTATCATCAACTTTTTGGAAACAATGTTCCCAGGTCTGCTGCAGATTCCGGGTTTCCTGCTGGAATTCATTACCCCTATTGTTAAGGTCATGATTATGCGAGGCAAGAAGGTTGTTAGGACCCTTCCATTCTACAATATGCCCGAATACGAAGCTTGGAGAGACACCGAGGGCCAAACCTGTACCTGGACCAGTAAGTACTTCAAGGGTTTGGGTACTACCCCGACGGCTGACGCTACTGAGTACTTCAAGGACCTGGACAGGCACATGAAACAGTTCCACGCTGTAACTGATGAAGATAGACCATTCATTGAATTGGCTTTCAGCAAGAAGAAGGCAGATGATCGAAAAGAATGGTTGAGAAAGTACAAGCCTGGTACTCACTTGGACCCCAAACTGACTCATATTCCTGTATCTGACTTCATCAATAAGGAGCTTATCCTTTTCTCCATGGCTGATAACATGCGATCCATTGCCAGTGTATGCGATGGATTCAAGCCTGGTCAGCGAAAGGTCCTGTTTGGTTCCTTCAAGCGAAAGTTTACTGTGTCCATTCGAGTGGCACAGCTTGTGGGTTACATTTCTGAACATACAGGATACCACCATGGTGAAGCTTCTCTTGGAAGCACTATTATGGCCATGGCTCAGGATTTCGCAGGTTCAAACAACATTTACCTGATGAAACCCGATGGTGGTTTCGGTTCGCGATCACAGGGTGGTAAGGATGCTGCTGCAATGCGATACGCCCAAACTGAGCTCATGGAAATCACCAAGGCAATCTTCAACAAGCAAGATGAACCGCTATACACCTACGTCATGGATGATGACTCTGCAGTTGAACCTGAGTACTACCTCCCCGTTATCCCCATGCTGCTGGTTAACGGTTGTGATGGTATTGGTTCAGGTTGGTCTACCTCCATTCCCCCTTACAATCCCCGGGATATTGTGGACAATCTGAGACGAATGCTTCGTGATGAACCTATTGTTCCCATGATCCCCTGGTTCCGAGGATGGTATGGTGAAGTTGAGCCCGTTGGCGAAGGCAAGTTTAAGGTCAAGGGTCTGATCGAGCAGGTTGACGAACGTACTTTGGTCATCTCCGAGCTCCCCGCACGAATGTGGACCATTTCCATGAAGGAGTTCCTGTTGTCTTCTCTGATCGATTCCAAGAACGAGAAGGGCTGGATTGAAGACTTCACTGAAGATCACGGTTTCCGAGTCAAGTTCAACATCACCCTTTCTGAGAAAGAAATGGCCAAGACCCATGAAATTGGACTTCGAGAGAGATTTAAGCTGATTTCTTCTCTATCAACCACCAATATGGTGGCGTTTGATCCCGAAGGACGAATCAAAAAGTATGACTCTCCTGAAGCCATTATGAAGGAATATTTCCCTGTTCGTCTGGAATTCTACCAGAAGCGAAAGGATCGACTTGTGGCTGACTTTGAAATGCAGCTTGAGAAGTTGACTGCTCAGGCTCGATTCATCAAGCTCATCATCGACAAGAAGCTCAACATCAATAACAAGGGCCGAAAGGTTCTTATTGCCGAATTGAGTGAGCTTAACTTCCCTCGGTATGGCAAGAACGGCGAGCGACTTTCCAGTGATGCCAAGGCCGCACTTGCTGAAGATGAGGAAGCGCCCAGTGACGAGGTTGCTGAGGATCTAGCCGAAGCAGAGGAAATCCATGGAAAGATCCCCACCAATGGTTACGACTACCTTCTTGGAATGGCTCTGTGGTCTCTTACCAAGGAGCGATATGAGAAGCTTCTTCGGGAGCGAGATGGCAAGGAGGAGGAGCTGATCAACTTGCTCAAGAAGTCTGCCAAGGATATCTGGAATGAGGATCTAGATGCTTTCATGATTGCCTACGAAAAGTTTGAGGAGCAAGACGAGGAGAAGCAGCGAAAGCTTGACAACTACACTGGAAAGAAGGGAGCCACCAAGCGAAAGCGAGCAGCCAAGAAGGCTAAGGGAGATGATGATGACGAGGACTTTGTTGTTGGAGGTGCCAAGAAACAGAGAAAGACTGCCGCTCCTAAATCTCGGGCTAAGACGTCTTCTGCGTCCGCGTCTGCTTCTGCTGAGCCGGAGGTTAAGGAACAAGTCAAAATCGAAGACTCCTTTGCCAAGAAACCCAAGCCTCGGCTATCAGATACCGCCACGTCTCCTAAGTTCAAGAATACCTTCGGATCTATGGGTTCTACTTCTATTTTTGGAGACAGCCCTGTCAAGTCTTCTCCTACTAAGGTCAACCGAATGGGGGCTGCAGGGGGACGAATCCAATTTGGTAGTGGCAAACTTGATAGCGAGTTTGAGATTCCCAAGAAGAAACGAGTTTCTTTGTTTGGCTCACTATCCGATGAAGATGAAGATCTTGATTTAGGAGGATCTATCGAAGAGATCAAGGAGTCTGCTCCAAAGGCTGCTCCCAAGGGTAAGGCTGCTCCTAAATCCAAGGCTGCTCCTAAATCCAAGGCTGCTCCTAAATCCAAGGCTGCTGCTAAACCCAAGACCGCTGCTAAAAAGAAGTCCATCTTTGACGACTCCGATAGCGAGATTGAGTTGTCTGCTGAGGAAGAGGATCGTGAGACTACTCCTGTTGTTCAAGCTAGACCCAGACGGGCTGCATCTAAGCCCAAGGCCCAGCCTGTTTATGTGGAATCTGGAACCGATTCCGATTTTGACGTCGACGATGGTGGTGACGAGGATGTGTCTATGTTTATGGATGATGATGAGTAGGGTTTGTTTTTGTAATTTATAATATATTGCTTAATGACTACTGTTGTGAAATAGCTGTTGGTGATGTTGCTTGAGTTAATATGGTCTGCTGCATGCTCCACTTTAGACACGCGTACCAGACGTGCAGCGCAGATAGTGAGGCTGGTATCTCCAAAACCATAAAACAATCTGGCAACTCAGGCAGCATGGATAGATTACATAAATGTATGTGGAGAGGACCTGAGGCCACAAAAATAATGTCGTTTTAGCAATCGCAACAACAATACAACAATGTGTACTTGCTGTACGTGTTGTACGTGTTGTACGTGTTGTATGTGGTACTGCTAAGTATGTGGAAGCCAAGAAAGGGACTACCAACGCAGGAGTATGATAATCACACCCATGGTTATGGTAGTAACCCTCATATAGAATATTACAATGTTAAACACAGAGTGTGAATATTGGAAGGTGTAGATGACCCATTTCCATGTAGGAAGAGGAGATAAGGGTGATCAGTGCTATTGTCGTGTTTTTGTTTGTTATTACTTTTCCATTGTTTATTATTCGTTTCCCTCCTTTCCTAAATTCTTTCACATCGCTTGCTCATCACTCTGGCTGGGAAGGGGTCCGATGGCTTGCACCGTCATGTAGGCGATGTGGCAGGTTGCCAAACGTTTCTTCTGTAGGTGAGTTATATGAATAATGGACAATGAAAAGAATAAAAATACAAAGAAATGCTTGTTTTGCCTCTGAACAAAAACCATCCTTCTCCTCAAATAATATTCTTGTTTCGGCAAGCCTCACCCATCAACAGTAGTAACCATCTTGTCTTGTCTTCTCCCCTCCTCCACATTTAAAGTTTGCCACTTAGGCTCCAATATTGACATAATCCTGCATCACAGTGACTTCTCCTGCAGCGGCCCAGCGTAAATTTACCAAAGAAGTGGCCAAGTGGAAATCCGCTCTAACACCACACGCATCTTGAACTGAGTGGCCGGGATGGTGAGTGATTTTGTGGAGGTCGCACGAGCGATACGGAATGTGCTGAAGCGGTTTTGTCCCGCCCGCACTGCCCTAATGATTTGACTAACCCAGAACGACGCACCCATAATGATCCCGGACTTGTCGTCCACGGCTCAGATAACCATTCCCACATCACTGGATACCCCGGCGGTACGGCCAGAGCGGGTGGAACCCAAGGAGGAAAAGAAGGATAAAAGGGATGATTCAAAGACCCCAAGCGAATACGCGTTGCATATACTTTTTACACAGGTGAGTTGACTGGGTGATTGAGACACATTTCCGACCCCGAACCCGTTCTAACACAGTTTGTCCGGTATGCTGAAAGAAAACTGAATCTTTGCATCTCGGCAATCGACTCGGACCCAAATATCACAGAGATTCTGGGCGAAGGTGCGGACCCAGCGTTCGACAAGATCATTGTCTCATTGGGCTACATTGCACGTCGAGAACCCAAACCGGTGATTGATAGTGTGATGTTTTGGCGTAAATCCAAGAGCGAGTTGGCAGTTAACTCTGCTGCTGCTGCTCACGCTGCCGCGGCTTCGGCTGTCACAGGACATTCTCGCCAGAATTCGCGTGCCAGTGACTCAGGAAATATGGCCATGGGAGGCTTTGGAAACGCGCAACTCCAGGAGCACGCGTCCAATGCCCGGGATGCTGCTCTGGTGGCAGACAAAAAGTCGCTCATCAGTATTTATATTCTATGTCGAGTTCTTATCGAAGTGGTCAAACAAACAGATACAGATTCATTAGGAGAGGATCTGAGAGATAAGCTGGAGGAGATTGTGTTCAAACAATTACGCACTACTGATCCGGCTGTCTTGGCTACTTCCCACGTCAGATACGCCAACTGGAATCTGTTTGCACAATTATTGGGGCAAATGAGTCTCACCAACTTTGTCAGTGTTACGGATCGGTTTTTGGGAGACTTGGAACGTACAGGCGACCCGAATGTTAAGGATAGAGATGCGCAGTTGGAGCTGGTGATCCAGGGCATGTGTCATCTTCAGCTCAAAATATACCCCATGGATCGACTTGATGAGAGTGCAGACTTTTTGCAGTCGTTGGGTCATTTTTTCGTGCGAGCACACTCTCCTAGGATTAAGAATGCTTATATGGACGTGTTCAATAGACTACTATTACCAGTGGTGTCAGTGGGAACTGTTGAGTTGAACCATCCAGTGTGGGTAGATGCGATATCAGAAATTTACCCCAGAGTTCTTGCATCGATTCCCAAAACGTCCAAACAAGGAAATGGAGGCCCTGCCATCGTGGCTGCCACGACGCTACTTACGGTATCTCCGGGGGAGTACTTCACTGAACATTGGCCGAATATGGTAGAGATTATTTTTAGCCGATTCAAGGAGAAACAAGCCCGGGGTGACATGGCTGTGTGTCTGGCTCGCCTGTTGTGGGTTTACGTGTTTCGATGCTCTGAATCTCTCAACCATACTACCAAAAGACTGGAAAGTATCACTCGGCAAATGTTCCCTGCCGGCTCTGGTTCTTCTAAGAAGGGCTGGGCTAGTTTGGATCCTGCCATTTTGCACCCCACCATTCAGGTTCTACGGTTTATGGGATTCTCCAACCCTTCCTACACAATCGACCAGGTTCTCTACCAGCTCATGCATACCCAACTACTAGAGGGATCAGCCTCTGTTGGCTTGGAAAGTCTAGCCCCTGAACGTCTTATCATTGGTATGAAGGCATACATGCTTATGCTACACGATTATGAGCAGGATCAAAAGCCGCCGTTCCTCACCAATGAGTCTTTGCATCACATTACGCAAACGCATTCATATGTTGAGGGCCCATTCGTTCGACAGAAGACTAAACTCCTGGAGGAGTTTAATAACACATTTTCACAGATCCTTGGTAAGCTGTTTTACCTGTGTGACTCGTACTTCAGCACAAATAAGGAAGAAGAGACCCAGAGGGGTAGAACATATCAGCTGCCAAGTACCAAAACACCCATTGCTGTGTCTTTCCATTTTGGAGCCAACGATACGACCACCTTGAACCGAGGAGCGTTTTTGGATCTCCTGTGTTACACTATCGAATGCATTCCCTGGTGTCCTCCTTCCAACCTCAAGTTCAGCAAACTGCTTGAGATGTTGTGTCGAAACACACTTTCTATAGCCCCAGTTGCTACTGCTGCTTCGAACGCTCTCAAGAAGTTTGTGGTTCAAGGTAAAGAGGGAAAATCTGTGATCGAGGTTTTTGCGAAGTTTATGTTCGGCTTTGAGCAACAAAACTTCACTAGCAAAGAGTTCCCTGCTTCTGCTACCGATCGACTTGAATCACTGATGAAACTCTACGTGACTCTGTTAACTCTGTGGTTGGATACTATCAAGGCATCCAATGATGATTCGGTGGATTTCAATTCGGTATGGGCTGTTGTGGAAGAAGTCGAGAGTAATGGTCTCTTCTTCCTCTGTTCTCAGAATAGAAACGTTCGACATCTTGCTCTCAAGATTCTTAGACTGACAGTTTCGTTTGACGAAGTATTGTCTGGCACTGGATCAGGTAGCTGTCGTGTGATTTCAATGCTGGACTCTACTTCTGCTAACGATCTTTTAAGCAAAGCTCACCCTGCTATTGAGCTCAACACTCCTGAGAAAACCCGTCTAAGTAAGCTGACCAGCAAGAACAAGGTTTCTTTAGCGCAATTGTCTGATTCGGATTATGGTGTGGACACCTCCATTTGGCTAAAGGTTTTCCCATGTTTCATGCAGCAGTGTTTCGTGGCATATCCTATGCCTGTGGCACTGTTCAGAAATATTGTATGTCTTCGGCTGGTCCAAATGCACGATGCAGTTGTGTCATTTGCAGAACAACAGACTGTAGGCTCTCACCCTTTCACACAGCGACACCCTATGCGAAACCAGGCTGAGATGCTCATTGAACAATGGCAGATTTACTTGATTGTGGCTTGTTGTACGTTAACACTAACTGACGACAAGACTAATTTTAACGCCAACGCAGAAGTCCCAGCAAATCCCAATCATAACAGGAAAAGGTCAGTTCCAAAGGTTCCCAACACTGTACAGCTACAAAAGATCACCTCTGCCAAAAGCGTTTTCCGGATGGTGATTCCGCTGATGACTGTTGATCATCCTCTGATTCGAGACTCGATTATAGCTGGATTGAGTTGCATCAATGTCAATATTTATGGCTCTCTGTTGGAATGTTTGCAGGCTTGTGTGGTTAACTGGAAGGAGGAAAGGCGTAGATTGCGTCAGCTAAACCATCATCGACGATCTTCTTCAACTGAGGTGGCGAACCCCGACACTCTTATCATAGAAGTGACTCGAATCCTAAAGCTTACAGCCCATTTTATACAGAATGAGGACATCTTGAAAGA
Organism: Yarrowia phangngaensis; assembly: GCA_900519005.1. Lineage (NCBI taxonomy): Eukaryota > Fungi > Ascomycota > Dipodascomycetes > Dipodascales > Yarrowia > Yarrowia phangngaensis. Next base: position 1,972,307 of record ULGR01000002.1, on the reverse strand, counting down.
TGAATGGATTCTTGAGTTTCTGTCGTCTTACATCAAGGATATGAAGGCATTTTTGTCTATACCTGAGGTACAGGTGGAGTGGGATTACCAGAGACTGAGACGTTACTTTTGCGGATTCTTGGAAACTGTGTATCTTGGAATCATCAAGACAACCACTCCAGCGCGTTGGTTGCCTTTTGAAGGCCGTATCTCCTGCTTCACTGTCATTGAAGAGTGGTGTGGACATGGCCAGCATTGGGCTTTAAGCAAAGACAGGGAAATGCAGATGAGGAAAACAGTGCTGAGTCGAAACCGAGAGTCCAAAGATCACAATATGATCGTTGCACAAATGGAGTTGGAGAGACGGAAACTGGAACTGGCTGCTCTGTCGTGTATGGCGGTACTCTGTGCTGGACCAGCTGTGCAGGCGGTTGAAAGTAATGGTGAGTCTCGGGCAGTGCTGGCGTTCAATATTACTGGTCTGATGAAATGGATTGATGCCATTCTGAGCTCTCCTGGAGAACAAATGAAGCGGATTGGAACGTTGGCGTTGAAAAACCTGTTGGTCAATAATGCTGACCAAACTGCTATCACAGATGAGGCAGTAGCCCATTGTTTCCAGGATCACGAGGACCCCGTCCAGAATCACTGCTACTTCCATACCGTCTGTGATGTGATTCTCAATGATCCCAGCTACCCTGTCAAGATTCATCAGTTGCTTGTTCTGGCACTGTTCAAGGTTGGAGACGCGGATAGATCTACTCGATGTCTGGCTATCAAGCTGCTAACATTCTTGGAACGCCAATACTTTGCTACTTCGGTGGTGCGAGAGTTTCAAATCAGCGTATGTGACACCACCCAGGCAGTATACAAAAAAGCACTGTTTGATCTTTCCACACGATATGCCCAGGATCATAGTAATAAGGCGTATTACGTCTTTTCCGAGCTCACCCGTTACTTCCACAATGTGTCACCCAATTCCAGGCGAGACATTTTGGCAGCAGTGCTACCATGGGTACAGGCTTTGGAACTCAAGTTGGATCCCACCGATTTCCTTTGTCCTAGCTCTTACATGGTGGTAGTGAACTTGCTGGAGATCACTGCACGATTTAGTCAGGTGATTCCCCATGAGGTGCAGGCGTTGTGGATTGCATTAGGTAATTCGTCTCAGCATTCAGGCAACGTGAATCTCATTTTGGATTTCATCATGAAAGAATCTATTCGACGACGTGACCCCTACTTTGTCGAATGTTGCCGACAGATTGTCGTCTATCTGAGTATGACCCCGTCAGGCCACAACAAAATCTGGGAAACTTTGTTTGCCAACTTGTCGCCCAGATCCATGATTCCACAGTACCCCCACGATGACCCTCCTTACGAGATTGATGATGGCTTCTATGTGGCAGATCTTCAGCTAGTTTTCCCCCGACCTGCAAAGGAGTCGGGCTTCTCTCATGGTCAGCTGGCACTAATCTTTTTGGTTGACCTGATTACGGTTTCATCTGAGAAGTTACAAAAATCCATCCCACTACTTCTTCAAGTATGCTTTGTCCTGTTAGACCATTACCACTCGCTTGTGCATACACAATCGCGGGAAATGCTCGTACATGTCATCCAGGCTTTTGTAGAGCCTTCTGATGAGGAGGAGCAAATCACCGAAATGTTGCGAGCCGATTCTCCACTATGGGCATATGATGACATGAACAGTGACAAAAACGGCGCGAAGACTCCCCTCAAGATGAAGGAGCTGATTCGTCAGTTGCTGGGTCTGTTTGAAGGAGTCTACCCTGGATTGCAGTCTGAGTGGGCTCGGTTATCGCTCTCATGGGCTACCACTTGTCCTGTTAGGCATGTTGCATGTCGTTCTTTCCAAATGTTTAGAACTCTGGTAACGGATCTAGACCAGACCATGCTGGGAGATATGTTGGCTCGGTTATCGAACACTGTTTCAGATGAGTTGCCTGATATTCAAGGCTTCAGCATGCAGATTCTCATGACTATGCATTCGCTGACGGAACGATTAGATGCCTCTCAACTTGAGAATTCGCCGCAGTTGTTTTGGTCCACAGTTGCATGTCTCAGTACAGTCCATGAGGCTGAGTTCCGGGAATGTTTGGCTGTTCTACAGAAATATCTGCAGGCAGTGGACATTTCTCAACCAGAGGTGCAGCAGAGAATCGTTTCCGCGTTCCCTGCTGGATGGCGAGTTGCATCAGATGAGCTGAATGAACAAAACGAGTATGCTGGAGTCGGCCTCAGGCGGTTCCAGCCTCTTTCGGACGCTGTGGGTATTGAGAAATTCGAGGGTTTACAGAGGACCATTCTCATTGGCCTCAAATCTTGCAATTCGTATGAGTTGTCGCTCAGTGTTCTTAACATGCTCAACAAGGTCCCTGACAACGTGTTAGTTGGGTCCGGCAACTCTCGGCTTTTGTTTGGATTGCTGAGTAACTTACCCTCTTTCCTCCATGCTTTAAGTGACACATCAAAGGATATCAGCCCAGAGGTTGTCGATGCTGCTGAGCAGCTCCAACTGATGGCTGGAGAATCTCCAGAGCATGCTGGCCTTGTGCGCATTCTGGACTCTCTGTGTAAAAAGAAGTTCCGCACAAAACTGGACTTTTTGCACCAGTCTGTTCAGATTATCAGTAACAACTTTTTCCCCAGCGAGGAAGCTCATGCACTTGTCTTCCTACTTGGCCTACTGGGTAACAAGACAGACTGGATCCGTAAGGAAACCTTGGATTTGCTTCGGCTAATGCTGCCATTGGTCAATATGGCCCGTCCTGAGTTCATTGGTATTGGTGCAGACCTCATCAGTCCCCTTTTGCGTCTTCTTCAAACTGACTATGCTGAGGCTGCGCTTTCTGTGTTGGATGAGGCAGTATGTATTTCGGGATCCCAGATGGACAAGCATGTTTTGCGTATGTCACTGGGTAACCGAAACATGCGAAAGGAGTATGAGCGTTACATCACCCTGTTTGGTATTCCTGACGAGTCCGGGTGGGCTATTCCCTGGCCAAGCCTCAGTCACAACCTCACCCGCCACAACGTCAACGCCGTCTTTAACACTTGTCAGGTGACCAACTCCTCCCTTTCTTCAGTGCCTTCCTCACCAGCGGAAGAGTTCAAATTCCATCAGGAGGACAACTTTTATGAGGATGACATTTCTCTGAGCCGAATGGATTCGACATCTGGCCAAGAGGAACCTGATGGTTCTCTCAGCAATATGTGGCAGGCATTGGACAACCTGGACTCGTTCTTTGCCAAAACCTCAATCCAAAACGATCCTGAGTCTCGATCACATTCGCAGAACCCTCGTTTCAACCACCGTCATGACCATAGTGTTAGTGTGGCGTCGGAAATGACAGATACAACTGATCATGACTATGCTCCTCAACTCTATGACAAAAAGGTCTCAGTCATTCTTAATCGATCACTTCAAAGGACCCCGTCTAGTACGTCGTTCAAGACCACTCTTGCGGATTCGTTTGCCAACGCCAACCAGAATTCAGCGTATGGCTCATATGCGGGAATGATGTCTCCTGGCCCGGGGCCCTTCCCTAGTGAGGTTAGGCGTCATACCAGGCAGTCGACTATGGGCAACTCCTCTGACTTGGATTCTGAGATTAGCTATGATAGGCAAAGACTCATTGATTCTCCTTCCTCTGGCATGGCAAGTTCATCACATGCTAGAAATCTTTCTTATGATCAGGGTCCTGAATCTCTGGATTCTCCAGTACACCTCAAAGCCCGAAAGACAAGTACTTCGAACGAGTCGTCTTTCCGACTGGAGAGTCTTCTTCGAGGTGCGTCTTTAGGCAAGAAGAGTACCAAGACAAAGAAGGCTGAGGCTATGCATAAGAAGAAAGCCTCGATTGCTGAGGGCACACCAAGAAAAGATTCTAAGTGGGGTCCTTTTTCCCCAACAGCCGCATCTAGTCCCCAGCAACCTACCTCACCTGTACCCAGACCACATAGGCCTCAGCGTGAAAACAGTGCTTTCCAGTTCCCTCCTCCAAGTTAACAAACATGAGAACAAAAACATCATATATTTTATTATATTCGCATTTGCATAACTCGTGTCATTATTTAAACTGTTCCACGCGCAAGTGTACCAACCAAATATAAAAGTGCATTCCTTCTGGGTATAACTCTTTTTGTGAGAAACACTCAGTATAAACCCCCCTCGTTTTAGAATGCTAAAGGAACCCCCTAATTTCCAGTGAGGAGTAAGTTGATTAACTGGTAATATAATACTTCATATATTCTCAAGACTTTGCATTTAAGGTTTCCTCTCCTTACACTCCATATACAATGGTACCCACCAGGAAATGCTAGAAATAAGAAAACAGTAGGACATCGTGGAAGTAACAAAAAGAGAATAAAAAGAATGTAGCAAAAATGATTTCTGGCAGGATCGAACTGCCGACGTTCTGCGTGTTAAGCAGATGCCATAACCAACTAGACCAAGAAACCACTTGTATTTTCACATTTTCGTTTGAGTTATTCATGAGGCAAAAGATGTCATGTGATCGAGAATCAATTTTTGATCTATAGCCATCTATTATTCTTCTTTGAGACTCGGGTATTTTTTTTAAAAAAAAGGCCAGAAACATTAGCCATAATAACTGATTTCCTTAACAATATTGCGATATAAAAAAAAAAAAAAAAAGAAAAGTATAACAAAAAAAAAGGGCGGAATTATTATGTATAGTATCGATGGATCTATACTGTAAAGATTCTATTACTAAATTTCCACAAGTCCACTCAGTCTAATTGCTTTACCACTAATCAAGTATTGTCATTTATTCATTAAAACTAATCATAATTTCATGCCTTACCCTTTCCTTTCATGTATAGGTCTCCAACTCTCTGCAAAATGTTTTTGACAGCCACACGAACATCCAGAGGAACATCCTTCTCTAGAAGACCGAGAGACAGCTTGAAGAAATCCTCTGCATTTGCACTGAACTCCTCATCGGGGAAGTTGGCATAATTTTGTAGCACTGACACAATCACAGGAGTCCAAGTAGAAATAACCTTCTCCTTGTTCTGATCAAAGTCCAATGCAGTGTACATCTCCATTAATTCAAGTGCCAAGGGTAACAACTGCTTTCCAATGGCTTCATGTTGCTCTGGAGTGGTCTTTGAAGTGTCAAGATAGATCTTGAATGCTAGTCTAAGGTATGTGGACACGGAATGAGACTCCTGTCGGAACAAGTTAGGGTACTGCTTCATGAAACCATCCTTCCACAGCCGCATTCGCAGGTCCTTGTCAGCATTGAAGGTCTTTGAGAAAATGTAACTTTCTCTCAACAAGTCTGTAATTCGAAGAAGCTCGTTTGTGGGGATGCACTCGTAGACCGACTCGTCCTGGAAGAGACCCTCCACAGTATCAATAGCGAGTAATTGAAGAATACACTTGACAATGATAGTCTTGAAGATTTTTTGCTTATCAGCTCTTTGAGGCTTGTCTTCGGCTTCGTCTGCTGCCCGTGTACTTTCAAACAGCTCATTTGCAGTGTTGGTCTTGAAAATCTTGTCAAATGTGTCGACAATCTTGGTCCAGTGCTGTTCATTGTAATTTTTCACGTTCTCAGTAATGAGTTGCTGCAGACAAGTAGAACCGATTCTTGAAACCGTGTCATTATCCTGGTTGATGCAAGTAACAAGGAGGTCAAGGAAACCATCTAGCATTCGTCCAAGAGTGGAGAAGTAGTGAGTGAAGAGCGCAATCATGTTTCGGAGAGCCTGGATCATGGTAGTAGAGAGCCAGACAGATGCATCATCCTGGTTGTTGAACCGGGCCATCTCGGACCGAGACTTGAGAATCACAAAGATCGGGAACAAAACCTCGGTACAGATAGTATCCCAAGAGTCGGCCTCAAAGTTTCCTCCGTACTGAACCAGAACATCAAACAGGTAGTTCAGTGCTCGTGATCGAACTTCCAGGTCCTCACCGGTCATAATGATATCATGGAAGGCCTGGAACACTGGCATCCACAGACGTGGGAGCTGTTGAGGATGAGGAACCCCATTGTCGTCCTTGTCGTTGGAGACATCCACGTCTACGATGATCGCCTTGAGCTGCTCAATCGCATGGAGAGCAGTCTTTTGGCTGATCTGGTTCATGGCAATGGCAGTAAGGCATTTGGTCATGGGGACGAACGCATCTTGAAGAATAATCTCTGTCAACAACTGTTCACGAGCCTTCTTGACAATATCAAAGGCGGTGTTAAGAAGGGACTTGGAGGAACTACTGGTGGCAGCACCACAAACATTGAAGACGGAAATCCATCCAGATCGGAATGCACTCTTTTTAGAGAGAAGCAGCTGTCGAATGCACTGGAGAACCATATCCTTGACTTCTCCAGACGAGTTCTTCTCCATAATGTACTCAAAAGGCTGGAGGAAGTCTTTCTGGAACTTGAAGTGGGAAAGCTCCTCTAGGTCCAGGAATCGACCAGCAAGCTGTCGAAGGGAATCCAGTGCCATGAAGACGATGGTGGTGTTGGGGATTGTACCAACCTTATTAAACTGCGCGCCCATGACAGCCCAAATGGGAGTCCACTCCACTCGGATTCGGCCCATGTTGTAGTAAGAGACATCAACCATCTTTTGCAGTGAGAAAGTTCGAGGGTTCTCGTTTCCAGCAGAAGACTTGATCTCCTCCCAGGAAACCTCAGCCAGAGCCTGGACAAAGTCTACGCAGGCATCGACGGGCAAAGAAGCACTCTGCATGAAGATCTTGTCCGTGAGCTTGTTGAGGGACTCAGACTTCAGAGCAGCCTCAACCTCAGGAGTAAACGTATTGGGTGCGTGGGTTACAGTTCGTCGCTTGTCAAGACTGGCACGTCCGTGGATTCGTGCGTCATTAATGTCAGGAATAGCAGTAGCAGAGACACCACCAACAATCAGCTGACATCGCTCGAGTTGTGAAACACAGGTGAGCACGTCCTTCCAGCCACGCTTCAGGCCAGCTCCATCGGTGACAGCAACTTCCAGCAGAACCTTGATTGCCATAATGTTCTTGGGTCGCATCTCATGCATCTGGCTGAGAGAAGTGAATTTGGCCAGAGTGTTGACAAACGATTCTCGCGGCAGCTCAATGTCAAACATGCATGAAATCTTGATAGAATATTTGATACCATCCAAGCAGAGCTTCGCGGTCTCCTCGTCGTCACTTGTATGAAGAGGTCCAGACAGCGCAGCTACAACAGACATCCAAACAGAGTCGAACATGGGTCGCACGTGCTCAAAATGAGAAGCAACATAGTACAGCCCAGGTTCCTCATTAGCCGAAGAGTTGCCTCGGAAAAGCTGTTCAGTTTTGCTTGTCATCTCCTTGGCAGCTCGAAGGTAAGCTTCCTTGTTGACATCCTTACCAAAACCCAAAGTTGCAGCAAACCCTGTGGGTTGCTCGGCCTCAAACGCATTGTTGATAGCAGCATCGGCCTGCTCAGAATCGAGCTTGATCTCGTTCTTCTGAATTTCTTCGAAAATTTCCAACAAAAGTTCTGCAGGCAAATCACCTCCTTCGTTGATACCTCTGTTGTTTGAGACGAAGTTCTCGGGCTTCATTCTGTTCTTGACCTTGGTGGAGTGCTGGTCGACATTAAGCATGACTACCGAATAGGCCAGGACATAAGCAGACTCAGCGTTGACAAACGCTGCGTCGGGGTTACCAGAAATGTATCGCTGAGCAAACTTCAGCAAAAATCGATCAATCTTCTGAGCCTCACCAGGAAGACGGAAAGATTGCAAAAATTGTCGAAGGGCGTCGACATATCGCATGCCAGTGAAGTCATGGCAGTCAACGAACGCGTACATAATATCGACGTTTTCCTTCTGGTGGCCACCCAAATAATCACCGATCTTGGCCTTGTCCAAGCCATCAGCCTCAATTAGGAACTTTGCAATATCTTCAGGCGAGTCAGAAGCAACAAACCCGGATTTGATGAGAGCAGCCATTCCTCGTTTAGGCGACTGGTTGAATAACTTGATACCTTCCTCCAAATTGGTCTTCTGCAGTTTGAGACCCTCGAACTGAGATGGGTCGTCAACAAAGTCACTTGGTTGGATTGAAGACAAGGAAGACACTGAAGAGTGTCGTCCTGTAGGGGTATTGGAGTCGGAAGTCGCAACAGATTGAGGTTTTCCGCCGCCACGAGCAGCAGTCATACCCTTATGTGACCAAGAGTGCAATGATCGCAAAACTGCAACGATACACTCAAGGGAGGTCATTCGAAGAGCATACTCTACAGGGTAGGGCAAAACCTCGGGAGTGAATGAATTGCTGGTAAGGTTAGCTGAGGCGAGCTGGGGCGGCAGAGAGGTGTTGTATACAGCGATAGACTTGTGTTTCCATTCTCGATAATGTTGCATCTGAACTGGAGACATGACAACTCGAATGGTGGCGTGTCGAACTAAATAGTTGATGAGAGTCTCGTAAACGTTACCCACACCTCGTGTACAGTCGTAGTTTAGGAAAACTTCAACCAGTGCTCGAGGGTCGTTGCATAATCGAGAAATGATACCCAAAAAGTATAGTTTCTGGTGGGCTGTGGAAGTCTTCATTTCGACAATGTGAAAGTAAACCTCGGTTAGAATAACGTCAATTTCTTTCTTGAACTGGCCTCGAAGGTTGCTGAGCAGTAGCCAGAAAATCTCCGCGGCTAGCTCAAAGACGGCAGGGGTCATGGAAGACGCATTCTTGGCAAGTGTCAGACAAATGTACTGGCGCACTGCGTTAACAAACGTAGTGTTCTTTGCCGCCCCACTTGACTTGATTACTACGTCCTTCGACAAGAACACTGTCATGTGGGACTTGAGAGTGCTGTGGACAAGGTGTAAGGACAAAAGCTTGGATCGCATTTCCTTAGATCGAATATCCATGGAATCTGACTCAATATCCTTGATAGACAGCTTGGACATGGCTCGGAACACCAGGAATGCATCCTTTGCGAAAGTATCACTCTTATCTTGGCCGGCAGATGTCTTAGCTTCAAGAACACGGTCAGCATCATCAACAACAGTCTGGTTAAGGTCAGATAGGTTGAGTTTAACATCGGACGACCCACCACCAGTGCTTAGAATATTCACGGTGCTCTCCACCTCCTCAAGGCTGCCGTTCTCAGAGTCTGGTACAGGGGTGGCCTTTTTCTTTAGATTACCTTTGACTCTTTCGAAGACAACATTAACCATCTGGGAAATAGATGCCTGTGCAACAATTTGATTAGCCTGGTATGAAGAGGTGACAAAGATGTTATAGGACTGTCGGATTGCCTTGAGAAGTGTGGCACCATGAGCGATATGTTCCTCGTTCAGAACAGCAGCCATGAGAGCCTTGACGATTTGCAGCTCAACTCGCTGGTCAGTAGCATCACCACGATGGGCTTCGCAAACACAGGTGATAGCCTGCTCAATGAGAGGAATTTGTGGAGGTGGCACAATACCAGCCTCCTCATTGTGAGGAAGAGGAGCAGGATCCTCAAAGAATGAGTACGTGAACATCTTTCCAATAGCATCCAACGCTACTACCTGGAGGTCACTGTCGTTACCTTGGCACACTAGTCTCATTGGCTCAAAAATAGTCTGTGCTGAGGGATTGTCATCTCGATCAAGAGCACTGAGAGCCTTGGACACAGAAGTCTGGAGAGCTTGGTTTTTCTTAGCTTCTTTGGAAGTGGAAATGGTGTTGAGTGAGTTCTTAATGAAAACGGATGAAGACATAGATGACCTTGACGACGCCGTGGACGCAATTGACCCAGCTGTAGAGTACGCTCTGTTGATACGGTTTGTCTTGGGGGCAGGTGTAGAAACACCGGACGCCACTGTTGATTCAACAGGTGTACCTTCTGCCTCCACATTGATAGTTGGAACCACAATGTCGGATTCGACGTTGGGAGTTGGTGTCTCCTCCTCAGCCTTCTCAGCGTTTTCTACATTAGGTTCTGTGGCCTTCTGTGCTTCATTTTCTTTGACCTCTTCCTTGTGACCCTCAGTTTGAGTGGAATCTTCTTGTGGCTCTTCCACAGATGGCTCTTCCACAGATAGCTCCTCCACGGATGGCTCCTCCACGTGTTCGGAGGCAGTTGATTCTCCATTAGGTAGTTCAGTTTTGCCGTTCTCAGGGGCCGGATCTGCTGCAGGATTGACCTCAGCCTTGGTCTTGTTTTTCTTCCCCATTGCAGAATCAATCTATCTGGGTTAGTTGTGTGGGGAAGAATGATGTACAAAGAGGTACCATGTGAGCACAGAACAGCTGCTCTTTTCGTCCTGTAAATACTCACGTGAAAGATCTGTAACCCGTTTTGTGTAGTTGGTTAGTCGTGTGGATTCGATGCAGAGGTATCGTCAGACCTGGTTAGATTCCAGTGATTGTTCAGTATCCCACATTATAGTTTAAGTTGTGACACGTTGTAGCCAAAATAGGGTTTGGCGTGGAACTTCTGAATCGTTATCACAACAGCACAATGGCCGGAAAGTCTCTGAAGAAGCAGGCAGCCAATAACAAGGAGGTTCTTGTTGTGTTGTGGACAGGATCTGTCTCTGTGGACGTCTTGTTCCTTTCATCCTGGTATTTCCTTGGCAACCCCAGCTCACTTCTACCATGGATCCTCTTCTCCATCCCCTCAGCAATGATCCTACTCCACTTGGAGAAAACTTGCCGACCCAAGTTTGATCCTAAAGGTGGTTTGATCCGGCCTGGCGAGGATTTGAGCCAGAAGGGTTTGATGGAATACATGAAAGACATTATCTATGTCACTTGGATATGTAAGTTTGTGAGTGCCATTATTGCCAGCAACTGGGGCTTTGGTCTGTACATGCTCATCCCTATGTACGCTCTCTTCAAGGCCTACGGTCTTTACTCTCAGTACCGACCTCAGGGCACTTCTGGGGGCTCTACGGCGGCAAATGAGGGTTTGATTCCCAAATCCAAGCGACAGGAGAAAATGGAGCGACGTGGTGGCCAGAAAGTCTCTTATCGAGGTTAGAGCATTGTAAAATATTATTATTATTATTATTTTTATACGTGATTTGATGACGTGTTGTGTGGTTATTATATAGCAACTATCTAGGAGCACTACGAACACCCTGCTCTAAGGTAGTGAGGGCTTGTTCGTAGTAGATGGGGGAATGGTCAAACACCCCTCGGCCTAAAACCAGCTCACCAAATCGACGCTCAACATCCAGCACAACCTTACCAACCACCCGGTGTGCCTTCTTTGTTCGTCCTTGATGAACTTCTAACAAAACATTGGTAGAGATGTGGATCACTCGGCCTGGTGGAACGAGCTTTTCATTCTGCATCAGCCCTCGAAGAGTCTTTGCCAGCGTCTGCAGATAGTCATCCTGGTGGTACATATATGGCACTCTACTGGTGGCCAGCTGTGCAAACAGTCTCTTTTTGGTTTCTCCAACAAATCCTCGTTTTTCATCACGAAATGCAAGCGCGATGGCTTGGAAGTCTTGCAACATACCCAAAGAAAGACTGGGAACAATATCATAACCATATACCACCGAAGTGATAAGTCTTTCTGACATGAGTCGGAGTGATTCTGATATCGTTGGTGGGCACCCATATGTGAAGCAATGGACTCTTCTACCTGGAGGCAACATAGACTGCTCAGAAGTGATAAAATCGTCAATGGTGGGGTCAAACTCAGTAAGGAGAAGACTCAGAAGAGCACCAACACCTCCACCAAGGGAATGGCCACAAATTACAAGGCCGTACTCGGGGCCCATTCCCTCCATAGCAGTCTTGATTGTATTCAGAACTCGACTGTTCTTTCGAATCATGCTTCGTGCACATCTCAAGATTCCGTGGTGAGCCTTATATGAAGAGCCATGAATTTCAAAACTCTCATATTCGCAGGCTAGATCAGTGAGAACATCATCTAACCCCCATGTTCCTCTGATGGTCAGCACAACAGCCTTGGGATCATGGTCAACCACAACAAAGTGATCCAACAGAATTCCACTAGAACTATCAACCACTTTATCACTATAACTGGAGAGCAGAATCTGATCCAAGCTGACCCCAGCATGGTGGGCGAATGCATAATGCTCCGAGTGGTGCGCAGCTGTAGTGCTAAATGGAGCATCAAATTGGCCAATACCAAACAGCCTCATAAACGACTGGCCATAAGAAGCACTGGAGAATCGTGCATACCGAGCAAGGTTGATGGTGAGATGCCCGGGCGGGAAGGCTTCGTATTCTCTGGTTCTTGGAACAAGATTTTCAAGCCCCAATTCTGAAATAGTTCGACGAAGTTTCCGCTGGCAATGTACAGACTCCTTGATGTTGTCATCCTCAGCAGCATCAATGCCTTCACTGTTGTTCCATTCATGAGGCTCAATTCGTACGATTCCCTTTCGTTCCCGAATAGTCTGTTCGCTTTTTTCAAACATGAGCTGATACTTGACTTTGTGGTCTTCAAGCCGTTCCCACTTTTCGTAAACGACTCTAGCGTCACGAGGCACGTCCATGTGAGGAGGGAGTCTCTTAGCCACCACCTCAATAGCTACAGACCTGATGCTTTCTTCAGTGAATACAAGCGAGTATCTAGCATCAGGAGGTAAAAGAGCCACGGCCTTTTCTTCATCAAAACTTTCTGAGTGGTCAGTACCAGGCAACTGTTGTGAGATGGTGACTCCTGTTTCCAGCACCACGACATCCCACAGCAGTTGGGCCTCAACATCCTCGATATTCCAGTTACGAGGGTGAGCAATGGAATAGCATACAATAGCGGATATCATTTCCCAGAAGCCGACCTGCTGACCCAACTCTCGGCGGACCAGGCCCAAAATGTGTCTGATGGCGCGACTCGATTCACTGTCTCCAAACACAGAGTTGATGACATGAATCAAATCCTGGGTGGAAGATGACACTGTGTGGATAGATGAAGAGGTCAGGTGGAACGATATGGATGTACAGAGTTGAATCAGCGTGACAGTCTGCTGTACAGTGTTAATCCCCAGTTCTGCCCAGCCTTCTGTGGTTGGGTTTTCCTTATGTGCCATTGCTAATATGCTCTCAATGGCTTTCACTGACAAGGATAAGGACGTTACCACCGACACCCGGGCAGACTCCACTGTGGTTTCCGCTGCATAGGTGGCCAGCCGAATGCATACATTAGCGAACCCAACTGCTGCTGATACACAAGTAGCTGCTGCAGTTGGAAGCAGGCTTTTTGTGTGAGGTAAGCCCGGATGAGGGTAGGGATGGAGGTGGTCTTTGGACACTCTATGCATCTTGGACAGTTGGTGTTTCTCCGGCTTGTGGTACAAACTGCTGAACAGACTGGATAAGACAAGTGCCATGTCGTTGAAGGGGTGTTGTTCAGGGTGTAGTTAAAACAGGCTCACCATTATATTATAAGCTAGGTTAGATTTCATGTGTCTGTGGCCTAATGACCTACCAGTAAGATACGACTTCTCCTTGCGTCGTCTCACAGTATACCAAAAGGGAACAAAGAAAAACTCAAAACGAATAATGAAAAAATGCCACTACTGAATGTGATAACTCTGCAGTGTAATATGGAGAGTTTTAATTTTCTAGTCTGAATGGCTGTGTTTTCTATAGTTAGCGTGTATATCAATGTACCGTGTAAACCGTCGATTGTGCTTTACGTGGAACATAAACCAATACCTGAGCCGCCTTACTAAGACTCCTTACTAACCGGATTGGCTTGTTCACATGGTTTCTTTCAGCAACCAACTGAAGCTGGCCTTTGTTCTAAACGACAGGAGTCCCCACATTTTGAATCAAGGTTAGGGTGTTTTCCATTTCATTTTGATGCTTTAGCCTTAATTTTATGCATCCTTCTCCACATAATAGCTTGTGAGCGAGTACAACTAGGTTTGGGAGGATACTGGAGAGGAAAACTGGGACAACGACTTTGTGTCAATCGAAGCTTGAGGGTCTGAATTTCGTTCAGATCAATTTGTTTCACCGCCTCATCGACACAATAGTCTCTCACGTGGCCATCGTCTCCCCACCCAGTGTCTCACTTCTAGCTGACCAGTCTATGCATGAATCATGTATTAGATCTACTTCAGTGCAGGTGATCACAACAGCAACCGTGTAACTGAGCAGTTTACCTTGTGTGGTTTGCAATTCGGGCTACCAAGTTGTTTTGTTTTTTTTTTGTTGTTTTTTTTGCACTATAAATAAATTCTCCAAAGTTGTCAAAAGTGACTACCCACACGTGGTCTCGTGAGCAGTTTCGATTTTTTTCAGTTTGTTTTATTAACCTTCTTTTGCACTCTCTTTGCTTCGCTACCTTTTTTGGTATTGTAATTGGTGGGTCCTCTCAACTTGTTTCTATAACTCGAGCGGTCCCCGCTATGATCTATGAGTTTCACTACCGCTATGCCCTTCATAACATGGGGTTCGGTACAACACCCGGAACATCGTCAGTTCCGTACACTACACAAAGAGGAAATTTCATTGAATGCCATTCATGCTATCTAAGCCACGCGTTTGCATGATAACGCGTATTGTTTTCGCTTTCGCCTCCTTATAGTTAATAATCAGTGGTTCTTTGTGCCCGTTTAGACAAAAGCCATGCTTCGCTTGATCTTGGCGATGGCCAAACCGGGGTTGAGACCCTTGGGGCAGGTTCGGGCGCAGTTCATAATGGTGTGGCATCGGTACAGAGACATGGAGTTCTCGAGCATCTCCTGTCGCTTTCCGGTGGCCTCGTCTCGGGAATCAATCATCCATCGGTAAGCCTGCATCAGAACGGCGGGGCCGAGGTACTCCTGCTGGTTCCACCAGTAAGAGGGACACGAGGTGGAGCAGCAGGCACACAGAATGCACTCGTAAAGACCGTCAAGCTTTCGTCGATCGGCAATTGACTGGAGGTTCTCTCGGCCGTCAGCGGGGACTTCCTTTCGCTGCAGGTAGGGCTCAATGGACTTGTATTGCTTGTAGAACTGGGTAAGATCGGGGACGAGATCTCGGACCACGAACATGTGGGGCAGAGGGTAGATCTTCTCCTCCTTGGAAATGTCGGTGTTGATTCGGCAGAGGCATGCCAATGTGTTTCGGCCCTCAATGTTCATGGCACAGGAGCCGCAGATACCTTCTCGGCACGATCGTCGGAAAGTAAGGGTGGGGTCCTGCTCGTTCTTGATCTTGATCAGGGCATCGAGAACCATGGGTCCGCACTGTGAAAGGTCGACCTCGTACTCCTTGAGCTCAGGCTTCTTCTCGGGGGTGTCAGGGTTCCATCGGTAGATGCCAAACTTCTTGATTCGGGGAGCAGGGACTTTGGCAGCCTCGGCAGTGGAGGCCAGGCCTCGTGTGAAGACGTGTTGGGCCTTGAGGGCGTTTCTTGAGGCTCGTAGCGCGAACATTGTGTTGTGGTTAGTGTGTTTGGAAAAGAAACAAACTGGGGAAAGAGGGTACAACCCAAACTATGTACTTCAACCTTGGGCAAGGCAGGCTGATTGGGAAGAGACGAATCACCTCGCATGTGATTGGCCAATCGCCCTTAAGGTTAAAGTTCGGAACAAATCGGATAGTCACGTGAAATCCGGGGAAACGACTGCAGTGGAGAGGACAATCGGCATTATGACGGCAAGGTAAATGAGCCCTGTCCGATTTCAGTTTTCGATAGTCTTAAGTACATCCCTTTTACAACAAAATATTGTTGGTCCGATTACGATCGCCTTTGATGGAGAATAGTTATTGTCGTTATTAGTTTTTTCATTTTTCCTTGTGTTAAACCCTACTGGGGAACCCCGTTTTTCTCCACCCTGCCTCAATTGGTGCATGGACACAAATTACCTCACGCTTAGTGGCTAAAAATCACCTCAACCAAATATTGCCAAAAAACAAGAAAGAAAAAAAAAAGAACAGTAAATAACAGTGGCCACTTATATGGACGGCTTTAAGCAGCTGATTAATACGTGGAAACCGCCTTTTGACGCGAAATGGTGTAATGAGAGTAACAAGAGTATTTTGCCGCTGGCGGTTACTAAGCAGCACCCCACAGAGTACCTACAGGTGACACGATATGCTGATGCCCTCACAGTCCAATACCACGTGATCTGGTCACAATTGTATTCATGCCCAGTCGTATATATTACATGCTACAGGGACAATGACCCCGTGACGCTTTTGGACGAGTTCATTCGATTCATGGATGAGTTACACGTGGACATAACTCCAGATATGGAAATCTCTCAGGCTGAGCACCCTTTGTTTGGATATCCGGTGTTTTTCCTGCATCCCTGTAAGACGCCTGAAACAATGGACCTGCTGATGAGCGATGACCAAGTCAACACAAACTCCTACGCACAAGTATGGCTCGACACTTACGGGCGGTCTGTCGGTCTATGGGGTTACTGAACCCACTCGATAGTTAATAATAATAATAATAATACATGTATTGTCTATCAATAAATAATGCAACACTCTTACTCAGCAGTGATATCCTCAAATGGCGCTAGAGGAAGAGTACTGACTTCTAGAGCCGGAGGAGCAGGGATGGTAAAAGTCCCATCCAATTTGGCAATAGCATGAGACTTGCCTCGGCCATATTCAATCACCATCTCCTTTCCCATAAACTCCGAGTTTTGTAAGCTATTCAACGCATTGGTCGACGAATTAATGTCGCTGAACACAATATGAGCCTGGCCCCTCATGCGGTCGTTTTTCATCGCCACAATGTCCAGGATATTGCCATACATACTGAATCGCATGTACAAGTACCGTTTGAGATCTGATTTGGTGATTTTATCATTGAGATTTTTCACATACAGAGTTGGCGAAGCTGTAGAATTGTCCGACTCATTCTTGGACTTTTTGGTCGGCCGTTTGCTTTCCACGGCCTCTGATTCTCGTTTGGTTTGAACCATGATGAAGGTGGTGTTTTTCATGCATCATTCATGTTACCATGTGGGGTTAGGGTTCGGAAAAATTGGTGACCCAAGTGAAATTATTTTGGGAATGATGCACTTTTATAAGAACAATCAATCACACTGATGCTCGTAAAACCTCATGATGTTTTGAATGGAGCATCTGGTCTGGTTTATGTGCGGCTTACGTAATCACATGGGTTCTATCGTTACAAGAAATACTCAAAAGCATGAGATGCAACAATACGTGGTTCAGTATTCTATTTATTCCCAACTGGTCTTGTTTAGTTTCTGTAGTTGTCATGCATGGTGCATCTGCATAGCTGGCATTATCCAAACCCAGTACTGTCACAACACACACAGTTCGAAACACAAAAGCAGGGCCATGGCAACCATATCCAGCTCGCGGACACAGATCCGGCGACTTGAAAGCCAGCTAGCAGAGCTGCTTTCAGAGTATTCGTCTTTTACCACATCTCTATCCAGCGCGCCGAACGATGAAGAAGTTAGAGTGACTAGAGATATTGAGCAGATAATTGAAAAAACCGCAGACTCTCTAGACTCTTTTGAACGACTGCTCGATTCAACTCCAAATGTTACGGCTACACAAATGGGCCAGTTGCAGCGTCACCGTGAGAATCTTTCTGAAAACAGATCACAGTACAAGAAGATTAGTGTGAATCTCAAGCAAGAGCGGGATCGTGCCAACCTTTTGTCTTCGGTTCGATCGGACATTGAGGGTCACAGAAACAGGTCTGCCACTCCCCAGGCTGAAGAAGAATACATGCTTCATGAGAGAGGGCGGGTGGACAACTCGCTGAACATGACAGATACACTACTAGCACAGGCGTACGCCACACGAGAGGAGCTGCTGACACAAAGAGCGAGCCTTGCAAACATTCAGAGACGTTTATTTAACACTGCCAGTAGCATTCCAGGGATTAACACGGTGATTTCCAAAATCAACACCCGTAAGAAGCGTGACTCTCTGATTCTTGCTACCATCATTACTCTTTGCATTTTGTTCCTTTTTTTTGCTAGGTAGATACATAATAATACTTATTTTCATTAATACTACAATCTAATTGTGGTTTCGTAGTGGTCCACAATCTTTCGCGTTAGATCAAGAGTATCAGGGTCATGGCTCTGGCTCGCCACAAATAAAAACGCGTCCACAGCAGCATCAGAAATACCCACTCCTCGGCCAAAGGACATTCCTGCAAGAGTCACTCGGCCGTCTGTTTCTCTCACAATATCGTTCTTGAACTTATCCAGGCGCTCCAAGTGCCCCACCTGGTATTGGGGGATACATCTCTTGTGAAGTTCAACATCATACTCAGTGGTATCGGTCACCTCCAGACCAATGTGTCTTTTAAGAACCCGTTTGGCTCGTTCTACACACTCATCGGTTGATGGAATTTTACCGTCCTTCCAGTAGTGGCCACCCATCATGACGGTGACGTTTTCTCGCTGGGAAGTCATTGTGTGTGCTTCTCCAGTAATCAGCTTACTGCCTCTTCCAACATCACTATCAAAGATCACTCCTAGAATCTCCTCAGGGTTAGCCTCCGATTGGGGTACCAAGTATCCGAAGCCAGTGTATTTGCGGTGTTTGGGCTTGTCAAACGAAAAGTTGATTACCATGACATCGACTGAGTGCATGTCTTTCAAAATCGACCGATCTGCGGTGTCAGGAAGAACATTACTGACAGTATTGTAGCCCAGTAGTGAGTAGACAGCACTGTAAGTACAAGAAGTTCCAGTCGAGTCTTTCACGTTCATTCCTCCAATGGTAGTTTCCACGTGATTAACCTCCGTATTGACTTTGATCTCGACATTGGGTGAGTTTTCCAGGTGGCGGTGAAGCACATTGATCATTCCAGACAGTCCTTGAGGGAAGGCAAACATGGCAGGGAACTTTGGTATGTCAAACAAGAAGGTTTCTGCTCCGGGGAACACCTTTTTGTACAATTGCTCAAACTCGTTGTTTGAGAACAGAGTAGCGGGTTTGAGAAGCCGGTCTGGTCCATAGAACGGTCGTAGAGTCATTCGGGCACTGAGGGTCTTATGGTCTCCAGCGTAGATACCATGCAAAATAGCAGATCCCATTCGATCACTAATAGCTGGAGAAGCTCTTCGAGCAATGAAGTCAGCTACACTTTCGTCGTTTACGGCTGGATCTCGTTTGTGACTCCAGGGGAACACTAGGTACTTGAGGCCACCTGTGACCATGGCTCTGAACACGGAGCTGGATAAGAACCGGAAAAAATTGACTGGGTTCTTGAACACACTCAAAGACAGCAATTTGTCATTGTTAAGAATCCATTTTGTGTTGGCAGGACTAGAGGTCGGCAGGCCATAGATGGTGAAGTTCGGATCGATGTTAGCCATTGTCTGTAGCAAAACCAATGTTCCGGGATTCATTCGCAGAGTTCGTGGGCCCTTCTCAATTAACTCCGAGCCTCCATCCTTACATTTGAGATGTTTGGTTTTGATCCAGCCTCCAACTTGAGCCTTGGATTCGTAAAGGGTGATTTTTATGTCCGGTCGAGAGCGTGCTAGAAGCGCAGCTGTGAGCAAACCGCCAATACCGCCTCCCAGAACCGCAAGACTCGCTCCTTCCTTCAGTGGCCGATACAGAGTGTGTTGAATGGACATGGTGGTGGAGCTGAAACCAATTAACCCATGTGGGGTGGTCTTATAGCTGTGGAACTATATTTGATATCAAGGCATGTATGATGCATGGCAAGGAGACAAAGCAGGACAAAGGTAGAGGAGACAAAGACGAGAGGAGTTTAATTACCTTTGCGGTTGTGTGTGGGAAAAAAAAAAAGAAATATCACTAACGTACACAAAGCCATTGCTTGTGTTCTCTTCTACAGAATTGGTTCATGTGTGGTTGGTTGAAATTATTACTACTCCAACCAAAGTAAGTTTGACTAGTGATCTGGTGATGCCTTATGCAACAACATCCTTTTGTCTTTTGTTGCCACCCCATACATGAACTCTACTAAAGCTGAAGTTTGTTACTTACACTTAAAGAGCAGAAAGAAACTCTTGAATGGACTTCTCGTCCCGTTGTAGCCACTGGATTCTGGTGGAAACCAGCTCGAACGCCTGATCCAAAGACCGGGCATAGGCGTCGTCCTTGCGGGTCTTGTAGAACTCCTCGCACTTGTCCTTATCCTCAGCACTAGTAAACCGGCTGATGGAAAGAGCCACGGCTCGAGGAAGAATGTTGCCAATTCCATTGGGAGGCAAGAACTTGACAATTGCGTCCCAGTTGCTAGTAAACCAATCCCAGTAGATTCGCACACCTTCTGCGGAGGACAAAACTCCCCTGACTGGGTACAAAAAGTCCTGGTTTCGAACTGTGCCATTCAGGGTCAACTGGAGAGTCTTGAGCTTGAGCTCAGCAATGGGGGTTTCTCCAAGCGCCGAAAGCGCCTTATTGGGAATAGAGCTGTCCTTGCTGGTTTTGGCAACTTTGAGAAGATCTTCCCACTCGCTTTCTCCGCCATTGATGACTCCTGCCCTGAACATAGTGCCAATGATATTGGGGTTGATTCGAGAAGTGGGCGACTCCATGTAAGAATCAAACAGGCCCTTGGCATACCCGGTGATCTGAGGATGCTGACTATCGATGGCAAACGCAAACAGACGAGCCTTGACCTGCTGGACAATCTCATCTTCATCTTCTGGCCAGCAAGTCAGATCAAAGGGTGCAGCCGAAAGCACAAATCGGCGGAGCTTTCGAAGTTTGGCGAGAATGGTTCTATCTGAGAACCTCAACAATCCCTCAAGCTGTTCAAATGCCTCAGAAATCATATCCCATACAATCAGAGAGTCGTTGCCCCTGATGGCAGACAGTAGTTTAAGAAGTTCGGTGGTGTTGGCGAGACCGCAAGCTGAGAAGGCAGTCATGTCATCAACAAGGCCTGCTCGATCAAAGGAAGAGAGATGAATTGAATCTACCAACAGCGACAGCAAAGACGAAGGGTAAAGTGTTCGGTAGGCTCCAACCTGGTTGGCATTCAGTTTGAATACACTGGGAGTCTTGATGGTTTCGGCTCGTTCTCTAAGCTCCAGAGATCGATCGGTTTTACCAGTGGTACCATCAAGTAGCTGCAATAGAACAGGATAAAGAGTATCTTCGTCGGCAGTGACGTCATTGGAAGACAAAAACCTGTGCTGAGTGACAGTAGTGGATCCGCCAGAAGAATCAACCTTCACATAAGGGTAACCTACTTTTTTGGTCCAAGTGGTCATGATCGACACCACATCTTTACCAGATGCAGACGCCAGAGCATCCCATAGATCCGTGGTAATGGTACAGCCATACGCATGATCTTTGAGGTACTTGGAAACGCCAGCCAGAAAAACGTCTTGGCCAAGATAATCGGAAATCATCCGCAGAACAGAACCACCCTTGCAATAGGAAATAGCATCGAAAATCTGCGGCAACTCCTTGGCAGTTCGAACTTTCACCTCAATGGGATGCGAGGATCGTAGTCCATCAAGCTCCAAAGCCCGTACAACATTGTCAGTATAGAAACTCTCCCAAATTTTCCATTTGGGGAAAAAGTAATCCATTGCAAGGTATGACATCCAGGTGGCAAATCCTTCCTTGAGCCAAAGACCCTCCCACCAGTCCATAGTCACAAGGTTACCAAACCATTGATGGGCGAGCTCATGCATGACGATTTCCGCACACTGCTGCTTCTGAGTAAGGGAACATGTGTTTGGGTCATACAATAGAGCAGCGTCTCTGAAGGTGATCAAGCCCCAGTTCTCCATGGCTCCAATGGCGAAATCAGGGATTCCAATAAGATCAACTTTCTCAACGGGTACTTCGATTCCAAAGATCTCTTCAAAGTATTTGAGAGTCTTGGCTCCGTACTCAGCGGCAAAATGACCCTTTTGGGCTTTGCCAGGCGTAGCATACACTCTGACCGGTAGTCTGTAATTGGAGGTATCCTCGACATAATCCAATTCACCGACCACAAAAGCTACAAGGTAGGTGCTCATGAGTGGTGTGGGTTTGAACGTCACCTTCTTCTTGTTGTTGGTGTATGGCTCTTCATGTTTCACTGCCATGTTTGACAAGCAGGTAAGATGCTTTTCAGCAATCAGGGAGACATTGAAGACTGCCTTCAAGGCGGGCTCATCGAAGCATGGAAACGCTCGCCGACAAGAAGCCGGCTCCATATGAGTTGTAGCCAAGTACTTTTTGTTTCCTTCATCATCAGTGTACATACTCTTGTAGAACCCATTCAGCTTGTCGTTAAGAATTCCAATAAAGGTGATTTTCACAGTCACTTCGCTTCCTTCAATATCTCGGGGGAACTTGAAACTGGCGGTCTCCTCCTCCTGGTCGTAGCTCACCTCAGCCGTTCCGATATCGTCAATTTCCACATGCACAATCTCCTGGTCAATAGAATTCACTGTCACCGTATCAGTGGGCGTGTTCACGTCAAGCACAATGTTACACTGGCCCTTGTACTTGAAGGAATCGAAGTCAGGTTCCACCGTGAGATCATAGCTTCGAGGGGTGAAATGTGTGGGTAGCAACACCCTGTCGTTCGGCCTGTGTTAGTGTTTGTGTCAACATCATGCTGACATCAATCTGCCTGTTAAGACTCACTTGGATCCGCACATTGCTAATGTTTGAGAGAAGATGTAGTTAGACTGAGTAGTGCCTTGTCCTGCACCTCGTGCATATGAACTGCATCCAACTGAGACATTGCATATTCTGTAGCTACTATAGCGCAATCTCAATATTAAATTAATACATTATACATTTATGCTCTATCACGTGTGTTTATACTCATCACCAACTCCAAACGATGAGCCTATGGTAGTGAAGTCACCAAGATAGTTATTGGTGAATTCGTCCAGATGCATATCTTCCTGCAGATTGCCACCGAGATCATGGTTGAGATCAAACCGAGAATCAAAGCCTGGCGAGGTCATGTCACCAAGATGCAATTGCGGTGGCTGCTGAGATGGTTGAGACTGTAGATGTTGGGGAGGAGGCAATTGCGTTTGCTGCTGTTGTTGATGTGGTGGTTGTGGTTGTGGTGGTTGTTGTTGATGTGTTGGTTGATGTGTCGGTTGATGATGCTGTTGCTGTTGCTGTTGCTGTTGCTGCTGTTGTTGCTGTTGCTGTCCAGAGAGACTATGCAAACCACCCAACATATCCATACCATTGGACTGACTAATAGATGGATGTCGCATGGCTTGCGGAACCTGCGACTGACTCTGGATTTGAGAAAGAGGAGGTAGCTGGATATGAGACATTGGTCTAGACGATCCGGGCTGAGATTGCGACGACATCGACTGCGACGAAGAAGGTAAAGACTGCGATGACATTGATTGCGGCTGGGCAGACTCGGAAACGGCTGCTAGTTCTCGCTTTACTTTGTCATCAGACACAGAAGTACCGTCCTTTTTGGCTAGAGTCGCCTCAACACCTTCCATTGACATTGCCTTCTGCATGAGAGCATCGTGCAGTGCCACGGCATCCTCGTACACAAACGAGCCCTCTTCGTTGTACTGTTTGGCGTTGGCGAACATGAGAGTGAACTCCTCAAGGAACTGGTCCAGTGACTGGTAGTACGCACTCTGGATTCGCTTGGAGATTTGAGCACACGAAATCGGCTGCTTGATGAGAATGTAGTAGTCAGGATAGTCTGTTTTGCTGGGCAACTCCAGGAACAGGTTGATTCGCTGACGGCCAGTGGGGTCTTCCACATTGACAACATGGTTGTACAGCGTCTTCATGATACCCATAAGTGCCTTTCTGGCCTCGGGCGTGAGAGTGTCCTTGGGTCGGCCACGGCCACGGGCTTTCTTTTTGGGCTGCTCTTCTTCAGCCATCATCATCGGGTCCTTAGTCTGCTTTCGAGATCGTTTTCTCTTGACTCCAGGAGAATCCAAGTCGTCAAGCTCGTCGAAGGGAGTAACAGCCATATTGGCGCTAGCTTTTTTCTTAGCTTGTCTTCGTTTGTTGTCAGACCGTTTCTTGCCAATTACCTCGTCCATGTCGACATTGCTGTCGATCGCCTCCAGCCACTGCTCTTCAGTAAGTCCATCGTCATAATGGAGCACCTTTCGTTCTCGGGCTCCACGTCCATACTGCTCAGTGACCTGAGGCTCCACAGCGAGTTGGATGTCCCGCTTGTACGCTTCAGGCAACTCGTCTTCTGTAAAGAGTCGTTCAATCTTGCCCTTACCATACTGAGAGGTGGCATGACGCTCAGCGTCAATCTGGGCGAACAAGATTCGCTCCTCATCGTTACGGGCCAGGATTTCGTTGAGCTCCTCGTCATCCACGTCGTCGTCTGTTTTTTCTTTTTGCTTCTCCTCTCGTTCTAGCAGACCTCGCAAAAACGCCTCCTGCTCCTCGGCAGTCGACTTGTTATCGAACTTACCTGCCTGAATAACCTTACCATCGATATCGAGCTTTCGGTGGGCTCGCTCCAGAATGTTCTCCTCGACGGAGTCCTCGGTAATCAGTCGCAGGATACGCACCTCCTTGGTCTGTCCGATTCGGTGGGCTCGATCCTGAGCCTGCAGATCCTGATGAGGGTTCCAGTCAGTATCGTAAATGATGACCGTGTCAGCAGTCTGCAAATTGAGACCAAGACCACCAGCTCGAGTGGATAGCAGGAACGCAAAATAAGGTGATCCTTCTTCGTTGAACTTTCCAAGCAGACCAGATCGGTCCTCAGATTTGGTACCACCATCCAGTCGCAGGTATTGCCATCCCTTGAGACGCATGAAATCCTCCATAATGTCCATGATCTGGGTCATCTGGAAGAACATGAGGATTCGATGGCCTGCAGCCTTGAACTTGGGTAGAATTCGGTCAAGAAGCTCAAACTTTCCGGCCGTTCGCCACAGGTTATCGTTAGTCAACCGGTTAGGGTTGACGAGATCCTCCACTTCCTCAAACACAAACGGATGGTTACAGATCTTTCGCAGCTGCATCACCTGGTTGTTAAGACCCTTGAGACCAGTCTTGGTTGCACCTTGTGCTCCTTCACCGATAAATAGAACGTTGTGCTTGATCATCTGCTGGTACAGCTTTGATTGCAATGCGCTCATCTTACACTTGATCACCTTCTCAACCTTGTCAGGCAGATCCTTGGCGACATCCTTCTTGAGACGTCGCAGCAAGAATGGTCGAAGCACCTTATGTAGACGTTTGATAATCAGCAACGTCTCTTCTTCACTGAGATCCATCTTATCCTGACCACCGGTCGATGCAAAAGGAGTGTTGAACCATTCATCGAACGATTTCACGGAGTTGAAAATCTTGGGAAGCACGAAATTCAGAAGCGCCCACAGTTCTGGAAGTGAGTTCTGCAGTGGTGTACCAGTCAAGATCAGTCTGTATCTGGTGTGGTAATACTGAGTGAGGGTGGAAGACAGCTTGGATTGCGCGTTCTTCATTCGGTGACCCTCATCGATGATCATATGGACCCACTTGATTCGAGACAATACTGGTCTATCCTTGATGATATACTCGTAAGTGGTGAGCAACACCTGGAAGTCTCCAGCTCGAATGGCGTTTTGCTGAGCCTTTCGGGCCATAGGAGGACCCTTGTAAACAAGCTTTTTGATTTGAGGTGCCCACTTTTCAAACTCCAGAGTCCAGTTGGTGAGCGTGGACAAGGGCACAATCACAAGGTAAGGTCCAGGGATTCGCTTGGTCTCAATGAGGTAGGCAATTAGAGAAATAGTCTGGATGGTCTTTCCAAGACCCATTTCGTCGGCCAGAATACCGTTAAGGTTGTTGTTAAAAAGCGACAACATCCACTGGAGACCCTTGAGCTGGTACTCCTTGAGCTGTCCACCAACGAGCAGATCTGGCTGTTTTGTTACGGGCTCCTGGATTCGATGGGCCACCGCATAGTAGTCTGCCTTCTTCTGGTTATCGGAATCTTCGTCATCCATATCCTGCTGAGGACCGAAATCAGGGTGAGACACCGAGTTGGATTTCTGTTGATCCTTTACAGCCTGGGCCAAGGAGTCCAAGAAGGTGTTGGTCTGACGCAAGAGGTCGGTGATACGAGTGTCCTTGGTCTGGTCCAGCAGCTTGATATAAGCTTCCTCATCGTTAGCTCGCAGAGCCTGTAGACGCTGTTTAGCATTTCGTTCGATTCGTTTCTGCTCCTCCCGCTCAGTGTACACATGGTAGTTCTGGGTAGCCTTGGCCACACGCGACTGGCGAAGTCGACGAGATCGGGAAGCATTGATGGTGTCCTGAGCATGTTTGCAGATATGAATTAGTTGTTCCGATCTTACTCGCACCTCATGACGTTGTCGTTCCATCAACTGCTGGGTGCAGAATTGCTCAGTCTGGTAAGCCTCCTGCAGAGAAGTCTTTTTCATGCGGGTGAAGTAAATCTTGTTGTAGGGATCCAGTCCCACGGAGTTGAAGTAATATGTGTCTGCCAGAAGGTCTCCTCTCCAGGCCTTTTGGTGGTCCAACAACTCGAGCGACTTGAGCTCGATCATGTCATCCAGCCCCGCGTCAGAAACTGAGGTGTCCACTGAGCTGGCAGACGAGCCTGTATCCTGTTGCAGATCCGGAACAGCAGTGGCTTCTGTGGTGGTTTCCTTGAGCTCGGTTATTCGGTCTGAAATTTGCTTCGCCACTTTCTTCTCGTAGAGCTCCTTGATCTCTTCGGCGTTCATTCCACGGGGCATGATGCTGGACACAAACGTTCGTCGTTTCTCAAGGAATTTAGGCGAGGTGATTTCATCAAAAGTAAAAGTTCCCTCAAGTAGCGAGCAAGGGTCCATGTAACCCGAAATAGTCTCTGGTGCAGGAGGAGGAAGTCCAGGAGCTACCATGGTTCCAGGAGCAGTCATTCCAGGAATGCTTGAATCAATGACACCACCTTCCTGTTTGCTGGCTCGTCGCGTACCAGTCAGACTGGAGCCACGTCTTTTAGGAACTCCAGGAGAAGTTGTATCTGAGATGACAGCCGGAGATTGGGCTCTATTCGAAGCAAACATGGGACTCAATGGCATGGACTGCTGCTGTTGAAGAGGTTGCTGTTGCACAGGACTCATTTGTTGTAACGAAGGTTGTTGTTGTTGTTGTTGTAGCGAGGGCTGTTGTTGCAACGCGGGTTGTTGTTGCATCATAGGAGCTGGCTGTTGTACAGGAGCAGGCATGGGATTTTGGCTAGGAGCAGTGGGTCTGTATAGTGCCTGTAGAACCTGGGGAGGAACCACAGAGCCCTTGGTCAGGTGTCTATAAGCAAGAAGCTCATTTTTCATCAGCATGATCATCTCAGTAGTGAAAGGACCATTCTGCTGTGGTTCCATGTGGGGAGTGGGGGATTGGCGAGGAAGTCCACCGCCTGGTTGATTCTGCTTCAAAACTGGAGATCCAGACATACTATGCATGCTGTTGTTGGCGTTTTGGTACATGCCAGCAGCCGAGGGTTTCTGTGGTGGCTGTTGTCGAGGGGACTGGAACTGCTGGGGGTTGCCCATTTGTGTCTGTTGGCGTTGAGCTCCGCCCTGTAGACCTTGGCCTTGCATCTGGGATTGCATGCCCTGCTGGCCCATTGCCTTCATCCGCTGTTGCTGTTGTTGTTGTTGTTGCTGCTGCTGCTGTTGGCGGAACATTTGCTGTCGCTGGGAGTAAGCCTTGAGCACCTTTGACAGTTCAATGAACTCCTGGGACGAGCTAGCATTGGCTCCTAGTCGCGCTTGAAGTTCTTTATATCGCTTTGTTAGTTGAGATCATCATGTACTGAAGAATCGCGCATACTCACAGCATATATCCTGTTCATGTCCTCCATGTTACGAGGCTGGGGAACGGTGTTCATGTCCATCATTTGAGGGTTGGGTCTGTTTGCAAAGCTAGGCGACGGGGTGGACAAATCGTTCTGTCGATTGGACGCATCCATGTTCATGGAAGATGAATCCATCATGCTGTCCATGAAGCCCTGGTGACCCATGACCAAGTCCGATTGCATGTTTGGGTACGAGTTCATCGCGTTCTGGGTTAGTGGAATTCGCTACGCGTCGTCTTGATGATCGTCTGTGGATGGCCGACAGTTTAGACACTCACAAGTTCGCGTTATTGTGGACGCGAGCTATACTGGTTTGACTAATGCGTCACGCACTATGTACTGTGGAAGCCCACACAATAGTATTTTATTTTTAAACCCGCGACTGGAGAGATGTGTAGTCGTGGGGGAGTGGTCGGGGTAGGTGAGGTGTGTCTTGTTGTGGTGCTTAATGGTTGTAGCGTCGTCACAAATGTCACTTGCCTCGGCGTGGTGATGGCTGCGTAGTGGTGGGGAGTATCTTTTGCAGTGTCAAAGTGTGGCAAACTACGTATTAGGTAACGAGGGCATAGGGTACACTTCCAAATGGAGGGCGCAAATGGCCCCAGCCAATGGGAGGCGTTTACATGTGCAGTGTTGGGAGCACGGGGGCTCCAGGTGCACGTTTTGTGTGTATGTAGGAAGAAAAAACCCGCGAGGGGGAAGCCAAAGAGGGAGCGTAAGTAGGTATTTTTGCTTCTGCCCGATTTAGCTAAAGATAAGATAAAACCGGGCTTCTGTCTCTTCATGTGAGTGTCGGATTGTTATGTGCTGGCGCTTGCTTTTGTGTTTTTTAGAGTTAGACTTTTGTCTGCACCGAAGTTAAAGGAGGGGGGGTTGTTAGTAGAGAGTGGTAGTGTAGATATGTGGCTGTGGGCTGTCGGATGGGGGGCAGAGACCTTTTTGTGTCATTAATTTGTATCTGTGTTTGAACTCCGGTTCCCCTTTTTACATCTTCTTTTAGCCACCGTTTCCACTCCTGCACTCCCCGCTGCTCCTTTGTTTAGTCAAATCTATAATTTTAAGGTGCTGCCAAAAAAGCCCCATAAACTTTGGCAACGTTGGGTGGGTAAGTGGCGAGACGGAAGCTGAGGTTGTGGGTAGAGGAGCTGAGGCAAATGTGGCGAGCAGGCATGTATTTGTGTTTTCTGGTTTTGTGTTCCTTCCCTTGCTTCTACGTTTTTTTTCTTGTTCTTGTTTTCCTCCGTCTCGTTTGTCATCATCCGATACCACCCTGCACAGTGGATGGAACAATGCGGGTGAGCCTTAGATGACGGGTATTTTTCCTCAAGAAACTACAAAATTAACAACAACCCAAAAAATAGGTGCACAAGGTCCGGCACTAGGTGCCTGGCGGACTACGTACATACGGTACTATCCATGGCTTTCCATAGTCTCTGTTCTTTCTATTGATTGCTGTGTCCACATGATGCGTATTAATTTATAATCGTTGACTTGAATGTTAAACTGTGGTGGTAGCAGCAGATGACGGCATCCTGTGGACATGTGACTGACTGTTGCTCCGGTTAGATTTTAGAAGCTTGCCACAGCCAGTTGTCTACTCAAAGTTCAACCACTTGGCGTTACATGTTTGTATGGTGATCGGCTGGTGGCTGCGTCTCGAAATCGTGATTACATGTAATGAGTCAGGTCACTACAACTTGTACTCTCAGTCACAAACACCTTGTCACACTCCACCAGAGCCCTTGATCTGGCCCTACTCTTTGTATTGCACCTCGGTCAGCTAGATATTTTTGCTGGGGATTCAACTGTATAGGTACATGAGACTACATGTACATGAGAGTTAAACTGGTTCAGAGTTGGTGTTGTGATAGAATGGGTTCAGGGAGTTGATGAGAGTGTGTGGATCTTATTACTGGCTTGTGTCGTACGCAGTGGTTTCGGTGTGATTTTGTGTCGATTCAGGGCTTCCCCATAGGGCAGCTTCCTGTTATTGACATGCATCATGAACTCTATTCCGACGATATAGTTGATAAATTGGTGCGACATACAACACCGGTGAGTTTGCAGAGATATTAATGGACAATTAGTGAATCTAGGCACAAACGCAAGTGCAAAAGCAAACGCAAACGCAAGCGCAAAAACACAAACGTAAGTGCGAACACAACATTTACACAAAAAGACGGACGTCTGTTCTTACCAAACACATTCTACTTTTTCCAAACCTTGTCCTATGGTAACTTACTGTCTCACATCTCACTATATGTCTCACCCGAAACCTTGAATTAGCAAGAATAAACCAGGTCAGCAAGTGCAAAAGTTGAGCCAAGTGTCTCCTGGCGTCAAACCAACATCGTAAACTGTACATAGATTCAACCAACCAATGCTGATTTTTGGGTGTCCCTTCCACTCATGGTTTCAGCCACACCTACAGCTTCAGTTTAGACATGCATCCTGCATGAACATTCGGAAAAGAAAAAGTAGCACATTGTGGGAACACTCTGTAGAAAGGTGTGTACAAAGAGCAGCAGAAAATCCTGCAAAACGCAATATGAAAAGCTCCACAAAAGCTATTATTGAAAGCTCACAAGTGGCATGTCGCCGCACCAGCTCCGCATCCAGTAATTAGCGCTCTAGCTCCTTCCTGCATACATGCACTTCCCCTCTACCAAACTGGGCATTAGTAACCACGAGTAGTCTAGGTGTAATAACAGCAATAGGTAATGACAAAAGAAGAATAAAAACTTATTAATTATGACCTATTTGTATTAGATCGTAGGGTTGTCCAGAACAGAAGTTCAACAGGAACAGATGTAGGGAAAGAAAGCAGTTGAAAATGGCATTCCTGCTACACGAATATACACGGATGACACAAACAGGGGACAGATGACACAAACAATATCAGCTAAGGAATTTCTTCAACCAATGAACTCGTCCATGTTGTCTCGTTTACAGGAATGCATGCATACGCGTGAATGCTATTACTGTTGACAGCAACCAAACGAATGTGAGTTGGAATTTCACAATCCAGCATGTTTGAAGTGGAAATTGATAACTTTTGAGAGGAATGGTTCTAGTGCATTCTGAAAATACGGAGTGGGTTTGAACTGCTTCAAACACTTGTCATTTTCAGTGGAAAAAAACGAAAAAAAACGAAAAAAAACGAAAAAAACAACCCCCTTTGCGAAATAAAAACATCAAGTTTTGTTTTCAACCCAATAAAATTCTAAGCCACTCGGAATTACATAATAATTATGTAATGTTGGTGCAGATTAAATGAAAAGCCAAAAATAATAAAAAATAAAATAAAAATAAATAAAAGGAAAAAAAAAGGAAAAAAAAAGAAAAAAAAAGGAAAAAAAAAGAAAAAAAGAAGAAAAAAACAACCAACCAATCAACCAACCAATAAACAACTTCATTAATTACTTGATAGTGAAGTCAATATCTAAACTTTCATCCAAATGCAAAATATGAAACTCAACAATGCTATCTACGCCAAATGCATGCAAAATTCCGCAATCCCTGCTTGCTCCAGCGGCTATTTTTCATTTGCTATCATTACATTAAAACCTCCAGCACAAAACACAAAAGATACAAGCAGCTCTGTTTCTTCAGGCAATCTCTCCAACATGCATGAATTCTGTATCTCCACATTTAGCTTCTCGTTAAACAATATAGTTTGCTTCTAACTTTGGCGTCTCTGATAATCTCTCATCACTCTTGTCACAGAGATCAAGTCACAGGATGGCCAAGAAAAACAGCTCGAGGGTGAAAAAACGAGCCCGAGCCAAGGCCGCGGCACGAGCTCAGCGCCAAGAACAGCAACAACAGAATGGTGACATGGGTGCTCAGCACCACATGGACCTTAGCATAGATCCTATCTCTGAACCCACAGAATCGGCGTCAGACGTTGCACAAAGTCCACGACGAGGACGAAGACGAGGAGACTCAATTGCATCTGTTTCCTCAAACATGTCGGCGTCTCGATACGATTACTTGGCCCAGGCTACAGATTCTGGGGAAATCTATTCAGGCCCTCCTAGCGATGCATTTCCAACTTCATACTCGTCATACCAGCATCTGAACCGTCGACGATCCATGTCGCGTTCACTTAGTCGATCCAGAGTACCACTTTACGGAAGTGGCGGAGACTCACGACGGCCAAGTATAGCGCTGTCTCATCGTGCGTCCAATGAGATGCTACAGTCGCCATTCTTGCGGCCACGAGCTGAATCAACTGCATCTTTCCGGTTTTTCGACAAAGATGAGCTGGATCTTGCCGAAGGCGCATCTACCATAGATGGAGAATTCGCAGACACAGTCCCATATGAGGCAGACGAGGTGGCAGTAGAGGAAGTCGACGAGTTTTACAGTGGACATGGATATAGACCCAGCGGACGGTTTAGAGAATCGTTATCAATCAGTAGAGACGATTATCGTCGAGGCTCCACTTTCTCCACTGATGACCATACTCCTCTTATGAGACGTGCATCTCGCCATTCATACGAGCAACCTAGAAGAGAAAGCGGCCGTTCAGACGATGGAGGATCGTATACTTTTGGTCTTCATGACGATCAGCCAGTAGGACCACCGTTCCCGAACGCCTCAAACACCGTGCAGCGGTTCTACATTGCTGAGGAGGATTTGCTGATTGGTATTGCAGGATACAAAACCAACCGGCTCAAGTCGGCGCTGTTTTTTCTTCTATATGTTATTACCGGCGGAATTCTGTTTTTGATCATGAGATGGTTCCCTCGATGGCGGATTTCGTGCCTTGGAGACCCAGCTCCTCTAGGAGACTGTGATTGGGTGGTGATCGAGAACCAATGGGGCGAGATGGAGATCTGTGACGTGAACCGGGATCGATATAACCGGGCGTTATCCACCGTTTTCACTCTCAAACCCGAAGCTGGAGATTTGGCAACCATTCATTCCGGTGAAGAAGCTGAATCTTCCAGTTTCATTGAAAATGACCCCGATCCAATCTTACCGGTACTCTTGTCAATCTCCTACAGATACATCACCTTCATCTATGACCCGATCGAGGATATTTTCCGAACCAACGTGGGCTGGACCGATCCCGACTGGCGAGAAATGTCTGTAGTCAAGGAAGGGTTGTCTTACGACTCGTTTGAGGACCGAATGTTGGCGTTTGGTCAGAACGTGCTGGATATCAAGGAAAAATCTATCAGACAGCTGTTGGTAGACGAGGTTCTTCATCCATTCTACATTTTCCAGGTGTTTTCCATCATTCTATGGGCTGCTGACACATATTACTACTATGCTACCTGCATTTTCGTCATCTCGGTGATCTCCATCACCAACACTCTCGTGGAAACCAAATCTACAATGCGACGTCTCTCTCAAATGTCTCGTTTCGTCTGTGAGGTGCGGGTGCTCCGTAATGGGTTCTGGACCACAGTGGATTCATCACAGCTTGTCCCAGGTGATGTTTATGAGATCTCTGATCCCGCAATGACCCTTTTCCCTTGTGACTCGGTGCTTCTGTCTGGTGACTGTATTGTCAACGAAAGTATGCTTACTGGCGAATCTGTGCCCGTCACCAAGATCCCCATCACTCCCGAGGGTCTGGTGCACTTGTCTCAGGGCTCACTGATGGGTTCCAATGTGTCTGCAGAGATTGTGCGCAACTTTCTGTTTTCCGGCACTCGAGTCATCCGAGTACGACGGCCACAAGGCGGCGAGCAAGAAGACGGACCTGCGCTGGCTGTGGTTGTACGAACGGGATTCTCCACTACCAAGGGAGCTCTGGTTCGGTCGATGATGTTTCCCAAACCTACGGGATTCAAGTTTTACCGTGACTCCTTCAAGTATATCGGAGTCATGTCTGGAATTGCATGCATCGGGTTTGTCATTTCCACCATTGACTTTATCAAAATGCAGCTCCCCACTCATTTGATTGTTTTCCGAGCCCTGGATCTCATTACTATTGTAGTTCCACCTGCCCTGCCTGCAACCCTTACCATCGGCACCAATATCGCTCTGGCCAGACTCAAGAAGAAACAAATCTACTGCATTGCACCTACACGGGTCAATGTCGGTGGTAAAATCGATATCTGTTGTTTCGACAAGACTGGAACACTCACAGAAGATGGTCTGGATATCATGGGAGTCACTTTGGCGGAATCTTCTGGGGGTAGACGACTTTTCAGCGATTTGCACCCTACGCCCGAAAAGCTGTTTCCCCACAAAAGTCTCAAGGACAATCAAAGTGCTGCAGATATGCTTCTGACTCTTGCTACGTGTCATTCGCTTCGGTGCGTGGATGGAGAACTGGTAGGTGATCCGCTAGACTTCAAAATGTTTTCTTTCTGCAACTGGTCGTTTGAAGAGGAAGGATTCAAGTTTGGAGAGGAGGTGGGGTCCCAGACTACCAATGAGCGAATGGACAACTTTGCTGTAGCCGAAACTATCTCGCCGTCCATTGTTCGACCTCCCCCAGGACAATTCAACGAAACTGGAACCGACGCCGAGTTTGGTATTATTAGATCGTTCGAGTTTGTGTCGCAGCTTCGACGAATGTCGGTGATGGTGAAAACCATGCATTCTCGGGACATTTCTGTGTTTGTCAAGGGCGCTCCCGAAGTTCTTCCTGATATTTGCCGGCCCGAATCTTTCCCTCCCAACTACCATGAGCTTCTGCATCATTTCACCCACAAGGGCTACCGAGTTATCGCTTGTGCAACCAAACGATACCCCAAGCTCTTGTGGCATAAGGCTCAAAAGTTGTCTCGGGAGGAAGTGGAGAGCCAGCTGGATTTCCTGGGATTCATTGTGTTTGAAAACAAGCTGAAACCTTCTACTGCAGGAACTATCCGACAATTGGAAAACCAGGCTAAGATCAGAACCGTCATGTGCACGGGAGACAATGTTCTAACTGCAATTTCTGTGGCCCGAGAGTGTGATATGGTGCCCAGCCATGAGATGCAGGTGTTTGTTCCATCATTTGAGGAATGTCCGACCGATACTGAAACTGGAGTGCAGATCCGATGGGAAAGCGTAGATAACAACAACCTGACGTTAAATCCCATGACGTTACGACCACTCAATCCTCGAGTTGTCCACAATTATTGTTTGGCCATCACGGGAGAAGTATTCCGATATTTGATTGATTTCGGGTCCGACGAGATTCTTCACCAGATGCTCATGAGAGGAAAGATCTACGCGCGAATGTCACCTGACGAAAAACATGAACTTGTAGAGAAACTCCAAGCCCTGGACTATACCACATGTTTCTGTGGAGATGGTGCCAATGACTGTGGAGCCCTGAAGGCTGCAGATGTGGGTATTTCCTTGTCTGAAGCCGAAGCATCAGTAGCAGCTCCTTTCACATCGCGGGTGTTTGAGATTTCTTGTGTGGTGGAGGTCATCAAGGAAGGTCGGGCTGCATTGGTCACTTCGTTCTCTTGCTTCAAGTACATGTCTCTATACTCTGCGATCCAGTTTGTGACCGTGGGAATTCTGTATTCCAGCGGCTCCAACCTTGGTGACTTCCAGTTCCTTTGGATCGACATGTTTTTGATTCTGCCAATTGCCATTGTCATGGCATGGTCCAAGCCCTACCATAAACTTGCACCCAAGCGACCCAACGCCAACTTGGTTTCGCGAAAGGTGCTGGTGCCACTGCTGGGTGAAATCTGCATTCTTGCAGCTGCACAGTTCATTGTATGGGCACTTGTGAAACGACAGCCATGGCACATCCCTCCTATCCCTGGAGCGGAAGATCGAGATGTGGCTTCTTCAGACAACACTGCGCTTTTCTTTGTGTCTTGCTTCGAGTACATTCTCATTGCTGTGGCCCTTTCTGTGGGCCCGCCCTACAGAGAAGATGTGTACAAAAACATTCCTTTTGTGGTATGTGTGGTTGTTCTGCTGGGTGCGACTGGTGGACTTATGAGCATGGAGGTTGCGGACTCTGGTTTGACCAAGCTGATGCAGCTGACGTCCATGCCAGTTGACTTCAAGATGGGTATTGTTGCGATTGGGTTTTTCACATTTGCCGTTTCTTGGCTCTGCGAAACCTACGTTTTCACTCTGATTGTCAAGTTGTCCAGAACATTACAGAAGGCGATTGGCCTGGGTCACAAGGTCCAGAAGAACAAAATGTACAAGAACATCAACCTAGGTGGTGTATAGAAACATTACAACTACGATAACGAAATACGAAGAATTAATACTAGAGAAGTACACCAGAGAAGTACTACTAGAAATAAGTAGCAAGTAATCACCCTCCTGACAACACCCTGAACTACACTTATCATCTCTCTATCAAGAATCATATAATGCGATTAATCTAATGCTCCACCTGCTTCTCTCCTTCCTTAGGAGGGTAGAAGTTGTGCAGACCAAACATGGCGGGGTATTCCTGAGTTAGTATTCTGAGAGATTGTTTATGACACAGATCGTGTGGTTACCGGTGGTTACCGTGTGGTTCATGTGGTTCGTGTGGTTCGTGTGGTTCGTGTGGTTCGTGTGGTTCTACTTACCTCCTTGATTCGCAGGAACATCCAGAAGAACATGGTAGCGCCCAGAAACTTGGTGGCGATTCTGTGGCCGGTGGAGATCTTAGGCGGAGGCAGAGGGCCGTTCCATTTGTAGTTAGCGTGGTGACCAGCCATTTTTTATCGATTTGAGATTGTAGTAGTGGTGATGCACAGTCTGGTTCAGCGTCGAATTGAACTGCTGCAATTGGCTGCATTTTAAAGTTTGAGTTCAATTTTTGGAATTCTGGTTTTCCGAGTTTCGAACTGGCGGTCATAGGATGAGTGAAAAAATAGAAATGAAAAAGGAAACTAATAAAAAATGGCGAAAAAAAATGAGAAATAAAAAATGGAAGTTATATACCAAATAGTCAGATATTTGTAAACATTCTTTTAACAATATTATTCAAAAATTTTCTCATTTATTCCCGTTTTGTCTACAACTTTGCAAATCGAACTGACATGTGCATCTGCATCTTGCCGCAGTGCAGAAAATATAAATCAATCAACCATCACAGAAGCTAAGACTGTTGAAGATGGACACCCTGAGCAAAAAGCCCGAGCAGCGGCCCGAGGAGATCTCTGCAATTCTCTCGTCTTTGGACCGATACAACCCCGAGAAAATCTCAATTCTTCAGGAGTACGCCAACCAGCAATGTGCTGACCAGCATTCGGACATCGAGGCCAACCTGGCTCTGCTCAAACTGTTGCAGTTCCAGCAGCAACCCAACCCCAACAAGGATGACATCATCTGCAACATTCTGGCCATGGCTCTTGCCAACTTCCTGACTTCTGACTTCACCACAGCCCTGCATGTGCTGCCCTCGTACGTTCTGGACGAGCCAGCCGCCGATACCCTTGCCGAGAGCGTGCAGAAGCTGTTCAACCTGTACCGTCTGCTTGACGGCTGCAAGTTCCTCGAGTTTTGGGCCGTCTACGAGCGAGACGATGCCCATGCCGATATCACTGCCGACGTTCAGGATTTCGAGAACCTGGTGAGAACTACCATCACCCGGGCCGTGGAGATCTCGTCGCAGGCGATCCAGGTGGAGGTTTTCCGATCGTGGTTGAACCTCAGCGAAAACAAGTTCGCCGACTACGTCACCAACACTCTCAAATGGAAGATTGAGGGCTCCACCGTGCTTGTGCCCGCCAACAAGGAGAACGAGGCCAAGACCGCCACTACCAACGAAAGCATTCGAATCGAGCAGATCTCGCGTCTCCTCAAGCGATCCAACGAGTAAAGCAATAAAGCAGGATAAAAGTAGGATAAGTTACGACTAGTAATAGATTAGTTATACAAGGTTTCGTAGAGCAAATGGACTTGGTCGTTTAGCTAAGCTTCAACGC
This sequence comes from Yarrowia phangngaensis, assembly GCA_900519005.1. Taxonomy (NCBI): domain Eukaryota; kingdom Fungi; phylum Ascomycota; class Dipodascomycetes; order Dipodascales; genus Yarrowia; species Yarrowia phangngaensis. Next base: position 1,934,785 of record ULGR01000002.1, on the reverse strand, counting down.
CTTTCTTAGATCATTTTCTAGATCAGATGTGGCAGACGTGGAAGACACGGCTGAACCTGCCGACCCAGGAGCTCGAATGGGAGCTGCAGCTTGGGGGTGGCCCTGAACCTGGGGAAATTGAGGGTATCCACTGGGTGGAGCAGCATAAGCGTTTCCATAATAGTATTGAGGAGGTGCGTACATCTGCATTCCCATGGGCGCATGATAATACGGAGCCATCTGTGGCTGAGGGTGCTGAGGGTGCTGATGTTGAAGGTGTTGAGGTTGAGGTTGAGGAGGTTGAGGTTGATGAATCATCTGAGGAGCTTGGGGAGGACTGGACTTTTTCTGGAGTCGTTCCTGTTTGTCTGCTTCCATCAACACGTTCAAGAAGTTGCCATTGGAGCTAGGGGCGGGAGTGGGGGATGGAGTTTGAGCAAGTCCAGATCCTCGCACTCCGTTTGTCGCGGGAGATGGAGTTTGAGCAAGTCCAGATCCTCGTACTCCGTTTGTCGCGGGAGATGGAGTTTGAGCAAGTCCAGATCCTCGCACTCCATTTGTCGCGGGGGCTGTAGCAATCGCACTTGTAGCAGGAGCTGGAGCAAGCCCTAGACCAGTTCCAGGGGCCATTCTAGAAGGAACAGGCAAAGAACTAGGAGCCGGAGAAGCATGGAAGGAAGAGCCAGCAAATTTGGAATCGGCCAAAGCTGCGGCGCCTCCACCTGCCCCCTTCCTTCGTGGAGGAGTCACAAGAGTGGTGGCTGCAGGGCCATACAAAGAAGGATAAAGTAGCTCCTTGAGATCTTTTTCCTCTTTTGGCTTGGAGTTGGAATTACCCCTGTCCTTCTTCTCCTTTGTAGCCTTGTCCTTGCCAGCCTTCTTGCCTGTAGGCTTCTTGGAGTTTGATCCAGCCTTTAGATCAGGGAAAAGAATATCAGTGAGATCCCGATCATCATCATAAATATCACTAGTAGCTTTAACAGCTGGCGGACCTCGTCTTCGATTGTTAGACTTGTTGTTACTGTTGCTGTTGTTGTTGTTGTTGGCCTTCCTGGGGCCAGGTAGGTTTCGATGCTGCTTTAAAGTGACACCGGTGGTTTGGTTCTTTGACATAACTTGCTTATGCTACTTTGACGGAGTCTGTGGTTGTATATCGAGTGGAGGGGAGTGTGTGATGGGCGTCCAAATAACTGTCGAGGATGAGTTCAAAGGTGCTAATATGGGGCATGTGTGAAAACTCAAGAGTAAAGAAAAGCTACGGGACAGAGAAAGTGATGAGGCTGCGGGGAGTGCGAGAAATCGGTTTGTGTTTCGTTTTTTTGCAGTTGCAGCTTCGTTTGTGCCGTGTCGTGTTTTGCTTGACAGTGATGTTGTAGAATCGTCGAGAACAGTTTGAGTTTGATGACACGGTGGTTAGGGTTGTGTGGGGTGAGAGGCGAAGTGGCGAATGTAGGAGGCGAACGATGAGTAGGGTTGTTTTTCTGATTTTTGATTTTCTGGTTTCCATCTTAATGATTGGATTTTTGATTTTCTGGTTTCCCGATTTTCCATTATTTCCTGAATCTCTGATTTCTGATTTTATTTCTGATTTCCATTATTTCCTGAATTTCTCATTTCCATTATTTCTGAACTTCAAATATTAATAACTCATGTTATATATTCAGTTATTGAATGGACAAATGGCTCACGGATTGATGAATACCATTCTCTGTCTGTGACAACCTGAGCTCCTATTGGATGTTCACTTGAGGTTATGAGATCTCATCACCTTGGAGATTTCATTCATCACCTTGGAGATTTCATTCATCATGAGATGCTAGATCAAACATTGCTGTCGTTGAGCGTCCATGGCTGCGTGCTCCTGATTGTCGCTTAGACAAGTTCCACAGCCATTTGTTTCTCGATCTTGAGTCGTTAACGCTCTGGCGTTTGAACTGCCTCCATTCCCGGCCTCCAGTTGAGCCTTGGTATCAGCAATAAGCAGCTCGATCTGTAAGCATCTTGGTGCAGTGGGCTCTGGTGGGTGGGCTCTGGTGGGTGGGATCTGGGTGCTGCTGGTCTCCTTCTCAGCAGCAGCCTCAGCCTCCTGTAAGAACTCCTCTGCAGGAGTGTTGGCCTACCTCCTTGGCATCCTTCTTGGACTTTCGAAGAGCGCCGTCACTTTGGGGTCATCCATGATGAGATGGTAGATGGTCTTCCTTCATCATGGCATCGTTGCTAGCGATACATGGGATGAGATCTGATGACAGCTTGTTGTACTTGAACCCCAGATCGGTTACAATCCAAACACATGGGCTCTTATCTTTTGATTTGAAGGAGTACCTCCTTGAGAGTACCTGGCTCAATGACAGACATGATTGAAAATCGGCCACCCAGGAAGAAGTGAAGTCGACTCAGAGAGAAGTGGAAGTTGACTCTAGAACTGACCATGCTGATTAATGAGTTACATGCAGTTAAAACGCAGTTGGCTGCGATATCCTGGAGCGACGATGTGGCAGCAGCTATTCTCCAGGTGGAGACTTATAGTGCCATGCAGATGACACCTTATGATAGCAAAGCGTTGGTGAGGCATGGATTATCCACAAGATCCAGAGCTACTGCCTAGCTCCTCGGGGTTATCTAACCCAGCTCAGTATAGCTCAGTATTCTCCATTGATCTGATTGGTGATTCATGATTACTGAGTCACAACGGATGAGAAACACCAACAAGAGTTCCATACTGAAATCCGAAACTGGAGCATGATTGGTAGGGTCGTGGCAGTGATCAGCTCACCTGTTAGTCAAAGCGACCTGCCACCCATTAGACATTGTTGGAATCTCAGAGAGTGGCTACCCTGATAGCAAGCCTCTCTGGCTACAACTACTCTGGAACTGTGTAAGTAAAACTTGTCTGATTTTCAACAGAAGTTCAACAGAAGTTCAACAGAAGTTCAACAGAAGTTCAACATCGATATTACAAACGTCTCTTAGTGTACCCATCTGTTGCTTCGCTGTACTGTTGCATACCACCAAAACGGTGACATCTACTTCCACTAATTTAGCTCAAACTTTAACAGAACTGTACATATTTCGACTTTGATCTGGATACAATATCGAAATAGAGTGAATACCAAATATGGTAATAATGCATTTGAACATTGAAATTTAACAAATAAATAAAATTAATGAATATATTAAGTGAATTAATAATAAATAAGAAAGACACCACAACTATAGTCGATTTATGAACCAGAGCGACATGGCACAAGTGCTTTAGTTGTGTAGACACTGGAGGTAATTCAAATGCACTTATTTATATTTTATACACATTCAATAGTACGTCAGAAAAAACCGGCTTGCCAGAAAATCGGATTTCCTTCACTATTATTTTATTTTGTTATAATTACATCTTTGATTATATTCTGCATAATCACCTTGCATATTTCCCACTTCTTATATAACGAAGCATTGTTACCACTTACTTACCTTACAGCTCACCGCCAGTTATTGCTCGCGTTGCAGCTCACCGTTAACGCTCACTGTTACCACTCACCTAACCTCTTCTTCGCATTTCCTACGGAAATTCGCTCAGAAGTTCGCTCAGAAGTTCGCTCAGAAGTCATGGTCCTCCACGACAGCAAATGGGACAGAAAAGCCAAGCGGCAGTATGAAAAGAAACACGGAATTCTATCTGATCGCGAAAAGCAGCAGCAACAACAATTAAGAGACGCCGTGCCAGACTTGCCGTCCAATGAATGGCGGTTTGAAGGCCCTGAAGAACCAGAACAACAAGAAGACGACTATGACTATTCGCAGCTCAAGGCGAAACAAATGGAACTGCCCAAGGGCAAATTATACGAACGCAACATTTTCAATTCGGAATATGGCCAGCAGTCAGATTCTGAGGACGAGGAGTCGTCTGAAACGGCAAGGAGAATGCTTCAGGAGGTGTCTGACGCAGATCGAGAAAAGGCGAGGGTGATGAGAGAAAAACGGGCCAAGGCCAACCAGTTGATGAATCTCAAGAAAAAATTCACTGCCACAGACGCAGATATGGACATGGTGGACGACGATGCGTTTTTCCGGGAGATAGATGGGGTGGACCACAAAAAGGAGGAGTCCAAGATCAGTGCCAAAAAGGCCTCCTCCAATGCCCCAACTAAAAGTCAACAAAATTTCCTTGACGGATTGTTGAATTAAAGAACAACACTAAAAATGTTATAGATGCATATAAATTATATCAAGTGTTTTTGTCACTTCATATTGGCCCTTAGCTTTTTGAAAAAACGAGCGACAAGATTGCGTTTTTTGATGGCCTGAACCGCGGGGCTGGGGGCGTTGACGGCGTCATGGAAATGTGACGTCGTGGCTGGTGTTGTATCGACGGGAATGACCTTGAGCAAATGTTTTTTGGGCTTTACAAGCAGCGCTTTATCGGTTTTGGCGGCGTTGGAAATTGTCCAGGACCGCCGTCGGTGGTCGGACACAGATCTCCTAGGTGTGCTAGTTAGAACTGGGCGTAAATCGACAGCTTGTGGCAGTTGCTGCTGCATCAACAGTTGAATGGCCGAAAACAGAATCGCATCGACCAAGGTGACTCTGTAATTCTGGATTGGCGGCCCCGAAACCCCAGAAGATACTCGTCGTCGTCTCCGGCTGGAGTCTTGGTCTTTATCAAACACCGCAGTGGTCCAATACTTGGACCGTAGCCTGTGAACCACCTGGTCAAGATACATGGGTTTGCGGATCATGGCAGTATGAACACGGACTTTTTCAGATAGGGACATGAGTGTTTCTCCCTTGGACACGAACCGCCACCCGCGTTCGCCGGTCCAGTATCCGATTGCGTAATCTGTGGACGAATCCACTAGTCTATAAGTTCGAGCACCCACTTGTGTCAGATGCCAGGTGATGGGGGTGGCCAGAAATGCAAAAAATGAGTCTTTGGGTAACGATTGTTGTTTGGTAACTGTAAGATAGGTTTGATCCGCCTCAGAAGCTGACACATTGAAAGTAATGTCACTTCTGGTGATTTTCCCTGCTGCTTGAGGCACCTCATCCACGGTATAAACGTGATAGACGCCTCTATCTTCTTCCTCTTCATCTGGGGCCGCCCCATCTCCGAGAAAAGGTGATGGCGGAGACGATTCCATTTCTATACTATCAAATGAAAGTGGTTCAGACACTTTACACCGGCCGCAAACTGAGTTATTTCTTGAAAGCACCGTAGACGAATGGCGAGTGGCGTAAAACTGGTCTGAGTGACGTCTGGACGTGCTTACACCCACCATTCCTGCGGCTCCTTCCACCGATCTGATGATGCCATGGACGGGTTTCAGCAGCCGGTGCTGCTTTCTGTGTAAATTGAACAATGGAGCGGGCCGTGGGTGCGGGTTCTGGTGGGGCCCCAGATGCTGGATTTGCATCACTAAACCCGGATTATGGGATCTGGCAAAAAAGAACGACTCCACCGTCCCCCGTCTGTGTTTTGGGTCTCCACCTTCGGAGTCCTGTGACGACGACGGCGACAGACTGGATTCCGTGGTACATGTGTACACAGAGTCTGTCATTGTATGTGTAAAAGATAGGTTTCCAAGATATCTGGTAGAGTGGTTGAGTGCAGCTGAGACGTAGGTGACGCGTGGGAGGGAGGGGGAGGAAGGGGGAGGGAGGGAGGAAGGGAAGGAGTTTGTGACGGTGACGAACGGTTTGTGACGGTGACGAACGGTTTGTGACGGCTTGCGACGGCTTGCGACGGCTTTGTGTCTGCTTGCGACAGCTTTGACTTCGACTAGCTCATCTCATTCATGCTGCAGCCTAAAATAACTAGGAGTACGTCATGTAAGACAATACAAGGTCTCATGACACGACCCAGGGGGTTCACAAAAGCAACAGGATTCACAGAAATCACACGAGAAACACGAGCAACACGACCCACACGATTTACACGATCCACATGACTCATGTAAACCGGCGACCCCTCAAGGGTTGACCCTGTGACATATAAAGTTTGGCAACTAAACCTGCATGGAAGAAATAAGCAGGTAGCTTAGGGCCGATAGAAGCGAGAAGAGAGGAGAGGTGACAGAATGTATGTGATGGTGATGGTGATGGTGACACAACGACGGTGACATTACGATTTGACAACGGCTATGTAACGACTGCGACACCACGCATCCCCGCCACTTCCCTTCTGTACCTTGCCAAGACTTCCGCATCTATCACCCCACCTGCATGGTCAATGTATACATACAAAGACAAGACAGGGTTATCAGATTGCGAATACGAACGGTACGAGATGGCGGTAGCGGATGGCGGGTAGCGGGGGAGATGAGCAAGCCGAGTCGCCGAGCTGGCGATAGTGGCGAGTTGGCGAGTTGGCGAGTTGGCGAGTTAGCGAGTTGATCACGTTTCTCGGCTACCCATAATATCAAGTGCATGAGATTTAATATCTGCTCGCGTGATATTATCGCCTGAGTTGCCTGAGTTGCCTGAGTTGCCTGATGAGAGTACAAAGGGTGATGAGATCAACGAGTTCTGTGATCCTTAGACAAGACAAGACGGTGATGTCTCATTTCCCTGCTGTACGTGTCAGGTGTAAAGACTAGAGTGATAGATAATGGATGGGTATGGACGGAGCTGGAATTAGTTCACATGTCGATCAGATGCGGTTATAGGGAAAGATTTGAACGGTATGTAAAGATACACCAAAAACTATACCTACCCAGTTCGATTAGTGAGTGTCCTAATTTACAGGCTTCAACACCTTGAGAGTCGGTGTCCTTGGAAATCTCAATGACTTATTCGGTCGCTTGTTGAAAATGCACTGGCTCATCTCTAAAGCGCCGTCAGATAATGGCTTGAGGTCTCATCTCACCCATGATAGTGGCTGGAGCCTTCTGATGCACCTTGGTATACTTCGAGGCGATGATAAATGGGCTGTATCAGTGAAAACTGTGTAGGAATTTAACCCTGAGTCATGCTGGTTGGATCTGCTTTTCATTTTTCCAGGTTACTCGCCAAGGCATTTTCATTTGTCAGCTCCGAACACCATGTGAGTGTTGCGATCTCTTCTTGAAAGTTCTCCAGGTGTAGGAAAGACATCTTGATTACTTCTATTGCCTTGGAAAACCTCTCACACGAATCAACTTAGCAAACAGATCTGATGCTCCTGCTGAAGACTCTGAGACTGGCGAATGGGTGCTTCTGGACGAAATGAATCTTGCTTCCAGTCTGTTCTTGAAGGATTGAATGCTTGCTTGGATCATCGGTTCTAAAATCGCCTGATCAACGTGCCATCCGGTATTCCTGGACAAGTTTTTCACCTGTGCTCCCGGATCCACCGTTTTGCTGCCCAAAACCCTCAACACCAAGGTGGTGGACGTAAGGGACTGTCCAAGAGTTTTCTGAACCGTTTCACGTAGTGTGCGTGGATGCTCTTGGCAAGGAAGATCTTTCCAATGTCCAGGTTCTCAAATGATCGATTTCATCAGCAGCATGACAAGGCTGTTCAGACTGGAGAATTGGTGCCAAGGGTGAGTCTTGTTTCGGAAGGAAATGAAGACCCTGGTTCGTTCTGAACTTGATTGTAGAGATAGATTTAGAACTGATCTCGATCGACAGAAAATGATAATCTCATTTCATGACGTTTATTAGCGATACCTCAGAGTGGATGACGATTCATTGATCCAATATTGAGTCCCATGACAAACTGCTCGTCTCGAGGTCCAGATTTGTGTGGTCATACTGCGTCAACACTTCTCTCGCAACTCTTGCAGCTGAAATACCCCACTTTCCCTCTCAAACTGTCCCCTACACAGACTACAAAGATTCTAGAGGAACACTGCTATGTTTCGGACTCGTACAAAGATGAATTGGATGGATTTTTGGATATGGACGGCTTGGAGAAGCGAGAGCGTGTGATCCAGGCACCATTTATTGCGGCCGTGAAGGCGGAAAAAAGTGCTGAAGAATTAGAAAGGATTGCAGAGAGTGGTAGGAGACTACAAGAACAGGCTGCTGCAAAACGGGCACAAAAGCTAGCAGAGCGTGAGAATGACCTTCAGTATTACCGTCAACAGGCCCAAATGCTTGAAGATTTACCCGAAGATCGTCAAGGTAAAAAAGAAACCCGGAGAACTCTTGGATTCTGAGGGGTTCAAGGATATCAAGGCCATGCATAAGAAGATTTCCGAGCTGGAACGATCGATTAGGAAAAGTTTGAACCAGGATGTTGATGATGGGAGGATGCCATTCCTGAATTCCCACTAGCTGATACTCCAGACGAGGAATTGACCCCTATGCAGATCAAGGAGAAGCGTCACCAGCGTCTTTTAAGAGCAAATTATGAGGCTAGAATGCGGGCCAAGGAGGAAAAAGAAGCCGAAAAGGCTCGGATCGCTGAGCAGCAACGGCAGGATGACCTTTGGCGAACCACTGATCTGGCTGGCTGGATTGCAGATAAGCGAGAACGACGAAACAAGATATTAACTCGACAGAAGGAGCGTCAGAAAATGCGCAACGAGTTGAGAAACAGAAAATCGATGGCGTCTAAAATGAGGATGAAAAATATCGCTTCATTGGCAGGTGAGACTCGTTCTTCCAAAAGGTCTCGACCAGGAGGAGATGATGATACCTTTGGCGCCGATGACCAAGATTGGTCTATCTATAAAGACATCACCAACGAGGACTCAGAAGAGGAGGAGAATGACAGGCTAGCCCTTGCAGAACTGGAAGCAAGTCTACTTGAATATGATGACGAGTTTACAGAGGAACATTTACTGGAGAGTCAAAAGGACTGGAAATCTTCGTTATTGCACATGTTTTTGCATGGTCCTGATCATGAAAACAAGGAATAGCAGAATCAACTCCATATCAACGTGGAACGTATCCGAGTTCCTGAGGTTCTTTTCCAACCTTACATTGCTAGTATTGATCAGGCTGGAATTTCTGAAGTCTGTGGTGATATCTTGACTAAAAGATTTCCCTCGTCAGCCATGCTTAAGGATGTTTTCATCACTGGAGGATAGTCAAAAGTGCCTAATTTTAACGCGCGCCTTGCCGCTGAGCTACGATCTCTCCTGCCTGCTGGCTGTCCCCTTCAAGTAAGAAGTGCTTCTAATCCTGATATTGACGCGTGGAGGGGTATGGCCAAATGGGCAGCCACTGCCGACTACAGAAAGGCTCGACTGACAAAAGCAGAATACGGTGAAATGGGTCCAGACTATATCAAGGAGCACTCTTTCAGTAACTCGTCATATTTGTGATTTGAATCGGAGGGAAGGCAGATCGTCAGGTGACCTCCATTGACTTCAGTTGTGATGCGATAAAGCTCTCCTCAACTGGATCCTTCAAAGAGGTGGACACATTTACGCTGTTCGAGAGCGGATCCGACGATCCTCGGAACTCATGCTCACGGTACACTGATGGAGATTACATTCACATGAATTATTCATTCAAGGGTAAAGAGTTGAAATCTGACTCGTTGAAATGATATACCACGTTCAATAGAAGCTCCACAAACTCCACATCCAGCTCAGCATACGAAAACCATGGTCCTCCAGTCAACTCAGCCGAGGGTTGCAAATTATACAACATGTACATTTTCCTTGTCTTGCTGTTGCTCCAAAGACTTGATACATCGCTGGACGACATTGATATGAAGATTGGACTTGGCAGTAATTGTTCTCACCCAGATACCGTGTCTTGCAAAACTGCTCGTCGCTTCATCGACAACGCAACTTTCAAGATCTACACAAGACTGTTTTGGAAATCCAACTCCTCAAGCTCTCCATGCCTACAAAAGTCCGGTGAACGAGTCCCTTTGCCGCCATTCACAACCATAGCTATCCAGCCAGAAGGCTTACCAGTAAGCTTAACACCGAGAATCTTGGGGCAACAGCATCCACCCACACCAATGGCAATGGCACCCAGACCATCAGCGGAGTCAGTACCAAGCATCATCAGACCAGGGACAGAGAAGTTCTCAAGAACGTCAGCACCGTCTCGACCCATGTAGAAGGGCCATCTGAGCACTAGCATTGGCCATGCAGGATTGAGCTTGAGATAAGTCTCACCTCGGGAGATGGTAGGCTCTCCTCAGGGTTATGAAGGTGTGAATACAGAATCTTTTCGGCATCGGCTCTGGTACTCGGACACTTCTCAGCATTTGCGTTTGTGGTAGTGGTTGAGATTTTCGCGCTGATCTGAAATTTCACCTACTACCTGAGTGAGCTACAATTACAAACAACTAGTCATAATTACTATAACGAGTGACCCAAGATTGGCCAGAACTTTTGGCGTTGGCAGAACTTTTGGCGTTGGCAGGGTCACCGACACCAATCTCGACAGGAGGAGCTAGGGCTCGAACATAATCAATCCACCACAAAGACAATGCTGGGGCACCTCCCTGGCAGTGGTTTAGACGCTTTTCCAGTTTTGTCGCCTTCCGTGAATGCTCTGGATTCTCTCACTTGTAATCTGTTAGTCTATACCATATATAAATAATCTGAGTCGCCATCTGAGTCGCCATCTGAAGTCATCATTTGAATCGTCATCTTCATTCGTCTGCATTCATCTGCATTCATCGTGATGTTAATGCTGCCTGGAAGACTCGAGATACGCGATTCTGCTCTCAGTGACATGAATTCGCTCTTCTAGAGACCAAATACGAGACTCCAGAGTCTTGACGAGTGCCAGCAGATGCTCCTCGGTGGATCCTGGAGCTCCACTGGTGGTGGGGTAAGGAAGCATGGCTCGGTGAGGAGCCACAGGCTGACCAACGGGCTGGCCATGGCCTGGATGATACATTGGTGGAAGATGAGACACATGACGAGTGGGGTTTGCAGGAGCAAAGTTAGGAGGGCTTTTGGCTTGGTAAGGAGACAAAGACCGTTTTTTGGCCGGAGGCGGAGAATCACCCGAGGATGCTACTGAAGTTGTAGACTGAGGTTGTGGCTGAGACTGAGGAGCAGGAGCTATCAATGTTTGCGGTTGAGGTAAAGCAGGTTGTGGTAAAGCCTTGGAGGGCTGCTGCGGCGGCTTGGATTGTAACGGTTGATACCCTTGGAAATCCCGCTCATCCACATTTATACCCGTGCATGTTCCAGAACCTTTCATGTGCCTCACCAGTGCATCTCCCCGGGCAAACTTTCTTCCACATTTTTCGCAATTGTAGGGCTTCTCGCCAGTGTGCAGCTTCACGTGACGCTTGAGATCGTGCAACCGCCGGAACTTGGAGTTGCATGTCTCACAAGTGAAGGGCTTCTCGTGAGAATGGGTCAGAAGATGAGATTTCAGATTGTGATGTCGGGTGAAGGTATGGTCACAAAGAGGACACACAAATCTTCCCTTTTCGTCCTCCGTAGCCGGAGCGTTCGCGGGCGCGTTAGCAGGCACAGGTGTGTCAGCAGTAGGAGCAACAGATGGGCCACTGCTGTTTGTGTCTGTGTCCTTTGTGTCGTTGATGGTGGTAAAAGATCGTGACATGACTGGAGAGGTGTTTGTGCCAGTTGAAGACGAACTCTGAGGCATTGTCTGTGGTGGGGTGAGGGCCGTAGCTATTGACATTGTACTTGTGCTCATATTGTGTTGTGGGGAGAGTAGAATATGAGGCGTTTACAAATTGATTATATTGTGCAGCTTTTTTTTTGGTTTGTGGCTTGGCTGATACTGTGGGTGGCTAGTGTCATTTTTTGGGGAGGGTTAGGGGAAAATGCTTCTTTTGTATAGGTTTGTGCGCTGAAATCATCACGTGAGATTTCGACACAAAGGCATCCACAACCTTAAACTGCGGATACCTTAACTTTAACTCAGAGTGGAATTTCCAAACAAGGCTTTGTGCAGATGACGGTTGCATGCATGTGGCGAAGGGGCGCAGCAGGAGGGGGATAGGGAGCGATATTGAGCCATAAACTGAACTAAACTGAAGAAATACTTGATTACGGGGTTACACCAACCTCTCATATTCCCATTCGTTACTTCGGCGGTTTCTTATGCTACTGTTTTTTACCCACCCCAAAGTTTATCAAACTGTGGCAAATAGGATAGCGCCACAATAATGAAATAAAGTTTCATGCTATTTTTTCTCCAACAATATAGAACCCCATTGGAATTGTCAGTATTATGAGAGAGTTGTTTTATGAAGAAATGTCACTACTGTTGCTTGTGACCATTTCCGCGTTTTGTACTGTTTTATTTATTTATTTTTTGTGTCACCTCGTCCGTCGGAAAGTCGGCTATAGGCCGGGAAACTGATGCCGTCGGCTCCGATGCCTAAACCCACTTCAGGCTGACAAGTGGCGTCAGTCCACCCTTGTGCACAAATCACGCACAAACAGAGATATCATGCGTGGCAACGAAGGGTCGCTATGCAACCAGGACTTGCACTCAGGTTGAATCGGATTTGAAGTTTTGGAATCGGATTTGGAAGTCTTGTAAATCGAACGAATCTCATTATCGGCGATTCTCACTGTCGACGAGTGTCGTTACATCCGTTCGGTTCGGAATCCCCCACCCTGATAAGCCGAGTATGCATTCCAGATGCATGTCAAGTGTGGCGTGCAAGCAGAGGAATTTTGGTCAAGTGAGTTGTGAATGTTCTGGAGTAGTTTCTGGTGTCTTGTCGTCTTGTCGTCTTGTCGTCTTGTCGTCTTGTCGTTCTTCTCGTTACCATTTATAACTGCAATATCTCATTGTATAGTAATGCTAGACTGAATCTTCTGAAGATCATTGCTGAAAGTCTCCTAACCAGACCTTAGCTGATTTCATAGCTCCTGCGATATCGCTTCTGAGTGGGCTGTCAATGGAAATTCCGTTCCGAGAACGAGTACCAGGCGCGCAATCCTGACAGTAACAATATGGCACTCGGAGTGGATCTCAATAACTGTGATTTCTCGAAAGATTCTCCTCGAAAGACTACTCCTTCAAATATCATACTATGGACGTTCTCGGTCATCAACGTCTCTGAAATCTCGTGAGCATGATTTGAGTAGTAGCATAGTCCAGCTATGTCAATTATTCTCGTATATCATTAAATCACAATCACTTGCTCCAAGGGTTGTAAAGACCCTCGAGAATCACGATCAGTCCAATAGCTCCAGGATCAGGAGTATTATCCAAAACCCCCGCAGCTTCCACAGACTTTGCACAGTCCTTTGTCTCGTTAAGAGTCTCAACGAACGGCACCAGGCGTCCATGAGTTCTATCTCCACCAGAGGTGCATGGGCAATGTCGGCAACACTAGAGGCATCATCCAGGCTAATTTTGTTGTCCTTGATAGTACCAGCAATAGTATCAAGCTTAGTAATATGAGGTTCCTCCTTAGTTGGATCCTCACAGCACTTTTGATCGTGGCTTGGAAAAGTTTAGAATCGGCAGTCAAAATCCGACTCGGACTCGGCCGGCTCGCCTCCGTTATCAGGTTTGTCCTTGTGCTGCAGCGGTGGAGACTGGAGCCTTGAGAGCAGCCAGAATATCAAAATCGGTAGTCTTGGCAGTTTCTGACACATTGAATAGAGTCAAGGAGAATCCAGTCATGAAGTTGTCCACAATAAATCGGACGGTCATGAAATTTAGCGACGTGTATCCATGAAAACTACACTTGTCAACAGCCACTGATTTGATAAATGAAATTGTTGTCTCTGCTTCATTGATGCCGTTGGACGACAAGGTGGCGAAAGAGCGATCCAAGAGATCATTGATGATGATCGTGCTATTGTTTCTTCTACTTCTGGCCGGGAGTATTATGTGTCTATTATGTCTTGTCCTCTGGAGCCTGTTCTACAGGACGACGCCGACCCAATGGTTTCAGTTATGTGGTCTCGAATCGCAAGTTCAGGAATTCAAGCCACCCAAGGGTGTAATTCTTTATGGTACAGGCAAAAGTTAGATACCACAGGCAAACGTTGAACTTGGTGAGCAGAGAGTTTCCAGAGAAAGGAATTTGATGAAATATCTCCTTGGTGAGTGACTTGGTAGATTTGTCCAACAATAGGCTGGCTGTGAGTAATACAGCTTCACCAAGAGAATGTCCAGTCAAGCTCGGTCCTTGTGGGTGTTGTTGTAAGTCCATTATGAACAAAACAATTATCACAGGTGGCGTGGCAGCGTTGTAAAAGTGAGTGAGCGGTAATGACATCGGAAAACCACTAGGAACCATGGTCAACAGCCAGAAACGATTGGAGCTTGCCACTTTGAAGACCACAGCTTGTAGTGTAGATATTAGCCAGAAGTCCCCACACAGAATCCAATGTTAACGAGAGTCACCGACTTTAGCGGCTTTAGGGAGGTGTAACTCGTTTCTCAAGGACAGCAGCACCAGGGACGTTGGGAAGTCGGGGCTTTCCACCAGTCGCAATCAGAATCTTCTTGGCAGAGTAGAGCTTGGTACCTTCTTCGTTCTTGATAACACTGGCCAAGATCGGTGCAAACCAGACTTCCATCTCTTGAAATGCTGAAATTAAAGAGTTATATGAATGTCATGCAAGAAAGCCCTGGCATACAAGGCTACGGGATATAAGAGTAAGTTCATACTTATTATCAATTCAGTGTAACTCATCTATCCATCCATTGTCTCAGCGATAAAACGCTTCATTGGCAAACACACTCACTCTACATGGATATTCACAAGGGCTACCATAGTAAATATTGCTTTTGTTGAAACCATTCAAGAAATAACAATAAGCCTCTTCATTAAGAATAACAATAATACATGTTGTGAAACAAAGAAAGTCTCTTCTCTCAATTGAGAACCTGGTAATGAAGAAGTGCAGCAGGGAATATCACGGGTTGTAGTTCACCCATTGACAGAAGCAGACAGAATTTGTTTCTCGTTGGATCTACACCACACGATACTAGGTCATTTCAAGAATTCGTTTGTCTGAGAATAGTGCATCTTCCTTCAAGATACTTTGTCGAGTGATTAGCCTAGTCCAAAGTCGTGTAAGGAACAGTAGTGGTCCTTCTGGTATCTGTATCGTTTTGGCTAATTAATTCCTCAGATGACATTCACCCGGGTTAATGGCGTCGTAAGTGACAAATGTCTAATCACTGTCCATTCTCTTGATGCTCTGGAACTGATAATTATACTAATGTCTGTTCTCAACAATAACTCTTCATTAACGGCCGTTTCTTGGTCGTACTTTCATCCATACCAACTGCAACTTTAGGCAGCTGAGGTTTCTGGAACTCTAGGGCAGGAAGTAACAGTTGCAAGGTCTGTGGATTCTAGAGACTTGGGTAGGGAAACGTCTCCGTGCAAGACATCACCGTTCAGATACAGTAATGGTATTGGATTGTTCAAGTTCCATGCAGGCGTCATGTTTAATAACTCTACACTTCCTCTCCCTGGGGCTCTAATTATGGGTCAAAAGCCGAAAAAAGCTGAGGGAGAAACCACTCCACTACTTGGTGATAAAAATAGAAATTAGTGTCTATGCACAATCGATTCCAACACGTCAGGGCCGTTAGATTGAAGACCCAGCAAGGAGTTCTTGAGTTTCGGAATTGGAATAACAATTGTTGGGCAGACTAGAGCAAGGTAAAACCCAAAACAAGTCAATCATTTGTGGTATTCCATGCCTTCTGAAACTTAGTGTCGCGGTTACTGAGATGTAAGGTGGTTCCAGCCCAACATCTGATGTGAAGGAGTGTCTCTACGGTGCTAAGGCAGAGGTAGCCTCTTCTGATGAACACCTAACACAGTCATGCTGTTCAAGTCTGCCTGGAATAGAGCACCAGCAACACAACTGGCAAAACCCGGCCCATACCAACTGGCACTTGAACCCGCGAGGAAAACCGACCAACAAACAACCTGTTTCAATGGCACAATGACAAGGGGTCAGCGACAAACTGTGAATCCCTATTCATTTAAAGCGCCAGGTTTCCAATGCTTCGAAAGCACTAACGATTGTTAGACTCTCTTCATTCGCGCACAACGTATCTCGGCTCGGACCTTTGGGCAACCTGGAGATAGCGCGACGGGCGCCTCTTCCCGTTGGAGTTATCCCTCCCCAGTAACGGCATAAAAATTCAAGCTTGTGCTTGTCAACCCACGCTCTGAATCTCAGCATGAGTCTTCCCAGCACTTAACAGTATGGGTATTGATAGTCCTTCCGTACTTGAAGTGGAAGTAGAACTTTCAGCCAACAACGGCAAGAGCGACACCACAATCATACCACATCTGGTTTGACCCATCCATCATCTCACTAGACTAACAGGAACAGCAAAGGCAAACGCATCAGGCGGAGCAGTTTTACCACAAGCCATAGCTTCATTACGGAGATATGAGTCCAATTCCCACTTGAACTCTTTGGCCACTTGCTCACCAATCTCACCAATCTCAGCTTCCTCAATCAAGTAGAGCGACTCGTAATGAAAAAATATACTTGTGCAGCTGTCGTGTCAGGTGGCCACTTCCTCGGTAACGAAACTGTTCCAGTAACCAGCTCGCACTTCGCCGGCCAGATCCACCGCCTCAAAACTTTCTCCATAGCTTGCAGCCAAGCTCAGAAGTACCAGGGCTCCCCCCTCCCCTCCAGGGAGTCTGACGAGAGTAGGTAAAGAAATAGTAGTGCAGAGAAGCTGGTCATTGGATCGGAAAAATAAGCGCCGCTACCAAATGTTGGGAACCAGCTTCGCCGACTTCCATCTTTACCAAAAGTACCCACAGCCAGTTAAGTCTTTACTGTTGAACAAATCTGGAGCCATCTCCAAAGGCGGACCAATGTTGCAATGAATGACATAAAGTATTCTTCTAAGTATTTAGTTAGAAGAAGGAAGTTCTGGCAGTAGCCCACATTCCATGGTATTGTGGCTGAAGTCTTTAGGAGAAAGGAGAAATGGCTGAGTGACAATACCCTGAGCACCTATTAGATATGTATAGGAGTAAGAGGAATCTCCTCGGAAGATTACATTCAACAGAATGAGACTGTGTTCAACAGATGAGACCTCGTAATGTTTGAATGCATGATGGTGTTGAGTGTGTTTGGGACGAGGAGTACGATTCGATGGATCGTGGTCCGAGCGCTGCGAAACCTCATGGACCTCCTTCAGTGTAAAAGTCGCCCTGGCCTCCAACAGGGTTCAAGAATCCAACCACAACTGGTGCTGAATCCAAGGAGCCCGAATGATGCGAAAACTCGCTGTTCGGTTCCAGAAAACCGTTCTGGCACCAAAGATTTGGCGCAATAATATGAGCAACAACACCTACCATCCAGACGACCCATGTGATCTGAGATTTTTGCACAAGCTGGTAGGAAACAATCGCCAGGGCAAGTGATCTCTCGAGTGAGACTTATTGAGAATAGAACAAAGAGGTTTTCCGGAGAAAGAGAGCCTACAGACAGAAGTTGATCTTACGGGGACCAGGATGCTTGAGAAGGTGAGAGGATGGGAGGGTGAGATGGGAACTCGGAGACTGGGGTTGAGCTAAACTTCTCCATTTCAGATGGGCTTTCTTGAATGCCTTCCATAACCCAGATCAACGCGATGATTGGACTCTGTACAAAGCTGGGCTGAACCTCTATTGACCGTATGTCCCGTAGAGCTCTGCCATAGGCTGATTGACCAGAGTGTGGCTCCACTGAGGGCGGTTGACAACTAGTTAATGGTGAACCATCGGAACTCCAACGTGTTCCACGTACAAGCAGCATGGTGACTTCCATCGAACCATGACAACGGCAGTGATGGATATAAGAGAGACCAGACAGACCACCATTATCAATGTCACATTTTCAGCCGCCGTCACCGCCACCGTCACCGTCACTGACACTGCCGTCTTCACCGCCACCGCCACCGTCACCGTCACCGTCACTTCTCTCTGATCGATCATGTTCTGTCAAATTCTTCCATCATTCAAAGTCGCTTCCACACAATATTCTCCATATCTTGCCATTTCCAAACGCTCTTGAAATAACACCAGCAAAAAAATTGGCCTCGTAGCATTGGAAAACTGTTGAAAATAAGTATTATAGCATTCTTAGTTTCAGAGTGGCCAGAGCGACCTGCATGCCAATTGCATGGCCAGATGTGAGCTTCTAATCTGAGCAGACCAGCAGTACAAATTGAAGGTCTTCACTTGTCGAACACAAAGTGACGACGACGGCGCGAGTGGGGTCTTGCTAGGAGTTCTCCAATGGAGTGAAAGGCTGCCCCTCGTTATCATTGCTCTGTAACAAAGACCGCCATCACTTTCGCCTGCTTCACCAATCCACCATCTGCTTCACAGATCCTCCATCCCTCAGCCTAACGACAACTCTTCCAGATGCACAAACAAGATCACCTGAGTGTTCCAGCAAGATCCATCAGTGTCAATACAAATGCACTGCAACATCCTGACATCTCCATTTTTGAGTCAGTCATAGTAATGCTAACCATTTGGTAGGCTCAAAACAATGACTTCACAGTGATATAATGAATTTCTTAGCCAATGACTGAAAAATCTTCTCATCATGCTCTACCAATTCACACTAGACCTCGTCGAACCGAACTTCGATGTAATGCATCTTATAAAAAAATCAATATAACCACTGGAGCTCAAGTTTGTAATTGTGAAGCAATTTGTAATGATTCTTTGGGTCAGTTAACACAGTGCGGCCGTCTCAAGACCCGATTCTGGACTGAGGTTTATGCTGGTGCTAAACTGTTCTATCTTTCGGGTGTGATCATTGGCCGATATCCCGATCGAGAAATTCTGAATTTGTGTCGATTCATCAACATTATGAAATGCGAAACGAACATTATCTGCTTGCCGATCGAGTAGTCGATGTTACTCACCCTTCTCTGATCGAGAAAAACCCCAAAGTGGATAGGAGGAATACTCTTTACGGATGGGTACATGGCACTCCTCTACCTTATTTGAACGCCAAGGTCCATGTTCCTGGAATTGGAGATTTGGTAGTTAAGAAGGCTGAACGGCTCCCTGATCCATGCCCCACTCCTTATGCAGTTAAGATGGCCGAGGAAGCAGCTGTGGAATGACTCCACCAGAAAATATTTAGTGAGAATCTCTGGTGGGATAGTGGAACCTGAAGAAATCTTCTGTTATAATTGAACCCTGAATATCTTTACAGAGTAGTTCATGGAAACGTCTAATATCCATGTTCTGACGGAAACGTGGGTGCCTTAGAGATGAACAAGAAACCGTCGTCTAGAGGCCTTTCAGATTTGATTCTCAGCGCTAAAGTGTCAGCCGCCCTTTGTCACCGTCACAGTTATGCTGTCCCCATCGTCCCGTAGCCGTTGTCACTCTAAGGCTACGAATGTCACCGACTTGAACCCTGTACACTTCCATCATACCTGTCACCGCTGCCACCGCTCTGTAGTCACAGTCGCTGTCATCGCTGTCACCGAATCAACTCATGTCAAGGTGCAAACGTCACCGACTTGTAACTGGTTATGAATGTCACCGACTTGAAGCTGACTGACATCGCTGTCCCGACTTGAAGCTGACTGACTATCGCTGCCCCGACTTGAAGCTAAGAAGTCGTAACTGACTATCGCTGTCACTGCAACATAACTACCATCCAAGGTTGTGTCACCGACTTACTTCTATCACAGTTGTCACCGACTTCACACCCACCCACCTTATCATGTTCATGCATCCAAACCTTATAAGTTGTTTGATCAGATCAAGGAGCAGGAGACAGGAGCGAGAAGACGAGTACAAAAGCGGGTGATCAGTTACACAAACCCGCAGTTACACAAACGAAAGACGCAAACCCACAGTTACTCAAACCCCCAGTTACACAAACAAACCGACACACAACCGACACCCCCCCAAAATGCTCTCCAGACTAGTCCCCCAGTCATTACTGAAACGAGCGTATGGTGATGAGATAGACAAACCCGTACCTGTGTTAAGTACCAATAACAAACGACACAAAAGCAATTCAGAGTTCCCCAGCAACGTTTCGGAAATAAATGATTCCATTCTTCAGTGGACTTCTCCGTCTCCGGAGTCCGAATCAGATCGGCCGTCATTACATCCCAAGGATGGGCTGTTATTGGCCAGTTTGAATCCAATTACAGCGCCGTTGAGTTACCAGGTTTGTAATCATTGCAACAGGCCTGTCATCGGTGACACAAACGTGCATCTTCAGCAATGTTCTGTGTATCAGATCAACCGGATTCGGGAGAAAAGAGTGAAGACAAAGGCAAAGGTGACAGAGAAGGTGACACAGAAGGTGACGGAAAAGGTGACACAGAAGGAAACACAGAAGGAGACACAAAAGCCAAAGCCCAAAGTCGAAAAGACTCGAAAAACAAAACCCAGAGAAGCTAAAACTAAAGCGACTCCAAAAGGCAAAGTCGTGGACGTTGACAAACAATGTGGAGTACCCTTACCAAATGGCGGGCTTTGTGCTCGTTCACTAACATGTAAAACCCATTCTATGGGCGCTAAACGATCTGTACAAGGAAGATCCGCCCCTTACGATTCGTTATTGGCCGATTTGCAGCGGCGCAATCAACTCAAACTACAACAAAAGAAAGACGAACTGGAACAACAACAAGATGAGGAGTCCAATGTTCCCGTGGACCCTGAAACCGAGGTTAAAATGGTGCTTGAAGCCGTACAGAGATCCACGCCGGTGCCTCTGGAACGAAAAGTGTTGATGCCCGCCAGAATTTCCAACGGCTTTTTTCGAATGAGAGAAATGTTGGCAGATGCATTAATCAGCAATACTGGTGGTGATCCTACCCGTCAACGCTCCGCCGCGGCTATTGGTGGTCTCTTGGGACAAGCCACGGCATTCTATGCTGGAGACCCGAGTCAGCTGTATCATTTGAAGCCTCAGTATGAGGTGAAGAAGAAGTAGATGAGGAGTACGATCCGAGGGATCGTGGTCCAGTGCTGCGGAACCGCGCTGCGGAACTGAGCGGCTGTGGAACTGACCGCAGCGAAACCAAAATTGAAGGCGAACACAGATTGAATTTCAAACCTCGTTGGCGAACGCAGGACTACAAAAACCGCTACACAAAGACTATAATTGGCATATAAGATATTGCATCTGAGCGTACTGGTTGCGCTAATCTACAGCATTCGAGTAGAACTCAAGTTACTCCAAGAATTTTGGAGTTGGCTGCCTGATCTTTGAAATAATTGTAGAGTGTTCAGCGGAAGATGAACAGTTTCAACCACAATGGTATTATATCACTCGGTTTCCGTTTTCCACACACTTCCATAAGATAGAGGATCATACAACAGGACAAGACGAGACTTCCATGAAACAAAGATATCATCAAGACATAAATGGCACAAAAGGCCGATTACGGAAGGCGCTAATGATCGTAATCCCGAACCTTTCCAGGAGTCGAGGCCATGAAGATGACACATTGAAGTTACCTCCAGAGCTGTGGAAGAACTGAAGAAGAGGTTTCACGAGTACTTTCTGTAGAGACGAAAATGCTGTGAGACGATTATGCTGAGAAATGTTCAAGCTGCTGAGCACGGATGCTCAACTCCACCGTTACTAGCGGTTGCCGCTCTAACGTTTATCCCTGGTTCCCCAAGTACTCTAAAGAAGTCTTCCATGTGTAACTAATTGAGGCCAAGGACACTTTACAGATGATGCCAGAAAGTCTAGACGCTTTACGCGATCTTTGGTAATCTTGTCGGCATTCCACGCCATGACTCCGTTAACTGAGTGTACTGTTCCATACTGGTTTTGGTCTTCAGCATCAGTCTAAAGCCATTAAACGCCGCTCTAGAGGTCTGAGTCAAGCTTAGTGGGCCAGCGGCGTTGTCGTCAGTTTTGAGGAAAGAGTTGCAAAATCTATCGTTACATGTACTGAAATTGTTAACGACTTCTTCGTTAACAAAGAAGAGTATTTATTATTC
This sequence comes from Yarrowia phangngaensis, assembly GCA_900519005.1. Lineage (NCBI taxonomy): Eukaryota > Fungi > Ascomycota > Dipodascomycetes > Dipodascales > Yarrowia > Yarrowia phangngaensis. Next base: position 1,912,989 of record ULGR01000002.1, on the reverse strand, counting down.
AAGTCCATGGTTAGTGCGCCAGAAGATTTTGTAGGGTTGGGCTGATGGTGTCAACTAGTGAGAATGCCGGTTTGCGTGGGCCTTACTTACGTTTCCCACTGGCTAATTGACGGTCATTCTGCTGGCCATTATCGTCTGAATCCCTGAGAATGCTTTGGTGTCTCCAAACTTGGGGAACGTTTGGACCATCCACGACAATCTAGGCCTCGGTCTCTCCTTGGTATAAGAGTGCCTGTGTGACAGCCACATTGCCAGGAATGGAACAGGCAAAAGTTCCTAGCGTGAGGGCTGGAGCAGGCAAGTATCTCCAAATGTATGTTCGGGTATACCGAGCAGTCACAGTCCATCACAAAGGATCTTCAATAACCAACACACTTTGGCAATTCTGATCCCTTGCAAGTCTCTGAGGAAAGGCACAGACAAATCATTATTCCCATTAGCAACTGCAAGAACAGCACCCATCCAATCCTCAATCCCTAACTGGCTTTGATGCAGCTCATGTTATCTGGAACCTATCAAATCTCGAGCTCGTTACCAATAATACTGCATGTCAGCACAGGTCTGAAGGCACCCAAGTGGAGCCAAAGTAGGGAGATATTACATTCACCAGGTGAGACATCAAATCCAGTCTTGAAACCCGTGCTAAGGGTTCTTGAGTGGAGTCAAATTGGCATTCTCGTTAACGTGACCCAAGTGAGGCTAGAGCTGGAGTTGTGGAGACTGGTGGAGGGTGAGACTTGCATTTTGGAGCGGTGAACTCAAACAAAAGCTGGTTGAGCGCAGTGCATGGATCCGAATGAAAAAAACAACACTGTTGTCACATGAACAGATCTAAGACTTCTAGCAGAGGCAAGCTTGTTTGGCCCCTGGCTGGCTACTTCGCTGACTACTTGGATGACTACTTGGATGACTACTTGGATGACTACTTGGCTGACTACCTCCTTGGCCGACTGCTTGAACTGCCACGACTCCTGGATGATTACTTGTTTGCCATATTCCCTGCTCGCCAGACTTAATTATCTCATTTACCATTTATTCACTTTACTAAAAGAATTATCTTACTTGTAGTATCAGAGTTGTATAGAACATTCTGAGCCTCTTCCACTCAGCTATATGAATGACATAATCATACAACAACTGTCTCGCCAGGCTCAGGCTCACCTGGCTCTCTCTCGCCAGGCTCACCTTGCTACATGCACTCATATCTTCACATCTATATCCAGAAAAACAACACCAGTAACACCAGCAACCCCAGAAAACCCAAGACACCCACACGGATATAATTCCAAGCGAAATTCTCTGTTTGTGGCAGTTTTCGGATCTCGTCCATAGCGGTCTCAAGTTCCACGGCCATTATATCCTGCGAAAATCGATTCACCCAGTTGACACATTCGGTCTGGAAAACAGCATAATCTGAAGAATCCATTTCCACGACTTTTTGGATCACCGACGCCCACAAATCACTTTGACCTTCGACTGTCCACCCCACATTGTCCTTGACCGTCTCCAGAGGCCCTCCTGAGTTGGTTGCCAAAACGGGCGTTTTCCATAGCATTCCTTCCAGAGGGACAATTCCAAAATGCTCATTTTCAGGAGTATAGAGAAGCAGCTTGGAGACATGAAGAAGGGTGTTTTTGAACGAGTTGGAAGCAGAAGGGAAAAAAATGACATCTTTCTCAAACACGGACTTCCACACAGCAGCAGGAGCCTCACGGTCAACCAACTGGGAGAATTTTTCACCAGTCACAGAAATATAACTCAAGCCCAGCTTTTCACATGCTCTGATAAGCTCTTGAAGGTACTCCACGTTTTCTGCGACTCGGAAATCGTAGCCTCCAGCGACTGCGAGTCTGAGAGTGGGGGCGGTTTTTCTGGCTTGTCCAAACGCTTCAATAGCAAGCAGAATATTCTTTTTGCGTTCGAACCGGTTGATCGACAGTAGAAACGTGTACTTGGAAGCTTCGGAAATCATATCCCGGTCCAACTCCTGCTGTTGTTGTTTAATATCGGTGTTGACACAGGGATAAATCACCAAGGGGTTGTTTGTGGCCATTATCGGGAAAGTCTTTTCAAACATGTGCCGCGTAAACTTGGAATTCACCACCAGTCTGTCTGTTGACGCCGTTGTGATTTCCTCAAACAGGTCAAACGGGTATCTATAGATTTTTTTGGCCAACGACATCTGTGCTCGGTTCTGGACCAAAAGCTTGTCGGGAAAATGGCCATAGAACAAAACCCGAGCCCTGGGGAACCATACCTTCAACAAAGGAATACATGCGCTCAGCTGATCCACCACAAACACGTCCACTTGGGCCCCACCACTGTTTCGCAGCTCATACGCCAAATGCACCTGTCTAAAAGTGGCGCATAAAATGGAAAACTTGCCCTTGATATTGTGGGGACAAATCGTGTCGCCCAGAACCGTCACCTTGAGCTGGCCATCTCTCACCTCGTCAAAACAGTGGCTCTTGTCACAGTACGAAGTGTAGATGTCGACGTCATGACCCAGATTCTGTAACCCTATAGCCGCATCCACCACCCATCGTTCGGCCCCGCCAATCCCCAGATCCGGATGAATAAATGCCACTCGCATGATGATGAAGTTGATACGTCATATGTAGGTATATGTAGCTTGTGCATGGTGCATGTGAGTCTAAGTTTAATTAGGGGAAGGTGAGACACGGATACTTTAATTAGCCAAGCCAAAAGCCTTATTTTGGAATATGTACACTTTTCGAAACTAGCGAGAGGTTCAGATAACTCAGGAAGCCTCAGGATGTGAAGGTTGGTTAACCTAGGGGATGGGGTGTAATCTTACGAGTGGTTTAGCTGGAAGCAAGAATGTGAGAAGAGTTTGTTGTTATGAGTCGGCTGAAACTACAGGATAGCTGTAACGAGTAGCATTCTGGCCGGTAAGTTTCAATTACTTGAGAAAAGCAGACTCCCAAGATTTCATAAGTTACAATGGTAATGCTGGAAACATGTTACCCATTAGGATTGATCCCCCTGATGACTCCATCGAGTCAGGCTGAATCTACGCAATACTTCTCCACACAAAGTTCTGAGAGTTTCGACTACGTCCCTTACACCCATAGTGATCAAATGTGGAATTTCTCCGCATATCGAAAGCGTATGAACTTATTATCAAGTTGGTTGGGACAACTGTTGGATAACTGGTTCGTGAATGGAACTACTGCTTATTGCTATTGTCACTGGAATATTAAATCTCCACTACAGCTGATATGGAAACACACTAGAAATGACATCAAGGCAGTTTCCAACAGCGCCCAAACTGTTTAAATGGGTTTCGTCGGGGAGTTATTGTTTTGTTTTGTGGAGTTGTCGTTTACGTGACTTTGACGGATATCATGGGTATTGTAATGTCTGAGGGCGCTGATACGCAAAGGAGCGCTAATACTAATCATCAGTGGATTACACAGGCTATTCCACTGTGGATCATTGAACTTGATAATCAACTACGATTAATAAAGCTTGACCATCGAATGAATAGATCTGGTGAGACTTCACTGGATAGCTCCGTTATGAAACGACTTTGACATTCGCCAACCGCTTCCCGAGAGCCCTTTGCAAATGTGGTTCTCTCGCTTCCGTTCTTAATGTGATGGCACAGATAGAAAGGCATCAGACCTCTTGAACTCAGGGACCGAAAGACTGGAAAGTGATTCTGTTGCCCGAACTATTCAATCGTAAGCTCTGACCCTTCCTTTATAGATTGGCTGGAGTCAGGACTCTAGTCTGTTTGGCCTGTGTATGAAGCACTTCTTGAAGTCCCTGGTGATGTTCCTTGCCCATATCTTCCCACCTCCATCTCTTCCATGACCTCATGGCTGCTCTTTTGGCAAGTGCACGAGCTGCCGCCGAGGAATACGAAGAAGAGGATGAATCAGATGAGGAAATGGAATGTCAGGAGACTGAATTGGATGTGGTAGTGAACCCTGGAGATGATGTTTCAGCGGAACTCCTAATATCTGGACAGTTACTTAATGTGAGAGTTTTCTAGAAAGATTATTCTCTTGTACATTCAACTAGTAACAACCCCTACAGTCAGAGATACATTTGTTCTGCAGAGAAAGGCTACGTATTTCAGAATGAAGCAATTCGTGTCATTTGCGAAAGTTAAACCATGGATTCTTTCAGCACTACTCTGTCCTTTTTTGCATTGCGTCAGAACCTCTTACGTTAGCCGGTCTGTATGACAATTGGAATGTCCTGCAACATAGAAGAGCCTACTCTTTCTCTTGTGGCAACTTTCTCTCGTGGCAACTTTCTCTTGTGGCAACTGTTTCCTTCAAGTCGCACTTCCTCGTGTATTAATCCAAACAGAATAAAACGTCATGAGACAATACAAAATTCCCGCTGACGTCGGATGATCCAGTGATAATGGCGGCTTTAACTCTTCAATGGTCCTAGCGGTCAGCACTACCCAAACAAATGCCCCCACATATCTCTGACTCTCCATTTTGGAAGATCCCTTTCCTTGATGACTTTTCGTTCATAAAACTCAGGCTTCTTCTTCACAGTGGTCATTTCCTTCTCAACTTGCCTCCGGATATCCTCATCCACATCCTTATAAACACTTTGTAGAATATCTTCCCACCCAAGGTATCCTCGGCGAGCGGGCTGGGGTGCCTGTAAGTTATAAGAGCGAATACTTGAATTAAGGCTCTCCAAAGCCGAATCATGGTACTTCAACGCGGTGTTTTCCCAGTTCTTATCGCCTTTGTTATATTCCTGCTTGTCAATATACGAAAGTACCGTTTCCAAGTTCTTGGAGCGACTTGTAGCACTGTTGACCATATGTCTAATGTAAGACACGCGCATGTCGGAAATAAGTCTATCGGTTTTGACTCCCAATTTCGATTGCCGTTCTATCCATGGAGGCAGCACGTTTTGCCGTTTGAGCATGGAGTTGAGAAAATATTCCGTGTCATCAATCATGGGGTTGGAACTGTGTTTCAAATCTAGCGGCACTCCACGCTTGATATTGTCAAATAATCCTCGCCGTCGCGCATCCTCAATGCATTGATCGGCTATACTTTGAATTCCGCTCAAAATTACAGGCCCATTAAGAGTGCCCATGGAATCCAAAGCCCGTCGTCGTGTATTGGACATTTCTTCATTGGGGTTGGGCATTTGGCCGGAAATCTTGTCCATGGTATAATCTAGCGACTTTTCACGAGCAGCAGAAATCCGCGTAGATGCTGACACCTTTGCAGAAGTCGTACCAGCTACTTTCAAAGGTTTATGTACATCTTCCAACATTCTCCGTGATCCTTGTTCTACAGACTCCTGTCCCCTCCAAGGTTCAGTTTCTGCATTCCGCCGATCTTCCTTAGAAGCGTATGATGGCAGTTTGGAATATGCTAGATGTGTGGAGTACTTTTTGTCGAACTGGGCCTGATCCAGGCGATCCTTTTCTTTCACCTGTTCAAAGACCGCCTGAGGAATCTCCCGGCCATTTTCATCAAAGATTTTCCCCGCCCGAGGCTCCAGCTTGGAAGGCTTGGCATTTTCCGCCAGTATCGCCAGCCGCTGTTTCATTCCCTGTAAGCATCGTGTGGGTATCATTGAGGAGTGAAACTTCATGCATGCTGTGCATATAGTTATAACTTTAAAATAAGCTCGACGAAGTTTGTGCTGAATAGACTCAAGAAGATCTGGAATAAGGTGATACGAGAATACTTACAGTTGGCTAAAAATCATTAGTACAATCACTCGCCATTCATTCATATATAACCGTATTCGCTCCTTTCTAATTTTCAACAACCTTGCCTCGTCGATGTCTCACATCCTCAGGATTGAAACCAGCCTCCTCACTGCCATACTGAGCCCAGCTGGGGGTGGCAGCAGTGTAATCCATGGGGCCAAACTCCTGGCCTGCCTCGACCATATCAAAGAACTTGTCGTAGTTGATATGAGTATGCCATTCTCCATCAATGTAGAACCGTTTCTGGGCAATCAGGACACAGCACGAATGGGCATGCTCAGCAGCAATGCCATACTCGAGACCTTCATTTCCAACCGCCTCGTTCAGCTGCTCAACAAACTCTAGAACCTCATGGTAATAAGGCACGTTTTGCATGGTGAGAACGTTACCCTTGGAAGTTCCACAATAGGTCATGCCCTTGACTTCGATAAAACAGGGCATGGCCTTGGCGACCATCTTGGCGTAGTTTTCAACGTCATCGGCATTGAAACCCTTCACCAGAGTCAATCGGAACACTGTTCGCTGGTTTCGTTTTTCTCGTAGAATAGAAAGACATTCCTGCAGTCGTTCCCAGAAATCTCGGTTCAAAGGTCGATCCACGGCTTTGAGTGATTCCTTGGTAGCAGCATCAATGGACACGTACAACTGGGTCACCTGGTTCATGGCCGCCAATTCCTTGGGGTGCTGGGCGTTGCAGACCAGGAAAGACGAAATTCGCTTCTCATGCAACATTCCCACAAACTCGTTGATGTGAGGGTAGAAAATAGGCTCTCCAACTAAAGATAGAGCGCAATGCTTGACTCTGAAGGCCTCGGCAAATCGTTCAGCGGAAACGCCCGGAACTCCACGAAGCTGCTTAATCTTCTGGTAATGGCCAGCAAGAGCGCCGTCAATAATATCCTTAGGAGCATCAACTTGCCATCTCCAAGTAGTTCCAACAGGGTTAGTTCCATGTCTCCAGCAGAAGACGCACTTGTTTGAGCATGACAAAGAAGGAGTGGTTTCCATACAAAGATGACTCTTGATTCCGTAAAAGGCAAACTTGTAACAGGAGCCTCTTCCACGAAGCGCCGATTTGGTCCATCGACAAATCTTCACGCCAGAATGCGACCCCACAATCGTATAGCCTTGTTTGGTCAATGCTTTATAAGTAGGGGAATCCTTAGCCACCATTTCCTTGGCCGAACAAGAATCCGCCTCCATGATCTCCTTAGCAGACTTCTTTTTGGTCTTGTTAGCTCCAATAATTTTACCCATATCTTCGACATCCACAATACCACTGTCGTTCTCCTCCTCCTCTTCTTCTTCATCGTCAGAGCAGATATCATCAGCGTCAGGAACAACTCCATCTTTCAGAGCATCCACAAAATGTTCTCGCCATTCCATCATATTGGTCTCAAAGTTGGTCTTGACACATCCGGTTCCAAGAGGATTGATTCGCCGAGCTCCAAGCTTGGCCATACCTCGATCCACCTCCTTGGCTTGGTAACAAAACTTCTCAGGCCAACTTTCACTATCTCCAACACCAAACACAGAGAAGCAGATTTTTCCAAGAGGTCGGCTATCAATACGGAAATCGTTGTAGGTCTCCTTGATAGACTCAATAAAGTAATCCAAAGGGCTTTCGGTCTCATAGGAAGGAACAATAAAACAGTACACAGAACCAGATTTGGAAGAGACAAAAAACTCATCCAGATCATCAACATAATCAACATTCATAAGAATAGGTTCTTTGTGAGTTTGTGTCGAAAGATACTCAAATAGCTGCTGAGCATACTTTTCAGTTGATCCGGTCAAAGTTGAGTAAAAAACGTACACCTGAGACGAAAGTGACACAGACATCTTTTTGGGGCCTTTTCCAAACGTTTTAGGAACTCGTTTGGGTTTTGCGGCCGTTGTAAAGTCCACAGCAAGAGGGGGAGCCAGCTTCTCTTTCTCAGATGGCCTCTGGGGCTTCTCCTCGGGCTTCTTTTCATCAAATAAAATGATGAAAATCACCAGACCGATGATGGGAATCAACATCAGCCGGGACCCATGCCACAAATCCAAAATCTCGTCAAACATGGTGTTGTGTAGTGGCTGACGAATGGAGTCCTTAAGATTGTCATAAAATAAAAAATCTTGCATGAGAGTGCATGAGTCACGTGCAAAATGTGGAGGTGACTCTGGAGGAAGGATCCCTGCTTTACAGTTAATTTTTTTTTTATATTTCCAATGAGAAAGTTTTTTCGAAAGTGTAGTTTTCTTTAAATTGTATTTTATTTTATTCCATTTTTTTTTTCTCTCAATTTTCTTCATCAATTTTAAGTAATTTTATTTTTCTTTTTTTCCCCATATTAAGTAATGCACATCCAATCAATAGATGAGTAATGCAAATTCACATCTTATGATTCACTAAAATCTACACATATCTTGTCAGAATTAATACATAATAAATATATACGTTACGTGTTTGGTTAGATACCTCCTCCGCTTCGGTCGACAGTGACATGTCTGTTTTTGCTGTCATGGGCAACGCATCTAGCCTGAGAGTAGAATGCTTGTCGGCTGACCCAGTAGAAGGAGACTGCAGAGGCAGCAGCAACGCCAGCAATGATAGTAGGTTTTCTGAGTTAGAGGTTGTTGAAATTGAAGAGGACGAAGACACAGAATACAGGCAGAGTAACAGGAACGAAAGAAAATCAACACAAACGTAACGTAATCACACATGCTCAAATTCGATTTGTGCATCCCATCATTGTCGTTTGCGTCACTGGTATCATTTTTTGTGTCATTGTCACATCAATGTTTCATCCTGGCTTTGTGTCCCTATTTCTGTCGTCAATCGCTAGTGTCTTCCCATACCACTCGCCACTCGCTTCATGGCTGGTTTGTGGGCTTTGTGTAACTTCTCTCACCACACGCCATTCGCTTCGCTCGTGGCGTCTCATGGCTTTGTGGTTCACGGCTTTGTACTCACTGGAATCGGGCAAGCATCTTGAGTTGAATCTTACTTGCACACAAACCAGTGGACACCCCCCTTTATATATACTATAGGTTTCAAATATTTTCTTTGTGGCCATACTAATTTGGGACAATGACCCAACATGATTGTGTTGGGCAACTCGTGAACCCTATTTGGGTTTGAGGCAGGGTATACCCAGCGAGAGTCCGAATGATAGGCAATAGTGGCGAATTTGTTGGGGTGGAAGGTTCTAGAATGTGGGGTTTTGTCTTGGGTATGTTTTGTGTCTGGTCGCCACCGGTCTGTGTCCCCGCCATCTATTTGTGTGCTGTATATCCGTAAGGCCATCCTGTGGGGTGCCCCTTTGTCAGATAAGGTAAGATATATGCAAGTGCAGGGCAACCCAGCTAAAAGATGGAATGTTACAGAAGGATAGTGATGGAAGGTTCTGGAAGGTAATTGGTCACGACAAAACGTTTGCAATGGGGTCCCCAATTTCTACGCCACTACAACCACAGCTCCACTCTGTATTCTGATAAAGTTGAGTTTGCAGGCAAGCGATGGACCACCTGCATTTAATGTCGTGCATGAGCAAAGCACGTCGCGGTTATTGAATCTGGGGAAAGGGAGGCAAAAAAAAAAACGTAAAATAAAGCAAGCCGGGGTAGCGGAGCTCACGAGTATTACTAAGTGACATAAACAGTGTGACGATACTAGAGTTTTGGTGACACAACCCTGCGGGCCCCAAACTCATTTCCCCCTTTCTTCCGCCGGATATGGGTTCCCCGCAGATCACCACGATTGGCACCCAGATCGGCATCTTTTCGGCCCCAAAAGCAGTCTCCAAAGTTGCCCCAGAACATTGTCCGAAACAGGCAGTATGTACGATATTGAGGCATCACCTGATTACAGCGCAATAATATCTTATCTTGCTAACTAATATGGTTATCTTGCAGACACCATGTCTGAATAAGAGCAATGCACTAGAGCCACAAAACTAATGTAGCGACTTGTTGTCATCACAAACATATTGTCACCACTTGATGGCGCCCCAAATAATTGTCTCCTTGTCCCCTCGAATGGCTCCTTCAAAAGGCGCAGCAGTAATAAGGCGGCACTTTCCGAACTTTAAACGGTTGCCGTATTGAGTGTGGCCGCCTTGTACGAGTTGCGCGTATTATTAAACACGCATTTCCAGTATTCACGCAACCGCAACTGGTGAATATCTGGGCATCACATATTATGTGTAATCCGGTTATTTCCATGAATGACACAAACATTGCTGTTTCAAATTACACTGCTGCTTAATTATGCTGTTTCATCGTGTGTAGAATTAGATAAATAAATAAATTAAAACAAAACAAATAAATGAAAAAAAAAAAAATAACAACAGCAAAAAAGATAAATAAATAAATTCTTCCACTAACTCTGCTACACTAATCTCGGTTATATCTTTCTCAGTATTATCAGCTATACCACCTCTCACGCAACTCGGAATGTGATAATTAAAAGGTGGGGTGATGCGGGGTAGTTATAATCAGCTCACAAGAAGACGAAAAGAAGGACAAATGAGAAAAAAGTAAATAACTTGATTCTAACATGATCAAAGCTCGATAACCGTGTTTTTCCAGTTTTCCCATTTACACGCTTACTTCAATTACTTATAATTACTTCATATTTATGATAATTGAATGTATGAGAAAAAAAAGAAAAATTACCAAAAAAAAGGCGGTAATTAGACCAGTCGAATGAATTAACAGTCGAATGAATTGACCAGTCGAATGAATTGACAGTCAGATGGTGTATCATGAGCTCTGGTGACCGAGGCAACCGAGGCAGCCGATATTCATCACAGTTACTGTAGTTCAAGGTAGGGTAACATGACTGTAACTTTTGGCCATTGTAGTAGTAAATAATACGAGCCCTTATAGCACTATGTCATACCATACCACTGGTTAGTTTGCATTATTAGAGGTTTTCATATTTCCTGCGATCTCATTATGTAAGCATTCGAATCATTAGTCAATAGTGTTAAGAGAACAGGCAAAAATGTGGTTCACGAGGTATAGTCAAGAGAACAGTTGATTAATGTGATTCATGAGATGGGTTTCTCGCCTTTTTATTTACTTTTATTGACCAAGCATTTACTTTTATTTACCAAGTATTTACTTTTATTTATTAAGTATTTTATTTATTTATTAAGTATTATGTTTATTTAATTTTATTTTTCAAGAATTATATTTATTTAATTATTATTATCTATTTTTCTATCTCAGGTACAATAAGCTACAAGAACCTACTAAAATAATCCAATCAGTGCATTACTGATGCTAAGAAGAAAATAAATCCGGCGCCATAAATCCGGCGTCATATCCGCGTCGGATTCACTTTCCCGATTAGGCAATCTGACGTCACTAGCAAAAAATGTGTTAAAATAAATACTAAGCGGGGATAGCAGCAGGGCCCAGAATCTTGTGCTCGATTGAGGAGGAGTTCTCAGACTTGGCTGTCTCGGGTTTAGGCTCCCTGGGCCTCATCATTGGCATGGGATTTGGCTCACGAACCATGATTTCCAGAGGAATGGGGGCCTTGCCTCTTTTCAAATAAACCGTATCCTTGTATGTGAATCCGAATCGTTCGTAGATGGCACGATTCTCAAAAGCTGAAGATTCCAAGTAGCAATAAAGGAAGTCTCGATCGGCCTTGGACGTGACATATTCCACCAGTTTCCTGGAATATCCCTTGCCTCGAGCGGTTGGTAACGTTCCCAGATACACGAGGTACCAGGAGTTCTGATCGCGTTCGGGGCCGAGGATCCGGGCCTTGGTCTGGTTCAAAAGCGGCAGAAACTCGTTAAAATACCGGGCTCGGCCTTCAGCGCCAAATCTGAAATTCAGACGCCACATGCCGCTTCGAAGAATCGTCCACCAGTCATCCATGTTCTTGCCTGGGGGCATCCAGCAGGCGATTCCTTCAAAGTCACCGATAGTGATGACCAGTCCGTTCATCAGATGCGCATAAATGATGTATCCGAAGATCTCCTCGTCCAGTTTGCGGGCCTCAGCTTCACTACGGCCGTCACAATGCGACAGATACCTGTCTACCTCGTCCGATTCAAAGCAAGCAGTGATACATTTAACGGCAGGTTCAAAATCAGCCACGGTGAGTTTTCGAATTGACATGATGGGTGTGGTAGCAAAGGGGGTAAGCAAAAAGGGGTAGCGACACAAAACAGGGAATCCTGCGCCCAATATATCTCTGGCGGAAAAAATACCTGCCTATAACATGTGAAACAAACTTTAACTTATCAGTGAATCGATGCAGGTGGCTAGTGCAGTTATCTTGGGAGGAACAATGGGGAGTCCTGACAACGGCCTTGTGATTAGAGGGGTTATGGTTTTCGGGTTTGTGTATGCAACATGGCTTGTGTCACTCTTGGGTTTATGTCACTCGTCGTTTGGCGGCCTCGCTGCGATTGTGGTTATCTCCCCTCTTCAAACTTTTTGCCTAATGTGGAAGCTCTATCCTTCCCTGCATGGGCATGCATACTTCCCCTCGCTGTCAAACAGATGTAAATGATGTAACAGTTACATTTGGGTAGGGAGCGGGTGACTCACGTCTGGAGCTCAAAATAAAAGACCAACCTGACAGTATCACTGTGACCTAGGTGGGTGCTGAGGATGAGAGTCCTGTACGTCACGACTTATGCCACACCATCACTGCTCACGACATTGTGTATGTTTCTGACTGATCCGGTTACTTCGTTGATGTCGCCATTTCTGTACAAAACAACTGAGATGTTTATGTCTGATACAATTGTTGAGTCTTCGCTCAAACATACAGTCATAGCTAAAGGCAGACGTGTTATTTCTACGGTGGGCAGGAGCAACCCCAGACTCACTGGTATTTGAGATTTTCGACCGGTTCTCTTCGTCCGGCTGCTATGTCATTGTTCGGTAATTTCGAGCTAAACGTTTCATCTTCAAGTTGATAATTGGTTTCGAACGATTCAGTGGCCCAGCCGAAAAGCGCTTTCAGCAACAGAAGATGTTTCAATATCACCAAGAAGTTCAGAAGTCGCAACTGTCTCCTGCAACGGTGCTTCTTACCTGAGCCCAGTATTCTTGGATGGGATCATACTACTCATCAGAATCCCGACACACTAATCAACAGCCAGCCACCTGTGGTACTCCATATTCAACTGGGAACTCTAGTCAGATTCCTGAAAACCCCCAGGATCGTGTTCACACTTAAAAACCCCCATTGTCTGAATTGACAGCCTAAAGAGTATCATGTCTGCTGTGAAGCGCATTTTTATTACTGACAGAATGTGCATAAGGTGCTTCTCTCAATTCTTCTACTATAGTTTATGGCGCCAATTGAAACGCTTACATGGTAAAAAACCCTACTTGCCTAAAGAAATTGTTAATTAAATACCTTTTTCTACGACATTCCATCACAATCTTTATCGCCAGTGCAAATACTCAACTAAAATCTAAGTAGTTCAGTTAATCTAAGTAAATGTCAAGTAACTTAACTGCTGCACTTCACCACGTAATATCTGCTACCAGCGGTTATTACGCAAGCCTCAAATCGAACCTAACGAATATCCTGCGGATATTCTTTTAGAACGGTTTTCGGCTGACTAAGAGCGGCTCGGTAATTGCTGCATAATATTTTTCATGCATAAAGCCAAATCTTTTTCATCTACACTACAACAATGCGGCCATTAACTGAAGAAGAGACTAAAACCGTTTTCGAGAAACTGGCGAATTACGTGGGCCGAAATATCTCGCATTTCATCAACAACGAAGACCCCCACGTTTTCCGGCTCCAAAAAGACAGGGTATACTACGTTGAGGAGAAGATTGCAAAGTATGCCACTTGTGTTTCCCGAGGCCAGCTTTTCTCGTTAGGCACATGTCTTGGCAAGTTTACCAAAACCGGCAAGTTCCGACTCCATATCACTGCCTTGCCGCTTTTGTCCGCACACGCCCGACACAAGGTGTGGATTAAGCCCAACGGAGAGATGCCGTTCCTGTATGGCAACCATGTTCTCAAGGCCCATATCGGCAAGATGAGCGACGACATTCCCGAGCATGCTGGTGTCATTGTTTATTCTATGAGCGATTCGCCCCTTGGTTTTGGAGTCAGCGCAAAGTCGTCTCTGGAGGTTCGACGACTGGATCCTACTGGTATTGTAGCATTCCGACAAGGAGACGTGGGCGAGTATCTTCGAGAGGAGGATACTCTTTTTGCGTAAGCAGCAGTCAGAGTAGAACGAACAGCGCGAGCTGGAGACGGTGACATTGGTGGAGCTAATTGGTGATAAAATAGACGGTACTTAATTGATTTATGGTATGAGACTGGAAATGCTCTCCAAGTATCAGTAGGACGTTTCGGTGTAGGAGTGGAGTGGATTGTAGGAGTAGTTCCGATATTTTGCGCTCGAAGAGATTTGTCTGATTGAGGTTTTCAGGAGGTGAATGTGTGACTAACGACTCATGCTTTCGAAGCTGTGAATGTGATTTGATGTAGATCCCCAGTCACTCGGTTTTTTGAGAGTAAGGATAGTCGGTAGTAAAGGATAGTCACGGCAGCGTGTGGAGAAATCCGTGGAAGGCTTGACTATGGCCACTGACTGAACCTATTACTGAGCTGTACTCCCCTCCACAGATCTGATCGAGAAGCCCCACTCGACTCGAACCAGAGCCAGGGAAACACCTTGCCACACTATGGAAATCTCATTGCCATTCCACACCACAGCAACCTGTGTGGATTGATATTCTGCATACCGTTGTAAAATCGTTGTAAAATCCTCAGTGTAGTCGTATCTGGAATCACTTCAAATTGTGCAATAGGTGACGGTTAACTGTAGGACGCCGAAATACTGATTCTGATAATGTCACATCTCTTGTATAACACAGGTTATCTCTGACGACGTGTCAAATCTCTCCTAGACTCTGTTACCACTAGGACAGCCCTCAATGCTGGGATTCCATATAGTCAGGGAATATGACAAGAGAGATCAGTCTAAACCATTTCCGACCAACATTCCAGAGCTTACGGCCAGTCCGTACTTTTTGCGTGTGACACTAAAAGCAACCCTTCACCAGATGCCTAATGTTGAGCACCTCTGACAAGTCGACCAATCACAACAGCTAAGTAACAAGTGTCACAAAACCACACAAATAACATATAAGGGGGTGGTACATCCTCTTTCTTCTTTCCTCTTCATCAAACAACTGGAACACAAACAAATGAACACAAATCCACTGTCATATTTCGAGCCCTTTCTTAACATACAACCTTCACTGCTCTTATCTGGTGAGATTTATTAATTCAATGCGGTTGATTTCTTCTAGTGGATTTTTTCTGACTAGTTGTCCTGATTCTACGCTAACTTGTGGCACGCACTTTGGTATAGAGCTGGTCAAAGCTCAATGTATCTATGGTCAGAAAAGAGATTGCAACTCATCAATTACCTCCATATTCTATATCAAGTCTAACGGCTTAAGAGACTGAGGAGATTGTGACAGGAAGTGCGCAATCACTTTTTGTTAGTACAAATGTACAAATTCGGGCAGAGGCCGGAAAGACAGACATTGCCAATGACATGATCATCCAACTATGACTAAAATCTCTTACTGTTCCACCAAACAAGTTGACTTTCGACGAGGCTGTTGGAACTGTGTCGATGAAATCTTTACCAAACTCCCTCAAGGCATGTTCATGGCGTTTACTAGAATTTTCTCTAGTTTTGACTTACGGAGTTTTGTTGGTGTGTGACTGGGTGTTGGTAGTTCTCTAAGTCGGAGGACTCATATCGAGTTAACGAGAACGGACAGCTCTCAAGTTGGTGTTGATTCGAGGGTCACCGCAGAAAGGACATACGGCATAAGTGAGTTCCTTTATTTGATGCTGATTCCGTTTACGTTATCACAGTTCTTCACATCACTGGTGACAAAGTACTCCGCACTCCACCAATGAGGATTCGCCTTCGATAGCGCCGTCCATTCACTCGCCTGACACTGCCTAGCACTGGCTATGCCCCAAGACTACGGAGGTTACCACGCCCACTCATTCAATGTTATCATCTACCCATATCACCGTCTACTACCATCATATACTATCTCATCATCTACATTTACTTCTTACCCTTCTTCTTCTTGCCCTTGGCCTTGGCCTTCACCACACTGGTCTTCTCAGCGGTGTTGCTGCCCAGCTCCAGAGAATCGTCGACGGCGCCGCCTTGAGTGGTCTGCACCTTCTTGCCCTTGACCTTCTTGGGCTTGTAGGTGGATCTGTCTCGCTTTGCAATCCATCGTTCAGGGTCAGGAGTAACGTTTGGATCAGCGGAGGCAGGGATCTTTGTTTTTCGCTTTTTGGAGGTTTTCACGGTCGAGGTTTCTGCTGCTGACCGTTTCTTGGACTGGGGAATAACCACACCGGTCTCTTCAAGAGCATCGACATCCACGTCGGCAATCAAAGAAGGAATGTCCCTGGTGAGCACCTCCTGAGTGCCGAGAGCGCCAGAAAGAGCGATTCGAGGAATCTCGTCCCGTGGCTTCTTCTCAATCAGTTTAAGAAGCAAGTTCTTGGCCTTCGTCTGGTTGGATGGTTTGTTGGACTCCAGCAAAGACAGACCATAGGCCAAAGAAGCCGAGTAGGCAGTTCCTGGGGTTTTCTGCCATTGCACATTGGCCTTCTCGATAAGTTTAAGAGCCAGTTTCTTTTTTCCCATCAATCGGGCAATAGAGGATGTGGCGGCAATAAGGCCGGGGTAAGGGGCCAGATCTTCGGGCAGGGAGTTCAGATAAGTGGTTAAGGCGTCGTATGCGGCCTGCAGACGTCCCGTGAGCACAAACGACTGGGCTAGAGCCAGCACCGAGCCGATATTGGTATTCTTGGGGTCTCGTTTTCGCAACGTCTCTATAAGGTCCTCCAGATCGCAATTTCCGTTGGTGGCAGCCACAACTTGGGCAGAAACAAGACCAGGGTAGGTGCGGGTGAGTTTTCGCGCCAGTTTGGATGTATCTTTTCCGGCAGAACCTTCCAGAATGAGTCTGTTGAGAGCAAAGACTTTTCGTTGGGCTTGAATGGCCGGACCGTTGGGAGCGGTGGGGCCCTTGGCGGTTGAAGACAGCCCGATTCCGTGTTCCTGTAGCTTTCGCAAAGCCACATTGGGGTTGAGAGTGATTTCAGGCGACATGGTGATAAGATTATTAGCAGCGACAAGATCGATCAGTTCGCTGAGCTGAGAGCCAGATTCGGTTACAGCGTTCAAAATGCGCTTGGCCTCGTCGAAATCGCCCTTGAGCTGATGCACGTAAGCCGCCTGGATCCGGATGGTGTCGATTTCCTCTTCAGGCATGTCACAGTCATTACAAGCAACCTGGGCCTGCGACAACAAATCCAGAGCTGCGTCATACTTGCCTTGGCCCAGCTCGGCGATGGCACGGTTGAACAAAAAATCATGCGAGGACTTGGCAGTAGAGGTCATGGTCAGAGGGAACATGCTCTGTCGATGCAGCGATTGTTGTGCAACTATAGCCGATTCGTTTACGAGCAAATCGAGTTCATCAGCGCCGTTTCCAAGCAACTCCTGAGTCACTTCATATGCCCGATCAAAATCTTCCTGTTTATAAGCCATCTGGGCTGCAATGTGCAAAAACCGAGAATCCGATTTCGCCACAGATTTCTTGAGGATATCCGCCACCTCATCACTCTTACCCAATCGGTAGTAAATATAAGCAGCCTCAAACTCCAATCCTTCAACTCCCTTCTTCTCCAACACCTGCAGGGCTTCCTCTAGCCGTTCAAGATGAATCAGCGATACCAGCTTGTGTCTCTGAATAGACACATCATTGGGGTCGTATTTCTCGGCTTGGCATGCAAACGAGTACGCCTCCTCGTGTGCCGAAGCCGCGCTGCTCACATTCAGCCGGTCAATCAGTGTCGTGAGATCCATAGTGAGCTGTGGAGGATTAAGTTAGATGTGGTGTGAAGTAGCTGCGGTGAGATTACGTAAGCAGGGGAAAAAATCGAGGAGCCCACACACAAACCGAACTGAGCGGAATTTCCGAAAGATTAACTAAAGCAGTCTACGTGGAAATTTCATTATATTTCAACTATTCGCTGGTTATATCTGGTCTGGTGAAAAATGAAAAACTCTAATTTGAAAAGTCGGCAGGAGGCACTAGAGAGTGTGCAAGTCGTGAAGTCGGATTGCATTATATCACTGGTAGTAATCCGTTATGGCCATTAATTAATGATCTGAGTTTCTGTCTTCAACTCTTAATGAGTGTACTTAGTTGAAGAGGCAATCTACGCCAGGGTAGACATCAGGGTATAAACCAGGGCGGTAGCGACTTCATTTCACAATAGGAGATCTGGGCAGTGGAGAGTAGTTCACTTATGCTACGGCTATGTCAACTACCAGAAAGTGCGCCACAGAAATTCGAAATTAGGGCACGTCTTCTTATATGGGAGTCTCACGCTTTGCTCACTCTGCTGTCTTGATGCAACATAGCCATCAGTCGCTTCTATTACCGCAATTATAGACGTCTTTTATGAGAGAGTGTACAACAGTAGTCCCTCCCATACTCTACAGCCGTATCATATTTCCATTGGAGAGAAAGGCGTCCCAAATAGTAGAGCGATTACTATGGTAATTTGGCCGTAATCGATTTTTCGTCTTCAACTGTTCTACAGCTGAGCGAACAATTTGGTCATTGTCGATGACCTGATTTATAGCCATTACTGAACATCTTGGGTTTCGTTTCGTAGTGTTCCCACATGCGGTCTTCCCGTGGGACGCTTCTAAGCCTTTCTCTCGATTTCTCACGATTATGCAAATACGCGTACCACTACTCTCAATATTTTTTTTTTTTTTTGTGAGTCCATTGCCAGACGAGGGAGTTTTCGGCCCCGCAACATAGCATCCACGGATTTATTTGCATTCACTAATCTAGTGCAGTTTGTCTACAATGCTATTCATACTGGATTCCTCAGTATCTTTCACGCATGACTGTTAAATAAGAAGATTCACAGTGATGGTAGCCTGAAAGCAGTCTGTTGGTGATAATCTTATGTGATTATTGTGGTGTTAGTGATGTTCGTGACTTTGGTAAGCTCGTATTCGTGTTCGAATACTTCGTATTTCGTATTCGCTTGCTTCTCATTTCGTATACTCGATTCGTGTCTCAAACAATAAATAATCTAGAATCTATCTAATGCAAAAAGTGCAGTAAGAAACCCACACCGACTAAAGCCAAACTACAGTCCAGCTTTGCTCCTGCACTTCTTGGAGCACCTATGCCAGTTGGTGGGACTTGAGTTGATCTAACTGTAGTAGATGTAGGCAAAACGTTTTTGAAAAACGTATGCGAGCCAGAAAGTGGAGTTCCATACAACTGGATCATTGCTGCAGGTCGTGAGGAAGTAGAACTGACACTAACGTCAATAGAAAGTGGCTCAGACAGGCTTGGCGCATTTGTGGGTAAAACAGTGATTCCCTCATAAGTAACAACACCTGTGGGGTCCGACAAAACCACTTGTGTCAGTTTGTTTCCACCCGTGCTTGTATATCTCGAAGAGTTATACTGAGGGGTACTGTAAGTGTATTTTATATCAGGTTGGTCAATAGTGGTGACGTTTGTGACTGTACCTAGCGGGCCCCGCAGAGCTTTGATATCTGGGACATATCTTTTAGAAGCGACAGCCCTTTTGCGTAATCTGGCAATGGATACTTGTTTGGAATCCACGTCAAACACGGTGTACAGGTCTTTCAGAAAGTTGTATCCCAACACATTGAATCCTGTGAACTCTGACGACGAGAATGTCACTGCACACGCCTGCCCGCCTTCTGAGAAGTTCACGGGCTTTCCGAATCCATCTGTAATTGGAACCAATGCATCGTAGACTGACATGGAGAAGGTGACGTTGGAAAGCTGGATATTAATGAATGCGCCAACTTGTCGGAGTCCGCAATCACAGATCCACGTCCCCAGCCCATCAAAGTACACTGCTCCAAGCATCATTGCTAGGTTGATCATGGAGGTTTCCGGAATGAAAGACATGGAGAATTGGGGATCTAGCATCACTGGCACATCGCCTGGCATATCGATACTCTGCACAGAGTTGTCATTTCGAGTAACCGACAGCCCCGTCAACGCAATAAAATACCGTTCTTGCGTCGAACTGGCAGCCTCATATAAAAGCGGGAAAGTGCTCCAGTTTCCTCGAATCATATTAAGATCCACTCCTCCAAAAATAATGTTGGGTTGTACCATGGTAGAGTTGGCTCCCAAATACATGGCAAACGCCCTACGGTCAATGTATCCCGCATTAACCAGTCCCTGCAAAAACGAAGTGGTGTATGTGGAACCGTTGATAACCTGTGTGAGTTGCTCTTTAGGTCCTAATCCAACTCCAGGCGTCATACTGGTACTAGCATTTATGGCTCTTCCAAAAACAAAATCCTTGGGGCTAGTTCCTTGACCAAAAGTGAGCTTGTCTGTCCAATAATCGGCATTAAAAGATCTTCCCCACCAACTCCTCCCTACCATGTCATGTCCATATGCATCCGTGACATTCAAGCCCCCTTTTTCATAAACCATCGCCTGTTTAATGTTGCCGCCGTTATCGGAGCCAAAAAACCATGTAAGAGAATTGGACAGAAGTAAAGGAGCGTTTAGAATATGCCCAGCTCCTGTACGAAGTTTTATGCGAATTAACGACTCGTCCACTGTTATCGATTCCTGGTCAGTGACGACTCGTTTCGCAAGTCGGTTGTGATGCACCTTTTTCAGGTTGAAATCCCCCAGCGTCGGTGTTCTCACATCCATGTCGAAAACCAACGAGGCTGTCACCAGCGTCACCAGCGACGCCAGCGCCGCCAGCGGTAGCAACAGGTTGTATATGAGCATGTGGTAGTGAAGACGAAGAGTGACTTAGTGTATTTGCCAGGC
Organism: Yarrowia phangngaensis; assembly: GCA_900519005.1. Classification (NCBI taxonomy): domain Eukaryota; kingdom Fungi; phylum Ascomycota; class Dipodascomycetes; order Dipodascales; genus Yarrowia; species Yarrowia phangngaensis. Next base: position 1,892,345 of record ULGR01000002.1, on the reverse strand, counting down.
TGCGGTATGCTGTGCCGTATTCCAACTTTAAGCTAAAACATCAACAAAGAAGTTGAAGAACAAGGGGGGAGAAGTTTAATGAAGATTAGGTGATTTACGTAACGTTTGTGGCTGTGCGACCTTGTCTCTTTTGGGTTTGTGTTGTTTGTGTCTGAGTAAATGTCATTATTTCGTCTTACAAAATGAAAAAGGTTGCTGCATATTACAGGTCTGATAAATTGAATTCTTGGCAAGCGAAAATAGAAAGCTTGCTTGTTTTAAGGTTATTTGGCAGCAATGTCAAGGTTATTTCGAGTTTTTCCGTGGAGGTGAATGACGGGCAAGTGTTATGGTCACTTTTAGTGACGCAAAAAGATCTCAGATAGTCTTTAACCATTTACCCGGTAGTAGAGCTTCGACAGAGCTGCTTTCGTCAAGCTGCGAAATTGTGAATTGCGAAACAACAAGTGAAACTGTGAAGTTGCATAGCTGTGTACTTACCAATTAAAAACTAAAATTACAAACTGTGAAACTGCGACACCGCAAGATACATCATCGCCATCTCAAACATTTATCATTCGATGCATTCCTCTGTCTTCCTCTGCATTCCTCTGCATAGATGTATAAGAGGGGAAAGGAGTGCAGAAGGAATTTCCGGAAACCGAACTCCGAGATAGTGGCGCCAAGACGGAGATTTTCTTATGGTGATCACCACGGAAATTCAACAGTATCTGGGCAGAACTTCAGAAGACTCTTTATAGACTGCATAGTGGCGAAGCATACTCTGCGTTTTTTATGCTTGACTGAGATGATGTCAAGTTTCGGTTGCATTTGTGTAAAGTCCCATTTATCTGTCTTGAACTTTGAATATCCATGTGATAAATATAACGAAGCCAGTGTTAGACTAGTGTTCATAGAGCTCAAGCACTTTCTCGGCGGCTTGGTCGTCTTAAGCTGATCTAGACTCCAGCTTATAAACTCGAGCTGTCTCATGCAGAGCTAAGAATAACTACAATGCAAGGAGACCAGAGAATTTGCATCCAGCTCCTGAAGACAAAGGACAGGTGTAGTTTTCACCCATGTTTACATGTTTACATTTCAATCAACATTCCAGATTAGTAAAGGGACGCATCCTCTGCTTACATCGATTCTCACGAACCGCTTATTCATGTGAAAAGTATCAGGGCGTTGACTCGAGGATACGTTACCGGTAATAAGTGTGAGCTAGCCGAGACAGACTGAACCATCTGCACGTGGAGATTGCTGAGAAGTAGTGTCTTGTCCAGTAATACATACGACCTCTGCGATTTGGAGACAGATTACCAGGGAAATGTCAAACTCCAGTGTGTAAGACGTTTCCTCTCTCCAACATGTCCTCCAAAACCTCGAGAGCAGCGCTCCAGTGTAATCGCCCAATCGCTCTCCCCACAGTACGTCATATATGGAGCAGAAGAATGAATCTCTTGCAGTAACAGGACCTGTGGGTAAACGGTTGGATGTACAGCATATTAACGAAATGCCGTGCACTGTGCCATCTTTGATTTTAATAGGGCAATTCTTCCCCTCGTATCTAGTACCATCCTTCCGACTCTATCTAAAGTTCTCCATGGTTCAAGGCCAACTGAGGTACTTTGAACACATGGTTCTCATTCGCACTAGTGAATTGTCATTAATAAAAGTTTCGCATATTCTACTTTCAGAGGAAAAGTTCGCTAAGATGACATTATTTCACACATTAGTGGCTGGCGCCAACAACTACATGAGGTTTCTGGCATGCTCCAGCCTTGGAAGGTGTAATTGGTGCTGCAAGTGTGGTGGCAATTGGCCGGTACCCGATTCACCGATATCTGGTAACTATATCTTTTCAGTATAAAACTTACGTAAATATGACTTACTGAAAGCCACACCAATGAGAACTAGTTTTTTTTACCTTTGGTTGTTGATTAAAGTTAAGCTCTAAAACTCTAAGTTACTCTTGTAACTCAAAAACTCTAAGTAAAAATAAATTTAGCTATGCATATCAAACTCTATCAGATTATTCTTCACTCATGCTGGTGTTCAGAAGAATCACAAAGCCATGTGTGGCGATTCCCACGCTAGTTCGCAATATCGCGATCCGACCGAAACCGAAAACCAAGGTTAATTCTAGAGAACGAGGCGGCAAGGGAAAACCACGGCCATCAACAGGCGTGAAGAGAAAACCGCCAGGAACACAGAAACAGCAGCCAGCATCAATAGCGATCAACAGTGATGTGTCACGACGGCTGTTGGAGTCGAAATTTGCCGCTAATATCACTTCCTTTAGCCAACTGAAACTGCATCCTGAGGTACGACAAGTTCTGCCGGAGGTGATTCAACTTCCGGAGCACAAACAGGATCAAGAAATCAAGCCGTCCATTATTCAGAGCTTGGCGATCAAAATCATGCGCCAAAGTTACACTTACAAAGAGCGGGTCAAGAACGAAGACGGGGCTCCTGCTGTGGCCAAGATCCCCGTGGATAGACATCGAGCTTTTGTGTTGGCAGCACAAACGGGTTCGGGCAAAACCCTGGCATATTTGCTTCCTCTTCTTTCCGATTTGAAAGATCAGGAAAAAGCTCCTTCTTGGCAGCTGGAAAAACACTACAAGACCGTACGAAGTGTAGTGTTGGTGCCGACTTTGGAGCTTTCGCAACAAGTGGGACAGGTTTTGAAACAGTTTGAGGAGCCGCTGGGGATCCGCACTTTTGCGTCGGCTTTTGGTCAATCTCATCAGGAAATCTCTCAGGCTTTCAATAGCCGACTTGATGTGCTTGTGACTACGCCTCAAAAGTTGCAACAAACGCGAGAAAAGAATCTGGCCGGCGCCACCCACGTGGTTGTCGATGAAGCTGATACGTTATTCGATACGAATTTCATCAACGCGACCACCGACGTGATTTCTCAAATGCCCAAACTGAAGGTGTCTGCTTTTGTAGCCGCAACGGTGTCCAAGCAATTTCTGCGGAAACTGGGAAGTTATTACCCTGATGTGGTTGTTATTGCGGCTCCCCGACTCCACGCCATCCCGGACCATATCCGGTTTTCCGTAGTAGACGTCAACAAGCCGCCTTACTACAACAACAAGAAGGTGGCGCTGCTACAGGCTCTTTACGCGATTTCTCATTCGCAGAAACAAAAGAATTACGTTCGACGAGTGGTGGTGTTCCGAAACCGTAAGGAGCATATTCCTGAGTTGAAGCGGTTTCTGGAGGAAAATGGGTACGACGTGGACACGCTTCATGGCAACCAGGATTTGCAGGAGCGTAACCAGGTGGTGGAAAAATACACAAACATGCCTGAGCTGGCGGATAAATCTGAAAAAGCCCGAAACGTTCGAGTTCTGCTTACCACCGACATTGCGTCGCGAGGTATGGACATGAAGCATCTCCGGTTTGTGGTTTTGTACGATGTTCCGTTCGATAAGACCGATTTCATCCATCGGGTCGGAAGAACCGGACGATTCGGCCGAGAAGGAGAGGTATACATGTTCACCGATAACCAGGACAAGAAGGCACAGACAAACCAGTTGTTGCATACCAGCAGAAACGGGTTGTCGTTGTGATGTACATAGATTAAGACTGTAATACAAACATGCGAAAACGAGCCGAGCCCGTAGAACAATATCAGAGTATGTTCTATGAATCATGACTTGTCAGTGTCGATGAACTACACGAATGGAAGCTCGACCTCTGGGAGACTCCAGTAGCGATTCAACGTTGGAAAAAGCCGTCAGAAAGATCAACTATCAATCGAGCCAGGATCCTTATACCAGATATCAAAGCAGAAGTAGTGTTCAGAGAATTCATGAATGGCGTAGATTTAGAAACTTGATGACATCTGAGATCAATTGTCAGCCGAAGCAAATGGCTAGAGCATCCGTAAGGTAGGTGTGAGATTTGAACCTAAAGATATTCACCATTCTTGGGGTTCGGTGGTGTTTTAACGTCTGTACCAAAATAAACGTCCTTCTTCCTGCTCAGCGTGTCAAACACATTTTCCATCTCATTTTTCATCTTGCCCAAGATGACAAAGTATTGTCAACGATGAGATCGAAAAACTTCAACTCGCCAGACAAGGCGGTCTGAAATCGCTTCTGTGAATCCACTTTCAGACGGGGAAGTCAAGACCGCCAGAAACCACAGAAAACACTTATCCCTCCCAGTTTGACATGTGCAAAAACATCCTTATATCAGTACCAGTTCAAGGTAGTTTGTGTGAGCTGTGAAATCCTCAAGAGTATGAAGAGCCGAGCCTAGTAATCTCAGAGGTTCATGATGGATATACTTTCTGCCAAGTTTATTACAATGGAAAAGTTGCTCTCGCACGTACTCAGAGAGGTAGCCCAGTTGCCAACGAAGACGTAGTTTTTCATTCCCGTCTTCGGAGCGATTGTGGGTCTACAGGTTTTCGAGATTTCGCTCAGCAGACCCTAGCTTTTCTGAAAATAGTTACTGATCGAGACGCTCTCAAGGAACTAACAGTTGCCGAGGCTGTTGGAGGAACTTCAGTAAGCTGAAACAGTTAATGATTGAGGAGCTGATTTTTAGAAATTGATTGACATCGCGTCTTCAGACAGGTGAGATGGAGATGTTCTGATTTTAGATGTATCTAGTTATATAATCGTCGAACCACCTACTAACTAAACCTCTATCAATTACCTATTTTTCTGCCGGTGACGCAGCCAACAACAACTGCTGTCGCTTTCCGATCAGAGGGTCAACCATAAAGTTGTCTCTCAATGGCGACCCTATGTACTGATAATCGCAGCAGGTCTCCAAGGTGAACAGCCTCTAGTTGATGAATAATGTAGATAAGGGAAGTCGGCAAAATAGATCCGTAGCTTCGGGATAAGGATTGGCTCTGGGGGTTGGTGTTGAGGCGTTGAAGAGACCGGGATGGACCGGGCCTGCTGAGGCAAGCGCGGGTAAACGGCGGGAGTAACTATGCCTCTCTTAAGGTAGCCAAATGCCTCGTCATCTAATTAGTGACGCGCATGAATGGATTAACGAGATTCCTGTCCCGACTGAGGCGAATCGGTTGGCAGAATCAGCGGGAAGAAGATCCTGGTGATGTGATTTAGTTTGGTTGAATGGGAGCTTCGGCGTACTTATCGTTTCGCCGAAGCTCCCATTGGTTTAACAACCATTTCTAGAATTTGTTTTCCAGGCTGAAGACATTGTCAGGTGGGGAGTTTGGCTGAGCGCTGGTTTAGTCGTGTCTGGGATCTGAGAGTCGGAGCTTCAAACAAAAAGTGGAGTGCAAAGAACAGGAAAAATGTAGGATGGAATGTTAGGAAAAATGCAGGATGGAATGTTTTGGAATGTGGTCATGACCATTGGAAAGAGAGCAAGTCAACGGTGACGAAAACGGTAACGGAGCCGAAACGTCAACGGTAGCGGAAACGGTAACGGAGCCGGAACGGAAACGTCAACGGACACCCTCTTTATCATGTTATTCGGTTGGTAAATGACTCAAATGACTCAGAGGTTGCACACTCACAATCACGAGAATCCTGATAGCCGTCTTGACATACCACTGCTCATCCTCACGAAAATTCAGCATGACAACGAGACACAACCTGGGATGGAATTCTCCTTGGATTCCGTCGACGTCCAATTCGAACGATACCGAAGTAAGGCTCAGAGGGTGAAGTAGACGGGGCAGCCGATTCTGCACATGTACCGATGGAAGGTCTAATGCAGAGACTGAGCATGAAGTAGATGAAGTGCATCTGCCTGCTCCATCGTGTTTTCCTTGCTACCAGCTTCTTCATTGTTCATCCTCTTCCTTATCCATCCATGTAAGGCAACAGACGCAGAGCTCTTGCCAGCACCCTTGGGATATCCTCTAACGCACGGCTGACGCCCATGCGCCCCTGATCAGCTACTCTCACAGTCCTTCTGTCATAAATAGTTCATCTATATCTCGATCAACTTATATCTCCTTCAACGGCTTGTACTTCCACGTGGGCCGATGTCTGACGATCCACGGATGCTTATGCATGTCCTTGAGCTTGAATCGCTTGGCAGGGTCCAGAGTGAGCATGCGTTTGATCAAATCTGCCGCATCAGCCGACACATACGACGGAATCCGCAAATCCAGCTTAACAATCCTTCTGTAAGTGGCCTGGGCACCGCTGGGCTCTTCAAATGGAGGAGCGCCACACAGAAATTCATACATGAGGATTCCAAGTGACCAGATATCCACGGTTTTATCATATGGTCTTGACTGTACAATCTCTGGCGGCAAATAATCCATGGTGCCACACAAAGTGCTTCTTCGATTTGATGGAGCATGCACGGACCATCCGAAATCACTGATTTTGATAGTATCGTTAAAATGCAACAGAATATTCTCCGGTTTAATGTCCCGATGGATAATACTCTTCTCATGCAAATAAATTAACGCTTCACTCATCTGGAAAATGTACGACGACGCTGTACTTTCGGAAAACCGTTTTTGAGCTCGTAATAACTTGTACAACTCTCCATGTACAACATACTCCAAAATCAGATACACTCTGTCCTTATCATGGAAATGTCCAAACAATCGTAAAACATTAGGATGCCGCAAATTCGACTGAATCTCCACTTCTCGTCGAAATTGTTTCTCCACATTCCCTTCAATCAACTCCTTCTTCTCCATGCATTTCAAAGCCGACACAAACCCCGTCTTCTTGTCCTTCACAAGATACACCTTTCCAAACTTGCCTTTGCCTAGGGCCTTGCCAATTTCGAAATCGTCCAGGGAATAGTTTCTGTACCCCGTGATTCCATTCAACGGCGACGGGGGATCTAATGAGGCGTTTGATGAGCGCCTTAAAACTGTCGTCTTAGGAATAGTGGGTCTGTAACTATTTCTGCCTCGATCAACTTCATTCTGCTCACTCTTGGTTTGTGGATGAAGAGCAATCTTGATACGAGTTGGTTTTTTCTCCTGAAGAGACACAGATGACATCGACGTCTCCAGTTGTTTCATAGACATTGTGATTGTGGTGGTGGAAGTAAGTAAGATGTCAAGTTACAGTCTGGGGTGCATGTGTTTAAGCAATACCAAATTGGGAGTTTACATAACGGTTGCCATGGTGACGGTAACTATGGGAACTGTTGGAAACGTTAATTAAAAATAAAGTTTCCATCACCTGAATATTACTCGAGATACAACCTATTCAGGCGACTTTCAACGACATAAATCATTTCACTTCATGAATTGAAATCGATTATCGTGAATAAAATAGATTTCCCACTCCTCCTTTCGTAACCCTAACCCTGACCAACTCTAACCTTAGATCCCTTTACCTATGCATATCTCGCGCACAACCTTCACCTTAAATATTTTTCACACCATGAACAAATTACTCGATTGGGCCAGGAGCAATGGAGCGACGATTTCCTCGGAAATTGAGGTTTCCAACATTGCTGATTTCGGCGAGTCCATGGTTGCCAAAAAATCTCTAAACGATCAAGAGTTGGTCAACATTCCTGCCAAGATCATCATCAACCATGACAAGGCTGTCCAGGAGTTTGGAGAGGTTTGCAGCAAGTTTACAAGTGTTTCTGAGAAGCAATCTTTGACGAAATATTTGTTTGCGGTTGAAAAAAACAAAGGTGAAGATTCCTTTTATTATCCTTACATTTCGCAGCTTCCCAAGACCGTGACTACTCCTCTTTACTTTTCAGAGACCCAGCAACAGTCTTTGAGTGGAACCAATTTGGAGTTTTATAAAGCAGATAAGATGGAATTGTGGGAAAAAGAGTTTGTCAACCTCCAGAAGGTTATTAAGACCAGTGTGACTTTGGACGATTATTTGTATGCTTCTACGATTTTCACATCCAGAAGTTTCCCTGAGCGGCTTATGAAAGCTGAGAATGAAGATCTTTCCATGCTGATTCCAGTTCTTGATATTTTCAACCATAAGCCATTGTCTGCAGTTGAATGGAACGTCACCAAAGACTCGTTTGGGTTCAAGTGTTGTTCGGAGATTGCGGAGGGTGCTCAGATCTTCAATAATTATGGATCCAAGGGAAATGAGGAACTTCTTGGAGCGTATGGATTTGCCATCAAGGATAACGAGTTCGATACCATGCCTCTTAAAGCTGTAGTGAAGGGAGAGACGGTTTTTGACAGAATTGGATATAAGTTGGGGTTGCCAGAGAAACTTCTTTCTGCTCTCAACAAAGTCATCTTCTCCACTCCCGTTGCTAAAGAATCGACTCTCGGACGAGAACGGCTTTTGTATTTGCTTTATTCTACCCTTGGCGATAAGCTGTCTCGACTTATGGGAGATGAGGGTGAAGAAGAAGAAGAGGAGGAGGAGGAAGTTGAGCCAGAAACTTTTCCCGAGAAGTTTATCCATTATTATAAACAAGGTCAAATTCGAATTCTCACAGAGACCCTTATTACTATCCAGGAGGAAATCCAGACTTTGGAGTCGAAAATTGAAGATATGGCTTCTCTCAGCCACCAGGATCTTTTGGATTGCTCCAATGATAAATTCACAGATTCGGTGGCCTCTGTTTTCGCTGACGGTATCGATATTGAGGAATTGTACATCTTCACAATCGCGTGGATGCTGGAACACCCCAATCAGAAGTGGACAGATAAGCCTGCACAGTTGAGCAGTTATATCAAGGAGAAGGCGCTTCCGTTTATGTTGGCGGCCGAGAAGAAGGGCGAGGACAATTACTCGGACGACTTTGTGGGCTTCTACGAGGAAATCGTGGTCGCCAATGGTCTCAAGTTTGATAAAAAGAATGTTTTGAGAGCAGGAGTCATTTTCGAGGAGTTGTATTCCCAGGATGTGTTGCATTTGCTGTAGACATAATAGAATTGTGTGATAACGTAACTTCGTGTATACTAAGGGATGGTAGTTTCCTAGGTAGATGCCATAGCGTCCAGAGAGGATTGAATTTATGCGGACAATACTTTTCAGGGCACCTCTAGAAAGTGAGGCAGACTTCATATCTTCAGTCGATTAAAATGCTGTCTTTTGTAAATTTTCAACAGCCAAAATCCCACCAAACTAACTCCACCATATCCCAACTCTCACAACATCTCAATGGATATCACCATCAAGCACTCCAAACCAATTTAAAGCTGGATGCTAAGAACTCTACATTGACTCAACTTAGACAATGGTCTTATATTGATAAAATGTCGCTCGAAGCTATTTCTCCAGTCTTCAATCCCCAATCGATTATTCTATGCACTCCTTGATTGCCTTTAATGAAGCTCACATTGATTCATTGCCTGGCTCCTTTATAAGGATCTCTTGTAGTGGTGGAAATGATGAGAACCGTAGTTCTTGTTTGGTCTGTTTATTGGTTCGAGCAAAGAGGGAGAAGAAGTCAATTACCGCCAGACTTAATTTTGGATGTCACTTGAAGGAACTTTGATAAACGTGTTCATAGTGTTGTACAGTTTAGAAATTTACAAGTTCTTTCAGACTCTTGGATTGGTAAAGATTTGATTTATCCATGGATAATATATGGATTATCAATATTTTCTTAACAGGAATGATTCCTGATTAAAACACAGTTTTCGATTATTCTTCGTAGTTCAAGTAACCAACGAGTCAAATGGTACTTATTATGTAGTAACTGGAAAATTTTAGATGGAGATGACATCTCTTTTAGTAGCTTCTTTTCTCATTTTTTATGTCATGTAAGGATTGGATCTTTATAGCAGAACTGTGCTCCTTTCAGTTGATTCATTCTCTGAAGTATTCTAAGTACTTGATGATCTACCTTCTAGTGTAGAGATTCTGTGGCTTTTGTACAAATGGAAGGAAGTAAAGGCCTAGGATGAATGAAAACATGAATGGAAATTGTTCCAATTGCTTATATTTTTTCAAAAAACGTGAGACTTTCTTTTCGATTCTTTCCGATTCTTTCGATAGTTACCCTCAAGTTGAGTCTGGGATACTACTAACCTGTAGATTTCTCAGCTGGATATTTCATCATCACAGGCTCGCAGTATGTATTGATATTGGTGGGAATATCCAACCACTCTTCTTGAATGGGGATCTGATGTTTGGGTTTTTGTTCCATCGAAACCTGGTAACGTAAACGATAGGAGCAGGTTCACTCCTAGAAATCTCGGAGCTTGCGACAATCTATCACAAAGCTTTATACTCGTGTCATAGAAATGTCCGAGGAATCCGTCTTATTGAAGCAACTTCCAGCTAGGTTCAACATCATTGATATACCGGAGTCTGCAGCTTCTCATAATCTCACAGAGAATATCACAAATGTTCAATATGAGGAAAATAACCGAAACCCACACTCTTCTTCTAATTTGGACTTTGCTGAACCATCTGGCTCGAACCTGAACTTGATTGGCGGAAGTGATATGGCACAATGTACAGGCAACAGTGGATTTACCGACGTATCCATCCCATACCCAGTCAATTGAGCCATAAGCTCACAAATGTTGATTCAAACCCAGCATCCATTTCGGGGGGTCTGTGAATAACCACATCGGGTAGCACACCCAATACAAAAGTGATAATGTTCGAAATGATGAGTCAGGAAATGGACTTGTTGCGAGGCAACCCGATTTTCACAACACTGCTGAAAACATGCCGGATCAACCAAGCATGGTTTGCACTCACGGTGATTCCACCTAGCAACAGCGATTAATTGAAATGGATGGACGAACATTAGGACCATATCAAAACCCAGACAGGGAAAAAGCTGTAGTAGTACAGATGATTATCAGCCCATTAGTTGGAAAGGAGATACAACGTAAATGGAAACTCCTTATAACACCAATTTGGCCGTGGACTCTATCTTGCGAGGACCACTTTTTCTATTATTATATCTTACTGCACCTTTAAGGACAAAATCTCACAGGGTGCAATTAGTTCTACTGATTTGACTGTTGGAAATGACAAATGATAGTATGAAATCAATAGATAAGTTACACATCACCTTTCCTATAAGCAACAGATACTCATTGTTTATTATTTCCAAGTGTCGACATACAACCAGTTGAGGAGGTGGCGCCAACTACATTGTCTACATTTCCTGAAAGTCGTTGAAGTAGTGTAAGAGACAGAGTCAATTGCACAGAGCCTTTGTCTCTCTCAAATGCGTTAACAGAAGTCCCATTTTGCTGATTTGTTAAGTCAGCTAACTCTCGGGTTATTCGAAGAGACTTCACCACCCGAATAGATCTATGAACTGTTTTTTTCTATACATTCAATCTTACAACGACTCTCGTAGAAGTTCCACCAACAGGACCATATTTTGGATGGTCTATGAAACCGTTTTTCAGATGATTCCGAGAATGAAGGAGCCGCGAGATACGACCCGAGAACAAGGTTCGAGCGTCAGAGTGAAATAGTCAGGCTGTACAAGTGATGCGTATCCCGTTATGATAATGGGCGTTACAAAAGTGTATCAGAGGACTCTTAGGCCTGGCAAATGAAAAATGAACTCCTCAACTGTGCCAAACAGCCAACATTTGAGGTTCAGTGTCAATCGTTTTCTTCACATGTACAAACCGCTGCAATTGAAGCACCCCAGGAAGCGCTATCTCCTAAGGAGAGAACCAAGTGCGAAAAAGAGAGATAATCTACAAAATCTTGCTAGCAGATTAACCCAAAAGCAAGATACGTTTGCGAATGCGTCGATCTACTCCGTGGCAGGAAAAGTTCAATTGGATCCACTTTCGCGTCAATCTCTATGACAGACGAAAAAATCATTGATGCACATTTACGCAAGATAAATTCCATCCGGAAAGACAGGTTTCACTTCGACCTGATTACTATCGACCTTGCCCAGCGTGATGGCAAACCTACTCGGCGAAAAGCTCGAATGCCATTAAGAGGTGACCTTCAGTCTGAATCAACAGTGCTTATGAGAACTACATTGCCTTTCATCTTAGCAATAGCTCACAATATGATTGGAATGTCGAAATTCCACTCGGATTTTCGACCCTTCCAGTCGATTACCTCCTACGAGTCAACAAAGCCGTATATGGATTAAAGCAATCAGGTTACCTATGGTACATTTGCTTCTCACAATTCATGGGGATGAGCTGGGATTCAAAACCTCTACTCGGGATCCGTGTGTCTTCCTGAAACTTGAATCTGGTGAAAGACATGGCCATCTATAGTGATTCTCCTATATGATGATTGCTTAGAAGAAAGATCGTGGAACAGGGGGAGTCGGAAAATATCTCAGACTGATTCTGCAACAAGATTTGCATCGAGGCATTATCGAGATTAATCAAAGACAAGATCGAAGGTACTGGCGACAATACACCTTTGCCATTGATCAACAAATATCAACCAGTAGTAGAAAAGCTACAATGGTTATCAGTACAAAAGCTACAATGGTTTCAGTACAAAAGCTACAATGGTTATCAGTACAAAAGCTACAATGGTTATGCAGTACACATGAAGGCAGTTTCTACTAACCTGTAAACCATGGAGCAAATATATCTCTCATCTGTTTAACAACAGACCCAGATAATGGGGGAAATGGCTCTGTTTGTTTATCTCTTTTCTTGGTGTTAAAATTTCGGACTCCTCCTGGCTGAAATCGGCTATCCAGGGTATTCAGGTTATACTGGTTCCACATGATCCTGGTCCATGAAGCCCATTGAGTTTACGAATCTGTAGCTGCGTCCATGAAGACTCTTCAGCCCACTGAGTTTACGAATCTGTAGCTGCGTCCATGAGAGGGTGGTTTGTTCAAAGAACTAATTGTTAATGATTCTTCGCTGGTTTATCTTTGTCCGTCAGATTCGACTTCGGTAGCTCTTTTTAATCCAACGCTCCTCGTTAAGCCAGTGCAGTTTCTCAAAGGGCTGCGGTCGGTAATACGAGTACACGAGAGATCACTACACTCTGACTGCTAGTTTACGTGGATATCCACCATCGGTTATTTATTAATAGTCTGTCTATGTATAGTCTCTAAGAATGACTATCAAGGTGAGACACATGTTTCACACTAAAGCTACTGTCTCACCTATGTCTCACCTTATTCCATCGGCTGTCCCTAATGCTCACAAAGCGAGAAAGATCGAGCAAACAGATGATCTAAATCGGGATCGTTCTGTTGAGTAACAATATTCGATCGCTCTTGCATGAGATCTTCTCTGAGAGTTTTGGCGGTTTCCAAACCCCATGGATAATCATCATGAGCATCTATGACCTTGTTGAAAAGTTCATCAGGAAGTTTATCAAGAAGCCCAACTGAGCGGACTTTGTCACCCCACCAAGCAGAGTTCTGAGGAGGTACACGAGCAGTAGTATGAACTTTTTTATCATGAGGGTCGCAAACAAAGAAACAGACAATCTTTCTATGACCAGGTCTAGACTTATCCTTGAGTTCAAACGGCTCTACTTTATGCTGGAAAATGTTGGGGAAAACCACAACTCGATCTTCCTGGGCCTCGATACTTCCTAATTTGGTAACCATGGTTTCCCGGTCTTCCAAACCGTACACAAGTTCCACTCCTCGATGGTCTCCCTGCTCATATTCGGGATCACACATTGAAGCCCGGAATGACAGCCTGGATTCGGTCACATTGTCCATATCATAATAATACAGAATAGTGGCGACAATATTTTCGTTGATAGTTCCTTCCACGTGCCAAGTTCCTCCGGGATACGACGGTTTTTCCGGCGTCAGATGGATATTGGCCAGTTTGGTGATCACATTGAGAGTTTTACCTTTAACCTCGAATCTGGTTTTGAGTTGAGGGGGATCTTCAGGATCATTGGCCGCGGGAACCCGATTATCGAGCCATTCGTCCCATGCATCGTCGTCATAATTTCCGTCTTCGTCCTCAAAGTCCGGTTCTTCGTCGTAGTAACCGTTGGAATGGGTGTAGGGATTAATTCGAAGCAGTTGGCCAGATAAGAAAGCACTTAGAGTATGTTCTAGAGCAGGTATAGCCGATTCAAACACTCTGGCTATTATTGGATACAGTTCTTTATGCCACTCAGGATGCAGGTTGTTGATGTATGACTTGATGGTGACTTTTCCGTCTTCACTGATTTCAAAAGGAGTAGGCAGCCATTGGTATTTCTGGGAAACGCCGTAGTCGCCCACATCGTTCTTGTTCATGTCTGTTTTACAGTCGAAAACTGGAGCTGTAAGACAATTGTCCAAAGAAGGAAATAATTTGTCAGTAGCGCCTAATTCAAGGTCAGGTTGGTGGGGTTTCAAAATTCGAGTTCGACCGTAAACCACGGGAAACAAAGAAGGATGTACAAGATCTAACACCTGCTCATTAGATCCCGGATGCCAATCGGGTTCTCCATTGTTTTTTTCCAACAGAGACGTCACTGAAGCCTGGAGTTGTTTCTTAACTTCTTCGGCAACAAGACCATCGCCCTGAACGATTTCTCGACTCACAATTGGCCCAGCCTTGTAATTGAAAGCCTCAACCCATGGTCGATAAACCTCTTTCAACTCTCGGATTATATATTCAGCCCATACAACTCGAATGCCTTGCTCGACCATTTCCCGCTTCCACTTTGCTACAATCTCGTCGTCGTCGATTTTCCGCCACCATTCGAGCTTTTGCCGAATCATTTCAGACGCAGCATTCACGGCTTGTTCCTCCAGAGTCACAGGCGAGCAGTACACTCCGCTGCTCCATGCGTCGGTCACGTAGGCGTGGGGAAAAGGCGACAGATCGTCTCCTTGAAGGAGGGGCCATGACTCGCCAAAGTTGTAGTTCTTAGGGACGTAGGGAGTGTATGAATCGGGAGAAACACACGGGATTTCGAATTCACTGGAGGTGTCATTGAATGCGACTTCAGCCTCGTCACTCATGGTGTGGGGAGATACTAAAATTAGAGTTTATGCAATGTTTTTTTACAAAGAAACTTTATTTTTTAAACTCCTCGAGCTTAATCTTATTAATCGTAGTCCCCTGCATGCTGAACGAAGCTCAGAACTCCGATCTACATATTTTATGTTTGTTTTATTTCTTCTGCCACGAAATAAGATGAGTGGTACCATTAGGTGTATCCGGTAGCCGAAAACCCCAGGTTATGTTGAAAATTCTGACTTTTCATTATTTTGAGAGCTTCTGAAGGCACGGGTATAGTTGCCCATTAATCCATCAACCGGGACTGGAGCGGAACTACAGCCTCCTCTTCTGATTGGATTTTTAATCCAGGTTTCACAAGATTAAGAATTATTCGTCACTAGAGTTGATTCCGAATGGGTAAAATTCTATGTAACCAGGAACCAGACATACAACTGGCAAGAGTCTATAGTTTTATATAGAGGAACCCTGTGGAGAGCTTCGTTATTCCAAGCGGAGAAAGTTAGAGTCGAAACATCGAAAGTTAGAGTCGAAACATAATTAGTGGCACTATCCATTTAAAAAGTACGGATGTCTCCGTTTATCAAAGGCATCTCTCATTCGATCAATCTCCAGCTGCTTAGTTAATTCAGCCAGGTGTTATTCTTGCGTCATTGTAGTTCTGACGTCCAACTCTCGAGCCATTTTCAGGGTTAGCTGTCGTCTCAAGGTTTCTACTTTCTCAGTGACCTCGTCCTCCATTAGTGTTCCTTCTTCTTCCACTTCAACCATGTTCCAGAATTTCCAAATCGGCTGTTGACCTGGGTGATCACGAATCAGTGGTCCGGTTTCGTTCTCGGTTTGTGAGCGTTGACCTCATTGCAAGAATATGGTGGATAACGCTGATTGAAGGAGAGGCAGGGCTTTCAACGTCCATATTACAGAAGTGATGGAAGTGTGAAGTCATTCGCACAGTGTGGAGTCATTTTCTCGGCCAAGAGAGAATGCAGCGGTATCGGCCCAGGACAGAAGTATAAACAATTATACAGTGAAACTGCGAACGGCTCATTAAATCAGTTATCGTTTATTTGATAGTTTTTTACATGGATGACCGTGATAACTTCAGAACTAATACATGACAGCCTTTCGGCGTATATATTAGATACAAACCAACTAATTGGTGATTCATAATATCTTGTCGAACCGAACTTCGGTGTATCATTCAAATTTCTGCCCTATCAACTGTCGATGGTAGGATCGTGGCCTACCATGGTAACAACGGGTAACGGGGAATCAGGGTTCTATTCCGGAGAGGGAGAACGGCCATTAGGGAAACCTCCTTAGACGCAAATGAGAAAACGAGAATCAGACCCAGAAGGTACCAGATGGTTCTGTTGACTCCGTCGATCCGAAATCAAACGTGCCATCCAGCCATTCCCCAAGAACGGGGGTCACCTGGACGAGATTGACGTCTTTTGTGTACAATCGTCTTTAGAGAACCGCTAAGCCGTTTGATCCCATAGGTTCTCTCCAATCAGTCTGGAGATTAGACGGGCAAGTAGTTGGAGTGGATTAATGGGACTCAGGACGAAATGAAATCAGTGTAAATTTCCGGCAAACTTCATGGATTGATTGTTTGACTCTTTCCGGATGGAGTTTAGTCTGGGTAGCTATTATCTTGTGTAAGTGTGTATCAGTGTATGCATCAATGATTTCATCCTCTGGCATAGAGATTGACAGTGAATGTGGATTAAGCCGTCTGATGCTGCAGGAAACAGGAGTGACTAAAAGACACAGACGAGAGTAAGTTTCTTTGTTCAAGGTTCCCTTTCACCTACCACTGATGAACTCTCTCGCGTTGGAGACGTTCGACCAGACACGACTCCTTCAATCCACGATAAAACCACTTGGTATTCGATCACTCGATAATATACATAACCACATCCCTCAATTTCAATCCACCCCTTTAATTTCAATAGACCTGTTTCGCCCCGTCAACTCTTCGTAGCCGATTTTCCACCTGAAGAAAAGTACCTTGATTATTATGATGCATGCCATTCTTCGGAAATACTTGTTGATCGCTTTGAAAAAAATTCATGTCTCAAGTGGCTAGGTCCGAGTCTGTTGCAAGAAATGTTGCTGACCTGTGGTTTTATACGATCTCTAATAACCCTTGTTCCATCTGAGATACATGTACGACTACATATGTTGGTTGTTGAGAATAGACATTAAGTATTATTCTAGGTATTTAGTTAATTAAAGCTTGCACTTAGGGAAGGGAGGTCGGAGAATACCCAGTTGATCAGAGTGACATATTTGACCTTAGAAATCTACATTTAACAGACGTTCTAAAAAAGCAACAGGACGTGAATTTCCTGGCGATCCATCTTCAATTTCCTGGCGACCCATCTTCAATTTCCTGGCGATCCATCTTCAATTTCCTTTCTGGTCGTTAGTAGATACATCTTTGATGCTGCACTAGGGACTGTTCGACGGAGCCTCACGGCCACTCGAGAGGAACGCTGGTCTCGGCCCAACTGTAGCCTTTCTCCAACATGTCATCAGGTTCCAGAAGGCAGAGTGAAGGGCGTCACCAGTTTAAACGCCCAGTTGTTTTTGAAGTTTATCGGTATCGTAATGTCATGATATATTAAATAAATCAAGGTAGGAGTGGAAGGCTGCGGTGAGTGTCTTATATGATGATCCGAGACTCACGGCTCAGTGTCTACGTCTACCATAACAAACATGATCTCTCAGGTTAACCCAGAGCACCAAGGCATGGCCAACTGCTGTCGCCTTCTGATCGCCTGCTGGTCGCCTGCTGGTCGCTTGCCTCAGACATCCCTGTGAATCCTCTGTACTGCCAATCACGTCAGCTCGGCTTACTCTAATTCTGATTCGACTCCTTCATGAGAGTCTGCTTGCGAAGACAACTTCCTGGTATACGACAACGAAGAAAGTGATCTTTGGTGTTTGTCACTGAGACCTCCCCAAAAGAACTACATCTACAGCAATTCCAGCCTCTCCAACTTCATGGAGGAACTGAGAGTGTTTCCATTCACAGCACTGATTAAGCTAACATATCTTTATAGTTAAATATTGCTGGTTCTTCAAGCTGATTGTGTGTTAGCATAAGCTCTTGATCAATATTTACTATAGCACTATCCGTCCGCTTGGTCAACCCCCCCCGGATAGGAGACTTGCCTTCGCAGTTATAAAGAGAATCCCAAGACCCCCCAGCCAGAAAACACGCGGTATCTTTAGCACAATCTCCTCCAGAACATTGTTTAGTATAAGGCGACTTTCGGTACCAGTTGTCGTAGAAAGTCTCCAGCTGCTGAGGATCAGACTGGATATTCTTAATAACTCGATCCCAGAAAGTGGCGTTAAGAGGAGCATCACTCGGCCAGGTTTTTTCGGGATCATATGCCTCCCGAGCGGAGTAAAGGAACTGCCATTTGGCGTCTGAAGGTGTCTGAGGCTTGTACGCTTCATAAGTGAACGAAGAAGTGACACTGATATTATAAGGCTGGCTGAGATCGTAATCAAAGGTGTCGGAAAGTTGGGTGTAGTAATTCTTGGAGTCCATGATTTGGAAAGTGTTGGTGTCCACTTCGTAGTATCTCCATGACGGGTTGTAGAAATCCACTGGAGTGATGGACTGTACGATCCAGCCCACCGAAAGTGGATCGGTTTGTTCCGTGGAGCCATGGGGAGTGTTATAATAGACTGTGAACTGATCAGCATGGGTATGGCCGTAGAAAACAGCAGCAATAACATGTGGAGAAAACCGCACGATGATCTGACGCACGATTTCAGAACTCCACGGAAGGCCATCTCCAGCACCTCCAGTAGGAACATGAGTAACGACCCAAACACGTTCTCCCTTTTTCTCAGACTCCACAAGCTCGTCAACAAACCATTTAAAAACTCCCGAAGGATCAGGGTCCGCAATATTCCAATAATTGTACAGGTTCATCTTATACCAAAAGTTGGAGTCTAACGAAATCACTCGAAGGCCTCTTTTGGTAGTAGCAGCAAAAGAGCCGTAAGTATGGGCGGCATTAGACGCTTGTTCCTCGTCAATCCATCCATAATCCTTCCAAAGACCAGTTACAAGCTCAGTGTTCCATTCAAAGTCTCCCGAAAAGCCAGACTTTTGTTGGGCAAATTGAGAGTTGGGGTAAGTATCGTGGTTTCCAAAAGTCGCATAAACGGGGATGTTTCCAAGATATTTCTTCATGTTGTTGTACGCCTGGATCTCGTTATCTTCGACGTTTTGTTTGCCGTAGTAAACGTTGGGGTCATGGGCAACCATATCTCCAGTGAAAATTCCAAATTCAAACTTCTTGTCCTTGCTGACATCAATAACGTTCTGAAGCGAGTTTTCCATCAAAGATTGGGGACAGTCGCATTGATAGGTTCCCAAAGATTGGGCCGGAATCAAAGGTTGATGGAATCCAGCCTTGATGGCTTTTCCGTTCTTGGAAATATCATTACAGCACATGTAGGAGTCACAATACGATTCGGAGCCCTCCACGTACTTGAGATCCAAGTGGAAATCGGAAATGTGAAGCACATTGAACGTTTCATTAGAAGGAACAGGAATAGTAATGTTTTCAGGCCGAGGAGGGTACCATCCAAGTTTGTCAGTGTCAATAAACGGAGTATCTGGTTTTTCACATTGAGTGAGACCCATCAAATGATACCGCATGGCTTTACCGTCGGCTCCAAACGTATCCATAAGCGTCAAAACATTTGAAAGCGATTTTCCGATATTTCCTTGAGACAAGTCTTCTCCCTGCATATAATTGCAGTCGACCTCAAACCCCACAATCTGTTCAATAGCAGGATGAAGTAAAGTACACACTCCAACGAGAATTGGAGGAACGACTTTTCTATCGATTCGAGCCACACTTTTCAAAATAGTCAGGGCAAGAAGAACAGCTTCACAAATGGGGATCATGGCCAATTTGAGCAACTCTTTCTCGGCCCAGCTGATCAAACTGTCGACTGCCAAATGTTTAGGTGCCTCCAGCTGGATTTGGGGAGTATAGATAGATCGTTCAGGTTGTTCAGCTGTGACATTCCGTCTCATAGCAGCATAAGCCGCAGAGATAATCTCCGGCAGACGGTTCATTGGGTGGAAGAACAAGTCACTTTAGTTGCTTAAAAGTTCTCTGTTGTTGGAGTTGCCATTTCTTTCTGTACAAGCCGATTTATATAATTTGTGCAAGACGGACACATTCGAGCACGTGGCCGTAGAGTTTGAGAAACTAATGATATAACTTGAGACACTCAAGGTAGAGATCCTGTATAGTTGGTTTGAATTCCGAAGTCTCCTCTAATTGTCTCCTGTAACCCGCCATCACTAGCCCAGTTCTACCGCCATCTCACCGCCTCAGCACGTAAATACCTCCAATTGCTAATGGAAATGTTAATTCCACATGTTCAACGTATCTCGATTGATTGGATTGATGTGTTAAAGCCGTTGAGCATTTGAAACTTCCTTGCATAAGGTTTACAGGGGTGCATGTATGCATGTAGCCATTTAAAGCTTATTTCGTAAAGTCGTTTTTTCGACGTGACGCTTTGGACAGCGCATTAGTGTCAGTAGGATGTGGTCTCTTGGGTAATGCTTATTATTGTGCCACTTAACTCATTTGACGCTTTTGTGTTACTCCGTGGGTTCGATATAGGCTTTGTGTAACGCTTTTGAATTGCGCTGTGTAACGCATTTAACGCTTTGTGACTTGCCGCGCAACGCATTTAACGCACTTTGGACGCTTGTGCATTGTGCCGCATTTGACATCAACTCTTTGTCCAAGTGTCCGTGCCTGCATGGTGCAGTGCCAAGAGTCTTTGTCCAGTTCTTTGTTCACCTCACTCAGGGGTAATCATAAGTTAATTTTTTTACACGCGTTTCTTTGGGGCTCATCATTGGATAAGTGGGTATTCAATCACATGTGATTCATTGGAGTTGCCGTTTAACCAGAGCAACCTCGGGTAATCGTCTGGAATAGATTAGGGCACTACAATCACAGGACCAACTTCTTCAGCATTGCCCACCCAAGCGCAAGGGTCTGTTAAACATTCAACACCACATTTCCATAATTGGGTACATTATTAGCCCAACTATTTGAGTGGTGATCAGAAATGTGTGATTCTATCACCGAGCTGTCAGTAAATGAGTGTGGTCATAGAGTGTCCGTAACCGTAACCATTCTTCAGACCTCTCAGAGTACACTCACAGAGATTGCCTCCAGGTATGTAGGCTAAGCCAGCTGGTGAGGAGAGTCGAAAATTCAACTCCTCAGGCTAATATCTGATTCCTCTTGCTTAATGCGAGTTTCTTGCTCTTCGAAATCAACCTGAGACTGGCGCTCACATCTTCTGCTTTGTGGTTACAGAGCGATTGAGCAATATCTCTTTTTATACAGGTCAATAACCTTATCTGGGAGTCTTTGTGAATTATTCATAGTGATCTTCGTCACAACTGAGTCAATCGATGGCTTCTAGCGTTACGAACCGGTGTCATTGACTTCTAGTGTTACTCACTCGGTGACATAAGCAACCCTGCGATAAAGTTTTGTTAAAGTTCACTCCACATGACATCTCCCACATCACTATGCACACAGACAACTGGATAGAAAGAGTGATTCAAGCCGGAGAAAACCGGGCAAAGCTGGAATCTCTGCTGGATCAACGACTCAATGTCAAGGGAAACTCCACAAAAGTGCTGGAGTCGTTCAAAGATGTCACACGGTACTCGACAGTATGGGCCACAGAACTGTTGCGGCTAAGTAAGGAGTTGGACACGTCCATGTTTCTTTATTATACAGACACATTTCTGGCGCAATGTTGCACAAAACGGCTGAGTTGGGTGGCTCCCACCCTATCGAAGCTCATGGAAGGTTTCAGTGGCCATGTGATAAAGGCCAAACGGCCTCTTTTGGGGCTATCGCTTTTGCGTAACAGCCTGCCCAACACAAACACAATCACGCCGATGCATGCTCAATTGATGCGTTTGTGTTTTGAGGCCAACAAGATGTCGGTTGGTTTGGAGGTTCTGGAGCAGGAGTTTCTGTCACTCGACAAATGCGCAACCCATGTGGATCTAGTTCTGTTCCATTTTTACGCAGCTCTTGTGTACATCACTTATGAGCAATGGGAAAAGGCAGACGACTTTCTGGCAATTGCCATTGAGGCCAATAATAGTCATATGACCACTAGTCGATGGGTGACGAAATCTGCATATTCGAGAAGATTGCTTTTGTGGCTGATTATGGGTACTGGGCAAGTTCCTGTGATTTCCCATTCTCACAGCTCGTCGGAAATGGTTTCTTCAGACGAAATGTTATCTCGAGAATGTCATCCATACTTTGCCTTAGCGCTGGCAGCCCATTCTTCAGATGTGGAGCAATTTGTGCAGGTCACAGAAACTCATAAAGACGCATTCAACAATGACGGCACCTGGGACCTGGTTTGTCGAGCCCGTTTCTACTTTCTGCATCGTCAACTTCGAGAGTCTCAAAAGGCATATTCTCGAGTCCCTCTCAAAGACGTGGCTGCTGCGACTCCACGGGTTTTATCGCAGTATGGCAGAATCGACGAAAGTATCAATGCGTTTGTGTTTGAAACCCAGGTGTCCAAAGATCCCACAAAAGAGACCCTTGAGCTTCTGGATCAGGTGGTGCGGTTCAAGAAGTTGGCTGAAGAGAAAGGAATTGCGTGTTCGACTTCTGCCAAGTTTTTGAGATCGCTAAGGGACGTCAGTGTTCAGAAACAGGAACTTGCCGTCACCATGAATTTGGCCGTTAGCGACGATGAGATGTTGTGAGTGGTGGGTGACTGAGCATCATAGTTCTCTTGGTGAGTACATCGAGTAGAGCACTGGAGTGAAACCTCTACCTTCTCATCTGATCACCAGATGAGGCAAGCTCCTGGGACACCCGAAGGAAGTACTTAAGGTATACATAATGTAGAATGGATTCTCAGAGTAATGCGTGAATTGCAAACCTTTAGGTATCTACAGCGGTGGTTCATCCATTGTACAGTACACATTCTATGCTCAGAAATTCATACTATATACAGGTGCTATTTACAGGTTGTTATTTGGCGGAGTTTGTGTCCTTCGCAGTGGCGGCGTCTTTCACAGGATTGTCTTTTGTGTCTTCTGATTTTGTGACACTCGCTGTTTGCTTCGAACCTGGATCTCCATCGCCCTTGGCTGCTGCCAACTTACTCAGAGCGGCAGAATACGTTACGGTACTGTCGTCATCTTCAGGCAAGCCCAGATTGTCCCACGTATCCTGAGTCATCAGATTGTTCTCCATTCGACATCGCAGATACTCCTTGGCCAGTAATCTACATCCCGCAGCGTTTCGGCCCTGAGCCAGTTTCATGCATTTCAGGTAGTCGATCATGATATGAGAGCATTCTCTGTCGTGGTCGAGAGGAAACGATCCTCGGTCGGGAGCTGATGTTTTTTGCGAAACCGCTCCAGGTCCTCCAGGTCCCATAGACATTTTGTAAAGTGTGTGTGTGGTGGGGGTGGACGAGTAAGAAGGTTTGTCATATATGGAAGGTAGGGTTAGGGTTATCGAAATCAGGTCATTTTGGAATGGGATTTTTCCGAATTATCCGAATTATCCGAACCGTCAATTATACGGTATTTCCGTGCATATGTTTATCCGTGTTTTCCTGTTTAGCGTATCAGACTCGATGATATAAAACTTGTCGGAGCAGACTCAGCCTGAGGTTCATAGCGTAGTGTAGTTGGTGATAGGCGAGTCGAACCTGAGCAGGCTTCTGGATTTAAACGATTTGGTCAATTCGAAACATGAGTAGTAGTTTGGTTTTGGAAACGGGGAGAAAAGACCAACTATATATACTGTGTGCCCATATAACATTAGTTGTGTCACTTGTTTTAGGTGGGGATGTCGAAGTTATTGTAAGTGTAGTTGGTGAGAATTGGTAATACTCTTTTATCGAAAGGAGCTGTGGGTGCTTATCGTCTAGGGGTACCCTCAGAATATTTTCTGCTGAGACCGGTCAGTGCCAATCGGCCTAAAGCATTGCATGTTGCAGTCACGGCAATATTTGGCCATGACCTATCACATTGAAACTGCTTCTTGAATCAGTCTTCCTTACCGGAGACCTCCACTAGATTTGCGTACTGTTTGAAAGTCATCTTTGGTTCAAGTGTTGGGCAGCCTTTGAGATGAACATTTCTCAGTTGCAGGATAGCCAGGAGATGAGCTGATTTGGATTATCTGATTATGGAGCTTTCGGCGTCACTTACAATTTGGTAGCAACTTTTCGTTGGAAGAAGGATTTCGCAGTGAAGTAATAGACCAGAGTTGTCGAAAACCTGATTCTATACGGATGTGCCTCAAAGTGCTCTAAACCGTTGGTCACAAAAGCCTGTATGAATGGAGTTACCCAGATGCTGATGCTGATGTTGGATACCGAAGGACAAAAGAAAGACTCTCAGCTGACAGAAAGCCAGCTGCCAGAAACCCTCGTCAATCGTCGTGTGCAAACCCAAGAACGCATGAGTATTGCTTCATAGTGGAATGGTCAATGTGATGGCTTGGCCGTGACCCTCAGCTTTAGAAACTCTTGAAGTGTAGACTTTCCATGCTGTGCTAATCGTTTGTCCAATCAATGGACTTCAAGCTACTTCAAGTATCACGTTTAGTTGATAGTTCCTCTTTATATAAATCTCAGAATGGCCACATATGACACAATGATTGAAGTATGCTAGCTTAATTGCGGAAGTGTACATTTTCTGTCTTTACGATCAATATTGGTCTTGGCATTTCTTGGCTTGGCATTTCTTGGCCTGGCATTTCTTGGTTTGGCTTCTTTGTGTCACCCACGACACGATGTATGGCAGACGATGAAACAGTTTGTGTCTGATTTAGTAATGATTTCGATGTCAAAGCCGCAACTGTGGAATCTTTTCAGAGTCATCCTGGTTGTAGACAACTACAAAGACATATTAATGAATAGACAAGCAGGTAAACAGACAAACAGACAGACAAAGACAGACAGACAAAGACAGACAGACAAACAAAGACAGACAAAGACAACGCCAGACAAAGAGAGACTCAGGCGACAAAGAGTGTGCAGCCATGCAGAAAGCCATTATTAGAACCTAGTGATTGCGAGGTACTGGGTTAAAGATAACAAACGGTTCTCCTCTACAAAGCTACTTCATTGGGAATATTGGTCAAACCAAAAATAAGTCTACCAGTCTGCTCTTCGCTAAATGCCTCTCCAATGTCTAATCATAATATTTACTCATGTACATGTATGTCCTTCCATCACTCCAGCTCAAATGGATTGTTGCCGAGATTCCTGTGAGCGGAATCATCAAAAGGGTTGTTGGAGTTACTGTTGCCGTCAGTTCTGTACTCATCGGCATGATGCATTTCTCCAAACTTGCCTCTCTGTTGAGTGGTATCATAGGCTCTGATAATCTTCTCTTGACCCTCGTCAGCCTGTGAAAAGGCAAAACCTCGTTGCTTTCGCATTCGCTGCACCTGTCGTACTTTTCTGATAGCCTTCTGGAACTGTTCCATTCTTGGCCTGTAATCGGCAATGTTGTACTTTTGGATTTCCTGCACATAATGGTACGCTTGAGGGTCGTACATTCGTCTGTAGTATTTCCAGAGCAAGTCTCGAAGAAGACACACGGTCGGGAGAATCAATGTCATGGTCCAGAACACTAGTGAAGGGTATGTGTGTGCCAGAACTCCCCGGTATTCACGGGAAACATTAATCATGGGTGCGACAGTGGCATAAGCGGGGAATAATCCAATCCAGAGCAAGAACGAGCCTGGAATAGCGATAATCGTGAACTTTGTCCACATGTTGGTCACTAGCGCAGCCTTTCCAAGAGTAGTCAAGATACAAGAAGTGAATAGAGCTGTTCCCCACACCCAGTGATCAGTAGTGAGGCCATTGGGCAGTTCTCGAGTGGTGTAATAGATTCCAAACGATCCAAAGAAAAGAATGACCGAGTGGTAAAAGCCGTTAGCTACCCATTCCCAGAATTGCCGGACGTTGAAAAACGCTCGATGCTGACCCAGCTGGTAAAGTTGAGGGTATCGATCTAGGAGCCGGGCCGAAATGAACTGATCGAAAATACCAATGACGAACGGCGGCAGGACCGTGAAAAACACGTTGTAGAAAGTGATTGTCCACGACTCGTAAATTGACTGGCCTGAGAACCCGTTGAAGAAAGTGTACCAGAACTGGGTCATGTAAAGGGCGATATTCTTGTAGAAAGAGTAGAGAATGGCCTTTGACAGACGTTGGTAAGACCATGCTCCATGGACAAGCAACAGTTTTCGCAGGAACCTGAATTGTCCAATAGAGACATCTGCCGACCGGGCCGCCTGCATACCTTCCATTCCTGAAATTCCTACACCCACATGAGCGGCCTGGATCATGGACACATCGTTAGCTCCGTCTCCAATTGCCAGAAGCAAATCTGAAGTGTACCGTTTGACGAGTCGGACCACAAGAGCCTTTTGAAGCGGAGAGACTCGGCAGCAGATGACAGCCTTACACAGTAGCGCCAACTCCAGGAAAACCTCCTCCATTTCTTCTTCCAGAGCGAATCCAAGTGATTTACCGTCAATAACCAAAGCCAACGAATCGGTATCATTTTCACGGAGTCCTTGTAGAGCTGCCAACTTTCGCTGGATATTATCCCGTGTCGAAACAGAATCCTCCTCATTCACAATCAACAACGACATATCTTCAGAAAGCAGCTTGCATGACATTCCAATATTGATTGCAGTTTCTTGACGATCTCCTGTCAGCACCCAGACCTTGATTCCTGCTGATTGGAGCGTATGGATAGTTTCAGGAACACCCTCTTGCAGTTTATCTTCAATGGCAGTGGCACCAAGCAAAAACAGATTTCGTTCAATCTCCTCGGCACAATCGTCGAGTTTCTGAGCTCTATCGGTTAGTGTAGTCTGAGCAGCCACAAACTGTTGGTTCCATGCAGCATACTCTTCGTCAGGAACAACTCTCACGGCCAGACAAAGAGTACGAAGACCCTCAGCGGCAAATCCTTCCAAATGTCGCATGGTGGCGTCCACGTAGGGGTTATTAGGCGCCAATCGCTCCAAAATAACCGTATCTGCTCCTTTACAGTACAATCTGATTTTTCCATCGGGACATCGCAAAATTGCAGACATTCGTTTTCGGGTAGAATTGAATTCACAAACATTGAGAAGCTCGTATTCACGTGATTCGGCCGGGTTTGTGTCGGTGTCATGTTTCACGTCCACACCAATAGTCTTGGGCTTTCGCATGGCAAACGAGTATCCTAGAGAAGCGGCTCCTTCAACGAGAGCACCTTCATCAGGAGATGCAGCTTGGTACTTGATGGTTCCATCGTCTCGGATTTCGGGGATGACGGTGTGACAGGTTGCCAACAATGTGAGGAACTCCTGGATAACTCCTGCAGACGCGTGCTGGGTTGTAGATCGTTTGAGTTCGTTAAAATCATGGAATCCGAAAGAATCAGGATCCTCGGCGTTGTTGTCGTCATCCTGAGTAGCCTGTTGGTCTTCAGGAACTTCTTCAGCATATGCACGGCCAGCAATAGAGCAAGCCTTGAACTCCATGATGTTACGAGTAAGAGTACCGGTTTTGTCAGAGAAAACGTAGCCGATTTGGCCCAGTTCTTCGACCAATGACGAAGATCTGCAAACCGCAGGCGTATCTGTGGGACGGTAGTACATATCGAGGTCTGAGGAGATCAAATAACCCTGGTAGAATTTAATGATTTCAACGGTGACAAAAAGAGAGATGGGAACCAAATTCGAAAACAAAATCCAGTATGTTAGAAGATCCAGGAAAAACTGGGCTACCAGATTAAGATCTTTCAGCATCAAATAACTCAATTGTTGGGTGTTGACTCGAATCATAATGACATTTCCCAGGGAAGAAACGATTGCCAGAACAATGAGAATGGTGAACAGGAAAATGATCTGGATATTGAGCATATGTTCGACTGCGGTTCGTTTAATGGGGGCAGCAGTAGCGTTTCTCATAAGTTTTGTTTCATGACCGGTGAAAACCACCAAACCATGGATCCAGGCGGTATTTCGAAGAGTAGCTCCTCGGAGAAGCATTTGTTCGGGAGACATTGGAATGGCGGGGCGTCCATCGATCCTCAAAGTCGCCTCATAAGTGTACAAAGACGAATTTGGCTGTTCAGACTCAAGTTGGCCTCTCACTCTTGCCAAATCATGGGGAGACACATACGGAGCAGTATCACCATGGGCTTGTTTGATTTTGAGGTTTGTTTCTCCGTCGAGATTGGCGGTTTCAATGTAACACAAACCTTCTGGTTCCGAAGAAGCCAAAAGAACCACATCTGCAGGAATGGGTTCTTCCGAGTCCACCCGAACAATGTCACCTACGGCCACATCTATCCATTTTCTGGCGACAAACGCCGATCCCTCCAACACAAACGCCGTCGAAGAATTCAGTTCTTTGTCTGCTGCTGCTCGTTTAAAGTCCTCCACCAGTTCCTTGACGGCCGAAACAATCAAAACCACCATCAACGTCAGAATAGTGGTATATCTATTTGTGGGCGAGACATTGGGGACCTGCTGGATGCATGCGGTGGCCAAGAAGAACAAGTTGGCGTACTTGGAGAACTGCTCAAAGAAAAATTTCGGCAGAAATGTGAAAATGTTATATTTTGTAGTGGAAATATGATTGTCACCGTAACGGAAAGACGAATTTGCGACATGATCATTGAGATGAACGATTCTAGGCCCAGTTGGGCCCCGTTGCTCTTTACGGCCTCTCAATCGATTCCACATCCTTCTGATATCGAAATCAGGCATGCCCATGGATCGACTTTTCTTGACTTTGGCCTTGATTTTCGTTCGGTTGAACGTTCCCGATGATCGTGAATACGTTGCCGATGGCCTGGCATCAGTAATCCCCAGATTGATCGATTCCACGTCCCTTTCATACCTATCTCTTCCATAAGCCTGGTCCATCTCAGCGTAGTCTGAATCTCCAAATCCCAGCCGAGATTTCATGTTCCCGTAGATATTCCTCTCGTTCTCAATCGGTCTCCTGCCATATCCTGTGTCATCTGCTTCGATGATTGTGTCTCCATCTTGTATACTGTCGAAAGGGGTGAGACGAGAACCGGAGGACGGGCCGTGGGTTCCGTGCGGGCCGCGGGAGCCATGCGTGCCGGACGGGTCGGTGCTTTTGTGCTCGTCGTCGTCGTCCAGCAAATTGAAGTTGCGATACGACATGACCGTGACTGTTCTGTGACTATATTTAGTGGGACACGTACCTGAACGTTAGTTGAGGGTTGGGGTTGTGGCTGTGCAGGAGATGGCGAGAACGGTGACGTTGATAACGGTGACGTGGAGAACGGTGGTGCAGAACGGTGACGTGAAGAACCGCAGGGGTGATGTTAATAACGGTGCCGTTGAGAACGGTGATGTGTGCAATGGTGGTGCAGAACGGTGACGTGAAGAACGGTGGTGCTGAACGGTGACGTGAAGAACGGTGACATGCAAAACGGTGACATGCAGAACGGTGACATTCACAACGGTGACATTCACAACGGTGACGTGAAGAACCGCAGACAGTGGTGCAGAACGGTGACGTGAAGAGCCGCAGACAATAATATATACAACAGTAACGTTCAGAACGGTGTCCAACGATGACGTTCAGAACGGTGTCCAACGATGACGTTCAGAACGGTGCCCAACGATGACGTTCAAAACGGTACAACTGTTATGAGAGAGATGTGCAACGGTAGAACGGTGACATGCAGAACCGTAAAACGTGACGTTCAGAACGACATTTTATACCACTCTGTATCATTCAATCATCCTTCTATTGTTGTCAACAAATCACATGCCACCAAGTGTTCAAAGTTGATAATCCTGTGTCTTTAAATCATTACTCATGACTAGTGACGTTACGGTGACGAGATTCAAAGGCGTATTCGAATCCAGACAAGAGTCACAAACTCGTGAAGTTTCAGATACCAACAATAGAAATACGTCACTTTCACCCTGAAATTGGAAGGTCCTTTCACACACAATGTACTCCAAAGACTGTGTGACTCTAGTTTGACATAGGGTGTAGGATAAGTGGGATCTTCAGTAACTTTTGTACTCTTCCTTAGCACCAAGGCAGTGGAGAGAAGTACTGCACTACTTGCCACATTGGTAGGAACTATGTATGGGCTGGTCAATACCCATGGAGCCACTGTGGCCACCAGTCTAGGAGTCACTGCCAGTCTAGGAGTCGCACGAATCTGGTTCCGTCAAGAAATCCATTGAGAACGAAAACAAAGGCCGGGGCGTAATCACGTAAGCTGAATACTGAAGCAATCACACAATTCCACATTCCAGGCTTGGCCAACTCCCTGGCTCCGTCAGCGTATCACATACGTATTCTTCCAGCTCAGAAGCAATACCTGCCAACACAAGTATCACTAGTTAGTAGGTAAGGTCTCGTTGTTACCGCAATAATCAGACAAATCACTTAACCAACTAGGAATGATATGTCGCTTTTACCTGCTGTTTCGAATAAACAATTCCACACATGATTCTGTTGTTCCACTAGAGCATACCGCTTACTCTGGTTTCTGACGTGAACGTTTCAGATATACTTGCCAGTTGATCCCGGTTTCCTAGAGACAGCGTGAACGGTCAAGTTGACTAACACTCGGGTTTGATCGGAGTCAAAGGGTTAAGTTGATCTGCAGCTATCGCCAATGCCTGAGTTTTCGAGCTGGGGCTTGAAGATTCCCTTTGAGCTGGGCTTGAAGATTCCCTTTGAGCTGGGCTTGAAGATTCCCTTTGAGCTGGGCTTGAAGATTCGCTTTGAGCTGGGTTTGAAGACTTCACTTTGAGCTGGGCTTGAAGATTCGCTTTGAGCTGGGCTTGAAGATTCGCTTTGAGCTGGGCTTGAAGACTTCACTTTGAGCTGGGCTTGAAGATTCGCTTTGAGCTGGGCTTGAGGACTTCACTTCGAGCAATGTGAACTTTCTCACATTGGATGATAACCAGAGATGTCCATAGAGAATCTTTGATATTGCGAAAACACTTTTTGAGATACGAGTATAACCCTTTTGGTCTCAGCTCTCAGCCTCAGCTCTTAGAACTCACTTCCAGCGTCTCAGCCTCAGCCTCAGCCTCAACTCTCATGCCTCAGCCTCAGCCTCAGCCTCAGCCTCAGCAGTCAGCCCCAGCACAGTCAGTTTGTCAGCGTCTATGTAATACGCAAGAATGTGAAACGATTTGACTTGATTCTCAAATCCAGCATCTTTACTCTCCTCAATGGCAGCACTCGGGACGAAATGGATCACTTGTTCGAGGCGTAATATTGCAGACTCACTAACGCCATCATGACCCACACCCAGAGTCTCCCAGGAAGTCCTCGAAAGGTACTTATTCTACACCCCCTATGTCTCTTCACAATGTCAAACTAGAGTCAAGCTCAACAGGGTCTTCTTTCCCCGCTGATTCTGCCAAGCCCGTTCCCTTGGCTGTGGTTTCGCTAGATAGTAGATAGGGACAGTGGGAATCTCGTTAATCTATTCATGCGCGTCACTAATTAGATGACGAGGCATTTGGCTACCTTAAGAGAGTCATAGTTACTCCCGCCGTTTACCCGCGCTTGGTTGAATTTCTTCACTTTGACATTCAGAGCACTGGGCAGAAATCACATTGCGTCAACATTGTTTTACAACGACACTTGTTTGGCTGATTGACTTGATACGATCTTACTTCACGTTTCACTTGAAGAACGAGCAGTGAAGTTATTCCAAGAAAGCTCTACTCACAGGAATTATCGCTTTGTAACACCGAATGGTTGCGTTAGTGTATCTAATGGCCAGTCCCGACTGGTTGAGGCTTTCCGTATCTAGTTCATCAAAGCTAGACAATTCAAGCCCATTGTTGTGACTAGAATAAAAAGATGCTTCAGCTATTGTTTAGACTCTACCGCTTCTACTGATACGGTAGTTAGTGAGCAGCAGCAATGATCGATTAAGGAAAGTCATGACAAGACCTAACTTCGTGATGTCAGCATGGTGGAATCAGGCAAATCATTCAATACGCGATGAGAACGACAATAACGCTGACAACTTCAGAATCCGATTAAAAGGCTACATCATCAGGAGCCTACCTCTATTCCCCCGTGAGCTGAGTAGTTCTGGGTGGAACACGATGACTGTATGTTGCCATCGAACCAGAAGTTGACTTCATCAGGACAACTCCATGGTGACAAGTTGATTTCTCTTCATTCTAAATCAGTGACTCATCTGACATAATCTTCCAGTCTCCACTATCTGGATTACTAACTAATGAACCATGACTGAGGAGAGGAAACTCTTGAATCATTTTCCCAAACGAGATTGTTCAAACGCTGTCATCAGGCAATCCAACAAACTAATATCTGCAGCATGTTATCATTATCATGAACGTTGAAAAAATTGGTCGAATTTTGGTTCAGCAACTTTGAAAACGTGTTTAGTGCATCATATTCTCTGTTATACCTCTTCAATCTTAGGATCTGTTGAGAATCAGACATTAAGTATTATTCTAAGTATTTAGTTAATGAACGCTTTGCACACAGGGAAGGGAGTTCCAGAGTACACCCAGTTTAAGAGGAATGGTCAGAGTGAGTACCTACGAGGTGATAATATATCTGATAGGAGTACCTCGGAGGATTACATTCAACAACTACAGTTCTGAACACATGCGATAGCGAAAGAGTAGAATCGATTTCAGGATAGTCATGGATGAGTGGGCGGTGACTACGGCAACCGATCTGACCTCGGTGACATTATAAACTGTTAGTTTGGTTGGTACCCATTTTTGATTATTTCTAATTAATTTGGTAATTTATTAATTTTTATTTATTTCATTATTTTCAAACTTTATCTCGAAACTTTATTGTTAACCTTATTACTCGTACTCCCAATGTCACCTGACCTTCCCAAAATGGAAAACGCTGTCACACCCTCACAATGCGTCAATCTTGATATTTGGAACTTTCGAATTTCTCTCTTTTACGACAGCACCAAAAGCAGACACAATGTGAGTACGAGCGAGAAGGAGTGACACTGTAATAATCGACTGTGTGGGATAAGCTGAGTACAGAGCTGGATATTGATAACGGATTTCAGGATTCGGGATTCCGAATTCCACGACTTGCCAGCCATTTTCTTCAACACAGAATGTGACTGTGTATCACTACATCACCACTAACTCAGGACTAAGCGAACAAAGAAGGTTGGAATCACTGGAAAGTACGGTGTCAGATACGGTTCTTCTCTCCGAAGACAGTGCAAGAAGCTGGAGATGCAGCAGCACGCCCGATACGACTGCACCTTCTGCGGCAAGACCACCGTTCGACGAGGCGCCGTTGGCATCTGGACCTGTTCCGCCTGCAAGAAGACTGTTGCCGGTGGTGCTTACACCATCTCTACCCCCACCGCCAACACTGTCCGATCCACCATCCGACGACTGCGAGAGCTCGCCGAGGCCTAAGCGTGGTGTTTGGTCAAGAAAATAACAAAAATGTATTTTACGTCTGTTTTTGGAGTGTAGCGAGGCGAGGCTAAGCGAGCCAAGCGAGCTTAGCTGAGATTGTAGTAATGCTGAGTGAGCTGATTGTAGCTGAGCGACCTGATTGTAGTTGAGCGAGCTGATTGTAGATGAGCGAGCTGAGCTGTAGAGTAGTGGCGAGCTGAACTGTAGAGTATTGGCGAGCGGAACTGTAATGCTGAGCGAATTGAACTGTAGCAATGCTGAGAACCTGACGATAATGAAATTGAACTTCTGTCTCTACTTCCCAGTAACTCTGTATAAATCACTCCTTTTGTTAGAGTCTGGAAGCATGAAAAGTTTGTCAGTCTGAGTTGACAAAACCTTCCTGGTCTGATTCAGCAAATAGGGAAATCACATTATTCAATACGTCAATAGGTTTCACCTCGAAAACCGAAGACAGATAACTTGGTTAAGAGAACTGATTGTATTATTTTTTTAATACATGTAATACTCCATTGAGTTATCTGATCTCTTGAAAAGATATACGATCCCGTTTCGGTGGTTATATCTGTGAGATTCTGCAGTTGGCTGAGCGGCGAAGCAGTAGGCTAGCAGTAGCAAATGCGATTGTATTATGGTTACAAATGCTAAGATGTATTCATCGACGTATCTTCTTCATAGCTTCAGCAGTGAGATGGTGATCGTGTAGCTTCAGCAGCGTGCTGTGACCGTAGCAGCTGTCTATATGGAAGGAGAACTCCAGTAGAATGTTCTACATTCTGAGCATCCAACACAATAACGGCAATATATTTGAGGACGCTCACTTCCTTGACAACAAGTTCTTATTCAGCCATGGAGGAATAAGTCACCATTAGTCGGGAACAAAAGGCTTATGTTGATTATGTTGAATTGTGAGATTTGGTAGAGGGAGGTTTTCTGTGGGATAGAGCATGTTGTTCGTTTAATGGAAGGAATTAATGAAGACATTTTTTCAACCTGGTTATTAATTTACCTTAACAAGTGTTCAGAGTTGATAATTGGCGTCTAATCATCCACTCTCTATCATTCAGTCATTGTTGCTTTTTTACTGGAGCGAGTAAGGCTGCGATTGACCTAACGAAATGATTACAGTCTTCAACCAGGTAAAGATGAGGTTCTACTTATTGTAGCCACTGACAATGGCATACTGACCTGATGGTCATTGAAGCAGATATGGATTTAACCAATACCCAAGAAACATGACGAAACGTGACTGAGCAGTGAGCAGTGTAGCGCAAGCTGGTGACAATGGTGTAGCTTCAACAGTGAGCCGGTGACAATGGTGTATCTTCTTGTTGAGTCAGACACATTGCTCAGAACAATAATAGAACTCGTTCGAACTTTAGCGTCGTCGTGAGCATGGAGAGCTCCACAGGGCGTCGTGAGAATCAGAGAATCTCCCCTACCAGTCTGAAACCACGTCTGGAATTTAACAGCACCTCGGCTTGTGTTTCTACATCTGGTAGTCACTGTACATCTGAGTGCAGAACTAGCATAAGACCTCTAGTATAGGCATTAAAGAATTTACCAGAATCCTGTGTGAGACTCACGTTGGAGGTCAACTAAAATCAGTTGACCTAAGATCAGAACATATCCATTGCGGGCAATCCATATAGTGTCAGAATGTCAGACTGTCGAAGGATGTCAGTAAGAATTCGTGACCTGTTCTCCAATCCCTACTTGGTCCGGTCGTTCTTCATGACTGGTCGTTCGTCATGGGTCGTTCGTCATGGGTCGTTCGTCATAACCGAGTCGTTCTTCCAAAGAATCCTTGGATTTCAGCTTCAAGAACCGCTTTGATGTTAAAGTGCAGAACGGTTGAACTTCAACCACCAAATCCATTAAACTAAACTGTGGTGGGTTTGAGTGGGTGAGTCGGTCAGTCAGTCAGTCTGTCAGTCTGTCAGTCAGTCAGCCAGTCAGTCAGTCAGTCAGTCAGTCAGTCAGTCAGTCAGTCAGTCAGTCAGTCAGTCAGTCAGTCAGTCAGTCAGTCAGTCAGTCAGTCAGTCAGTCAGTCAGTCAGTCAGTGAGTCGGTCAGTCAGTCAGTCAGTCACTCAGTCACTCAGTCACTCAGTCAGTCACTCAGTCACTCACTCAGTCACTCACTCAGTCAGTCACTCAGTCAGTCAGTCAGTCACTCAGTCACTCAGTCAGTCAGTCAGTCAGTCAGTCACTCAGTCACTCAGTCAGTCAGTCAGTCAGTCAGTCAGTCAGTCAGTCAGTCAGTCAGTCACTCGGTCAGTCACTCGGTCACTCGGTCACTCGGTCACCGGTCAGTCGGTTTCTGTACTCCCATCTCGTCACAGTCTTTTGTGTCCTGGCTGGATTATCTCGAACCATTATGAAGTGGAAGAGTTACAAAGTGATCAAGGTGGGTTTATATATCTGGGCAGTGTCAGTTAGGTAAAGACGAAGAATGTACACTGGGGAACAAGCTTGAGGCTAATACAAAGAGGAAGCCATCTATAAAGTGATCATTTACTCTCAGAAAACTTGGCTCGTTGGAGTGGTGTCTTTCTTCATTCTCTATGTCGTAAATATTCCAGTATTCACAACACAAGAAGTTACATTGAGGACATGCGGTCAGCTCTGATAATTGTTTTTGTCATTTACCACTGTTGCAAGTTGGCTGGTATTGTACCAAAGACGGGTTCAGTTTTTTACTTCAGCTAACTCCGACCAGCAATCGGAAATCACCAGGGTGATATCAGCTCGGATTTCTGCAGTGATACGTGCTTCCTTCTTTCTCAATCCAAACAACAACAATAGCAAAGAGCATACATATTTCCATGAGAAAATAGGGGAAAGGCGAGGAAGTCCCTGCGAGAGACAGAATCAAAGAAACCTACCCTCCCGATCAAGCTGTCAGTGATAAAATCGATTCTCGGGTGAAATACATCATGATCACAACAACAAGCTGTACGATGGAATTGACAGTGTTGAGCCAGAGAGGGATAGCTTGAGGCACAGTCAATGGTCGATTAGCTCAACCTCCAAAGAAGACATAATTCTACAGAGACCTGCCCAGGCAAGTGTAATGGTCACTTCAGGTGTACTAAAAGTCGACACCACTATTCATTGCATTGGTAATGTTTGTGCCACTTGATCTTCAGTTACTGTGAGCTCCCGTGTTGCTGGTGGGGTACGATAACATCCAGGAGCTGGCCAAGGCACGTCCAACGACTTGAATGCTAAAGAAGTTGTCAGAGCTTGACTGTCTCACAGTGGACTCCAGAGGATTTAACTCACTAGTGTTCTGAAGAGTTCCTCAATAACACGGCCTTAGAATTGCTAGGGAAGTATCATATGTATTGAATCTTTCAGCGCCTGAGTCAGATGTTGCAATTGATTACTATTGCATATGTATCCTGGTGTTGGACTGAAATGTGTTATAGATCTTCAACGACAGGATAATCACTACCCACCCTTTGATAGTACAGTTAAGTACAGCAGATCGACGAAGACATGGTATCTTTACAACTTCCCAGAACAGGTTCCTGGTTGATAGAGCCTCTTGGGTTGAAGACGTTGTTTCTTGAGAATCTCGGCAGCGTAGGAACGGTAGAGTTGACAGGGTTGGAGATGATGAGCACAAAGGCGTCAGGGGCGTACTGGGCGATACCAGCGGGGATGACGACAATAGCGCCAGTAAGGGCGTTCTTAAGGAGCAGCAAAACCAAAGGAGTTCACGGCATCGTAAAGAGCAAGCTAAGTCATGTGAAGAGAGAAGTTGAGGAGAAGAGAAAGAGGCTGGCCAATACCACCAGCAGGTTGGAGAATTTTACTCACTCACACGACTCACACGGCTCACACGACTCACACCTTTCCTATTACACCTTAGTATCCTCAATCATAGCTAGTCTTATCCATGATTCCAAACAAAAGCGATACTAAACCGATGCTGAAATGACAGCCTTTCGACTGACGAAGCAATTTTGTCTTCTTGACCTGGAGATCAGAGTCAAATGACTTTCAAAGTTGAACAAGTCCTTGTTTGGTTGAATGGCTTCCACAAGGGTGATTTGGAACTCTCATTCAGGTCATAGAGTGAGTTGAATTCTGTTTCATTATGCTGGCAAATCCAGAGCAACTAACCAATCAGATCTCTCGATTGCGCGTTCTAGTGCTACGCAATTCCATATTGGTGGGAACTCCTTCTGGCCTCACAGCACGTTATCACTATCACAGTCACCCTGAGAGTATGTTTCCCTACCTTCAGGTCATTTCTAATTAACAGAAGTAATCAGATATGGCAGAACTTACCCTACAATCGACATTGGAAGTAGTGAAGGGTTTGGCTAATTGCTGCAGCAGCAGTTTCATAAGTTATACTGACTGAAGATCGATCAGTCCCCATGCTTCTGTACTTACTTCAGATACTTTAGAAACTCGTGTAGAAGTTCAATCTCTTGGAAATACGCCAATGTCAACCCGCTCCACTCCACTCACTCGGAGTGAGAGGATTGTTTTATGAAACCGTTCATATTCACCGTTTATGTTCACCACTTTTATCGTTTAATTATTCACCATTTAAATTGTTCGTTTCACAATCCTGCAAGTTCAAACTCTGACAGATCTCATGAAAATCTCATGGAATGCACCATCTGCCTCGAGCCGGTGCTGACCAAAACGACGACAGGCCACCTCCGATGTGGACACTGGTTTCATTACGAATGTATTGAGCTATGGTCTCAGCGCAGCAGCTCGTGTCCCATGTGCAGACAGAGGTTTGAGGAGGTGTGCTCAAGACGGGTCGACAGAATAGACGGTCCTGCAGGACTGGGATTTGGGCCGATTATAAAACGTACTCCGTGTGTCCGAGCACCTGAACCCGAGCAACCGGACCTTTATCAGTTTGTGTACGAGGAGGAGGAAGCGGTGGAGTGTGAGAGTTGTGGGCAGGATCCGTGTTTGTGTTCGCTGCGACGGGCGAGACCGAGGGTTCCGCGAGTTAGTCGAGCTGTTGGCAGGGCGATCAGGCAGTTGAGCAGACAACCGGCCAGACAGTCGACGAGACAGTCGCCCAGACAATCGAGCAACCATACTCTTGTGTTTGATACGCTGAGAAGGAGAACGGTGACGAATATGACTAGTCGGGGTCTCACTCTTTCTTCTGATAATTACTTTTTGAACGATGAGCCTGAGGAACCTGAAGGCGGTTCGCCTGAGGGATACGGTTCGGCGAGACGTGTTGGGCCAGGAATCCATCAGTCTGATGAAGATACTGCCTGGCGGTTTTTTGATGCGCTCAGGCGTGAGACCGGGGAGTCACTGGCTGGGTTGGAGACCGCTGGGTTGGAGACTGCTGAGGTGACTAGATCAGCGGGATCGTCGACGGGGTCTCGCCCTCAAACTTCTCAGAGCACATATCTCCGACCAACTCCGTTACCTAGAAGGGTGGGTTTGAGGTCGTCTACAATGGGGTCATCTGGGTCACTGGGATCACCGGGGTCACCGAGGCCAACTCCTTCAGCGGCTGCAAGTTCGGAACTCCCCACTTCCACAGTGGCACAATCTGCTGTGAACGTAACCCCGTCAACTGCACCGACGACAACTGCAACCCCGTCAGCTTCAGCTACCTTAACTTCAACCCCGTCAACTACCTCAGCCTCAGCTAGCTCAGCTCTGACATACGCGAAAAAGAAAGAAATACGCCGAATCGTCAAAACTCGATTGTACAGATACTACCCTGACGTCATCACCAAGGAACAGTTCACAGAGATCAACATGTCTGTCTGTGATAGAGTATACTCGTACCTGAAAGGCCCGGAGTCCACCCAGCCGTTTGATGAGCAACAGCAGGAGAAGTGGACCAAAGTTATTCATCATCTTGTCAGCGCCGAGCTTGTTGCCCAGGATATTTTGTAGTGGAGTGAACAGCTCTACGAGTGAAACGAGTGGAGCTTTCACTCGTGGAGAGTCACTCGTAGAGCGTTTACTCGTAGAGAGTCACGGGTCACTCGTGGAGAGTCACTCGTAGAGCGTTTACTCGTAGAGAGTCACGGGTCACTCGTGGAGAGTCACTCGTGGAGCTTTCACTCGTGGAGAGTCACTCGTAGAGCGTTTACTCGTGGAACGTTTACCCGTGGAGAGTCACTCGTGGAGAGTCACTCGTCGAGCGTTCACTCGTGGAGAGTTCACTCGTCGAGCTTTCACTCGTAGAGCGTTCACCGTTCACCATCACTCCAGCTGAGAGAAGATCCTAACACATCTATGACTTCAAACCACCTTATAGAATTCCCTCTGATACCAACTCACCTCCAATGTCACTTTCGATTGCCTCCAATGAAGGAACAGCCTCCGGAACACTTGGTGGTTTCATTTACCCCAAAATTGATGCTAACGACCCCACTCTAGCAGCATATGCTCGTTCGACATTTGCAATGACATGTGGTCATGTGTGTCTCTCCGAGAAAACCGGCCGAAATCCTGTTGCCATCCCCTGTTCTTATAAATATGTATCGCGCCGCACTTTCGTAGGAACTGTTGTATGGGGTGAGAGAGCTGTTGTCAATGGCTCTATTTCAGATGTGGCTATTATCAAATGTGAGACCAACCTAACCTGTCGGAATACGCTTGGAGACGATGTGGTTTTCTCAGAGTACGACCCAGCACTAGTGTTTGGCAACCTTGAGGTGCGATCTGTTGCTCAGAAACTTATTCCAGGAATTAGTATATTCAAATATGGATCCACCTCGCGATACAATCGAGGAATTTTCAATGGTCCCAGGATTGTCTATTGGGCAGAAGGTCGTATTCAGAGCAGTGAGTTTGTGGTTACTACGGACTCTACGCCTATGTTTGCGCTTGTAGGTGATAGTGGAGCATGGCTGCTTCACAAAAAGACTTCAGACAACCCGTCTCTTAGTGTTATCGACATGTTGCATTCTCACGATGGTGAGACCAAACATTTTGGACTTTTCTCCCCAATGTCAGTCATTCTTGACCGGCTAGAGGAGGTCACCCGTGTGAAGTGGGGAGTAGTAGGAACTACAGATGACGAAGGAGAAGATTTAGCTGGCGGAAGTGACAGTGATATGAGTGAACAACACCACAGTGACTAGCAATAGATCACTACTGATTTATATACCTTGAATGAATGCATGATACGACTTAGGTCAATTGACTGTGTATATGTATGTATCAATCAGTAATATGTCATTAGACAAAGAGCAGGCCAGTAAAAAGAGCAAGAGTGACTTCAGGAACACCTACCACACTCTGCTTCTTGACGCGTCGTTGGCTCTGACGACGGGTAAGACCACACAGAAAGACCTGTCAAGCAGATCACCCCAGTGAGATAGGTGTAGCCAAGAGAGATCTTTGCCCAACCGTTGAAGACACAAGTGACCTGCTCGTCAGTCAGAGCAAGTTCAGAAGGAAATCGATATCAAGACAAGAACAGCGAAAAGAGGATGTCTACTGGAGAAGATAATTTCACTTCAAAGATATGGGATAACTACAATTGGAAACAGCTTCATTACCCAATCTGAACAATCCAATCTTTAGACTTGAGCGAACAGATTTACGAGTGGAGCGTGTGCAAGACTGGGACGAGACTTGGAGTAATGTGAAGTCTCCTGATGGCCCGACATCGTGGCACGTTACAGTTACTGAGGCCACAGCCCTGTTGATGTCTTGGTTTTGGGGCTAGATCGTCTGTGATGACCCACAATGAGTGGGCGAAGACAGCAGGGCTTTTGCCAAGTGGTACCAAACTCATTTTGCAGGCTCTTGAAGACGATAACTTGACTGTTTAGGGAGACGGAAAGTCAACTCGATCGTTCCAGTGCTCTGGTGGAGAAACAACGTGATGATAAAAATGCACCTCTAAAATTGTCATGCTTCCAGGACTCGATATGTAGCTGAGCTGGCGACCGGATGGTCAGTTGAAAATGGTCTTAATGAAAATATCGACTACTTCCAGCAGGAGATCAAGTTTTTGCTGACATCGCAACGTACATAGTATTAACACTCTAACCATAGTCTTCAATTACACTTTTGCATCAACACCACCAACAGTTCGCTTGACAAATGCAGGAAGGAAACATGAATAAATGATAAGTACACTACAGACAAATGTTTATTCCTCGTTGTTGCCTAAACGAACAATGATTGTAGCGTTCATCAGATCTTGAAGCCTTCCTTGACGCGTTTGCCCTACTGCCAGTATGCTATCGCTGGTATGCCTACTTCGATAATCTCGCTTCGCCTGCGTTATCGCTGCTATCGTCGCTGACTGTGCTAATCCTGATATAGTGAGCGATATTTATATCGCCGAATAGGCTACGTTCCGGTATAGTGTGCAAAGCGAGCTATTTATATCGCCGAATAGGCTACGTTCCGGTATAGTGTGCAAAGCGAGCTATATCTATCGCTGAATAGGCTACGTTCCGGTATAGTGTGCAAAGCGAGCTATATCTATCGCTGAATAGGCTACGTTCCGGTATAGTGTGCAAAGCAAGCTATATCTATCGCTGAATAGGCTACGTTCCGGTATTGTGCGAAGCGAGCTATATCCCTATCGCTGAATAGGCTACGTTCCGGTATACTGTGCAAAGCGAGCTATATCTGCTATAATCGCTTACTGCCGCCGCTTACTGCCGATATAACTCGCTTCGCCTGCATTATCTATATCGCTGAATAGGCTACATTCTGATATAGTCTCGCTTCGCTTGCATTATCTATATCGCTGAATAGGCTACATTCTGATATAGTCTCGCTTCGCTCGCTATATCGTCGCTCGCTATATCGCTATATCGTCGCTCACTTGGCTATTGTTCCGATATAGCTCGCTTTGCTCGCTATATATAGTCATAAATCATTACTCTATGTTAATTTTTACTCCTCAAACTCGGCGGCAAAAG
This sequence comes from Yarrowia phangngaensis, assembly GCA_900519005.1. Classification (NCBI taxonomy): domain Eukaryota; kingdom Fungi; phylum Ascomycota; class Dipodascomycetes; order Dipodascales; genus Yarrowia; species Yarrowia phangngaensis. The sequence goes on along the minus strand of ULGR01000002.1, from coordinate 1,850,090 downwards.
ACTTTCCGATTCCGGGAGTGTTCTCCAGCACGCCTCGCATGTACTCGTAGACGGTGAAGGTGACGGCCTGACCAGGGGCAACTCGCATGATTCGGGGGGTGATACCCTTGTACAGGGCTCGGAAACCCTCCTGCTGGATCAGCTGCTTGGAGATTCGGGTGAATCGGCTGAGACCAGACTCATTTCGGGTAGCAGCTCCACCCTCTCGCTGCATTCGGGTCTTGATGGTATCGATGGGGGCGTTAGAGAGGGGTCCGAGGGCTCCGGAAATCAGACCGATGATGGAAGTCTGCCATGAGGGCAGCACTCCGCTGTACTGGGGCTGGTACTCGTTGAGTCGGGCCTTGAGCTCGGAGTAGACGGTGAAGTTGACTCCCTGGTTGGTAGCCTGTCGGGTAGCAGTGAGGAAGACACCTCGGTACAGAGCGGAAGGACCCTCCTCTCGCACAACGGTGTAGAGACAGTGGGCGGCGTTTCTGTACTTGGGGACATCCAGAGGATCGGCCATGGAGTGATGCTGGGCCTGGAGACGGATCTTGATGACCTCGGTGGGGTTGACCACAAGAACGGCCTCGGTGGTTCCGGCTCCAACACCGGCAATGAAAGTGTTGAACGCACTGATGGTGCCGTCCTTGTTAGTCAGAAGGCCTCGGTAGTACTCGTACGAGGTGAATCGGATGGCCATCTTGGGCACAATACCGGTGACAACTGCACCCAGACCCTTGTACAGACCCAGGGGGGTTTCCTTCTGTGCAATCTGGATACCGGTCTTGACGAAACCAAGCTGCTTAACGCCGGGCTGCCGATTGGTCAATTGCATTCGCACCTTGATGGTGTCGAGGGGATGGCACACCAGGGCCTCGAAAAGACCGGCGGTTCCGCCTGCAATCAGATCCACAGCGATGTTCTTTTTCTTCTTTCCGTCAGCAGCCATTTTGTGTAGTGGAGATCAAGTTGAGGATGCAGCCGCTTAAATATACTCTCGTGTGACAAACTCTGTTCTTTGTTTGCAGTTTTCACATTGCCTCGGGTCAAAGGCGTCGGGACGGTTCGGGACGACTCGGGAGAGTCGGAAGACCAGGTCTGGACCGACATGATGACACAAGTCGTGTAACCCGTGTATTTGTACTACCAAGGTGACCTTGTTTTGTGACAATTACTATTTTTTTATTTTCGATTTCACATTTGCCGGTTTTTTACACTATTTAACTACAGTTCGGTTATTTATCGGCGAATAATGTTGGGTTACACAAAACTAAAAATCGGCTATTAAGCCTGTGTTTGTGTCACACACATTCAGTTTATCCGAAGTGTGTTTTTTTACCAGGGTTTTCAGCTCTGGTTCAGGGTACTTCTTTGTTCACCTCGGTCCGGGGTAGACCCGAATAGGGTTGTGAGTCATGCCGCCACGAAATGACACAAACATTGTAGGAAATACCGGTTACGCGTGTTTTTGGTGACATAAACGTGGAATATATATTTACGTCCAGGTTCCCCCCGTTCCGCCAGTCACACAGCCGTCGTCGTGGCTGACTATTCACGGCGGTTGCTGTTACCTCTCAGATCGCATGTTCCTGCGTAAGGTTCAACCGACCTTTTCCGGGGTACACTTAGTGGCTAATGGGTGGAGCTGGCAATGGGTTTGTGATATGACGAGTATTTTGGGGTTGAAATTGTCTGGAAAATTTGCCTTCTTCTTCGTATTCACCGTTTCCCCATCTGATCAGTCATTCATGACCTGTCATCCAGAAAGTTTAACTCGAATTTTCAGTTTTGCAGTTTTTCACAATAATTAGGTTTATTCTCGACTTTCACCAACGCACGGGATTGGCCAGATTTACCCCACGTTACCCCAGGTTCTGTGCCGAGCTAACGGTGGGCAGTCGGAGAGAATGTCAGAAGTGAGGTCACCTTGTATAACTAAGGAAATGGATATACAGTAAGCGAGCGTAACTGTCTGTTTGTGTAGCTCACTGAACAGTATGACGTTTACTCGAGCAGTGGTACTATACAATTCGATAACTTGGCGCTATCCACATAACTTGATTACTTATTTACTTTGTAGCACCTCATCTCAAGTCGTATGAGTATTGACTATTATCGGTCATCTTCCTAGTCGGAATATTCTCAATCATCTTCCTGGTCGGGAAGGTCTCTTAAATCGAAGCCCTTGAGTGGTCTCCTTCTTGGTCTCCTCCAGATCCAAATCCTCATCTCCGATATCCACAGTCTTGGAAATAGTGATTCTCTTCTCAATGTTACTGAGAAGAACTCTTCGGGATGCAGCATACAGCATTCGCTGCTTAATCTTGGAGCCTGAAGGACAAGTGTAGATGAATACCACGCCAGAAGGAGACTTATAGAGGGTGTATTGAGGATGGTTATCGGGAGTCTTGATTTCTCGCCAATCTGAAACAGTGGAAACAGTTCCTGGAATCACTTCTTCATTGTCCACGTCAATAGTAAAGGGTAAAAGTGCACCAGTAGAAGCAGATTCAAACTCGGCTAGTTTACTATCGAAATCGGCAGCATGTCGCATTTCAATTCCCTTAGAATGCGTGATATTGACTGAATGGCTCTGACTCACTCCAGCTTCGTTTTCCTTGACAAACTTGAGACTCTCCTCTTCTCGAGTCAGAGGCGCATCAAGCTTGGCATGTCGAACATGAGAAATATATCCCTTTTCAGAAATATCTTCCAGTTCGGTCACAAACAGATCTACGGGGTTTGAAGCGCCCAACTCTCGAGTAAGAGCTTGCTTGGACGAAGCATACAACATCTTCTGTCGAACTTTGGCATCGTCAGGGACATAAGTGATGACGAGGATTTCTTGGTCATTTTTGTGTTTGTAGATAAGATAGGCCGCTTCTGTGTCATTGAGCTGATTTCTGGCCTCCTCGAAGCCACTCTCGAAACTATGGGACTCATCGATTTCATAAGTATGTTCTAGTTTCTCATCTTGAATCTTGACAATCAGTCCTCGTCCAAACGAGTGTAGTTTTTGTGCCAATTGCGGCGTTGCTGGGTTAGCCAAGTCGTACTAGAATCCCATGTATTGCTCACCTTCAATTCCACTCTGGTTCATGTTGATGATGATGCATGACGTTGTTGGATGTGTGCATAAACGTTATGTGCATATGACACGTCAACGGTAGAGAAATCGAGATTTTCGGTGGGAGTTTGGAGATATTAGCTTGGTGATAGGTGGTTGACTGACTCATTGTGTGTAATTATAATCCGTCTTAAAAATCACAGGTTAAGAGTGCATGTGGTGTCCATATTATACAAGCTAAATAGTATAACTATATTAGAGTATGATGAGGGGAATAGTTAATTCCAAGAGAGGAAATAATTACAAACAAAGAAATCTCCCATAAAGACATAAAAACTACTATTAATCCGAGAGACCTTCAAACACCGACACTTACACAAACACCTAGTGAAGCGACCTTCACAAGAAACGTACGTTCATGCAGCATGCTTACTAAGCTTAAGTTAATGTGTACGAGTCACGCTGACGTCACAAGCAAGAGAAATATTTTAAAATCTGAACCGCATCATTTTTCAAAACAGTTCTACAGTTATTCTGAAATTCCCAACAATGTATGACTGTACAACCACCACATAGTTAAAAAAAGAACACAACGTAACCCACAACTAAACGATCCACCACAATGAACTCGGCTCTTCACGCCCAAATTGGTGATTGAACGCAGACAACAAGCGCAGGTTAAGAAATTTTCACGTGGTTGTGTGCCCAGCCCACTCCTCAGCGCTTGTACTATGCACACATGTATACGATGCACGTGTCTTTATGCACGCGTTTGGAGGAGAAGAAGTCGTAGATAGCGATGAATCATGCCAGAACACCAAAACGATTATCACAAAAAGATAACTACAAGATGATCCATCACCAGGGTGTTGTTCATCATCTGTACAATTCAACGTTCATGCACTGTCGAAGAGCTTCATTTTCTGAACTTTCACTTTACCCCTGGCACATGACATGTACGACACACTGTAGTGTACTGAGCAATGGGCTGCAGCAAACAACTCAACAACATCTCTGGAAAGATGGCCGAATGTGTCACTGGGGCGCTCAGGTAAAAGACACAAAAAACTACGGTTCAATAGGTTAGTGACACAAATGGGCCGTTGAGAAACTCTTAAGTAATGTCATTTTTCCAACCACCAGAAAGGAGAGTACCCACATGAGACATGCAGCTAGAGGTTGTTTTTATTATAACCTAATTTTGCGGAAAGAAAGTTTGTTTAGACAAGGAGTCATAAAAGTTATACTACCGTGTCAAACTGGAAAGAAGTACGGCACACAAAAAGTCTGCTGTTAATTGTCATAACAAACATCCAACCAACACCTAAATCGCGCTTTAAACACGCCCCTCATACCCACCACGTACATTCCAACCAAACTCTGTTTGCAATAAAGTTGCATTCCTTACAAACGCATGCATGGCTGGGATACACGTCCTTTCAATATCACCACCTCCATAAGCCTTGGTTTCTACACAGTGGTCGCAATGCAATGAACTCCCCACTCATGGCTCCGAACTCCGTCAGGCTGGGGACCGAAGGGCAGCTTCTGGGCGGGTCTCCGGCAGACATGGTCGAGTACCTCACGTCACCGTCTACTTTGGACTACACGCTCATGTCTGATTTTTTTCTCACGTATCGAATGTTTATGGACGCGACGGATCTGCTTGAAAAACTACTTGGTCGTTTGGAATGGGGAATTCGGCTTCAAAATGAGGTCAACCAGGCGCTTCGACAGAGCCAGAACGCTCGCAACTCGGAAATGGGAAGAGATGTATGTGTACGAACATTTGTGGTGATTAGACATTGGATTCTGAATTTCTTTGCTGACGATTTTGTGCCCAGTCATCACCTCAGATCACTGTTTGCAAACACCCTCAACAGATTACACGATTCTAGCATGGTTCAGCACGACGCCAACTCACACCGTATAGTTCTTCAACTCAAGTCTATATGGACCAAATCAGTTAGTTCATACTGGAATGTTCCACAAGATTTGTCCACAATTTATAGCGGAGGGCTAGTCGGTGAGGATGACCCCCAGCAACAACAACAACAGAAGCAACAACAGCAACAACCCACCCGCCGAAAAACAATCCTCTCATTGTATAGAGATATCCCCATTTACAATTCTTCCCCCTCCAACCCCAACGAGTCGATACCCTCAATCTGGACTAATTCAAGTATAGACGGAATCGCAGATCAGGATCACCCTCTCAAACGAGGACAGACTATCAATGGCCATATAATCCGGGGAGGTGTAGCAGCTCCAAAAAACGCAGGATTGACATTTATCCATCCTCCGACCACAATCAAACCGGACAAGCAGGTTTCGGAGGGTTCTTTGGTGTCGTCTTCGGAAGTGAATGATATCCTACATACCACCACCAAGAAAACTCGCAAAAGTCTCAATTTGAAACTGGCCCGGTTCGCGTCTCGGCTAATTGGAGAACATGAAATGGAGGTGTTTAGTCGCAAAAAAAATGTATTGCCAAAAGTCACAGAAAGCATTTCTCTGGATTTACGCTATGATGTGCTTGGACATAAGGTGTTACAAGAATTGCAACGATTGATGGAAAGCCGAGAAAAACAACTTGAAAATCAAGCGCAAATGCAGGACGATAAATTTGAAGGTTTCACTTTTGCCAATGACGAATCAAACAACGATTCATCAAAATCATACATTTCTTACTCGTCGTCATTGGATTTTGATTTCAAGAACGTATCTACCCCACAAAACACTCGTCTCAAAAAACAACAACGTTACTCCAATCTCAATGCATCTTCCCCCACCAAACAACAACAACAACCTAGAAGTCCTACCAAGGAAAACCGTGGAAAACTCACTCCCTCATTCATTGAAGCAATTAATTACTCGGTGAGAAACTCAGACGCTGCTGGGAACCTCACAAGTTCGTGTGGCATGTTTGGAGTAGACGCAGAAGCAGTGGCTGGACTGGCACAAATTCCAGATGATACTCCTGAAGAAGATGCCATCGTGACGGCTCTACAGAAGCTGGAGGGAACTTATGTCAAGAGCAAAAATAAAGAGACCGACGAACAGGCGATAATTAATCTTTACGACGAACCTGCGTCGCCACAACTACCGTCTCAACCTGCTACATCTCAACAAATCAACGAGCTTGACATCCCCAAGGGTTTCAAACCTTCCAAGAGTCTTGGACGTCAGAGCCAGCCAAAAGAACTCCCATCAGTTCCTGAAGGTGGTACTTCGATACCAGAGATTTTCTCTGATGCACGACATTTACCTTTTATTCTCAATTACGACGCCGAGTCTCTTGCACAACATCTGACTCTGATCGAACGAGACGCACTGGCCGAAGTTGACTGGAAAGAACTTATTGAGGCACGATGGAACAAACGGCTGGAACCTGTTCAATCATGGACTTCGTATCTCGTCGCCAAAACTAATATCGGCGTGGATATGGTTATCACACGGTTCAATCTGGTTGTCAATTGGGTTATTTCGGAGATTCTGCTGACTAAACGTCTAGCGGAACGAATCTGTGTAGTTTCCAGATTCATCCATATTGCATATCTTTGTCGGGAAATGCAAAACTTTGCCTCCTTGATGCAGATTGTACTTGCATTATCATCCAGTCATGTTTCACGACTAAAAGAGACTTGGCAGAACATTTTACCCGCAGACAAGAAAATCTTGGCTGAACTTGAACAGATTGTGGTTCCGTTGAAAAACTTTCATAATCTGAGACAAGAGTTTTCGTCCATTGACCCCCAGAAAGGTTGTATCCCGTTTGTGGGGCTTTCTTTATCCGACTTGACCTTCAACAATGAACGACTGAAACTGAGTGAGGATGGATACGTCAATTTCGACCAATACAAAACTTCGGCTTCAATTGTCAAGTCCCTTCTACAGTGCATTGAATGGTCCAAAAATTACCGGTTCCAAACTGACATGGATGTTGTTTCAAAGTGTCTCTATTTGCACTGCTTGACCAGCACCGAAATGGAGCAATGTTTCGAGCATCTTGTGGATCCCTGATCGCCAAAAGAGTGTTTACACCTGTAGACCTCGTTATTTATTTTATCAGTAATAGTAATCTATTAATCAGACCAGCTAGACAGAAGATCTAGAATACTCTCGTAAAAGTGGTTTGTCTCAGAGTAACCAACTACGACTCTACAAATATGAGGCACTGGAGGGCATTTCTGAACAGTTGAAGAATTAGTACTTCTCATAGTGTTCACCAATTAATAATTTAACCAGTGACTAGAATCCGTTCCTTGTTTGATAAGGCAAGGCAATTCTCACTCTTGCAAGAAGGGTGAGTTCAGCAAGAAACACCATGGTGGACTCGGCTTTTGGTACCTTCTTCGTCGTCACCGTTATCACATAGTGGACTCGGCTTTTGGTATGTCGTCATCGTTACTATCGCCATGGCTTGTTTCAGTTTTAATTGATATATCTATTTAATTAATATTTAATTTCATAAAATTACTCTGGGGATAAATGGTTGAAATTAACTACAGGTGAAGTTCATTTTAGTGGCGTAGTCTAGAACGGCACAGCAAGTCAGGTGTAAACTCAATTAACAACAAACTTGCATGAGTAGCAACAAACTATACCTGTCAGACGCACATCATGCAGAGTGATACGTGATTCATAAGCCGATTCTAGAGGCTTGGCCAATTGGGGATCAACTAATGTTTGTGGTCTAGAGCTGAGTGTGGGGTTTCAAAGATGATGACAGACCGTATTAGTTTGTGCGACCTCGATTGGTTTGGGCTTTCTGCACTGCCTTCTTTAATGAAACCTTGTGTGTGTTATAGCAACGGTTGCTTTCAAGGCAGGGTGGAAGTGGAACAAACGAGTTTCATGTTGTCATGCACGTATCACAGATGGGCGTTCCGGATTTGTGAATTGCGTGACTTACACATCTTTAGTTACTTTTGTAACTTCTGTAACTGGGGAGTTGAGGGGTAATGGTCTAGCCTTAAGCATTAGTAGACTTCATCTAGAACAAAGCACATCACACAAGGCAGACTCTCCTCAATCTCTCCTATTACAAATATTGCGGGGAAATATTGGTTATAGCAAGCCGCTTATTGGACGTAGGCTCAACAAAGCCGGATTGCCTGCATGGATGATGCTGTTGTGAGACATAGTCTAGTAGTTATACCAGATCCAGACATGACTGAGCATGTATATAAATAACCGGGGAAGCAAGCCTGGAAAGTATCTTATCCAAGTAACATGTCCAAAGAACTCCACAGCAACAACAAAGACAACGCAGTGTACTCCACCTCGTTTGGAGTACCTTACCCTCACCATCCTTATTCGGCTCAGAGAGCTGGCCCCACCGGTCCTCTTCTTCTTCAGGACACTCATCTGATTGACTCGCTTGCTCATTTTGACCGAGAGAGAATTCCCGAACGAGTTGTCCATGCCAAAGGAGGAGGAGCCCACGGATACTTTGAAGTCACTGATGATCTGTCTGACATCACCTACAGTGAAGTTTTCCAGAAGCCAGGCTACAAGTGTCCTGTGACGGTGCGATTTTCGACTGTCGGAGGAGAACGGGGCTCGGCTGACTCGGTTCGAGACCCCCGAGGATTTTCCATCAAACACAGAACCGATTGGGGCAACTGGGATATGGTTGCCAACAACACTCCTATCTTCTTCATCCGAGACCCCATCAAGTTCCCCCATTTTATCCATACCCAGAAACGAGACCCCCAGACCAATCTTGCCGCTGGAGCTGACTCTTCCCACTTCTGGAATTACCTTGTTCAGAACCCAGAGTCTCTCCACCAGATTGTGTACATGTTTGGAGACAGAGGCATTCCTGATGGATGGAGACACATGAACGGATACTCTGGCCATACTTTCAAGATGATCAACAAAAACGGCGACCTCACCTATGTGCAGTTTCATTATATTACTGACCAGGGAGTCAAAAATCTGCCAGTGGACAAAGCTGGACAACTTGCTGGATCCAACCCAGACCACTCTCAGCATGATCTTTTCGAGGCCATTGACAATGGAGATTTCCCCTCTTGGACAGTATACGTCCAGACCATGACCCCCAAACAGGCTGAAGAGTTCAGATACTCGGTTCTGGATCTCACCAAGACTTGGCCCCACAAGGATTATCCTCTCCGAAAGGTTGGAAAGATGGTTCTGAACAAAAACGCTGACAACTACTTTGAGGAGATTGAACAGGTTGCGTTTTCTCCTTCCAATCTTATCAACGGAATTGAGCCTTCTGCCGACCCCGTTTTACAGTCTCGACTGTTTTCATACCCCGATACTCATCGTCATCGACTTGGAGCCAACTTCAACCAATTGCCTGTGAATCGACCTCGAACTTTCGAGAAAGGCTCAGGATGCCCCTTCATGGCTGGAAACTTCCAACGAGACGGCCCCGCCGCTTACAACAACCAAGGAAACAGACCCAACTATCTTTCTACCATTCGACCTATCCAGTCGGTTTCCGTGCCTGATGAGGACTTCAACAACACTCACGACTACACTGGCGTTGTTTCCAAGAAGATTGAGGATGAAGCACTAGCTTTCCAGACCGAGCAGCTCAAGAAACACGGCCAGAAAATCTGGGATGGGGCTGCTTACATTTATCTGTCAGGAATTCAGGATATCGATGCCGAACAGCCACGAGCTCTATACGAACACGTTTACGACGATGCTCAAAAGAAACGGTTTATCGACAATGTTGTTGGACACGCTTCCACTATCAAACAGCCCGGTCTGAAGGAGGAAGTGGCCAAGTACTTTGGCCAGATCAATGATGACCTTGGCCAGAAGATTGCCAAGGGCTTAGGTGTTAAGTATTAAGTTATGTAGTGAATATAGTTATAATTATCTAACCGCTTACTTGGATCGAGTCTTAGCCTTGGAAACATCGCCGGCATTAATCTCGACTCGCTTCTTCTGGATAGCCTCCTGACCAACCAGGTAGGTGATATCGTCCCAAGGATGTCGGTAGAGGCCAGTCTTGAGTCGCTTCTGATCCAAATGATGGGCAATCAGACCAATGGATCGACCCAGAACGAACAGACCGTTGAGCACACCGTTCTTGAGGTAGTCCTCAGTCTCCTCCACGGTGAAGGCGCCACAAGATCGCATCAGATCAACAAAAGAAACAGCAATAGCACCATCAACGTTCAGAATCAAGTTGTCCTTCTTGGAAGTGGTCACCTCCTCGACGGCAAGAGCGTAGTCGAGCAGCTGAGTAGAGGGGAAGTTCTTCTTGACAAAGTCCTTAACAAGCTCGACTCGGAAATCGGGGTTGTTTCGGGACTTGACTCGATGTCCAATACCGGGGATGAGCTTGTTCTGCTTTCGCATAGTGTCAACAAACAGTCGGGGGGAAAGACCCTTATCGTAGGCGGTGGTGAACTCGGTGGCAGCGCCATCCAGAGCTCCTCCAAATCGGGTACCAATGGTCAGAAGACCAGCAACAAGAGAAGAAATCAGATCTTTACCGGCTCGGGTGGTGATGATGGTGTTCATGGCACCAGAGACGGCAGGACCGTGGTCAGCAGTAAGCATGAGAACCATCTCCAGGAACTTGGAGGCGTAATCAGGCAGTCGTCGTCGGAACCACAGAAGAGACATGACACCACCAATACCAATATCCTCCTTGAACACCTCGGAAATGGGCATGCCGGCGTACAGAAGCTCCTGGCCTCGATCGTCGGAAATGGTGGAGATGAAAGCAGCGGGCTTTCGGATCAGACCAAGCTCCTGGGCCCAAGAGTAGTCAATGGGGATCTTGGGGACCTCAGGCTCGGCGATTCGAGAAAGCTCACCCTTGGCAACCATCTTCTCGTACAAGTCAGACAGAACCTCGGGCATGTCCTCAAAAGTCTCGGGGACGTAGAAACCGGCAGCCTTCATGGCGGCGTTCTTGGCTCGAGCAGTTTCAAGGTCAGAGTTGGCCATGGATCCGGCGTGACCAAACTGAACCTCGGTCTTGAACATGGAAGCACAAGTACCAATGGCCCAGGCGACAATGGGCTTCTTGATCTGGCCGTTCTTGACAGCCTCAATGACTCGGTACTCCTCGACACCACCGACCTCACCAAGAAGAACAATGATCTTACACTTGGGGTCAGCCTCGTATCGCAGAATATGGTCAATGAAAGTGGTTCCGGGGTATCGGTCACCACCAATGGCAATACCCTCGTAAACACCGTCAGTGGTGTGAGAGATAATGTTGTTCAGCTCGTTGGACATACCACCAGACTTGGACACGTAGGCGACAGATCCAGGTCGGTAGAGCTTGGAAGCAACAATGTTGTCCATCATTCCACCGGTGTTACCGACCTTGAAGCAGCCGGGCTTGATACCACCGACGGTAGCAGGACCAATGATGGTGACACCCTTCTTCTTGGCCTTGTGCAGAATCTCTCGGGCTCGTCGCTCAGGCACACCCTCGGCAATGATGGCGATGGTTCGGAACTGAGGGTACTCCAGCAGCTCCATGGTGGAGGAGTACACGGATCGAGAGGAGGCAAAGTTGACAACGACATCAACCTCAGGGTGCTTGGCAGCAGCCTTCTCCACCTGCTGGTACACGGGCAGAAGAGTCTCCTTGGTGCCCCAGTACATCTTGGTCACAAACTGGCCGCCAAAGGGGTAGATGACACCGGCCACAGAGGGGTTCTCTCGCTTGCAGATGAAATCAAAGTCCAGCATGCCCTGGCAGGCTCGAGGCTGGAGACCGTACACAAACGATCGGGTGTGGCTGTGGAAGAGCTCGTAGGCAGGGTGATCCTGGCCCACGGGCGCGTCGAATCGGCTGATGTTTTCGTTGGCAGACATGCTGAAGTGGTAAGGAAGAAATCAAACTTGATGTACACCTCCCAAATTATATACGTGAAGATTGCATTTGTGTCACTCCAACTTAATTCTGATGTAAGTTTTTCCCAACACTCAACCAGGGAGAGTGAGGGGCTGAGGAGAAGGGGGTATGAAAAGTGTTTACGAGATCAAATATTTTTAATCTAAGAGAAGAAGTGAAGTAATTGAACCCATTAGTTTTATATCTGACATTTTTTATCACAAAATATTCCTCCAATTACGCTTCCAAATGGTACCACAAAACCGTTGTAATTTTTGTTGTGTTGTGCGAGTTTAAACTTCATGGGATTTTTAGGTTTATAGATTAAACGATTCATTCGAGTTAAACGAATGTGACAGTGGAAATAAAAATAAAAATAAATTAAATTAAAATTATAAAAAAAAAAAGAAAAAAAAAAAAAAACAACCACCAGCACCAAACAAAAACACTAACTCCCGACGAATGCCATATATATTATGTTGCAGAAAGACAAACTAATCGCAATGAATTAAGAACCGGATAAGACTCAACCGTTGCAATTGTCACCACTTGACAACTCATTCAGGAAGTAGTTGACCAATTCGACCTCCTGCAAGCTTTATACCAACACTATATTTAGCACTTAGCAAATCTCCGATCCGACGTATGTTCCTGTATGTTTGAGCACGACCTACAATAGTGGAAAAGAAGAGGAAGAGTACAAAAAAATGAAAAAGAAGTATTTATGTAGATCTATATACTTGATTTTCACACATTCTGGGTTTTGTACGATTTACTTGATTCCTCATACAGTCAACTTCTTCAATGCGTCTGGTCGGCTCCTACTTTTGGCAGTTTCTGACTATTATATATCTGGCTGGGCCTCATCACATTATGCCATTTTGCTTTGTGATAATCCCAGTATGGACTACCTCATTGCTTATTTGTACATGAAGCTGGCGCCATGTCTTAAATTGTTATGATTGATTTAGGCAAATGAGGCACACTGCCCCATTCCCATTATGGAATGAGGCTCCATCGGTGACGCCAACAAAGTGGAATCCCATGCATCCTGAAATATGCTTAACTTGAAGGGACACAAATACATTAAATAGAAGTTCTCAACACTTCTACTGTATTATCACATTGCCTTTCACTTTCGCGTTTCGCCTTCCGCCTTGAGTCCCTGCTGCCTGCATGCGCGTCTATGCTGCAAGCAAGTCGGATAAACAGGAATAACGTACGTACGTAACCCACAATGGCAGTGGTTCACACAGCATGAGTTCTGAAAGTCCGGAAAAAGCTCTTTTGGAGCCTGCAACAATAAGCGAGAGTGGCGAGGAGGACACAAACGCAAACACAACAGCATCAATGTCTTCCAAACACAAGATTCTCCAGACACTGGGGATTTCCAGAGAGCAGCCCAAGAAAGACACAGATGAAGAACCAGTTTCCGAGGAAATACAAGCTGAAGAAATTGTCAGTGAATCCCCCGAAAAAGAACCATCTCTGACCCCCAAAATCATATCAGAAGAGAAACCAAAAATCAGGCCATGGTTTTTCTACGACGTTTTAATCGATGTTTACGATCCTCTGGCAGAACTACCAGCTGCTCAATCGTCTACCGTATCAAATGCACAGAAAACCACAGGTACCTCCACTGCCCAATCAGCTGCCTTGGTGGAATCCCTTAGACCCACTGATGAGTTACCTCCTTTGAAATCCCCTGTGTTCTCACAGCTAGGATACACTGGAACATTAACTCCAGACACTTCATGGAGTGCGTTTGCTCCAGCCGATATCAATAACTTGGAAACGGCCTATGGGAGGTATGCAGCTGAAAAAGCACCTGGAGTGAATGAAGATGACTATCCAGTGAACAAAACTGAGATCCATGAGGAAGATGATATGGAGGAAGACAAAGAACCTGAAACTGTAGTTGGAATTAATCGGCTTTACATTGCCAAATTCTCCCAAGAAGGTCATATCGTCATGCCTCTTTATTGGAGAACTGTTGGAGACGCATGTAACGTCAGACGAAGTGTGTGGTTCTTCAGATCAACAATGGGACCTGTGGAAAGATCTCTGGAGCGACATCTTGAAGAGGCGTTCAATTTAATCAAACCATGGACTTCTCAGTACGTTGAAGAACTTGAAGCAGCAGTTTCAAATCCTGAAGCTGAGTGCAGATTTAAACACACTTTTACCTACAGAGTTAAAGACGGCGCTCAAGACCCTCCAATTGAAGTCGCTGTAGTTTTTTCACCTTGTGCATTGTTTGAAGGTGAAAAAGAACCTCGTCCCAAAGCGCACCTGCTTTTCCCAAGCTACTTTAACATTTTTGGAGCTGCTCCAAGTACCGCTTTGTTGGCCACTTCTTTACTTCACGACCGTCCTATACCGGGATATCATGTCAGTCTGCAGCGATTTTTTGACTGGACAGAATACAAAAAATACAAATCTTTGCCTGATCGACCAATTGATTCAATGGATTATGAATATGCCAAGATCACAAAACTGGTTTTTGTGTTACATGGAATCGGACAAAAATTGTCTGAACGGGTTGCTAGTTTTACGTTCACTTTTGCTATCAACCATTTTCGAGTACTAGTGAAGGAGCAACTAATGTCACCACGTACAAAGAACTGCCTAGATTCCGAAAGCCCTGATGAAAATTCTATTGCAATTCTGCCCGTCAATTGGCGACGTCTAGTTGATTTTGAGAACCTGGGTTCCATGTATAATGGTTCAGGTACCTCAGGCTACTCTTTAAAAGACATCACCGTCAACTCTATTCCTTCAGTTCGAAGACTTATTGGAGATGTTCTTTTGGACATCCCTTACTACATGTCACATCATAGACCTCTTCTTTTGCATGCTGCAGCCACTGAGGCCAATCGAATCTACAAAATCTTCTGCAAATATAATCCTGGATTCGATGGAGATGGAAGTGTGCACATGATTGGCCATTCTCTAGGTTCGGTCATTGCCTTAGATTTACTTTCATTCCAACCGACACATGTGAACAAGGATGATTTTCAAGACACAGACACCCCTGACGTGTCTCTGAATCTCAAATCCCCTCCCACATACCAGATAAACTCACAAGATATTCCGCATCTGTGTTTCAACACCTCCAACCTGTTTATCGTTGGGTCGCCAGTGGGATTTTTCATGTTGCTTCATCATGCTACTTTCAAGTCTCGAGGTAACGGGAATGGGCCTCAGTACGGTTGTCTGGCGGTCAACAACCTGTACAATGTTATCAACTTCTCCGATCCAATTGCATATTTATTGAACCCTGCAGTTGACAAAGATCTGGCTACTCGTATTGAAACTGCAAATGTCCCTTCAGAGAAAGACTTTCCTCTTGAAGGAGAAGAGAATGAGGCATGGATCAAGTTTCCCAAATTTCCGTTCTGGAGTCCTTCATCTACTCCTGTTGGAGAACGCGAGGAAGCTGTAAAAGAGGTCACCGAACAGAAAACAGAGGAATCTTCTCCAAATATGCGCCCAAGATCCGACTCTGCAAAATCAGATAAGCCTGTATCTTCAAGACTCATGGGTATTTTTTCTAGTCGTCCACGATCTCCTCTTTCTCCTAAAGCGAAGAAAACTGAAACTGCGGGTTCTCCGGCTTCCCCCAAAACTCCAGAGGTTCCCATTTTTACACCTACTCCTGTAAACCCTACGGCGGGGCTTGAGGGTTCGTTGATTGGAGATGGAAGTATGACCTCGTCTCCCCCTCCTACTAACATACCATTAAAAGACAGAGACAGTGCGGCAGAACACGCAGCCAAGGAAGAAATGAAACGTCTCAATGATAACGGACAACTGGATTGGATCGTTCCTCTCACTGGCGCTCTGGAAAACCAGTATCTGTCCATGGTCACAGCCCATTCAAACTACTGGGACAACAAAGATCTGGCGAGAATGTGTGCCATTGAATGTTGCAGAAAACCAGGTCCCGAAAACACCATTGAGCAGTTGCGGGTGAGAATGAAGCCTAGAGTGGAGGATACTACTGAAGCATAGCTAGAGCTAGAGCTAGAGCTAGAGAATAACAATCATGTTACTTCAGAGTTGCGATGGAGTTACTGTATTACCGAGAATCAAGCAAGTCGGCATAATACTTGAAAATGAAATCCTATCGTCAGGAATAATAACACAACCCATTATTTCACCCATGTTAGCAGAATCATGATTTTCAACAGTTCAAAATTCACTTACAGCATTAACAATTTGAACCGTAATTAAATAATGCGTAGTTCCAATATCGCATAATAAACTATCTATATTAGTTCTTTGTGGCTAAAAGAATAGGATAATATCTTTTTCTCTTACGAAATGCATCTCCTTTGTGTCATAACGTCTCCCAATAATCCATTATCACATCACTATTAGAAGGTTCGAGAGTCGATTTGCCCAATCGAACCGATATGCTTATTTTATGCAGTCGCCACTTTGGAGAAAAATGATCGTAAGAAATAATGTGGCGTTCCAGAATAGCTAGTAAAGTGAAGAATATGGAAGCAATAAATAGAAGGGTCTAGAATATTCTTTGTGGAAATTAATAAATTCGGCCAATGATTTTCCTGCTTTTTGTGGCGGTAAAGGGAAACCTCTTGCATAAACCATGCACAATCACATGATATTTTCTATTTACAGCTACTTTTGTGACTGCGTTTTTAGAATTTGGAAGAATTTACAGTTTGGTCACACCAGGTTTTGCCAAACTGATAATTCCGCCTCTTTTTCACTCGCATCAACGACACGAACGAATTGAAGCAAAATGGTGAGTGCTGAATCTGGATGGTACAACAGCACTGGTAGAGTGAAGCAGCTCACGATGGGAATGAACAAGTCAACTTTTGCGATGATGACGACGTAGTGGTATTGCTCAACAGCAACAGCAGCTTGACGAGGTCAACCGACAGAACCACATAACCAACAAAACCAGCAAAACCGACTTGAACAGCTCAGACGACACAGAACTGCCCCACTACCTTTGCTTACCCACCCCCTCTTCACCATACTAACTCAGGTTCTTACTCAAGATCTCCTCAACCCTTCTCCTCAGTCTGAGGCCCGAAAGCACAAGCTCAAGACCCTTGTCCCCCAGCCTCGATCTTTCTTCATGGACGTCAAGTGCCCCGGTTGCATCAACATCACCACTGTCTTCTCTCACGCCCAGACTGTTGTGACCTGCGGTTCTTGCTCCACCGTTCTTTGCCAGCCCACCGGTGGTAAGGCCCGACTCACTGAGGGCTGCTCTTTCCGACGAAAGTAAATGCACAACCCTTAAGGAGCATATAAAATATTAAAAGAGGGGGAGGCTAAAATACATATGAAAATTTTGAAATCTCGATTATACTTGTGAATCTGTAGAATCTGTAAAATCACTTATTCAGCATATATAAAATGTTCCTTCTGAGGCGATACAGAATTATCATGGCCAAATTGAAAAGCTGGTGTCTGTGGTAATTGGCCATGGCTGTAATGATCGTACTGGCCGTTGGTATTGCGTGAGCAAGCCTAGGCTCAACAACAATAAAAGATGAAATGCAGAAAACAAAACCGACCCACCACTCTATACTTTGGCACAAGTAGTAAGTGTGCGTTAATGCCAATTGAGGAAATATCTCAGGCAGCCATTGCAAGGATATTGTCAGTGTTGTTAGTAGAGCCAGCATGGTGCCGTAAATGTGTACCGATGAGAACTTTATCTAGGTGGAGACATGAGACATCCCAGTGGATCCAATCAATGAATGAAAGCGTAAATCAGATGTACTGATTAACTTCGATATTCTGGACAATAAATGTATATAAATTAATTGAGGTTACATAAGCATAGTGTTTTACACCAAATTCTTGGTGACTTTGCCGATTCTCATACCTTCCATACTGAAGTTTTCTTCTTCATCTTCTTCGTCCTCCTCATCGTTATTGTTTCGAGAGATCTTCTTCTGGGCCTTGACTTTATCCTGTCTAGCTCTCTCTTCTTTGAACTTGGCAGCTTTTGCGTCTTCTGCTCGCTTAGCTTCAATTGCTTTTGCCTGGGCATCAGAGGAAGGTTTTTTCTTTCCTAGTTTTTGGGCCAGATCAGCGTCCTCAGATTCAATCACAGGCTCCACTTCAGCCTCCTTAACTTCCTCCTTCTCCGCCACCTCCTTCACCTCCTCCTTCACCTTGTCCAATGGCTTAGGCTTGCCTAAAACAATCTCCTCTTTCCGGGGATCCCCTCTGAGAGGAGCAGGTTTCTTTCTTACAATCATAACTTGAGGCTCATTGGGATCGGAATCGTCCCGCATCTGGAACAAGACCAATGTGGCAATAATGGCAAAGAACAAAAAGTATGCAATTGCACGCTTGGCAGTGGTGGTGATAATCCCAGGTTTCTGCCGGGGAATGAAATGAGGGTCTAGACCTTTACCTGACCGTGACTTGGCCAACGTGAAGTGGTTGCCACCAAGATCGTTTCTGAACGCCAGCTTTTCACCATATCCCATTGTGTCCGTGGTGGAGGTAGGTGATTAAAGATAAGGACATGTGTGATGCAGGCGGTGACATAAAATAAAGGAGTCAAACAAAGATGGAAGGTAGGAAAAAAAAACCACACATAAATAAACGAGCAAAACATGAAAAAAGATGATATAATCTGAATTTGTTTCATTCAACAGTGAACGATAAGGTGCCATTTGAAGGAACTTCACCCTTTATAGAACTCTCAGGATTTTTAATATATGAAATTGGTTATTCTGTTAGATCAACTACTACCTCTTCCAAACGGATTCTCCATACAGTGATTTATATTGGAGACGATCAGACATTGAGATGGTTTCACAATCACTGTCATGAACAAGTATGATTCTAACTCTCCGACTTTTCCTTTGTTATGACGATATTGTCATCTGAACAGGAGTAATGGATTCACTGCAAAACCTAATCTGGAGAAAGATACGAGCTCAAGAACAAAAGAAATTAGTTCAATTCAATTAGTGATTCAATGATGTTATTGAGAAGGTAGACTGATGAGGTATTGAGGTGATAATTCAAGTTTGTCACTATTCATAAGTTGCTCTGAAATTTCTCCAGAGTCTGAAATTTCATTGTCCGAAATATCAGTCTGAAATATCAGAGTGCCAATAAACCAATGGATTCGCACAATTGATTAATTCTACGTCATCAGGAAATAAAAATAATTGTTGCAACTCTTTCTCACCATCCCATTAATAGTATCAATATTTTCTCTAACCTCTTTCAAGATCGTGTTTAAGTTTGGGAGATTTGAACGTGTCATTTCACCTACTAGGACGTGATCTTACTCAAACACAAACACCACACAAGATGAAGTTCTTAACCTGCCTTGTTGTTATCACGCTGGCCACCATTGTCAGCGCACACAATGTTCTCTTGCCCCCCTGGAGACGTCTGTGTTTCTTCGAGGATGTCAAGAAGGGCGACACTCTGGCGGTGTCGTTCCAGGTTGGAAACCGAGACCCCCAGGCAGGCGGACAGCTTGCGGTCGACTTTGTGGTGAGTACGATTGGATAATTCTTATGACTTCAGCACTAACACAGATCAACAACCCTCAGGGAAGCCAAGTGGTCAACCAGAAGGAGGTTTCGGATGGAGACGTCCAGGTGCCTATCAATATCCCTGGCCGATACGAGTACTGCTTCTCCAACGAGTTTTCTGGAATCGGAACCAAGGATGTGACTTTCAACGTGCATGGTGTGATTGTCATTGACCTCAACGAGCTTACCGACAACGCTCTGGACCAGGAGATTGCTAAGCTCACCCACAGTGTCCAGGACGTGCGAAACGAACAGAGTTACATTGTGGTTCGAGAACGAACTCATCGAAACACCGCCGAGTCCACTAACGCCCGAGTCAAGTGGTGGAACATTCTGCAGCTGTTTGTTGTCGCTGTCAACTCTTTGTTCCAGATCTACTACCTCAAGCGGTTCTTTGAGGTCAAGACTCTGGTCTAGACAAGTAAAATATTCGGAGGTTAAAATATTGATTTTGGAGCGTCAGTGTAGTCTTTCCTGAATAGTGGGATTTAGTCACGTCTATAGCTGAAGAGTTGGTCTATAATCTTACGCTATGTACATCTATTTGGTCATGAAATCAACAATGAGCGAATTAAATGCACCAATGTTGTCGAGGTAAATGTGATGACCCGCTCGTTTCACCAGTTTAAACACACTCTGGGTGTTATTTTCTTTTGTGGCAGCCCGGTTAAGTATTTGTGTAGCTTCCGCTCCAGCTTCTGCATTCATCCAGTCTTTTTCTCCATACATCCACATTGTAGGACACTTGATCTGATCCAGTCGATCAATAAGAGGCATTCGTGCAAGAGCAACAGGTTTGAGGATTCGTGTCAGCGCCAATTCTCCCGATGCTTTACTATCCATAAGTCTGTAAGAGTACAAATGCAGTTTCATACGATCTTCTTCGCTGAGATCCTGGAATCTCCATAATGACCAAGCAGACATGAGCCGGATTCCAACTCCAGGGGGAGCTTGTCGAATCAACATAAAAGGAGAATAATGATGAGTCCAGAGGTATTTGATGAACCAATGGATTTTCTCTTGAGGAGGAATTGCTCCTGGATGTACTTTCATGTCTCCATCATGAGTCAGAGTAGGAAACAGCCGTTCATCCGCAATTGGCTTTGAAGCAATCTCCTTAGCCTCTTCAAGTAAAGATGCAGTATTATCCACTGCCACTTCGCCTCCTACGTTTTCCACTCCCACAGGTGAAACCAGAATAAGTTTCTCCACTCTGTCGGGGTACTTGAATGCATATGTGGCAGCGATATATCCGCCCATTGAATGGCCCATGAGGGTGAATTTCTCGATTTTGCGGACCTTTCGCCAATCCTCAATTGCGTCAATAAAGAAATTCTCGGACTCGATGACCGCCGGAAAAACCATTTTCCCGGTTTTGGGGTCCAACACCTGCTTTTCGGCATCACTAGTGTTGATACTGAACTTTGGTCGTCGTGACGATCGTCCCAGACCCAATAAATCCAGCGAAAACACATTCCAGTCAGGGGTGGATGAGATCTGATCATAGTTCTGGAAAAAAATGCCAAGACCAGTGCCATATCCATGCAACATGACTAAATTGCGAGATGGAGGTTCCCCATTACTGGTGTTTTCAATGTGGAACTCATTGATTTTTCGTTTGTTGCCAATGTCAACCAATTGAGACGTGGCCTTTCTAGTGCTATCAGGTTTGGGGAAGAAAGGAAGCATCGATAACACATCAAACTCCGCCTTCTCTGCAGTGGGCAAGTTCCACCATTGTCGAAACGCTTCCTTATAGGAGAACCGTTTCATCCTGACGTTTCTTGTTTCCTCTAGTTCGGACATGTTTTGGCGATTTCTAGATCAGTACATGAGTATTTATTAGCCGTGTGGGTGGCGTTATCTAACTCTATCTCCGTTGCTATCGGAGTTTATGCATTGTGGCTAAGGTTGAAGACGGTGAATCTGGTTAAGTAAGGGGACTGTCATTTGGGAGGACTTCTAGGGTATTAGTATTATGCCGTTAGTTGTATTAGTCATGTTCCTGGCATATACTGTATTTGCAATACGACGGTGTGCATGATACCAAGAATGGTGTATGCGAGCGAGCGAAGAGCGACTGAAATGGGGAATTGCCAAATTGGGAATTGTCAATTGGATTATTGTTTTGTCATTTATTATTGAGAAGACACCAGTTCAAATAATCCAAAATCCTGAGGCCATGACACACACTCTAGCCCTAAGGTTAACGTTATCTTGACAAGTCAGTTCGACAAATCAGTTCAAACCGTTTCTGTATACTAATCATGCAGTCTTGACTGAACACTTTTTTTAATCGTAGCCTAGCATTTAGTCCTAGTGACTCAGGTTGGTGTTAGTCATAGTTTGTTAGTAATTGAGATCTGGAATTCAGAAGGCAGGGTAACAGTGTGATTGTCGCGAGGATTCGCAATTTCAATGTAACCAGTGGTAAATGGACGTTATTGGAAAAGTTTTCTATATGATCCAATTCTTCACGCCTTCTCCTTCTCACAGTATTCCTCAAACAATTTATGCAGCTAAGTGGGGGTCCGGAACTTGCCTTCCGACCCCGCACGTCAAACAAGGAAGGAGGGGATGACACGTCCATCTCCCCCACAGTAAAAGAGTTTGGAGCGGCTACACGACGGAGATAGACATGCACCGAACAAGGGGGACACAAAAGCAAAAACACTGATAGAGAGCTAATCCGAGTCTTGGCTCTTTGTAGGCCTGTACTCGCATCAATTGCATGAAAAGTTTATCAGCTGTGCATTAAGCGGTCCTAGGGATTTTTTTTATTTTATAAATGGTTTACGCGTCCTAGCGGTTTAGACAGATATAGAATGACAGACGAAAAAACCGCCGCTTCAACGGTATTTGCAACAGCGTCTACTGACTCGACAGTGGACATCAACACAGCTGCTCTAGAGAAGGGCAGTCAAGAGATTGTAGAAAGTCCACTTGCACCAGATCATGTTGAGCCTCCAGATGGAGGATATGGGTGGGTTTGTGTCGCATGCACAATGGCTGTTTGTGGAACTGGTTGGGGTCTGAATTCTGCATATGGTATTTTCCTTGCACATTACCTCACTTACGATGTGTTCCCTGGTGCTACTCCTGAAGACTATGCATATATTGGAGGAATCAGTATGGGGTCTGGTCTTGTGGCTGCACCCTTTGCCAATTTGGCGATTCGAAATCTGGGCCTGAAACCCTCGCTTTTGATTGGAGCGGCATTCCAGCTGGCGGGCTGTTTGGTGGCTTCATTTGCAACCCACATCTGGCATCTGTATGTGTCGCAGGGTCTGCTAATGGGTCTAGCTATCATTTTTCTGTTTGCGCCTGCAGTTACAGTTCCACCACAGTGGTTTAAGAAGAAGCGATCCCTAGCCAACGGCCTAACAGTTGCGGGATCAGGAATAGGAGGAGTCATGATCATTTTGTCAGCACAAGCTTGGATCGACAAATGGGGACTGGCGTGGTGTTTCAGAGCCCTTGGAATCTTGACTTTTGTCATCAACATTGCATCAGTGGTGCTAATTCGAGAAATCTCCAAAGCAAAACCAACTTTCGCACTCATAGATCTAAAGTTTCTGATGAAAACTGAGACAAATGCATACTTCCTCTGGGTCTTCTTCTCCATGGCAGGATACGTGGTGCTGCTTTATTCCATGTCTCCTTCTGCGAAAGCCATCGGGTTGACTGATAACCAGGCCACAAACATCTCTGCCCTCTTATCTGCATTTATGGCCATTGGCCGTCCCATCGTGGGGCTTTTGTCAGACCGATACGGTCGTGTCAACCTCGTCATCGTCTCCGCTATTCTCATCATTGTTCTAGAATACGCTCTGTGGTTCCCAGCAAACTCATATGGCATGTTCATAGCTTATGCATGTCTCAACGGTCTTATTCTTGGCACTGTGTGGGTGGGTCTAGGTCCTATTGCGGCCGAGATTGCTGGTCTCTCACAGTTCCAGACCCTCTCTTGCATGGGTATGGTTGGTATGTCTGTTCCCGGATTCTTTTCCGAGGTTATTGCAATCAAGATCCGTCGAGACGGAGATAGACCTTACCTCTGGCCGATTGTATACTCATCAGTCGCATTTTTCTTCTCCATCCTTTGTTCTCTCGTGATGCGAGAATATGCCATGAGACGTGAGTACGCTCTTAGACTCCAGGCAGATCCTACTTTTACCATGCCTGGTTATTGGAGTCGAATGTTCCGATGGGGACGGGTTTAGCATCTAGCATTAGCATCATTAATACCGCATCAGTAATAATAATAATTGAACAGCAAGCCAGTGTAGACATTCTGAGAAATAAATCGAGTGGATCATCGGGGACGTCTCGATAAGAAACTCAAAGCGTGGGCTAGAATGGATTAAAGCATCAGACGTTTGGGGGCATGGGACAAAGAATACATTTATTAGTCTTTTAAGCCCATCCAACCTCATTATCTCGTTACCGGATTAGTTATCTTGAAAATAACTTAGCTGCCCTTGAGATATCGAGATCGATACAAGCATTCAGAGCAGTGTTGTCTTTTCTTTATAGAGATACTGGTTTGCCTGACGTTTTTTCTACGGCAAAGCTGTGAGGTCTTTAGTAACAAGCCCAATTGTTCAATCGCACAAGCGCCCAAATGACCGACTCACGATTCTCAAATGAGTTGGCAAGCTTTCAGGACGATATTCATAGAGTGCATTGCCGATGCAATTCTGAGACATCAGAGTTATCTCCAGATTCTCTGATTCTCTGATTCTCAGATTCTCAGATTCTCAGATTCTCAGATTCTCAGATTCTCTTGCAACTTTAGCGCAGAAATTTACAGAGAATAATTATTCCTCTTGTTGCGCTAATATCAGTAAAATCAATATTTTTAAAATAATAATTTAATTGCTATAAGTTACTTCTTTAGTTCTCATCGGACAGTTAATCCCGCTTACAACTGACTCGAACAAGCTCCTCCTTATACTCCCCAGTCTTCTTCTGTGTGATAATAATAGCGTTGAGCTTTCCACCTTTAACACACCCACTGTCGAGTCCACGGGTGTACTTGGTCAATTGGAGGCCGTTTCGTGCATCATGACCATAGAACACTGTAATTCTATCTTCTTCAGGCCGATGCTGTACCTTTTCATTCCAAACCTGGAACCAAGGGCTGCCTTCGTCTCCTTCTGTGTACACAGTGTCTCTAGGAGGAAGAAGAGATCGCATACGCATAACAGCGTCAGGGTCCTGGTCTTCCAGGCTGTGAACATTCCACATGAGGCCAGCATGCACAGCCACAGCCAGATTTCCTGTTTTAGAGATATTTCCCAATCTGTAAATCGCAGGACATGATGCGATAAACTCCATTTGTTCAGAGGTGAATTCCTTGGCAAGGTCGTCTTCGTCGGCCATAATTTCCATAGAAGGACGATCAACAAGATCACCACCAGGGGTCTTGAGAGTCCTTTGATGTTGGAAATGATTGTATTTTTCATACGCTTTGACCAATGTATCTTCATGGTTTCCTCGTACACAAAGCGCGTTATGTTTCATAGCGAAGTTCACCACACTGGCAGAATCTTCACCCTTGGAAATGAAATCGCCCAAGAAAAACAGCTGGTCTTTCTTATCATTAAACTCAACCTTTTCCATCAATTCCTCGAGTTGTTTGAACGATCCATGAACGTCTCCCACTAGAATAAGGCGGGAGTCATCCTTGTGACTAGGAAGCATGGAAGGGTCCATATTTTTGACGACATAAAAGTCGGGCAGATGAGCATTGCTTTGCTCGGCCAAGAAAAAGTTGATTCCAACGAACCAAGTGGCGAGAAACGCCAACATAAGTGTTATCTTGCCAGCCAAGAAAACGTGTTGTGTTTTTCGGGCTGGTTTTTTGGTGTCAAGAAGTGGTTGTTGCTCAAGGGACATTGGCGACTTTTCAGAATAGGTCATGTTGGTCATGGAGAACTTGTTGAGAAAGCCCCAAACGTCTACAAGGTAGACAATAATAGGTAGCGTGACTAATTTCCTTGTGTGTGTATTTTTTTTCTACTAAGGAGTTTTAGAGTTTGGCTATGACGTTTGACATGCATATTCTCATCCTATGGACGGTGCACGTGTTGAGGGATTAACGGGTTCTACAGAGGGTGTAGTTATATCACAGATGTATAGAATAATTTACGTAAACCCTGAAATACTCTTTGTAATCGTCAAAACTGGAGGAATAAACCACAAATGTGGCGAGTTTTTGCTCCTGAATTGGTGGGGTACATGATGGCACAAATAGAATTCTCAAACCTTAATAGAAACCCACTTTAGCTATGAATTTTAAGTGGCGAGGCTGATATCTCAATGAGACGATAATAGGACAGTACAGTAATATAATTATCTTAAAAGGGGAAATAAGGAATTACAAATAAGATTAGAAGAATATTCACGCAACTTTAAGATATCGTACTTGCCAACTCATGCTGCCACTGCCATGGTATCAAAGTTCCATTTAAAATTTGCGCTGTAACTGGTGCCTCTACATGATGTATTATATGATTAAATGAATAGAATACTAGATTGTGTGTAAGACAAGTAGGGGTATTGTATGACTAAACTGATAATTTCTTTTCATCTCAGACACCCATTATCACATGGGGGGAAATGAAGGGATGACTTAGGTTTGTGTCAGTTACCAACAAGGTGATTCCAGCTTTAGATTAACATTTTAACATTTAGGTTTCCTCCTCCTGCAGAAGACCATTGATCCGGATAAATCCAGGAACCAAGTCTTATCTGATGTATAATTATTACAGTGTTGGCTTGAAGAGGAAATAATTAGTGATAATTTCAATTCGATTTTGGAGAGGCTTCGTATGGGGTCTCAAATAGTCATCACATTGACAATTACACATGCAGCTTGCCAAGGAGCAGCCGCTCAAGTCATGGGACCAATCCCGTAAACAAACCTAATCAACAAATCATTTCCTACAGATACTGCACGGTTGGAGTTTATTTTGTGGTGCCGTGAGATAATCTTGATCCGAGAAATAGTCATGTCTAGAGAATAAATCAAGTCTGGAGAATAGATAATCATATACACAAATTCACTTCTTTGTGTAGATAATGTTATTCCCAGATCAACTTCCTTTTCAGCGTTGTAGAACCGAATCGAACATTTTGAGCGGAGGTCTTCTACATTACACTCTGAGCTGTGATTAACTATGTAGACTGACAGATATTGATTGATGATTTTATCAATTGTCTGCCCCGGTTTCTGATTTCGCAAGATAATCTCTCAATTACACATGCTGCAGGCCTCAGGTACAAATGCATACTGCCTACAGGTTTTTTAATGAAATAAAAATAAGAAAAAAAAAAAAAAAAAACAAAAAACAAAGAACAAAAAAAAAAAAAAAAAACCTTTTGATATTTTTATTTCTTTACTTGATTTTTATTTCATCTTCAAGGCGTCCTCGAGAAGACTCATAACCTCTTTATGAGACCCCAAAATTCCACCAAACTAATAACTTGAAGTTTCAGAGTTTACAACAGTATAAAGAACAGGACTACATGATCGAAGCACCACCATTACATCAACCAAACTTTACAGTAAAGACTTTATAATCTATGATAATTTCACGGTTACATTATCTTGCATGCCAAGTGAACTTAATAATTGTTCATCGTGGGGCAGAGTACAAAGAATTGTCTAATCACTCACATATTTCTGGAATTATCGCTATATCCACTACTAAGACGAATGCGGACCAAACGATTTCTACGAATAATCAAAAAATCCATCAATTATAGTTGGTTAGCTACTGATCTTTGATGATCTCTGCTCGTCGACTAGCGATAATAGCGTCAACGTCCTTGAGAACTTCCTTTCGGAATCCAAGCACAGAAGCGATTTCGAAAAGAACAAAGAAAGGAGCCAACACAAGGGCTTGTCGGAGATTATCAAGAAGGGCAGGTGCTCGTTTCTCGTGAACTCCATGGCCGTAGAACTGAGCCAGCCAAGCGCCCACAAAAAGAATTCCTGCAAGAGTGTTGACTTGAGAAGAATCAGGACCTGAAGTGAGTGTGGGGAAGTAGGAGCATACGGGAAGAAGCACAGATGCGGCCATCAGACCAAAGGGAGGGTCCAATCGAATGTAGACGTAGTTCATATAAATAGCGCCCAACATTCCCCAATTGAGCTGGCTGGCCAGCCAAGGGTTAGCAGGTGGCGAAATACCAGCTTTGGCCAAAAGAGGCAGCAATGAGAAGTTTGTGCAAAGCAAGTAAGTTGTGAGAAGAATGATAGGAACACAAACAACATGGATTATCACATTGACAGGGTTGGCTTTGTTAGTAAGACTGTGGTGGTTGCTATGCTGCTAATGGCACTCACTGTGATAAGCCCGGTAAAAGGCGAGTTCATTTCTGAGATCGTATGGGCCGGGTTTTTCGTTCTTGGATGTATTGGACATTGTGATGGATTCTTCAGCTGGTTGTGTTGGTTAGGAAGGTTGGCTTAGCCATGCCATATTAATAAACTGTGATGGGGCAGAGTAAATGTGAATGTGGGGATTAAGGTTTGGACCCCGCACCCAGGTGGATGTTTTTGTGTAATTACCAAGAGAGATAATAATGTTGGTGAAAAGGGGGATTGTGGCTGTGATTGCAATTGTATCATTGACTTCTAATTGTGTCCCGTCAGCCCGTTACACCATCAATGTCACTATTGTGATCAGGTGATACTCACTTCTGTAAGTTAGGCTCAGTTGCTGCAATACTGAGACAATGGGGTTTATACCATCAAGAGACAGCCTCGGCAGAGGCAGGCGGAGGACGCAAAATGGGTGCTGTGGTAGTGACAAAAATAGTTGCGGAGGTAATGTGATGACAGTGACCTTGTGGTGACGCTGTCCCCTTTGTCCCGTTCATTCCCCATTCGTTCACTTCCAGCCAATCGTAAACTCTCCATTAGATGATAATTCGACATTGACTAAAGCTGGGAAACGCACACTATTTCGAAGGGTTTCAGATTGTGGGGTAAGCTTCTGTACCCCATTGTTCTAATGCATGATCAAAGTGAGCAGTAACCTTACGTCAGAAATATGGGTTTCTATAATTGCCCATGTGCCCAGGTTTCTAGAATTGCCCATGTTGTTTGAGCCGTGCCTTGCCCCGCTTTCTACACATATTATCTGGATTTGTTAGTGAGAACAACTTGTGAATTCCTGTTTTAACTCCTAATAAGTAAGGCGTTTCATTCTTTGGTTGCTAACATCTGAAGTACAATGGGACTCTCCCGTGAGTTCTGTCATTCGAAGCAACTGTCCATTAGAAACTATTATTTTCGAGTCTTGAATTGACGCGGCATCATCGAAATTTCAGACACATCACATCTTGTTGAGAATCAGACAGAAGTATTATTATCAGGATTTGGTTAATTAACGCTCCAGAAGTTGTCAGAGTGACAATTCATTGAGCAACTATCACTTTGAATAATCACCTCAGAAATCACATTTAACACATTCCTAGTTGAAAGTTCGAGCAGGTTTTGAACAGTATTCTCGGAGGATTACTCCTATTAGATAAATTATCACCTCGTAAGTGATAAATATCTAGTAGGTGCTCAGTGTATTGCCACTCTGACCATTCCTCTTCTGGGTATTCTCCGGAAGTACCTCTCCTGAGTGCAAAGCGTTGATTAACTAAATACTTGGAATAATACTTAATGTCTGATTCTCAAATAAACAATCATATTTCAAAAGAATCATAAAAAATCATAAATTAAAAAACCATAAAATAATAATATTTAAAATCATATATTTAATCAAAGAAATAATAAAACGAATAAAAATTGGATTAATCGCCACTCCCAAATTCACATTAGATATATCCCACAGGTTATGACGTACACTATGCACTAGCAACTCTGTTGTGACTGTCATGAACCCTCCATAATCATGACAGAAAAAGTGACATCTCTCGATAACGATCTTTCGCAATTGCGAGCATCAAAATACGATGGCGCCACTACTGCAGAAGTGTCACAATGGATTGAGACCGTCATTGGCGAAAAATTGCCCGCTGCAGATCTCATGGACGTTCTAAAGGATGGTACAATTCTGTGTAAGCTTGCCAACATTATCAAACCAGGCTGTGCCACGTCAAAAAAGTCATCGATGCCATTTGTACAAATGGAAAATATCGCCAGTTTCTTGAAAGCTGCTTCTTTTCTAGGGGTACCTCAGCATGAACTTTTCGAGACGGTGGATATGTATGAGCTGAGAGATCCAGCCCAGGTGTTGGTTTGTCTGAAATCGCTTTCTCGTCATGCACACAAAACCAACCCTGAAATCCCCGTCATGGGCCCCAAACTTGTTTCTCCCACTGCTGAGAAGAGATCTTTCAAGCCTGACACTTCAGGACCAGCATGGAACACCCATCAGTATGGATATCTTGGAGGAGCTTCTCAAGGAACAGAAAAAGTTGTTTTTGGCGGCAGAAGAGATATTGTGACAGATGAGAAGAAGACCGAGACACAAAACAAGATTAATATCAATATTGGCGTAAAGGCCACGTCTAATAAACCCGCAGTCCCTCCAAAACCAAAGCATTTGAGAGGGTTTGATCAAAGTGAGCATGAAGAAGACTTGGAGGAGGGGGAGGAGGAGGAAAATGTCAAATTGAAAGGTCGTCGTACACAAATTCAAGAATATGATGACTCCGTTTATGCTTACGATGAGGTTTATGATGATATACATGAAGAAAAACCCAAGGCTCAACCACTAACGCAGTCTAAACATTTGGATGGATTATTGGAAGCTAAAAGAAGACGAGAACGTGATCGATTAGCCGCAAACGAGGTGAAATTGAAACGCCAAAGGGTGAATGAAGGAGATTTGTATGGCGATAAAGAAATGTTTGTGACTCCTGCATACAAAAAACAACAAGAAGCATTAAAGATGGAACAAGAAAACGAAGAGAAACAAAGTCGTAATGTGGCTTCTTTTTATGATAATGTAGAAGCCATGGCTGGAGCGGTAGATTCGCCGTCTGTTTCAGATAAAGTCGCTGCTGCAAGAGCTCGTTTTCTTGAGCGTAAAAAGTTACAAAAAACCTGACCAACGTCTAGAAATAACAAATAGATATGTTACATTTCATTAAGTTCAGTCGTGCAGAAAAATGCATGATTGACAAACTTTGAAGAATCTTTTCTGAAATTTCAGACGATGCAACAATCGATTCTAGACCTGTTCTGTTGGGCATTTGAGAAAACCCTGGCCCTTCCTGACGATGCCCTGACGGAAAAAATCCAAGCGGTCAAATCAGATTTGTACAAACGAGATTATCTAGCTGCGTTTGGCTCCCAAGAGAATCTCGACGTCTACGCAGTCAGATGGTCGCCTGCTCGAGCATTATCATACTACGAGCTGTTTAAACAACACAAAGTGCTTGGTCATGACAATCCAAATGTTTTGTGTATTGGTGGAGGCGCTGGAGGCGAGTTGGCTGCTCTTTTAGCATTAACGACAACGACACAAGGATTGGAGTCTGTCGACTTGAATATGGTGGATATTGCAGCATGGGGAGAATGTGTAAAGAAATTAGAAACGGCTTTTCCTAACATTTACGACAAAAACACCACCCCGGTAACTACAAAGTTCTTTCAAGGAGATGTATTGGAACAAGAGACAATTCCTACATTTGAACCATACACTTGCATCACTCTCATGTTCACTACCAATGAACTTTTTGCAGAAAACAAAGCCCAATCAATTAGAATGCTCAACAGAATGACTGCCGAATGTAAGCCTGGAACTTTACTTCTTGTGTGTGAAAGTGCAGGGTCTTACTCGGATATCCAAGTCAATGGGAAAGTGTTCCCCATCCATTTTTTATTGGATCATACTTTAGCCCGAGGTCGAAATTCGTCTGGTGGTCCCTGGGAAATCATAGATCAATCAGATAGTGAATGGTTTCGATTACCCAAGGATCTCACGTATCCCTGGAAACTAGAAGACATGAGATATTTTTTCCGTCTTTATCGGAGAAAATAGTGAATAATGAAAAGGACTTGTTTGAAACAGTTCATAGATACAATCAGTCTGTCTTGTGTAACATATAATAATGTGGATTATTGTCTCTTTGAGGTGGCCAGGCTGAACTGGCTGAACTGGCTGAACTAGCTGAACTGGCTGACTACAATAGAATATGTTGTTATCCTACAATAAACCGCTCTCAGAATTCAGATCTAACATTCGACCAGCTGAGTTCGACAGCCATGCTCACGCTCACCATACCTGGAGACTCAGGTTGGCCACATATCCCGATGTCACCGCTCATTCGGCAATAAATGGAGTTCGGCCACCGTTCGCCGCCATGACACAATCATCAGGCATGTCGTGTGACACCTTGGAATCATCCTACTAGTTCCAGGCAATCCATTGTCGTTGGAGAAGTTCGATGGTTCAGCATTCGAAACTACAATAGTGATATTGTAAATCAGAAAGAGGTTGATTGCATTTTCTGATCTCTCAGCGATATCTCTCAAGGATATTTGATTCAGAGGTGATTCCGAGGTGTTGATTGAGACTGTTGACGAGATTCTCAACTATGCCGTTCAACCTGGGTTCCTTATGTACATTTTTGCGGTTCCATGGTGTACATTTTTACTGAAGGAGAAGAAATCAACTACCACTAACCTATAAAAAGTAGTTTACGTTGATCTAGCAACAATGAGAGTTCGGTAACCATTACTGTTTTTCCTGAATGAGCACCTACAACTAGTCCAAGGAAGAAGGAACGAGGAACGAAGGAACGACTCCTCAATTGTGTGGCAAAGCTTCTACAGTCAAAGCATTGAATAGAACACAAGTAGAAAATCTATAGTCATTTGTTTCAATGCATTTGACCGTTAACTAACAGTAACCAATGAAGATAAGAAAAAGGATGAGACGTAGAAAGGTTCTGAGCGAACATGAACAAGTGGTCAAGTCGGTCGATGGCTCCATCAAGTTCCTCATTGGAATGGTAATGAAAGCAACCCAAGGAAGAGTCAATCCCGCAGTAGTAGAGAGGACTCTGAGGCAGAGATGAGACTCAACTGGTTAGTACAAGACTATCGCCGAAAATGTATATAATTGCAACTGTTTTTAGAAGACTGTGTCACCAAGTAAGGGAACTTTCCTGCTGTGATCCTTTTTACAGAAAATATGGCCGACGACAAAATACAACCAACTCCATTACTACTATACACTGAGCGAACAAGCGAACAAACCTCTAGTTAACATCTCTTCAAATGGCAAACCTCACATAAACTCACTGCTTCATGCTGTCTAATAACGGACTTACTTGGTCTTTCACTTATTCACAAGCACTCAATTCGTTCGTTCCTTCAATCATTAGTCACTGTCCCACCGACTTCCACAATTCTCACAAGTGCAAAAAGTGGTGAGCGGTTCATCGGCGATTCTAGTCTGCAGCTGATAATAACTCACCTTCTTCTGTTTCCACTTTCATTTTATACACTTCACCTTCAATGGCCGCAAGAACCTCGTTAGGATGACTCGTTAGGATGAAGACATGCCCACTGCCAAAGCGGTAACAAACATCAATGCACCGATTTCGGACTTTGGATATCAAAGAATGTTATACATTGATCTGTTCCTTTCAGCAACATTTCAATCTACTCAGTAGTGGATGCTTTCTTCTCATTCAATTCACACTTAGGACTTCACAGACGAGATCAGCCTATCAGATGAATACCAGAAAGATGAGAAAAGGAAATGTTAAGATTTCAACACCACCGCTCAGGGACAATATATTTCCTGGCTGGAGTACCTGAGTAACTTTAACACTCCAATAACTCTCATGCAAGGTAATTTTACAAAAACTTTTTTTCTCACACAAACCAAACTTGAATAAACGGGTTTTTCTGGGTATTTACCTATGTAAGAGAAAGGTATATCAAGTTTAATCGATTCTAAATAGCTTTCTTTATCCAAAAATACTGTCGGTTAAATCCTCTCAACCCCGGAACCCCGAAAATGAACCCCCAGGCAACTTTTTCTTGTCATTCTACATAATGAGATATGTAATACCCGTGTAACCTTATTTTTAAGCAAACTATTCCACCTTATTCCAGCATCACCTTATTACATTAATAGTAATTATTCAGCCTTCAATTACTTCTAAGAGTTACATCTACCACTTCAGTCACGGTCACTTCAAGTCACCGTGCCTCCACCACCATCACTGGTCACATGACTATTTCCCAAAACCCTAAGTTGTGACTGCTTTTTATAACTCTATTTTGAATTTTTCAAACTACATAACTTCAACCAAATCTAACATTTGATTCTTTAACCAAACAACACAAAAATGGCTCCCGTTGTAAGTACTAAAGTACAACCGCTTTGCTGGGTAGGATAGGCTGGAAGATACTCCGTTTTGTACTCCAGCGTCTCCTATAAATCCAGTAGGCTAAGAACCTTTACTAACACACAGAAGACTCAGAAGGCTAACAAGTACACTGTTGACTGCAAGGCTCCTTCCGCCGACGGTATCTTTGACGTTTCTTCTTTCGAGAAGTTCCTCACTGAGCGAATCAAGGTCGAGGGCCGAACCAACCAGCTCGGTGACGACATCAAGGTCTCCTCCAACGGCGACATTGTCACTGTTGTTTCCTCCACCAAGTTCTCCGGCAAGTACCTCAAGTACCTGACCAAGAAGTACCTCAAGAAGCAGCAGCTCCGAGACTGGATCCGAGTTATCTCTACCTCCAAGGGTAACTACACTCTCAAGTTCTACAACGTTGTTGCCAACGAGGAGGACGAGGAGTAAGCTTCTGATATTCTGAAGTGTTAAAAAAGGTTCACCAGTTGTACCATAGTAATTTATTTGTAGCGAATTGAAGTTGCCGATAAGTTGTGTAGGTCGAAAATGGAGTAGCTAGAAAATGGAGTAGCTAGAAAATAATGGTGTAGCTGAGAAACTAATTTGGCAGTACTACCAAGTACAGGAAATTAGTTAGCTTTAGTGCCAAGTACAGGAAATTAGTAGCTTTAGTGCCAAGTACAGGAAATTAGTTAGCTTTAGTGCCCAGTACAGGAAATTAGTTAGCTTTTAGTTGACTTTTTCTTCCAAGGTCCCACAGCAGTGATGAGTAGAACCAGGCCGACGATGCGTATGCTGCATACAAGGAGTACTCGGCTGGGACTCTCAAGAGCAGTGTAACAGTTTGCCAAAGTTCAAGTCCTCCGGAGTCCATAACCTCAAGGCTTTTGCTGTGGCTATCATTGTTCGTGGCGCTGTGACCCAACCAACCACGGCCTCGGTACGTCAAAAGTGAACTCGAGAATTGAGACATTCCACCTACCTGGACCTACCGTCAATAGCCAAGCCAGCAATCGCTTTGTAGCTGTTGGTGAAGAAACAAAGGAAGTAGTGGGGCAGCAGACTGATGATTAGATCAGTGCATTACGGTTACCTTTGGAAATACTGACAGAAAGTAAACGAAAGCCACCCTGATGTGTCTCCCTATAAGTGAATATCTTATATGGGCAGATATCTCAGATCCAATGTGAACATTCCAGGCCTTGTCTTAAACCACAGTGAAGCGAACTTGAGCGGATCGAAGGAGTCAATTTATCGAAGGAGTCAATTTATTGAA
Organism: Yarrowia phangngaensis; assembly: GCA_900519005.1. Lineage (NCBI taxonomy): Eukaryota > Fungi > Ascomycota > Dipodascomycetes > Dipodascales > Yarrowia > Yarrowia phangngaensis. The sequence goes on along the minus strand of ULGR01000002.1, from coordinate 1,815,006 downwards.
ATCACCTGTCTCGGTCGAAGGAATATGGTTAATGTATATGACTTCATATGATCTATTCATATTCTCCCTTTTTTGTTTTCCCAAGTTGCATTGTTCTTATATACCTTGGGCTGTTCTCATTTCTACTTCAGAGGCACCAGGTAATTGGCAAGGCATGGTACATACAGCTTGTATATTGCAGAAATACGAGTTGATTATCTCGTTGCTTGGACCCTTTGGTAATAATTTATAAAAGCAATAATCATTGGGGTTTGTATTGATTTTAGTGAAATTGGTTGCACCGCCTTGTAGCACTGTTCTAATGGCACTTTTGTAATCACCAATCATCCATTTGCCATCCTGGGCACGGCGCCGACAAACCCAGAATAATTACACACTGGCCAAGAGCCATGAGAATAATACATGCTTAGTCCGGGGTGTTTGCAGTTTCCACCTTGTAGTCTGAATTCTACGCATGAGAGCCAGAAGACGGATGATGAGATAGCTTGGGAATAGCTGGGAATCAGACCTCGTGATCAAAGGGCTGTAGATACAGTGAATTCACCCGTCGTTCGTACTAATAAAAGGTTGTTTGTTGGCTATCACTATTACTAGAACACTATTCCTGTGGATCTACTCGTTAATAGAAAAGTTGGCCAAGTCTGAGAAGCTTGTGAACTTGGAATTCGAATTAAGGAAATAGGAAGCGGTTTTCAAAGAGTTGGAATGCGTAATGTGACCCGTAAAGGCGTTGTTGAGCTGTCCCACGCCATCAAAATTGGTTTGAATACTACTACTGGAAGGCGAAGAACGCAATTCTACAGAGTGACGAGTGAGTTCGTCAGAGAACAATTCTACAGAGTGACGAGTGAGTTCGTCAGAGAACAATTCTACAGAGTGACGAGTGAGTTCGTCAGAGAACAATTCTACAGAGTGACGAGTGAGTTCGTCAGAGAATAATTCTACAGAGTGACAAGTGAGTTCGTCAGAGAACAATTCTTGCAGTATTCATCAGAGTCAACGGCAGCAGCGGGAGTCCACTTAATGAGGACAAAAAACCGCTCACGCACTTGTTCACCCGGAGAGTAATCTTCTGCTTTCTTGCTATTGGCGTCCTGCTGGGGTTGCTTGTGGCTGGTATATTGATAATCACTCTACTCTGGGTAGGGGCGTATTTCATGGTAAAGGAACATGCCTCGGCGTCGTCACTCTATCAAAATCATGGGAAGCCAACGTAAAAGAGCTCACTTCAGAGCCTCCTGATGGTCGTCCAATTGAACCTGCATCTTTCATTATTAGCGACTCGCTTGATACATTGTGCGAGACTTTGTCATTTCATGGTTTGGCAACGTCTACAAAACAGATCATGTGTTTGGATATGAGATCGACTTGGCCTTGCGGGCGATTGCGAAGGATTTATCTCAGAGACTCAAACGTGTTGATTTGGCAACTTTTGTCATTCTCAAACTGCTCCCTATTGTCAGACTTTGTAACAGCCGATAAGAATGTCAGAGAGCGTGCAGGTAAGCGTCTCACAGAGTCTCAGAGTCTCATGAGTTCAATGCTGCGGTCGCCACAGAATTTCTTCAGACCGTGTCTGAGAATCCACATCAAGGAAGCACGTGGTAAAGAATGGCTTCGTGGAATAAGCCAGAGACTGTTATTACGTACACTTCCTGTTAAAGAGCGCACTTGTAGTGTTGCTTCTGCGTGAAATCCTTGCGTGTACAGTTTGAACTCTCTCGGATACTGACACAGTTGTTGGTAAATTCATTAAACCGCTCACGCACTTGTTCACCGGAGAGTTTCTTATCGGGAGCAAGATCCAACGCAGAAGAAAACCTCCATTTTATTCATGTACTTGAGGATCTCAATGATAGAGGCAGCGGAAGCCGCGAGGTGAGGGAGAATATCGTCTTCGAGAGGGTCAGACTACTGGGTGGCGGATCGGCCGAAAACGTAATGCTAGTGGCATTGCTCGAGGACCACCAGACACACTCGAGGACGTTTTCGAAAGTAGATCCTTTTAGAATAGAATACATGATTCGATAGATCTTTCTCATCTTTTGTTTCCTCTGTCAACAGAATCCTCTCCTTCTTCTTCATTGTCGAAACTAAGAACCAAGGTTCGCTCAACTACTTTGTGTTCCTCTGAGAATGTCACGAAACTGACGAGTAGACTAGTAGACGAAATGACGAAATGACAATGACGAAATGACAATGACGAAATGACAAACTGGCCAGTAGTTTTCATGAAAACCTACCTTTCTCGTGGTGACTGAAACGACAGAGGGTGAGTATACTACATTAGACACTAGAATGACTAAAATAGTAACTCAGGTGATCTTGTTCGTGGATCTGGAAGGTTGTACGGTCGAGAGATGTACCCGTTTTATGGGACTGTGCGATAATTGAGAAACCAATGGAGTCATGTTGAAAGCTACCCATTAATCTGAGACGTCCACCTCGCGCAATGCACCGCCAGCTTGTGCAATGTTTGAGCTAGTCAACCCAGGTTGCAAAGTTGATATGGTGACTGGACTCATAACTCCGTCTTGTATCCATGCTGGCAGAAATGAAACTGGTGACAGATCTAAATCTCTCCAGCAGCCCTACAGGAGATAATGGAACTGCGATACTGGTGGCACAGAATTGAAGGGGGTCTTTACACCTCTACCCTACAAGTGGCAAAGGAGCTGGTGGCTCATCCAATGGCTCCAGCGAGGGATCTATGAACAATGAGGACGAGGAATATGATTGTGTTCGCGCTCTTTTTTTGGTTTAGTATGTATAAATGAGTATAGTGTGTGTTCTAACCCTACTTCTAAATGAGCCACTGACGAGAATAATCGCTCACAATATGAGTCACCTCTTGCGTTTCTTGCTGATTCGATAGATCTCTCTCATCTTTTGTTTTCCTCTGTCAAGAACCAAGGAGGCAACACCAACCAGCATGCGTTTCCAATGCAAAGTTGAGATAACTGTCATTTCCTTATGATGCTCTTCTTGCTGAACAAATACATCACCTTGGAAAGCTGGGCCAAAACATCGTTCTGAAGGTGCTGCTAAAAAAGTAAAACCAACTAATGTGCTGCAATATTGTTGTATATGAAGCGCCATTCAAGATGAGCTCTTGCACTCGGTAAATGTGTCACTGCGTCGGGGTAGACGATAAGGAAAATGTGAAAAGATTGCTAAAGAGTTGTTGAATAGAGGCTGTAAGTGCCTAGCAAAAGCTCAATAGCAAGTTGGGGTAACGAGAGTGACTATTCGAGAGGCAAGAGATATAGAGTGTTTCCGTCTGGTTTGGTTAGGTTGGTTTGTCTGATTTGGTTAGGTTGGTTTGTCTGATTGTCGATTCCAATTGATTGTTCCTGAGAATGGTCAATCGGTCTTTCCATGGTCATAGAACCATGTATAGATTTGATTTATTGGTTTGGATTAAGTATGTCAGCTAATCTTGAATGGGGTTTGTCTATTTCTTTAACAAAGATGGTTGAGAAAAAACGACAAAGTCGCTGATTATAACACCAGCAAGTTCCTGCTGCCGACAGCAATGTCTGATCTTTCATCTTGACTTCTGGATCGCTGGCTGGGGGAATGATGCTGCTGGTGTTATCGTGCTTATGGGTCAACATGTTATTAGCTCCCTGCGCCTACAAGACGTCTTATCCCATTGATACTCACACCACCAATCACACAACATCTACTTCACCCGAATGATTTGGAATCTCCAACCATGGTATCTCCTACCAGGACCTGTTCTTGTCTTTGTCTGCTTATCGACACTCAGCATGGTGCTCAAAATGAACCAACTCGGCGAGTCAAAGATATCTATACTGGTCTATAAAACTAGAGAAAGCTTGTTGATTGATTCGTGGATGGTAAAGTGCTATCCTGGACTTTTCTGTAAAAGAAGCGCAAACCTCAGTTAATTGTGTCAGAGGTGAGAAAGAGAAAGCTCTCTGTTGCCTGAACATGGTGTATGACGTTGAAGTCTTGTTAATCAGGTCCCCCACTACAATGATTACTTCATACCACATTTATTTGAACTGATGATACCCCAGACATATATACCGTTATGATACTCTTCTCCTTTGTGATACTGCTTTATTGAACGGGTAGATCAATACACCGTTATGATACGTAATGAAAACAACTGAAGACGTAATACAATGGATCTAGTACTCAATAGTTTTCTGTGAAACAGCAGTAAATAATAAATACTTTATAACTTATCATCTGGTCACAGTAAAAGGCTACACATAACTTTGGCATATTTCCATTTGATGCTGAATTAACAAATATTCTATACTGTTAGTGATATGACACAGTTGAAATAGCAATAGTATAGTCATGAGATGGTCTTCAGAAGGTCTATGACAGTGGGAGCGAGTGTATGGAAGCTCTCGTTGCCTTTAGTGGTAGGCACCACAAGACGTGACAGAAAAACACATGACTGAAAAACACATGACAGAAAAACACAGGAATGTCAAAACCATAGTCAATGCTAGCATCGTCTCATTCAATCACGTATTGGTGATTGACACTTGAAGGGGTTCAGTGATCCATCAGCAGGATGAATCCAACAGTGTAGAAGTCCCATATGAACGTTATACTACACCAATATGGTGTCTGATGGAACCTGACGACAACTCAATCAGAACTCAATGTAGGGGTCGTATCGCCAATAGACAGACTGACTAGTAGACGAAATGACAAACTGGCAGACAACTTAGTCTGTTCAAAATTTCTCTTGGTCTATCGATTCAAGAGTGACATCAGTTTTTGCATCAACCTGAACGCTTTTAAGCACTGCACTTTCCGAGTCTGCTCTCGTTCTAACCGTTCTTGCTCACGGTCAACTTCTCTCTGATCCACAAAGAGAACCTACTCAGTTTCTTTGGAGCATTCTATTCTACAGTAGAACCTTTCAGTTACTGGCAATCTAATAACTATGCAGTGGCAGTCATTATCTCGCAACCTCATTATCGAGCGAGCGAGATAATTCGCTACCTCTCTCACTACCTCGCAACCTCGCAACCTTACTATGTCGCTCGTTACCTCATATCTCTCTCACAACCTCGCCACCTCGCCGTCTCGCTCATTACCTCAGTATCGAGCGAGCTCTCTCACAACCTCGCCACCTCGCCGTCTCGCTCATTACCTCAGTATCGAGCGAGCTCTCTCACTACCTCGCAACCTCATTATCTCGCTCATTACCTCATTATCTCGCTCGCTCGATAATTCGCTACCTCGCTCCTATCTCCTCCCCCCATCCTCTCCACCACCAAGCAACAAAACCAAAAGAATAGGAACAATATAAAACCAATACTTTTGAATAAAAGTCTTTGGAGGCTCTTCTTTTGCAACCTGATTGTTCACCAGTTGAATGGGCGCCTTAATAGCTGGCTCAACCCCTGATTCAACTGATACAATAGTGACGGTATCATTTCCACCTTGAGGACCTTTTCTGAAATTAAGTCTTGTAATAATATCATCTTTGACCTGAATTGTGAATTCTTTTCCCTTGTCTGACTCGATTTGTGCCAAAACATGACACAAAAACCCTCCATCAGATTTCACACCAATACATGCTTGTCCAGAAAAGTCAGAAGATGACGATGTGAAAGAAACAGAGTCCAGATCGATGGATCCGAGAGTAACTAATGCTGACCCATCAATCGGACGCGCCAGAATTGAAACAGCACAAACAATTGACGGTAACAAAGCGAGCAGAAGCGTTACAAACATATTGTGGTTGAGGAGGAGTTTGCATGGATAAGAGGATGGTTAAGAATAGAGTTGGTCACGTGATAAAAAAGAAAAATCATCACCGTCAGTTTTTTCAACATCATTACCTCGGTAACTGTTTATCTGTTTACCTGTTGACTCTTCCCATCCTCCAATTTAAGAGATATTCGACTTTTTTCAATAGGACACGTGATTTATGCACAAAACCTTCTATTCCTCCACTCAAACCTTAACTTTATTATCACGTGATATGTCAAAAAAACCACTCAGATCAATATTTAATTTTTCAAGTTGTCAAGTACAAACCAAGTTGTATTTTAAAGCCCAAAAAACACTTATCTCGCGTCCTCAAAAAAAGATATTCCCGTCTTAACTTCCCCAATAAAGTTTGTTACCCTACTTGTTCGCCATCTCCCATTGGCTAGTACCAATGCACGCCAATTTTACATTGGCTACCGAGATATTCACCAGTATCATCACACACAAAACACAAAATCACCATGTCTGCCACTCTCAACGTTCTGCGATGGTCCGCCCTTGGCGCCGGTGTTGTCTACGGCTTTGTGCACAACCGAACTCTCCAGTGTGAGGCCGAGAAGAAAGTAGCTGACGCCAAGTTCAAGAAGCAGGAGAAGCTGATTGAGCAGGCCAAGGCTGAGTGGGCTCGACTTCACCCCAAGCCCGTTGCTGCCACTGGCGTCGTCACCGATATCACCGACGACAAGTTCGACATTGACGCCTACCTCAAGCACGCTTTCCCTGAGAAGGCTTAAGTTAGGAGGGGATTATTTATGCATCGAAAAGCTTGAAAAGATTGGAGATCTGGACAGCGTAGTTGTTCAGTTCGACGACCATGTAATTAATTGGCTTGCCATGAAGTTGTAATGTAGTTGAGTAGACACGAACCGATCTTGTAATGAGCTAGTGAAGCAGTATTGTAATAAAAGGATTTACGACATGGTTGTTCAAAGCAATACAGGTATGATACTGACCCTGTCGACAAGTGTAATCAACGAGTGTTTCGTGAAAGAATACGATTGTTAAATTCGTTCATTCTGACTATATACTATCTGGGAACATCCTGGCCAGACTTGGACATTCCAAACACTCTGCCTACGGGAAGGCCGAACTTTTGTCGCAGCGATTCAGAGAACATATCGAATCGGCTTCTCCAGAAGAAAGCGCCTACTGAGGTGAGGTTATGTTTTTCGGCGAATCCTCTGAGATCAAAGTCTTGTGAATGGGAAAGCGACTCAGTGACATCATTTTCACCCTGTCGGAAAACCCACAGACACATTCGATGGTCTCCAGAGTTTTTCTCGGGAGTTGAAGGTACATACTCCAAAAGAGTAGAACCAAGCTCGGGTTTGACTAGAGGCTGGTCGACCGAGATGGGGACATTAGATACAGCCCAATGAGCTCGGATTCGATAAGTATCTTCCTCAGGGTAATCAGGATCCACCAGTAGAAGCGTATATTTGGAGTTCTTGGGAATATCTTCAAACTCCTGGATTTCAACAATGGGAAGCTCCGAAGTGAGTTCGGTGGATTGAAGGGTTCCGGGAGTCAACCATTTGCCCTTGTCGTTACCAGGGAAGTTCACCCGAACTCTGGCCTTGGCATCAATCACAGGCATGGTATCAGGGACCACATGCATGGTCTCTAGGCTTTCCACAAGCAGAATCTGCTCATACTTTTTGTAATCGGCTTGAGCCAAGTGTCGGTAAACTGGATGATTCATATCTACATTTCCGGTGGCATGGTTCATCATAACTTCGGGATTATGGATTTCAGCCTTACCCATAAGTTGTTCATATTTTGCCTTCAGAGAAACATCCTTTGTGGCCTCGTATTGCTTAGCAACTTCCTCGGCTTGTTTCTTCAACTCTGCACTTTTCTGCTTCACAATTTCCAAAGCCGCAGGGAAAATCTCGTCCAATCCAGGAGGACTCTTGTAAAGGGCCCGTTTGGTGACGTCCTTGATAGACACGGGTCCAGAAGGAGACGAGCCGTTCAGAAGGCTTTGTGCAACCCGAGGGTCGGATACACGCAGCGTTTCTGCCGAGCCGACGTTGTTTGTGATGAATCTGGCCCCTCGAGGAGCCAGTCTGACTGTGGATCGGATCATTGGTGAGGGTGGAATTTTCAGTGAAAAGTTTATTCCTCAACTTACATAGGTGGGAGTGGGAGGTGACGTATGCACCACGAGACGTTAAATACTTTACGGTGACATTTCATATAAAAATCGTGCAATTTCAGGAGGGACGGAGGAGACGGTGACCAGCTGAGACGGTGACCCAGCTGAGACGGTGCGTTGACCCAGCTAAGACGGTGCGTTGACCCAGCTAAGACGGTGCGTTGACCCAGCTGAGACGGTGACGTCGTATACCCAGAAGAAACGGTGACATTGTATACCCATGGAAAAGGGTGACGTTGTATACCGGTAATACAAAATTTATCCACAATACATCCACAATAATGACTATATTAACAAGTCAAAACTCCTTGTAGCTATTCCACAGGACATATCATAGCTTAGGTTGTATTGTTGTAGTTTTTTGATCCACTGCTCGTTTCCATGAACTATGCAGGAATTAACGAAACGGATTGTTAGACTATTGAGAGATTGTATCATTATTGTTATTTCTCAATTCAGCTCTTGCTAAATGAATGGCAATGGCTCTTTGTTCTATCAAATGTACAGCGGCTGATAAAAATGACATCAAGTATTATGCTAAGTATTTAGTTAATTAACGCTTTGCACTCACGGGAAGGTACTTTCGGAGAACACCCAGAAGAGGAATGGTCAGAGTGACAATACAATGAGCACCTACTAGATATTTATCACTTATGAGGTGTAATATATCTAATAGGAGTAACCTTAGAGGATTACATGCAACGGCTCTTGTTCTGCTTCGATTTAATGGTAACGGCTCTTGTTCTTCTCATCAACAATGTTAAGACGAGAAATGTACACTTAAACAGCCATTAAGATGGTTAAAGTACATCAAACTCTAAATAAACTTTCACAGATACATGTAACATGCACCTCCTAAACGCACCAACATCATCACTTACCACTCACTACTCCACTCATGCTCATTCCTCTAGCACTCGCCTCCTTGGCCAGTGCATTCAACATTGGTGACGATCTGTTTGCAGATCCGAAATTCACAGTTCAATTCCATAACCGACCGTTACGCAGAAGCGATGTCACCAATGATAACCTGCCCTCACATGACCCCGTGTGGACACAAACTGGGGTACGAAAAGATGCATTTCAACGACACCGTTTACGTTTGTGGCGTTCCCGAAGTAACGTCCACAAAAAACTTTCCCCACAAACACACAGAGTTATCACCTACCGAAGCAAGAGATCGAGCTCTACAACTCATGGTACCATTATTGGGCGATTGTCTTTTTTATGAACAGGGCTTTTTCTCGTATAGATTTTGTTACGGTTCGGGAGTTGTGCAATTTCGTCGTCATGGCGACAAATACTTTCCTCGCATCTACCCTCCTCCTCAAGATGACGATGCCCCTGCGTTTGTGTTGGGTCAGTTAGTCAAGGATGATACAACAAACACGGTTGCAACCTCTGGAGGGGTTCCGTTTTTAGCACACAGACTCCGTTCTGGATCATACTGCGAATTAACTGGAGCTGATCGGGAAATCGAAGTGCAGTTTGTCTGTGACAAGACGGTTCAAAACGATCAGATTCTGTGGGTCAAGGAGAAACGTACTTGTAATTACGTCATGCAAATCGGAACCCCGCGATTGTGTAAAGATTACCGTTTCCAGCCTGCTCCTGACCAGTCGCTACCTATCATGTGTTATGGGGTGGTTGACGATGGTGACGACTGCGAAACTATAGACGGGATGTTTGACAGGGTTGCGGCGGTCAAAAACGAACAAGAGGCCGATATCGCTCGGTCCCATGAACTTGTTGGGCTTCCCGTAGAGACAATCGATGAGATTGAAGTCGCTTGGAGATTCACAAAAGCCAGGGCTCTTAATTTCATTGGAGTGTGGCTAGGCGATTATGTGAACCGTCAGGCCCTGTTCAAAGAGCTGGGAATGGCTACGCCGGCTCATGATGCGCCTTTCGAGATCAAAACAAAGTCCATGTACGTTCCGAAACCCATCAACCGCAACTTCAAGGTCCAAATGATGATTTCTCGACAACAGCTGCTGCTGAAAATTGACGATAGTGACGTTACCATGGAGGAAAAATACGCCTGGTGGAAAAATGAAGACTTGAGTAGTCTTGAACTTCAGGGGTTGGCCATGCTTGATGATAAAGCTATAGAGGAGGTATTGGCTCAAGCTAAAGCCGAAACTGTCACATCCACCCAGACAGTATATCAGACGGTGCTTGAGCCCGACCAAAAGGATGACGACTATGTGGTCACCGTTTATTTTGAAAATGGACAGTTGAAGGTTTTGGATGGAGATCATATTGAGCCTGTGAGATCAACAGAGGCGCCAGTTGTACAGGAAGAGGAGGAGTATGAGGATTACGGACTGAGCGATTAATCTTCGGGTCGACTTAAGACCAATGTCCAACGATAGTAATCATGCATTATTGGGTGACCGGAACCCGTTCTCAAGCTAGATTGATGTTCACAGTAAAGCGAAGAGCAGGACTCTGAGACGTCTAGTTTCATGATTAATGGTAAGCTATATACATAAACAAATAGTCATATCAATCTCAGTTCTACAATAGTGCCACTGATCTATTATACATAATTTACATCTGTTAAATTGTTATGCTGGCTGAACGACGGTACGACGGTACGTCGAGTCCGCATCGTCATAAGGCCGTCACCTCATCACGGCTCAGCCAAAACATCTTACTTCCTGGCCGCTTCTTAGGCCCTGGAATCTTTCCGCTTGGAGGCAACTTGGACCGCACGTTCCTCTGTTTAAGCGGAACCTGTTCTCCTTCTGGAATAACATCCACATGCTCCAACTTGCCAAGCAGGAAAGGCCTGATGAGTCCAATTTGAGACTCTGCGCATTCTCGGTCCACAGCGTCGTATTCGGGCGCCTCGATATCTGTGGTAGGTCCCTCGTTTTGATTATTCTCTCGGTTGAAAGCTCCATTGAGTCGTCCTTGTAATAAATGAAGAGGAACGGTCGACGTCAATAGACCAAGCTCTTTATCTAGACCCAGTTCCTTGAATCCAAAGAAATCGTCACCAAGAGCCTCTGAGAAATCACCATTAACAAACTGCTCTGAGTTATCTTTAAATTGCTGATCAGTCATTTCTCCTTGTCCTCCTCCAGGACGAAGCAAGTCAGCCAAAAACGAGCCCAGATTGTTCTTGAGATCCACCAGTTTATGACCATGCCTTTCAATGTCGTCTCGAATGTACGACGCCAGACTTTCGATGGTTCCAGCACCCGATTCTTCTATCGTTTCTTTCAAAATCGTTTCTTTGCTGGTGTTAGTGTTTTTGAAATGCTGGGTATACGCCACCATGGACCTTCCCAGGTTAGATAAAAAGTCTGCTGTGACTTCTGTAAGGGCATTGACCGCGAAGGATTCTGTGGACTCGAACCCGGAATGCATGGCGATTCTAGAAACTGCTCGTTTCAAAGCGGCTTCACATGTGTCTTTATCGAACTCGTCTCTGTTGGGAAGTCGAGATTCCAGGTCAATATCGGCATTGGTAATGGGAGAGGGGTTATACGCCTTGATTTGAGACGAGTGAACATATTGCTGCTGCATTTGCCGAATAATCGAGATCTTGGAACATATTTTCCGGATCTTTTGCATTTCTTGCAGATTGTTGTCGATTTTCGAAATCAGACCACCAGCAGGAGCAATATAATTCGAAGGGACATTCTTGAGTCGCTCCAATTCAACATGACTCCAGTGAGCGTCAATACCTTCGTCGGGATTGTCACAAGAAACCGGCCAAGGAACTTCTGGAAGACCCGCCTGGGGGTCATACTCCAGAAGAAAAGGTCGTCTAGGAATAGCCACGGTTTTCTGCTGCTCGGCTTCTTCCAGCAAATCTTCCTGGAACTCTTCAAATTCCATATGAGGCCCTACTCCTCGTACAGCCGCTTCAGCAGAAAGGAAATCCCGGAACCCTTTTGATTTGGAAATAATTGTAGCGTCTGCGTCTGGCTGAATCTTGTTGTTTTTGAATAACCGAGAACGCTGCACGGAAATCAGAGTTCGTTTTCGACCAGTATATTCTGTCCAGAATTGTTCTTCCAGGTCATTATCCGAGTCGTTCTCTGAGTCCTCACCCTCCTCCGCAACTGACATTTCCTTTTCCGGTAATTCTGCAACTGGCTCGACCTCCTTGGGCTCCTCCTTAATCTCCTCCTTCACTTCCTCTTTGATCTCCTCCTTATCCTCCTCTTTGATCTCATCAACCTCATCCACCTCCTCGATTTTACGTTTTCGACCGCCTTTCTGGCCCTTCTTTCCTCCAATGGACATGCCCGTTCTTGCCTTCGATCCCGATCCCTGCTCTTTTTCCTCCTCGGCTTTCGCAGCAGCCGCCTGAGCAGCCTCCTCAGCTTCAGCCTCTGCACGCGTCTTGATGGTGATATCTGGAATCAGGGGGATCAACGTCAACGTCTTCTTTTGCATGGCAATGGCATGCGCTCGCAGAAAATGTTTCGGATTGGTGTTATACGTAAGACAGTTTTGCCAGATCAACATCAGATCAGAAACAAACTCCTTCTTGCTGTTGTACATGAGACTCTTTAGCTTTTTCATCACCGTGTTGAGATCCATGGGTTCCTTGATGACGCTGAAATAATTTGGTGCATCTCGTTTGTTGACTTTGTTGAGGAAAGCCGTGGAGTGTTCTGTGTAACCTCTGAGTTCAAGTACAACTTTTTCTGCGGCCTCATAAAGATCTTCTTGGCCGACTCTTTCTTCGTTGGCCCATTTGGAACGGTTTTTGCGCACGTCCAAAATCAACTTTCGAAGTTGCGTGTCTGTTAATGTAAGTTTATCTCGTCTAGCTTCAATTGTAGCGAGTAGATTTTTGAGGGACAGGTTTGCCGCGCCGAAATTGGCCTTGGTGGGCTCTTCTTGAGCAGCCACAGAATCCGCAGACCCTCTAGACGCTTCCTGGGCCAAAAATGATTCCATAGCTTCACTGTCGTTTTCAAAGATATGATATCGTTGCCAGATACGTGCTAACAACGCCGAATCACGTTTGTGGATATCCTCGGACGTTGCTGCTCGATCCTCTACTGATACAACTACTGTTGATTCTTCTTTTTGAGTTTCAACTTCTTCAGTGTCCCCATCAAAGTCGTAATCGTCCTCCTCTTCACGTACAACTGGTTTTGGTTCCGGCTGTTTCTTGGTTTCCGCAGCAATCTGTTCAATGTCCAACTCCAGATCACCTCCTTTGGTACTAGGGTACAGTAACGGGATACACTTGTCGAAAATCATATGTCGCACTTTGAAGGCCAACGCAACACAATCCAATGAAACGGTTTTCTGGAATCCCTCATTGGATGGAGTAGGAGACGGCTGCTGAAGATGTTTCAGATGGAGATGTGTCGATGAAGAACTTGTGCTGACGACAGGTGTACTTGGAGTTGGGGTTTCCGGACGTGCTCCATCAATGTTGTTAGTCGAATTTTCTTGTTGCTCCTGTCTAAACCCCAGCGGCGGATCAGGCAGCGGATTGTCCACAAAAACAGACAACTTGCCCTCCACAAAGTTGTCCCACATGGCGTCGTTGGCCAGCACCTTCTGCACGACCTGGTGCTCCTGAATCGTGAGAAACCCGCGCCACAGGTCCTTGGCCTCGATTTCCCGTGCCACTGCAAGCAGATCTCGCGCCCGCCCACTCGTCCATGCCTGTAGCAGAGTCATGTTAGTGGAGAAGTGATAAAGTGAAGTTCAAACTCTAAGTGAGAGTATGTGTGTTAAAGTGAATGGAGCTTAACTAAGAATTAAGCTTTAGTTGACAACATTGTTGATGTCATTAGTTTATTTTGGATATAAATAACTTCTTGTGGTATTTCTTTTTCTTTCTCTTACACTTCACTTTGTTTGTGTTCTGATTTGTGACTCATGGAATTACTAACACAGATGGCTTTAAGAGCTGACTACCGTACTAGAACTAGATGGCATATCAGATCATTCGGGTAATGATGTTAACAGACATGCTTCTCCATGGCTGAGACCACAAAAGCATTACGTTGGGCTCATCGACCGGTACCAGCTGTTATTAGCTGCTATGAGGTTTAAGTCACCTAGCGAATTTCAATTGTTGGATGATCAACTTACCATCTTGGGTCACTACTAAATGTGAAGATCAGTCTGTCTTCCAGAATTGCTGCATACTCTCCAATCCATGAAAGATTCCACGTGACGGAGCGTGTGATTCTGAGGCTGGAGCTCTCTGAAAGCTCTATTGATTGGCAAATAAGGGCTATTGCGAAGTGGTAATGAAGATGGTTCTTGTGGAAAGAACGAACTGCTCATAAACGCGCAAGGACCTAATTAATACTATGGTTCACCTCTGGTGTTCATGGTAAATCTATTATCTATTTACATCCTCCTAAAGCTTACCCCACAGAAGATTTCGGCCCATGTTAACTGCGGAAATCTTGACGGTTTTCCACAGAGTCTCAACGTCCATGGTGGACGAAAGAGTATCCAAGAAGCCGAAAGGAAGCATGGCAGGAATCCATCCTTGCGCAAGCTCCAGAGCCCAGGATCCGCCGGGCATGTGGTACTGCTTGGCAACACCTCGAGGCAGATGGTGGGATGATCCAGGGTAGTAAACCTCGGGCTCCAAAGCTCCAGCTCGCTGAGCAGTCTGGTATCCGGTGAGCATCATGAAATGGTCATCAGCATAATGGACACCAGTGTGACCCTCAGTGCCAACGGCGGTGCCGAAGAAAATCAGGTACTCGGTCACAGAAGCATGCAGCACAAACATGGAGCCCATAGCACCGCCGGCGTTGTTGAACACCCAGTCGTCGAAATTGAGCTCGTTGATGAACTTGCCGTATCGGTCATGCAGAGAAGCCCCCAGGTCGGTGAGAATGACTGTGGAGTTGGCTCCGGGGTTTCGTTCCAGAGTCTGGTTCACCAGAGACATGAGCTCGTCCTTGTCGAAGATGTATCGATGAGGAAGAACATTGATGAACAGCCAGTTGGTGACCATGTACAGGCCTACCAGAAAGAGCGATACTAAGCCAACGAATTTCATTTTGGGGGTTCTGGGGAAGGTGAAAGTGGCCGCATTGTTATATATGTACTAGATTAGATTAGACTTTAACTTTGTTATACGACCGGAGCGAGACACCACAACAGTCGTGTGGTGAGTGGTAGTAATGAGGAAGATATTTTTTTTACGTATAATCTTTACCTTTAAGGGGATAGTATTCGTTGGTTTAGAACGTCACCTTTTCATGATGTACTTTTGCTAATTCATAGCGTGTCTCAATATGTTGGTCGTATTTGTCGTGACATTGGGTTTACAAGTTCACGTGCAGGTGGTGTCAGTATGAGACACCGAGATTCATGGCCATCGTGAACGGTGACATTTTTAACTGTCCGATAAAGGATATCGTGAACGTGACATTTTTAACTGTCCGATAAAAGATATCGTGAACGGTGACATTGTCCCACGAAAGAGAGCTGTGGGAGAATCACATCAATCACGTGCATTTGTTGAGTTGAGATGAAATTTCAGGGGCAGTGCGAGACGTCACAAGAAACATGACATTATCGATTGCTCATGTAATTGGTTTCTGCTTTTTGGGCATAGTAGGTCACATTCGATGACCAATGGATCTCATCTGCTTCTAATACGGTGACGTAGATAACCTCAACAAGAATAACCTTAATTTTGTGGATAGAATATTTTCTGGTGATGAGTTCGGCACATTGTCACGTGTATTGAGGGGAGTGAATTAGTCCAACCGTTTTCCAGACTCAATCGACTGGTTGTGGTATTAAATAGGTGACATACTGGTAGTGTTTGCAGTGTGGTGCTATGACAGTTAAATGGAATGGATATGCATGGAAGTAGAACGGTGACAAACACTCCGTAATTGAATAATACCTGGCAGCAACGGAGGCCCATGTCTGCCGATTCACCGTATCGTTGCATCTGTGTTTCATTACACCGCTGTTGCACACCAAAACGGTGACATACACACCCCCTCATTTAACTCAAACTTTAACAGAACTGTACATATTTCGACTTAGTCCAAATATGGTAATAATACATATGAAGAATAAAATATTAAATATCTTAATATGAAAAAATAAAAAAGTCAGATACCATCAGGAATCTATTTTCTGGAGATGAGAAACATGACACAAAGCGAGATATTACTGACACAGAAGGAAACAACTGCACTAGGATATTTCCTTCTGTGGGTACATTTATTTATATTTTATTTCACCAAACTCTAACCCACATAAAGTTACAGCTCGAAATGTTAATGCAAGATTGGAAAAAAAATCTGAGACTATCACACAACAATGGAGACGACGGAAAAAACCGCGTTTGAGGCCACTTCGGTGGAACCTTTTTACACGGGTGGAAAAACCTCACTTGCAGACGATGGACACACCTTAGCCACCTCCTTTGGAGAAGATGTGGTTATTACAAATATCAATACTGGAGAAGAGATTTGCCGGATCGAAGGTGACAGTGAAGTTTTGACGACTTTGGAGATCAGTCCAGATGGACGATTTCTGGTCACATGTTCTCGATCGTTGACCATGCGTACATACCAGCTCCCCAGCGGAGAATTAATTCGGTCAGCACGGGCCCATGATGCTCCTGTGATCGTCATGGCCATTGATAGTACTTCTAGTCTTGTGGCCACTGGAGGAGCTGAAGGAACGGTCAAGGTTTGGGATCTGGAGCGTGGATTTGTGACCCATAATCTTAAAGGACATGGAGGAGTTGTTTCTGCTTTGAAGTTTTATGGAGAGCAAGGAGGATCTGTATGGCGTCTAGCTTCTGGAGCAGATGACTGTAAAGTCCGAGTATGGGATTTGGTGAGTCGAAAGTGTCTCAAGGTGTTGGATTCTCATAATTCCGTCATTCGGGGTCTTTCATGGAGTGACAATGGTTCTGTTCTTATTTCTGGAGGACGAGATCGAATTGTCAATGTATGGGATACCACCAAGTTCAAACTGGTTCGAACCATTCCTCTAGGTGAGAGTATTGAGACGGCAGGAATTCTGGACGGTCCCGGACTCTCAATTTACACTGGAGGTGAAAATGGAGTGGTGAAGATCTGGAACGGTCTGACTTCTTCGTTGATCGCTTCCCAAGACCAGGTGGTTATGCATAACAAAGAAAACGAACGTGTGGGAGTGGTGGATATTCTTTATAAGGCAGGAAAGCTGATTTCTGTGCTTTCTGACCAGACCTTTGTCGAGCTGGATGTTGATACCTTGAAGGAGATCAGAAGAATTGTGGGTTTCCACGATCAAATCATTGATATCTCTTATATTGGAGAAAATGAGTCTCACATTGCCGTTGTCACCAATGCTCCCGATATCCGAATCCAGAAAGTCGGAGGTATCGAGACAAAGGTGCTTTCGGGCCATAAAGATAATGTTATCTCTGTGGACAAATCCTTTGATGGAACCTGGCTGGCATCTTCTGGAAAAGATAATGATGCTCGAATTTGGCATGTTCCTACTTTGACATGCTTTTCCGTGTGCACAGGCCATGCTGGAGCGGTTGGAGGAGTTGCTCTCCCACGACTTCCTCTGGAAGGAAGACCTCCTCAGTTTCTCATCACCGGCTCTCAAGACCTGACTGTCAAAAAATGGGCGATTTCCAAAGACGGAACCGCTAAAGCCGAGTACACAAGAAAAGCCCACGATAAAGATATCAATGCATTAGACGTGTCTCCTAACGACCGATTATTTGCCACCGCATCACAAGACCGAACTGCCAAGGTGTGGGATATGGCATCTGGAGAAGCGGTGGGAGTTTTGCGAGGCCACAAGCGAGGTGTGTGGTCTGTCAAGTTCAATCCTTACGAAAAGCAGATTGTGACTGGCTCAGGCGATAAAACTATAAAGGTATGGTCCTTGAACGATTTCTCATGTCTACGAACTTTTGAAGGACATACAAATTCGGTTCTGCGAACAGTATGGACCTCTCTGGGTTCTCAGATCGTTTCTTCTGGAGGTGACGGACTTATCAAAGTATGGACTTACGCCTCAGGCGAATGTGCCGTGACTCTGGATAACCATGAAGATAAAGTGTGGTCATTGGCCGTTTCTGACGATGGCTCTCAAATGGTGTCTGGTGATGGAGAAGGAACTATAACTATTTGGCGGGATATTTCCGAGGAGGAGAAAGCTGCCAAGCAAGCTGCTGCCGAGCTTCAAATTGAGCAGGAACAGAAACTGGCCAATTACGTGCGATCTAAGGATTGGGAAAACGCCATTCTTCTTGCTCTTACTCTGAACCAACCCTACAAGCTGTTCTGTCTTTTCAGAGACGTTGTTGCTGACCGTCAAGATGAAGATTCTATCATGGGACTGTTCAAAGTCGATGATGTTATTGCCGGTCTGGAAATTGAGCAGCTGGAACTTCTTCTCAAACGAGTACGAGATTGGAATACCAATGCCCGTTCTTCGGTCGTGGCTCAGCGAGTCATGAATTGTATTCTCGTCAATCATTCTGTCGATAAGCTCAGTAAGGTGCCTCATATTTCCAAAATGACAGATGCACTCATTCCTTACTCTGAGCGGCATTTCAACCGAGTCGACGAAATGCACGACGACAGTTATATCATTGATTACGCTCTCAACGAGATGGACTTTTTGGATCAGCAGGCTTAATATAGAAGTAGGAATGTGCAGTGGGTGATGAATGAATATGGTAACTGAGTAGAGTATCGAGTAGAATAAGAGTAACGAATGAATGAGAGTAATTGACGAATTCTGACTGAGCATGTGACCAACAGGCAATTCCAATTGCGTAAACGAACTTTACCGTTAACCTGACTACTGTTCAAATTATGCAATGACACATTCGTTTATCCACTCACCCAGTCACACCAGTGGTCTTCCTTCGCCCCTACCGTCAAGGCTTCTGTCTTTTTCGTTGGTCGCCATCGCTGCCTGCGAGGAGGAGATGTGCAAGTCCAAGATCGCGAAAGACTGAACGTCTACTCAACAGTGAGAGTAAAGGAGAGGGATCAGTTGATGCTTCCAATTGCTGAAGTCAGCTCTCTCTCGTGGAAAGCTGCAATGTTGTGGAGCTACAACGATTGATGAATACAGAAAGTACATTGAGAAGGATGTAGCTCTTGCACTGTTATGGTGAATGAACCAACTGTGGAAGATGCCATTTCCATTTTACGAGGTCTTAAAGAAAGATACGAAGTTCATCATGGGAGTTTGACTCACTGACGCCGCTCTCATCACTGCCGCAGTTTATTCCAACAGATACGTTTCAGACAGATACCTACCCGATAAGGCAATTGATCTTGTGGACGAAGCTTGCTCAGCTTTCAGCTTAACCCGACGAGCTACAGGAACTTGAGAGACAGACAGTAACTCTGGAAATTGAGCTGGAGAAGAGGAGGATCCTATTTCTGTTGAACGACGAAAGAAGGAAGAACCTATTCTGTTGAACGACGAAAGAAGGAAGAACCTATTCTGTTGAACGACGAAAGAAGGTTGAAGAAAATGAATGAGAGTAGACAAAACAACTTCCATAACTGAGAAGGATTAGTTAGATCTTCACGTTTGGTTTAGATCTTCACGCTTGTAAGGATGGAAAGCTGCTTCGCTTCTTACTGTTGTCAACTCTAAGGACCCGACCGAGAACTGGTCAAAATCAATAAATCTTATACTATCACGATCCCGCGCTTAAACAGATTTTGGTCAGGGAAGTCTTTCCTTATTCGATAAACATTGGCGGATTTCGTATAAGTGGTACTGAATGCCTCACCTTCCAGTCGTTTATACAGCGACTAATTCTGATTGAAGGGGAAGGAAAGGTAGGTCATGAATGGGTTGACGGCTGATTTACCGTTTTGGAGAGTTCCAATTTGACCCAGCCGACCGTCCTCAAACGCTCAGGTAGGGTGACCCACTCATGGTTGAGAACCTCCCACGTTTCATCGCGACAGAACTGGGCATGAATCGCTCAGACTTTAAATAGTCGGCGAAATGGCTGGTGTTGGCGGTAGCCTTCAGCAGAAAGCATGGGCCTCAAACACAGTGATTCTGCTGTTGGCAAGCAGTTAAAAGTCTTCCCTGGCAGTCTTCAGAAGACGGACTGTTCCATGGCAATGGCGACAATTCTCAGCCTTTTCTCATGCAATCTTGAAAACATAAAATGGTAATGAAATGCGGAATGAAGAAAACTTGTTTGGATATGCAATTATCATCTTCAAGAGCTCAATATTAGAGGCGCTTCTTGCCACTGTCTGTGTCTGCGGACGAAAAACTTGTACTATTAGTCGAGAACAAACTGATAACAGAAAAAATGTATCCGCTTCCACTGGGAACACAAGAAATGGTACCGGTTGTCTCTTGTAGAACGAATTTTATTGAATGTAATCCTCCAATGTAGGTTGCTCCACCAGGTCTAAGTTCAGACCCAAAGATGTACTATCACTATCTCATTGTCTAGAGGACCAAAGAAATAGATTCATGAACACGTAAACTTGGCTGAGGGAGGTCTGAAAAGTTCCAGAATTGCGGGCAAGTGACCTCACATTACATGGTTCAACAGTATCGACCAGGATTCATTACTATATACAAATTATAACACTGTTCAGTGCTTACAACGCCACTGGTGTACACTTCTTTAACTGCTTATCTCCATAAACCTCCAGAGACCGATATCCCTTTCGTAGTAGATGCTCAATTGTGGTGAATTCCTTGGTACTGAGCCCTTGATACTTTTTAAACGACAGTCGAGTCATCTGAACAAAAGCAGGAGCATTCTCACTGGACTTGGAATGAGCAGCTCGAATACACTTTCGATAAAATGCCAACACTTCTTTTTGAAGCCCACTGAGTTTTCTAGCCATATTGTTTAATAAGTGCCTTCGGAATCAGCCTCAATCGTATAAATCACTCCGTTTGAAGCGTCTTTAAGAGCCTCGATAGTTCCCAAACCTTGAGAAACTCGTCCAATAATAGAAACTTGGGCCAGATCGGGAATCGGCGCCAAAGAAATTATAAGTTGGTTATTCAAAAAACCCACTACTCCTGCTCCAGTAATCTTCAGGGTATCAACACTAGCTAGAGAGGAGCGCTCACAGCCAAATACTTTTCGGATTTGAGAAGATTTCTATGATAGATATATAATAGTTGCCAGTGTATTGTCACTCTTCCTCTATTCTCCGGTCTATGTGTAAGTTCGTTATAACTGAATAATACTTTTAGTCTGATTCTCACAATTTCACATGTGATAAGAAAACCTTAACTACGATAAACTCTGAGACATGACAGGTCGTGCATATGCCGAATTATGCATACGGATTTAACAACTCCGAACTTACACCACTACTGCCATGTCAATACCCGTATTAGGCCGTTTGGAATGGTCGCACTGGCCGATGCTGGTGGTGTCGCTATTTCTGGTTTGCCTGGAATATCTCATGGCGTTTGTGACTTCGTTGCTACCCAACTTTTTCATTGAATGGTGCCATGGTAGGGTTGCTATTGTGCAGACGTATTTTCCTACAAGAGGAGAAATCGCATTAAACAAGTCTCCTGAGCAATTGGAGACCGTCAACGCCCTGCTGAAGGCTCAGGATTTCGTGGAAATCTGTGCTTTCCATGGCTACCTTGCCGAGGAACATGTGGTTCAAACGAAAGATGGATACATTTTAGGAGTTCACAGGATTTTGCCTAAAAATACTGATAATGACGAAACTCCATCGTCACCACCGTATCTTCAGGGTAACCTTCAAGTCTACTCTTCTCCATTCAAACGAGGTACAGGAAGTCGTCGAAGGAACAATTTCAGCTCCGGTCCAGCTCGACCAGTGGTTTACTTGCACCACGGTCTTTTGATGAATTCAGAAGTATGGGTTGTCAACACAGAAACGCATAAATCCATCGCGTTTGCCCTTGTGGATTTGGGATACGATGTATGGCTTGGAAATAACCGAGGCAACAAGTATTCTCGAAAACATTTGAAATATAATCTGGAGTCCCGAGAATTTTGGGATTTCAGTCTGGATGATTTTGCGCTTTTCGATATCCCCGATACCATTGAGTACATTTTGAATGTGACCCGACAAAAGTCGTTATCATACATTGGATTTTCTCAAGGCTCAGCACAAGCATTTGCATCTTTGGCAGTACGTCCTCCACTTAATAATGTGGTGAATCTGTTTATTGCCGTTGCTCCAGCAATGTCACCTCCTGGTCTGAGATCACGAATCGTCAATTCTCTGATGAAGGCATCTCCGCAATTATTGTTTTTGTGTTTTGGCAGAAGAGCGATTCTGTCATCGTCGCCTTTCTGGGAATCGGTTCTGGACGTCAAGCTTTATGCCCGAATCATTGATATTTCTTGTGGAATGCTTTTCCATTGGTATGGAGAAAATATTACCTGGCCCCAGAAAATCGCTGCCTACCATCATCTATATTCATACACGTCTGTCAAATCCGTTGTACATTGGTTCCAGATCATTCGAGCCGCTTCTTTCCACATGTATGACGATGTCATCAATTCTCCGCTTGACCCTCATCTCTCGCGATACTCCAGCGTGACTCGGTACCCTACTGTGAACATCCAGACGCCCATAGCTCTGATCTATGGCATGTCCGACTCGCTGGTTGATATCGACCAGATGCTTTCGAACCTTCCAGAATCCACGGTGGCGTTTGGAGTGCCTGGCCACGAGCATCTGGATTTGCTGTGGGGCGAGAATTCAGACACACTGGTCATCCCTAAAGTTGTGGCTCTGCTGCAGCATCATACTCCAGCCAGAAGTAATGGCTCCACAGCTGCGGATCTCAAGTCGCCATTATCAATGAAACAACGTTCACTTTCCACCTCCTCTTCCATCCAGGATTCGCCTCTCAAGGTTGGTGGCAGTGGAGGCGATTCAGACTCGATTATCAGTCTCAAAAACCTCACTTCAAAAGGGTATTCTCTCGGCAGTGCCAAGCCCGTCAGCGGGTTAGATAGTTGAGATAATGTAGCATACTAACAATTAAACAGTAGCGACTGATGGATAATGTACGTGTTATGAATAGCTGTATAACTAACGAAAAAGAGTAGCGACTACAACTGACGGATAATGTACATTGTAGAAGTTATCTTCCTAGTAGAGAATCCATCCTCATCCATGTCTCTGTGCTCGAGGGTCATTTCTAGATCACTGTCGAACTCATGAGTTGCTAGTAATGGACATTGTCTACTCGCAGCTTGTCAGTTTGGAAGAAAACAAAAGGACTACCTGAGTATTCTGTGAACCAAATACTTCTAATAAGATACTCAGTTTAATTCTCCTAATGTAATGGTATTTCTACATGTGGTTGCTTTACATGGGGTTAGAATGTTTTTTTTTTGTCTGTGGAAAATTGAAATTAGACAAAGTAGTGTATTCTCTTGTTCATTTTTTGTGTCATGATGATTGCTCCACATACTGGAATCGCCAGCTTGTATTCACGAAACTTTTTGATCGACAACTTGATATCCACAATTGTGGATAATACTCAAATATATTGTGCAAATTTGGGCATTTCGGATTCAACTCGATGTGGCCCTATCTACGGTTTGATAAACAGAAGGTACGTTTGATTCGGCATTGTACGGTTGATTCGGCATTGTACTGTCTGATTCGGAAGCATTTTTCTAGTCGTCGTTTGTGGAACTCTACAAAAATTTTGTAGACATTGCAGCAGTGCTGTCTTCCAAGATGATGCCAAGAACGTAATGGATCTGGAACCTTCACTAAGCACAAGCTGGCCCATACTAAAGCTGTTATAAATTTATTAATGGACTTATCACTGGTATTATAATTCTTAGGTGTAGTATTTTTACTGCATCAGCAAATGTTTGAAGTGAAACAAAGCTAGCTATTCGTTTTGGTATCTGAAGAATCAACTAGAAACCTCTCTCGTTAAGAGTTTGTCATGTTTATCACCTAGAACTTGGTTATCCATATGACTTGGTGAGTTTCTAAGTAAAGTCCCCATTAGCTTTTGGATTACAAATGATCACTCCCCATCTGATAGGTCCATCTGGAATAGTATCTGGGTTTGAAATAGCATAAGAAAACCCCTACTTCTCTACCACTATCGCTCTACTACTACTACTACTACTACTACTACCACTACTACTACTACTGGACTAATTGGTCTTTCAGTGGAAATCTCAAAGCGGTGGTTTTTTTTTCTCATACAATTGATTTTTTTTTCTCATACAATTGATTTTTTTTTTTTTTCTTCATACATTCAATTGACTATAACATAAATATGAAATAATTCTAAGTAATTGAAGTAAGTCTACTAGTAGACTGTGCCTAATTTGGTGTTGTCACTGGAAAACTGATCGACTTGAGGTTGTAACTGGCACACGTGATATATACTGCCACACAAATAGAACCGGATACTTTTTTTTCCAGTTGCGGCCATATCCTGGTGAAAATACGGCTTCCCGTCCGATCAGCCATAGTCAAGCACCAGAGAGCCTAGTTAGTATTGTAGTGGGAGACCATACGAGAATCCTAGGTGCTGCAATTTTTATAACTTTTGGTGCTGACATCAGATATAATTGGCCAAACAATTGTCAGTTTACTGTCTCAAGACTACAGAGAAGCTTTGCTGACATACATTGTTGCTGACATACATGCTCTTGGTTGCTGACAGTGACATCTATTGTATACTTTTCCGGTGTACTCAGTTAATCAACGCCAACTCAATGGCACTCTGGATCAGCTGGACGACCAACTAACAAGTTTGCTTTCCTATTGGTCAAGTCCATTGTGATGTTGAAAGGGAGGTACTTTTCTCCACCGTTTGAACAGATTTACAAACACTCTGGTGAGAACAAGGCTTGAAATTTCAAGGGTCAGTTCCAGAGTCATTCAAATCATGAACAAGTTTATCAAGTGGTTCAAGTCGATAGGAGAACATTGAAGAGCTCCATAAGTGTGTTCCATTAAATAATGATTTGGACCACAATCCGAATTCGTCTTTGAGACACATTTGCATTTCAAATGCTGGAGATGCGTCGACTACTTCCTTGATTTGAATGTCTCAGGAAAGATGCACTGGAGTCTTTGTAGCGTCGACTCCTTTGCAGCAGACGACTTTCCCGAGTGTATCTATTGCCATCGACCTGCTGCAGCACGACTTGGCATGAAAACTATCCCTCCTGCGGGGGACAGAACCACAAGCCAACTAAGGATAGCCACAGTTTCCGCCTAGCTGATAATCAAAACTACGAGCTTCAAACTATGAGCTTCAAACTATGAGCTTCAAACTATGAGCTTCAAACTATGAGCTTTCTCAATGAGTCTCTTCATGACTCCAGCTGGAAAACAAATGCTACAAGAAATGTAAGCGTTGTTTCTTGAACGAGTGATAAGTCCTGTTGGATTGACCAATGTGTAAACATTCTCAGCTAGACGTTTGTGTAAGCGCTTCCTAAACGCGGTACATTTTGGCAATTGTATGATAAGAGACTTGCAACTTCTGGTTCTGATTCGAGCTTTTTTGTCTTACTACAATCCTGAAGATCAATATCCTTGTGAGTTAGATACCATTTGATATAAAATTCTGACTTTACCAGAATGTGACCAAGATGCGCTTTTCTTTCAAAGATCTTCTACAAATACTTCAGTTTCAGTTCAGTTCAGTTTAATCACTATATAGCTAGAATGAACTTGTCAGACTGCCATACAAACCCACCCTAAGTCACTCCTCCGGAGAGGCTCAAACAAAGGGACAAGATCATCGCTCCTTGAACGCTTGATGCGCCGGGAAAAATAAGATGACTGAGTCACAAGGACAAACAATCAAACAAATCAAATCTCACTCTGGGGTTTGCAGGTTCTCTCTCATCAACCAAGTTTGAATGAGTGGCTTTTTTTAAAAAGTCACGAGAGACATGTCCTATAGAAATGATCCTATGGAATACGTCACTTACAGAAAAACACTGGGTGTGGGTGGATGGGTGTTTATATAGTTTTTGAATTAGAGTTTGAACTAAAGTTTCGAAGTTAGTTTTTTTTTAAAATAAACTTTCTACTCGGTATAAGGTTGGGGCAAATTTTTTTTAGGTGAGTTACCCTGAAGTGGAATTGGAAATAGCTAAGAAATTGTTAAGTCGGATGATGATAATTTTTCTAGTGATTTTAATCAATCTGGCACCTTCTATTACCGCCAATTTCTATGTTTTGCCTAGTTTGTCATTGTTTGGCCACTCTGCAGATCACATGACGTGACTGCTTTTTCTGTCCCAACTGGGAATACTGTGACTCTGGCAAAATACATCACCAACTCTACCAGTGGACCCACACATCATCGACAAAATGGCCTCCTCTACCCGACGTGAGTAAACCGAGACGAATGCTGCCCGAGGGTTTTATGTTGGATTTACGATTTGACGGGAGGATTTTGAATGGATTTGAGAGGAGATTTGATTTGAAATTTGATTTGAAATTTGACATGAAATTTGACATGAAATTTCAGAGATGAGAATTCGTTCAAATTAGAGATGAGAATTCGTTCAATTTCAGAGACTACCGTTTCTCCAACCTCCAACCTCATACTAACCCAGTCTACGTTAAGGGAAAGCATATCTCTTACCAGCGAAGCAAAAGAGTGGTGAACCCCAACGTCTCTCTGCTCAAGATCGAGGGCGTGTCCTCCCCCGAAGAGGCTAAGTTCTACGTCGGCAAGCGAGTTGCTTACGTGTACAAGGGCTCCAAGGAGATCCGAGGCACCAAGATCCGAGTCATGTGGGGCAAGGTTGCTCGAACCCACGGCAACTCTGGCGCTGTGCGAGCTCGATTCCGACACAACCTCCCCTCCAAGACCTTTGGCTCTTCTGTCCGAATCATGCTCTACCCCTCCAACATCTAAGTATGTTAGGGTGCAGCAAATCACAAAATTACCGTTCTCCACGGTCGCGTATAGTGTATAGGAGAAATGACATGTGCAATATAGGCTGAGTGTAGATCGGCGCAGTGGACAAACTGTTTGGAGTAGTTATGACGGGTTTGCGGCATTTGTAGAACAACGGTAGAGTCACTGGTGGACAGACAGTTTGAAATACTCACATTAACCAAGTTGGATCTCCTTTATAGGAAACTCCGCGAGAAATCTCAACAATCAGATCCCAGTGGAAATCCCCTCAACCCATCAATAGTCCCGACTGAGTCCAGAACGAATGTCGTCCATGAAACCCAGATATCCGTCCAGATCAAAATGCCGGAAGTGACTTCTTTCTTGTACTGGGAACCTGGTCCGTTGAGTACGAAAACTCAGCTCCAGTTATAACACTGTCTTGCATCGTTGAAACCAACAAGGTCGTCATTATGAACTTCTCTGCTCCCTTCCTCTACCAGTTCTTCAAGATCCGGGGCCGAGGCATACGCTGAGTCTCACGATCTCATGATCGAGGACGTCGCCGAGATTGCCAACCACTCCATCTTTGGATCTATGAAACAAATTTTCACGTTGAGAACCACGTTGAGAACCACGTTGAGAACTTCACGTGAGAACTTCGTGAGAACTCCATTACTACCGAGGGTTCCGTGTCAGTCTCAGCCGAATGGACTAATCCAGCCTAAAGCTCGTATCTGTAAAGTACAAACCAAGAGATGAGGCTGTTTCAATCGATTGGTCCATCCAGTGAGGCCAGCCGTCTATCCAGAGTGTTATTTGATGGTCATGCGAGTTCTCAAATGTGAGAGCAATGAATCATTCAGAACAGAATTGCAATCATCGTGGGTTTGTGTGGTTCAGAGCCGTAACGGTGGTAGCTGGAGTCACCTACTGCAAGTCCACGAGTGTGCACTCCAGTCATACGCCGTCGCAAGGAAATGAAAGAATCAAATGAAGGATCACACAACCAGCCTTTTGTCGTGAACGAGGTTTATCAACGGTGACCCAGATACATGCCAAGAAACCGTTTCAGCTGGACGAGTAACAATGATTCCTCTGAACAAAACCGCCGCCGAGCGTCTTATTTCTTCGTTTGTTCAGCTAGACAAAGCTGTTCATGAGAGTGGAGACGGCCGAGCTTGGAATAACAAGACTATAGGTAAGGTCATATGAGATATGCATCGAATGGTGCGTCGGGTGTTTCGTGATACTGTAATGATTGGATTCTTGTGCGTTCAGGTTGTAACCAAGGCTATTGATTGATGAGCCATTGTCCTGACGCTTGTCTTGTGGCTGACGCCTTTTCTCCAGCCCTAAACAATCGCCTATTAATACCAACTGACAAGAAAGTCTTTGTGGACAGACATGCCAAGAAAGGTGAACTGTTTTGCCCACAGCGGTGTAGACTTACTCCAGTGTTGTTCCCCAACTTCCACATCGCGAAATCCCCATATTATCCAAACGGAAACATACCTTAAGGTGGTTGCCGTTTACGCTAGAAGCCATGTTTTAAACAGCCCAGTCGACGAGATCAAGGCTAGGGAAAGTTGACAAGGAGAAAAAAGAGGTCCAAAAGTCTGACAAGGCTGACAAGGCTGACGTGAAAATCAACACAAGATCGAGTATTGTTTGTTCCAATCTCACCATAGAGATCTGTAGAAAGCATTCATCAGAGAAGTCATTAGTTAGTCGCTCAATGGATCTTTCTGAGAAGTGAATTCACAACACTCTCATAAGTCGTACTCTATTGGTAGAAACTTTCTCACGCTTTGTTAATAAGTAGTGCTTCAATGAGAGAATGTCTCCTGCGTGAACGAGTCTCCTTCAGATTCACCAGTTGAACTTGACTTCCAAAGTCCATCTGATACTTGGATTCAACTTTTGACATCCTCAGCCAACTGTTCTTTAGAAGAACTCTTGATATCACACAACCACGCCAGTTTAATGGATCAACATAATCCTTATAATGTATAAGCTGGTTTTATTCCACCTGAAGAATCTAATTATTAATAATAAATAAATTAATCAATATAAAAACGTTGATTTTCGCAATAATTATTTAATTCTAATAGATTTAATTTTATAATCTCCATTTATATTAACAGAACCCTACTGGTAAGCAAAGAAGAACTTTCACAGATTGGTGAACTTGCGGTCAAACATAATATTGTTCTATCTGATGAGGTTTATTATCGTCTTTACTTTAAGCCTTTCACCCGAATTGCTACACTTAATGAAGCCCTAGCGCGTCTCACTCTGACTGTCGGTTTTCAGGCTGGAGAGTGGCTGGCTCATTGGTCACCCTGAACTCATCAAATACGTTGCAGCAGCTCATATCCGAATCTGTTTTTGTGTCAACTCTCCTCTTCAGGAAGCCTCTGCGCAGGCCTTGACCCAGGCTCAGACAAACTCGTACTATGAGGACACAATTGCTAGCATCAAGAGTAAGCACGAGCTGCTTGCATCCGTGTTCGACGAGCTGAGACTTCCTTACTCAAAACCCCAAGGAGTTTCTTTGTACTTGAAGATCCCTGAGGATTATAAATTCCCTGCTGAACTTGATGGACGAGCTAAAGACTTCCGAACCGCCTACTGGCTTATTCGGGAAATCGGAGTGGTTGCTATTCCCCTACAGAGTTTTTATTCCCGAACATGCTCATCTGGCTGAGGATTATCTTCGATTTGCTCCACCAGAAAGGTGCAGGAAACAAACAAGTGTTGTACAATTCGCCGTGTGAGATAACAATTCGCCGTGTGAGATAACAATTCGCCGTGTGAGATAACTTTTCGGCGTATTTGTTCACTTTTAACTTGAAAAACTTCTTCACCACTCCACCCCTCCTTTCCTCAATTCCTCTGGATACTAGTTTGCCCGAACTCATGGTTCTGTAACTAGATGTACGCTTTCCTCCGGTCCAATTCCTATTTCTATATACATACATTAAGCGCCAAAAACACTTTCGACTGTGACATTCTTGCGACGTCTTAGACCAACAAGATACAACTCTTTACTCTCCTTTCGGGTCGCTTCAGGTTTGCGTCTCTTGACTTCATGAAACATTCGCTTAAGCCGCTGCTGTAGAAACTTGTCTTCTTCACCAGTGAAGACTTTACATGCGAAAGATCCTCCTACTTTAAGGGTATCTATCGCAAACAGCAGGGCTGCATCACAGAGATCCTGGGTTAGAGGGAAAGGGAAAGGGAAACAACGGAAACAAGGGAAACAAGGGAAACAACGGAAAATCCCCCTGACGGAAACTCCCCCTGAAGTCAACTCACAATACTAGCTGCATGATCTCTCACGGCTATGCCAGAAACATTGGCCATCCTATAGTATGGGTCATTAATAGTTCTTTGAAAAAATCCATGCTCTTGGGGTAAGGTTTCGCACATGTCACTAAGTACTATATCTACCGGGAAATCTTGACCAAAGTCAATTTCACTGCTGTGTTCGTTGTGTTCGTTTGCCTTGAGTTCTCGCTCGGTAGCCAAGTACGATGGCGGAGCAGTGCCTATAGCCCCACCCGAATCTTTGTCCTTAGGAACTCCCATGGCTGGAACCGCCAGTATCCGTTTCAACTCATTCTGCGTCTGTTTGGACAGAAAATTGCCCTGGATACTGGAAACTCCCGGAGGAGGAATACAGGGCAGAATATCGACTCCTATGACCCGTCCACCAGGACGAACACGCTGCGCAGCAACTTGACTCCACGCCCCAGGAGCAAACCCTAAATCTACCACCGTCATTCCTGGCTTGAACAGCCGGAACATGGAGTCAAGTTCTTGCAGCTTGAACGCTGCTCTGGATCGGTATCCCTCGGCCTTGGCCATGGCCACATGCTTGTCGCGCATCTGGCGCTGTTCCCACCGGCTTCTGGCATCGTACTTTTTACCGCGGCTGAAAACCCGGCCGACGAGACCTCTCAGCGCGTTCACCACAGGTCGTTGCATTAGTATGGCGAGAGAAGTGGAAATAAACTTTGTGATTAACTTAACTTAAAATTTCCTCTATGGGAATAAACTTTTGTCCTGCAACCTTATTTTCTTTGTCTAATTAGCGACTGTAACGCAGTATTGGAATTCTTCGAACCTCTTGTGAGAATGATATGGAAAGAACTATCAGACAGTTCTGAACGACAGTTACTGAGTCAGATTGTCAATGTTCGCAATCAAATTGTATTCTACAAGTTCAGCTTATGACTCCGACGTTAATGCTCACAAAGGGAGAAAAGCCGACCATACATGTTATCCTCGTCAGGATCGTTCTGCTGAGTGACAATATTGGATCTCTCCTCCATGAGATCTTCTCTGAGAGTTTTGGCAGTTTCCAAACCCCAGGGGTAATCGTCATGAGCATCCATGACCTTGTTAAACAGCTCATCAGGAAGTTTGTCAAGAAGTCCAACCGATCGTACTTTGTCACCCCACCACGCCGAGCTCTGAGGAGGAACACGGGCAGTAGTATGGACCTTTTTATCATAAGGATCGCAAATAAAGAAACAGACAATCTTTCTGTGGCCAGGTTTGGATTTATCCTTGAGTTCAAACGGCTCTACTTTATGCTGGAAGATGTTAGGGAAAACTACCACTCGATCTTCTTGAGCCTCGATACTTCCTAGATTGGCAACCATGATCTGTTCGTCTTCCAAGCCGTACAAAGCTCTCACTCCGGGATCGTCTCCCTGTTCGTAATCGGGGTCAGTCATGGAAGTTCGGAACGACAGTTTAGACTCGGTCACATTGTCCATATCGTAGTAATACAGAATAGTGGCGACGATGTTTTCGTTGATGGTTCCTTCCACATGCCAGGTTCCTCCGGGATACGACGGGTTTTCCGGAGTTAGATGGATATTGGCCAATTTGGTGATCACATTGAGAGTTTTACCTTTCGCCTCGAATTTGGTTTTGAGCTGAGGGAGCTCTTCTTCAGGATTATTAACGGCAGGAACTCGGTTTTCGTGCCATTGCTCCCAGGCGTCATCGTCCCAGTCTCCGTTTTCGTCCTCAAAGTCCGGCTCTTCATCGGAGTAGTATCCGTTGGAATGGTTGTTGGGATCGATTCGATACAGTTGGCCTGTCAAGAAAGCGCTCAGAGTATGTTCTAGAGCAGGCACAGCGGACTCAAACACTTTGGCAATCAAAGGATAGAGGTCTTTGTGCCACTCAGGGTGTAGGTTGTTGATGTACGACTTGATGGTGACTTTTCCGTCTTGTCCAATCTCAAATGGCGTAGGCAGCCATTGGTATTTCTTGGAAATGGCGTAATCGGCCACATCGTTCTTGTTCATGTCGGTTTTGTAGTTGAATTCCGGAGCTACAAGGCAATTGTCCAAAGAGGGAAATAATCCGTCGGTAGCACCCAATTGTAGCTTGAGGTCCGGCTGGTCAGATTTCAGAATTCGAGTTCGACCATAAACCACGGGGAACAAAGAAGGATGCACAAGATCTAGCACCTGCTCATTGGATCCTGGATGCCAGTCGGGTTCTCCATTGTTTTGCTCCAAAAGAGACGTTACTGAAGCCTGGAGTTGTTTCTTGATTTCGTCATCAACAAGACCATCTCCCTGAACGATTTCTCGACTCACAATTGGCCCAGCCTTGTAATTGAAAGCCTCAACCCAAGGTCGATAAACCTCTTTAAGCTCTCGAATCACATAATCTGCCCACACATCTCGAATTCCCTGTTCGATCATCTCTCGCTTCCACTTGGCCACAATTTCGTCGTCGTCGACTTTGCGCCACCATTCCGGTTTCTGGCGAATAGTTTCGGAAGCCGCAGTAACTGCTTGTTCCTCCAGAGTCACAGGCGAGTAGTACACGCCGTTAGTCCACGCATCTCTGATGTAGGGGTGTTTGAATGGGGACAAGGCTTCTCCGGTGATCTGGGGCCATTGTTCTCCAAAGTTGGCGTTTTTGGGTACGTATCTGTAGACCGGGGCGGCAGTGGAGGTTTCAGGGACCTCTTCAGCGGTGGTAGCTTCGGCGACCTCTTCAGCGGTGGTAGCTTCGGCGACCTCTTCAGCGGTGGTAGCTTCGGCGACCTCTTCAGCGGTGGAGACTTCGGTGACCTCCTCAGCCGCGTTTGTGCTCGCAGTATTACCCATGGTGGTCATTACTGACAATAGGAAATGTGGGGATATATAAATACTACTTAAAGTTTGGAAGCAGGATGCGTGTTTGATTGAGGAATGGTTCTGTGTCAGTTGGTCTGTGTCAGTTGGTTCTGGACTCGACCGTTCTCAATTCAACCGTTCTGTGTCAACAATTCTCAATTCAACGATTCTCATTCAACGGTTTTTCGTTGTATTTCTCTTCTGTTACAATTCCGTGCCTGAATCATATGCAACCTTATTGAGCGGTACGACGTAATGCGGCTAACCTGACAGATGAAGCATTTATGAACGAAGTGAGTTGAATGCGAGAGTGACAGTGACGTGGAAGACTTGTTGAGTGCGTGAATGACATTAGACGTGTAATGGTTGAGTTGGAGAAGATTGTAGGGTTGTTGATGAACGGAAGCTAGGAAAATCCAGTCCGTGGTACGATTTTTTCCGATCTCTGCAACCAGTGATCGATGATATTCCTGAAATCCCCAAATTTTGGACAGATGAAGAAGATCGAGCGCTTTTGAGTGGAACTGAGGTTGCAGAAATCGGAGGTCTGGAAACTGGAGAGGATGAAGATGTTTACACTTTGAAGAGAATGGGAAACTACTCGATATGGAGTGTCCTTCTTTCGAAGAGTTCAAGAAGTTGGTGGTAGTTATTGCATCTCGAGCTTTGCTTAGTTCCTGGAGCATGTTTGTTTAATCATTCTGAAGTGAGTTGAATGCGAGAGTGACAGTGACGTGGAAGACTTGTTGAGCGTGTGAATGACATTAGAAGTGTAATGGTTGAGTGATGCGTCTGTGTGCGCTCACTGAGTGCCCAGTTGCTGGCAATCCATAAAACAGCTTCCAACTAATTACTTCGAGCGTCAAAACACCTCAGCTGAGAAATATGATAGTTCCAGAGGACGGACAGTGACAATACACTGAGCACCTGTTAGACATCGTCATTAACCTGCGTGAAACTTCATCCAGGGTCAATATTTCCTTCGGAATAACAGGAAAGCATTCACCACTACTGTTCCTTCCATGAACTTTGAATACTTGAGAAGGTCGACCAATAACCATATGCCAAAAGAAGACGTTTTTCGAAAGATGTTCTAAATTCTAGTATCATATGGTGTAGATCCAACGAGAAACAACTTTTGTCTGCTGGTGGACCAGAAAACTCTCCTGTCGATGGGTGAACTACCGCCCGTGATATTCCCTGCTCTTCAATAGTATTCAGCATTAGAGAGAGACTTTCTTTGTTTCACAACACGTATTATTGTTATTATTGTTGTTCTTAATGAAGAGGCTTATTGCTTTTTCTTTCGTCACTTCGAAGATATGATATCTCCTAGAACTAACCACCCATGGGAATACATTCAAAAAAGCAATGTTTACTTGGTAACCCCTGTGAATGATCCATGTAGTGTTGGTGTGTTTGAATGAAGCGTTTTTATCGCCGAGACAATGGATAGATGGAGTTACACTGAATTGATAATAAGTATGAACTTACTCTTATATCCTGTAGTCTTGTACGCCAGACCTTGAAGATAGCCAGGGTTTTCTTGTAAGGTATCTTTTCCCTTCATGACACTCATACAACTCTTTAATTTCAGCATTTCCATAGATGGGACAATTCGTAGGAAGTCTGGTTTGCAGAATTGCACCCTTGGGAGGCTTTCCTCGTAGAGCTCGGGATGTGTAAGGGGAGCTCTACCGACTCCTTGATTTTCTGAACTTGCGATTCAAGACCACCAATGTCTTCATAACTGAAACCACTGGGTCGGCGTTGTTCTGTAGAACACCTACAACTGAGACAGTCTTGTGATGGGGCAGAACAGAACCAGGCTCCACAACACATAATCAGGCTCCACAACACATAATCAGGCTCCACAACACATAATTCCCCGGCCAGATGTAAAAGAAACAATAGCAAGTTTGTCATCAACGGTTGCAAGGGAATGAGGTAGAGACGACAATTTTTCCTTTATCAAATCAGTGTTGGCTTTGATTTGACAGCCAAGTGTAGTTTTCATAGTTAGACGACGCATTTCATGACTACATTGTTCTTTTTTCTTCGCAGCTGGACTATGCCACTACTCATCATCACAAGATTTCAGAGACGTCGATGCAAACTTCCATAATATTATATTTGAAGGAGTCTTCGAGGAATTCAACAATTATTGAGATCCACCTTTGACTGAAACAGGTGTTGCAGAATGTAAAAGATGTGTATTGTCACTGGTCAGGTTTGCGCCTTAGAAGCCGTTCTCGGTATGGAATTTCCACCCAACTCTTTGGTCTTCATAATAGTTCGACCTTTGGTTATCATTCATCAGAGAAGTATAGCGAGTTATGGAATGACAATTACTCAGTTGACACTGGCTTAGCACTTTTGCAGCAATAATACTATGTTTAGAATGATTCAGGGATGGAGCCTAGAGTCTTCATTACTACAATTACGATATTGCAGTTATAAATGGTAACGAGATGAGCGATATCAGTAACAAAAGAAAGACAAGAACGACATCAGTGCCTTGGTAACGACACTACACGTCGATATTCACAACTTAAGCCTGTCGTAATTCCTCTGTTTGACTGAGGGCCCACCGTGGAATGCGGGAATGACAGTAGCCGTGGAATGCGTTCACTGAGTGACGTCGTAAGTGTGTAAATGACAATAGACATGAATGGTTCGTGGAGTTCAGTACAGATGGAATGGTTCGCTGGTACATCTGTCAAGAATGGAGTCAATCAAGTAGTATTCCAAAGACTTGTATTATGATTAATAGTAATGGTTGGATTTGCTTTTGGGTAAACTACAGCAATGGCTTCAATAAGTTTACCCTCTTATAAATAAGTGTCAGAAGACAATGTGGCAACAGATTGGACGGAAATTCGCTCCTTCAAGACGGAATTCACTCTTCCAAGACGGAAATCGCTCCTCCAAGGCGGAATTCGCTCTCCCAAGATGGAAATTCACTCTTCCAAGACGGCATTCGCTCTTCCAAGACGGAAATCGCTCTTCCAAGACGGAAATCGCTCTCCCATGTTTTATAGACCATTGCAGGTTCTGGAAAAATTTAAAGTCGTCAAATCCATTTATTCTGATGACATTGGAAATCCAACTGTTTGTTTAGAAACCAAGCCAACCGCTACTGTCAATCCACAACTGTGAATTCGCAAGTCAGTTCATCAAACTTGTTAGGCTCGTCTATTGTAGATTGACAATGTGAATTCGATAGTACAGTGCAGAAATTTAACAACAGACGTTTGTTCAAAATAAGTTTTAATGTCATGTGAGATCTTGCCATTTTCACCATTCACATGTCTTTCGTCATCGTTGTAGTGTTTTCACATATCCAAGAACGTTCTATCTGTCTTCGAGTTATTCCCAATTCCAGAAATCCCGAATACGAAGAATACATGGACATGAGAATGTCATGCGGCGGTTTTAACCCATCCTGCAGTTAAACAAAACCGTTCCAATACGTTAATCAAGAGAAACCTGTGCATCTTATAACATTGCGACAGAAGGGTGCCCGATCCGTCAGTGAGAATTGAGGATTTCGTGGATGACATATTTGGAAGAATTGTACAGTTATCATATACAATAGTGAAGCAGAAGACCTAATGGAGAGTTCATGTCAAAGAGCCCAACCAAAATTCGCCAATCTTTGGTTTTCACCAAATTTGGATAAGGTGGATTATATTCTACGAAGATAATTATCCTTCTCGCAACTTCCTAGAAAAGACAAGCTGACAATTGAGCAAAAAGATATCGACATTGTGTGGGTTGCCTGCGGCACCAGTCACCTTACTTGTAACATTTATTCGATATACCGTGTCAACCGAACTACCCACTGTCTACATCTAGTGTTCATAGAAAGCATCACACTGGGCTAATCGAATGACCATGTTGTAACACAATACCAACGCCTTGCATCCGATTTCGGGTCCATGGCTATAAACACATGAGTATCAATAGACATATCCAGCACGCGTTTATCATCACGTCAAATGACTCCCTTAACTGGACTCAATGGATCGGACTGATTATTGTCACGTAGCTGAGAGCAGACTTTCAAATTCTATTCTGGAGTGAAGTGTTCCCTGATGATGTCTCTACTCTTAAATCGGTCACAATCACAACCTCATCGCATAACCGTAAGAATAAAGTTTTAGAGATAAAGTTAAGCCGACGGAAATAAAGTTTGGTTGATAAAGTTAAGCTGATAAACTCTGTTTGACACATCACACTTTAACCCAATGAGAAGAGTATTAACGGTGTTTTTGGCATTAGTGGTGTCTAGCGGCATTGTGTTATACATTGCTAGTGCCAAATTGTACTCTTCTCCAACCCCATCAATCCACGCTGACTCATTCAAAAACCTGCTTCAAGGAGACAGATTCAAAACATACCTTCTGACGACTGGGTGTGAGCGAGAAACTGACCATATTACGAGCTGGATGGGGAAGGGCACTTTTATGCTGGACAATAACACTGAAGTGGCACCAAAGTGCAAATCCTATTCGAAATGGGATTACCAACAGATTCCTCCCCCGGCAGACTATGCGGAGGACCTCCCAATGCCTCGCCAAAAATTCAAGGGCCCTGAAACTGCTAAGGAAAGAGCCACCTTGAAGAAAGATCCAGATCATAAGTTCCGAACCACCGAGTTTCAGAAATGGATGGAAACGGTGGAAACCAGATACAGACACAAGTATGGTGAAACCCTTAGAGCGTGCTCAAAGGGGAAGCACGAACTATGCATTCTTCTAGAAGATGATATTGTATTTATCAACGACCGGGATCTCATGCTCTACAGATTAGGATTGCATACACTCCCGGAGCATTCAGGACCGGAAGTGTCTTGGGACTGTGCGAAGGAGGGAAGTGGCTGGTCCAGAACGAAGATTGATGGAAACAAAAGTCAGTGTCGAATTGTGCATCGTGATTATGCTGGTTGTTTGGCCGATTTCTTCGAAATTACAGGCTACCCTGCAGACTTGGCTCTGGCTGACGGAATGGCCCATTGTAAGATGGTCCAGAAGCGGTTTCTATTGGTTCAACATACAGGTAGAAAGAGTTTGATGGCTCATGATCAGTGATATAAATATATTAGAATATGGCTAGAATATTTCAATACAGAAGGAGTGAGTGCCGGAGGAGATGATTGAAGACCTGATGGCTGAGGTATCTACAGAATGAGAGGAGCTGAAACTTCAATATCAATACCAACAAGAACACTCGAATTATCGGAGATATTTCCGACTCCCCTGTTGTGGCACACTTGTGGAGTCTCTTTCATACGACGAAATTCCTCCTTAGTGAATGTTTGGCTGATTCAGAAAAGTCCCTAGAGAGGGAGATTAATTGTAGAGTAAATGTTGCTAAGAGAATATATACCGGATTACGATAGGGAATATGATACCGGAATACGATAGGAAATACGATACTGGAATACTGTCGAGCAGAGTGGCCACGTGGAGTCGTCACAACTTGGTTAACTGAATACGAGCTCATTCTTTAAATTTGTCTTGGGGGTAGAATGAGAGCTACCACAAACTACTTCTTGGCACCCTGAAGAGAGAGACGGGGATGGAGTTCTTTCCCGGGATGGAGTCTTTCCAAGGATGTAGTTCTTTCCATTTTTCTTTTTTTCTCACACAATTGACTATAACATAAATATGAAATAATTCTAAGTAATTGAAGTAAGTCTACAAGTAGACTGTGCCTAATTTGGTGTTGTCACTGGAAAGCTCGTTGACTTGAAGTTGTAACTTGGAAACTGCTTAACAGGTTGAATTCATGTTTTCGTAAGCAGGTTATTCTTTGTTTATGTTTTCACTTGGTATCTCAAGCGCTTCTTGGCTCTCAGTGGATCATTCTTCCCATTTTTGTGCCATGAGATGTATTTGAACCAACTTGAACGGGTTGGCCTGTACATCTGGTTTGTTTCCATCTTTGCCAGACATTCTCAGATCTCGTTCGATCTCTGAAGTACCCAAGAACTCTCCAATCTTCCATCTTCCAAATACTCGACCGCAGAGATCTGTTTGCAGAAACTGTGCTCTGCAAATACCACAACCCTTCTTTTTCCACTTGAACGTGAAGGACTGGTTGGCGGGCACCTCTACAGACTCTCGCCTTGCACCTGGCAGTAGTGTTGAAAAACATTAGCCGCTGCTGTAATCCGGCTTCTGTGGACTGCCAGTTTCAAAGTTCCCCAAGTTCTCGTCCTGCTCATAGCTCTTTCCAACCAGCGTTGGTCAGCGGATGAAGATTCCCGTTTGTACCTGCTGTAGAATTGATATGTTACATCCTTAAGAAACGGAGTAATCTGACTGTCGTAGGCCTTCCAGCCCTGAACTCGTCACTTAGGCTGCCACTTCTATTGGTGTGTAAATAAACTCGTTTTTGAATCTCCGCTTAGGGCGTTTCAGGGTTGAGTGCTAGCCCGGAAGCCAGTTGAAACTAAATCACACACTCTTCCACTAATGTAGTGATAGTTACCCATGTAGACTGCATAGGCCATGCCGTCGGAAGCTCACTCCAGCCTGACGCCTTCCGACGAGAGACCGACCACGTGATCTATCATGTGTGTTTTATTGATCCACACAATTATTTTGCCAGTTGCGGCCATATCCTGGTGAAAATACGGCTTCCCGTCCGATCAGCCATAGTCAAGCACCAGAGAGCCTAGTTAGTATTGTAGTGGGAGACCATACGAGAATCCTAGGTGCTGCAATTTGTTGTATTTTTTTTTTTTTGAGAATTTGAGCAGTTCCCAATCGGGGGGGTTCGAGTTTAGGCAAGATAGAAACAAATCCTTTGGTTGTAACTGATGGTCGCGCCGAAGGAAATAAAGACCTTCACTGACTTCATTGGTAGAACACCTAACGTCTAGAACCTTCGGTGATCTCTATAAAGTATTCCGTAGACCGAGTAGGTCTTGACTCAAACTTCAGAGTCTTCGATGTGCTTCATGACGTACTTCATAATGTAGCCATTCCTGAGGTTTCCAATACAGGACACATAATCAAAGACTTATAGTCATTCTTTGTCGGTGATTTCTTCGTTCTTCATCGTAACTTCATCGTTCTTCGTCGTAACTTCTTCGTTCTTCATCGTGACTTCTTCGCTCTTCGTCGTAACTTCATCGGAACTTCGAATCTCAATCGCCCTCCCCGCTGGCCATAACACGTTATCATCGTTTCTGAAGTGTTCGAATCCAGTACTTCTTGTACATTCTCATTCATAGCGGATCATTTCGACTACCAAGGGGATACGGTCAAGCCTGTTCTCTCGTCTCTCATATCTCTCGTCTCTCATATGGTATCCTTGCTGCTCTTTCCCTTCTGACATCTCGAGTCGTCCAATACATTGGCTTCAGGTCAGGCCTTACATCTCACAGTCGTTCACTGCCACCTAGCACGCTCACACCTCCTTATGCGGAATTCACCATCTGGTGTGATTCTCATGCCTCCAAGCTTGTTCTTGAGGATCCACTAATATGCGAGAAGTTGGTTTTAGCCCTGAAAACAGCGAAATGAATGGTGATGATATATCTGGGGTTCTGTGGTGTACTTCTTGTTGCTATTGTGACTAAGTAATCATCTTTACGCAGTTTCTAGATTATACTCACTGGAGACAAGCCGCCAGTATTCTAGTGGTACTATTTTCAGCAGGAGCATTGGTCATTATAATAGCAGCTTTTGTGATTCCAGAGTTTCCCAGGCTCTGCAATACAAGTCTGACCTAGACAGAAGCTAGAAAGCGGAAAACTCGCAGCACCAACGGTCCTTCGAGCCCCCGCTATCTTGGTGGCATTTACAACTTTACTGTTAACCACAACAGCTGCTATGAGATGCGCAACCATGATAATCGGAGAAAGTCCCAAACCAATCTATTCCCAGACTTGGTTTTATGTTGGGTTTGGAGTATTTGAAGTCATTGTTAACGTTTTTTATCTGGTCTTTCGAGTAGACCTTCGGTTTTACATTCCTGATTGGCCCAAGAGGGTAGCCTGTGTCCCTAATGTTCTTTGAGCTCAGTCATTGGTGTAGAAAATGAAACCATTGGCAAGCTTGAATAGTGTCAATTGAGCGTCCCAGATCGCGTCCCAGATCGCGTCCATCACCAGCTTTCACTGCTCGTTGGTTCATAAAAATAGATCCATATCAACCCTCCCTTTCTTGACAGCTTCTTGCTTTTGATTACACCAATCTTTCCTAGACAATAATGTTATCAGATCCTCAACTGCCCTTCTGAAGTCTCCTGTGAGGAAGAGTTTGGATGGCCACCTGTTCATGATCCACTTAGTGGCAATTTGTTGCCGGAAATTGGTTTCCGTACCAGAGAGGTTGGAGTGACAGGGGATAAACGAGGAATACTTGTCGAAGCACAGCCGCCAAACGAGGCTACACCCAAGCCTTAGCATCCAAATCGACCCAACCGATCTCGATGGACTGGAAAGCTCCTCAGAACCCAACCCGTGGTCCAACGACCGCTAGTAAACGTTGATATCCTGCGAAAGGCAGACCCTCTGGATCTTACTCACCTTTCCACCACATCTTTCAAATTGACAATATGAGTGAGTCTAGCCCACCTCGGCTCAACGAACCAGAACCTGTTTGATAGCCCCAATTTTCGGCACTCCAAAAAGTCAACCCAAGCAAACCATTTGACATGCTTTCTTTTGCACATCACACAATGTCATATACACCCCCTTTGGACGACTTGGACGCCACATGACTGACGTGATTTCGGTTTGTGTCATCAAAGGATTTCATCCGTTTCTTATTTCAGTGCATCACATGCAACTCCCTACACGTCATGCAATGTGAGGTTACACATTAATCACCACTAGTTATGAGAAAAACTGTCGTGGTGGCATTCACATTGGTAACACTTGTGACATGGATATGGTGGTATCCTCGATATCCGGACGGTTTCATGCGAGGAGAAATCAATATCCCGCTGGTTTATGACGCCAGAGTCATGCCTTACATCATCGATCTGAGCAACACATGTCAGGTTCCCAAATGGCTGAAACGAGGCGTTGTTGTAACTAGAACTGGGTGCGACGAGATTCTTCCGGTCGAGTATGGTTTGGACAAACCCCAAAACGAACCCGTTGGTCTGAAGGAGGAAAACGAAGATGCTTGGAAGACATCCATAGTCAAGAATGGCACTGACCCGTTTTACCATGCTCTTTTAGAATGCGAAAAGGGAAGCCACATGGTCTGTCTCATCATGAACCCCACTCATGGACCATATCATGTCGCAGCTGACCCTCTAGCTGCACTCACAGTAGGAACTCTGTCTCGGTACACAAACGAGAATACTGTGCGTCTTTGTGGCAACACTTACAAGGATTGTGTGGTTGTTCCTGCTTCATCGGTAGAACCTTTGGTGATCCGGCATTATTCTGCATCTTTCAATGATAAGCAGTTCAAAGCGGTTATGAAGAAGGCAAGGTTCTCTATCGAACAACTTAAGTGGTAATTTTGGTAATATTGGAACTTGGATGAAGCATATAGAGCATTAATAACATGAAACTTCAAAAGACAATTGTGAGATGATGCTCTAGCGAGTTTCCCAGCAATTCTTTACACAAACCCATTCTCACAATATGGAACACCTTGGGGAATGGAATGATAAATGGCAAAATCCTGAATCAAAGAGTAGATTGAACAAAACAAAAGAAAATCGCATCTTAGCCATGTTGTATTTGTTGGCCTCAACTAGTTTTCCCCTTCCACGTTTGTATATTTGTATCAATGAAACTTGACATTTCTTTTCATTTGCACTATTGTAATCTCCAAAAATCATCATTTAATGATGACGGTTTTTTTACATTTGTCAAAGATTTTTATATCTAAAAGTTTTAATGATGAATGGGGCATATTGGTGAAGACATTTTTAGTATGTAAATTGTCAAATGACCTTTTAGTATCACCCTGCCACAGCTAAAGTCC
This sequence comes from Yarrowia phangngaensis, assembly GCA_900519005.1. NCBI lineage: Eukaryota > Fungi > Ascomycota > Dipodascomycetes > Dipodascales > Yarrowia > Yarrowia phangngaensis. The sequence goes on along the minus strand of ULGR01000002.1, from coordinate 1,772,116 downwards.
AGACCTCGAATAATACAATTAAGGTTTGTTATACACCTTTAACCGTTTAACATTTCTCCAACTAGGTTAACATTTCACCAACTAGGTTAACATTTCACCAACTAGGTTAACATTTTTCAGTCCCAATTGGGCAAAAGTCACATGATGTGACTGCTTTTCCCCCTCGCACCTCTTCAAACCTTGCAGCAAAAGTTTCATTCCTCACGTTACACTGACTTTACCAATTTATTGGGAGACTCCTTTGAACATCTACTACAATGTCCTCTAAGATTACCGTCGCCGGCGTCCGTGGAAACGTCCAGAAGCTCCTTGAGCAGTCCGAGACCAAGAAGCGAAACTTCCTCGAGACCGTTGAGCTCCAGATTGGTCTCAAGAACTACGACTCCCAGCGAGACAAGCGTTTCTCCGGAACCATCAAGCTCCCCAAGGTCCCCCGACCTAACATGACCATCTGTGTCTTTGGTGATGCTCTCGATGTTGACCGAGCCAAGTCCGTTGGTGTTGATGCCATGTCCGTTGAGGATCTCAAGAAGCTCAACAAGAACAAGAAGCTCATCAAGAAGCTCGCCAAGAAGTACAACGCTTTCATTGCCTCCGAGGCTCTGATCAAGCAGGTTCCCCGACTTCTCGGTCCCCAGCTCTCCAAGGCTGGTAAGTTCCCCACCCCCGTCTCCCACAACGAGGACCTCCACTCCAAGGTCAACGACGTTCGATCCACCGTCAAGTTCCAGCTTAAGAAGGTTCTCTGCATGGCCGTCGCTGTTGGCCACGTTGAGATGACCGAGGATGAGCTCACCACCCAGATCATGATGGCCGCCAACTTCCTTGTCTCCCTGCTCAAGAAGCACTGGCAGAACATTGGCTCTCTGGTCATCAAGTCCACCATGGGCCCTCCTTTCCGACTTTACTAAGTTATTACTCAGTATTAGTTATCTAAAAATAATACATTGTATTTAACATAGCAAGTGTAGATTGTGCCATTACTCCATGCTGCTTTGTGACCACGAAATGTCGTCCGACACAATGTCATTTGACGGTACATCTGTGTCACCTGTGAAAGAGTTAGGTTGGGAGTTTTTGAATTGGTGCTGTGTAAGAATAAGAGGAAGTTGGGAAATACGGGCTATAAGTAATATTGGTTTTGTGTAACAGTCTAATTGTTTTAAATAATGTTATATTATCTAATGCTAATGTTATATTATCATCTTTCTGTTCTCATCTGACCTGTCAATTCGCGTTGTAGAGTTGGAAATAAGGTAATTGAGTTTCTGATGAAATGAAAAAGAGAAAAAATATAAAAGAGGACTAAAGATGAAAATATTAAATACTTATTGTTCAACAGTAAAAATAATCGATTGGTTTTTTGCGTTGCTGAAATCTGTGAAGTGGTTGCAGCTGTAATAATGAGTTATTGTCTTGTCAGATTTGAGTAAAGATAGAAAATCCCTTCAAATAAAAACAGCAACTCTAGAACTCACTTACTATCGGTCAGCAAGAGCCATATTCAGTTGACGATAAAAGGAAGTGAAAGCTTTGAAGCCTATGAATGATTCTTGCTACAAAGCGTCTTTGATTACACTTCTGTCCATCTCAGATCAAGAACCTGTTTCTATGATCTTATACCCAATCAATACAGAAGTTGACTTATACCCACTGTACCAGGAATGATTATGACAAGTTCTCCTAATTGTTGATTGGTGATAATCGTTTGATACTCCAGTACTTCACATTATCTTATTTTGATTCAACGTTTTGGCCTCCGATTATCAGGAGTTGAACTGATCTCATCTACACACACACATCCGGTCAGATTGCAGTACTACTGATTCGCAGCATCACTGCTAACCTGGTTTGGATAATACTACGGCATGCTGGAATTCGGTAATTGCTTTCGGACTTGCGACAAAAGCTGTCTGGGAAGGTTACGTTGTGCCGATACCAGAATGTTGCTGGAGATGTCTTGGCGACCCTGGCACAAACTTACAGGTCACAGCCGTCACAGGAGTTCTCATTGGTGATTTCTCCTGGAAAACGACCACAGTGCTAGTGTCATGGTGATGAGCCCGCACTTTTAGCACCAGACTGAAGATTGAGGCTTTCGTTCGCTTCTTCGACAGTAACGCTTACAGCCAGGAGCTACCAGCCAATAGACTTGTCTGGCGTGGTGCTCCAGTTCTCGTGAGCTGAGAAATGGCCTTGTGGTATCACTCTTGTTCAGTAACATTGATGTTCAAGGTGACTGATTTATCTCAATCACAGAGATGTTACCGTGAGCATGAGTAATTCTAGAATCGACACCACTGAACTGGGGCCAGAATCATCTCGTCATTTCCCGTGTGCCGTAATCTGTCACCAACTGATGCATTCCAGAAATAATAAGTGACATTCGTGGCCAGAACTGCGTGAAACGTATCGATTAGTATCACCAGAAGGACATGAAAGAGGCGAAATAAGCAACTGAATCATCTCGTTGTTACATAACCATTGAATCATCGACATAGAGTACAGGATGACCGCCGTGTCTTTCACCAGATTCAAGTTTCAGGAAGACACATGGATCTCGAGTAGAGGCTTGGAATCCTAAGTCTTCAATCATGAATTGTGAGAAGCAAATGTATCATAGGCAACCGGATTGCTCCTTATACGACTTTGTTGGCAGCTAAGATGAAAGGTAAGGTGCTTCGTATGAGTACTGTTGTAGATACTTCACCGTATGATGATTCAGATTGATCCTCCTACTTCTTTCCTCGTCACCACGGCGTAAGAAACTACTGGTTCACAACACAAACAAATACACTGTCCAGCCTGCAACGACATAGATGTCAAATGCCTTTCCTTTTCTGGTGAGATTGATATTCTGCTGATTCTTTTAGTAGTCCGGGCTCAAACGGTCTGATTCTACACTGACCGGAAACCGAGTCACGTCCAAAGTGAATGATTTCAATAGATGGGTCATGACCAGGATGTATTCAAACATGCATCGCCACAGCATCTGCGAGCACGTCAACTCTCCCTGAATTCTCGGTGTCCTTCGAACTAGCATGGACATTCGTTTGGTACTAGTCTTGTCAGTAGATCTCTGGATGCTGCCTCTAATTGACTGACTAACTTAGAACTAAACCACTGTGAACGACTGGCAGAGAATCAGTTGGGCTTGAATCCCAGTGACATGACCAGATGGCGTTAAATCTGTACCCTCAACTGCCAGGCGTGAGTTTGAGGGCTTTTCATCCCCAGTATTGCCATACTGGGTTCATGTTTCGCAGCGCTCAACAGGAACATCGCCCCACCCAAACACCCGCCTTGCCAAATTGGGCGTTTTGTCATAGAACATTCTTGGAAGATTCAGCCACCGTGAATTTGGAAACAAAATAACGTCGATCCAGTTTTTATCCGCTTTGGTCTGTTTTTTGGCCAATTTGCTCAGATAACTTTCCGAGTAAGCCCAGAAACGGAGTTGTCCATTATACAGTCCTGGAAACGATACAGCCAACGGAGAGTCCAGCTGAACATACTCCTGGGTGTGCAAATCCCATACCCCTGAGAGTTTCCGTTGCTTAGAGAATACCAGAATGTACCGGGAGTGTTGTGGGTGTGGGTACAGATCATGGATTTCCTCTCTAGGACAATCGTAGAAGAAGGAGATATCTTGTTGGAGTTTCAAGTCGAAGGTACAAAACTGGAGTTTTCTAGACGTGACGGGGTTTCCACAGAACATCCATTTGATCAGACATCCATCATACCACACGACACTTTGCGTGGAGAACTCGTCAGGGCCTTGACTGGGTGACCAGCATGTCAGGTAGGTGACATTGGAGCCATTGATGGCGTAGATGTCTGTAGTTTGGAATTTTCGTTGTCGGATCGTCAAGTATCGTTTTCCAGAAGCCTCAAACAGTTTCACCTTGATTCTTCCTTGGTCCATGGTATACGGCAATGAGAAGGAGGTGGGAGGGAGATTATGGTAAGTGAGCTCGCCGTAGTAGATTTTCGGATGGTTAGCCACAGACGAGAATACCGTGCAAGATAATGCAACGGTTGTATCTGTGTCTTCCACCACGTATCCTTCTTTATCTAGTTTGCGGGAGTCAACTACAGACGAGCCCTGCGCAGCCTCAGACCCCAAGGAAAGCTCAACTCCGTCCATATCGACATCTTTCAGGACCACAAGCGAGTTGCCCGACGACCTCGACAGCAACGTCTCATGCTGAATAAGCCCATAGCCATCAGTGAGAGATTCAAATCCACATGGTAACGGGGTATCTGTGATGGCCTCCACCATCTTGGGGTTCTCTCTGCACAATTCATAGGGGATGTCAGAATCACCGTGATTGAAGATGTTTGCCTGAGTTCTAGAAAGTTCTCCCTTCACTCTCGCCATGTGGACCCTAGCACACTCCTTCCAGCTCGATCTGCAGGACTCGTCAAGATGGTAGAAAGGATTGCGCTCATGCAACGTCTTTCTGTACACGGTTTCAGGAATGGCGTGATTCCAGAACGTTGACGCCAGACCAAGGCATACCAGCGACTCCAGATCCAGGTAGTCTGTGATCTCACAAACCACTTCTGAGGGGAGCATGAGGACAGAACTGGACGTGGATACATGCACACCATGGAGCATGCAGGTACAATGCGGCTGAATCTGGGGAGTGATGGTAGGCCAGAGTGATTACTGAACTATACAGTGCGCGTGAGGTGGAATTGTATTGTGTGATGGAAGAGGAAGAGAAACAAAATTAAAAATGGTTAACCATGTTAACATAGTTTTAAATTGCCAAATTAGGAGACATATTTTGGGGTCACATTGGGGTTACAATGGAAACTAAAAGATCATATACCCCAACAATGGCTTTGTTCGATAAATGAAGAATACAGTCTATAAAAATATGTGAATATTGATTATATACTCCATATCCAGTGAAGTTATGGACTAGCTCTCGGAACTCTCAAATACTTTTCATTTTAGGTAGTCCATGTCTTTTAGCAATGAGATAATCAGAGTTAGTATTGTATTTTTGAACATATAACATATTTGATAGATATTCTGATGTGTTCGGCATTGGCAGTTTACTTATTTAAATTTATTGAACAAATAAATGTCGTCAAATAAGTCGTTCGTCAAATAAAGTTTATTGAATAAAGTTACTGAGATAAAGTTCCACTTTATTTCACTTTATTCAAGGTCACAACCGTCACCTCCCATTACCCAAACTCTAAACGCGCACTTGTATTAACTTCACTTCCCTCACCACCTCCACACCACACCATGACGGACAAAAGAAGAGCATCATCGACTCTGACGGCGGATTCGCGCAAAAAAATCAAAGCCGAGGTGCAACCGACGGAATTGTCCACGTTTCTCGCCGACGTTGTAGCGACAGTCAAGAAGGAAGAAACAGCGAGTTACGAGAACGATGGAACGACAAGATTACTTGTAGGCGAGTTTCTGGAGCTCCCATCTAAACGATATTACCCTCATTATTATTCCGAGATTAGTAAGCCGATTTCTTTGAAGGAAATCGATGCCAAAATCGCCTCAAACGGGTATATCAATATCGACCAGTTTGAACGAGACATGAAGTTGATGGCTCACAACGCAGCCACGTTCAACGACAAAGAAAGTGTGATTGCACAAGATGCACTCAAAATCGCCAAATTGTGTATTGCCGAGGCCCGGAAATATACTGGCGAACAAGAAGAAATCAGTGATGAGGATCTGAAAAACGAGATTTTGGAGCTTTTCTCAAAGGCCGCTCTGGAGGTGCTCAAAGATCTTTCCACGTTCAAATACAAAGCCAAACGAACGTTGCCCTGTGAGCCGTTCATGGTGGAACCCGATAGAGACTTGTATCCTGACTATTATGAGATGATCGAGACTCCCATGTCGATTTCGATTCTGGAAAAAATGATCAAGAACCAAGAAGTCAAGAACTTCGACGAATTAGAGTCGAATCTTCAACTTATGATCGACAATGCCAAACAATACAACGCCGATGGGTCTCCTATCTACGTGGATGCCATTCTTGTGGAAAAGGCCATTCCTGCAAAGATTGATAAGGGTAAAAAGACATTTGGAGACGATAATCTGGCAATTCTTCATAAATTCTTCAAACCTAAGACAAAGCTCAAGCTGACTCTGAGCCAGCCGGAGGAGGCGGAACCTGAGGAGGAAAAGAAACCAGATGAACCTCGAAGAATTCTTCCACCCACAGAAAATCCACTCAGAGCCCCAGGAAAGTCGCCCTTGATCAGATTAGTCACTGTTCATTCGGTTCTACCTATTCGCCAACAAACCAAACAGATCCCCGAAAGTCAGCAGGATCCTTTCCAAATCAACATTCCTGCGTCACGAACACACGCCCTTCAAAACCACGCGTTTGCCCTCCCTGCATACCACTCTACAATCAACGTGGATGCCGAACTCGACAACTCGTTGTATGAACGACCCTACAACTTACAACTGAGTCTCAACTCCGCCAGAATCCAGCCCGTGTATCTTCCTTCCAGTGCGTGGGGCTCGAAAAAGGATCTGCAGGGACGGTATGAGCTTCGTCTTGCACCTGGACTGAACCGTGTAGATGTCAGTGTTGATGCTGCCCCAGCCAACGCTCCCCCACAACGTACCGCCCATGCCCAGTTCGAGGAGCACGAGCGGTTTACCCTGTGGGTTCATCTCATGTGATAGATGTGATTGTAATTTATTGGGAATAGCGAGAGGAATGTAAGAAGAATGATGCCGTACTGGAGTTACAGTAGAGAAATGAACAGTGCAGAGAACCTTAGAAAGAAGGGAAGTTGCACTGCTAAGAGTAAGAATACTTGACAGATATGTCACTATTAAAAGTAATCATAAATGTTGCATGATTGATTTCTATGGGTGTAATGACGCTGGGAATGGTTTCTATCCAGCCACTTACTCCAGTATGGGTTGAGCTGGTAATAAGGGGTGGAGAAGAAATCCCACTACAGTATGTGACCTCCCGTTAGATGTCTCCCAGGCCCACTCGTCTACAGGTAACGAGCGTCAACCCGGACTCAATTATACAAGTAGAGTAGCCTGCTATGGCGTGGTAGAAGCTCAGATCCGGGGAGTAAACTGATCCATTGTGATGTGTATCAGGATGCCAAGTCAGTTCACAAACTAGCAATGGCATGCATCACAGAATGTCTTGGCTAATACGCTCAATAGTTCAGTCAGTTCTAGATCCAATGGTCACAAACGCTCAGCTTATGTTATTGACTTGTGACACCCACGTGGTGGAAATCGATACCCGTATTTATCCGTTATAAAGTTCATGCTCTCCACAAACTCTAAAACCAATCTGCTATGTGTCTTACAAAGGCTCTACAGTAATTGTCACTCTCGAACAAAGAACTTCACTATAAATACTTAAAGTATTTGTTTCTTAGTTTAATTAACCTCTTCACTCTATTTCTTAAAGCCACCAAAAGCACACATGCAAGTTCTTAATAAGCTCAATAGGCTCCATGCATAAATTAATTTTTGAAAAGTCTATCTGGTCTCATCTCTCCACAACTTTTTTTAATGTCTTCGAACTCCATCAAATTGCTGGCGGGAAACTCGCACCCAGCACTTTTCAAATTAGTGTCTGAGCGGCTTGGTGTTCCTCTGTCCAACATTGGCGTATTCCAGTTCTCCAACCTCGAGACTTCCGTCACCATTGGAGAGTCCGTGCGAGATGAAGATGTGTTTGTGCTCCAGACCGGATGCGGGGCTGTCAACGACTTCCTCATGGAGCTGCTCATCATCATTCATGCGTGCAAAACGGCTTCTGCGCGTCGAATCACCGCCGTGATCCCTAACTTCCCCTACGCCAGACAAGACAAGAAGGATAAGTCTCGTGCACCCATTACTGCCAAACTCATGGCCAACATGCTTCAAACAGCAGGATGTGATCACGTAATCACCATGGATCTGCACGCTTCCCAGATTCAAGGGTTTTTCGACGTCCCCGTAGACAACCTCTACTCTGAACCCTCCACCCTGAGATACATCCGAGAACATGTCGATGTCGAATCGGCCGTGATTGTGTCGCCAGACGCCGGAGGAGCAAAACGAGCTGCCGCATTAGCCGATCGGCTGGACCTCAACTTTGCTCTGATCCATAAAGAGCGTCAGCGAGCTAACGAGGTTTCAAGAATGGTACTGGTAGGAGATGTCAAGGGAATGACTTGCGTGCTCGTAGACGATATGGCCGACACCTGTGGAACCTTGGCCAAGGCTGCTCAAACCCTGAAAGAAAACGGAGCTCGAGATGTTATTGCCATTGTCACCCATGGTATTCTCTCAGGCCCTGCTATCCAGCGAATTAACGACTCCGAGCTTCTGAAGGTGGTCTGCACAAACACTGTTCCCCATGAGAAACTCAAGGCCGAGTGTCCCAAACTTGACACCATCGATATCAGTCCTACTCTGGCAGAAGCAATTCGTCGTCTTCACAATGGAGAGTCTGTTTCCTACCTGTTTAGAAACGCTCCCATGTAAGACAAACACTAGATTAGCATATGGGCGGTTGCAGGATCAAGTTAATTTTATTAGATCATCTAGAGTAGTTAACACTTTGAACTTTAGTAATCATACGAACCGTCAGGTGTGTAGGTTTCCAGTAGCTTCGTAGGTTTCAACGAGACTGCAAATGAGCTACGGTTGGTTGAGCCACGAACATATATTCAAAACGCTCATGTTCAAAAGAACTCAAAGTGAGATAAGCAACTCTTGGACAGTGCCTAGATTAAGTATACAGCGTAAAGACATAAAACGTACATGAATCTTAATACTATACGAGGAGACAAAGAAGCAGCATTGACGAAAGACTCAGAATGATGGTAGGCTACATCTTATTATCAATTATTCAGAGGGCGTAGATCGGAAAAATCTTCACTGGAACGTGGTAATAACAGACGTTCTGGTGGAGTGGGTGAAAACACAACTCATCTCTGGTGACAAGAAGGGTGAATAGTCGCTATCCTTAGTGTTCATATAGTAGAATAATGACATTTATTAGTCTTGACGAATGCTGACGAGATTGAGAAGGTCGTTTTGTAGTGATATTGAACACCCAATATCTTTACTTCTCTTGTTTACTTCTTAAGAGGAAGTTTACGACCCCTGAGTGTCGGGGTACTAGGAACGCTATTGGTGGCTGAATCCACTGGAGTTGGCGTAATATCGCTAACATACTTTTGCTGACCGGAAATGGCCGATCGAAACGAGCGCTCGAGAAGAGAAAGCTCGGCTTTTGTCGCTTGCGGTTTCGTTTCGTCCCCCACCACTTGTGAATCTTCATAGGTGTACCCTTGAGATGGAGAGTAAGAAGGCAGCTCAATGGCTTCTTCCAGCGCACGTTTGAGAAACATGGACGTTGAAAGAATCCGACTTTGCATGATTGCAGCCACCGTGGGCGCCATATACACGTTTTCATTGATGACAAAGTACGTTGCGATGGGGGTGGTCTGCTGTGGGTTGAGACGGTTCTGTTTCTTGATCACCCACAGATCCGGTTCTCGGACATGAGTGATCACAAACTCAATACCCGTCATCTTTTGTAACTCCTGCTCCATGAGCTGTGGAGTCAAAGGCCCTAGCTGCTGCTGGTTGAACTGGGTCTGCATTCGTAGCACCTGGTTATTGCTGACACGGTCGTAGAAAGGCGACTCTGCGAAATAATCGAGCACATTGTCCGTTCGCAGACCCTGGTGCGCCTGGATCCACTCCGGTGACCTCCATTGCACTTCATCTAGGTTTTCCATGGTGGTGAAGTTGATGCATAGTGTTGCATATGGATAATACTTAGCTTATAAGTAAATAGTTGGAACGAACGAAAAACTTTAGAAATTGCAAAATATAATCATTATCATTATTATCATTACTCATTACGTAAACTGGTCATATGTACGTGTAGCTATCGACTACCTCCCGGGAGCTTCGGCGTCGACCGCTGGGGCTGGCGCTGAGCTCGCCACGTAGCTGGGCTCCACTTACACGTCTCGATCCTCCAGCTTGGGTGTTACCTCCATAATTCAAAGAAGGGTTCATGTAGCTGAGATCGTCACCTAGAGCAGCACTTCGAATATCAGCAACCAAGCCGTAAAACTGGTTTCCGATTTCGCCAATCACTCTTTTACCCATACTTACCACATCATCACGAGGAGGCAACCCTGGAGCCGAAATGGATTTTCGGCGGCTGTCCACATTGGTGTTGGAAGAGTGGGTTGACGAAACCGACGATGTGGACGAATGGCTGAGTCCAGGTCTATGTTCTTGATACGACACTCTTTTAGGAGGTTTATCAATTGGAGCTGGTTGTTGTTCTTTGGGCTGTTGTTCAAGTTCAACCTGCTGTTCAAGCTGGTTTTGCTGGTTTTGTGTCTCTGATTCTACCGTTACTTCCTCCTGTTGCTCTGTGAGTCCTTCTTCTCCCTCCTCCTCTTCTTCTTCCTCCTCCTCAACAGCCAACGACTTCAGCTTCGATTGAATGGACTCCAATAACGAAGACTCCTGGGGCTGCTCCAAATGAGCCATATGCAACATCATCACGTCCTTGGTTTTGAACTGTTTCAAATCCAGTTCCGCCATCTCCAGCTCACGTTTCACCTCCAGCAGCTTTTCTCGCAACTTGGATACCCGTGACTCCTTGGACGCCAACTGAGAAAGGTACTCCATGACGTCCGAACCTGGATCCTGAGGAGGCGGTGACTTTGCCGAAACTGCCAGTCTCGATGCAGACGAGGTTCTAAGACTCGCATTGGAAGGTGTAGGCGAATGGTGAACCCCCGAGAAACTAGTGCGCGGTGGCGGCGACCCCAATTGATGAGTGTCGGGAGAAGGAGCTACAGGAAGGGTGAAGCTCATGCTAATACGTTTTCTACCGGTACTGGTGGGTGGGGCCATACCAGGATTATCATCAGAAGACTGTGAGAACGATGACAATGCTCGAGAACGGGTGCGGACATGTGTAACCGGAGTACTACATGGGTTTTGTGTCGTGGAATCGGGATTGGAGTTGACAATAGGAAGAAGAGAAGTTCGTGGCGATCGAATTTTCTTTATCGAAGGAGATACCGGCGATTTAATTGGCGCTAAATCGTTCTCTTCCTCTGACGATGACGATTGACAGGGATCGTTTGCTGACATGACTGACGAAATGAATGTGTTAGTTACACACCCTGTGTGATTGTGCACTAGCTGTGAATTGTGCACTCGTATCCGTGTGCCGTTTTATCTGTTTGTGCACTTGCTAGAGGCCGTGAGTCAAGTGTACTATGGTGTTATGTATGCATGGTTCTGGAAGGGGTAACCTTCTGCATTCTACGCGTTCACAATCATACTGCAACATGGCGTGTTTATAATACGTGGCCTGTGATAGGGGTCAATGGAGGTGATGAAATAATATTTGATGTGAGATATTCATATGAATCGGGTTGGGGTGGGGTGGAATTAATCGGTGATTATTAAAAGTAGAATTAGTTGAAAAGAATTAATTGAAAAATAGAATTAATTGAAAAATGGAAATAATTAAAAATGGAAATAATTAAAAACAGAAATAAATTAATGAAAATAGAAATAAAGAAGGGTATTCAGATAACCAGAACTTCTCAATCTTTAGTGGCAGCCCCGTTAGAATAGCAGCTGTAGTAACTAACGTCAACGTCAACGAACGTAAACGAACGTAAACGTCAACTAACGTCAACTGGCACAACGCTGACTGTGCTCCAGCAATGTATCTCAGTGTGAATTTTCATTCAGCTAGACAGATGACCGCAGGTGACGAACTGTTCGCAGAGCCTCTAGCTCAATTCTTCAGCCGAGTCATTTGGCATCCAGAGCAAAGGCTTCCCCTTCAATCCACTAGAAGTCGATTTGTGATGCTTCAATTATGAAACCAGAGGTCAGCTCAGTCCACTGCATCGGAGGTATCGTTCTTCTTCAGCCAATGGTCTTTGAGGGATCCTTTAAACAGTCTTTCGGCGAAAAACTCTGCATGATCCTGTGCTCAGATGTTGAGGAACGAGAATAATTTATGAGGCTCCTTTGTAGACCTGAGGGTGGTAATCTTTGATGACTAGCGGCTGACTTCTGAAGCTCAGATCCTACCTCACTAGAAGGCAATAGTCGTTCACTGCTATACGACCCATTGAACTAAACGTTCTGAACTAAACGTTCTGAACTAAACGATCTGAACTAAACGATCTGAATAAACGTTCGAGTCTATCTGAATAAACATTCGAGTCTCAGCATTAAATCTATACTGCTACTCAATTGTCTACGCCCATAACCAAGTAGGTGCATGCAGATAAATATATTACTCATCGATCTTCGGGGGATGCAGAGCATTGGGGATATCAGAATGGAAGCCGCCCTTCTCAGTGATGAGGCTGCGCATGGTCTTATTCCGCTCAATCAACTCACACATGTAATCGTACACAATCGACAGCAGGATCGACTTGGACTTTGTACCTGTATCCTTGTCCTTGTCTGAATCCTTGGGCATTCGGCCACGATGACCATGCCTTCTTTTACCCTTCTCATCGCCAGTACCAGCCAGACGAGGAACCAGTCCACACATTTCCTCAAACTCTTGCTTGATAAGATCTCGGCGTCGTTTTTCCGAAGAAATGTGGTTCATGCGTTTTTGATCCTCAGTGAGGATCGGGGAGCCTGGTTGTGGTTGCGGCGATGTAGACAAGTTTTGTTCCGTTTTCACCGTTGGTTGGGGTTCATGGTAATGCTGTTGTTGGAGATGTTGTTGTTGTTGTTGCTGGAGATGCTGCTGTTGTTGTTGCTGTTGCTGATGTTGGAGATGCATTTGTTGCTGATGCTGAACCTGGTTAGGCTGGAAAGAATCAGATAATGCATCTTTATCAGGAAACAACATACTTGGGTTGGGGTTCATGTGCATTCCCATTCCCATGGGGATATCTCCGTCCACATCTCCAAACCCCATGCGAGGCTGGAAATGCTGCTTTTGAAGTTGGTTTTGCAGATGCAGTTGTTGCTGGGGAATCTGATTATGCTGGGATTTCAGCTGTTGTTGTTGCTGAACATACATCTGCTCCACATGAGGTATTGGTGCATAGATATCATGTGGAACACTGGGGTTGTCAGACTTGCGTCGTTTTTGGGCCAGAAGATCCACCTGGCCAATTTGTTGTGCTGCTACTACAAGCTTAGGGTTGACTACGCCTTCCAGCCCAGTAGCTATCCTTTGTGGTTGCAAGTGAATATGACTATGGTCCTCATGCACTACAGCCGGCATTTCTTCAAAGCCACGTGCTTTCTTCAAAGCAGGGGTGCCCATGCTGGGCTGGAATCCAGGTCCACCAAATGCAGGATCTGAGCCAAAGTGCAGGCCGATAGGTGCACGAGCTGCTGCTCCGAGTGGTGCTCCTCGTGCGCCTTGACCTGCAGAGGGCGCTGTTTGTGCTTGAGAGGGTCCTCCGGTGTGTGCTCTGGCCACGGATTGCATCTGTGCCGCCTCCTTATGCTTCAAACTGTAACCTTGGGTTTCGGCCATGGCTAATGCTTGAGCGCGCGAGTCTGTTTGTGTTACATAGTCATTATGACTGGGGCTCATATACTCTTTGGATTCATGCTTCAACAGCCGTTCGTGGATATTTGCGGCATCTGGCGAATGTGCTGCCAGCAGGTCTAGACCTGGCGAGTTGCCGAATTTCGTAAACTTGTCTGTGTTCTGTGGTTTTTGTGTCTCGTGGTGGGGTGCCGTTGCTGGCCATTTGGGGAGGGTATCAGAAAGATTGGGTTCGAAGATGAAGTTGGGGTCCAGGGCGATATTATCGAGAAACGACGAGAACGCCGACTCTTCCTCGGCGTTGAATAATGGAATTCCATCCAACCCATCGTCCATACCCATGGTAGGCGACAGGTTGAGGAAGGCGGAATCAAAGTCGGTAGGGTAATTATCGACATCAAAGGGGTCGTCTGATTTTGCTGGGCCCTGGCTTGGCCCCGGGTTTGTGGCGCTTGCACCTGGGGTTGTGTTCTGTGTATGTTCTTTGATCATGGATGAGGGCGACTGCAGAGAAACTGGGGATAATGCACTAAGCATTGTGCTTGTGCTTGATGCGGGGTCGTATTTGTATGTGGATTCGTCGTGGTCGTCGTCAAGATCACAAAAACTGAAAAGAGACAGCGACGACGAGCTGTGTGTGGTTAGGGTTGAGGAATCGCAACTGTGTGGAGGTGACGGGTTGGTGATGGGGCCGGGGTTGGCGTGTGAGAGGGAGAGATGCATGGTGTGCGAACGTGTTTGCTGAATGGGGGCAACCTCCTAAAACAAGGTTTCACAATGGGAAATTAAGATTTGCCACTGGAGGAGGAGGCGTTGACGGAAATTGCCTATGACTGAGTGGCTGGGAGTTAAGGGTAAGGAGAAAGCAAATGCCGCGTTTGTGTCGTTGTCCGTTTGTGTCGTGACTGAGGGTTGTGTAACCTGTTCTTTCCGTTTGTGTAACCTGTTCTTTTCGTCCACCAACGTCACACTAGTATTCAATCTGATTACTGCGACAGTCTTCAAAACATGCTCAGATATAAATACAAGCGTTCTGAGACATGCCCTTGTCATGTCTAGCCCACCTTGTTCCAATCGCCGTGCTCAGTGTCATGGATAAATGAGGCTTGTGAACTTAACATGAACTTAATACATTGTTAAATTCTTGCCCCTGCTGTCCCTGTTCATCATGGAGGGAAAGGAGCGGGGGAGTGGAGAGGAGAGGAGAGGAGGGAGAGGCGGTGCAATCGGAGAATAATTGATGTGGTACTCGAACATTTCTTTATTCATTATTCATGGTTCCGCCGTGAAGGGGATCTCCAGACTTTGGCAATGTCGTCTCCCCGCTACCCCACTATTATCCTGGCTTGAACCTTATTGACGAGACTGCACATGCATGCCCCAACGCACAAAGTTCAATGTCAACCATGCAACCATACAATGCAACAACAATGTGATAGTGATAACAAAAGGTAAGTTGTTAAGTTGAGGGATGGTGAGGTGGTTGTTTTGTGTAGCTTCCAACTTCACGTTCCCATGGTAACGCCAGCTGCATCTTAAACGCATCTCCTCTCCTGTTCTTCTGTCTATCTACCACGCCTCTCCTGATTGGTGAACCTGATACGAAAAGGTTTAGAAAAGAACAACCTCATGCATAACATTATAAGCGCAACAAGTAATAGGACGTTGATCATCCCCCCAGACCCCGCAGCGACCCGCAGGGCGACCCAGCAATGTAGGAATTGTTATCCCAAAGCGATGGAACAGTTGATGGAGATTTCGGTAGTGTGTGTTTCTCAGTGTTTCCCAGTGTTTCCCAGTGTTTCTCAGTGTTTCTCAGTCTGTGTGTTTCTCAGTCTGTATGTTTCTCAGTTTGTTTTGTTGCTCAATACTCTAGCGAGCTTCCCGAGACAACGATCGCTTTGGTTTGACCCTATTAATTCTATTGTTATAGATCTTCTGAATCGGGCAAGTACAGCAATTGTCTCACAACACCAAACCACGACTCATCCGATGGCTACTCATCCGATACGCCAGTACCCTTATTGACAAACTCAAGGGTAGAGTGGCGATTGTATCTCTAACCTGCTAGGTTTAATATTATAATACTAGTGTATGTTTAACTCTGTTAACAAACTTCCTTGTTTAAGTTAGTATTTGCTCTGTCTCAGTGATAACGCAATCGCAGAGATGTGCGTCTGAGATGAAGGCTTAGATCAGCAATGTCGGAGACGACGGCTTGCTTTGAGACCTGAGCCTCAGGCTGATCTGATCGGATCTGGGCGAGGGGGTTTGTCTACACGTGGCACACCAAGAATCAGCCCATAATAATTCGATGGAAGTGAGCAATTTCCCCACTTGAACAAGGGCATATAAAGAAATTAATTGAAATGAATCAATTGAGCTCTGTTCAAGTTATGCATTCAAAATGGGGTGACCATTGCTCAATTCGCAGATTATTATAATGTGGTGGATCACAGTTCTGACTATTCGTTCTCTAAGCGGAGGCGACGGCTTTGGAGAATTGAGCTATTGCTCGTTGCGACAGGTTCGGTGAGGCGGATAACACACTTGACTGGACTCACCGCTATAGGAAGTTGCACTATTGGCCGGAAGAGGCTAGCAACGAGTGCCATGTCGAGTGCCATGTCGAGTGCCATGTCGAGTTGCCATAGTCACAGTTGCGATGGTCACCAATTGATGTAGTCACCGATTGGCATGTCACCTGTAGCGCTAGTCACCGATGGTTAGAGTCACAGTGTTATAGTCACCGATTCACCAATCCACTGATACATACATCCACTATTGTCACGATTACAAAACAATTATCTCAATATGTAATAGATAATAAATAGTCACTCCGTGACCGTGACCGTGACCGTGACCGTGACCGTGACCGTGACCGTGACCGTCACTCCGTTACCGCCACTCCGTGACCGCCACCGTCTCTGTCACCGCCACCGCCACCGCCACCCGCTACCGTCACTTAACATCGCGACTGCGAAACGCGACCCGGGAAAAATAAAACGACTTTTCGTTTTTAGTCGATAGCGTCAACTCCTCAAGAACATCTTCTCCCTCTTCAACAGGCCGTGTACTCGATAACCTCTCCCATCTCATTTTGCGCCATTGAGTTCCACATTTCTCGAGATTCAATCCCCGATCAAAAGCCTTCTTGCTCAAAGATGGGCCTAGCCTCAATCGGTACTTGACTATATACGCTCCTGGAATTTCCACCAGGACAATTGCAGAATGGTTGGCACTTTCGGAATTGGGATCGGGCATTAGTTTGAAAGTCGCCCATGCTCCTGTATCTTCAGGGTTACCTTTTCTTCGAGATCGTCTTGTTTGAGGAGCATCCTGTCCAAAAGTATAGACAACATCTTCAGGTGGTGTAGTCTTTTGCATGACAAAACATTTGCCTCCAGGGAAGAACCGTAGGTACCGGTAATACTCCACCAAGATCATGGGAGTGTTCCATGCTTGTGTCATGTTGGAGGCTAGACCTGGCCGAATATACGAACATTTGGCAATATATACTCCATCGTACCGTATTCTGGGACGAGTCAAATACATATAGCGCCACGAAGATGCATAAAGTGTGTCGCATATGTGTTGTTCTGGGTCAGATAAAGACACTACTGCAGCTAGACGACGACCTAGAACTTCGTCGTCCTCTTCAGAATCAATGTGACCTCCACAAAGAAGGAATTGACGATATTCTTCACTCATAACCTGATCGGGGAAGCTCAACATGCTCAAATGCTGCCATATGCGCTCAGTCCTTGCCAACTCGTAAATCCGTTTACAGGTGGTTGAGAAATGCACAAAGTCCTGGGCGTTCTGAATGGCCAAATGCTCGAGAATATCAATGATAATTTCCGAAGGAACCTCCAAAAGGAAACATGGTCCTTGTGGTTCTTCTGTGTCTGAAGACGATGTTTCAGTTTCTTGTGTAACTGATGGTTCTGTGGCTCCAGTTCTATACTTCAAAGTAGATCGATAGAGTAAATCGACACGATCATGGATTTTAAAGCTTCTGGAATATTCCCTGAGAGCATCATTCAATTTCCCTTGACTTTCTAAATCCACAGCCTTCCCATAAACCTCCAAAGCATGCTGTTCTCGTTTCCTCAATTCCTCAGCGGTCTCGGAAACCTCCGTTTGTGTCGCATTCTGTTTATTCTGCTCAAACGACTCGGCAACCCGCGCCTGGAAGCTATCTGACAGATGCGCTAGGTTCAGATTCGCCATGGTCGACAAGTTGTAGGCAGCGATGGGTAGATTGGGATCGTAGTCACGTGGTGAGGAACAAAGTTCAAGAGACATTGTGGTTAGGGTAGAATAGTTGATGGTGGTGGTTGACTGGTCATTTATTGTATTTGTGTTCAAGTTTTATGGGTTGCTAAAGTGATCTCAAGAAAAATTAATATGATGCCTTATCCACTATTTATATAAAATATCATCCCAACATGTCTCGCTAAAAATCCTAAATAAGATTAAAAAGTGTGGGGTAAACCTGCACTCCTCCTCCTTGCTCCATATCACTGCTCTCACACGACAATGATAAGTCTGGCTATCGTTTACTTTGCTTTGTTTGGGATGGTGGCGTTGGTGTTGGTTCAGGTGGTGTTTGTGCTCTTTTTGGGGTTGACGCTGGCGTCCATGCAATTGTTCTTGAGAAAAGCTGTTGACAATGGTGGTGGTAAGGATGGTTCTCAAATGAAGTCGCAAGGCACCAGTTTACCGGCCAAACTCCCCCAACCCCAAAATAGTCATGTGAACAGCCCAAAAAAGTGGTTCAAAACGTAGCCCTTGTCTCTTAATGTTGGGTTATTGCAATGTCTCACTTGCCTAATTGGGTGAACAATGGCTTTCTGAAATAATATACTAACCACCACCACTCCCCTCTCACTACTTATGTAATATATCTGTTATTATCATGCGTCGATTATGTATGTACTACTCATTTTCCTCGGGTTGAGTCTGCTCCTGCTCTGGCTGGTCCCGTTGGTCTCGCTCGCCACCCTCAATGGCTCGCTGTCGGATTTCAGTTCGTCTCTGCCGATTCTCTGTCAACCATTGCGAGTGAACTGCAGGGATCATGGAGCCGAAAAAGGCTGCTCCGATTCGTGCGCCTCGACCATACCGGTTGTCGGGGTTTTCCAGAGCTTGCCGAACCTCCTCATCATTGTCACCGTTTCGAGCGGGTGCTTCGTCCTGATCGTAATTAACTGCTGGGAAAAGCTGAGTCAGTCGAGACAACTCCTCCGAACCCAGGTTGAAGCTGGCAGGCCGGAATCGCTCTAGATGGTTACGAAACCGGTAGCCCAAGAAAATAATAACCGTTAGTCCACACGAGGCATAAAACATGTAGTCGTTGTTAATACGGCCCAAAACCATTACGTAGAACACAAACAGTTGCAGTAGGAACACAACCACGTTACCAATCTGATGGAAAGCCGCCACCGCCCTTTGACGCAGCTGATCTTGAGGAGGAATCATTTCTCGAACACGTTGACGAATGTTCCATGGTGGAGGTGAAACTCTGAGTCGGAAAGAGATATCTACAAGTGGCTGGCGAGCTGGAGGTTCTGTTTGGTTCCATTGTATAAACTGTCGGAATTGCTGATAGTCAAAATCAGCTGGAGGCTCGGTAATACCTTCCTGCTGATTGTCAGCCCATCGTAGAAACTGCTGGAATTGACGATATTGATCAGATGCAGGAATGTTTCCATCAGTATGCATTTCCGAAGGTGCAGGAGGAGTGTGACCATTGGTGGGGGTCTGAAAAGACGAAACCTGATGCGAGGATGCTGAAGACGAGGTGGATGTGGACGTAGATGATGAGCTAGGAATAGAAGCTGATGGAACTATTCCAGGCGACGGAGATTGATGCTCACAGGGAGTATACATGCCTCTACTAGTTGAGGTAGACGACCCCAGGTCTACCGCCGGGGTGAATTCTTCCGATTTCCTTCGTTTCACCACTTGGGGTTCGGGCTCTCCAAACTCTCTGTACATTCGTTTCAGTCTGCACATTTCTCTCGGTGAAATTGCAATCCATTCAGATTCTGTACAGGATCCAGTTTTGACATCGGATGGATTGAGATGGAAGTTTCCGAGATTGGGATCTTTGATGAACATATGTTTGATGGTTGGAGTTGGTGCAACCACTTGTTCAATTTCTTTCCCCTTTTCACTCTCCATCTCTTCACTCTCCATCTCTTCACTCTCAACAGTCTCATCTAGATTCAACTTTGTGGTGAATGCACTTGCAAATGGGTTAGCGGGAGGGTTAGCGGGAGGCTCACCGAATGTCGTGGGTTCACATGTCGTGGGTTCACATGTCGTGGGTTCACATGTCGTGGGTTCACATGTGGGTTCAGCTGGTGTCTCACAGACTTGATTCTCAACCCCAGCCTCAGCCAAGAAGCCTTCAGCTCCACCATCTTCCGCTGTGGCTTCTGTGGCAAACGTCTCAAACTCCCCTAAATCCAAACGATAGAAAATAACAACATTAGTACCCTGACTATGCGGAGGCCGCCCAAAACTATTAATATCCTTCACCTTCATGGAATCATCAGGGATGTCCTGACCCTTAGAATTGAAAACCACAAACTTACGCTGTATCGAGAGATCCAAGGACTTAACAGCTGTATCCTTGCCACACGCCCTAATCACAAGATCCTTCAAATCTGCAATACACGCGTCTCCACTCATGTTGAACAGGCTTTGTTGCTGGATATCATAGTGAACGGTGGGAGTTGCCTGATTGGAAATAAGCCGAACATTGTACATTGCATCAACTGGAGGTGCAATCTTTTCTTCAACCCCTTTGCTAGGCCGCCTGAATCTCTCCATGAGACTCGGTTTCTTGGTTTCCAGGTTGATGGGTAGAAGATGAAGATGAAAGGTGGGGCAGTTGGATAAACGACTGGGGAGACCATTCTCATCCATCAAGATTTTGCCACCGAAAATCAGTTTCAAGTTAGCTGGGTTCTTCACATGCTCTTGCTCACGGTTGTAAGACTCCGTAGAAGTTTCCAGAGACCCTTCTCTTTGTAGGTGTACCAGTTTGGCACAAAGCCGTTTTTTCACTGCTAGCACGGTGTCGCCATCGGTGGCCTCGATTTGGAACTTTGGCGGCACAAACGGCAACGACGACGAGCACAGAATGGTTATCGAACTCATGTGTTGGGCGGACTGTGTGGGTGTCAACTTGGCACGTGATGCATGTGGATAAAGCGGGTGTAGGGTTGGGGTATGACGTATTTATTGATATTAAATCAATAATGGATGAAATACCAATAAACCAGAATATTTCTGGAAAAACTAAAAAAAAGAAAAATAGCTAATTTGAAGCTTAGAACAATATAAAGGAATAGGATTACTTACCAGTTTAACCCATGGGCTTTTCATTTCAAGCATCGTGAAATACCTTTGCTGTATGAGGGGGGTTGTTCAGATTGCTCGCTTTCTGTGAAGTACAAAAGCAACTGAAACTTTGAATTTCAAAACCCGGGGATATCCATCACTGCAAATTATTCCTCAACACTAACGTCTCTCGGCTCTATAACTGGTGGCTGCATGTGGCGTCGAAAAATTAAGATTGTGGCCCAAAAATTAAGATTGTGGCTAGTGGTGGTTCTGAGTTTTTGTCTGCGCCACATTTCGGAGCACACTTTGAAAGCAACCCAGAGGAACTACGAAAGGGACACCTACAAGAACTAAGTAATTTATTTTTTGTATGACATAACTAACGCAATTAAAACTCATCATCTATATCACCAAAACCCTCAACCTCCCCAAATATCATCTTTCCTCTACCCGCATAAACTCAAAGTCAAATCTGGTCATATTTTCGGGCTACACTCATCCCTCACCAAACCACATACATACATGTTCTCGACACGACTTTGTCCACGAGTGTCTGTGCGAGCAGCAGCACTTGTGTCTCCTCGCCAGCTGACAGGTGCCGTGCAGCAGCAGCGAGGTATGCTCAAGTTTCTCAAACAGACAATTGGCCTGGACGACAGCGGCAACGAAAACGACCCCACTCCGGAAAACCGATTTCATCTGTGGGACCAGTCGCCCAACCAAGATATTCGAGAGAGAGCTGCAGTTATCCGAGCGCGATCGAAATGTCCCGTGACTGGCAAGGATGTACAATACGTGTGCCCCAAGTCAGGCATCCCCACCCACCACAACCGAGAGGCCTACGAGGCCGATGTAAAGTTCCGGGAGGACAACAAGGCGGAGAAACTGTTTATGGCCAACATTTATGAGCACGATCTTCGAAGTGGCCGAGATTTCCCTGAGTTTGATCTGCCTGGTCCTCAGGACAAAGACGACACCGTCAACTTTATGAACTGGGACCTGTTTTTGTACACTCGAGATTTCTATTCTATGGACACAGAGTTCCAGATGGCTGCGGTCACAAAGATGTTGTCGTACCCCATCACCATCGGATCTGTGCTACATACCATGTCTCCTTATGCACTTAAGCCCAACGGCCCTCTGACTCTGGAAGGTCTCAAGTCACTTGCAGCTCTGCGATACTCGTTGTTCCCCATCGATAAGAACCGAGCTCTCAACGACCGGCCCATCCGACTGTTTATTCTGGGTGCCCGAGCCGAGTCACAGTTGCCTCCCCACGTGTGGAAGCAGTTGTCGTACCTGATCCCCACTGCTAAATGGGAGCTGTACTTCATTGGCCCCGAGGCTTACTACGATCGAGATAAGCACCAATACGTTCAGCATTCTCGTCCTGTGGAGATGAAGATTGACGATACCATGACCTTCAAGTTCTACTCTGACTACTTCCATGTTTTGCACGAGGCCCATGACTTCTTCCCTTACGATCCTTATCTGGACGCCTTCTTCCTGTTCCACCCCGGACTCGGAGCCCCCGAGGCCATGGACCAGTGGGCCAAGTCGTTGCCTGGTCTGCTTGAGTCCAAGTGTGCCATCTTCTCCACTGGCTTCCACAAGGAGGATCTGGAGCGAGATTGGACATGGCTCATGGACAAGTTTGGCTCCAAGCTGGATGTTCTCCTGGAACCTTCCGAGAACATTTTTGGATCCACCAAGTGGGAACTTAACGATCTGAACTCCACCGAAGTGTACCAGTTCAACCAGCAAATGTTTGCTTTCCGAGGCAAGCGATACCACGCCATTCCCCAGTAATGTATATAGGGCGTAATCCAATAGCTACGACTTTGACAGTATTTTTTTTTTTTGTTTTTTTGTTGTTTTTAGTTTCCACCGCTGAGTAAGCATGCTGCCTCATTTAGCGAATAGCGCATATTATATTGAGTTCCGTTTTTTTCCGGGGTGGAAGCAAGGTGGTACAAACGGCCGGGGGTTACACAAATGGGAAAAACACAAAACGGATATCGTAAACGAGAACAAATTGATTCTATAAATACCGTTTCAGCCACCACAACTACTCTGTAACTCGCTCCCCACAACCACCACTACCCCAACCACCCCAACCTAAATACACACATCTTGCATAATATCTTGATTAGTGGTTTTCAACCTTCCACACAACTCCAACTAACACACAATGAGAGTAACTCGAGTGCTTTTGAGAACACCAATGATCAAGTTCTTGGGCAAGCGACCCGCCCACGGTGAGTATTGACGGCCGAACAACCTAACTATCTGTATCGCAGCTAACCCAGTCAAAGTAGACCATACCCCACGACCTCACCCCATGTCGCCTACTGGGTCTCTTCCGGCTTCGTTTTCAACCGAGGGAACCATTCCTTTCAAGTCTTCTCCCAGCAGTAACTACTCTCCTCCTGGCGAGGGTGAGTTTGGAGCTCGACGAGACCTACCCAAGCGATTCCAGTACCGTGCTCTTTCTGAGAACGAGATCAACGAGATCAACAGCGGTGGAGCTTTTTAATGTAGATAGTGCAATGCAATTGGTGAATTGAGAATGTGGCGTTATCGTTAGTGACGTAAGCGCTCCGGTGTGGTGTGCAGGTTGATCGAGTAGTTCAAAAGGTGCTACATCTTCAGGTGGGCAAATGTAAGACTATGGAAGAAACTGAAGTACATGGAACTCCTGGATACTGAAGGTGTCTGTTGCTATAGCCACTCCAACTTGGATATTGAATAGTACCAGATTCGTAGTGACTTGCTTCCTCGCCTGTAACATTAACGACCACAACACCAGTGATCGGCCAGGCTCGATTTTAATGAGTGACTAAAAGTGGCATAACCCGAGTTTCTATATATTTTATTTTATTTTATTTTATTTTATTTTATTTTATTTTATTTTATTTTATTTAGTGTATTGAGATCCGATGAATTCTCATAAAAATCTAAAGCTAGGGAAAAGAAGAATTGGAGCAATCCATTAACTACAATCACGCTTTATGATTCAAAATATTTATTGCACTTATATTTTCTGCTTCCCTCATATCTTTCATTTTTCGCTTACTAAGCATCTGTATAACCTTCGCCACCAACGTCTCAACCACAACCATCACACACCACTACATATACAATGGAACAATCACCAATCAATTGGGGCCGTCCACGAGACGATATTTACGGCCATTACTCCAATGACATTTCTCAGGCAGCCAACACCAACTCCATGCCCAAGAAGCACACACAACAGCCCACCGTGACTGGAACCTCAGTGATTGGTATCAAGTTTGACAAGGGTGTGATTGTGGCTTCAGATACTCTGGCATCTTACGGCTCATTGGCACGATTTGACAACATGGATCGACTCACCAAGGTTGGCGATTCTACCATTGTTGGTATTGGAGGTGACGTTTCAGATATGCAATATGTCCAGAGACTATTGGAGGATTTAGAGATTGAGGAGAACTATGACAACAGTGGAGACCAGTCTCTACACTGCGAAAACATCTTCAACTACCTTTCCAAGGTTTACTACAACCGAAGATCTAAGATGGATCCGTTGTGGAATGCCGTTTTGGTGGGTGGTGTTGACAGCAAGGACGAGCCATTTTTGAGCCATGTTGATCTTCTTGGCGTCACATTCAGCGCTCCGGCTCTGGCAACAGGATTCGGTGCTTACCTGGCCATCCCCCTTCTGCGCCAGGTGGTTCCTGAACACGACTCATACAAGAATGTCACCGAGAGCGAGGCTCGAGCTGTGATTGACAAGTGCATGAAGGTTCTGTTCTACCGAGATGCTCGGTCCATCGACAAATACGATGTCGCCACCATAACCAAAGGCAACGTCAAGATTGAGAAGGATATCAAGTGCAAGGATCAGAACTGGCGGTTCGCTGAGGATATCAGAGGTTATGGTCGAACCACCTCATAGATGTAGGAATATCTTAATTTCTTATTGAATAGTAGGCTGTTGAAGCTCTCGCTTTTTCTCTGACTACATGTAAGTTTCAAGTGTAGTTTTTCATTACGAAGCCTATTCTTCATGGAGACAATGTCGTTACTTGCTCATTCCAACAATTCACAGTTTCCTCTTCTATGCAAGATCTGTTTTTGTTATGTCCCTTGTTCAATTTATAACACGTATGTAGAGAGGTACATTGACGTCTGATTTGATGAAACCGGTTTTTTCCTAACAATACTTGGAATTTATAAGCGCCATGCTTTTTTCTCCACGGCGATCAATGCCTAAACGGCACCCCATTAGAGATCGAGAGGACTCCTAATTTTTCCCATTAGATACGAATGCATTGCTGAGAGTGATCCGAGTTCCCACTTGCAGCTGCACATCCCGTTTTTCCGTTTCCCCTTTTCTTTTTGCTTTTTTCTCTATTTTTCTTTTTCCATTTTTTAGTTTTGTATTAAGCATAAATGTAGTTCGATGATTTGAACTTGCAATATGGTGATTAAATGAAACCGACACCACTGAGAACTTAATGGAACTCCGCGACTTTCCTAAATTGATAAAAGAAAATCACCGATCTCGTTTACACAAGCATCTATCATGCACTATAAACGATAGAGATGGGTTCTATGATTAGAGTCCATGCATGCAAAATAGACTCTCAATATCTTGTTTTTGTGTTCTGAAAATGATATGATGTCTCACCTGACCTATCGAACAGATGGAGAAGACTAAACCAAGAACAGTAACGAAAACGACGACACTGTATAGAGATAAGCTAATTTTTCTCTCCATGGAGCATAAACTTAAAAGAACATCTCACTATTTTGTTTGGATTTAGTTCGGGAGGGGCAAAACCTGCTCATCTCAAAAAGTGGCCAAACCTTAACACAATCGTCTATGCAGCGAAGAAACTGTGGCAATTCTAGAAAAAAAAAGGCCCCCAAGGTACATATCGAGTGGTGAGCCAACGTTGTGGGAAACAGGAAAAACCGAAAGGGCCAAACAAAAGCAAGAAAAAAACAACAAATTGAACCTATCCTCCAAAAAAAAAGAAATATCTCAAATCGATTGCTGGTTGCATTCAATAGTTCGTTTGGTGCAAAACAATGTGCAGGTGAAATGCACGGCAAAGCGGATACTAACATGGAATGCCCATAGAAACAGCTGACCTGTCTGATGTCATAAATGATGGGGAACTATTGCTTCTGTGTATGCTAGAGAATCCTATAAAATAATTTTTCTATAACCTTCCAATATGACAATTACTTTGTCACCCCTTTTCCCTTTGTTCTTGTTTTTTTTGGGCTTTGCGCATTGCCTGTACGCTTGTGCATGCAAGCCCAACCCTCACTTGTTCTAATACAAATGTGGCTATTGCATACAGAGACCAACACTTCCAGAAAGCTTTCATAAAGCTGGTTCTCAATCTGGAACCACGCAAGCGATGACAACCAACGATAGGTTTCAAGTGATTGTTCTTGTGAGTATACAAACTACAGACATGGCCCCCGTCGTCCCCATCCATCATCACCACGGCTAACTCAGGGATCATCTGGAGGACCAGTGGATCGAGGCACGTGTTCATACCTGGTGAGAGGAACTAGCCGAGATGAACAATATATTGCAGTTGATGCTGGATGTTTCTTGTCAGGGATAATAAATGTTCTCAAGAAACAGAAACGTTTGAGCCTTGAGGAGTACGAACAAGATATTCTTCAACAGTCCATAGCACCACCGCACCCAGCATCATGGAGTGTCGCATATCCGCCATTCGAGCCCAATAAGCTTCCTTATGAAGGCGAAACCACAAACGCAGCTCATATCTTGTCGTTGATTGAAACCATTTGCATTACTCATCCCCACCTTGATCATATTGCTGGTGTGATCATGAACTCAGCCGCATTTTCCCCACAACAAACCAAACGCCTGGCAGGTCTGCCAAAGATCATCATGGCACTCAAAGAGCATATTTTCAACGGCGTCATCTGGCCTAACTTGACCAACGAAGGATTAGACGCCGTACACTTGGTGCAACTAACACGATTGTTCGAATCAACCAAATCTATGGAATTGGCTAAAGGCTTGACTGTAACCCCCTTTACAGTGTCTCATGGACATATTTTACGTTCTCCTGCACAGTATACTCCCTGTCATCCTTTACCTTTCAAGCCATCGTTTACCTTACACAACTCCGAGTCGGATCTCCATTCGAATACTCGCCGGATGGCCTCAAGCGTCATACCTCCAGATTCTGTGATCGAACTACGACGCAAGAGTTTAATCATGGAAAAACGGCAACTTCGCGCTTCTATTGTTTCGGCAGGAAGCTCCAGCTCTTCGTTGTTAATACCTCAACGAAAATCCAGCGAAGGGAACTCATCAACCGGATCAGTTTCCCCATCGAGTCATCCAACTACTAACCCTGTTGCTCCCATACCTGGTGGCCTTGCATCCTACGACTCGACAGCATTCTTCATTCATGACAGCAACACTGGGCGAGTCCTGCTCATGTGGGGAGATGTAGAACCAGACTCAATTTCATACACACCACGAAACTACTTGGTGTGGAGAAAGGCAGCAGAGTATATGAAACAAGGGCTATTGGCTGGAGTATTCATAGAATGCTCATTTGCGAACCCCCATGATGATGCTCTTTTGTTTGGTCACTTCTCTCCCCGTCATCTCATTGCTGAACTCAAGTATTTTTCTTCTTTGGTTGAAGGATGCGAAGAAGACTTCCATACCATGGTTGACTATGAGATGTCTGAGAATATCGCGGAAGCTGACAACACCAAGCTACATCTACAAGGTCTTCCGGTAGTGATTACTCATGTCAAGGAGGACATTTATAACGAGGATCCAGATCATGATCCGAGAAAGACAGTCTTGGACGATATTATTGAACTGGCAAAGTTGGAAAACATTGCGTGTGATTTTATCGTGGCCACCCCTGGGCTGAGTTTACGCCTTTGAAAGAAACACATCCTGTAATAATTTTTAAACCTATTTATACATGCTACATAGTTTAAATGATCTGGTAGTTCTCTGCAGTCACCCTAGTAGCCTCCTGGTATGGGATGTTCTCGTCCTCGGCAGTGGCAGAGAAAACGTTGAGGACCTTGACGTTACCCACGGTGGTCTCGGGGTCGTTGATGGTGAAGGTCACCTCCATGGGGAAGAACTCATCTTCTTGATCAGCTTCAGCGGTGAACTCAAATGCACCGGTTGACGAGTCTCCGTCAGCTGTAATCTCTGGAATGATCCATTCGAGATGGTCATCAAACTGATCCCAAGTGATGGATGAGTCGGAGATGTGAGCATTGGAGGAGACCAGTGGAACGATTACTGAGACGTTGGTCATTCGGCCAGTGAAGCCTTCAGACACCTCGTACTCCAGTGTGACATCGTAGAACCCTGGGTCCGACTTGGCAAACCAGCAGTTGAAAGTAAGAGGTACGGCGTTTTCTGGAGCGTTAGCAGAGTATCTCAGCACACCGAGCGCAGCACCATTAGCTGGGAAACCTCTGGAAGGGTCCTTGAGACCAATGATCTGCCGCGAAGAGAACAGTCCCTTGTCAACGTTAGGATGGGTTCGGTACTTGACACCAGGAGCGTTGGCCTCGAGTGCGATTCGAATCTTTGTGTGGTCGGGGTTTCCGATTCGCAATTGCACGTCTCCCTTGACCTCAGCACTCTTTACTGAACCATCTCGGCCCAAAGTAGCAGTGACAACTTCTGCAACAGTAAGATGGACTCCCTGGACTTCAGGGTTGTAAGAAGAAGCAGCAGAAGCTGCTGGCTGTCGTGGAGCTGCTGGCTTAGGAGTGGGCACTGCAATGTCAGCGTTAGCAAGCAAAGAAGCTGATGCGCTATCGTCGAAGCCTCCCTTTTTCTTTCCAAGCTGCATACCCTTTCCTCGAGGAACACGTGTTTTGTGGGTCATTTCAGGAATGGGGTCAGACACAGTAGTAGTAGTAGCGGGCTGTTGTTGCTGGACAAATGATGGTGCAGGAGCAGTGTTGAATCCACCTCCATGGCCACCCATTCCTCCACCAGCAGCAACACCTCGTCGGGCAGCCTCTTTTCGCTGCATCTCCAGCTGCTTTGCCTTTCGCTTTCGGTCCTCAGTGGCCTCCAATTCCTTGTTTCGCTCGATGATCTCCTGGATCTTCTCCTCGTGCGACTCCATCTCCAAAAACGTCTGGATCTGCTGCAACGACAGATTCTCCCTGTATCCCTGGGAGACGACCTCGTCAAACGCGCCCAAAAGATCGAAGGCAGCTAGCAGAATCTCACGCTCGTCCACAACTCGTACCAATGATGTCACCACCTGGACCAGCAGCCGCAGGGTCTCAATGTCCTGCAGAATGTTGGATTGTCTATTTGTGATCAGAACCACATACAGCTCCTCAAGTGGCTGGTAAACGTATCTCACATTATCATGCTCCACAGTCGTGTGTTGTTTAGATCCCTGGATCAGCTTGGGGAAGATGGCCAACAGACCAGCTACCTTCTCTTTAGGCAGGTCTCGAAACTGACGGGAGATGATGGCTTTTCCGCCACGGGAACATATAGATGCAGCCAGGACAACCTGTGTTAGTACTCTTGTCGAACCTGTCGTGTATTTTCAATTGCTTACCATTTCTTAATCACAATGGCTAGGTGTTGACAATGGCTGGGTGATGTGTTGTCTTTATTAGAGTTTATTGTAGGAGATAGGTTAGGAGTATGAACTTTAAAGGAAGTGGGTGTTGTACAGACGGATCAGAAGGTGGTTTCAAGCAGATATTCTCAATGTCATAATTGAACCAGTCTGTCTAACTTGAGAAATTTTGCCTCGTTTTACCGGAGGGAGCGCTCCAGAGTGACTCTGTGGCGTGATCTTCGTGGGTTGATCTCCGTGACATCAGTTTTACAGACAGTGGGAGATTTCAGTGAGGCGGCTCTATTCATGATTCTGTATTAGACACGTCAGGTACTTCTATTGTCTATGATATCTGTACGTTCTTCATCTTTATCATATTGTTGGAGCTAATCTCATGCCCCATTCGATCATTCCCCATTTGGAATAAGGTAGAAAGAACTTATCTTAAACTATGAGGTAACAGACAGGTCTACTCATTAGACACTTTTACATCGTTGAATCTCACCAGATCAATAGAATGAGATGTCTGCACCACGTGACGTGTATCAGGTTGACCTTCACGTGACTAAGGTGTTATTTCATCTAAATCATTGGGCTCTTACGCGGAAGATAAAAATTCACGTTTCTCCAGTAAACGATGATATTCCTCTACGATGATACTCCTTTAAACTTATAGCTTAAAGCGTCAAGTGACTTCAGCCAGGCTCACTGAAAAAGACAATGAACTATAGCCTAAGATCGCACAGAAAAGGAGCTCGGAATCACAAATGACAGAAATATTGAAACCACTAGTAGACCCTCAAAAAGAAAAGTCACACACAGTCATCTGTTTAATCAAACCTGATTACACGTGATGGTCTGTCATGCACCCAAACTTTGTTCCTGTCGTGTTTGAAACAACGTTACAGCAGGAAATACATCTGGAAGACCCTGATGGCAGAATTCGACACTCCGGGGTCTCCGTTAACTCCAAATTCCAAGGCCCATCTGGAGGTCATTGCGTACAACCAGTACATTCAGGCCAAAGAGCAGATCCAGCAGCTCGAACAAGAACTAACCGAGTTTCAAGAGTCCTCCAAGGAGCTGGAGCTGGAACTCGAACAGGAGCTGGCAGAAAGCGATAAACGGCAAGCCAAGTTAGAAGATAGGATTGCAGTTCTAGAATCAGAGGTGTCCGAATGGAGAAAAAAGGCTCTGGATGCTCACAAGGAGGCTGCGGCCACACAGAGTGCTCTACAACGTGAAGTTAATAGTCTTAGAGACGCGCACAAACTGGTGAAAGAACGACTGAGAGAAACTGAAAACGCAAATGATGATATTGAGCAACGAGAACGAATAACTTGTTCTACTCTGGAAGACATACAATCACGGTACAATGAGTCTTTGGAGAACATAGCGATACTTGAAGCTGAACTAGCGGCAAAGGATGTTCTGATGGGTGAACATCATCGGGCTAAAGAGGAGATTAAAGAACTCACAGAGGAGTTGGAGCATACAAGAAAGAAACTGGCAACGCGAGATCAAGAGCTGGAAAGAGCTAACCAGAGGATCATGAGTATTTCCAAGACATCTAATGGCATAGAAGGTAAGAACCAGAGAAGAGCCGTGTCTGGAACCGCACCGATATCTGCAGAAGGGTATTTAACTCCATTAATGCCGTCATCTTCATATGCAAAGCCACTATCCTCATCGAGGTCGATGCAGTTCATTCATGGCTTGCAATCTCAAATGAGATCTCTAGAGTCTCGTGTTGCCCATGTCAAATCCTCTTTACCAAAACCGATTACCCCCAAACGTGTAAAACCGACATCAACCATAAAACATTCTCCTAGTGCAGCACTACTGTCACGCAAATTAAGCGAAGTTGACAATAGCTCATCTCTTTCGCTTTCATCGTCGCACTCTTCTCTTGACGAAGCGGCATGCACCACACCTTCACCCAGTCCACAAGTACCAAGAACCACAACAAGTAGACCCGAGAGTAGGATACCATTACGCGACTCTCGCCTTCCAAACCTCGATCCAATCGAAGGATCTCCCAATGCATCAGATGGTCGGTCTCTACATGCAAGATCGATATCTCCAACTAAGACTCTGTCGTCAGTGACATTGAATCCGCCATCATATACCCAACCAACACAAACACGAGTAAATATCCCGGTCTTGATGAGACCCCCAAGTCCCATGAAGAACGCAAGCCCACCAAAACCTAGTCTTCGAGGTTCCAAGTTTGCCGATGTATATGGAAGAAAACAGAGATAATCACATAATCATTAATATTTTGTTTTTTTTATCTATCTATCATAATTCATCAGATTAGGCATCCCCAACCAGCATCAAACAGTAATCCACAGCAGCACCCACATGACATTTCTTTTCTCGGACAATATCCTCAATGATTTCACGATCCAAAGCAGGGAACATCTGGTTAAGGGTAGTGACTACCGAGTTGAACTCCTTGTTTTGGATTTTCTGGGCCTCGTATTCTTCGGCAGAAGCTTGTCTGGCTGCAGCCTCTTCAGGAGAAAGACCCTGGGCAGCAGCAATGCTGTCAGCCTCCGATTGAGGAGTAGCATCTGCAGTAGACGCAGTCACTTCATCAAAGCTGTTTTCGAAAAACTTGGAAATAGACTTGAATGGACTGGCCAGAAGCCCCGCAGAGTTCTTGAGAATATAAGAAGGAGAAGTATTCTCAAGTGCCAAGCTAGGGGATTGAGAGTCAGTTCGAGAAGGTGTATCTGGCGGCGCTGCACTAAGCGCCTTTTTCTTTGCCTCCTCTGCTTCCTCACGCTCCTTTTGGGCCTTATTCTCTGCAATTTCTGCGAGAGTTCGTTCAAGGTGTGCGTCGAAATCTTCGTCAGTGATGCTCAGTGAAGATTTGTCCAAGTTCTCCACAAACGAAACGGCTCCTATCAAAGAAGACAAGTAATATCCAGGTTCTCCAGATAATCTTTCACCTGATCTAAATCTCTGAATGTAGTTCAAGTTTGAAACCAGATGCTGAGGACGAGCTTTCAAAACCACATAAATCAATAACGGAAGAAACCCATCAGCAGACTCCTCACTTTTAGTTTGTCTCAATAGTCCAAAGATCACCTTGCAACAATTCAACACGCAAATCATCTTATCACGAGGAGCTCTATAATTGTTGATTTTACGAAGCTCCTCACTAGCCAAAGTCACAAATGACTCGCCCGATTTCCAAAACTTTTCATCAATGTCCAAATGACGTCCCTCTATCCAGCCCCAAAGCTGCAATTTCTCCTGAAGTACCCGGTCACGAAGAAGATCCTCCTCATTACCATCTTCTTTAGCAGTAGAGCTTTTGGCCAGGTCATCCAGGTTATCCATCTTAATGACTTCAGGAGAGAAAGTCTTTGAGTACAGACGGTTCATGATGAGTTTCTCAATACCTTCCTCCACGTTGATCAGTTCATTATCAGTCATATCCACAAACGGTGGGGTTTGCAGTTGCTGGATTTTCGTGCTGATAAACACCTTGAAATCGCCAATGATTTTGACCTGCTCATTTACAGTCCATCGTTTCTTGTTGAACTCACTGAGAAACGACTTAATGTATCGGGCAATAGGGTCGGCGTTTTTGTGTCGCAACAGCTCAAGAAACCGTTGAAAGTCAAAAGGTGCACTGTCATCAGAAGTAGTCGTTGTGGCCTTTTCTTCTCCTCCAGTAGTGGAAGGTCGTGTAGACGAGCCTGCCTCTTGAGCTACTTCATCCTCGGCAACTTCTGGTTCGTTGGCAACTTCCGAACCGCCTTCTTCCTCTGCCACTGGTTCAGCAGCCAAGCTTGGCTCCTCCTCAACCACCTTGTTTTTGGTCTTCTCGATTGGAAGATCCAACAGACTCATAGTTGTGATGTTCTAAAGATGAAACGTAGAATGCAATCAATTACATGCGATATGTATGGCAGGTATAAACCTTATGAGGCGGGCGAGATCAGCAGCCATGTACAGGCTGTATTTGGGTAAGTGGAAGGAGGGTTTAGAATTGAAATTTGATTTTAATGAGTTATTGCTAATTTTTGAAATATTTAAAAACAGTTAAAGTATTTTCTAGAATTTTTTTAAAAGTTTTCTACATTATTTTTAATTTACATTTAATTCTTCACTCTTGCATTTTCATGTGATATCCACATACATCATCAAGACTACACCACA
Source organism: Yarrowia phangngaensis (assembly GCA_900519005.1). Lineage (NCBI taxonomy): Eukaryota > Fungi > Ascomycota > Dipodascomycetes > Dipodascales > Yarrowia > Yarrowia phangngaensis. Next base: position 1,738,413 of record ULGR01000002.1, on the reverse strand, counting down.
TTTATCCAGGAGTAATAATAGATCAGGAGGGCATTCTACAAATAAAAATTACTCACTTCTAGCATGCTTTTAGCAGATGGCAAATTCAATAAGACAGAAATCGAAACAGATATTGTGACATCGCGTTAGTTTCTGTCATTTGTCTAAAGCACTCATTTAGTCATCCTGTCTATCTTCTGTTACTCCATCTGACTGGTAAACATCATTACCATTGAACTCTGTTACCATTCTAGACTGTGGATCTCCCATTCATGTAGAATGCAATAAACGCACTCGGTTTTGGTCTGAACTATGTGCTTGCACACGCACGCCCCGCGCTCACACAAGATCTGTGAGGCCCAGACTCGGCTATCAATCTCTCTGCGATAAGACGGCATATTCAGACAAGCTCACCATTCCACCAGCAAGGGGTAATGCTCGTATTTTCTGCATCCATCCACGTGGGTATAAAGTTAGATCAGCAAGGTTCTCTCATCCGCGCTCACCAGCACACTATAGTGACAAATGCAGAAAGGTCTATATGCGTTCGGGTCCAATGGACACGGGCAGCTTGGAAATGGACACATGGACGATACAGCTGAGGTGCACGCAGTAATCGGGCCCAATGGTCCCATCACCGAGAAGCCCCGTGCATTGGACTTTGGAGGAACACACTCATTGCTGTTGTTAGAATCAGACCCACAAGCATACTATGTCACTGGCGCCAATGACATGGGCCAGTTTGGAGATACTCCAATTCGCAAATCCCAGGAATTCGTTCGCATGGCCACTCCAGGACGGTCTTGGATAATGGCTGCTGCAGGGTGGACGTTTTCAATCCTGGTGGATCAAGACGGAAATATATACTCTTGTGGTCACTCTAATTTTGGCGGGTTAGGAAGAGGACAGGCAACTCCTACTTGTCGATCATTATCTATGATAGAGGGACTCCCTCAACAACAAAAGGTAGTGTCGATAAGCTGTTGTCTGGAACATGTGGTGGTACTTTACGATGATGGACAAGTTTGGGGATGGGGAGGAGCACGAAAAAACCAGTTGGGTGTGCCCAATGGCGCTCCTGTCAGATGTCTTTGGGTTCCACACAAACTAAACCTACCCAAGGAAGCGCCTGTACATCCAACTCATGTCTTATGTGGCCGGGAATTCACCCTTGTGTCCTGTAAGACGACGGGCCATTTTGTGGTTCTTGGAACTGACAAGCACGATCTCCAGGCATTGATGCTTGATCGCCAAGAGTATTCTAGGGTGCATCAAAAGTATCTATCTACGGGCTACTTGTCAGTAGGAACTACATGGACCTCCATTCATTTTCTATTACCAAACTCTCGAATACTGTCATTAGGCAGCAATAGAAACTGCCAGCATGCTCCTCGTGAGTTCAGCTGCCAATCCGCCAGTCAAAACGGAGATAGACGGATCCTCCAAATGGTTCCTGGGTCGGAGCACATTGTTGTAGAAGCGGCCACAGAAACTAACAAACATATTCTTGCATGGGGGTGGGCGGAGCATGGGAATTGTGGCATAGTTGACAATACCCCTGAGAACGTGAACATTGCTGACCCTAACGAGATTTTGCAATTGCCATCCAATTCTCAAGTAACACTCTACGCGGGTTCAGCATCCACCTGGCTGCATATAATCTGACCCTTTCTATAAAATATAATGATAATGATAATGATGTCGACCAATCTTCTTTTTTAACAACAACAGAAAGGAACTGAGAGTCCTTTGAAGCTAAAAAATATGTATTGCTGGGCTTTTTGCTCTGGGGTCGAAGTATCACGAACATATCAGTAAAATATCTATGCACGATTCTCGCGACCCCACCTCTGGCACTAATTTTCACCGATCCGCCCGCCAGTAGCAAGCGTGCCTGTGTTTGTAAGGTAAGTGCATGAGGGTGAATGGGTTAAGTAGGATGGGGACTTGTTTATATACTAGAATAAATTTCTTGAGAAACTCTATTTCCAAAGTTAAAACCTGGAACCTCCCAGAAAGTTCTCATGCAACTGATGCATATGCAGTAACCAGTTAATATAAATCTCAAAAGTCAGCTTTGGAAGACAAAAACCAAAATGTCAATGTTTGGAGTGATTTGCGCAGGAAGAGAGGCACAGACAGATTTTCAACAGGTCGACAACAACAAGTTCGGCATCCAAATACCCAATGGAGCAACCGTGAATCACATTGTGGTGTTTCTGCTCCCAGGAGCCACTTTGGATGCTTCAGTCGCGGCATCTGTGTACTTTCAATTACCCGGGAGCGATTTCCAGCTTCTGGGAGCTCTTTCTAACAACAAACCCTCTGCAATCTTCAAGCTGAAGAACACCGGAAATATCATCAATGACACTCTCGACCCTGATGAGATGGTTGACGAGGGAACAGAACAAACACCAATCAGCATAGGAATTAGTCTTGAGCCTATTAATGTGGTAGAACAACAACTAGCACAGCTCAAAGCCAGCCGAAACACAAACAGCAGCGCGCTGGTTCCAGCAGCAAGTGTACAGCCAACAGTCCAGAACTCACAACAGACTGCAGTACTAGCTAACAAGATCATTCAAAACGCATACAACTACCTTTCGGGATTCACTGTGAACAACAATATGGTTTCGATGAACCATTTTAACGATTGGTGGAACAAATTCAAATCCAAGATGGCCAATAACCCCAGCTTTTTGGACAATCTAGACTAACCCCAGCGTGCCTACAAGAAGGAAATAACGCTTACCAAACATAGCATAACTATCTTAGAGCAACGACCTTTGCGTAGGCTGTTGTTGATGCAATTAGAAATATAAATAATGACGAATCACAACGTCTGACCAATTAATGCAAGTAATTGTTGTTCAACGTCCTTGGGCTCTGGTTTTGAAAGAATACGTTTCAATTCGGCTCGAGCTGCTCCTGTAGGGTCTCTTTCAACTAAAGCCATTATATGGCTGACCAATGACCTCAGTCTGCTCATTTCATTTAGAATGACACTTCTGCTCACTGGCAGGTTAGGTTGAACAGATTCCTGAGGATGTTCAAGGAATTGTACAGAGCATGATAATTCTTTAAGCGCCTGAGCTCGATGTAGAGTGAGATTGTAAGTTTTGCAGGCCAGTTTCAAACGTTTCAAGGTCGTGATATATCGCGTTTTGACAGATTCAGAAATCCCAGATACACCTGACGCGTCACGCTCTGTAGGCAGTAACGGGACAATATCAAAGAGCTTTTCAATCGGAAGTGATCGCACTTCACCTAGGATGTCGCGGTTTTTATTCCCATCTGAGATATCAGCCTCCTTCTGGAACTCTTTCTCACTGATGAGGTGAACATAAGGATTCAGAGGTAGTCGTTCTAAAACATCTTCACCATTCATATTTTCCAGATACTCGCTGACGATATTTTCGCATTTCGTCGATACGTACAGAATGCCTTGTCTATTGAGGTTTTGCTGGTTATGGACTTTGATGGCGGTGTTGATATTGTCAACCATCTTGTCCACACCTCTTAGAATGGCCATTCTTTTGGGCTTGCTTAATCCTTCTTCATTATTGATAGTTTCGGCGATAGCCGCTTTCCCTTTTGTTCCCAGCGTTAATTGGGTCGATAATAATTGCGTCTGGTGGTTCAGAAACGGTCGTATTTCAGACATGTTGAAGTTGAGTTTATGCATGATCAACGCGACGTACTTGAGTGTTTAATGAGTTCCAAGGACGAGACAAATTTACAACTTGACCAACGAGAGAAGCGTATCTGACTTATTGGAATTCTCTTTGATATTACATGGTAGATCTATTTTATATCTTCAGTTGCGGCGTGCATGACTGAGCCTCTCCAGGCCGTTTGGATAAATTGAGATTATTACCACCATTACATCATGAGATTATTACCACCATTACATCATGAGAATATTACCATCATTACACCATGAGAATATTACCACCATTATTATCACTTCTAACACAGTAGTCTATTCTATTCTAACAGTCCTCTATGTATCAATCTTGGTCCTTGAGATGCTGGAGGAACACCTCGGAGAAATGAGTGAGCTGCTCGTAGGCACGCTGGAAGCCCGACTTTCCGCCATAGTAAGGATCATCCACAATTTCCGGGAAAGACTTATCAGTACGGTGCTTTCCCATCAACTCAATAACAGCCTTGGAGTCCTTGGGCTTCATACGGTTGATGTTGGCGAGATTAGCATCGTCCATAGCGAAAATGTAGTCAAAAGTGTAAAAGTCGTCCCGACATAACGCCCGACCCTCATGCTTAATGGGCACATTGTTTCTGTTGCAGACTTCGATGGTTCGGGAGTCAGGATGGTCTCCAATGTGAAACCCAGACGTTCCACATGAGTCAATCACCTCAAACCGGTCAGCCTCACCAGCTCGTCGTGCGGTTTCTCGGAAGACCGCCTCGGCCATAGGCGATCGACAGATGTTACCTAGACAAACAAACAGCACGTTAGTCATGGGATTAAAAAACAAAAGAGTGTGTGTATTGAAGAAGACAGGAATAAAGTTTCGAGTAGATAGAGGAAGCTTTCAGGAACAATTGTAGATTGATAGCCGGGTTAGATAAGATCACCCCAAATGAGACACAAAGCCATTTGAGATCTAGTAATGACTTTTTGTGTCATTTTGTCTCACTACTTACCTCAATAGCACGCGTCTTAATTGCCACTCATGTATAGTCATGCATGAGGTGCATGAGTATACGTAACCTTCGTATTTTATGATGTGGCAACTTTCTGGAATATATAAAAGGTGATCTGACCGCCTTTTCAATACATCGACCAAGTTCACAATGAAGTTCAGCAAGACCTTATTACTCGCACTTGTAGCGGGAGCCCTGGCTAAAGGAGGCGACGAAATCTGCAAGATCGATGAAATCACAGGCAAGAAAGTGTGCTACCCCAAGATTTTTGTTCCATCCAAGGAATGGCAAATAGTATGGCCCGATCAGATCATTCCTGCTGGTCTTCATGTTAGGATGGACTACGAAAAAGGGATAAAAGAGGCCAAGATAAACGATCCCAATGAAGAGGTAGAAGGAGTAGCTGTGGCTCTTGGAGGAGAGGAGATCCCAGAAGATCAGATTGTGATCGAAGATTTGACTGGTGAGGATGAATCTAACGACAACATTCAGAAAAAGGTCGAAAAGGCCATGAGAGAGAAACATCTCAAACAAGGTACTAAACCCAACCCAAATATCCCCCAGAGCGACCACCAACGGTTTTCTGAAGCTGTAGCGGCGCTTAAAGGCTACAAAATCGATGGCCTAACGACTTCATTATCTTCAGCTCTCTCCCATCTAGAGGATTTGTCTCATGAGATAGAATTTGGCGTTGCACTTTGTGATCCAGAACCTCTTGCTAGTCTGTTGGCTGTCATCAAAGATAGTAAGCTTCAAACGGCTACTCGAATAATGGCAGCACGAACGATCGGAGCATCGGTAAGAAACAATTTTCACGCACTTGATAAGCTGCTGGGACATGATAGTATAGACACTGTGGAAGCTCTCTTGAATGACCTCCAAGAGTCTTCCAAACAAAACTACGACAAATTATCTTCTTCAATTATTTATGCACTTTCCGGAATTCTCAAAACCCCAGATACACTTACTCGGTTTGTGGATCTTAGTGGTGGTGAAGTTCTTAGAAAAGTTTTCCACTCAAGTTCAGCTGAAGTCAAGGGAAAAGTATCTACCTTGATTGGAGACACTCTTGCTACCCCTGATCTTCATCTTGATTTCGATTCCATTACTGGAGCAGTCGAAAAGCGATCTACAAACTGGTGGAACAACGAACTCAAGCAGTGGTCTGCAATGCTACAGAAATCTCTCTCTTCGTCGGAACTTACAGCCAATGTCAAACCCAAAGTTTACCATTCTTTGTCAGTTATTCGAAGAAACTTCCCCGACACTGTAGAAATCAGTCAAGAATTCTTGGAATGGATAGATAACCCCAAGAAGGCTTTGTCTGAGCTTGGAGAAGATTTGGAGGTGGTTTTGCGGGAAGAACGAGACGAACTATGGGGTAACCCTAAAGCTAGAAAATTTGATGCTCGTGATGAGCTATAAACTCTCTGTATAAATAATCAATTGCACCTCTATTTACATCGAAGTCTATCCCGTCGTCATAGCTTCTTTTGCCTTTTCCCTAGCCTTTTCTTGAAGTCGTGACACATCTCCACGGATGAGCATCTCCATCTCATCATTGTAGTTCATAACGTTCCAAACCGCAGAATGAAACCTCATTTTTGCTGAACTTTGAGGTCCCAACAAAAGATAGATAGATTTGAATAGTGCACCATACTTTTGTTGTTCCTCGGTATCAAACCAGTCAATTCCTTCGGAACTCTGACGCTTGAGGTCTACCAAGAAGCATTGGTTTTGCATGGTCAGATGACCAAACGAAACTCGTAAAGTGGCTCTCTTGTCGGCAGAGTCTTCAATCTCAGCCAGACATTTACTACCGTAGTCATAGACTAACATCAGTGCAGCATATGTCGACACAATAGAAGTCAAAGGAACTCCAGCTGCACCCTCAGAGTGCAAATCTGCAGGACTGGGAGCAGGCTCTGTCAGCATTTGTGTAATGACGGCCCTAGATAGTGCATCTGAGATCATTTCAAACAACGGCCAGGTAACATGCAAATAATTGTAGAGTTTCTGGGAATACCCAATCGCCCCCAATGGCATCGTCTCACGAGTACGCTTTTGAAAGAATCCAATAATGGGCAGAAATATCGAAGGGGCTCCCTGAAATGCAACTAGAAGAAGAGCCATGGCGTCCTGGAATAATCTGTGATTGGTCGAAACCATATCCATGGATAGGATATATGTGAGCAGCCGTAGAGGTAGCCATTCTTCTCCATATGATTCCGAGTCACTTAGCGGCTCAAGACCATTAGGACTAGGTATTAAGTCAGCAGGAATATCTTCATATGGACTTAATAAATGAAGCCTGACTTTCTCCAACACCTCCCTAGCCTCTTCCTCAAACCTAAGACATTCCTCCGACGAGTAGTGCAATCTCTGAAAGCAATATTGACATTTCTGTTGGGTTTCCCATCCTCCACCATACTGGTCTTTAGTGAGTGGTCCCGCAGGAAGTCTGCAGGCGTGACATGAGAACCCTCCTTCGACATCGTAAAGCGAACATTTGTAACAATCACATTTGAAAGGTAGCATATCGAACGTGTTTATCTTGTGCAATGGATCAGAGTACATTGTGTAGTTAATAGTGACTTCCCCAGAGGAAGAGTCTATATTACTGTCAATATCCACACAAAGATCCTTGCCGCCACCATTATTCGCATCACGAAGGTACATGACGGCATTGGGGGCACATGAATGATTGATGAAGGCCAAGTCTTTATCGAATACTGCAACATGAGGATGTGCTCCAACTGTACCCACATATAGGGTGTGATTTTTGAGGACCATAATCATATGTCGCAATTGTTCTCGGCTCAACCCACTGGCTTCGACCCAGGGAGTGCTGTTTAATAATGATTCTGGAATGGGGACATCCGCAGTATTGGTGAAAAACCTCACCAATGCACCAGCAATTTCATCCGCCATGGAACCCAAAGCCTCATGAGACGGCGATTTGTAGTTTCCTTCAGTATGCATCTGGTAGATTCTTGTCCGTAAATCTGAGTCTTGAGCCATCGCAAAGGCGGTACGAACAATCAGAGCAAGACTGACACCGGGTAATAATGGGGCAGACCAATTACTGAAGATCTTGCATTCATATTTGTGGTGTTTTGTCCAGTCTGATTTCTGACATTCGGCACGACAATACATAGCCAATCCACACCCTCCACAGCGGAAAAGACGAGCCACTCCCTGATGCGATCTCTTGCTCCTGACAGCAAAACAGTTAAAACATACTGCTGGTGATGGTGAGCCCTCTCCTACTCCTTCTGGGCTCCAGTCTCTGGGGACCATCACTGTAGGGGAGCCGAAGAACACACTTTGATCTGAGGCTCCGTGAATCTGAAACACTCCGAATTGCGCTTCTGGATCCTTGTCGTCTGCATCTTTGTTCAAGAAAGCCCTTTGGCCAATAACACACTGTTCACTGAGCATTCGTTGCTCCTACCAAGTAACTTTCTAATAACGTTCAGTTGAAACATGACTTTGGATGCCTCAATAACGGAGTGGGTCAGAAACCCTCAAGATTTAGCACCACACAAATGCACACGCTATACATTAATGATATTATTGGAAATTTATGATATTATAATTGTTACTTTTTTTTTTTTTTTTTTTTTTTTTTTTTTGTTTTTTGCCATTACTGAGATTGTTTGCATCTCACGTGATCTTTAAGTTCAATACGAGAAACGGTAACAGATGTGAACAGTGTGGTCCTTCCAGTGGTTTTGTGGTAATTAAAGTGAAGAGATCATGTGTCTCAATGGCAATAATATTAATTCCTTCCCATTTCAGTTATTGTTGTCTCTCATTATCTATTTATTTTATTTAATTCTATTTATTGCGTTTGTCCGAAATCTGGAGCAATAACTCAATCATTTAACCCCACTGCCGCTTTTAACTCAACAGCTTACACACACTGTCTAACACAACAATGGCTTCTGTAATCAAGTTCGGCGCTTTCCCTGTGACCAAGCAGGTGAGTATGAGATTTTTGGCAACGAATTGCTTCCTATGAGACATGTTTGATACTAACACCAGGTTTTCTACGTGAGTACTAGATAACATAACCCAGTCAACAATATCCCCGCTAGAGTTTTCTAACTCAGCAAACCTCCTTCACCTTTGCTTTTGTCAATCTTATGCCCATTGTTCCTGGTCATGTGCTTGTGTCTCCTCTCCGAGTGGTTGACCGAGTCGCAGACTTGACTGAAGAGGAGGCTGCTGACTTCTTCCTCACCGTCAAGAAGGTCTCTGCTGCTATCGAGAAGGAATACCCTTCTCAGTCTCTCAACATTGCCATCCAGGATGGCCCTCTGGCTGGTCAGACCATTCCTCATGTCCACTGTCACGTTATCCCCCGAGTCGCCAAGGACCTGAAGTCTGTTGACGAAATCTACCGAAAGATGGATGCTGAGGAGTACGACCAGCTTGAGGCTTTTACCCGTGCCAAGAAGCTGTATGACCGAGAGACCTTTGCTTCCGGTATTGATGCTGGAACTCCTCCTCGAACTGCTGAGGACATGGAGGCTGAGGCTCAGCGACTTGCCAAGTACTTTGAGTAAATAGCAAGATTCATTTAATCGACATATCTACAGTACCTTCGTAGCATCTTAGCTAATGCATTATACCCCTATACCTATACATCCAGATGAAAATGCTAACAAATCTTTTAGTATGTACATGTATCCTCCAACCAATCGCTAAACAATTCAGTTGTCACTATCATTTCAGCTGTCACTAAAAGTTTCAGCTCTGGCCAGCCTTGAACAAGGCCTGAACCAAGTTTCGCTTTCGCTCACCTCCCCAAGTCTTCTTTCCTCGAGGAATCTCTCGAACCTGCTCACCGTTCTTGTATCGATGTAGCTGGTTCAGGATATATCGTCGCTCCCGAGCTTCAACACCCTTTTCCTTCAGATCACTAGAGGTTGACTTCTGGAGCTCTTCCCAAGACTCAAACTTGTCTGCCAGCTTGATTGTGTCTCGACCAATTTTCTTCAAAAAGTCTTCCGGTGACTCAAAGGTCACTTTAGCAAATGCGGTATGAGATGTGCTGAAGCATCTAACCGCCGGAATGTGAGCTCTTGTAACGATTCGGAGCATGGTTGTGTTCTGTGATTTGGTGCACGTAAAGTAACTTATTTTTCAACCATAGTGTTCAAACCCAAGGTTAGGGTTAAAAAATGACCACCCAAGATATCGACAAGGGCTAGGGGATGGTCTGATTATGTAATCGACAATGCAATAACTTTTGGTGACCATTTTTGTATTCGATTTGTGCTTTGAAAAAATAAACAAGACTTAAAATTAAAAGTGATCTTAAATAATATCCTCAAACAATTAACATTGTACCACTGCGTAATCCAAGGCATCTTGGCACGTGGTGAGCACAGAACAATAACCGTATGATAGTGGTTATTTAACAATAAACAAACTGTTCACCAACCTGACGATCAGTTATAAATAGCAGAATCAGCAAAGTCAAACCATGATTGTACAGCAATCTTGGTAGGTCTTTTCCGTACTGCAATGTGAAGCTCTGCTCTTATTGTCTTATTGTTAATCTCGATTGTACCCGCTAAGCCCCTTTGGATCCAGTAAATGCCAGATTAGAAAACGGTCTTTGTCTCACAGACTCACCCAACAAAGTTACTTTTCCAGTGCTGCCTGCATTAATATGAAAGTTTGAAAGTGGGGAAGGGGGTTGCATGACGTCTAAACATGCTGAATGCAATTGTGATTTGAACCTGGATAAATTAACGAGGTAGTTGGGATTTAAATTTTTCTAAGGCTGCAGAGCACAATTGAGTGACATTATCTTCAAATATTACATCATCGAGAGACACTGTTTTGGTGTTTTATTTTGTTAGATTCACAGTGTCTCAGAAATATTGAATTTTATCAAAATCCTGAAATCTCCTTGTTCACTCAAACTCGTACGCTATCAGAGCAATGCTAATCTAGACAAGGCAAGCTTTAATCTGACTGTGGTTATTTCAAACTAGACACTTTGGATGATGACAACAAGCATGACTTTCATAGCCAATAATTCAGGAAATATCGGCTAATACTTTCAACGCCCATCCCTTTTTTATGGGCCCAGTTACTTCCCACTTTATGCAATTGGTCCAAAACGGTGAAACGATCAAGGCGTCATCATGAGAGTTTAATTGAGTACTCCTTTGCAACAAGGACAAGAAAAAAGCATGATGATGATTACTCCTGGACAATGTCATTGGAAAATGACAGTAATCTGAGAGCTTCAAATGACAGACTCAAAAATGGCATCTCTTTATGGGAATTAAACTTCTTCCTGGGTTGGACTACTGCGGGGGTGGTACTAAAGATACTAAAGGGATATTTTTATATGACTCAAATATGTACCTACAACTTGTTTTAAAATAATATTTCTTGAAGGGGTTGGACATGCTGATCCTAGTCTAATGTGTTTTGTGGTTGCGCCAGAGTTAAAGGATCACTTCCTTAAGCTGTAACAATGATTGTCAATATTATCATTACTTAGTTCTACAGCAACTGGCGCCTTACCCCAAGTCAGAGATTCCGTACGTCTTTGGAAATCTGATCATTTGCGGAAAAGCAGGCGTACATATTTACTGTATCACGGAGCTTCCATACTTTTCACTGGAAGCCGTATGTGTTATGAATGCCCATCCCAGCGAAAATGGGAATGGTACCTGTTGAATCGTTGTTTTTAAACAACGAATGCTACCTCTAGAATGGTATTGATTTCTCAAATTCATCAACTCTCGTTATAAAACATTTCTCTGAGCCCATGTTCCTGTATGGAATCCCCACTTCACAAAGCTTCTGCAGCACAAGGTTGGTGCATTGGGCTGTAGAACGAGCTTATGGTGGCGGGGTGGACGCATGAAGTGGATAACAAGTTGAAAACGATGCAGTTTCTTTCCACGACATTTTTTATGCCCATTGGGAGGCCACATTGTTTCTTTCCATAATCGAAATTTCCATGTTTCACAATCGTCAAACATCCAGATAACCTTAACTTTTGTGTTGTTTTAAGTCAAAGGAATCCAGCCTGTCTCCTTACAATCTTACCCCACTCATCACCTGGTGAGGCAAATAAAAAGTTTAAAAAGGGCATACCAGCTGCACAAAGCACACAAGGCTACAAAAGGAAGGCTTGTGATTTAAACCTGAGCAATTCTTCATTTGCTGGCCATTGCCAAATCGCGCGAAAGTCCACACACAAGGCTCGTATCCATAAATACGGCAAGCTTTGTGCTCTGAAGCAGCAAACTAGCGACACCCCTTCGTTGAAGCAGCGCAACAAACAATTGGGTGCAAAGAAACAGAAACGCAAACGACGACTAAGAAGAAGTTGGCACGTAAAGAGTAGCGGACTGGTGCCTAAAGCTGTCTAATAGCATATCGTTGAAGTCAACTCACGACTGTCAACAACTGATTGAACTGTTGCATACACGCCTAACTTCACAACCCACTACCATGACGATGGATACACAGTACTACAAATCCCGGGCAAACAATGACTCAGCGCCGAAAATAGCAGGCATTCGTTATGCTCCGTTATCGGTTCCATTTGTCAACCGATGCGAAACGCTTTCACTTGTTTGGCACATTTTCGCCATCCCTACATTCCTGACAATTTTCATGCTGTGTTGTGCAATCCCTATAGTTTGGCCATTTGTTGTGGCCTACGTTATCTACGCAGTCAAAGATGATTCCCCCTCCAACGGTGGGGTCGTCAACAGATACTCACCTGTCTGCAGAAATTTATTTATTTGGAAGCTTTTCGCTCGATACTTCCCTATCACTTTGCACAAGACCGTAGATCTTGAGCCCACCCACACCTACTATCCTCTAGAATCTCAGGAATATCATCTCATCTCTCAACGATACTGGCCTGACTCACAATACCTGCGAGCAATCATTACCAGTTTTGAATACTTCCTGCCTGCGTTCTTCAAACGGTCTCTCTCAATCAACGAGCCCGATGCCCCTGTTGAGCGGGACCCTTTGCTTTCACCAGCCTCACCAGGCTCTCCTGGCTCTCAGCCTGACAAATGGATCAACCAAGACAGTGCATACAGTCTGGGCGAGTCGAGTTCGCATGATTTTGCAAACGGTACTGATGAGGCACATACCAATGGAAATGGCACCACTACCCGGCGCCCCACCCACTCTTCTTCTTCATCTGAATCCAATGACTCTGGCGCAACTCTCATCAATGGCTCATTGAACTCATACGCTAACCAAATCATTGGAGAGGACGACACACAGCTGCCCCCTACAAAACTCAAACCCACAGGCAAGAAGTACATCTTTGGATACCATCCCCATGGTATCATTGGAATGGGTGCGTTCGGAGGTATTGCTACTGAAGGTGCTGGGTGGTCAAAGCTTTTCCCTGGTATCCCTGTGTCTCTAATGACCCTTACTAACAACTTCAGAGTTCCTCTTTACCGAGAATATCTCATGAGCCTCGGTGTCTCCTCTGTGTCTAAGAAGTCATGCAAGGCTCTATTAAAGCGAAACCAATCCATTTGCATTGTGGTTGGTGGAGCTCAAGAGAGTCTCCTGGCCAGACCTGGTGTCATGGACCTTGTGCTACTAAAGAGAAAGGGATTTGTAAGGCTTGGAATGGAAGTAGGAAACGTTTCCCTTGTGCCTATTATGGCCTTTGGCGAAAATGATCTTTACGATCAAGTTACAAATGACAAATCATCTGTTCTCTACAGGTTCCAGCAATTTGTCAAGAACTTCTTGGGCTTTACCCTCCCTCTGATGCATGCTAGAGGTGTATTCAATTATGACGTTGGACTTGTTCCGTACAGACGGCCTGTCAATGTTGTTGTTGGCGCTCCTATTGATCTGCCACATTTACAACATCCCACTGATGAGGAGGTGACAGAATATCATGATCGTTACATTGCTGAGCTGCGAAGGATTTATGATGAACACAAGGACGAGTTCTTCATTGACTGGACGGAGGAAGGAAAGGGTGCTCCAGAGTTCCAATTGATCGAATAAGGGTCCAGGTGATGTGTTATTGGATGGTTCTATGTTCTATGTACTACAAAAATATTATCATAACGTAAGATTGATTCTATTGAAGCCCCGTTGAGTGAGCGTTTATAAATACTGTTGAGGTGGTAAAATGATGTAGCAAGAGGTCTATTCAATGGCAACTTCATTGGGAGGAGACCCTTCGACCGTGGGAAGCTCGTCTATCACTGTGGGTTCAGGTTCGAGCAGTCCTGTATGCACGGCCTTGACACTGTCAACAATCACAGCGTCAACACCATTCTTGATCTGAGTCTTGGCGATTTGGGGGTTGTTGTTAAGTGTACCATAAGTTAAACAAACGAGCCCAGCTCTCTTAACAACCTTGATTAGTCGGGGACACATGACTAAGGGAGTGCACTCCGATACAAGTCCCAGAAGGTGCCACTCCTTGCAGAACCTGATGGCTTCTTGGAGTGAAGACGCTCGGATGTCATACATTGGAGCAGTACCAGATTCGGTGAGGAAAAGAGTGGGATAGCCAACGGGATTGACCTCGGCATTCTTAGACACAGGTACTCCTCCTTGCTTATGGTTCAACATCAGGCATACATCAGGGTGGAAGGAAGAAAAGATGATTTCACGATTGGCACCATATTCGAATACACACTCAAGAACCTTATCAGCCCAGACGTTCAAGTCCAGAGCAAATTCTTCCATTTCCTCAGCCTGACCTTCATCAAGCATTGGATACTTGCACTCAATGTTGCAGCCAACGTCCGGAGGTAAGGATTGGAGCACCTCTCGAAGGGTGGTGAATGGCGCCTGGATGGAGATTCCTCTCGAGTTTCCTTTGAATCCCTTCGTCTTATAATCTCTAGTGTATTTCATTCGATGGGTAATGTGATCGTAGAAATCTGAGGTGTCTTCCTGGGGCTCGGAAAAGGTTGGTCCCCTTTCAGAAACACGCTCCAGGCCATCTGACACAGAGAAAGCTCGAGATCGTTGGGTTCTTCCTACATCAAGAGACTCAGACCGCTTGGGAATACCTCTTTGACCACCCTTCAGTCGATCTGTGTGTTTGGGAGGAGGTACGTGTAAAGAGGAAAACTGTTCTTCAGTTAGGGCGTGCATTGGAACATCGATACCAGCCTCAGAAACCAAAAAGTCATGGTAAATTACTGGCTGGAAGTCCTTGGTAAGTTGAACATCAAACTCAACGTGCGATGCACCAAGTTTCGATGCCAGCAGAAACGACTCAAGAGTGTTTTCACCCATTTGAAGTTGCTGCTGCAGATCGTCTCGAGAACGAGGGTTTGTGTTCTTTCCCAATCCTCGATGACCAATGACCTTGGAAGCCATGGAGTTCCAGTGCTCAGATCGGAGCTTCATGTTTGGATGGGAGAAGGGGGTAACAAGAAGAACACGGAAACGTACTGAGCCAACAATTGCCATGGTTCCTCGTTCGATAAGTGGCACTTCGTGGACATCACGAAGACATCTTCTTCCAGATTGCTTCAAGGGATCCAACGACTCAACAGAAGCAACACCCCGAGCAAGGGTGTGACGAGCTTCTGTACCAGCATCATCTCGAGAAGGAACGAGATCAAAAATCACCTGAACCTTGGAAGCATCTGAAGCATAGAATTTGATTGGTTCGGTGGAGTGCTCTTCTACAGGAAGCTCAACTGATCCGCCATCAATTTCATCATATTGTCTCGTGGGGAGTCCATCCGGATGCTCCACATTTGTGGCTCTCACAACCAGTGTGAGATGTGTATCAAGATCTGAAAATGGCTTGGCATTGATATTGAGAGAACCCTTGGTATCTCGCACATCCATAGAACCAAGTGTGACCATCACAAGGGTCTTATCAGGGTGTGCCACTTCTGTAGTAGACTTAAATTTGGGCTTTTCAGGAGTCTGGGCAAGAGAGGTGTTAAACTCCTCGTCGTCGTCAGCACTAAGAGGCAACTTGGCCATGATAATTTTGGCCAACTCAACATGACCTCTAAACGCAGCTGTTTCGTGTGCGCGCCAGCCTTCATTGTCACGTCTGAGAAGATCACAGTTGGGCAAATCCATGAGGAGAGACGCGGCCTCAGAATTGCCTTCAGCAGACGCAGCAAACAAAGGAGTCCATCCACGAGAAGACTCGGCTACGGAAACCTGAGAGGGATCATGTGCTAGAAGAACCTTGAGTGTTTCAATAAGATTCATTCTCGCACAGATAAAAAGGGCAGTTTCTCCTTCTCTGTCCTGGTAGTCGCAAGTAAGGCCGTGGCCAAGCAAAACCTTGACCACATCAGAGTAATTCTGTCGTGAGGCAGCAAGAACAAGGGCTCCATCCGTCAACTGAGGTGTAGCATCACAAATAAACTCCACACACTTTACATGACCCCCCAAGACTGCCAGATGTACTGGAGTGAGCCCTTCACAGTCTTGGAATGCAATTCCATCAAGAGGTGTCGAGTCTGTGATAACACCCCACTTCTCAAGGTAAGTCAGAATGAGTTTAACAAACTCCAAAAGCCCAAACTGACATGCATAGTGGAGGGGAGTTCGACCATGCGAATCTGGCGAAGAAAGAGCATCGCGTTGGTCAACCTTCATAGCTTCGAAAAGAGTCTTCAAGGCTTCAGTGGAAATTGATTCTCCATGGTGAGTACCAGTATGGAGCAAATATCGATGAATGACGTTTCTGTGGGAGATATCGTTTTCAAAGGATTTGGTCCATTCCACCAATTCACGGATGCAGGGTATGTTAGATCGGCTGATAGCTCGGTACATGAGAGAATTCAATGTTTGTGGGTTAAGCTGTCCCTTCTCGTCAGCCTTTTCAAGAAGCTGAAAGAGATGAGGCGAGTCTCGGGGTTGACCTGAGGAGGCAGAGTTTGTATCAGTAGCACCATTGACATCAAGCTTAGTCAAGACCAAGTTTTCAGTTGAAATAGACGCACCTCCAATAATACGTTTCATTTCATCTAATTCGGAAGTAGAACTGACAATAGAAGCGGATTCGCTCTTGGCCTCTTCAACAGTGTCGGTCCCCAAGACCTTCAAGTAGCTGTGAACAACTGCTAATCGCGAATCAATATCTGAACCGGATGCAAAGGGTTTGTTGAAGATCTTGGCTCCCCATTTCTGTCCAAAATCAGCTCCACTCTTTTTGTCGAGCTTCTTGAGAATCTTTCGGAAACCACGCCGATTGATTTCTGCATACCACCCCAGCTTCCGGAAGTGAGTTTTCAACTCAAACAGAGTGTCACGAAGCTCTCTAGGTCCATCGTCGTCAAGAGTGGTGATGCTCTCTAGTGGGTATCTTTTTTCCAACACGGCTAGATCACTGGAATACACATCGAATCGCTTGTTGTAGAAGTCTTCGACTTTGCGGGCATTATTCTCTAGGCAGGATTGAAATTCTGTATTAGAGATTGCCAGAGCTTTCCCGCTCCAACCGGGAAGCATTGATATTAATCATTCTCTCGTGCTTGAACAGATCTGAGCTACTCACCTTTGAAATCTGCCTCAGAAGGATTGTCGCTTCGCTCTGTTCCTACTCTAATGAGCTTTTTGAGTGTTTTGTAATCGATGTAATGAGGTCTGTTGTTAGCCCACATGTTCCTAACTCAGCTGACTAACTGGTTAACCATTGTGCTTTGTACTTACGCCCATTCGGGAACCTGGTTTCGGCTCAAGCTGTGTTAGTTCGTCTCATCATGAGAAGACTGATTTGTGATGCTCACTTTTTGCCGAATTTCATTAGTGATCGATTCACCGGATAATCACAGCGCCCCAAAGGATGTTGGTGGTACAGAAAGGTGTAGTTCGACGTGGACTCGAACCCCACCGCATCAAGGATTTATTTACGTTACGATGCGTACAGAATGCAAGTCATGCTGCAGTATGCGAGTATCATTGGATGTAAGGCTAGTACGACCTAACGGGTTTAGGTAAGGAAAAAATGTTGCTATAGCTAGATGAAACACAAAAGAGAGGTATGCTATCTATAATTGTAACAAAACTGCCCATCATTCGCGTTCTATTACTGACTTCTTTTTGTCTACTTCCCCAAACGGCAGGTCACATGCCCACGTCGTAAAGTTTGTTGCCCGTTTTTTTATTTTTTTGATTTTTAAAAATGAAAAATTATGTGGAGTCTTCCTTTTCCAAATTTGGAAATAACTCCACTAAAGCAGAAATGAATTAGTGGCAGCCTTCGTAGTTGTCATAATTCTTGAAGCATTTAATCAGTGGGAGGTTCCAGAACATTCTTTTCCATCAAAAATCTTGCTACCAGTTGTAGTTTTGACTTTCTTGAAATCTGAAACACTCCTAGTCGGGTTAGTTGAGCCTTTTGGCGGTTTTAATATCGGTGCCCCTTTCTGTTTACATGCAGATAAACCTTACCAGAGAGTTGCATGTATACGTAAGGCAAAGAAGGGAAGATGTGGCTACCAATGCAAAGAAAAACGGTTGTGGAAAAAAAAAATATAAAAAAATACGATCCTAACTCTCTTGAAGCAACAAAGAAGAAACTTCCCTGATTACTATTTTGGCAAAAATTTATAATAAAAAAAAGGTAAGTTGCAGAGTCTATATATATGTATCAATATGTTAGACATTGGGACAAAGGCCATCATACTTGACTTGCTGGTTCACCTCCTCTACGGACGCAGAGATGAATTGTCGAGTTTCTAGGGCCACCCAAACCTTGAGCATAGACAACATGTCCTCGTTATTGAACAGAGCTCGCTTATCTCCAGAATGAGTTCCAAGTTCTCGAAGCACTGGGATGGCATTCTTGAAAAGATCCAAATCTGGGTTCAGCTGTCTACCAATACCTTCTAGCAGAAGAATAGAGAGTACCACTGTAATGAAATCTGGTTCCATTCTCACATGGTGCTGACGAACCATAACCAAGACTTGGGTCAAGAGATCACCAATCTTGAAGTTCCCCAACTTGAAAGTACGGCTCTTCATTTGAGAAACAAGCTTGCCAACCTTGAGGGCATATGTCTCAGGGTCAATCACAGTCTCGGGCGTCCTTGATCGTTGAACCATAAGATCACCAGCCTTGTAACCATCGAACTCTGCCAAAGCTTTGAAAAGATCTATAAAGTTCCTTCTATTCAATTCATTGAGCTCTGTTACCAGACCTGCGTCAATCATACAAAGTTGAGGGTGGTAGCCTTCGGCCTTCAACTTTTCGATCTCTGCATTCCAAGCTGCGGGATCCTCGCTCAGGGATTTCAGATGATTGTTGACCTTCTGCATTTCCATATATTCTTCATTGGAGTTGTTGTGGTCACCGAATCCCAAGTGATGCAGCGTCGACTCGGGTTTATAGAGTCTAACGAAGATGTTTCCAGGATGTAAATCAGCGTGAATGAAATTGTCAATAAGCAGCATTTTGAGGAAAGCATCTAGTCCCTTGTTTGCAATTTCTTTATCAAATCCACCTCCATCCTTTGCACGTTCAAGAAACATATGGACTGGGATGGCATCGATATATTCCTCGACCAAGACATCACGAGTGGTAAACTCCAAGAAGGCATAAGGGAAATGGATATCGGGCTTATCCCAGAAATTGTCATTAAAAATCTCCAGATTGTGGCCCTCGATCTGCAGATCCATCTGTAATCTCATCATTGTAGCAAACTGCTCAACCTCACCTGGTAATGAAAGCCACTCCATCGTGGGAAGGGCGTTTATGACGTTAGCAAAGAATTTCATGATGGAGAGATCACGTTCCACAATACGAGAAACTCGTGGGTGTAAAACTTTGATTGCAACCCAGCCAGAGGGGCTTCTATCTCCCTTCTTCTGAGACGAATTGAGGGCCTTATCAGACAACTTGCCCTTGTATACTTGAGCAATCGCGCCAACTCCAAGTGGCTTCTCCACAAATTCGTCGAAAATTTCGTCGAATGGCAAGTCAAACGCGCCTTCAAGTGTCCGCTTAGTTACTCTGAGAGAATGAGCTTTATTGTTTGAATGTAAATCACTCAGCTGTGCGCAGAGATTTGGTGGGAAAATATCGGTTCGAGAGGCTGCCCACTGACCAAGCTTTATGAAGGATGCGCCAGCACACTCCATCATTTTGGTAAGGAAGCTGTACCACCAGATTGCTGTGTAACGTTCGTTGTCTCGTGATTCGTCCCGTGGCCCAACCATTACAATCGGCATCGTGATAATAACGGGAACAAACAGAAAAGAGAGGTATAGAAACCGAAATGTTGTCGCAATAGGATTCCAGACCCAAACTTCAATTCGTGTCAGTAGTCTTCTGACAAAAACAACTATCTTGGCTTGACCATTATTGTAGCTGGGGAACTTTTCTCGCAACCTCTCCTCCTTCGAGTCAAGGAAAAGTGACTCTTCTCTTGTCAGGTCGCTTTTGCTGATAATATCTTGGGGAGCATCATTCATAACAATAGAACAGCCCACCGCCAAACCAGTCGCTACACCCACTGCGACACCAGTTAATCGGAAGTTCGTATGTCGCCATGTACGCGATGAAAGTTGTGTTAATGAATGAATCCTGCGAGGTCGTATTAAGGACCGCAAGGGCGTCGTCCTCAGGCAACAACGAAACATGTTAGGGCCAAGTTGAACAGTAATGGGTTGCTATTATCAGTTGCTGGAAATATGCAGAGTGTGCATGAGAATCTGTATGGTATCAGGTGCTCGTGTCGTGTCAAATCGCAGAGTTAGATTATTATGATGAAGATACTTGTTTATATGTATTCTGTTGTTGATTTTGGAATATTTCGTGGTCTGAAATATATTTACTCACTTTCACGTGAAATGCATAAAAGTGGATGAGGTTTCCATCACTGTTGAGAATTAGACATTAAGTATTATCATCAGTATTTAGTTAACATTACGAGTTTACCCATCATCTGTTGGGAGAAGGCAGCTCTGGTAAGAGCGCACTCTCCCTGGTAGTGAGGCCTTTGGAAGAAAGGAGGAATGGTCACAGAGACAAAACACTGAGCACCTATTGGATATTCATCACTTACGAGGTGATGATATATCTAATAGGAGTGATCTTATGGGGCAATCTACCTCAGAAGTGTTCATTCAACAATCACTTAATTAGATAAAAAAATAACAAAAAAATAGAACAAAAAAAAATAAAAAAATAAAATTAAGGAAATGAAAAAAAAAAAAAAAAAAAAAAAAAGAAAAACACGAACACCACATGAAAAGTCACCAGTGTAAGACTTATCGATTGTCAGCATAGTACTAACCACTTGACAAATTGACAACGTCACTTTTAACTACAGTGACGACTTTTCTTGTTCATTATACTTCATTTTTTTAGATATCACCTTGCACGATCATCCTAGTGGGACCAACAAAGCCAATGTACCATCCTCAACGACAATAACACCATTGTCTCAGCCAGTAACTCGGACATTGAATTTGATATTAATATCCATCCTGAATTGTGGGGAAGGTGGGGAAGACTAAACCTCCTTGTGGTGCATAACAAGGGGAATCGTGCAGGGGGGATGCAAAGACGGAGGACTCAAGGGTAGTCCCGAAATCTTCCAAGATCCATTGAAAGGCGGGGTTTTGTGTTTGTTTCGGTTTAGACGCATTGGCGGATCTGTTCCTGGACCCCGCATCCCTTGAAGACACTATATATGACCCCTACATGCCATGTATGGGCAAGATAATATTAACCCGCAATGACTACAAACACTTTCACTGATCCTCCTGTGGAGATGGCAAAGGAGCGTGCCAAAACCACCTTTGTTGTTCGGGATGTAACCAACTTCCTCAATGGCGGTGAAGAGGAAACCAAAGTCATCGAGAGTATCATGAGCAGTATTGAGCGTGACCCAGTGTTGTCTGTTTCTGCTGACTACGATTGTGATGTAAAGCAGGCCAGGAAGCAGACTGTGGAGAGAATAGCAGCACTCTCTTCTTATTTGGTCTCTGATACAGAGAAGATGTCTCTCTGGAGAGCCCAGATCCATGGAATGATAGACATGTCTACCCGAACTCGTCTTTCAATCCATAATAATCTTTTCATTGGTTCCATTAGAGGATCGGGCACTCCTGAGCAGTTTCAGTACTGGGTTAAGAAAGGTGCCCTTGCGCTCAAGGAGTTCTATGGATGTTTTGCTATGACAGAGCTAGGCCATGGAAGCAACCTCAAGGGGCTGGAGACAACTGCAACTTTTGACCCCAAAACTGATCAATTTGTGGTGAACACCCCTAATGTTGGAGCCACAAAATGGTGGATCGGAGGTGCAGCTCATACTTCAACTCATTGTGTCTGTTTTGCAAAACTCATTGTCAATGGGAAGGACTACGGAGTGAAGAACTTTGTGGTTCCACTCAGAAATATCCATGATCACAGTCTCAAGGTTGGTATCGCAATTGGTGATATCGGCAAAAAAATGGGACGAGATGGCATTGACAATGGATGGATCCAGTTCACAAATGTTAGAATCCCCCGACAAAACATGCTGATGAGATACACCAAAGTCTCCAAGACTGGTGCCGTGACCAAACCTGCCCTTGATCAGCTCACTTATGGAGCTCTCATTCGAGGACGGGTATCAATGGTCGCTGATTCGTTTCATGTATCAAAACGTTTCCTTACCATTGCCCTTAGATACGCCTGTGTAAGACGGCAGTTTGGCACTAATGGGGGATCAAAGGAAACAAAATTAATTGACTATCCGTACCACCAGCGGCGTCTTTTGCCTCTCCTGGCTTATTGCTATGCTATGAAGATGGGAGCAGATGAAATTGAAGCTACATGGATTGATACCACTGATAGAATTCTTGCTCTCAATCCCAATAATCCCGCCCAAAAGAATGAACTCGAAAGAGCGGTTAGTGACACAAAAGAACTTTTCGCTGCATCGGCTGGCATGAAGGCTTTCACTACCTGGGCCTGTGCCAACATCATTGACGAATGTCGTCAGGCCAGTGGCGGACATGGATATTCTGGGTACAATGGTTTTGGCCAAGGCTATGCCGACTGGGCAGTCCAGTGTACTTGGGAGGGTGACAACAATGTTCTCTGTCTTTCTATGGGCCGTGGACTAATCCAGTCAACTCTTCAACTTCAGAGCGGAAGCCAAGTTGGGGCTTCTATCCAGTATGTTGGAGAAAGTCCCAAGTTCCCTCCTTCTGGTAAGAATACTTCACGGGAACAACTTCTGTCCCCTGAGTTCGTTATTGACGCCTTCCAAACTGCTTCTCGAAACAACATTCTCAGAGCTACAGAGCAATTCAAAAAGCTCACCCAATCTCTTAGCCAAGACCAAGCCTTTGAAGAACTTTCTAGTGCTAGATTTGCTTGTGCAAAAATTCATACTAGACAGCATCTTATTGCTTCTTTCTATAACCGGATCTCAAGTGCAACCAGAGATATTGTTCCCCACTTGCAAAACTTGGCCAACCTGTTTGCCCTTTGGTCAATTGAAGAAGACTCTGGAATCTTTCTGCGAGAGAACATCTTCACTGCAACAGATATTGACAACATCAGTAGCCTTGTTGATGAGCTTTGCGGTGTTGTTCGGGAACAGGTTATTGGCCTCACAGACGCTTTCGGCCTGTCTGACTTCTTTATTAATGCTCCGATTGGCTCTTATGATGGCAATGTCTACGAAAAGTACTTCTCCAAAGTTGTTCAGCAAAATCCTGCCAAAGATCCTAGACCTCCATATTATGAGACAAGTTTGAAACCATTCTTATTTCGAGCAGAACAAGATAAATAATTCTTAATCTACAGTTCAATAAATTCCTTGTGGAGAATATGTATATATAGATATATATTGATCACTAACAATACTAAATAATTCACTCACCACCTCGGAGTCTGAGCACAAGATGGAGAGTGGATTCTTTCTGAATGTTGTAGTCGGAGAGAGTTCGGCCATCCTCGAGCTGCTTACCAGCGAAAATCAGTCGCTGCTGGTCCGGGGGAATGCCTTCCTTGTCCTGAATCTTGGACTTGACGTTGTCGATGGTGTCAGAGGATTCGACTTCAAGGGTAATAGTCTTTCCGGTAAGAGTCTTGACGAAAATCTGCATACCACCTCGGAGTCGGAGGACCAAATGGAGAGTGGACTCTTTCTGAATGTTGTAGTCGGAGAGAGTTCGGCCATCCTCGAGCTGCTTACCAGCGAAAATCAGTCGCTGCTGGTCCGGGGGAATGCCTTCCTTGTCCTGAATCTTGGACTTGACGTTGTCGATGGTGTCAGAGGATTCGACTTCAAGGGTAATAGTCTTTCCGGTAAGAGTCTTGACGAAAATCTGCATACCACCTCGGAGTCGGAGGACCAAATGGAGAGTGGACTCTTTCTGAATGTTGTAGTCGGAGAGAGTTCGGCCATCCTCGAGCTGCTTACCAGCGAAAATCAGTCGCTGCTGGTCCGGGGGAATGCCTTCCTTGTCCTGAATCTTGGACTTGACGTTGTCAATAGTATCGGAGGACTCGACCTGTTGTTAGTATAACTTCTTTATCTCTTTATGTTGCCACAAAGTGGTTGACGTCACAAAATGGTTGTCGCCACACGACACAAACTGTTTAACGCCACTGCGGGCTCATTTCTAATACATACCTCAAGTGTGATAGTCTTTCCTGTCAGTGTCTTAACAAAAATTTGCATATTGGTGTTTTTTGAGTTGTAGTGTGGTTCAGCACCGATGATGTAGGGGCAAAAGCACTTGTAGCTGGTGGGGGGTAGGTTATATATGAGCAGTGTTATCCGTGTACATACTACAGGCAATTTAAGGTTTTGCTGTGCCGCTTACAGAGATTATGTTATTGAGTTGCCACCGTAAACAAAGAAAAGCATGCTTATCGGGAGTATGGCCCGACAGATTAGAATATACTAGAACATCTAGGGAAAGGAAAAACAGCGATTAAGGATTGTTTTGAGTTAAACATATGGATACGGAAAAAAGATGATCTCCAGTATCTTGTATTAATAAGGTGTCGAGTGATCCATGAGCAGTGGGTGATGACACATGGGTGCGTCAAGAAATGCAATATCTTTAGATTAGTGTGGTATAAGATTGAGGCAAAGATCTAGAACTATAGTGGGTCTAGGTAAAAAATAAGAAAACGCAAAAGAAAAAACAATTTTTTGTGAGATGTATTTAATATTTGATACCTGCTACGTTACTGAAACTTGGCTTACGACTTCACCATTGGCTTGGTGTGTGTGTGTGTACTCTGAAGGTGCAGCTAATTATAGTTTGGTATCGTGAAGTGATTATGTAACTTGATGTGGTAAGGGTGACATGATGGAAACCACTAAAAACGGTAGCTAGAACCTCGTAAAAAAATTAAATGCAAGTTTTGAAAGCTTCTTAAAATACTTATCAGTGTTATTTTTATTTATTTTTTTAAGAGCAATTATTATTAGACTTCCCCTGGTGTCGTGTCTCGAGGGTGGGGGGCTGGACCAGCGTGGTTATATACTCCAACACAACACGTCCAACATGTATGAGTGAGGAATGAAACCTCTGTGTTATATTAGGGTAAGGGACCTGCCAAATAGGTGCGACTCCAGTGCAGGCACCATTTTGCTATGAACAGCCTCACTGAATGACTGCTGTGCATACTAGAAGTGAGCAGTCCCACAATGTTTATTTCACGTTAAATAATCATCGTATGTCTCAAACGATATACTTGGTGAAGTTGCCTAAATGGAAATGTGATATATGACAAAACTTTTTTACGGATACGCGACGTTTCCAATCATGACTCTGCTGGTATTGATAGTGGGCATTTTTTTGAGTGGTAACGTCCTGAACCCCGCACCTGATGTACTCTACCATCAAGAAATTAGCGTTATGCACAGACGCCAGGCAGTTGTTCAGGAGGTCCCTTCTGGACGAAAATTACATAAATATAATCACATGGCCACTTGGCAACCCCATTGCCTGAGCTTTATTTAAAAAAAGCACACCCATCTCATCAAACAGTTGTTTTTAATTCCCCACGGCTCGAGTGTGCGTTTGTGAGGAGAAAACTCGAATTTAAACTCACAATCGGCCAAATAAAAAAAAACCTCGCTTGATTTCTGCCTGCGAACAGTTTGGTGCATCAAAATTAAGGTGTTGCGACTCATCCAAACATGAACAGTTGGATATATGTTGTTTTGATTGCAGTCATCGCGATTCTTGCTAACAAAATGTCCGTTGCATCCAAGCTCGTCTTCTACTTCCGTGCAGCAGTGGCCGTGTTCCTCTTCGCTGCCTGTGCAACCTATGGTGTGCTAGCATCGACCGTTCTTACTGCCATCGGCAAACGTGGGCTCGCCCAATGGTCAGTCGCCCGAGCTTTCTACCACTCAGTTCGCCTCTGCTTGGGCATCAGCGTCAAGCTGCGGAGCCGAGAGATTAAGAAGGCCTCTAGCCTCAACGTCGACGAGGTCTCTATTTCTGACGTGACCAAGCCCATTGACGACATCACCACACATCTTCCCAGACCATGCATCATGATTTGCAACCACCAGAACGAGATGGACATTGTTGTTCTCGGTAAGGTGTTCCCCCAGTACTCGTCGGTCACTGCCAAGAAGGCTCTCAAGTACTACCCCCTCCTTGGCCAGTTCATGGCATTGTCGGGAACCATTTTCCTTGATCGAAAGAACAGAACTAAGTCTGTCAAGGCACTTGATGGTGCTGTAAAGACCATCCAGAACGGAAACGGCGGTCTTGGACACAATGTGTTCATGTTCCCCGAGGGTACTCGATCCTACACCAAAGACATTAGCATCAGTCCCTTCAAGAAGGGATGTTTCCACCTGGCTATCCAGACTGGTGCACCCATTGTTCCCGTCGTCGTCCAGAACACCTCTCGAATGTTCTCCTTCGGTCAAGGTAGGTTTGACTCGGGTGAGATCCTTGTGGATGTCCTTAGCCCTATCGAGACTAAGGGGCTCGAAACCAGCGACGTCGATGCTCTCATGGCTACTGCTTACAAGGCTATGACAGAGACTGCCGACAAGATTGGTTACGCTGGATCCAAGACTGAGTAGATATAATCTGATACAATATAAACAAAGGTATTTCTCGTTTGACTAAATCTGACCAGTAAAAACTCAGATGTACACCATCATCCGAAAACGCCTCAAACATGTAGTCTATCCGCGATCACATGCTTAGATCCTGTTCAGGAAACGTAATCCTATTTTACTCTTGGTGCTGCCTTACATTTACATTTACCGAGGAAGGTATTAAGGTTGGCGTTGACAAAAATACGACCACCAAATAATAGAGAATAAAGCTGTATGATAGTATAAGATGCGTAGTGATGCCTGAATATATATCTACTGGCTATCAATATTACCTCTTGTAATTCCACCTCATTGCATCATACTGCATCTCCTCACGCCTTGTTTTAGAGCCTCTTGTTCTACGCTTTGTCCAAGTGGGTTTATGCTGCACACCTAAAAACAAAATTAAAAAAAACCACACACGTCATTGATATTAAATGCGGGAAGAGACCTTTGGGCACTTTTCAACTCCTACGACCCTCTGATGGATTCAAGTACCGTCACTCAATCGGAAGTCTCCGAGCTGTCATTCGCCGGTGACCAGGTGTCATCTGGCGTCGAATCAGGCCTAGAGGCTGATAGCTCTGATAGACAAGAAGGGACTGACGCCGATCAAAAGATTCGCCATAGAAAAATTAAAACACCCACCAGTGCCACCACTAAATTGGTCAAACAGAAACCGGAGAAATCGCAGAAACAGATTGCACAACAACAAACACGATATATCATCGAGATCTTTCTCGTGTTGTTGCCTGCAGCTATTGTAATCTACCGTGAACGAGATATCGATCTCTCGGACCCCCAGAACATCGTTTTGGCGCATTCTGTGCAAGTATGGGTGGCCTGCCTTGCTTTGTCACTTACTTACTGTTACCACAAGGGGATTTTATTCACCAACGCCCTTTACTTGGCCTTGATCCCTCCTCTGGTCGCATACACAACAAAGACTCCGGCAAAGATGCTACTTCCTATGAACATTTGCTTGGCTGCTAACATTTTGCCGTATCCTTCTGTTGTTATGGGGATTATCTACGATTTCAACATCGGAATCCCCTCCTTGGTGCTAGAATACGTGGCCCCACCTTTCCGTAACGCAAAGAGCGCCTATTTGTATGTTTCGGAGTCTGTGTCTTCGTTGACCAAACAGTCTCTAACTGAAGTAGAAAAGCGCCTTCTTTCAGTTCTCATTGTTAATGCGGTATGTCTGCAATTTTTTGGAAACCTCCCCTCTAAAGAAACTGCCCTGCTACAATGTCTGTTCTTGGGCTCAGTCTTTTGCATTTTCCCAACTTATCCCTGGGTAGAGCAATCTATCGCTATAATGCGTACTCCAAAGCACAGACGGGCTCCTGACTGGGAGAAAACTCTCATCAAGCATAGTGTGTGGATTTTGACCACTTTTTTTGTGCTCATGTTCCTTGGTACCGCACCGGTTTGCTCTTACATTCTTGGCATCAACCCATTTGAGTTCATGTGGAATCATATTTCCTCCTACGGTGAAGGCAATACTAGACTGTACATGATGGCTTATTGGGCATTGTTTGTTTCCGCAATCCCAGCCATTGACAAGATTGGCAGCAGACTCAGCTTGTCAGTCGATTTCAGACGTAAAATCTGGCATTTCTGTGTTGTGGGTATGTTCTTGCCTTTTGGTGTCAATACTGACGCTACTTTCACCATGTTGGCGATGGGCTGCACCCTCGTCTTGTTTATTTGGGTCGAGTTTATCCGTGCCACAGCGTTATATCCTATTGGATCGCAGATCCACGAAGCTCTATTGGATTACGTAGACGAGCGAGATACTGTCGGACCACTGGTTGTCTCTCATATCTACCTTCTGCTTGGCATTTTTCTTCCCATTCTTTTCCACAAGTCTCCGATTGGCATCATTTGTCTTGGACTCGGAGATAGTGCTGCATCGATTGTTGGACGTAACATTGGCACCACAAAGTGGTTCGATACCAACAAATCGGTCCAGGGAACCCTTGCATTCATCATTATGGCATCAGCTGGTATTTACACCTGTCAGCAAGCGATTCCAGGATATGCCGGCTCTGTCATTGCTAGCCTATCTGTGCCCAAGATTCTTGCGGTAACTACAGCAACGGCACTTCTTGAGGCCAACGCAGATATCAATGACAATGTCGTCGTTCCTGTTTATATGTACATTCTGTCAGAGGTACTGGCCTAATACCATCATAACTTATATAGAATATAGTGTTCAACACTGACTTGCATGACCTAAACTTAATTCTCCTTGATGACAACCCATGACTACGGTGTGGAATCTTTCTTTGATGCAATACAACATTGTGACCCTATCGACGCTTCGCAAAATTCTTTGCAGTGGTTAAACTTCCCATCAGCTCAAGTCTCGGGTTTCATTGCGTTAACAGGCCCTCCTAGATCAGGTAAAACAAGAGCTCTCTATGAGTTGTGTCGGGTCTGCTTGCCCTTTGACGCTCCTGGCGGTGAAAATAAAACGGTACTTGTACTTGATTTGGATGGTTCCTGGTCAAAAAACAGTGTGGTCAAATATTTTGTTCTGGATCAATTGACAGGGCTAGGTGAGAATGTCATTGCCAGATACCTCCACCAGAACCTGGTTATCGTGAAAACTTCATTTGCTCAACTTTCATCTCAGTTGCAGGCTGAGAATATCATCAATAACATTGAGAAATACAACACAAGTTCCAAAATCAGATACGTCATTGTGGATTCCTTTACTGCAGGGATTCAGGATAAAGCCACCCATGATGTTAACATCGTAAACGCTGCATTGATCACCCAGAAGCTCCTACAAATACACATCGTTTTCACGTTTCTATACACGTCGCTCAATGAACTCCCAATTGACGAGAGTACGCCTTTAAACAGCCATGAGATTACCTCACGCCTGCCTTTTATGGCACCCGAATTCGCGTCGGCTATTTTTGCATTGCTGCTTTTTGACAAGTTGAAACAGAAAGTAGAGATCTGGACACGCTCAGGTATTAAGAGCTGCCAGAATTTGGTATTTGGTGGCGAAGAGCCTGAGAAGAATGATATTGGCGAGCTATTTGATTTTGGATCAAACGAAGATCCAGAAGCTCGTACATCTTTATACATGTGAAGCTATCTATCTATCTATCACTTTACTATCATTATCATTATCATTAATCTATAGTTTAATCATAAATTTCAATGGGAGGGATTCGATCCAGATTGTAGAACCAATTGCCATTATCCAGCTCTTTAGAAAGCCAGTGAGTAGGGAAGACAACCAGATGGCCTTGAATTCCATTGAGAATCTTCTCTGCTGTTGCTTTATCGTGGACCTTGTCCAAACCAGAACGCTTTCGTGTTCGTCGTCGACGTCGACGTCGTCCATTAGTCGCATGATGAAACGACGCATGTGCAACTGAGGAAGTTATGTCCCTCTCAGGGTGGTCTAATCCATTAGAGTGGACGCCATTCGAGCTGGCGTCATTAACAGATCCAAATCCACTGTTACCTTTATCATGAGGGTTCTGGTTACTGCTGGTTGGATAGTCAATGACGTCATCTTCCTGGGGGTCGTCAGGTTCATCATCGCTTGAATCAGAAGACGATGAATGGTAGCTTCGACGGTTAGCTCGACTAAGCGCACTCTTGAGGTGACCAGCGGCGTCGTCGACACCATGGGCAATTCGATCAGTGAGGTTTGCGCCACCCTTCAGCGGAATATGGGGTATCTTGTAGCTTGGCGAAGAGGATCTGTGATGGTGTTGGTGCCTGACATAATACTTTTCGTAATCGTGGGTTGCCTTATGTTTCTGTTTTGCGTCACCATTAGCATTCCCATTGATATGAACTGCCAACGGGGAGTGGGCTTGATGCTCATCGTGATAGGAAGATTTCATATCGCCTGTATCCTGTGACATTGAGAATCTCTCTGCAAATGTGGTGAAGTCCTTATAGTCTTTCCAAGTGGTCACCTCATCATCAGGTTGACATCGGAAAACCTCTCGGAATAGCTGGGTGTTCTTTTCCGCAGTTGCAAGCCAGATATCATAGTAGAACGCATCATCCAGAGGGTCCTTGAAGCAGTAAGGGTCTACAGGCGGAGGAATCTTCGGGATTTTGAAACCCTCGGACTCGAGAGATGTGTCTGAGAAATCGCCATCAGATACATCTGGGAGAATCTCACCATTATCGCCCTCCACAAGGTTAACAGGAAGTGTTGAGTCTGTTGAGCCACTGTTTCCATTAGCATTGGCATGGGAATTGATATTGGCATTGGCTGAGCTAACACTTTTCTTTCTCGAGCTGGCGGAGTCGAGGGCATTAGCTAGAACCTTCTCGCCATCAAGGTGGGAGTTGTTGTATCGCTGCTTCAACTCCATCTGCTCAAAATAAACGCGTTTTTTCAACTCTTCGGTGTCATCTACTGTATCACTAACTTGCTGTAGCTCGTGCTCTGTCAGCTTGTTAGCGAACTCAGCATGCTTTCGAACTCTTTCCTTGAAGTCAGCAGCAGACGCCTTAGAGTTTGCTCCTCGATCCATGCCAAATCCACATACCTCGTACTTGTGCCGCTCGTTGCCTTGTACTCGACTATCAGAGGAAACAAGCTTCTTCTCTCTGATACCCTTGTTGTCAACACCAGCAAGAGAGTTGAATGTGTAGATGCCCAAACCTTTAGTGATTTGTTCAACATCATCGTCATCTTCTCGCGAAAGTATTTCTGCATCAGAATCGTACACGTCATCCAAAGGGCGACCACGTTTCTCAACAGCTCCTTCTGTACCACTTTCATCGTCAATCAAAGGTGAAGAGGGAGCACTCATGGAATAACGCTGACCACTCTTTGCCAACAGGGAGGAATTGTTAGCTTTTTTGGATGCACGTGCAGCTTGAACGGTTTCACCAAAGATAGACGTGGAAATATCCAAGAACCGTTCATCCTCAGATCCGGAAGCCCAGTCGGAATCGTCTGGTCGACCAGGTGAACGAAGGTGGTTATGTCGTCGTCTTCTTCCTTTATGTGTAGTCTTGTTCTCAATGATAGGAAGCTCTTGAGGTTGGTCATTAGCTTGAGACCGCTTATGTTTTTCCAAAAGCTCAGCCTTTCGCTCGATAAATTCCACGTGATCAACATCTACGCCAAGATGCTCACGCATGAGATGAAGCCGTAGAGTATGTGCAAAGTGACCAACCTTGTAGGGTCTGCCTGCCATGACGGAATCAATCTGGTGGGCATCTCTGACAATAGCTGCAACTTCCGAATCACGTGTACCCCGCTGAGAACGTTCGTTAATGTTGGCAGATCCAATAATAGCAATACGGTCATCAACAATCATGGCCTTGGCGTGAATATACAGCTGTTCAGTGACAAGTTTATCATTGGGTCCAATCTTGCCCCACTTTCTTAGAGAAAAGAAACTGATGTAATCCTCAGGGTGAATTCCAGCAGCTTCCAGGCGAGCGAAAATGCAGTTAGGTCCACGAGAAATGGACATGAATTGGCATTGCATGATCACCCGTACAGAAGAACCTTCAGATTCGTCAACTTCGGCCTCAAATCCGGGCATGAGAGGGATTACAATGATGGCACGCCAATCCTCATCGTTTTGATGAGCCTTGATGATTCGGTTAACCAGTGCTTCTCCAATTTGGTTTTTGATGACAATATTATGCCAGGAAGTGGAAGTGATGAAAAACTGGTTTTCAATGTAAACAAAGTGTTCGCTTTGCTCAATGCTCTTCAAGTATGCATTTTGGATGCTCTGCTCGTGCTCGGTAACACCTGTATTCCACGAACAGGCGGAACGAAGGATCTGAACTTCGCAAGTTCCCGTCAGCTTGAATTCTGCTAGCTCTTCCTCTTTGAAATCCGGAGGGGGGACCAACAGAGGTGTGAATCTTGATGGTCGCTTTTGTCGGAGCACGTAGTTCCATCGTTGAACAAAATGTCTAACCAGATCCCGGGCAGGTTGTCCAACAACCATCATATGAATATCATGCCAAGGCATTCGTGGAACCTTCTGACGATCATACATGTCTTCAAAAGGTTTATCCAAAGAGTAGAAGTCCTTGGTTCGGGGGTTGGAGTAATCTTTACCAGGGAAAATCTGGGTTCGTCCCACATAGCCATCTTTTTTGTCAGCATTTACAAAAGTAGGAGAATCGTCAACGAGAACGTGTTCGGGTGTATCATACCGGCCAAAACAGAGATCAATGCCACCAAGGAACGCACAGGTATGATCAATGAGACAGAGTTTTTCATGATGCGCCCAGAAATAAGTATTTTGAATAAGTTGGTTAGGAGATCGCATAACATAGATATTTGGAGAAAGATCCAGTAGAGAAAACTTGGTATACTGGGAATCAATAGGAATTGTCTGGCCGACATTTCGATACACAATCACAAAGATCTTCACCCCTTGTTCAGCCTTTCTCTTCAAAACTCTATCAAGTCGCCATTCCTGATTTCCCTCTGGCGGCCGTCTGAGGTAAAGCTCAGGAGATAGCCACCAGTCATGGATATAGATGACTTCTTTAGCCATATCTAGAGCGCATGACAACGTCCAAAAATAGTCTCTTGCATCAACGAACCATTGGGCCTTGCAGTTTGTTCTCACAGGAGCATACGAGTCGAATCTCTTCTGCTGGCTCCAAATCGAACGTTCCTTCATCAAGTTGATGCTTTCCATCCACTGGGCCAGTTGTTTGTCGGAAGTGGCAACAAGTTTCAGCTGACGAGAGCCATTCTCAAGCTTTAGGGTGATATGTGTACTTCCTGGTTTTTGAAGTTCTTCCAAATCAGATTCGCCTGAAGTATTGGGTGCTGAACTGGCATTACCTGTTCTAGTACCGACGTTCTTCTTGAGATTATGAGTTACCTTGAACTTTGAATCCAACATGAACACCTCGAGAGGTGTTGTGGAATACAAATTCTCCACACAAACAATGTATGAATGCCGAACCATGAACCACTTGGAGGTGTGTCGGGCTACCATGGCCCTCATGTCCTCAGCTCTCCAATGAGACACTCTCCAGCCGGCCTTTCTAGCCGACGTTCGGTTAACTAGGAAGCCTGCTTTTCCATGGAACTGATCTTCAGGAGCAAGTCGGATAGACATGTTCGACAGTTCTAAGAATTGGAAAAGCTTGTTTGCCTCTCCGCGGAATAGTAGCAATCTGAAAAGCTCTCGAAGATACTTCTCCAATTCCCCCTTGATTCGTTCGTTGATAAGCGTTCGTGTCCGTCTTCTCTTGTCGAAAAACTGGTTGACTCTTCGTGGCCCATGAGAAGAGCCTGGGTGAGCATTTTCTCCGGGGTCAACTTCTGAGTCTCCATCGGTGTCTGTATAGTCGTCATCACCTGTAACAAGCCCCCTGTCTTTTTTCTCTTTTTTCCCGACCTTGTTACGTGTTGGAAAGGTGGGGATTTCGAGGGGTTGCTTTGAAGAGTTGAAGGGGTTTTTGACACTGAAGGCCATTGTTTTAAGACGACTGTGAAGGAACATAAAGTCTTTGTAATCTTTATAAATAGTCCAGTTGAGAATTGTATGGCCCGAGCCGTAAGACAGATCAATCCGGTACTCTCGGTTCTTCTCGTTGGGGTTATTGGTGACATCTCTCAGAGCAAATCTAACTTGCTCAAGCAGAATAGGAACTCGTTTCATGTTATTTTCATCTCTGACCATCGAAGAGGCGACCATGATAGCCGCGGGTCCTCCAGCAGCCAGTTGGCCAAGAATTGCTTGGTTGTAAGCCTTCTCTGCAGAACACTTGGCGTCCTTCTTCTTTCTGAATCGTTGACGAAGTCCAGCCTTAATTTCTCTCCACCGCTGGACTGAAGAGGAATTTGATGTTGTTAGTTGTGGTCTTTTGAAAAGTCGGCCCATACCTCCAGAAGAAGTTGCGTCTTCACTGACAGAATGACGCTTGAAAAACAACGGGGTTCCTAGATTTCCGAGCCCTTCAATACTTCGTCCCCAACGCGACTGTGGAATTGCGTCGTCAGAATGAGCGCTGGATGCTGTGTGGGGTGGGTTAGAGGTGACATCTGGGACCTCTTGCGGTCCTGGCGGATCACTATCCTTCGAAACCGTATTAATATAGCCATCTGCAGGAGGAGCATTCGGAGCAGCTTCTTCGCTCACATCTGAGACAATTTCGTCATCTGGGTCTTCGTTGATGGGGTCAACACTTTTACGCTTCATGAAATGCTTTTTGCGTTTTCGAATCGGAACGCTAACAGTAGCATGTTCACTATCGTAGTCCGAAGACTGCCAGTCTGAATCAGCGGCATATTCGTGGAACACTATGTTAGTTCATTGGCAAAGATGATTCCAGTCTCGTACACAGAACTCTTGTGACGTGATGAGATCTTGTCCATTCTGTGAGTAGAGTATTACCACAAATCTGAACATTTTTAGAACTCATGTAATTCTATCCCTTCCATAGTACTCACTTTTCAAGAGAAAAATCCCTCGCTTTGTTCTAGTAACCTCTGTTGAGACGAGCTGTTGTAACCCCTTAGTTATATGTTCAACAGTAACACATTTTAGCTTTGAGCTTTGCTGTATTCGTGCAAGATATGGGCTATGGGGTTTGACACGGTGGATTTCACGCGGTAGGAGCTAGCGGAAAATGACTCCGTATATTATTTGTTGTATATTGTTTGTGGAAATAATTTGGAAATTTTGCCTTATTTTTTCTTTTTTTTTGCCCCCTATTTTTTGTTTTTTTCTCTCATTTATACTAATTTATGGAACAGCAACTTTCAAGCCTACTAGCCCACCAATATTCAGTACCTTCTCATTCCAAATTGGCTGTAGTCTTGTAAGAGGAGAATTCACCTCTGACAGTGTAGTACAATGGCCCTACACCCATACACCAGATAATAATAAAAAGTCGATTACCCGAATGATTCCAGTACATCTGACTGGTCGAGGCGCTCTGTCCCCAATTATGTAGTAGTTCGCTCAAACCCTAGTATCTCGTATTTATGATGATCCACAGCTTCCTCCTAAACCCTTTGGACTCAAATACAAAATTGACCTACTTGCAACAGAAATGGATCTAGATCGTCTGCAATATTGTCAAGATAATCCTCAATTCATCAATTTATCAATTTATCTTGTCGCTCTGTCCTGATGACTAGTCTTCTTGTGATCACTAATCATATACTACACATGATCTACATAGACATTGAATGTGGTTAACGAGGATTTCAACAGTGCACTAAGTGTATCCGACATTAGCAAATGTTGAATTGATACCTCATTTCTTGATTAAGATTTTTCATTTATCACATATTTCGTGTTTCTGATTATATTCTCTGAAACAGTACCTCGGCAAATAAATTAAAGTTTGCCTGAATTAGAAGACGTAGAGATGTACAAGGAGTTCAGGCGATTTTTTAGTGGGAAAACTTGATCATTATTTATTGTGTTTGTTTCTATTGTCAGGACGCTTGGTTTCTCACACATTGTGTGTCGTTTCCTGTGTTTTTCACAACTCCGTTGAGGTAACCGTTCCCCATGTTTTCCCCACGCATCTGCAGAGCGAGTTTATTTTTCATGTTGAGATCAAAAGATCCATCTTGTATGTAAGAACAGGCACCCTCTTCCTTTGCACAGGTTGTTCAGCAAAAAATGGAACCCTTCAAACTCTTGCCTACTCCAACAAAAATCCCGGACTACTTTGCCTTCGAAGAATTCGTCCCTACAAACCCCGAGCCCGGTATCCGGTATTTTCACTCCCTGACCAAGCCCTGGCGGCCATTCTCTTCTCCAGGAACATTTGGAGGCTTTTGTCTCAGTCAAGGCGCTTTAGTGGCAGCATATACATGTCCAAGTGGTTTCATTGTTCATAACCAGCACTCATACTTTCTTTTGCCTGGCAGATGGGATGTGCCCTTCCTTTGGAGAGTTGAGTCTGTCCGAGATGGTCGATCATACTGCACCAGAGAGGTGAAAGCATACCAGCCTGATTTGGGGGTTGAGTTTCCAGACTCTCCATTTCAGCAACCTCAAGACTTTGATTTCACAGATCCGGCAAACAAACGGTGGCTTGCATATACTGCCCATTCGTCCATCAAGCTTCCCCATAGAAACACCATGTTTCATGAGAAAAGGCTGCGGCCCGAATTTCTGGAAAAAAATGTCCCTGGAGGTGCAGAGGCACACGACCTGGCTCCCGATATCGATCTCCCAATGTGGGTTGACTGGTCAAAGGACCCCGCTAATGATTATAACCTAGAGCCCCACCCCATTGAGATGAGAAAAGTGGACATGAATAAGGTGCTTCCAGCAGTTAACAAGGGCAAGGATGTTGCCGAACGGCGCCAGCTTTATTTCTTTCGTGTGCCGTACGAGCTTCCTGACGACATGAACTATCATGTAGCAGCCTTGCTCTACCTGTCGGATCGTAACTCTCTCTTCACATGTATGAACATGCGAGACAAATCCCCCACATTGTCTCGAATGGCGTCACTTGACCACCAGTTCACAATGCATGATATGCACTCCCGTGTGGATGGAAAGTGGATGCCCATGGAGACCTGGACCGATTGGGCTGGGGATTGCCGTGCCCAATACCAGGGCCGGTTGTTCTCAGCCGACGAGAAGCTGGTGTGTACTTTTATGCAGGACGGTCTGCTACGAACATTTGAGGATGAAGACGAGCTACAAGAAACCAAGGAGGATAACAAGGCAGATAATACCACCAGCCAGGTGCCGCGGCGAAAGCGGCAATCCACAGCCCGAAGGATGTTTTTGAACTTCAAGGCGGTTCTTTAGAGTATAGATGATGTAAAAATTGAGAAAAAGTGGAGAAAATCACATCCTGAATTTATATTGCTGTGGGTACTGTGGTACTGTGGGTCCTCCCCTACTCTTCGTTTGCGTGTCATGCACCCTAAATTTTTTTTTTCCCAGCCAGACCTAAATTTCAGTTTTGTGGATTTTCTCACACCCAACACTCAAAATGTCTGATCAGGTCGAAAAGGTTGTGGAAAAGGTCGAGGAGGTCGCTACTGAGGCTCCTGTTGTTGAGGCTGCTGCTGAGGTCGTGGAGGAGACTAAGGATACTAAGGAGGAGGTCGCCGAGACCAAAGAGGAGGCTACTGAGGCCAAGGAGGAGGCCACTGAGACCAAGGAGGAGGCTACTGAGGCCAAGGAGGTCGCTCCTGCCGCTCCTGTTGAACCCCTTACTGACGCTGAGGCTCCCATTCTCAAGCAGGTGGAGTTCTACTTCTCTGACACCAACCTTCCTACTGATAAGTTCTTGTGGAAGGCCGTTCACAACAACGATGGCTGGGTGCCCATTCACACCATTGCCAGCTTCAAGCGAATGCAGCAGTACGCCGACAAGGAGGCTGAAGATCCTCTTGCCCTGATTGTGTCTGCTCTTCGAAAGTCTCCCTCTCTTCTGCAGGTTTCTGAGGATGGCACCAAGGTCAAGCGAGTGGTCAAGCTCCAGGCTCCTGATGACAAGACCAAGGACGAGGCCAATGCCCGAACCATTTATGCCAAGGGCTTCCTTCCCGATGACAAGGTCCCTGCCAAGGACACTCCTGCCTCCGAGCTTGCTGCTCCCATGACCCGAGAGGAGGAGCTTGCTCTCCAGATTGAGATTGAGAAGTTCTTTGAGGGATTCGGCAAGCTTGTGCAGGTTCGACTTCGACGACGTACCGAGCAACAAAACCGATTCAAGGGCTCTGTCTTTGTCGAGTTCGAGAAGCTCGAGGATGCCACCAAGTTCCTGGCTCTTGACCCCAAGCCCACTTTCCAGGGCCGAGAGCTCAAGACCATGTCCAAGCCCGCTTACTGCGAGATGAAGCTTGCTGAGCTTGGATTCACTGATGGTGCCAACGGCAAGCGAGGCCCCCGAAAGTTCAATGGCTTCAAGGACCAGGAGTCTCGAAAGCGATCCAACGATGACAATGACAATGGAGACAACAAGCGAATGCGAGGAAACCCCCGACGAGGTCGAGGTGGACGTGGCCGTGGCCGAGGTGGCCGTGGTCGAGGTGGACGAGATTAGTGTATTATAGACGACATTTAAAATAGACAATGATAAGTATTATTCAACTAATTTTAAAAAATTTGTTAGAAATATAGTTAGTTATCAACTCCAAGCGGAAACTCTAAAAACACGCGTCGCGAGTTAATTACTGAAATTTCCCATCTTAACCATACAGCCACCATGACTCTGTCCAAGAAATTCGGGGCCGTCTATGACGACAATGAAGATATTAAAGGAGAATTTAAAAACATCATGTCGATCTTCAATCTTTCTGAAGACGATATGTTCATCAAGTGGGAGTGCTTTGCTATCAACACCAATGGCAGCGAAAAAACCGAGTTGAATATGGACAATCTGTCTAAACTAAAGACTTATCTTCTTAGGGAGTTTGAGAAGGCCAAAAAGACACAAACCTCGACACCGCGTATGAAAATGAGAAGACTTCGAGATGGCGCTGCTGACGTGGATCTTTTCGACCAGCTCTCTGGAAGAAGCCCCGTAAATGATCATCAGACTCCTGTGAGGAAAAGAACAGCTACACAGGTTGGAAATTCAATGTCCCCACCCATGTCTGCCACTCCAATTGGATCGTCTAATAGTGCATACTCTACCAGGAAAGGATCAGGAACCGTTTTGGAAACTTTGAACAGCACAATCCCGTTGAACCCTGAGAAGGCTACAGCTGACACAAAGATCGCAGTGTCGGATCATGTGGAGCAATCAAAATACAATTACAAAACCATGTACCAGAAGGTAACGGAGTCTTCTGAAACCCTCGATGAGCAGATCGAACAGTATATGGAGTGGTGTGTGGAGAGTGGAGTTGTCAAGAGCAATGCAGATTTTAAGAATCCTACCCTTATTGATCAGAATTCGGTGATTGCTGTTGGTAGAATAGTCTTGGATACTCCGGATGTAGTGAGACTTTCAGATTCTTCTGTTCTGTTGGAGACTCCCAGAAGTCGTGGAGGAGCATTGCGAGTGAAATTAAATCTTTCTACTTTACCTGCTGTTTCTCTTATTCCAGGTCAGCTGGTGGCTATTAAGGGTATAAACTCAGGGGGAAGAGAATTTGTGGTAGAAGAGATCCTACAGCTGAGCCCTATGCCATTCAGAGAGGTGGATAACATTCCTCCCACCCCTTCCATCACCCAAATCGTTGCAGCTGGACCTTTCACAACCACCAAAGATTTGGATTTCCTGCCATTGAAGGATCTTCTGGATCAACCAGCTGACGTGTTTATTCTGATGGGTCCATTTATTGATAGTGCTCATCCGTTGGTTTCTTCTGGTAGTTTTTCTGTTCCTGGGAAAATGGTCACAACCGTGGAAGACTTGTTCAAGCACAAAATTGCTCCTCTTCTCAACAAGACCTCTGCACAGATCATTCTAATCCCCTCTACCCGTGACTCCGTTTCAGCACACCTTGCATTCCCTCAACCAGCCCTGTCCCGAAAGGCGCTCGGATTAGGTAAAAATGTGGTTTGTAGAACCAATCCGGCCCAGTTCTCCATTAATGAGCTCATGTTTGGAGTTGCCAACTGTGATGTGGTGCGGGGCGTGGCTCAAACCGAATTGAACAAGGGCTCTACTGAGGATTTCATGTCACGAGCAGGAAGGTATGTTGTCGAACAACGGTCGCTATACCCCCTTCTTCCTAGCCCCTTTGCGAGACAGCCCGGAATTTCAGAAGAGAACCAAACCCTCACTTATCACCATCTCGATAAGGCATATCTGGGGTTGTGCAATTTTGTCGGTGTGTCCCCTGACGTCATTATTATGCCTTCGCAGGTTCAAGGAGCGGTTCGAGTTGTCAATTCCATCGTCATCATCAACCCTGGTCTTCTGACTCGAATGGACACTGGTGGCACATATGCCCTCTTGACTACAAAGCCTTATGAAGCTGGAGGTGCAAAAGCATGGGAAAGACTACGAGTCGATATCAAGAAAATATAGAGTTACTTATTTAGTATTAGACATTAGGGAATCTAGATAAGGAGAACCATTACACCTGCCAGAGCAGCAGCTACAGAAAGTTGAGCCATAGAGGCGCCGTTAGCCTGGTCAGGGAACGAAGCAGTGGGTGAGGTGACGGGGCCATAAGAGTTTTGTCCAGGGTTGGTGGGCACGGGAGATTGTGAAGGAGCAACTGAGGGAACGGGTCCACCAGATGGTCCTTCTGAAGGAACTGTGTACTGAGTCTCCACTGGCTTCTGGGTGGTGTAGGTCACAACAGGGGTAATACATCTAGTTTCGTCACAAAGAGTCACTGTCTGGGTCAGAGTGATGATCTCAGTGGACTGGCTCTTGGTAGTAGGTGGTTCAACGACTACGGTAGTCTGGGGGGTGGGGGTGATCTCAGTTGCAGTGGGTTTTGGTCCCTCAGAGGTGGTATCACAAGGAACCGTAATAGTAACAGTGACACCCTCATGGACTGTCACAATAGTTGTGGTGGCATGGTTGGTAGGGACAACTGTGGTTAGAGTCAACGTAGGGGTGGTGCATTTATCCTCGTCACAATGGGTAACAGTCTGGGTGATGGTGGAGGTGATTGACTCTGCAGTAGTTACGGTGACAATAGGACCAACATCAGAAGACTGGGGAGTGGAGATTTGGGAGGTCTCAGAGGACGCGGAAGGGAATTGAGTGAAAGAGGTCTCGGTGGTATCTGAAGTAGCTGTGGGGACTCCCGAAAAAGTGGGTTCACCAGAAGATGTAGTGATTTCAGTGGAAGTGGCGGTGGGGACGACTACAGAGGAAGATCCAGCAGATTTAACTGCAGAGGACGTCTCAGAAGTAACTACCGCAGAAGAGGTCTCAGAGGTGACTACTGCAGAGGAGGTCTCAGAGGTGACTACTGCAGAAGAAGACGAAGAAGTCACTACGGCTGAGGAGGTGGGAACAGGCGCACCAAGAAGTCCAAGATCAGACATCAGCTTAGAAACACCATCAAGACCAGCACTTACTGCTCTATCAACTCCAGCGTCTGTTCGGATGGAGTTGACATTCTCTGTGAAAAGGTTATAAAAGAGTTCGTTGTTACTGGAGGCGTTGATTATGGCCTGTTCCTCGTCGTAGTGAGGAAGGTAACTGGAAATGAGAGACTTGGCTGTGGTGAAATCCGGAGACTGTTCATAGGCGCTCATAGAAGCAAGAGCACGGCTAACAAACGGAGGGAAACTATCAGAGTCGAAACCAACCAAGACAGAGGCAGCGATTTCGTCCAGAATGCCATAAATAGAAGGATTAGAGGCGATATACTTCATAAGCTCGCCAACTTCGGACTTGGCCTGGGCCTCGCCAATCTGAGTGTGACGGGCCGAAACAATTCCATTGGAAACGCCGTCAATAGCGCCGTCGACAATGACGTTCTGACCATAAGCCCGATGAAGAGCCGCGGCTAGGATAACGAATGTGGTGAGTTTCATGGATGGTGGTCAAGGGGATCTGAGGACGCTCAGGCAAGGTCCTCCTTATATACGACACTGTACCCCAGCTTAGCCAAAAAAAAACATGGGTCTAATTACAGTGGAAGATCGACATGCTGCAGAGCTTCTTGCCAAGGGATCAATGGGTGATTACTATTGTTGATAATTGGATTTGGAGTGGAAGAGAGTTGAGAGGATCTCAGGCACGGATTTGGCCTCTGAAAGATCAATTCCGACACAAAAAGTGAGCCGGTTCGATATTATCTCACTAACCAGCAAGCTTTAGAGTCTACCAGGGTGCAGTATTGGTGTAACGAGTTGCATAAATGTACCCTTGTTGAATGTTACAGGGGTCTTGATGAGGTTGAAGTTAGAAGGCTATTTTGTCAATCTGTGGGGAATAAACAAACCCTGTATACAGTGTAAAGTCATGGCTCGAATTCCAAGCTTTTTCTTATTTCTGTTTTGTAAGTTATTATTGATAGCCCTTTTTATTGTTGCATTTGTGGATTGTAATTCATACGTCGTATCATAGACCCCACTTTTTAGGATGTGAGGGTGGGGTGTGGGACATATGCTCGAACTAGTAAAAGTTAGTCTGAATGAATGTTGTTGTGTCGTTGAAAAAGAATTCGGATTTATGCAGCCCTTGGGAGTAGTATCAGTAGCCTCACTTTTCTCCTTTTCCGTTGTATGTAGTAATTACTACATCTTTGTTTAGAGGTGTTATTTGCTTTTCTGCTTATCATTGTACTTTTACACCTCAACCTATCACTTTAGCTACTTCCATTCCATTGTCCCATGAAAAACATTATGCTGATACTATATACATACTACAAATGTAGCTTCT
Organism: Yarrowia phangngaensis; assembly: GCA_900519005.1. Taxonomy (NCBI): domain Eukaryota; kingdom Fungi; phylum Ascomycota; class Dipodascomycetes; order Dipodascales; genus Yarrowia; species Yarrowia phangngaensis. The sequence goes on along the minus strand of ULGR01000002.1, from coordinate 1,695,436 downwards.
TTACCTTTTTTTCATATTCCTCCTCATGCTTTCTTACTCCGCTTACCAACGTCTCCAAGAAAAGCTTTTGGTCTCTGACAGCCTGCCGGTAACGCTCATCCACCGACACCTTGAGCTTGTTCAGAACATTCACCAATCCTGTTCCATAATGGTACTCCGTAAGGTTGGATAGGGCTTTATAAGTTTGGTCTGTTCGAACACGGTGTGTCTTCATTTCCTTGATGAGCTTCTCAATCTCCGAAATATCGCCCAAGCGCGCATAGCACTCTGCCAATAACGCATATACCATAGGTTCCCGCAATTTAGAAGATTTTAAGAAATCACGAGCTTCCACAAATAAGCCCTGGGAGACCATATGCATTGCCACTGAGATCCATTCATACCCGGTTTTAGTTTTGTACTTTGGCGACCCAAGAACAGGACCGTCTCGTCGTGGAGCTTTTTCTGAACAGTACTTCTGAATATACTCTTTTAAAATCACACGGGGTGGTCGAGAGCCTTCGATGCCTGCATCTCTGCTTCTAAGCATATCCACATCTAACTTGCACACCCTCCTTCTCCATGAAGCGTGAGGAACGGCCTTTTCATAATCTGCCAAAACCTCCTCTGCAAGCTGTAAGAATCCCTTTTTGCACAACCCACGAATGAGAGTGAGGTAGTCATGCTCCGAAAATGGAATCTCCGTCTTCGCTAGAATTGTGTAATATTTGTAAGCTCTTTCTGGATGACCCTGTCGTACCATAGCTTCAATTGTTCGTCGTCTTTCGATATGCACACCCTGGAAAGCAGCAATAGCTACACCCTGACGAACATCCATTGAATTCAATAGCATCATGGGTACCATGTTACGCAGATCAAGATGGTTAGTAAGAAGTCGAATCTCTGCTACCTGTGGTGAGGCAAGCAATCGTTCTAGATCACCAGCCTGTTCAGGGTAATGATGACAGAAAACACGGAAAAGGGACAAAACCGCCCCGCGTGTTAACCGTCGGGTCTGTGCTTGAGCTATAGCCCGACCCATGCTGTATGTTGCACCATAGGCCTCAATCAAGCTACAGTTCATGATATCGTGGATCTTCACATCTGGGCAGCTCTTCTTGACCATTTTGTGAAAGGTCAAAACACCCTCCCAGTCTTGTCTATTCGCCAAGGCACGGTACCCTGAAACCAATGCTTTATAACTGTAGTAATGCTGCGAAGTAATGAATCTCAGGGCCTTGTCGAAATTGCGTTGATATAAATATCTGAGAAACATGACTTCTTTTACGCTCTGCAATTTGTCAAACCCCTTGGAGCATAAATATTGGTGGTAAATCTTGGCTTGTGCTGCCGTTCCCAGTTGGTGTATTCCTCGAGCCATCTGAGCTAACACCTCCTCTGATTCCATGAAATCTAAATGCTGATACTGATTGGCAAATCTCATCATCTCTGACAGATTTAATGCCACCGATCGTGTACCTTCAAGATACAACTCGGCGACTTTCGCCTGGAAGTTTTTGTGTCCCTTGAACCGTTTGTCATGCATGAGTTGGTCCACAAACGCTCGGGCTACAGAGAAATCAATGTTAATAAAAACCTTGAGCGCCGAAAACGATACACTTTTGGGTCCCTTCTCCACTAGGTCCCAGTGTTTGTTCATAATATGGTCAGCGTAACGCCATTGGTTGGTGTGAGATGCACTGTGTAGAATGGCTTCAAATTCTGGCATGCGAAGATCGTCACAATTCAGTTTCTTGGAGAGTTCTACAACCGCCTTGAATTCTCCTCGTTTGTGTAAGCTTAAGAAAACTGTCTTTCTGTGCCGTGGGGTCAGTTTGAATCCCTGTTGAAGACCTTTGGTGATGAATTTATGCAAGTCAACGATTGGAAACTCTGGGGATGTCCTTTCACCTATACCCGCCAACCATTCCTGGTTGATCACACTAGGCCGTTGTATCGTCTGGCCCTTTGCCACTTCTCTTTGGCGTTGCGCGAGAGGTTTACTACTTCTTTCCATGCTTTGGCGGAATGCAATATTCTGTAATGTCGATGCTTCTTCTTTAGTGTCCACTTTTTCCACCTTCTCTGTACTTAAATCCGCCTCAACATGTAATGGCGGTGATAACGGCGCTCTGGTCATCATAATACTGTTTCGGTGGAAAAACAGACTGGCCTCGCGTGCATTGTCGGTTGGTGGTGCCATCTTTATTGTCTCCACCTGTCGGGGCTTTTTGCTCGGGTCAACCTTGGGACGTGGGCCCAGGAGCTCCCCCTTGCGGGCAAGTTCCGCCATCATGCGCCTTGTGTACGCATTCCTCAATACCCTGGTTGCCAGCATGGCCGAGTGAACTTGTGCTGGTGTCTCTATGCCTGCTTGATCTCACGAAAAATTCAAAATCCAAATGATCATGCAACCCGAAAGTTTATCCTCCAAAAAGTAAAGTCACGGGATTGGTCAATGAGTGAGAACTGGTCATCTCAAATGAAATTAGAATACTTTGAGTTCTGGTGAATTTTAAATTGATTTGATACTTGAACAAGCAAGCATCTCTTGCGTTAAATTGCTCGTGATGTCACTGTGATGTTTGGGAGTGAAATTTAGTAACCACTGTAGTCATGCTGTATGTTATTGTTGTTCTGAATAGGTTTGGTGGAGAATTCGGATAAATATAAATAAAGGTACAACAATCGGGAATCTGTAACATGGTGTATCAATTTTCCTATTCTGTTTTTATTTTCTTCTTTTTATTTTTTTTTCTGTTTTTCGACATCAGCCTGATCCAATATAGATGCATATCAACTAAGTGGAACAAAGATACAACCATAGGAATAAAAAATTCACTTCATCCGCTTCTTACTTGTGGATTCTCTATCCTTGTTAACTTCAATTAGTCAAGTCAACTCTCAGAGTCTTCCTCCAAGTGGTTACCGTGAGAAGATCAGTGCATCTCTCGTCAATCGTGTCGTTCACGCTTTTCCATTAGATGAGGACATACTGCACCTCACCTGGAAAGCATTGCTACTATAAATGGGTCTACGACAAGCCAATTTCGTTATGTCCTCGAGTTATAAGTGTTTCCGATTAAATAATTAGGCTATCTAAAATTAAAAGAGAAGGGCGGCAACACCAAGAAGACCAGCGACAGCTGCGTTGACATGCTGGTGAACAGCCTCGTTAGCTTGAGTAGGCACGGAGGGAGCAGGAGGCTGCTGGCTGGCAGAAGGAACAGTAGGAATCAATGTGTTAGGGATGAGGGTATCAGGGCCAGGATGGGTGTGAGTGACGGTCTTACCAATAGTGACGGTAGAATCGCTCTCACCAGGGTTGGAGGCAACAGGGTTGGAGGGAACAGGGTTAGAGGCAACAGGGTTAGAGGCAACGGGGTTAGATGCAACAGGGGGAACAACGGCTTCACTGGTTGTTTCGCAAGGCACGGTTAGAGTAACAGTGACACCCTCAGAAACAGTGGTGACAACAGTAGCAGGGATTTCATGGCACTTGTTGTCATCGCAGGAAGTGATGGTGACAGTAGCAACAACAGAGTCCACGTGGGTGGTAGCAGTAACGGTGGCGTTGTTGAATCCAGTTCCGGTGGCGGATCCAGATCCAGAGCCGTCAGTGCCAGTTCCAGTAGCAGATCCAGATCCAGAGCCGTCAGTGCCAGTTCCAGTAGCAGATCCAGATCCAGAGCCGTCAGTGCCAGTTCCAGTAGCAGTTCCAGTAGCAGATCCAGATCCAGAGCCGTCAGTGCCAGTTCCAGTAGCGGTTCCAGTAGCAGATCCAGATCCAGAGCCGTCAGTGCCAGTTCCAGTAGCAGTTCCAGTAGCAGATCCACCGTCAGTGGCAGATGCGGAGTCAGTGGCAGAGCCAGAGCCAGTAGCAGATGCAGAGCCAGCAGAGTCAGTGGCAGATGCGGAGCCAGTAGCAGATCCACCGTCAGTGGCAGATGCAGAGCCAGTAGCAGAACCACCGTCAGTGGCAGATGCAGAGCCAGTAGCAGAACCACCGTCAGTGGCAGATGCAGAGCCAGTGGCAGATGCGGAATCAGTGGCAGAGTTAGAGTCAGTGGCAGAACCAGTGGCAGATGCAGAGTTAGTAGCAGAATCGGTAGCAGAGGCAGAAGCAATGTTACTAATCACCAGAGTAGTGGTGGAAAAGCACTCTTTCATAGAGGAAGGCACAGTGGCAGGGTGGTTGCATCCAAGAAGCACACCAAGAATGTCATCAGTTACCAGTCTTAGAAGATCAGCGAAAATGGTAGAACAGAGAAGACACTCAGTGACAAGATCTCCAACCTGCTCAACAATTGGACAAAGACAGGTCAACAAACCGCTGCACTGGATGAAATTGTTGAGAACGTCATTGCAAGTCTCCACACAGGTCATATAGTCAGTGGGGGGAGTAGGGGTGGTGCAAGGAACGGGGACCAGGGATTCAACAGTAGTGACCTGGGCATTGGCTCCAGCAGCTGCGACAGCTGCTACAAAAACGAGTGAAAGCTTCATGATAAACGAGTGTGAGTTGCTGATACTACCGATAGTCACGACAAGCACCCTGTATAAATAATTTCTCTATAACGCCAGGGGGTAAATTTTTTTTCAGACTTTGATGGCAACATGTTAGGTTCGTCGCGCATTTCAAGGTTCTTCAGGTATCTCTTTCCGGGTTTGGCGACTCACAAAGAATGCTCGTCATTCTTGGGTTCTTTGTTGTAGATACATAGCAATTCCCGAAACTTAAGTGATTATTGTGCTCATTATCAATGTGGTGGTAAGCACATAACTGGAAAAGATAATGAACATCGCAGGTGTTGCCCACAGAACACAGATCTGCGGTCTTCACCATTGACATTGATCTTCAGACTATCTGGGCTATCATTGATAACATTTTGCCGCGTTTGGAATCATAACACAGACACGGAAATAATATTAAGCTGTAAAAGTCACCAAAGCATCACGTACTAAACTTTTGCTAATAAAGATTAAGGTTTGAAAATGCATTTTACCGCTTTCAGAAGCACAGGGAAAGCAGTGTACCTGAATTGAAAACCTTGTTTTTTTCCAAACAACTGAAACTGCCAACGGTCTCGTCGACTTCATCAATGAGACATCATATCTCATTTGGAGAGCTATTAATCTTCCTGGGTCTATCTCAGCTTTTCTTCAGTTCTATTGGATTAAGTTCATGTAATAGGGGTAAATGTGAAAAGACCTTGCTCCATGCCCCCCAGATGCCATGCCAGATGTCATGCTATTTCCGGAGCCGGCTATGTCAGATACCCTGGTAGGTGACAACAAAGAATTATGTACCTTAATCCTGTATAATATTACCCCCTTTTTTTTCCCTTGCAGGGATCTTCAAGTGGCTCCTACCAGACAAAGTTCAACTACAACGTTATGCAGGGAGATGCAACTCTGTATCTACAGGTAAATGCATGTAACTTTCATGCGTTTTATCTGTTTATGGAAATTATGTGTTGTCACGCCACAATGTATGAGGTGATTTTTTTAAGAATTTCATTAAATGGCGAAACCACTCAAGAGCCGTTTGTGAATATGTGATAATCCCCCAATTAGCCAGTATTATATTATATCATCTCTAGTGTACCGCTTCCGGATGTTTCATTTTAGCTCTGCTCTGCTTCGTTATTGCAGTATGCACCATACAAGCCTGGCAACTGATGGGGCATTCTACTCAACAAAAGAAAAAAAATATCCAATGTCATTGTTTATAATCCAATTCAGCATGCGCTTTTGCGCAAAAATGAGGTCCCAAGTGCATGCCAAGATGCATATACTTCATAATAGGGAGCCACGAGATCTTAATTCGGAGCACCGGATGGCTCCGGGGCACAATGTAGATAGTGATTGCTGTGGAATTCTCTGTGTATCTTTACAGCGCCGTAGTAGCCGCGCAAATTGCTCCATCGAGTAGCGGCTTTTTCTCGGAAGCCAGTGGCACCTGAAAGATGCCCCTTACATGTGTGTGCTTGTGGAATAAAAAAGAAAAAAAAGAATGGAGGAAGAATAGACTGGTTGTTTTCTGGTTGAATTCTATTAAGGCTCGTGTTTTGAAAATAACTGAATATTTAGTGGCTTCATGACAGGGGTGGTTGTTTTCGTAAGTTTAACTATCACTAATGTCAGCTCGTTGTTGATCATAGACCCTGTCAGCAGAAAATGCAGAGGAGGCTACAAGTTATTATTAGTAATTGAGTCGTCTGCAGTAAGAATGTTACTTTGTGTTGGTGGGAAAGTTGCATTCTCTTTGTCTTTTATTGAGCCATCATCATTGGAATCTTTGGAATCAACGCTATCGTAATAGATGATTCCATAACACCTAATGAGCATGAAGATCATTATTAGATAGTAATAGTTCTATTCGACTGTTCAATGAAGTCTCCCGTGTATAATATTGATCAAGTCAATTAAAATGACTTGTCACCTGCATTGTTTTTTTTGAAGCGTTTGGTTGCTTTCTAGAGTTCAGAGCATTTATTATTTACCTATCAGATATGCAGGCCTACGTCAATTCAATGAACTAAATCAGTGGTTGAGATAGAATGCTTGCCACCAAGGCCATAGCCATTAGATGTGTGGGCCTACGCTTTGTTCACACCTTCAGTTGGAGGCTTTTCGGTTGCAACAAAAGGAATTTATTGACTCCCTAATTTACTGGAAGTAGGATGTACAGAAATAATTGAAATTAGCATGAACCGGCTTTAAAAGAGTGAGAAAGAATGAGATATGGCACGTTCAGTTGATAGAACTGTCCTAGATATTGTGGAGGTCATTATGGAGATTGGAACAGAGGTACAATGTGGGTTCAAAAGCAATTCATTAGAGCTTTCTGTTCTTCCGTGATTCTTGACATCAGTCAGCTCGATGTGGTGCAGCCAACAAAGGAGCTCCTCCTCCAGAGCCTTGTGGGGTGATGAATGCAATAATGATCTGACTAAATGACTCAATGTTTTACTTTTTAGATTTCAACAATATCCATGTTCAAAGTGGAATTCACAGCAACTTCATGGTGGACTTGTTGTGGACTTCTTACTTACATCTTGTGAATTTTCTCTCAATTACCTTACAACACTCGAATAGGATAAGTATATGACTTCTAAACTTCAAAATATAAAACAGATTTAAATGTGTATTGGTCCATAAATAACGGATAGAGGGTTTTTTCCTTTTGTTTAATCCTCAGATAGAGGGTACTATTTTCCTATTCGATAACAGGAATGAGCGAGATTTCTGATTTCTACCTAAACAAATGGAAAAATAATACCAGCCATAATATAAGGCGACACAGCTTAAACACTTCCATGAAGAGTATAATATATTACTCATAACCTACCATGTTTGGAACCCCCATTTTTTCCTCTTCATTTCCTCAACAAAGTTTCTTAATGTCACCGTACAGTGCATAGGGTATGCAAACTCATCAAGTTTACTCCACCACTAGCCCCAACCTAGCTAGCTGCTAATTTGAAGACGCCAACCCGACTGACTCATGTCAGACACAGACTGGAACCATGGTCATAAGCGACGCAAGTTAGCTAAACCCGTTAAGCAGACTCACGGGCACGCTCACCCGCGTCACGCACACTCTCACACTAGACAGACTCCCAGACCAGTGTTTAATGATGATGGAGACTTTGATTTCAACAGTGGAGCAGGAGAAGATGAAGAACCAACAGCAACTTCGATGGGAACTGACTCTGCTGACAGTGATGTTTCGCCTGTCGAGAAAGGGACCCGCAAACATGCTGCAGTTTATAAGACGCAAATGCACCAACCGCCTTCTCGCGAAAGACACAACTCCAATCACACAGGGTACACTAGCGATACTGGAGGCTCTGTGTTGGATAATGTGTGTCGCTTGTGTCACCGAGGTAACTCACCAAAAACCAATCAGATTGTCTTTTGCGATGAGTGTAGAACCCCTTACCACCAGCTTTGTCACAATCCTCCTATCGATAGACTAGTAGTGGATGTGGCTGATGCCCAGTGGTTCTGCAAGTACTGTCAGCCCAAACGACGAGAGAGACCCCTTGAAACCGGAAAGTCTGGAGAGGGTTTCTCCACGCAAGTCAAGAAGACGTATCTTTCGTCTCTTTCAAAAGCTCAGCTTGTAGAGCTCATTCTATATGCTGAAAATAATGTTCCCAAGCTACCTCTGTACTCGCCGCAGACACATTCAATCGTTTTGCAGATGCAACTGGAGAACTCCAACAAAACCGACACAACGAAGAGTAACAGACGTCTACTATCATCCATCAACTACGAAGACCTGCTTATTGATACTCTCAAGGCCAAATCAAATGGAGAGGAAGCCAGCGCTCAGCAGATATGGAAATGGATTGCATCAGATACAAACCCTGATACTGTGGATCCGAAGTTTGTACAAGCTGCAACAATGGCATTACAGCGGGCTCTACGAGAAGGGAAGATTCTCAAACGGGGAAAACTTTACAGAGTGAATCCATTTTACCAGAAGAGCTCCGAAATCTCATTGAGTTTACTTATTTCTCTCGACGACGAGGCCATGTTCAGTGACGAAGTCGTGTTGAAGTTACCTCCTGCCACTGAGGAGGATCTCTACTATACTGTTGACGACAATGACGATGTCTTCAGCGCAAAATTGCATGATTAGAGAAAGGGGGAGGCATTATTTATTCGCATTTAATGGATTGCTTGAAGCGTAGTGTTCGATTTTGTAGGCTATGTTAATGTGTATAAGCGTCGATAACACCAGTCAACAAAGTTATATTTTCATCCAAAGCCATGGCGTACATTTTGATCAGGTCCGAAATAAGACTGGTGAGCTGGTGGAACCGTTTGGACAGAGAAATCACCTTAGCCAGCATTTCCCTGATCCATGCGTCAACATCGGCGACTGTTCGGAAATGAGTCTCGGCTGGAGCCTCTTTAGTAGACGTGGGTGCAACACCATTATTATTGACTTGGCGATCCCTCACCACCGACATGATACGGCACAGTAGCAGGCCTGTGAAGACTCCGCTGAAATGCAGCTGATCTGAAAGATGTTTAAAGTATTCGTCATCAACCACATTGAGTAAACCATCAATCACTTTACGGCCTAAGGAAGCCATTTTGTATAGTGTTGACAAGTTGATTTCTTCTAAGACATCGCTGACAACTGTGAACTGGGGGTCATCTGAAACCAGACCGAGCGCAAATGGGTCAAACACAGAGTCTGATAATTCTGTCAACTCCAGCAAAGATGTGAATCCTCGTTTGTCGTTGTGGTCCATAGACCCATTTGCTGGTTTTTGGCTTTTCTTCTTGGAATATAGAGCTCTGTAATGCCAGTGGTAGAGAACAACTAGGTAGCCATAATGATATCCTGTTTCAGTAAACTGAGTCGTAGGCTGTTCAAATAAATAACCCCATTCTTCCAGCCAATCAGCAAGCTCCTCCTCAAAGGCTTGCAATGGTTGGAGGGTTTCGATAAAATTGTATACAATGAGTTGGAATGATATCTCCGCAATCATTCGGCCATCGAAGTTTGTAGCAGATGATAGATCTAGAGTTCGTCTGCATTGGTCAAGTCTGATTTCGTCTAAAATACACATTCTACCCGTCATAACACAGTTGACCAAATGGGCAAGGCAGAGATGGTTCCATACTCTGTAGGTGGTGACTTCATCAAACTCCGTCACTGGAGAGATTCCGTCAGCAGACATAACCAGTCCAAGAGAATCTTTTGTGATAAAATGCTGAAGTGCAATAGAGGAAACAAACCATGAATCGATGACGAATTCTTTTGCTGAAAGGGACAGTCCATATATCGAGAGTAGAGTCAGGGCTTGCATGAACTCGATGGTCTGAGGAACAACTAGTAACGACGAAGTGAGTTCCTGTTGTAATTTACTCAAAAGCAGAGGGTATACCTTGGCCTTATAATCTGCCGTGTGGGTGTTATATCTTAGAGCCACACAACAAACCACTGTGAGTAGAAGAGAACATCGTTGTCTGATACGAGTCAAAAGTTGGTTGACAGGTAGGTCCAGTGGGAACGACACCCATCGGCCACAATTTTGTCTAAAGTCTTGTAGAAATCTGAGAGCCGTAGACTCGTTTACGATATCCATGGAGATGACGTCTTGGTCATGCAGAACCATCTGCGGGTTCATTAGTCGTTGAACCGGAAGAGGTAGATGTTTCTCCGGGAGAATTCCGGCAATGATCTGAAATGGTGACGTCACATATTGAATAGCTGGGGTTCCAAAAGATGCTATGACGTTACGATAGTCTGTATTTGTTGGGCTGCTTCCTGAGCCGGTTGTCATTGATCTTTTCAGTCTCCCCACTGCCGATAACGCGGCAGGTTTTCGGGGTTTTTTCGCTTCCTTCATCTCCCTCATCATCTCCATCATGGCCTCCATAGTTTTCTCAATACGGTCCAGCCGTGCGTTGACATCTTTGGTAGGCTCGTTTTGTGACGACGCTTGTAACTGTTTGTGTGGCAGCTGTGAGTCTGAATCTGTGTTGTCTATGTCGAGAAACGAGCAAGATGTGTTTAAAACGTGGCACCGCAAACATCCGGGTCCATCAGGTCTAGGGAAGCATCTGGTTTTTTGATGACGGCACATATCACAAGCACGTAATGCCCGCCTGCCAACATTTCGCTTCTTCATGGGAGGTCCCTCTGGAGTCTCATCGCGCTTGACGCCCTCGTCTGAGCCTTTTGGATCTTCCTCGACGCGTTCCATTGAAATCCTTTTTCAATGATCCCTTATCATGGTGAGTTTTTCATAGTTTTAGATTTCCGCCTGCAAGATTAGATTAGTGGGCATGCTACATTAATAATATACTGAATTTTTTTTCTATTTTTTTAAAGAAATCTCCTTCAAAAATGAATCTACTATATTTATTTAATTGGTTAATCTCGGACACGGATCAGAGGTCGGTATACAGGTCTCCACATCTGAGTCTCGACCCAGGCAAGACAGTCGTCAAAGTTGTCAGGGATCTCAACATGCTCCTTGGTGCCAGGTTTGTATTCTTCTTCCACTCTAGCAACACCCTCAGCCTTGGCTTGAAGAACAACGGCAGTGGCAACTCGAGCGGAAATCTCCTGAATCTGGGAAACATCAGGGAGAAGACCTCCGTCTCGGTTCTTGAGGATGGGGGACTGGGCCGCAAGGCACTCAATAGCAGCCGCAATCATGGTGTTGGTAATCAAAGTAGACCTAGAAAGAATGGCTCCAAGGCCGATACCAGGGAAGACGAAACAGTTGTTGTTTTCAGATGTCTCCTTGCCATTGACAGGATCGAAAGGAGAACCAGTTGCCACGAGAGCCTTTCCATCAGTCCACTCGTATAGGTCAGAAGGCACGGCCTCATGAAGTCGAGTAGGGTTGGAAAGGGGAAGAATGATGGGTCGGGGAGTATGTTTAAGCATCTCCTTCACTACTCCTTCATTGAAGGCTCCAGGCTGGGTAGAGCATCCAATGAGAACGTGAGGCTTCACAGCAGCAACCACACTTTCCAGACACTTGGTGTCAACGCCCTCAAATGCAGCCTTGTCCTTGACAAAAGGTTTCTGGGCGTCGCTCAATTGATCATTAGACAAAGCGGTGGTCAGCAGACCAGGGCGGTCCATAAGGTACATGTTCTGTCGAGCCTCCTTATCAGACAAGCCCTTGGTGACGAGATTATCGTAAACTTGCTCAGCAATGCCCATACCAGCAGAGCCGGCTCCGTAGACAAGGATTCTGGTTTCAGTGATATCCCTCTCCAGAACCTTGAGAGCAGCAGTAATGGAAGACAATGTGACGGCGCCAGTGCCCTGAATATCGTCGTTGAAGCAGGGGATCTGAGGTCGGTATCTGTTGAGGATCTTGTGAGCATTGGTCAGACCAAAATCCTCAAAATGAATGACTGCCTTGGGGTATAGCTTTCGGGCAGATTGCACAAAAATGTCAATGAAGTCATCGTATTGCTGACCTCGCACTCGAGGCATTCGTCGACCCAGGTAAAGAGGGTCATGTAGCAACTCCTGGTTGTTGGTTCCGGTGTCTAGAACCACAGGGATAACTCGAGAGGGGTTAACTCCAGCACAAAGAGTCATAAGAGCCAATTTGGCAACAGAAATACCAATACCTCCAACACCCTGGTCTCCGATTCCGAGGATACCCTCAGAGTCTGTCACGACAATATAATCGATATCTTCAGGCGCACCAAATGCAGAAAGACGTTCCTCGACATCGTAGGGACTGGTGATATCCAAAAAGCAGCCCTCGGGACGTCGGAAAAGTCGAGAATATTGCTCAATGGCCTCGCCCTGTGTAGGCGTGTAAATGATAGGGAACACCTCCTTGATGTGCTTGAGCAGAAGCGCGTAGTAGAGCACCTCGTTCTGGAACTTCAATGAGGTACAAAAGCCATTTTTGGCTAAAGGCGTAGGGGACTGCTTAAATTGCTTGTAGGCTCGATCAACCTGTTCCTCAAGAGTGGCCTCGGCGGATGGGAGCAGTCCACATAGTCCAAAGTCTCGTCGTTCATTCAGAGGGAACCCTGAGCCCTTGTTGAGATGAGGCAAATTGAGCAGCCGAATGCCATCGAAACTGCAGTGGATGGGTTCTTCCACTGAAAGTCGGGTGGTAGGGGCCTTGCGTCTGTTGGTCTCACGGGTACCCTTAACGTAGGTCGAGTATTCAAATGAGGCGGGATCGGTAGTAGAAATGCTTCTAGTCATTTTTGGGACAAGTGTGGAAGAGGTGGCTTTCACGCTGGGTCTCAGTACTTGTAGTCGTAACATTGCACAAACTGAAAAATTCAATCTCCTTGTTAAAGAGCAACTTATTGCCTTGTACTTTCCAAGGATATATACTCACAGCCCCAAAAATGGTTGAGAGCAAAGTTCAATGACTTTACCTTGTTGATTATGCACCACCAAAGTGAGTATAAGGTCGCACACAACGTCTCCATTAGTTATCAAACCCGCATTCCGTTTCTCGTTGTCTGTTCAGTCTGCCTGGTGGCTTCAACCCAACGATTGCCGTTCATGCCATCCAATTGAAACAGTTTTTCCCCACCAAACTGCTGCCTTACGACCTGCAGCACAACATGTATCATGCATGATGTGCGTCATCTCATTGGTGGCACCACATGTGCATTATCAGCAGGTCTGGAGATGTGTACTGTTTTTTTTTCTCCATTGGATGTTGTGTGTTTTTTTATAATTTCTTTTTTTTTGTTTTTTTTTTTTTCTTGTCTGTGTGTTTGTTTGTTTTTTTTTGTTTTTTTTTTTGTACGCTTTCTGGTTTGTTTAGTTTTGTTCTTTCTTGATTTCTTCCTTTTTTGTTGTCGATTTGTTTACACGTACACATACATTCCTTGTTCGGCGTTTCATTGTACTGAAGATTAAATGCAATGCCCTGTATTTTATTAATTTTTCGATTTTAATAAATAAATAAATATAATAAATAAGTATTCGAGACGACTGGCTAATTCAGTTAAACTCCTCCACCTAATCGAATCGCCGCTTTATCTCCTCCAAGTCCCCTTTAAGTTCCTTAGCACGTTTAAGGCTCTGGGAGACAAAAGTCTGAATATTCACCATCAGCTCATGTTCATGGATTTGATAAAAGCCTCCCAACTCTGAAGCCAATGTTATCTGGGCATTCTTTGTCTCTGTTGACAATCGCCTGATTTCATTCTCAGTTATGTGAATGCGGTTCTCCAATAATCTTGAATCCTTCTTTCTATCATGAAAAAGGTTTCGAAGCGTTCTTTTCTCAGATAGGGCCACAGCATCTGCTTGTAATTTGAGTAACGTCGATTTCTGGATTCTCAAGTGAGCCAGTTGCTCCAAGGGGTGACTTAATGCAACAGATGTCGCATCGGCCATGTTCTGGAGTGACTCAATGTAGCAAGAAAAGACAAACGCCGTCGAAGTGTCGATGCTGAAAATGCTGCCCATGTTCACAAGAGCTGATGATACTTGCGACACAAATTTCTCGTTCGAGGTTTTACCAGGTATGTCCTCCAACTTTTCAATGGTTTCTTTCATCACCAGCCAAGCTTTGCAATAATCTCTATCCGCATTGCACATTTTGACACTGGCTTGGTGTAAATTCATAGTAGCCTTTCGCATCATATCCACCTGCAGAAGAGCATGGCTTACAAACCCTTCGGCATCATCCATCTCGGAGTCTCCTAGTATAACATAGCTCTCAAGATCTTTCTCTTTCTTGCTTTCAATCTTCTTCGTGGTGCGTTCGGCTAGGTGGCTGTGGCTAATTTCTTGTACAAGAAGCCATTCCCACAAAAGTTCATGGTTGGAAAATGTAGGATGTAGCAGTAATGTTCTCAGAAACAGATTTAGCCTCAAGTGCATTGCATGAAGAGTCTCGCGAGATGGTCGATGAGGAATTGCAAAAGGATTGGCCGGTGTCATAAGAGCTGGGAACCAAGACAGTGGTTGCTCGTGGGCTAGCCATTTTTGCAAAAAAACAAAATCGCTGTATGGTCTTTTCACACTGGATATTTCCCCATTATTGCGTGTCTTGATGACAAAGCAGAGTTCGCTGTCAACAATGACTGATCGTAGGATCTCACAGTATCGGTCTGTCTCACCCAGATCTGACATTAGAGACAAATAGCACTCGTCAAGGAAGTCCGTAGTGCGACGATCTCGAACAATATCAAACACATTCATCCCCTTGTTGTCAGTAGGGCCAAAGTCTATTCTGGGATCGTTGCACAAAACTTCCACCGCTCTCAACCTTGCATATTTCGCATGAGCCATGAGGGCTGTCATTCCTCGCTTATTGGGCTGGTTGACGTTCACCATGACACCAGGGTGACTAAGAAGAGTACTCAAAACCTTTTCATCGCTAACAGTATGAAGTGGAGTATTTCCCTTTGCATCTGTATGAACTCGAAGGTCAACCATTCCATAGACATAAATACACGTGTCCAGAGCATTTTCAAACAGTGCATGGTAATGGGGGTTATCATAGGATCTGCAAATTGACGAAAGAGGTGTTTGACCCTGATTATCACGTGCCGCCCAGTTGATGAGATGACCCACTTCTTTCTGAAGATACAGAGAATGAAAGAAATAGTGTCCCACTGAGCGCCCGTATTCATCACCAATAGCCAAATACTCGGGTAAATCTGAACGATCCCTCACTTTATCAAGTACCAGTTTTATGATATCTTCATTTTCAGTTTTCAGTGCTGACACCAAAAGGGTAGCGCCTTGAACTGACCTGTCTGAAATGATATCTTCCTCAGTATAACCAAAGTGGTCTAACAGGCATGCCAAAGATTTTTGCTGGTTGGATGATACCGCACACATGAGAGCAGTTTCGCCAGCAGGATTTGTGGAGGCAAATGTCTTTTTCCACTCGGAGCCATCCCTCTGTATACCCGACTTGATTGAGGGACGCTCGAAATCAAATTGGGTCAAGTCTCCCTTTTCGATCCGTTCAAAGAACCATTTGTTGGCGTCAGACATGGCCTCCAGCTGCTCTTTGTTCTCACAAATGTGGTAAATTACGGCTTCCAGTGTGCTTAGCATATATCCGAGTTTGCCAGAATCAACCGCATTGGAGGAAAACGACCTGATATAGTATATAATGGAGTTCATATGAGATATGTTGGCACGAGCCACCACTACCAAAAGAAGCGACACCAGTACATCTGCATTTAGCTGGATAGAGTTCTCAGTCAAAGTGTCGACACATTTCATAAGGGTATTCTCAAAATATCGGCAGTTGCATGGCAAGGATTCATTGGTGGCGGTGTTGGCCAATGACTGTAAAGCCTTGGCTGATGCCACAACTTTGGCCTCCCAGTTTTTCTGGTCCTCATCTTCAGGAAGATCAACTTGGTTGAGAGATAAGTGTGTGATACTCTCTATAGCTGCATCCAATGGATCGTCCTCGTCCTTGCGTAAATCCACTAGGGCGTTCCACAGTTTCCTTGAAATCTGACTTTCGACGTATTCGTCAATCTTCTTTTCTAACTGAGTCTCGGTAAGCCTTTGCTCATCTAGGATTCTCTTTACCATGAGAGGATCAATGGCCTGGACATACTCAATAGCCCTATCAGTAGCTCTTTCAAATTCCAGGTCTAACTCTTCTGTGTTTGTTGCCGTACTGGAATAAGTAACAAATGACGATGTGAGTAGACGTGACAGCTGTCTTCCCACATTGGGATATATCAATAATATATCTTCAAAACTTGGACCATTGTACTGTTCGATTACAATCTCTTTGGGTGGTTCGGGAAGAGGTTTTTCTGTTAGCCATCCTGAGATCTCATAAACAAGGAACTTCTGGAAACATGTCCGGGGCAGGTACCAGCATACTGGGGTGTATACATATTGGCCAACAATATTGACTGTGACGACACTCTTGTAACCTCTGTAGGTGATGATCTGGTCGTTCTTGAAAATGACTGTGCGACCATTTACAGAAGCAAAGTATCTTGCCCGCTGATTTTCGCCAGTATGGGAGATTCTTATCACATGAGAGAACGCCGTCTCCGGAGTGAGTTCTGCATTGCCGCCATCATCTAGAGATAACCGTGGAACCAATATCGCATAGTTAGAATGAGCAAGCTGAGCCACCTGATCTCTGAATTTTGGTGGCGGATTAGGGTGATTAAAAAGGAACGACAATAGGGAGTTCATTTGCGAAACTCCGCTTGAATAACTAGTGGTGTGGTAAGGAGAGGATGAGATCTAACGTGGACGTACCGTTATCATGCATGATTGGAGTTTAAATTATAGACTGGATCTTGCAACTCCTGCAAAATGTCACTACGAGCAGCGTTTTTCCCAGGGCAAGGGTTACAGCACCCACGGATGCTCCAGAAACTATGGAGTCAGGCCGCCATTCGTGAGGTACTTAGGCCGGCTGTGGACCAACTCAAGCCCAATGTGGTGGAGGTGTTACTGGGCACTAGCAGTTTGGCGGAAGAGGATCAGATGAAATTGATAACTCGGACTGAAAACGCCCAACCTGGCATTCTGTTGTCTTCATTCGCCAGCTTTGTGGCTAATGCTGGTGACAAGAAAAATTACTCGTATCTCATGGGGCATTCTCTGGGTGAATACTCTGCATTGGTATGTGGAGGGTATCTGACTCTTGAGCAGGGGGTCAAGCTTGTTCAGAAACGAGGTTTTTACATGCAACGAGCCAATGATGACAGTGGTAAAGAGACTACGATGGTAGCGTTGATGTTACACAGATCCGTTGACGTCGATAGTTTGGTACAGGCCTGTGAGGGATGGCAAGGTGCAGATGTTGCTAATATCAACAGCAGTGGTCAAGTAGTGCTTAGTGGTGAGAAGACTGCTGTTGACGAGCTTATTGCCCATCTCAAGGTCTCCAAGTTACGTATCTTGAAGGCTATCCCACTGAATGTGTCTGCACCCTTCCATTCTCGAATCATGACTCCCGTGGTATCGGAGTTGGATGCGTTCTGTCAGGAGAATGGAATTCGCCCTGATTTTAGTAAAGATAAGCCACAGGTCGTTTCCAATGTGTCTGGACGACCGTTTGGCAGCAGTGATGAGATATACGAGTCTATGATCGGATCTGCAGTCCATACTGTCAACTGGCTTGGCAGTGTGGAATTTCTCAAATCCGCTGGAGTATCTGTTGCAGATGGCTATGGTCCTGGAAGCAGTGGAATTGGGAAAATGACCCTACCAGGAGATAGATATGACGACTAGATGCGATTATCTAAGTAACTAGCGTAACTTTGTTTAGGTGCATTTTCCTGTGATTATCATGTTCAACATATGGTTATGATTTAAGGAGTGTAGATTATTGGGTAATAAGTAAATCAGATGTCAGATGTATAGGTTTTCTGCAGATAACGGACATCCCCTTCAGCCGTTCCTCCCATTCCTCATCAATGATGTCACAACCGGCTTTTATCAGCAGTAAAGCCGAACCGAACCTGCCGACCCTCCACAGGTATATACCCCACAGAGTGCATGACCAAGGGTAAAGTTTAACTTCCCCACATCGCTTTAGTAATGGATTTCAGATGGAGATCACTTGCCAGGCCTGGGATAGGCCAGGATGATCTGTCGATTATAGTGTGATTATTTTGAATTTGTAAATGATTGGCTATTTGTAAAGGGGGAGCTGAGAACAGTTGCGAGTATTTCCTCTGACAATAGAGACAATTGGTATTAAGCAGACTCAGCCGAGCATCGGAGAAACCGTCTTTCTAGACGCATACCTGCCATGTGTGTAGGTGAGACACTGACAGACGTATTTTTGGGCAACCGTTTTCACAGGCATGGAGTAACATTTAAGGTTGCATGTTCACATGAACCGAGGTAGCAGGCTATACCACGAGCGATAGAAGAGCTGTAGTTAAGGGGTCTATGGACAGCTAGAGTAGTGTCAAGGAGGCCATATTCAATAAGTCTATGTCGTTTTCCTACTCATCTCCACATCTAACGAGTTAATTACAAAGAGCAACCAGCTACCCCAGAAATGCCGCCCCAGATTTCGCCAAACCTAAAAAGTTTCATGGAACTTGGTAGAAGTGAAAGAGTGAATCTGACACCAGGTTTGGAGGTGTAGAAAGACTTGGAAAAGGCCAATTTGTGGCTAGAAAATGCGAAAACCAAGGAGTGCTCCTTGTGCCCCCCCGCGGCAAACCTCCTTTCCCTGATTGGTGGTTATCAACGTTCTCGTACCTACTCCAACCTCGGCTGACTCTCCACATGCAAACCTTATCTTTAGTGGGGTGGGAGACCCGAAGTTTCAAGCAGTCAGGTTATATAAGGCCACCTTTGCCTCCCCCAGATTTTTCTTCCATCCACATCACAAACTAACAATGGACCGACTTAACAACCTCGCTACTCAGCTCGAGCAGAACCCCGCCAAGGGCCTCGATGCCATTACCACCAAGAACGCCGATGATGTTGTCATCACCGCCGCTTTCCGAACTGCCCACACCAAGGGTGGTAAGGGTCTTTTCAAGGACACCTCCTCCTCTGAGCTCCTCGCCCTTCTGCTTGAGGGTGTCATCCAGAAGTCTGGCATTGACCCCAAGCTCATTGGCGATGTTGTCTGCGGTAACGTTCTCGCTCCCGGAGCTGGTGCCACCGAGCACCGAGCTGCCTGCCTCGTTGCTGGCATCCCCGAGACCGTCCCCTTCGTCGCTGTCAACCGACAGTGCTCTTCTGGTCTGATGGCCGTCAACGACATTGCCAACAAGATCCGAGCTGGCCAGATCGACATTGGTATCGGTTGCGGTGTTGAGTCCATGTCTAACCAGTACGGACCCAACTCTGTCACCCCCTTCTCTCACAAGTTCCAGAACAACGCTGAGGCCAAGAAGTGCCTGATCCCCATGGGTATCACCTCCGAGAACGTTGCCGCTAAGTACAACGTTTCCCGAAAGGCCCAGGATGCCTTTGCTGCCAACTCTTACGCTAAGGCTGCCGCTGCTCAGGCTGCTGGCAAGTTCGACCAGGAGATTCTCCCCATCAAGACCACCATCCTCGATGATGATGACAACGAGAAGGAGGTTGTCGTCAACAAGGATGACGGTATCCGACCCGGTGTCACCGCTGAGAAGCTCAGCAAGCTCAAGCCCGCTTTCTCTGCTGAAGGTACCACTCACGCTGGTAACGCCTCTCAGATCTCTGACGGTGCTGGTGCCGTCCTCCTCATGCGACGATCTGTTGCTGAGAAGCTTGGCCAGCCCATCCTCGCCAAGTTCGTCCACTGCAAGACCGTTGGTGTTCCTCCTGAGCTCATGGGTATCGGCCCCGCTTACGCCATCCCCGCTGTCCTTGAGGACCTTGGTCTGACCGTCAACGACGTTGACGTCTACGAGATCAACGAGGCCTTTGCTTCCCAGGCTCTCTTCTCCATCCAGCACTGTGGCATTGACGAGAACAAGGTCAACCCCCGAGGTGGTGCCATTGCTATCGGCCACCCTCTCGGTGCCACTGGTGCTCGACAGTTCGCTACCCTCCTCAGCGAGCTCAAGGCTACCGGCAAGAAGGTCGGTGTCACCTCCATGTGCATTGGTACCGGTATGGGTGCTGCTTCTCTCGTTGTTGCTGAGTAAATGTACATACAAGACTATTTATAGAAATGAAGTATTATCTTTGCGTGCTCCTTTTTAACAGCGTAGAACATTAAGGTAAACTGTGAAATGTCCTGATATAATATGAGTGTAATACTATTAATTTGCCCAAACGTCAAATACTTGCATTTCCGTCAGGTTGAGTTCACGTTCTCATGCAGGGGCCGTTGCTGAGGCAACCATACAACACAACCCAAATGTGGAGCTGTCATCTCACACCACACCATGGAACGAAAAACAAGTGCCACAGGCAGTGCATTTTCTGGAGGCAGCCGTGGCGGAGCGCCACCAGAGACAGGTCATGACAATGACACCACTCCTGACAGTACTACTGAACAACCAGATCCCTGCTTTATTGGAATCAATATGCCCAGTGCAGATGGACACTCTTCACAGGTAATTGTAGACTGTGCTCTGGAGCAGGGCTATGACATGATCACAGCAACGATCACAAACGCCAATTATCGCACTAAAGTGGAGAAAAGTATTGCTGCTGGTCAGTTGAATGTGCCTTCGCCAACTCTAGACGATGTTACCATCTTACCTGGAGGTTCGCATGTGCACTCTACTGTTGTTCTGGCGAGTGCATGGATTGAATTGGATGCTAAAAACGAAGCTACGGCAGCTATGTCACTACAGGTACTTAAGCACGAGCTGGCTTATGCCTCATACTGCGGTGTTGCGTTTGCGATCATCCCTGGA
Organism: Yarrowia phangngaensis; assembly: GCA_900519005.1. Taxonomy (NCBI): domain Eukaryota; kingdom Fungi; phylum Ascomycota; class Dipodascomycetes; order Dipodascales; genus Yarrowia; species Yarrowia phangngaensis. The sequence continues at coordinate 1,674,649 of ULGR01000002.1, read as the reverse complement.
CCCAAAAGCAGAAAGAATGTGGCTACTTATGCTCATGCTGTGGCTTCTGCTCTCAAACATTCTCCATGCATCCAGGTTGCTATCCACCTACCATTTGCCGAAGCAGATGTGAGCCAGTCTGGCTCGGGTGGTCACTCTCGGAAACCTTCACAAATACCAGACCCTCTGTCCATCTGGGAAGTTTGGCACTCTGTACGAACCATGGCAGGATACCCTACAGCACTCTCAGTTGCCCTTCAACTACCTCGTACACTACCTCCGCATCATGTGATAGATAGGTGGATGGCAGAACCGATCTCTTTCATTTGTGTTTCGGCCACCTCTTTTATCCCCAATCCCAAGGGCTACCCAGTTTTTAGTAAATCGCTACAGCAGCTTCTGCTCAGGTGTCTGAAATTGAAACCTTTAACTCTGCTACAGGAAGACGCGACAGTGGCGGAGAAGTTCAGGGGTGGAGAACAGGCCTTTTTGATTTATCTGAGATACATTTATTCTCGACAACCCAGCCCCTCAGCCATCGAGAAATTTTCAGCTGGGTACCATGACTTCCTACAAGCCCCTCTCCAACCCCTAGCTGATAATCTTGAGAATAGCACCTACGAGGCTTTTGAGCAAGATCCAGTGAAATACACATTATATGAGGAGGCGACTGCAAAGGCTTTGGTACGCCTTCAAGAAACCAGAAACGGGGGTTCGTCCACATATTTGATTTGCGTGGCTGGTGCAGGTAGAGGCCCATTAGTTGATCGAGCTATTGCAGCAGCAACATCAACGGAAACGTCAGTCAGAATAGTCGCAGTTGAGAAAAACCCAGCGGCTTACGTGCAACTTTGCCAGCGTAACATGGAAGTGTGGAAACCCCAGGGCCACCGTGTTGATGTTGTGTCTGCAGATATCCGTACTTATCAGACTAGGTCTGAGCAATTCTTCGACTTGGTCATCTCGGAACTTTTGGGCTCGTTTGGAGATAATGAACTCTCCCCAGAGTCTCTGGATCCACTCCAGCGTCTGTTACACCCCACGCGGGGCATCATGATCCCCCAGTCATACACAGCATTTGCAGCTCCAGCTCTTTCGCCCAAACTGTACTCTTCGGTTCAATCTGGAGGCCCCACTCCTGCCCAGGGTCCTCAGCAAGGGTCTGGTGGCCACCCCTCTTCTACTAACTCATTCAACACACCATACGTCGTTATGTTAAAGCAAGTTGATGTGCTGGCCGAGGCCAAACCCATTTGGTCCTTTACACATCCTGCGAACCCTTCTTTATGGAGCGACGAAAATACTCATAACACCCGATTCTCTAAGATAACATTTGAAATTTCATCAAAGGCTTGCGTTCATGGCATTGCGGGCTACTTTGAGGCCGTTCTCTTTGACGACGTGTCTCTGTCTACTGTTCCACATACTCAGCATCAAAAATCCCCAGACATGTTATCGTGGTTCCCCATGTGGTTCCCTCTGAAGACCCCCATGAACATTCCCGACCATGCTGAAGTCGATCTTTCCTTCTGGCGAAAAACCGATGGAAAGGTGGTTTGGTATGAGTGGGCAGCTGAGACTTTTTTCAGAGCAGTTCAAGCCGCTCCTAGGATCCGTTTAGCGTGCTCAGATATCCACAACACATCCAGGGAAAGTGTCATGAGATTATAACTAGTTTTATTGCATCTTTTATTATGTAATCGACAACTTAACGGTTAATAACAACAGCGGAACTTCGCATGCATAAATCAGTAGCCGGTGGGGTAGGCTCCAAAGTTTATTTGTAATTAAACTTGGAGGGGAACAGATCAAACCAAGAAAATAACACGACTATATAGGGAAGTGTGAGACACACAGTTGATGAGAAAACACTTCAGCCTTATTCGGCGATTTTCTTCATTACCACATAGAATGACTCGACACCCTAACCTCAAAGACCTCGAGCAGGAACGACCTGACTTCCAGGACAGACCTGGCTTCACATTTACCAACACCCCCAAAACTGATTGGAAGTTTGGAGAGGGCGCCAACTCCTTTGATGACAGCTGGAAGAAACACAAAAAGATTAGCTTCAGCCCTTCTGAAGAAGGTCGACCACCAGCTTACAACTACAAGCTGTTAATCGGTGCGGTCACTCCTCGTCCTATTGCTTTTGTGTCCACTGTTTCAAAGGATGGTGTGCGAAACCTAGCACCCTTCTCTTTCTTCAACATGGTCTCATCGGATCCACCCGTTTTTGCTATTGGAATGACCAGATCTCCCGCGGGCAACAAAGACAGCTGTCAGAACCTTCTGGACACCAAGGAGGCAACCATCAACCTCATCTCTGAGTGGTTTGTCGAGGCTGCAAATTCTTGTGCCATTTCCTCTCCACCAGATGTAGATGAATGGCTAGTTAGTGGACTGACGCCTGTTGAATCTGATGTTGTCAAGCCTGCCCATGTTGCTGAGTCTTGTTTCTCGATGGAGGTCAAGCTGATTCATCATTATGATCTCTACTCGGTGAACGATCCCAACAAACACACAAGCACCACTGTTCTCCTTCAGGCTGTGAAGTTCCATGCCAGAGAGGATGTGATTAATAGCGAGCTCAACTTCCTGGATGTGTCGAAGCTTAGAGCAGTTTCTCGATTGGGCGGGATTTCTTATGGTAGAACCACTGAAGGATATGAGCTCCCCCGAATGGTGCATGCGGACGAGAAGGACAAAGAAGATTTCAAGAAGGCCATGATGAAAAAGTAATTGTAGATTTATAGAATGGGTACACCAGAATAAATTATGTTTCTAATTACTTATGTAAACTACTTAACCTTACTCTTTGTTCACGATCTGCTCCAGATTATCCTTCACTTCCTTATCCTTGTTCTGTTTCTGCCATTCAGTTGCGTCATAAATCTTCTCCTCAACAGACAGAATTCCGCACTCGTCAAACATGCGCAGCACCTTCTCCGCATCATCGACAGAATAGTTGGCGAGAACCTTGTTAATTTCATCCAACTTTCCTGTTGAAACTGCCTGCTGCATATCAATAGCGAGGTCGTGGAAAACCTCCATGGCATGAGGGTCTTCGCTGTTAGGTTGATTGACAACGATTTCCGTATTGGGGTCCACAGGGTGCAATTGGATTTGTTCATTCTCCTCCTGACTTTCCTTCTTAAGCACCTCGCATCTGGTCTTCACATGGTTGATGGTGAATGCTACATCTTTCTTGAAAACTTCAAGGGCAGGGTGTCCCTGGGGCTGCAGGATACGTTCAAAGAAGTTTCTGTAGCCATTGGGTCCTAGCTGTGCACAGTATTGTAGTAGAAGCGCGTTGTGGACGGTTCTCTCCATATCAGACGTTTTCCCGGCAAGTTGGAGCTGGAAACCCTCCATAACAAGGGCATCCTTTTCTTTCTCGGTGCAAATCTCAGGATGCTTGGATACAAACTGGTAACAGGCTTTCAGATCACCTGTAGGAATCTGCGCAAATTTTCGTGCAGCTGGAGAGGGATCTGAATATTCATCATCTTCTTCTTCATCTTGAGTAGATGACGAAGCAGCACCGGGATTAAGGGTCTCAATGGTAGTCTCAGTCTTTGTAGGTTTCTCAAACTCGGCAAGATCATCCTCACCGGCTTCCGGTTCCTTGGTTTTGTTCAAAACAGTACTATTGTAAACATCGTGGATATCCTCGGATGTGATATACTTGGCCTTTTCATCATATAGCTCAGCCAATCGCTGTTTGTGTGACTTGTCGTGATCAATGAGTTTGTCTCTGTGTTCCTTCAGCTTGGTCGTAAAAGTAGCGCCGTTGTCTGTGTCAACATCAGGCTTGATCATGTCAAACAAGCTTTCCAACATATCGTCACAGTTCATTTGCTCGCCCTCCTTGTGAGGGTTGGGTGCTGTAGGAGTATCCTTAGCCTTCAATCCCTGCTTGGACTTGACCAACAACTCCTCAATTGAATCTTTGGCCAGGTCATTTTGAGGAAGACTTAGCACTTTGTCTAATCGCTCAATCAATTCTTCATCGATCTTCATGGTCAGCTCAAGGGAGGCGATCTCCATTTTGTTTCGTTCTCGTTTCTCGTGAATGTCTCGTTGTTTCCATCGGATAAATGACTTTTTGTCGACATTGGGATGAACTTCGACATCCGAGTCATCCGACAGTTCAATTTTGTCCCATTTGGAGTAGTCCAACACCATTTTCGTTTTAGCCTTGTTGGTTGGGTTTTTGAGAGGGACATATGTGTATATATATACAGATTAGACACGTGACTGCCACTTTACCCAAGAAGGGAATACGCTACCTAGGGATAGATGACAAATATTTTGTGGGTATTCAGACATCCTATTATTGTACGCAATTATTACAAATTAATGATCCAATCGCCTTCAAGGATTTTTAGAGGTTGCAGGATTTCTTTTGACTTTCTCGTATGTTCTAGAATGTTGCACATTAAATTCACTAGCTTCTACCATTTAATTTAAGGAGATCATAGGTTACTACTCATGGTGACTCTGATGAATTAATCTTTTTATTTATTTTTTGTCGAAATGTTTTTATAGGTTATTACTTTATTTTTTGTATTTTTAATATTTTTTTATTCATTTTATTACATTTTTTGTTTCTTTTTTTTTTTTTTTTTTTTTTTTTGTGTATATTTATTTATTTATTTATTTATATATTTTTTTCTTTCTTCAAAATTTCAATTATTAATTATTAACTTGATTCCTTTATGACATTACTTCCCCCAAAAAGGACCAAGCCCAACTCTAGAATGACACCTGTATTTAGAATGATGTTTGAATGATAATTCTGCTCAAGAAGAAAGTGACAGATAAGCGGTAATTCATTTAGTTCCACCAAATGCTCAAAGACCTTATCATCGAAATGACTTGGCTGTTAAATTCACTCATACAACGACTCAGTACCACAAGATTAACATTGGCTATCCATTGCTCAGTCAAACAACCTGCATTATTAACTTTAGTCATTATCGATAAAGCACGCTTAGAGTTTTCGTTTCCTGTAGTGAAATCATATCATCAGCAACCACATGGATTTCTTGGAATTTGTGCAGTGGGTGGGAGGCGATATGGGCGCTGGGGCACAAAGAACTGTTTCCACAGCAGCGGCACAGGTCACGGCAACCTTGCAGTCTCCAACAACCACAGTGGCTGCCTATTCAACTGCGCCTCCTTTCGCGGATACCCTACAACAGAACCTTGACTTCTGGCTCAACCCAGAGTCGAAATTCGCCATACATCTTGTGTACATTGTCAGCTCGTATGCATCGACTTCCGTCATTATGGCCGTGATTATGAACCGGATGTGGGAGTTTGCACAGCGTAGAAGAGCCACGACAGTTCCTATGGCTGGTCAGGTCCTGGCTAGAAGTATTCCCATCGTGATAAGTTTACCTTACATATGGAGACTCTTCAAAGCCTCTGCTACTTGGGGACCCAGCTGGATTGGTGCCCTTGCGCGATACCTTGTTCCGGAATCCGATCTTACCAATGATACACTGGTCGATGCTTACCCAGGAATGTTTAGGTGTATTTGCATCTCTCAGTTGGTGGAGACATTTGTGTCTCTACTGCAGGGGCAGGTCCCTTACTCAGAGTCGAACATGTCCCTTATCGAGTACTCTCTGTCTTTCCACGAGGCTGCCCAATCAAAAGAACCCGTGCCTGAAATTATTGTGATCTGCCTGATGGGGCTTGTCAGCCATGTTCTGATCCACCTTTTGGCAATCTTCAAGCTAAATAGATACAGACTGATCCCTTCTGCAATAGTTGGGCTGTCATTTTTGGCTTTTTTCCAGGTCCAGGCCATGAAAGGCAGGATTCTCAAGTTCCCCCTTATTTTGGTACTTGGGTTCATGCCACAGGTTATCTACACCTATGTTATTATCAGCACAGTAGCCATGGAGTTGGCTACCATGATGATGACTGGCAAACGAATCCCATCAATCTTATTTGAGCGGGTGTCGTTATCTCAAGATTTCTATACTTGGTTTGAAGTTGTCAGCAACAATGTCACCAAGTCAACTTCCCAAAACAGATACATCAATGCTGGATTTCTTGAAACTCCGTCAGAAACTTGGGTAGACAAGCAAATACGGTACTTTGAAAACCCCCGTTGTGCTCAAGGATCTCCCAATCCTCCAGGATATGGCAACCAGGTATTCATGCCTCCCGATAGTGTGAGACAGCTGATTGATCAACACAATGTCGGAATAGCCAGTCAGCTGATTGATCGAGTACGGGTGTACCTTGTATTCTTGCAGATCCACACGTTCTTGATGTTTTTTACTGTTAAAGGCTTCTTCAGATCTTGGCTTAGACCATCATTCAAACAGCCCGTTGCGAATCCACACCTGCCAGAAGATGGTAAGGAAATCACTATTCTTTCTGCTTCTTTCGAGAATGACTCAGGCGATGAGGATTTTGAGTTCTCTGAACCGATTTACGATGAAGTTTACGAATGGCATTCTGATTACGACAGCAATGAAGATGATGAGGAGCAAGAGGCTGTATCGGATACATCAACTGGATCAGCATATGCAGGTCGACGTCGCCTTCGCAAACGGCGGCAATCTGAGCTACAGACTTTGTATGAGCCATTGGAGCTTGCTTCCATTATGTCTCAACCCAATGCTAAGGAGTCAAAGATTCTGACTGCTCACATGAACCAACAACGGTTGACCCGTTCAAAATACAACCAAATATCCGAAGATGAGGGTACAAAGCTTGCTCAGATCATCTTAGAGGCTCGACAGCGTTATGAGGGTTTGGAGAGGAAGGAAGAACGACGCTACTGTGTGGTATGCCAATATGAGGAGCGTTCTGTCATTGTATGGCCCTGTAGATGTTTTGCTCTATGTGGAAATTGTCGTCAGGAATTACAATGGAAGAACTTCAAGGGGTGTGTTTGCTGCCGCAGAGATGTCGAAAGTTATTCCAGTGTTTTCTTACCATGATCTATATGGCTCATTATTTGCTGCTCTTAATTTATACTATATCTATCTATTATGATGATGAAACAGGATTACATCATAGAAGCACCCCCCTATCAGTTGTACATCCTGCATCCGGTTTGTAATATCAAGGAGAAATCACACTGACGGGTTTCTGGTGCTGCCGAGTGACGTATGTATAGTCATTCTGAAATGTCAGTTTCCCCTTCCCCTTTACTTCGGACTATCTTCTAATAAAAGGCTGTAATTATAGTTCAGAAAACTTAGATATTAAAACTTTATGTTAGATCTAAATTTGGATGATTCCTTGGCTGTGGAGTAGTTGAGGAAGAAAGGAGGGAAGGGTTTAAACCAAAATTAAACATATTGAAGAGCATCTCGGTCTGCTTCTTTTTCATCTTACCCAAGCCCCCTTTGTTATCTCACATGTACTGTGGCATAAAGCACAGCCACTATTTTATGGTTTGCCTGATATACAGTTGGGATATGTAACAACATGGGGTACCACAGTAAACACTTTATCTCTTGGGTGTCACTTGAGCCACAAGCACACTTTTAAACCACACACACAAATCACCATGGGTCTCAAAAAGATGTTCAAGAAGAAGGAGCCCACCGCGGAAGAGATCCGGGAGCATATGCAGGATTCAGGGCTGGTGGTGAAGACCAGCAGCACCAGTAGCTACAACCGCAACAAGTTCGATGCGTACAAAGATTATGCTGCCCAGGTTACACAGAAAAGTTCGAGTCTTCCACCAGCACGGCCTAGCAACCCCTATGCTGTTCAGAACAACTCGGCGGGAGGAAACCCATATGCTGCTGCCCCTACAGGTGGCAACAATCAGAACCCCTACGGTAGCGGCGGTGGCAGCGGCAGCAGCCGTTATGGCAACAGTCCTTACGGTGGAAACACAAACCAGGCTTCCGAAAAGAGTCGATCAAGTAGATTTGGAAGAAGCAAGAACGATGATGTTCCCCCTCCTGCATCCCAGGAGCCCCGGCTCCAGCCTCGACAGTATGCCCCCTCATCTTCTGCATATAGCCGCGACGGCGAACCACAAATCCCGCCTCCACCGATGCCAAATTTTAGCAACCCTTACGCCTCAGCCAACCAAGGTTACGGGTCTAGGTTTGGAGCTGTGGATCGAGAGCTCGAGCAAGATAAGAATGCATTGTTTGGAAATCGTAATAATAACACCAACACCTACGACCCAAGTCTGGAGCAATCCAAGTATGCAGAATCAACCATGTCCATGCCACGACAGCAGCTTACTCAGCAGGTGAAGAAGCCTCAGGCTGCCCAATATTCCGAATCGGCTGTGGCAGTTGATGAAGAAGAAGATCTACTGTTGGGTGGTGGGTCCACCTTAAACCTTGGCCGAGTTGACTCTTACAACTATGGTAACAAGCAGGATTACGGCAAGCAGAATTACTATTCATACAACAATCAAGGCCATGAGTTCGATGCGGCCCTAGACGAGGACAAGACTGAGCAGGACCAGGAAGATGAAGACGTGGAGGCAGTCAAACAGCAAATTCGATTCACCAAACAACAATCTGCGGCGTCTACTCGAAATGCTTTGCGATACGCAGCTGACGCTGAAGAGAGTGGACGAAACACTCTAGGTATGTTGGGATCGCAAGGAGAGCGTCTCTACAACATTCATGGCACACTCGCACTTGCAACCACGCAACATACCATTGCGGAGAACAAGGCGAAGGAGCTCAAGACCGTGACCCGATCCATGTTCCGACCTCATGTCAGCAACCCATTCAACTCTAAGCGTCGAGCCCAAGAGAAAGAAGATAAGATCCGGCGAGACAGAGCCGTCGCCCAGGTGGAGCGTGAGCAAAGACGTCGAGATGCTTACGACTCCCAGCAACGAGTGGCTGGTGCTCTGGATGGAGAGAAGTCTCAGCTTAGAAAGGAAATGATGAATAAGTACGGCAACCATGCAGGCCGAGAACGATACCAGTTTGAGGCAGATGAAGAGGATGATATTCTCGAAGACGAGATCGACAATAACCTGGACGAGCTCAGCCATGCGGCGGGTCGTCTCAAGAAGCTGGGTCTGGCCATGAACGAGGAAGTCGAGACTCAGAACGCCAAGCTGGACCAGATTGCCGAACAGACCGATAATCTTGACATCAGTGTGCATCTCAACACTGCCCGACTTGCCGGCATTAAATAAAATCTTTGGTCAGGCACCTTTATAAAGGACTTTTCAAATCATGTAATTATTATTATAGCAGCTTAGAGTGTCACCGTATTGGTCTGTATGATTAAGATTATACTGCATGATGATGCAGTGCCTGGTCATGACTGCTTGTTCCCTTATACGAACTCAGTCAACTCATTTGTTACACTCAATTACAACATGGAGAAATACACAGTTACGGAAGAGTATGCCAAAGATACAGTTGGGAGACTTCTCGGCGGGTTTGACAACGAAACAGTAGCCCAGCTGGTGGATCAGGCTATGAAGTTGGTCGATCCCCTAGAAGTGCACGAGTATTTCGTGGGGCTTCTTGGTGAAACCGAATCGGTATTCCGGTTTGTGGAGGAGTTCAACAAACGACGGTTCTCCTCGAAAAAACTGGAGAAGTCCAAGGCTGAGAAAAGCAATAGTCAGGAATCTACAAAGAAGAAGGCAACATGGGCTACTAGAACGGCAGGGGAAAAAGCACCAGAGGAAAAACCTAAAGAAAAGACACCACGGAATCGATTAGCGGGTGTGGGGAAAAAGGGCGCTACAACATCTGAACTCCTCGATTTGAAACCAAAGACTAGGGTCAAGAACAAAATCAAGGTGGACTCTATTGCAGAAATAGATCAAGCATTACGAGATCTAGAGTTGGTGGAGCGTGAAAATGTGCGTCAGGATGGAACCTCTGGAAGAATTAAATGCAACTGTATGGCTACAAGATACCCATTGTTAGAAGTGGCGCCTAATTGTCTGAACTGTGGCAAGATCATTTGCCTGAAGGAAGGCATGGGTCCATGTACATTCTGTGGAACACCTCTACTTACTGCAGCGGAACGAGATGAAATCTCCTCGGTACTGTACCAGCAAAAGGAGGACATCAGAGCCGTCAATACCCCGAAACCAGTGGCTTCTAAGAAACAAAAGAAGGCAATCAAGTACAACCTGTCTAGTGCACAAGGGCGGGCAGCTGAGAATGAGGCCCTGAAACTACTAGAGGAAGAAGCTAGGAATGCCCAGGAAGCCAAGGAAAGAGAACTTCAAGTGGCTAAGGAGCGTCTAGATACTCTTATGGCGTTCCAAGAGAGCCAAGCAGAACGAACCCGTATCATTGATAACGTTGGTGACTTTGAGTTGCCATCTGCTGGAGTCAATCAATGGGCATCTGCAACTGAAAGGGCCCTTCAGCTCAAGAAACAGCAGCGACAGTTACAAAAGATGGAAGAACGAGATGCTCGACGGAAGGGCAAGAAGCATGTAATTTCTCTGGGGCTCGATGGTAACATTAGAGAACAAGAAATTGACGAGGATAGCACCGACGATGAAGAGTTAAGGGAACTCGAATCTCAAATCAAGAAGGAAAAGCAGCAAGTCTTAGAGAAAAACGCACAAAACGTCTGGAACCCAGCAATGAGCAAATCCAAGCTCAAAAGAGTCAAGTATGTATCACGTGGTAACGTGCAGACAAACAAGGTACAAGGGAAGGGCATTGTTGATATGGATGGAGAAGATGAAGAGGAAAGGCTTCTTACACTTTAAGATTTAACACTATATAATACAAAAAATAAATAAATAGACGAGATTCTCGTTTAAAAAATGGGCAAAAAATTACCCACAATCATCATAGGGATGTCAAACACGTCTCTCTTGATGGTTAATGAACATGCAGTATTGACCACTTCTCCTGATGGTTTTGTCAACCCGAAGGTAGTAATAATCGTTCCCCTACTATCTCCAAATGCCAGCTCAGAAAACACATTGAAGTATTGTATCACCGATTGATTATCCATACACTCAATAATGAATTGGTTCAGCAGGTCCGATTGAGATCTCATCGTCAAAACACAAAACTCCTTTCCGACTGCAGCAATTTGACCCGTTCTTCTCCAAAGAACTGTCGGTGTACCACTCAGCGAAATATATCTTTCAAACTCCAACAGAGTTCTTTGAAAACACTGTTCCATAAACACTAGATCTTCGTATTGTAATGTTTGGGTGGTTGCAATGAAAGAAGGACGATAAAAGGCCATGCTTTTCACGACTTGTAACAACTCATTTTTCTCAAACCGGGTTTTCAAGTATGCAATCAACGCATGGAACCCGGTGGTGTATGCATAGGGCTTTGTTATACTTGTGTAAATATCTGTAGGGGATACTTGTGGGCTGCCTGTTGTTTGGCTTCCTTCCTCTTCCATATTTAAACCAGGAAGAGACATTGGAGAGGGTATATGAGGACTGGGGGCATGGAAGAAATCTGGTGGTGAGGATGTGTCTGTTCTTCCAAGAATGTTGGACAGAATGGAGTATTCCAGGTTTGCAGCAGAGGATCCAAAGTCGGTGTCAGGGGGACCCATCCCGTGATTTTGATTTTGCTGCTGGCTTTGTGCTTGCTTTTGCTGGGTTGTTTGACCTGGGGGAGTTGGAGGCAGTCCTACTAAGTACTTGGCCTGTTTTCGTTTTCCATCAACACATTGATCGCCCATGTTTTTCTTGATACAGCGGGCACACGGGCGACCTTCATCACATGTAAGATGAGCTTTTTGACAGTGAAGACATGCTCTAGCTGTTTTCCGGCGCCGTTTTGGAGCTGGAGGCTCAGGCGGAGCCTGTTGCTTGACAGGTCCGCGCAGTATGGGGTAATAAGACATGGTTGCTCAAGATATTATGAGCTCGGTTGAAAGTCGTAATGAGTGGCTATTTTTGTTGATTTAGACGCCTGGCGTGGTGGCTTGGAGCTCAGTGGCTTCTATTGTAAGTTATGTGGGGTGGATTATTATTGGATAAAAGATGTTCCGTACCCTCAACAGAGTTAAACTCTGCAGTTGTCATGTGACCAGCGGAAAAGTGGAGAAGTTTAGGGTCGCGATTAGAGATATTCGATGAACTTATGAATCTCCACTTTCACTTTAATGAAAATCCCGGGTTCACTTCGTCCGTTTGATCATTTTACCTGGTCACTAGATTGAGTTCAAGGTTTGTGGGGAAATGTAGGAGGTCAACATGTCGACCCAAATGGGGGAAAAAAAATAAAAAAATCACCACCCTTCTCAGTAATAGACAGCTTCGTTTGAGTCCTGAAAAGATCCACAGTGAGAGGCTTAAATAGTCACTGTTCAGTCAGGCTCCGGATGTAAAAACTCAACTCGTCGATTCCCTGTAGTGTAGTGTGGCGTGTCTGCTCTGCCCACGCTGTCAACAAACCAAATGACGTTCTTCCAACTAAAAAGGTCATACAATGGATGGGGCTTTTATTTGTGTTGAATTCTATCAGTATATAAAGAGATCCCCTTTAAGTCGAAAGCGCATTCAGACGCGCACCTGGTATGTGGCTGAGAATACAGGTTCCCTAATTAGAAAAACTGGATGAAACGCGCAGTGGAGCAGCCGAATGTAATTTTCATCTCTTTCTATACCGCTCCACCTGTATAAGCGAAGATCTATCTAATTCAATACATCTTATTTGGTCTTTTTCTGGCATGGCAACTTGGTTAAACTATCTATCGTGCATATGGATGAAATTATCGTGCATATTTCTGAAATTTTTCCTGGAAAGCTTCTTTTTCGTTATCCCCTCCACACCACCCAAAATGGCCCTCCCATACACCGAGCAGCACTACTTTTCGTCATATGACCACTTCGGCATCCATGAGGAGATGCTGAAGGATGAGTCTCGAACTCTTTCTTACAAGCATGCCATCCTGCGAAACCGAGATCTGTTCAAGGACAAGATTGTTCTGGATGTTGGCTGTGGTACCGGAATCCTGTCCATGTTTGCTGCCCAGGCTGGTGCTAAGCATGTTATGGGTGTTGATATGTCCAACATCATTGAGATGGCTCGAAAGATTGTGGATCTCAACGGCCTGAGCGATAAGATCACCCTTATCCAGGGTAAGATGGAGGAGATCACTCTGCCTTACGAAAAGGTCGACATCATCATTTCCGAATGGATGGGATACTTCCTTCTGTACGAATCCATGCTTGACACCGTCCTGTACGCCCGAGATAAGTACCTGGTGCCTGGCGGAATCATCATGCCCGATAAGTCCACCATCCACGCTGCTCTGCTCGAGGATGGTGAGTACAAGGATGAGAAGGTTAGCTTCTGGGACGACGTTTACGGATTTGACTACTCCCCTTTCAAGGATATTGTTCTTTCCGAGCCTCTGGTCGACACTGTTGAGCTGCGACATGTCATCTCCAACCCCTGCCAGGTGTTTGAGATCGATCTGTACACCGTCAAGGTGGAAGATTTGGCTTTCAAGGCTCCCTTTGAACTCACTTCCCGTGTCAGCGACACTGCCCATGCTATCCTGTGCTGGTTCGACATTGAATTCAACAAGCTCAACAACCCCATCAAGTTCTCCACTGGTCCCCATGCCAAGTACACCCACTGGAAGCAGACCGTATTCTACATTGATGGTCAGGTGAGCCTCCGACCTGGAGATGTTGTTACTGGTACTATTGACTGCAAGCCCAACGCCAACAACAACCGAGACCTGGATATCACCCTCGCTTGGGAAGCCAAGTGTGAAAACAAGCAAGGCGTTCGATACTACTGCATGAAATAATTGTCCACTTGGACTGAATGAAAAACTATAGATAGAAGGAACTGTTTTAATTGATTATTGTATTGTATCCAATCACATGCTAGGTAATTGGAAGCTAGGCGAGAGATCAAAATTAAACCCGACAAAAGGTTTTGGCGAACATTTCCTATCGAGGAGAAAAAATAATTTTCACGTATTTCTAAACTTGTCTGAATTCTTGAAAACACCACAACACGCTTCACTTGATTTTTTGGGCTCCCGATTTGAGTTCAAACTCATTTCATGCACCACAACATAGTGAAGCTTCAAAAACTATCATTCTTTAAAGACGAACTTGCATTGTGATGTCAGGAAATAACTCGCCAATAAGTGTTCAGCTATTTTTGGACAACCCAGATGTCACTAAAGAGGCTCTGAACACGTTTGTGGAGCTCCCCGAATGCTCTTACATGAAGGGTCTCGGTTCTTCTCAACAGTCCGAAGTCATGGCATGTGACTGCCCACCAGGCCCTCACGCCTGTGATGAAGACTCAGGCTGCATCAACCGTCTCACATCCATCGAATGTGTTCGGTGTTGCAAAGGATGTGGCAATAAACGGTTCCAGAACAAACAGTACGCGGCGGTGGACGTGATTAATACTGAGAAAAAGGGGTTTGGATTACGCGCGACAAAAGATATTGTAGCAGGACAGTTTGTTTACGAGTATGTGGGTGAGGTCATTGATGAACCGACGTTCAAAGAACGGACAGTCGTCTATATGGATAAGGGGATTAAACATTTCTATTTTATGATGCTCCAGAAGGGCGAGTTCATTGATGCTACCATGAAGGGAGGCTTGGGCCGATTCTGTAATCATTCGTGTGCGCCAAATGGACACGTTGAAAAATGGGTGGTCGGGAAACATTTGCGAATGGGCATCTTTGCATCAAGAAATATTCAGAAAGGGGAGGAGGTCACGTTTGATTATAATGTGGACCGGTATGGCGCTGAGGCCCAGCCGTGTTACTGTGGCGAGAAAAACTGCGTGGGCTTTTTGGGTGGAAAAACTCAGACGGAATCTGCTGGTAAGGTTTCCAACGTTGTCACGGCTGCCCTTGGTCTCACCTCAAGGGATATCAACTCGATTGTACGAGGCAAAAAATCACCTGAGGATGTACGACCGCGCGATCTCACTTTGGACGACGTCTCCAAGGTTATGGCTTCCCTCATGATGAACCAGGAAAAATGGCAGGTAATTATGATGGTGCAACGGCTCTCACTTTGCACATCATCGTCCATTCAAGGCGCAGTGATGAAAATGCATGGATACCAGATTTTTGCACAAGTTCTCATGGCCATTTGGGGTGAGAACCCCTTAGGGTTTGATGACACTGACAAAACCAATCTGACCCATATGCTCCTCCGGGTATTGCAAAAGTGGCCCAGGATTACCAAAAACAAAATCTCCTCATCTCAGATTGAAAATGTAGTCAAAAGCTTATCAACCAACGACAACAGAGACATCTCTGCAGTCGCGCAAGAGCTATTGTCAGAATGGGCTAATCTGAAAATGGCTTATCGAATTCCACGACGGAAAGTCGATTCCTCCGAACCTGATGAGGCCACCAAAGGAGCAAAGTCTGAGGGTGCTTCTATCTCACGTGAAGTGTCACGAGGAGCCAGTGAAGAGGCCGTCAAGACCGAAGTAAAACTTGAAAAAACTCCCGACACTAACAAATTTCCCAAAAAGGACAAAAAGGATAGCACGGAAGGATCGCCAGCAAACCGCTCACAGTCCCCATTCGGCTTCATTCCTACTCCATATTCAGTCAAAACTGCACCAAAGGGCCCTAAAAACGCGAAGTTGAAGCCGAAGGTGGCACTCGCAGTACCACCGAAAAGCCTACCCTCAGGATGGCATTTTGCTAACGACCCCCATGGAAAGGTGTACTACTACAATTTGGATCTAGGAATTCAGCAGTGGGAATTCCCGAAATCCACCCATGGAACGCCCAAAGCACCAAAGCACCCTAAGGAAAACGGCCGTGGTGGAAGCCAAGATAAAAGCGAACCTGTGTCCATTCAATCGAAGCGGGAGAATGATTTGCAAAGGATTATCGAGCAGGCAAAACAGGCTCCTGAGCCAGAAGTCATGTCTCCTGCCAAGCCTGAGCTGACTAAGCCAGCTAACTCACAAGTCCATAAGCTGACTAAGATGCTAGCTAAAGTCGTTCCTAATGTGGTATCCAAATACGATGTTGGTCGCGACAGAGCGAAAAAGTGTTCAAAAGAAATCGTACAGATTCTTGTGGATAAGGAACTGAAGAAGCCAAATCCCATGTCGGAAATTAGTGACGAGAAGAACAAGAAAATCCGACAGTTTGTCAAGAGCTACATGGCCAAGGTTGTCAAACGACTTGAAGAAAAGGGAATTGCAACGAACAGGAAGGATAATAACTACAAGAGAGAGGATCGGAAACGGGCGGAAAGTACAGAACCTGATCGTGAGAGCGTGCCTCCCGAAGAAGAAGATCGGGCAGTCAAAAAACCAAAGGTTGACATGGAGATTGATCTAGAGTGATATCTGTGTATTAATAGATTGTATATTAGCGATTGCAACCCTGGTGGATCAGGTTAGGTCACGTGCATCAATAATAGTCGTGTATACTACTTCCTTGAATTACTCATATGGTTTGGGTATGGTGCAAGTTTTGGTGATTTTACCCGCGCGGCTGTTATCGCATGATATTCTGCTCAGTAATCAATGATTATATTGTTACGTGTAGAGCGGAGAAAATTCGGTGCGGCAGTAATGCTACACTCCTTGCACAAATTCCGATTACCTAGCATATTTTATCCCACCCCAAAAGTCGACACCACATACAAACCAGTCATCGCATCGGATAAATCTACTATTTTCATTGTCGACTTGCATCTTATCTGTAAGTTTTACATTTTTAGTTAAGGCATCGTACATAGAGTTTGATGTAGGTGAGATTGGGAGGTTTGCGGCGGCAAAAATGAGGCTTGGACAACGACACGGAGGTGGATGATTGGCTGTTGGAGAGGCTAGAAATTTCGTGTAAGCCCTACTAAAATACGAGTGTGAATTCCCAATTGCTGATATTTTTTTGCGCCCCAATCTCCCTTCAGCGGCTAAATTCGACCGCAAAAGTCCCCCACTCCCTTTGTAGTAAGTGCCTGGTTGCCCCACATATGCTTGGCGGCAAAGCTAACTACAATGGACTGACCAGCAATATATAAGAACACACACACAGCAAGACTTTTTCTCCACACACACACACACTAACAATTACATGCTTCGACTAAAGACAATCTCCACTGCAGCACTTCGAGTGCGACCCGCAGCTGGATTCACTCAGTCCAGCTTCCGAGGATACGCCTCTCTCTGTGAGCAGTACTTCCCCAATGAGCCCAAGGCCCCAGTGGTTAAGACCTCTTTCCCTGGCCCTGCAACCAAGGATGCTCTCACCACTCTCGACACAGTTTTCGACACCCGGGCTGCCAACTTTGTCGCTGACTACGAGAAATCCATCGGTAACTACATTCAGGATGTCGATGGAAACGTCTACCTCGATGTCTACGCCCAGATCTCCTCAATTGCTCTCGG
Organism: Yarrowia phangngaensis; assembly: GCA_900519005.1. Lineage (NCBI taxonomy): Eukaryota > Fungi > Ascomycota > Dipodascomycetes > Dipodascales > Yarrowia > Yarrowia phangngaensis. The sequence goes on along the minus strand of ULGR01000002.1, from coordinate 1,657,343 downwards.
TTACAACAACCCCAAGCTCGTAGAGGCTGCCAAGTCTCCTGAGATGGTTTCTTCTCTGGTCAACCGACCTGCTCTTGGTAACTTCCCCTCCTCCACATACGAAAAGATCCTCAAGGATGGTATCATTGCTGCTGCTCCTCCTGGATTCAGCCATGTGTGGACCGGAATGACTGGATCCGACGCCAACGAGACTGCCTTCAAGGCTGCCTTCCTCTGGCGACGAACCAAGGAGCGAGCTGGAAAGCCCTTCTCCAAGGCTGATGAGCAGTCAGTCATGAACAACCAGGGCCCTGGTTCCGCCTCTCTTTCCATCATGTCTTTCGACCATGCCTTCCACGGTCGATTGTTTGGCTCTCTTTCTGCCACCCGATCAAAGCCTATTCACAAGCTCGATATCCCCGCCTTCAACTGGCCCAAGGCTCCCTTCCCCATGCTCAAGTACCCTCTTGACAAGTATGCTGCTGAGAACAAGGCCGAGGAGGAGCGATGTCTCAAGGCTGTTGACGAGATTCTTGCCAACAACCCTGTCCCTGTTGCTGCCATCATCGTTGAGCCCATCCAGTCCGAGGGTGGTGACAACCATGCCTCTCCTGCTTTCTTCCAGGGTCTCCGAGACATCACCAAGAAGCATGATGTCCTTATGATTGTTGATGAGGTTCAGACCGGTGTCGCTGCCACTGGTAAGTTCTGGGCTCACGAGCACTGGAACCTGTCCTCTCCCCCTGACATGGTCACTTTCTCCAAGAAGTTCCAGGCAGCTGGTTACTACTTCTCTGACCCTAGCATCAAGCCTAACCTCCCTTACAGACAGTTCAACACCTGGTGCGGAGACCCATCCAAGGCTATCATTGCCAAGACCATCTACCAGGAGTGTGACAAGCATGATCTCTCCAAGCGTGTCGCTGAGGTTGGTAACTATCTCTACGGTAAGCTCGCCAAGCTCGCCGAGAAGTACCCCAAGGAGATCACAAACCTGCGAGGAAAGGACCAAGGTACCTACATTGCCTGGGATGCTTCCTCTGCTCAGGCTAAGGATGCCCTTGTCTCTGGAATGAAGAAGTTTGGTGTTAACATTGGAGCTTGTGGTGTTCAAACCGTTCGACTCCGACCCATGTTGGTGTTCGAGGAGAAGCACGCTGATATCCTGGTTGGCGCTCTCGATAGCTACCTCTCTCTGGCCGCTCAGGCGTAACTGAAGATTTAGTATGATGAAAAGTAATGAATATCTCTGCATAAGCACATATGCTGGTTCGTGCAGCTTAGACCTTATCTTGCAGGCAGATGCGAGGCGTATGTAGTATAATCTCTGAACAAGTTCACAAAACAAAGGGTTAGACCTATTTTTGTGGCAAGTAGAATTTCCTTTTTTTGCCTGTTCAAAACTAAATTTGCGTTAGTACACGGCTGAACACCTTCACCTATGTGTGGTTAGTAGCGGGATCTGTCCTCTCTTTATTATTTCTTCGTATGCGATCATGTGGACCTTCGGCTATTGGATGACTATAGGCTCTTTCTTGAAAGCATGTACTTAGGGTAAGGCATGAAAATGAACAAAACACGAACAAGCAAACGGGACTAGCAAACAAACAACGCAAGGAAAGTAAATAAGAAATACAAGAAACATAGCCTGATTGCTTTTCCTTAGTCTCTGTACCCTTCCTTGTTTAATTGGAAGTGTCGTGTCAACTTATGTTGATGCATCCTTCTGCAAGACATGTCTGAGGTAAATTGATTCTTGTTTATTATTGTACAGTAGGAGGATGGACTTGATCGTGGTCTTCTAAGAATGAATAATTACTTCTTTCAATTCAAACGGCCAGGCTGGAAGAGAATAACAAAACCTATGGTTGCGAAGGCAAGAAGCGAAATAAAAAGAAACAAAAAGCATAAAGCATAAAAATACAGAAGATTTTTGATAAAGTTAAAGTAAATAATATAAGTTTTGAGCTGGAGATCAACTGGATGGTCTTTGTTACTAAATACTTAATACTTCTCTTCACAGAACAGAAATCTACAGTCATGGAGCTTTTGCCCAGTTGGGGAAGACAAATAGGTAAAGTTTAGGTTTTTAACAAAGTTTCATATGGTTATAGTTAATCTTTGGGTATTCTGAGACAAAGAAATCTTTGTGTTTAGGGGTAAAAATAACGGGAAGCTTAAATTAGTTTATGAATGTACACTTCCGGAGCCCCTCTCAACAATTATGTTTAATAGATTTCTTTGTTCTCCATCTACCAAAAAAACAAAACAAAACACCAAACTTAATTCGAAGATACGAAATAATTTTTGTTTCATACGTCGCTCCTATACAAGATAAGCGAAGTTGCCACTTGTCTATTACTACTTCACCAGAACGCTACTAGGCAGTTCTCATATCAAGATATTGTGAAGCAAGCAAAAAAGTTGGGAGAGTTTATTGTTATTCAAAATGTAAGATTATACTGTTTCACCGAAAATGCCAAGCTTGTTTTGTTTGTTGCATCGGTTACACTATCCTCCTCCAGTAAGATTTTCACGTGACTAGTCGGATTCCGACCTTGCATACAGATATTAGATTCTATGCGCTGCGGTGCGAAACTAAACACTACGGTTTTAAGGTTTTTAGTTGGAACCAATGCGGCCAGAGGGTGGCACAGTACAACGAGTTAGTCGTTAAACGGTGAGATCTGGAAGTATAATCTTGTGAGTCAATGTGTGTGGCAAGGGTTTGGATCAGGAGTAGAGGAGAAGCGCGAGGGTGCTTTGAAAATCTAAAACATATCTAAGGCTAGCTAAGTATCATTTGACTGGACCATTTCACTGTCGTGGGGTGTGTGAAAATTTATCACACACATGATAAGCGGCACCACCCAGCCTCCATGGGCGGCTAACTTGGACTGCATGGGGAAAATGATTGGTTGCGTGTTGAGTCTATATCCAACAAATTCCACAACAGAACTCCCTTTAGCCCCAGTGCATTGGAAAATAACAGCTACTGTTCTCGATCGAGCAACCCCTCGTCGCGTATAGCTGTCAACGTCCCCAAGTACTATATCTGACAATAACTGAGGATGAGCGACAAATAATAAAATGAATTTCATTTATGAGGTTGTTAGTCAATACCACCATCAGCCGCAGGGATATAAAGCCGGATTCCTTTTTTGGGATCCTTGCGCCAAGCTTCCCAAACGGTGGTGGTGCCATATTTGTTAACGTGTTCCCAGCCTGTTTCATGTCCTTGGTTCTGCATGCAGAGTTTCGTGCAAAACAATGCAACTATCAAAAATAAGGTCTAGATACTGAGACAAAGAATAACTGAGTTTAAGATTGGTCATGACAGTGGGAGAACCCCTTGTCTTACTCATCTAACGGTTAAAGCTTAAATGGTACAAAGCCTGATACAGTGACTCCAAAGGCAGATAACTCCATTATTGCAACCTATAGAAGCAAAGCTGAAATAAATCAACAAAACAGTCTATTAGCTGCCAAAACTCATCTGATAGTAAGGAGAAGGATGGGGAATACCTTCAAAATCACAGTAAACTCTAGGGTGGCGTAAATATGTTGCTGAAATCTGAAACAAATTGACTGAGAGTGGAATGTGGCTGCCCTGTGTCTCTGTTCACCACACGCCGCTTCAAAGACAAAAAACCTCAAAGGGCCAATTCAACATCCCATTACATTACTCGACAAAAAACTGCGAAGCGATGGTATCAGTCATACTTGGCTCCGTTAGTTGCACCATGTTTTGCGAATGTCTTCCGGCAAGAAATAAAGACAGTGTGCAATAATATTAATTTACATTACATTCCATCAGAATAAAATTCAAGTGGGCACCAGACCAATCACAATGGCCGGGATCTCAATTCAAGTCTAATCCCAGATTCAGCATTTTCAACTTGTCAATTATTTCTCTATGAGCTGTTTCCTACGTATTTATAGAAAATGTGGGTTTCTATAGTTCTGTCGAAAATTGTGGAGGAGTTTTCGGAACCACAGAACAGCAAATATTGTCGAGACTCTGTCATGATAGCATCGAAAAGATTGAGAGTCGGTAGACTGTAGTTCTTGCGGCTTTTTTGTAGGGTAAGCTGTTGCTCTTTGAACAATCAGTGCAAGCAACAATTCCCATGAGAGGTAGCATTGATCAGCACATCCACACAAAAGCAAGGCGGGAAACCCCTGGTAATTTGCTAAAGAGGGGTATACCATAAGTTTGTATTTGAATATAGATTAATTGGTTCAGTCTTCAGTCAAGTTGGTCACCTTTGATGAAGTTCAACTAGAGTCATCAGTACAGTACGTGAGTCAGACTTTTCTTCTTCTCGCCACCTAAACCTGCAAGAAATCTAATCTTCTTCCTAGTCACTTCACATTCATCAGCGGTCAGAATGCATCATTTGAGAATTGTTCTAGACTAGAAACTGGTAAAACCATTGGCTCTGGTATCTTTACGCGCCTTTCCCTCCAACATTTCCATGATGCTTTTCAGCAGTTTGCGATCAAGTTATATCTACCATCTCGAAGTTCGACACTATTCTTATCTATTCCAGGCAGGTTGTATTCTAAACAGCATCTAATTATCTCTAAACTGGTCTCTATCTGACCACTTGTTTTGAGTGAGTGTTATGAGTCGCCTATGGGTTTCCGGTTTTGCTCGAGCTTCAGTCTATAGTTTTTATTGGTACAACAGACTCGACAGTAGTAAAAATAAACAATATATCCATAATTTAAATAGTATGATCCATCCACTTCAAATCGCTTTGCAATTCGCATTGTTGGCAACGTGGCTAATATGGCAAAAGCAAAAGCGAAAATCTCTCAATACCAGATAATTCACTTTGTTGTTCTTATTTTACTCTCTGTTGAGCGTATCTAACGCTCAGTTTGTTGTTCTCCTTCTCCTCGTGCCCGTCTAACCAGTACCTTCCACCTATACCGAACCGTTTGGCTGTCACGTTTGTTCAATAGGCGAGCATACTCTGCATAGTCCTGCCGTGGTAGGGTGGAAAGTACCAAGTCCAGTAGTTTGTTATCGTCTTCTATCGTCCACATACTGTTGGGTGCTTTTGAACGTTTCCTTTGGCTTCCATCACTAGTTTTGTCTTCGAATCCACCTCTTGCAAAAGTCACTGTTGTTGGTGGATGATAATGTTGCGCACCAGGCAGAGCTGGAGGTATATGACCTGCTGAGCCTACGGAATTGCCCCGTGGGCGCAAGTATGGCGAATAAGCAGAGGAATTACGGCGATGTCGATGATGTTCTGGAGGTGGTGGGGGCTGTCCAGGAGGTAGTCCTGGTGGTTGTCCTTGGTGAGGCGTTATCCATTGTGGAACCTGGTGTGGTTGTAGAGGGAATTGCCCTTGATGTTGTTGTATATGATGCGGATAATATTGAGCATGTAGTGGTCCTGGATTATATTCGTGTGATTGAGCCATACCAAAATGCCCACCTATTGGGGGCTGTGAGTGTGGGGGACCTGACATTGATCCTGGTGGAGGTTGGCCTGATGGTCCTATTGGTGGAATGGCTGTTGCTGGTGAAGGTTGTTCGGACATGCTTGAACCTCCATCAACTTGCCTTTGCTGGAATGTTGGAGAGTATGTTGAGTTTCTTCTGGGTTGTACTGTATGTGAGTTTCCATCATTTGCGGCACTTCTCCCTTCTGTTTTTGTTTGCCCCTCACCCTCACTAGCATTCCGACCTTGTACCTCGGACTGTTCTCTTGATGCCTCATTTAAAATATCTTCCAGCTTCATGTGTGATTAGCTTTGTGTTGTTACCCCAGCAGCCTATCTAGTACCGCTCTCTGTTGTGGCTTTTTACCAGTCCCATCAGTATCTCCAAGAGATGGTGTGCAGAGGAAATAATAGTAATCGAAGTCGTAGTAAACTCACACTCTCTCTAAGAAATAATAGGCTTAAGGTTAAGTTCAACTTTATTGTGCATAGAGACTAAACAAACTAAAATGACAATAAGGTGCGTTATTGAAACGGTCTCTGGGGAACGGCATTCTGAAATCACGAGCATACCTATCCCTGTGATTGTGGTTTTTCTTGAAAAAACTTCTAGATCTTACCAATCCTCTTTATTCTTTTGGTACATTCCTTTCTCTCTTCGGTTAGGAATGTCCTTAACCTTCTCTCAAAAAGAGTGTACACTTTTTCGTTAATAGACTCTCTTTGTTTGGATTCACTTTTCATTTTTGTGTTTGCATATTTATTTTTTGTTTACACAAACCTTAACTATAAAGAAACTTTATTCTACATTGGGCTAAGCACGCTATCTGTTCAACCCCAATTGACAAATGCCTAAATTCACTCTTGAAATATTTATCTTATTTTTACTGAATCATTTGTGAAGTTCTAGTGAGGCTAAATCTCCCCATTCTAGCTACGAAACTTACCCAGTCCGCAAATAGTCATATGCACTAAAGAGTTTAACATAAACCAAGTTTATAAACATACAGAACTGATATGCAAAAACCAAAAAAAACAAAATAATACAAGGTTAACGTTGAGCCGTTGTCTGGTTTTGTTGTTTCGAATGATGCAGTTGTCATCCTTGTCTCTCTTTCTGATTGAGTAGTCCACCACAGCAAAACATGAGGATAATGTACACAGTAGCTGACGCTTACACATAAGGAAAGATTCCAAGAAGAAAAAATAACAGTCATTAGTATGTATACTGCATCTACGCATGTATAGGCGAATGATGAACGAAAATCTTCCAGACTACCGCAGTTGGATAGTTTCTTATGTAATGCCACCACGGAAAAGAGTCGGCCAGACTGTGTGCAGTATCGGCTTGGACGCATATAAAAAACCTCGTCATGGATAAACAGTCGAATCCGGCTAATAGCGACATTGACTCGTGGTAATTAACCTCCTTCACATGAGACGTGCCTGTTCTGAAATAGTAAATATTATTTCCGTTCCCTGGAATACCACGATAAAAATTTGCTTCTCGGGTGCCCATGAGAAAACAACATACGTTTCGTATAGGTACTCAATTACTCAATTTGATATAGACATGTGATATCACGAGGCGGGTGGATTGATTCGGCCAAGTTTACAGGCACCACAGATTATGAAGGCAGAGAAAATCCAACAGGTACGAACGCCATGAAATAAGCTGGAAATGGCGTGGCAAAAAGGAATGCTGACATTTGCGGTTGCCAGACTCTTTGTTTTTTTCACCATTAGTATGTAAGGCCATTTCGAAAATCGCCGTCTTCTTAAAGGACGGAACAGGACAGCATGCAGCCTTGAAACAGAGATTCATGGTATCCATGCTGTCATGCCATGTGGTCCATAGATCTGGTCAAATATTATGATGTAGTAAAGTCATTGTTGAAAAAACCTACATAACTGGATGGGTGTCATTGGTGTTAGATTAACAAATTTCAAGTATGATTGAAGAAAACTCTAGCAAGTTTATTGCTCGCATCGTTCTAGAGGGGAAGGATGATGCGTGCCGTGAAGGTTTGGAAATTGCGCTCATCAGTTGTTTTTCTTGACATCCATGGTAAGCTGGGTGATTGTTTGGGTGGCATGTTCCCTTCAGCCGTCGGCTGAAATAATTGGTAGAATGTCTGTGAAACTGTTGAGTGAACAAGGCTCAATTTCGACGTGCATGCAGAACTTCGGTAAGTACCCGTTACCGGACACTCCAACTCTGTAAGGTGGGGTGAGTGTGCTGTTGCAGAACAGACGCCCATATTTCTGTCATGTAGAATATCGGAATGAGTGAGACGGTTTGACATTCTACCATTATGATCAAAAAATATTATGGATACCTCGGCAATTGATTGGACTTCTTAATCTATTGTGCTATTGCTATTGTACTGGCATGCGTAGATGCGTCAAATTACACATAGGTAGCACAATGTCCTTGGGTAGTTAAACAAAGGGGCCGCAATGTATGTCAACCTGTAGTGTGTAAGTTTCGAGATTTTGTTTCAAGCTACTATACTTTTAAATCCACGAGTGCCAAACCCCAACTATCTGGATGACTGGAATCAAGTTTAAAAATGCAGAGACGCTAATTCCGTTGATGGAAAGTGAGCTGAGTGAATGAATTTACGACTGGTGGACTCGGCTAGAGTGTCCGTGTCAGCCACACAGCAAGTAACTCGAGAGTATCCCATGATAATATGGTGGGCTACAAAGCCGGAAAAAGGAATTCTTGACACTTTGTGACTGAAAAAACAAAAAAAAAACAAAAAAAACAAAAAAAAAAAAGAAAACCCAAAAGAAACCCAAAAAAGAAACCCCTAAACGACTAGAAGCTACCATTAGCGATTACGAACATCAGTGACTTGTCACTTCATAACCTGTGAAAAGCACAGTCACTGCAAACCAGTTTAAGCTCAACCAGGACGAATGCATCAAACTCAATTTGAAAGAATGATCAGCAATTTCAACGTCACAGAACTGTAACCACCAAAAATATGGCAAATTTAGTCATTAGCCCCAACTGTTCTTGGTTTTAAATCACCAAAACCTATAATCCCATTTGTTTCTAGAGATCAAATCAATGGGTACCTGCATCTTGATAAGACCCACTCGCTTCGCCCAATCTAATAAGAGATTCAATTATGCATATGGGTCTAACACTTGATAACTTATCTTCAGCTGGCCAATAAGACTTATGGAACTTGATAGAACCCTTATGTCTCCCTGGTTTCTAGTCAGTAAAAACAATTCTCCAGAACAGGATGCGCCATTTCGACATAATAACATGGAGAGAAGAAAAAGAAAACAGCCAAACCCAAAACGGGAAATTTTAGTGAGGATTTTCAAGAGGATGGACATGATTCTAGGACGGCGTTAACAATATCATGCCCAACTGCAATGTACCCATGCAATAGACAACGTCAGGTACAATAGGATTGTCATTCAGCTCAAAACGTTAATTTCCGCGACCGCAACTAAGTCTCCGTAATGTCTTAGTCTGTTTGTATTGGGTTCTCGATAAGGGAAATGAATAAGATTACCTTTTGTCACTGTTTTCCTTTGGTGGCCCCTTTCTTATTAGAAATGAACTTTTGTTTTCATGTTTGACTGATAAGGGTCTATCTTTCAAACGAATTTCCTAGTTATTGTCCTGTGCATTTCAATATAAGTTGCACTAGTTCTTGGTCGTTGCAGTAGGTCCAACTCCACATTAAAAGTATACCACTGCAGATATGCCAGGGGTGGTCACAACCTCTGAAGCTCACAACATTTTCAGAAGCAGGCATAGGAAATCGCAGAGGTCAATAGAATACTTCAAAAACCAGGTTCTGTCCCTCGAGATGAAGAGGAGGGGTGAGGGTCAACCAGCAATCAATTTCATTCACCACCACCATATCTTTGTTTTCCTCGCCTAAGTTAAATTTAAGCTTTACACTAAACTGAACTAACAGGTCTTACAATACCACTAGGACCCGCCTTTGCCTTGCAATGTATAAAAATGTCTGTAATCATTTTGCTGATTTTGTCTAAGTGTTCGGGATTAAAATAATAACAATAAAAGTAATGTTATGGTGAGTTTAAGAAGATATTTTACCTTAAGCATTGTGAAACTCGAAATTAATTGATTCCATCTGCAAAAGTGAAACAAAGAAACCTTAATACGGTTTGAGCATTTTATCAATCACTAGGTGTTTCACAACTTCGGATCTGCACTCGGTCTAAGACCTGTAAAAAACCTTCAGCTTTTGGCTGTCTTTATTGTTGTAATAATAGAAGTAAGGCTTTTTCAAGTCGCGTAATAGTAAATTCAAGAGTTACTTTTTGCCGAACAACCGAATAACCGAGCCACTTGCATTTCAATATAACCACCATGTACAATAAATTACTCTAACTGCCAAACGTCTTTCCATGTCATTAAAAATGAAAATACATGCTTAAAACCATGGTATGACATCTCTTGATTATGGTGCTGGCCCAAGTAATTTCGTCATTGGAATGAGATTTTTCCCTGCACCTAAATCTATTCATTACCCACAAAATTCCCTGAAGAAGTTTAATTTGTAGCAAACCTTGTTTGATACAGACAAGGAAAATCAGAGTTTCTGGTTATTATAGGCAATACCAGTTAAGTAATTGCAGCCGCCCCTCATTTAACCCTGAACGCATCATCGGAGATTGCTTAATCTCAACAAATACTGTGATTGCAGACTTAGACCTCCACAAGATCAATTTCTTTATCCTTCACTAAGGACATATGGAGATAATAACGATAATTATATATTATAAAAGAGGGAGATATCTATAGTAACAAAGTTTATCATTTTTTCACAGTCACTATTGTTTCTAGACAAAGGCTACCCCGCCCAACTTTATCATCATAGCTCAATTGGTCACATGCACATATACAAAGAGTTTGATGTTACGAGCTATTTCTATTTCTGGGTGTATGGCTTCTTAAGGAGAACTTCTTAGTTTTGCCATCATTGAAACTTCAGAGGTAGTTGTGGGATTTTGCACCATTGGATGTGGATACCAGTCTTGCTAAGAAAATTGTTGATTTGCCTGAAACAAGACGTGAGGTCAACATTTATGACTCAGGGATGTTGAAAGGTTCATTTTTATACTTGAGATTCACTCACTAGTGATATACTTGTCCTGAGTCACTAAAGATTTCATACATGTTATTATAGAATTTTGGGTTTAATGGGCAATTAAAACTTTATTCGATGATTCTAGAAAATTCTAGCACTGCCATACAGCAAAGAGTGGCTTTGCTTCATCATAAGTTTTGTTCCAAGTAAAACTTGTAATTCAGCTGCTCTCAAAAACGAAAAAATTACCATTCGACTCCAGCAACAGACTTCTAGCCGTCACTAATCATGAGCTTGAGTTGCTACACTTGCCCTAGCAAACTTTAGGTATCCTGTTTGCCAAGCACATGCCTACAGCAACATAGTAGTACACTTACGGAACGCGGAATAATAAGATAGATGGGTAAATTTTCGTATATACAATGCAATATCAAGTCATAAATTCGTACAGGCTTTAGTGCCGCATTTTTTTGAGGGTTAGAACTGAGGTTTAGCTGTGGTTCTGAGTTGTGTTCTGAATGTTTTTTGTGTTGAAAGTTTCATTTCAGTTTTTTTGTTTTTCCAGATTTTTTTGCTTTTCCAGATTTTTTTTTTTTGTTTGTGTGCTTTGGGGTTTCAAACAAAACTGCTCAGCCTTTAAGCCATCGTCGGTAATTTCCAGCCGCGTCCACAGACTGACCCAACTGCTGGTGATTGTATGCTAGGCTGGGCATCATAAGAGGGGAAGGAGGAGGGCTGAGTTTCTTACCATTGGTCTCTTTTCTAGTGGTAGCACTTAGAAGAGGACTCCTGTACATCAGATGTGAGTTGTACTCTGGATAAGACTCCTCTTCCTCTTCGTCAGAAGTGTGTGGTGATCCGAAATGCTGTTGACATATTGAGGTAGCAGGTAAAGATTGTGAGATAGTTGTGCGAGGCTTGGCAGCTGATGTCTGCTTGTCCTTCAGGTAAATATCGTGTTTGTGGTCTTTATCGTTAAGTTGTTTAGTTTCGTCGAGAAAGATCTCCTCTGGTGATGGAGGAACCATGGTTTTAGGGCAGAGTGTGTACAAAGTCGAGCCATTGTGACTTGGTGAGACAACAACGGTATCTGAGGTCTTGCAAGCTTCAGAGCAGTACATAGATCCAGCAGCACACTGCTTGTCGCAAACGGTGCAAAAGTCGGGAGTCCACATGGTATGTGAAAATGTGTGTCGTCTTTTGAAGAAGTATGAGGGCGTTTTCCCGTCTCAAGCAAGCCCCTCAGGTTATATATCGAGCACCTTGTTACTGCAGTCCGAGGTTAATTTCGGTGGCACAACAAAATTTCTTGAGCTTAAATATTTTTCACCAAAAAATCAAAAAGTGTACAGTTGGTGCATATTTCATGCTTGGTAGATGCACACGTACAGGGCCTCAATTGCTAAAATGGAACTGTGCGGGAAAGTGTAGCTGCAATTTTGAGCTATTTGAGGGGTAGTGGACGTACAGGTCGCTCTTCTTTCGATCAGAAGGCGTCGTGGTTGCTTAACAGCAAGTAGCAGCACTCCTGACGGTGTACGCTGTTTTCTGTAGTGCGTACCTAACCAAATAATTTCTACATTATGTCATTGTTATCAGGTCATTTTCTACCAAAACCACTACTAATGGATTATTCTGGTTCTTACCCATCGGCTAATCTAGAGAAAATCATGTATAAAAAAAATAAAAAGGAAGTGACACAACCATGCTACAAATCAGTGGCTCCTGTGACCAAATGCCTTTGTGGAGAGGTGGGCTGAAGAGCCTCGCACTAGCACGTGTTCGTTGGACTAGTCTGACTCAAATTACTCTGGGGTGAAAAGCATGTAAGCGGCAAGGTCATGTCTTGGTTGGGAACCAATCTCATGTCAGAGGAACCCCTTCAATCGTTTTGTAGGAGCAGGTAGGCTTCTAAAGCCGACAATCCGACCTCCAATATCAACACGTTTTTGCCCCAAAAAAGAAAAACAAACTCCACATTTGAGCTTCCATTGACTCATTTTGCAAGTTGCTCCTGCAGCCTATCCTACTTCCCACGTGTCTGAGTCTAAAAAGGTGTCATTTCAAACTGTAATTGGATTCCCAGAATAGATCTTAATCCGGCGGAACAGGACCTAAACTTTTTAATCTCTGGGGCCAACCAGAAAAGGAAAAACTACATCGTGTAAAAGAAGGGGTGACTCGGTTAGCTTGGGTTCGTTGTTACATCATATGATTTGACCAAACCCCATTATCGTGTGGGGAAAGGATTGTTGCGTTGAATGTCTACGACTCCACATTCCGGTTCGACAAAAAGTGGCCGGGTTGGGCGGCGGGGTCAAGTGAAGGCAGCTGGGACAAGGGGGGTTGGTTAAGATCAATGTATTCCAATTGATAGCGCATTCTGACTTTTTTTTTCTTCCCTTTTTTGAACTCAGCATCTCTGCCTAAGGTTCGGTTGGGCTCGGCTCAATTCAGATCAAGTAAACACTGGTATAGCGCTGACCCTGGAGTAAAAGCACCTGGCCATGTTATAATATGCAACGGCAAAGGACAAAGATTGCTCACATCCACAATGCATGTTTCCCTGCATGACGTGACTGAAAACGAGGCAATAAAAAAAAAAAAAGAAGTTTAATCGAGACGATAACATCATTTATAGCGCGCTAAACAAGGCCAATTGTGTCGGTGTGGTGTAATTTCTCGCACCCTACCTTTCGAATTGTAGGCATCTAGTATTCAATTGACAAAAACTACCACAATTTCGAGAAATCGGCCATGAGCAATGTTTGCTGTGTATCACAGGCTGTATTAGTTAGTTAAATTCAATATAGTTGCACCAACCCTGAAAAATATACGGCAATCGCGATGTTTGGCGTTTGAGTTGTATATTATGCAATAGCAAGTTTGAGAACTGATGGTACCACCCCAAAACAGGAACTACCTCATAAGACTAAGTCTCTCACTTTCGAAACGGCATTCGCTTGTTGCTTCGAAACATTTACGGTTTCGGCTTCGGTGGCGGTCTCCGATACCTCTCACCTGTGACAAGAATAGCAACGCGGGATATTTGAAAATTATTGCCCTGGTCGTGTGAGCAACTTCTCATGTGCAGTGCACTGTTCAGTAGCAAGTGGTGCAGAGTTACTTTAGAATTGTTATTATGTGCTGGTGGTTGCCGTTTGTATACTCCTTTACCTTTTTCAGTATTGGTTTTCATTGCTCGTGATAGAGAGACAATCACCTCCTTTGATACCAGTTGTTATACACGATTTAACACGTAGTAAAAGGGGTGTGCATATTGTGGTGTTGCAACATCAACTAAAAGACTGCAGACTTATGCACCAACAACACAATTCTGGGCAGACATAAAATAAAACCTACACAAAGCAGAGTCGTAAGCAGATCTACTATTCATTTTACAAACACCTATACAATCTCCTGAGTCAGTTTTGGGCGATCTGCGACGTGACCAAAACTCTCGAACCTTCTTCGCGTATTGATTCATTTACCTCAAAATTACAATGTAAACTAAACATAAGATGCTTAAACTTCTGAATGGAGATAAGTTCGCTGTCCCCTAATTAAGTCTCGTTTTCATTCGTCAGAAAGCATTTTCCCCTCACCTTGGATTAGGGTTTGGCCGTATTCTTGAGGTTAATCAATCAAAGCAAATATCAAGAATGTGGGGAAATGGTGAAAGCTTGAGTGAAGTAGGGTAATCAGGACATCTGTGGGAACACAAACTCGTAAGATAAAAAAAAAAAAGGGAAGATGAATAGTATTCGGGATTAACACCTTCCGGGTTCAATTAGGATGATGTGATAGCGGAACAAAGAAATAGTAGTATTCTTTAAATTTGACAAACTTCGATCAAGGGTATGTGGTGGTGTACAGCATGGTCCAGTTACTCCTTTGGTGAGGAAGGAGATTCATGCTGTAATTAAGATGTCTTTATGAAGAAAGAACAAATAGAAGCCAACGATATTCGGGCCTTTTGACATCCCCATAACTTATAGCTTGTGTGTCACCAGAACCAAGCCCTGTAATACCAAGACAGATCACCCATGTTGTTCACATTTAAAAGCTTAAGGATCATCCCTGTTGAGATTAGCAATATCATTAACGAATGACCGGCTTCCAAGAACAATCTTTTGTTGGATCAGGTGTCACATCGGACTTTGGACATTGAATTATTATTGGTGCAGAGGTTCCAAAGCACAAAGCTCTTGTTCAAATCAGTTGATAGTGAAGCAGCTGCCTGACAATTTGTCGAAGGCGATGTCTGTCAAGCTGTGAAAATCAGAGAGCTCAGGGACACTGGACCCACATCTTTATTAACCCCACATATGTAGAGAATCTCTAAAGTTCCTGTTGCCCAGCCCCTCATACATCGTACATCTTTGTTCGGCGGCCCATACTTCTTTTAATGACCACCCAGGGGGCAGTGTCAATGAATGTAGTTTACATAGTGGGCAGTTGTTGGTTCTAAAATCTGGATTGACTAGCCCCATTAACTAGTTGAGCTTTAGCATGTTATCTAAAACCGAGCAGTGAGATGCATCAACAGAGTAAAGTGATTCTGGATCTGGAATAAGAAAAAGAAATTATCTGGTTGAGTATGCTGCTTCATGTGAAATTCTGGCTTTCATTACTTGGTTTCTCGAAACATACAATTTACTGTAGCTGATCTATTTCTGGAGTTTCGTAGCAATTTCACTTCTCATATACCTTACTGTTTAGGAAAGGGTATCCCTGCACTAAGATATAGATATACGGACAACGATTGTGGGGAATAGTTGTGCCGAACCTTGATAATATTGGGTTTAAGACAACCAACCTGCGTGCGATGGGAATTATTGCCGCAAGGGGAGGTACGATTGGCTGACAAACCCAAGCCTAGAGTTTGAGATGGTGGTTTTCTTTTAATAACATTTCCATACACCACATTAATGACTATTCATGAGTTTCAAACGAACGTGTTGTGCTGCACAACGCCTTGCATGGCATATGTTCCTGGCTACTGGTTTCAGGTTCACGAGACCCTGAAGAACGTATAGACTCTATCTTCTGCAATAGTAACGGCATACCGAGAAGAAAACACAAATTTACCTCCAGCTTCAAGAGATCTCAATTTTATCTCCAAGAAGATCAACATTAGGGGGTTTAATCGTCTCCTGGTTGAGATGCACTCCACACTTATCTCAGCATAGAACATCCTATTTAGGATGTTGCATATAATTTAAAAGCTTAACCACCCCTCTTATCTAAGGTAGGTACCACACATCGATGTAGGTCCTTGTATGAAGATACAGCTCTTCCATATGAAGAGCGACACATATATAGCAGACTCGAAACCGTGATTTCTCATCTTAACACAAACCCCCAACATCAAATTTCAAAAACAAAATGACACCTGACCAAGTCCATTTGGAATCCCTTGGTTATAAAGAAGAATTCAAACGAGAATTTGGCCTCTGGTCGACTTTCTCGGTCTCCTTCTCAGTTCTGGGTCTACTACCATCCATTGCATCCACTTTATTTTATGGCCTTGGATACGCTGGTACAGCCGGTATGACCTGGGGCTGGCTACTGGCAATGATCGGAGTCCAGTCCGTCGCCATGAGTATGGCAGAGCTGTGTTCTTCCATGCCCACTTCTGGTGGTCTCTATTATGCAGCAGCAGTGCTGGCGCCTCCACGGTGGGGTCCACTGATGGCTTGGTTGACTGGATGGTCTAACTGGCTTTGCCAAGTCACAGCAGCTCCTTCTGTCAACTACTCCACAGCTTCCATGATTCTTGCTCTCAAGACTCTCAAGGACCCAAGTTACAAAGCAGAAACATGGCACGTATACCTCCTTACTTTGGCAATCATGCTTGTCCACGGAGTCATTTCTTCAATGCCCACACGTTTCATTGCCAACTTCAACAGCGCTGGAACACTCATGAACACAATCTGCCTTTTTGTGGTGTTGTTCATGATCATTGGAGGAGCTCAACCTGGCCCCAATGGTAACAGATTCAACGACAGCAAAGAAGTCTGGTCTGTAATTGAAAACCAAACCGACTGGCCCAACGGCATTGCTGTGCTCATGTCTTTCATTTCCATTATTTGGACCATGTCTGGCTACGACTCTCCTTTCCATTTGGCCGAAGAGTGCTCCAATGCGGCTGTCGCTGCTCCACGAGCAATCGTCATGACCTCTTCCATCGGCGGGCTGATGGGATGGGCCTTCCAAATTGCCATTGCGTATACCGTTCGTGATGTTGTTGGTGTCATTGATGATGAGCTAGGTCAACCCTTTGTTACCTACCTCCAACAGTGTGTAACCCCTAACTTTGTTATTGCAATCACGTCCTTGACTGTTGTGTCTGGCTTTTTCATGGGCCAAGCCTGTATGGTGGCTGCATCTCGTGTGGCATTTGCCTACGCCCGAGATGGTTGCTACCCATTTTCCAATATATGGTCCAAGGTTAACCCATATACCCAGACCCCCGTCAATGCTGTATGGTTCAACTGGACCATTGGCCAATTACTTTTACTTCTCATGTTTGCTGGAGACACCACAATTGGAGCCATCTTCTCAGTCGGAGCCATTTCTGGTTATATCGCCTTTACCATGCCCATTGGAATCAAGGTGTTCTGTTCCTCAGACAAGTTTAAGCCTGGACCTTGGAATCTTGGGCGGCTCTCTCGACCTTGTGGAATCCTTTCGGTTGCGTATGTGGCTCTCATGACTCCCATTTTGTGTTTCCCCCAATATACGGGCAAGAATTTGGATCTGGACAACATGAATTGGACTGTAGTGGTTTACTTTGGTCCCATGATCCTCGCCTCTCTGTGG
This sequence comes from Yarrowia phangngaensis, assembly GCA_900519005.1. Lineage (NCBI taxonomy): Eukaryota > Fungi > Ascomycota > Dipodascomycetes > Dipodascales > Yarrowia > Yarrowia phangngaensis. The sequence goes on along the minus strand of ULGR01000002.1, from coordinate 1,639,989 downwards.
TTTGCCATTGACGCTCGAAAGTGGTTCAAGGGTCCCAAGGTCAACATTGAGCACGCCATATATAAGGATCATGAGCTTGAAGAACAGTCCATCAATGGTATGGAGTTTCTTTCTGGGGTTGCACCTTCGCAGTCTGGCAACTCCATGGATGATGAGAACTCAAAGGCTAAGGATTGGGCCCATCGAGGAGAGTCAGCTTAGCTTCGTTTTTTTGACTAATTTATTTGCATGATTTGACGTAGTGTTACTATCGATATCGTTTTTATAGGGGTGCTTACCTTTATATACTGTACGTATTACTCAGCCCAGATGTTTTGGATTAGTGATCTCACTTTAATTAAAGTTCACTAAATCGGCCATGTAGGATGTAGGGGGTCTAGAAGTGCATTAGTCGCATGCTACAACATGCATGATAGGACTTTGGGCAGCAGGCAACAGGGCAGCTACAGCCGCAAAAAGCGGAACGAGAAAGATCTGTGTAGTAAATGATGAAAATACTGAATATACAGAGACTATGCAGTGACTATACAGTGATTATGGGGCTGTCAAATCCGAAATTAATCCGGACACTGGGTACCTTATGATACTACAGCAGGTGATGCTAGCATGAAACCACTAAAACGGACCAAGGCAAATTAATTTCAATATAAGTTGCCATGGCCACCGTATCCGCGGAAGCCACAGATGTCTCATATTGCTCAGCCCATCCATTACGAAGGTTTATGTTGTCATGCATACCAGCATCTAGACACACTTTGGTGGGGTAGATTGGGTGGGTACAAAGCTATTTAACAGCCCCAAAGTAGAAATAAAACGGCTTTCCAGAAATTGGGACAGATTATGTGTCCACAACATTGTTATTAAAGATGTATTAATTCAGTTTATATGTAGTTCGGGGAAACCAAAATCGGTTCCAGAATAATCCCTCTACCGGGTAACTCTGAAACTTATTGGGAGAAAGTACTAATCAAGACACCACCCTAACACTGTGTGCCAACACCACACAGGACTAGATATCGACACAGGGCTAGAGAGCTCCAAGATTATCAATTTTCCAATCTTCCTCTCGCACAAGAGTGATAGAATACCGGCATGCCAAGGACTACGAAGCTGCGCTTGACAGGTGAGTACCTATGACAAAAACCCCCTTTGAACCGATGGCCTTGGTAATGGTGGCGACAGAGGAGTACCAGAAACCAACAAAGAGGAAAGATACAAACAACATTTAAAGAAAGAAGAGAAGAGAACAGAGGGAAATGGAATCTATTATCAGTTTGACATTCACAACATATTGTTGTAGGTTTTGTGGTGTGCCTCAGAGACAAGCTGGAAGTACTTCTCATGCAGTTCTATCAATTATTCGAAATCTAACCCAGTCATTGCTGCTGATCAACTGTACAAAAGGGATGTGTTCCGACTGCCTGACCCATTTGCGGTGGTTCTAGTCGACGGTGGCCAAACCCGGACCACTTCTGTCATCAAAAAAACACTCAACCCGTACTGGAATGAGTCATTCGACGTAGACGTAACCCCGTCGTCCATCATTGTCGTACAAATCTTCGATCATAAGAAATTCAAAAAGAAGGACCAAGGGTTCCTGGGAGTCATCAACATCCGAGTTGGCGATGTTTTGGATCTTGCCCAGGGAGGCGACGAGATGATCACAAAGGACTTGCGTAAAGCCAATGACTCTCTTGTGGTCAATGGTAAAATCATCCTCAACCTAAGCACCAATACCACCGGTCGACGGGGGACTGGTGCGTCTGCACCTGGGTCAACTACCCCTTCCACTTCCTCAGTCACGGCCGCAACACGGACAACCAACCTCCCTGACATTTCGTCTCTCAGCATCGATAACCCTAACGCGAGAACTAACCCTTCTGCCGCAACCCATAGTACTCCTGCCAGCGTCCTCAACGGAGGAGTTGTGTCCACGCCAGCTGCAGGCCCTACCACCAATAACGCCAGTCGACCCGCCAACAACACTAGAGGCTTTTCTTCTTTTGAAGACCAGTTTGGACGTTTGCCGACTGGATGGGAACGACGAACTGATAACCTTGGTCGAACCTACTACGTGGACCATAACAACCGAAGCACCACATGGACCCGCCCGGCTAACTCACAGAATGAGTCTGAGTCTCGTCAAGCCCGCCAAAACAATACTGACCTGGAGCGACAGCGCCATCAGAACCGTACCCTCCCAGAGGAACGTGCTCAGTCACCCCCTCTTAGCCACAACCGAACAGGATCTACTTCATCGTCAGCAATGGGTTTAGCATCCAGCCCTACTGGTACCTCTTCAGGAAGCACTCCTCGAAATGCCTCTGATGCTGTGGCCATGACTGTTTCAGGAGTCACAACTCCGGCTCTTGGTGAGCTCCCTGTAGGATGGGAACAACGCTTCACTCCTGAGGGAAGACCTTACTTCGTGGACCATAACACCCGAACTACCACATGGGTGGATCCTCGACGTCAGCAGTACATTCGAATGTACGGTGGTCCCAACGCAGCTGGAGGCACCAACACTACAGTGCAACAAATGTCGGTGTCTCACCTTGGCCCACTGCCTAGTGGATGGGAGATGCGACTCACCAATACTGCTCGAGTTTACTTCGTTGACCACAACACCAAGACTACCACATGGGAGGATCCTCGACTGCCCTCGTCGTTGGATCAGAGTGTTCCCCAATACAAGCGAGACTTTAGACGAAAGCTCATCTACTTTAGATCTCAGCCAGCCCTTCGTATCCTGCCTGGCCAGTGTCACATCAAGGTACGACGTGACCACATTTTCGAAGATTCTTACCAGGAAATTATGCGACAGACCCCTCAGGATCTGCAGAAGCGTCTTATGATCAAATTCGATGGAGAAGAAGGTCTCGATTACGGTGGAGTTTCCCGAGAGTTCTTCTTCCTGCTGTCGCATGAAATGTTCAACCCCTTCTACTGTCTTTTTGAATACTCTGCACATGACAACTACACTCTGCAGATTAACCCCCATAGTGGTATCAACCCTGAGCATCTTAACTACTTCAAATTCATTGGCCGATGTGTTGGTCTGGCCATTTTCCATCGACGCTTCCTGGATGCGTTCTTCATTGGTGCTTTTTACAAGATGATCCTCAAAAAGAAGATCTTGCTGGAGGATATGGAGGGTGTGGATGCGGACTACCACCGAAACCTGGAGTGGGCCCTGGACAACGATATTACCGATGTTCTAGACCTCACATTCAGTGTGGAGGACGACCAGTTTGGTGAGATCGTCACCATCGACTTGAAACCCAACGGCCGAAATATCGAGGTCACCAACGACAACAAGATCGAGTACGTTGAGCTTGTTACCGAGTGGCGAATCAGTAAGCGAGTTGAGGAGCAGTTCCAGGCGTTTGTTTCAGGGTTCTACGAGCTTATTCCCCAGGAGCTTGTCAATGTTTTTGATGAACGAGAGTTGGAGCTTCTTATCGGTGGAATTGCTGATATTGATGTTGACGATTGGAAGAAACATACTGATTACCGAGGTTACTCGGAGTCTGACGAAGTTATCAAGTGGTTCTGGCAGTGCATTAGATCATGGGATAGTGAGCAGAAGTCCCGACTTCTACAGTTTACCACGGGAACTTCCCGAATCCCTGTCAACGGTTTCAAGGATCTGCAGGGTAGTGATGGTCCTCGGCGGTTCACAATTGAAAAGGCTGGAGAGGCTCAGCATCTGCCCAAGTCACATACTTGCTTCAACAGAGTTGATCTCCCTCCCTACAAGACTTACGAGGATTTGGTCAAGAAGCTGTCCATGGCAGTCGAAGAGACTGTCGGCTTCGGTCAGGAATAAGTTAGCATATACATTATCTATAACATGCTTGAGTGAGCTATTTCGCCATTTCTCTGTAGATGACTCCATATTTAAGTTCAACTATATAGCTGCATGCTTATCTTTGGCTTGCATATATGAAACTTCCCCACTTGTAGAAGATACTCGAGGACCAAACCGCCACATAGTCTTTAATGCTACTCACATTCATAGCACTATATGCGGGCGTATTTCTCAGTGCCCTAGATGCCACTATCGTTACTTCAATCTACTCAACCATCGCCTCTGATCTCAACGAGCTTTCTCGGATCTCATGGATAGCCACAGGTTATTTGGTTAGTTGTGCAGCATTCCAACCTCTTTATGGGCGCCTCAGTGACATTTTTGGCCGAAAGGCCATGTTGCTTGTTTCTTCACTCTGCTTTGGTGTAGGCTGCCTTATTTGTGGAGTTTCGCTCTCTCTCATTCCCTTAATCGCTGGGCGTGTCGTTGCTGGAATTGGCGGTGGAGGTTTGCTAACTGTAAGCACCATTGCTATCAGTGACCTTGTTCCACTCAGACAACGAGGAATCTATCAAGGAATTGGTAACATAGCCTATGGATCAGGTGCCGCTATTGGAGGAGCCCTTGGTGGAATTCTGTCCCAGTGGATCGGATGGAGAGGCGTATTTCTGATCCAGGTGCCATTTATCGTTTGCTCAGCCACACTCGTGGCTTTGGGAATGACTAATGGTAACAAGAAGATTGCAAGCTTGGAATCAGTAGATGAGAACTCTGTCATTTCATCTGCTTCTGAAACTACAGATTCTATCTCCGGTGCCAACCCGACTGTCCTGTATGGGTCAGTTGAATACGAAAACCTATCCCAAAGAAAGTCCAAGGTTTCCAACGAAGAGTCTACATGGCAGAAAGTCAAAGCTATCGATTTTACAGGGTCTACGCTTCTGGTCACTTCTCTGTCGTTACTTCTTTTCGCATTGTCCTCTGTCATCAAGTCTTCATGGACTGAGCCTATCATCTATATTCCACTCGCAATATCCTTGGTCACAGGTATCATTTTCTGGAAGTATGAGTTGAGCTGTGTAAATCCTGTGATCCCTGTCAGTTTTCTCTACCGTCAGACCATTCTCGCCTCTTCTCTCAATAACCTATTCATGACAATGGGCATCTTTGCCATGCTTTATAACGTTCCACTGTGGTATAAGTCTGTTTTAGGACAGTCTGACGCCAACGCAGGTACCCGACTTGTTAGTAATTTCATTGGTGTATCTTTCGGGTCCATGAGTTCTGGAATTTACATGCGAAGAACTGGAAAATATTATCACCTTGGACTTATTTCAGGCGTTATTACCACCGTTGGCGCCTTTGCTTTGATTCCGTTATCAGAGGATACTCCAACTTGGGCTCAGTATACCATGCTCTTTGTTCCTGGAGCTGGCTATGCTGCTATGCTGACCGTGTCTCTTCTAGCTCTCATTTCTGCAGTCACCACTGAGGAACAAGCTACAGCCACATCTATTCAGTATGCGTTTCGAGGAGTTGGGTCAACAGTTGGGGTTTCTTTGTCTTCAACTATCTTCCAGGCTGTCATCTCCAAGTGGCTACCTGTTAAACTCTACGCTCTTGTTGACAAACCTACACCTGCTGAGGTGAAAGTCATTGAGAAAACTATTGCAGCGGTGAAGGAGTCCGTTACTGCTATTCGGGAGGCTCCTGTAAAGTTCCAATCTGCAATCATCGCTTGCTACGACCTTGCAATTAAGGATGTTTTCTTTTTTGCAACTGTTATGTGCGCTGTCAGCACCATCTGCTTGTATTTTGTCAAAGAGCACGAGTTGAAGCGATGACCAATCACAAGTAGGCAAGGTTCATTCCTTCTAAAACATTAACTAGATAAAATAATAGAAACGGCGTGACAAACGCGTTATAGTAATTGAATATAATATATTGTTACATCACCTCCATACATCCCAATACCCTTCTCTTTATCTGTAAAAGTCGGGTCTCTTCAAGTTGAGACCGTACTCGCTACTGGCAGAGGACAAATCCTCCATAGTAAGGACAATCTTTGAACGGCCAGAAGAACTGGTCTGCACCTGAGCGCCACCAAAACCCGCAACGAGAGCCTTTGCTCGTGCCTGTGGGTTTGAAGCAGAACTGACTGAGGATGAAGACCGGATTCGTGAATGCTGGTACGCATCAGATGCCAGATCTGAAATGAACTTTTGTGTGGCTAGTGCGAGCAACCGCTTAATTCGCACGTCGTTAGTTTGAAAGCCAGATTTGGCCAGGTAATAGTCAGTTACAGCATCAGGAATGATAGGTGCATACTCGTTCATGCTTTCCAAAAACTCACTCAAGGTTTTATCCTTGCGCGTGATTGGAACTGGTCCTGGGATCGGTGCAGTCACCTCATCTTGTGTGGGCTCTTCCAGTTCAAAATCAATATCCATATCATTTTCCTCTGGGTTGATATCCTCCATATCAATATCTTCTCCATTTACGCCAGATTTTTCTGTAGCTGTTTCTCCATCTTTTGTACCTGGTTCTTCATTTGCGGGCTCCTCCTTGATCTCTCCATCTTTCGCGCCTTCCTCATCATTGGTAGGTTCTGTCTCTTTCTCACTATCCTTTTCTGTGTTTAATGGAGCATCAACATCCTCGCTCTTAACTGAGACACTATTGTCTTTCTCATTTGCATCACTCATGGGGACGTCTTGTGGTGTTGACATCCTGATGCTGCTGGTTTAATGGTGTTGCTAGTAATACAGTTATGCATAGATTCTACAGTTGTGGAGGTGACACTTTTTACCCTTTGCAGGGTTTGGGAGTAACCATTGTTAAACCCTATTCATGTTGGATAACTTATTACTAATAGCATTTCAAAAAAGTCAGCCAACGTATCTAGTGTGACAAAGAGTTCGAAAATCAGCACCACAATAACGTCTGAGTTACTTACAATGTTGCTGAGTTTGTGCTTTTTGTGGTCCCTTGTATTCAATTAATACGTCATATCACGTGTGTGCGTGCTTACGTGAACCTGTGTAGGCGATGATACCCCATGATACCCCATCCTGCACCATGCAAGACGACAAAACAAAACAAGAGGCGTTAATAGAAACAACCTAGATGTTATTTTTACCTTGTTTCGGTCAACTCTCGGTGATTAAAAGGCTAATAGCCATTACCCTATCCTCCTTGAGCAGGTTCCAGTAAATTCCATGCACCCGCATACAAAGAAATGTGGCTGATGCCTTGAATTTGTGGCTAATTTGTAATCGGTTTTGTGGCTAATTTGTCATACTTTTAGGCTAGACTCCAGAGTAATAAGGTTCGGAGGATGGAAAGCAACAACTCAAAAAAATAAGCCACATATATAGTGTAGTCTCCAGCAATAGTTTGGGAATCAACCACAATCATTTTTTAACGACAATTGACAGCGTCCAATTGTCTCAACTTTTCAACATACATCCAACAATCGCAAGACTTTCTAACATCGCACGACAGACAATGGCTTCTATCCCCCACTACGACTATCTCGTTATTGGAGGAGGGTCAGGAGGTGTTGCTTCTGCTCGGCGAGCTGCCTCTTACGGCGCCAAAACCCTTCTTATCGAGGGAAAGGCACTTGGTGGCACCTGTGTCAACGTCGGCTGTGTGCCCAAGAAGGTGATGTGGAACGCATCTGACTTGGCCACTCGAATCCGACAAGCCAAGGAGTACGGCTTCCCTGACGTTGACCCCAAATACGCAGACAACTTTGACTGGGCAGGATTCAAGACCAAGAGAGACGCTTACGTCAAGCGTCTTAACGGTATCTACGAGCGAAATCTCGAGAAGGAGGGCGTCGAGTATGTGTATGGCTGGGCTACTCTCGCCAAGCAGGAAGGACAGGAGTTCCCTGTCGTTGAGGTCAAGAACGAAGAGGGTACCAAGCTCTACTCTGCCAAGAAGATTCTGATTGCGACTGGTGGAAAGCCCCGACTTCCCAACGTCCCTGGTGCTGAGCATGGTACCGATTCTGATGGCTTTTTCAAGCTGGAGAAGCAGCCCAAGCGAGTGGCCGTTGTTGGAGGTGGATATATTGGTGTTGAGCTTAGTGGAGTTTTCCACGGCCTCAACTCAGAGACTACTCTTTTCTGCCGAGGTCAGACTATCCTCCGAGCTTTCGATTCCATGATCCAGGACACCATCACTGACTACTACGTCAAGGAGGGTATTAACCTTGTCAAGGGCTCTGGCTTGAAGAATGTCACCAAGAAGGACAACGGCGAGCTTGACATTACCTACGAGCAGGATGGTGAGCAGAAATCAATCACTGTTGATTGCCTCATCTGGACCATTGGACGAGACCCTCTTCAGGACACCCTTAACTTGGGTCAGTTTGGCATCAAGACTGACAAGCGAGGCTATGTTGAGGTCGATGAGTACCAGCGAAGCTCCGTTGATAACATCTACTCTCTGGGAGATGTCTGTGGTAAGGTCGAGCTTACTCCTATGGCTATTGCTGCTGGCCGAAAGCTGTCCAACCGACTGTTTGGCCCTGAAGAGTTCAAGGCTCAGAAGCAGGATTATGACAACGTGCCTTCTGCTGTTTTCTCACACCCCGAGGTTGGCTCCATCGGTATCACTGAGGCTGCTGCCAAGGAGAAGTATGGCGAGGAGAATGTCAAGGTCTACACCTCCAAGTTCGTTGCCATGTACTACGCCATGCTCGAGGAGAAGGCCCCCACTGCCTACAAGCTTGTCTGCGCTGGCAAGGAGGAGAAGGTTGTTGGCTTGCACATTGTTGGAGACGCATCTGCTGAGATCCTCCAGGGCTTTGGTGTCGCCGTTAGAATGGGTGCCACCAAGGCTGACTTTGACAACGTTGTTGCCATCCATCCCACTTCCGCTGAGGAACTTGTCACCATGAGATAAGCTATATATTGCCATAGATATTAACGAATACTAGACTGCTTGAATGCTACCTACAACACTTCCCACAAAATTTCTGAATCTAGTGGTTGCTTGAATTTGAGGACAGCAGGTGGTCCTGTAATGGTTTGGAACTCAAGTTGGACCATTCAAATACCTTAACGAGAAACAATTAGAGAGCAACTCTGTGCCAGAGCCGTGGTAGTTCCAACTCCAATTGGTAGATTAACGTTGCTGCAGCCCACGTGGTCTACCTTATCAGCCACACTAGAAGAAACCCTATTGGTTTGGATGGGTTAAGCGTATTATGATGTCAACTTGCTTGGGAGAGGTGTGGTTACTGACATGACCAGGTACAGAGTTGCTGAGAGGAGAAATAAATATGAATAGGAGTAGAAAACCTGAGAGATATCAACTGGACTATAATTTCATCTAAATTGTTAACTGAATGGCCCAGAATATTCTCCAAGTTTTGCGCGTATGACAACATCATTCTTGATATTTTTGGATAAGTTTAAGACATGCTCCCCACAATAAAGAACTCTAAATTAGCAGTGATGTTTCATTCTGAGCTTTAGACATAAGCTTGACTGGTATTAACAGAGCATATAATTCTCCATCTCCTCAATTACTATTATGACACAAATAATGCACCATACATTCATATTTTTGCAACTGCTATGGCTACTGAAGAAACCCTGACATCTTAGTTTAGCCGCATAATGTCTTGGCATGCATATCATGAGATTGGCTCTTAAATACGGCCATGAATCCCACAGTGTCAATCAACCATGACAGATAGTTGGATTGCAACTAAGTGGTGGATCATACTTTTCATTGTTTTAACAGGCATGGTCGGGATTCTCTACTGGTGTGCTTCCAAACATGCACAGAAACGAAAACAAGCTAGTGCAGCCCAACAGCAGCAGGAGTGGTGGCAAACTACACAACAAGAGATGAATGATCCTTACACTTCTAATATGACGTTCAATTATCGCGAGAGAAATGAAGACCATAACCATACAATAATCTACACCCAACAAGCCTGGGTTTCCAGTAACGGACAGACCCAGTCCTACAGCTTTACACAAAGCGGGACTGGAGGTGGGTTCAGAACTGGAGGTACAGACAGAACTGAGGCCGATGTTCCCCCTCCATACAATGTTGCAGTGAACCTGCCTCCAAAGGCCTATGACGGATCTGGAAGCAATTTTGGAGGCAGTCGAAATCAGAGAAATGGAAGGCGAGGGTTCTTCAATGGACGAAACAACAGAGGAGGCAGCAGTTCAGACCACGCACCATCAGGGATGGTTTCTGACGGATACAGTGGTAGCCATGGAGACAGTGGCGGTGGTGGAGGAGGAGGAGATAGCGGTGGTGGTGGTGGTGGAGGAGATGGCGGCGGAGGAGGTGGTGGTGAATAATGAATCCTACGGGCTCATGCTGTCTTGTTGACTCCTTCTGACTAACACTAACGAAACTTTGCTTGAGTAGAAGACTCACAGTTGAACCTTGTTTCTCACTCAACCAAAACGAAGGCCACTCCTATTTATACGTTCAGGTCTACTCTGTACATTTTGGGCTTTGGATATGCGATCAATGCAACAAGCCCATTTGCTGGTGCCTGGTAATTCAGCTTCTCGTTCCATACTAGTGATTAGAGTCAGTCACATCATTAGTGTGTTGATTAACAACATAAATCAAGTAGCTCATAACTAATCTATCAATTGAGCTTATTAGAGGAATACTGTGCAGTTTATTTTTCTACAAGAGCTCTTTTTATTCCCTCCTTATCTTCTCTTCTCTTTCTCTCACTCACAATGCATAAATTTCAGTTTGGGACTTTTTTCCATTTAAGGTGTCAGCGAAAATTTAAAGCTGCATGCTGACTCTAAGACGTCTGCTCATACCTGCTTCCAAAAGAGCTTTCCTCTCACTCAAGCCAGCCGTCACTTTCAAAACTGCGAAAATGAGTACTGCAGCCACTCCCGACGTCACTACGCTGACTAATCAGCTCGAGAAGCTTGGAATCTCCAGCTTCGAGGCCTTCCCTGGCTCCAACCCCGTTCTTAACACTATGGATGTGTTCCGATCCTACATTACCAAGGAGCTCGCTGCCCTTTCCAATGTTGACCCCGCACTTATTTACCCTGCTCTTGAGTGGACCTCCACCTCCGACAAGGGTGATCTTGTCATTCCTCTTCCCCGACTGCGAATGAAGGGTGTCAACCCCCAGCAGCTCGCTGTTGAGTGGGCTGAGAAGTTCCCTAAGGGTGATTACCTCAAGGAGGTCAAGGCCGTAGGTCCCTTCATGCAGTTTTTCTTTTCCCCCAAGCTTCTTTATAACATTGTTATCAAGGACATTCTTGAGCGAAAGACCCAGTATGGTTCTTCTGATATCGGTAAGGGCAAGAAGGTCGTCATTGAGTTCTCTTCCCCCAACATTGCCAAGCCCTTCCACGCTGGCCATCTCCGATCTACCATTATTGGCGGTTTCCTCTCTAACCTGCACGAGAAGCTTGGCTGGGAGGTTATCCGACTCAATTACCTCGGTGACTGGGGTAAGCAGTTTGGTGTTCTTGCAGTAGGATTTGATCGATACGGATCCGAGGAGAAACTTGTGTCTGACCCTATTCAGCACCTTTTCGAGGTTTATGTTCAGATCAACAAGGACATGGAGGCCGAGAAGGAGGCTTCCCGGGAGGCCACTGGCGAGGAGACCTCTGAGACCGATGATAAGGCCCGAGAGTATTTCCGAAAGATGGAGGACGGTGACAAGGACGCCCTTGCACTGTGGTCTCGATTCCGAGACCTTTCCATTGAGCGATACAAGGATACCTATGCTCGACTTAACATTCACTACGACTCCTACTCTGGAGAGTCCCAAGTTCCTGAGGAGTTTATGAACATGGCCAAGGAGCTGTTTGAGAAGAACAACCTTGTGCATGAGGACCGAGGCGCCAAGCTCATTGACCTTACCAAGTTCGACAAGAAGCTTGGTAAAGTCATTGTTGAGAAGAAGGATGGTACCTCCCTTTACATCACCCGAGATGTTGGTGGAGCTATCGCCCGAATGGAGAAGTACAACTTTGATAAGATGATCTATGTCATTGCTTCTCAGCAGGATCTGCATTGCCAGCAGTTCTTCCGAATCCTTAAGGAGTGTGGCTTCGACTGGGTTGACCGACTTCAGCATGTCAACTTCGGTCTGGTCCAGGGTATGTCTACCCGAAAGGGAACCGTTGTCTTCCTGTCTAACATTCTTGAGGAGGTTAAGGACTCTATGCACAATGTCATGAAGAAGAATGAAGTTAAGTACAACCAGGTTGAGAACCCTGAGGAGATTGCTGATCTTGTCGGTATCTCTTCTGTCATGATCCAGGATATGTCAGCTAAGCGAATCAACAACTACAAGTTTGACTGGAACCGAATGCTTTCCTTTGAGGGTGACACTGGACCTTACCTCCAGTACGCTCACTCTCGACTTCGATCTGTTGAGCGAAAGTCCGAGATGGAGATCAACGAGAGCCTTGCTGACGCTGACTTCTCCCTGCTCACCGAGCCTATCGCCGAGGAGCTTATCCGAACCCTTACACAGTTCCCCGACGTTGTTCTCAATGCTGGCAAGACCCAGGAGCCTGCTACCATTGTCACCTACCTGTTCAAGGTCACTCACCAGGTCTCCTCTTGTTACGATGTTCTCTGGGTGGCTGGTCAGAAGGAGGAGCTTGCCAAGGCCCGACTTGCACTCTACTCCGCCGCTCGACAGGTTCTTTACAACGGTATGGTCATTCTTGGCCTTACCCCTGTTGACCGAATGTAAGGAAAACTACAAAAACACAAAAAAACATTGGAGTAATGACTCGTGCATTATTGAGCCAAGTAAACTAAATATAAATATATATACAATGCGAGGTACATCTAGTCATGTAAATTTACCGTCTTGCCAAAGCTGCTGTTGAATCCCAACAGACCATTCAGACCACTCACCCAATCCCTCTCAGTTTTAGCAACACACCAGATACCAGTGTTATGACCAGTTTCACTCTCCACCAGAATTTTATCACTAGGTCTAACAAGACCCTTGGAAATTCCATCCACAGAAAGTTCAGCACCACGCCCACGGGACTCGGATGATGCAGTAATGCAGATTTTGGATGTCGCTGGGAATATCAGGGGACGGAACGACAAAGACCTGGGGCAGATTGGAGTTAGAAGAATGCATGCTACTCTCGGGTGAACAATAGATCCTCCAGAAGAAAGAGAATATGCTGTTGAGCCTGTAGGGGTGGCGATGGTGACTCCGTCTGCAATCGCCTGGGTGATGAACTCTCCATCTACATGAATATCAAGTTTGGTAAGATGGGGTTCAGCACCACGATGAATGTTGATGTCATTCATGGCGTGGGTCAAGGGACTGAGGGTGTAGTCATCAGGGTTCCCGTATACAAATGTGGAGTTATGCTCAATTAGAGATTGGGTTGAAAGATGCGTGATTTCTTTGCGGATGGACATTTTCTGACAGGAAAGTCGGGCTCGATTAACCACAGAGGCTTGCGATGTATAAACCATTTCAAAGGCCGTTTTGAAATCCTTGAAATCAAACGGAAGAAGAAAGCCCAGAGTGCCTAATGAAAAAGATAATACAGGGGGCACCTCACCCGAAGCAAACATGGATGTGGCATGCAAAATAGTTCCATCACCTCCAAGTGTGACCAGCACATCTGTCTTACTCCTCAACACTTCGACAGGCCCAGTGTGAATGGTCTTGACACCCGCCTCACCGATTTGCTTCTCCACTTCATCGGCAACGTGCTCCTCCACCAGGATGTTAACATTGGGATAACGTTGTTGAATGTGCGAGGCCATCTTTATCAGTGATTCCCGAACATTGTGGTCCCATGGCTTTTTGACAATCAAAACGTTTTCCAGCGGTTTGTCCCACACCAAAGAAGACAACGAAGATGACTCTTGGACATAATTCGGCGACTGACGATCGGAAAGAGCCCCCGCATTTAAAACCGTGGTTGAAATAAGACGTTGCACCAATTTTAGTCGAGTGCTAACGCTCCACGGCCGCTGTAGACTCACTCGCCTACGTAGTGAGTGCATGGTTTCTGGAGCCAAGTTAAGTTTAGATTCCATTTAGTCCCACAGATCTTATCAAGCAGATGAACTAAACAACCGAGAAATGCCCGATGATGCAGCTCGTTGAAAACCCCAAAAGTGCACAGTGAAGTCACAGCTTGAAGATTCTCGACAGATTTCTCTCGTTAGTGTAACATTTAGATGAAACACACACTTATTATTAACTTTCTCCACCATTGGCCCTGCATATGGTAAATCCAATTTCTAATGCTCCCTTGTTTCACCTGCCACATCATGAGCCAGGATCTGCTGTCATGGGACCCTTTTGCGCCTGTCTCACAAACACAAACGACACAAGCGACACAGATAGTATCATCAGGGCAAGATGATGACGACGAATTTGGAGATTTCGAAGAAGCTCCTTCAGCTGCCCCTCCAGTTCCGTCAGTCGCCCCTTCAGCTTCAACCGGAGGGATGGTTGCCAAGCCCCTAGCATCCAAAAAGAAACCTACGATTCAAGACTCAATTTCTAAAATGGGAAATCTTGAACCCAACCAAAGCATCAGGTTTGGCCAGCATTTGAATAAGGGCTCCAAAACCTCGGCTGATTGGAACGGGATACTTGATGCTAGGCCAGGCGATAGAAACGGAACGAAACCCAAGCCTATGATGCAACCGGCGAGCCAGGTGGCTCAGCCTTCAGCAGACTTATTCGAATGGGATGAAATCGAATCAATACCCCCTTCGATATCGATTACATTTTCTCCAGTATTTAAGCAGATACCTACCCCACATCAACTTCTCGTTTATCTACACACTGACTGTCTTCCTATAATGGACAAGCTTCTTAAACAATTGCAACCTCTGACGTTTTCTCTCCGTAAAAGAGTGCTCGCTCACCCAACCACTAAGAACTTTGTGGAACGATATATTGACCTGGTGTACTTGGCTGCACGAGTAATGGCAGGTCGAAAGAGAAAGCTAAGAATCATAAAGGAAATTGAACCTGACCGAATGAGTGATGAAGAATTTTCGGGTCTCATGAGAAAGTCCGACAGAGACGCTCGAGAGCTGGAACGAGTCTGGAAACCCTTAAGCGCCAGTATTGGACCTATTACAAACCACAGACAACTTCCAATGCTACAACCTGATTTTATCATAAGTAACAGTGAGGAGGTGCCCAAAGACTTAAGCTCCATTTGCGTCATCTGTGGACTCAAAAACACCGAGTTCATTCGAGGCCACCCAAAGCCCAAGTTCAATTCCAAACAAAACGCCCACTGCTCTTGCATCAACTGGTATAACAATTTGTCTGTGTTTGGGATTAGAGGTGTAAGAGGGATTAGCACTCCTGTTTTTTCTGGCGATCTAATCTAATTATATTTGCATTTAACATTAATTAATCTATTATAAATATTAATCGAAAGTCATGACAATTTCTTCTTCTGTTGGGGTAGGAGATCTGGAGTGAGACACGCGTGGTGTTTCCTTGAAAGTGCTGCTAGTTGGAGTTGCAGAACCTGAATCTCCAGTAATGGACTGAGCAACAGCCGAAACTCCAGCACTGGCAGCGGAGGCAACCGACGAGACGCTTGAAGTAATTTTCTTGCCAATAGAGCCCACACGGTCATCATGGTCATCTTGGAATGGCTCAAATGACATCTCAATCTGTTCATGCTGACCATCAATCTCTGGGTCATACTCAACAAAAGTTTGGGCTTGAGAGAAGCTTGAGCCGTTGGTTCCTGCTCGAGGTCTTCCCGGGATGGGAACATCGGGAACAGACCCCATTTTCGTGTGAGATATTTTTGGATTATGCTCAAGTTTCGAAACTTCTCGTTGAATAGCATCCACATCAAAAAGCGTGTTACTAGCTTGGTCTTCGTTGGTTTCTCCATTGGTTTCTCCATCATCTTTGTGAGCGATGTTACCCTCATTGATATCGTCCTCCGCGACCTTGCTGGTCATATCCCACCAGGACTTCTTTTTCGGCTTCCAGGAACCAAAAAAGCCCTTCTTCTTTTTCTTCTCTTTGTTTTCTTTCTCCTCTTGAAGTTTCAATTCTGCATCCATCTGTTTTCTAGCAATATCAAACTCCTGAATCAACTCCCGTTGCCGCTCTCGAAGTCGTTCTGGGTCAGGATCTTCAATCTCAGCAAAATCCTCAGACAGTACCTCCCAGCCTAGATCCTTTAGCATCTGAGGCATCGCCTTTCGGTAAGACATGTGGCCATCCACTCTATCTGTGGCATCGTAATTCTCAATACCTTCAACAGATTCAAGCTTGGTTAGACCTGCAACTCTACCGAGACCGCCACTGGTGGCACGGAAAAGGTATCCAAGAACCCAGTCCTTTCGAGAGTAGCCATTAACAAAACGACCAGAAACCATACTTCGACAGAGACAAAGTTGATCAGATTTAACGATGACAGGAGCACCAAAAATGTACACATCCTGAACAAGACCATATGCACCTCGACGAGCGAGTTCCACAAGACATGAGTAAATGACACGAGCTCCCAAAGAGAAACCAACAAGAGTGACAGGTCTCACACCCAGGTTACGCTGGATAAGAGAATCTGCTAAAACGTAACCTGTTGCCCAAGCTCGGTCTAACGAAACATTCCATGGGTTGTCTACCAGGTAGCCCAGCTTTGTGAGAATCATGGGAAGCTGGATCGACGACATCAACGCCGTCAGAACAGTGGCACCAAGAACCTGTTGGATGGATTGAGTCAAAACCTCAGTTGCCAAAATGTTGATTGTTTGACCCATACTCTGAAGCATCTCAGGCTCCCAAAGAACAGAAAGAAGATCACCCATGATAGGATCCACCGTGGAAAACGGCAGACGCACATCATCCTCTTTACCCAGCATCCACCCTGAAACTGTTATGATTAAATTGAGACGTTTCTGGTTATGAAGCGGTTTGAATTCGAATGTCTTAACACTACCCATTCTTCGCATCATACTATTAGAGCCCACTCGCGCACCCAAGGCAGTACCAGCAGTCGTGACAACTGCAGCTCCTCCGACACCTCCCAGAAATGCGCCTGTACCGGAAATACCAATGGTGGTGAAGCCTGCAGCCAATCCAGCACCGATGACAGGGGCTAGTAGTCCAGCTGACAACCCCACTACTAGACCACCACCAAGGGTGGCCAGGCCAACGTACATATACTTTTTCGTTTTGCTCTTTTTCTCTCGAGCAGTCATGATTTCCCTTTCATCCCAAGTCTGTTGAGTGTTTTCCTCCATTTCCAATGCATCTGTGACTCTCTGCTCAAACTGGGCCATCTCCAGCCAAGTTACTCCCATCTCTTCACCCACTTTTTGCAATAGTGTTCGGCTTCGCGAGTCGTAAACCGAGTCAGCAACAAGTACCAAAAACAGATCACAGAGCAAAGTCCATCTGATGTCGATCGTGAGCATTTTCTTCTCTTTGAGTTCTCCCGGAGAATAAACACGGTCATCGTACTCGTCCTCTGAATGAGTGGAAGTGGGTTGAGAGACTGGCTCTTCAGTTTCCTCTGCTCCTCCACCTTCAGAATTATTCTCAGGACTATCGATCTTAACGTTACCAAGGTTCTCCAAGATTTCTGAAGCCGGCTCACCATTTGAGACGTCAGAATCAGCCTTTTCATCAGTCTTTTCATCAGTCTTTTCGTCAGTCTTTTCGTCAGTCTTTTCGTCAGTCTTTTCTTCAGTCATTTCATCAGTCTTTTCGTCAGTGTTTTCGTGACCTTTTCCTTCTTCAGTAGTCTTCTTCTCCTTCTCAGCTTGGTTCTCTTCATTCAAGGGGTTTTTGATTCGTTTGACCCCAATGAGACTAGGAGTAATATCACGAGGTTCAACGCCATGGCTATATAGCTGCTCAATCATGATCTGCTCCTCAGGACTCAGCTCCATATGGGAATATAACCGGAGCATCATTTTCTGGGACCACAAAGCCATGGATCCCTGTGCATCACTTAAAGCTCTACCAATCTTCTTTGAGCCCTTGAGACCGGCCAATTCACGAGCCATCTCAATTAGCATAAGTTTGCACAACCCCACATAACCAATACGCTGGGCATCAGTCAACAACTGCTTGGTGGCTTGCATTTGAGAGAGAGGATTCCGAGCCATTTCGTCATCGTCAAACAGATACGAAGTGTTTTCATCCATGGAATTGATACTCTTTGCATCCTCGTCACGGGTTACACGAGTATAACCACTTCTTGCGGTGGGATCAGTCTCCTCCACTTCAATGTCATTCTTGTCTTTGACAACAACATTACCTTTATCATCATAGACTTCATAGGAAGCCACAGTTAGCATTTCTTGCCACTCCTCTTCATCCTCGTCTTCGTTTTCACTTGTCTCACTGATGCTGCTGTCAGTTGTTGTGGCATTTGATGGTCCTCTTTTATGATGTGATACCTTCTTTTCATGAGGCTGCTTTTGATGAATGTCCTGTTCACTTAGCTGAGTGAAAGGCAGCTGACCTTCACGCTGCAAAAACTCCTGTTCAAAAGTCAATGGCTGATTTCCATTCTGATTGCTGTCTTGGTGGTTAGACTCCAAATTGCTGTCCTTCGAACTATTTTCGCGGGTACCGGGAAGTGGTTCTTCAACTGGATCCGTGCTGATTGGCAAAAACGGCCTTATCCCCTTTCGTGCTGGCTTCTCAGCAACGTTAGCTTTGGTGATTGTTGCAACAGAATTGTTTGTTTGGGAATAGATAACTTCCTCCTCAGTCTTCTTCAAATTCTCCTTTACATCTCTCCCCTCGTCATTTTGTGTCTCCTTGGGTTCAACTTCTTCAATGTCGTCGAATGTCATACTGGCAAGGTCTCCCTCATCTAGATCCGCAAGGTGGGGCTTGATATTTTCGACACCTGACTTTTTCCCTTCGGAGTGAACCCCCAAAGACAAGTCACCATCGTGATCAGTATCACTGAAGGAAGGCATTTCGAACTAATATCCGAGGGTGTTATCAGTAGTGCTGCAGGTGACCTGAACTGTAAGCGTCACTTGGGAAACAAGTAAAAAGCCAAACCCAAAATCTGAAATATCTTAAGCGAGAATCGAAAATGAAATAATTTCTTGAAAAAATGCGAAATAAAAATACTTGTGATTTATTTTCCAAGGTTAATAATAACCCATAGTAATTTATTATACTAACAACTTTTTTAAGTGAATCATTGTTTTACTTTGAGGCTTATGCCTTTACCATATACTGCCTGGCCTCATGATCAGCCTCCTTCTTTGCCTTCTTAGTAGAGGCCTTATAAGCTGTCCAAGCCGAAAGCAACGCAATTATGAGCTGGAAGGCAAATGCAGTCCAGATCATGCCCTTGATACGTCCACCAATGGTAGAAGTGACTGCTCCAGCACTAGAGCTGTCTGTGAAAATAGATCCTACAAGTGTAGAAACGTGGAACCAAACGGCACAGACACTCCAGGTAAGAAATGAACAAATTGCACACCACATCATCAGATGACCTGCAAGAGATGCGCCAGGAACACAGGAGGCGACGCTCCAAATTGCGAAGATGAAGACCAGGCAATCGAAAACTAAAGTCACCACTGGCAGAGCGGGATGAACTATTTCGCCGGTGAATTGGGCTGCCAGTTGGGCTAGTCCAAGAACGGTGGAGTCAGCACCTGCGGCCCCAGCACCAGCAATGTTCAAACTGGGGTATAGATCATCGAGCTCAGTGAGGTTGCCTCTTGAGAAACATTCAGTCGTATTGCTAACAATTGCACAAACACCTGAGTAACCTGCTCGGGCCTTGAGGTACGATAGATCTGTTGAGTTGGACTGCTTGAATGAATTTCGAATGGCTGGAAAGAATACAGAGTCTTGGTTGTAGGAATACTCAACAAGATAAGCGTCAGCAAAAGAGGATGCCTTGTTTACACAGCTTAGGAAAACAAACACAACGATGAAAATGTTGATAATGAGAAACAAGATGATAAAAAATCTTGGCAGTTTGGTAATAGCGCCTGCGCAGAGCATTGTGATAGATAAAAGTAATGATCGAATGTGTTGATAATAGCAAAAGTCGAATGAGTGAAAGCTAATGGGCTAGAAATTATTGGAATCCAGCAACATTTAAATAGTTCTCGGTGGTGTTCAGGTTGCCTCACCAATAGTGTTTTATCAGTGCATGTTTAATGCAACGATCTGTGAAGGCCCCAAACTTTATCAAATTTTAATTAGAGTAGAGGCTGACACGTAGAGGCTGTCTCTGAGCATTTTGAGTGGTTAAAAGTAGAACGGAAAAACGGAGAAAATTGCAGGATATTCACCTTCATCAGTAAGAAGAAAACTTCATTCATCTCTTATTGAGAATAGAATTCTCATCTGGGGTTCGTTCAAGACATCACCATATTTTGTGTCATGGAACACGTGTTAAAATTAGATATTACTGAGAAATTGTTTCAAGTGATATAACGACATGGAAATTCACGTTTGAAACAAGCCCCAAATTACTGTAGGTAGAATTTGTACTGAAGTTAATATCTTGTAGTGGATGAATTAGACGAGGGCTCAACCCTAACATTGTATGGTATGATTCATCGGGTTCTGAAAATAGTCATGCTCAAAACTGTTTACATATGTGTTCTTCTCGTAGTAGGTTAGCTAATCGTAATCTATATGTTGATCAAGCTAATTATTGTAGGTGAGGTGTAGTAGGTGATGCGCGCTATTCTACTAGTCAATGCAGGTGAGAAAACTTCTAGGCATAAAAATAGAAAGCCAAGTTGCATAGTTCTGTACTTACGTATTGTTACTAATTGATGCGGCTCTGTAGGGATAAGTACAACAACATATCGGAGGTAATAAGGCTGCTGAAAATAAGGCTTCTGGAAATACAAGGGTGCTGGAGATACAAGGCTGCCACACTAAAATCGACACTTAGCAACCAACTTCCATTCTCTCACTGAACACATGATTGGGTTTACTGCAACGCGCAAGAATGTTCATGTCAGGCCAGATACTTGAGCGGATTTAGTCTGCTTGCCTTCACTGAGGGAAGAGTTTAGTCTGATGTGCCAAAGATCAACAGGGGTAAACGGATTCAGCAATTTTCAATAGTTAGCGGATGCCATTATATTATGAAAAAATAGACAGTCGAGCGGATTTTCTTCTTATTTCTGAACAACTTATTAGGTTTTTTTACATTTTTCTTTTCCTTCTTTTTTTTTTCCGGTTTTTTTTCCGTTTTTTTTTTTTTGTTTCACCACAAAAAAGTAACAAAGAGTGCAAACCGTAAGTAGCATTAGGTTATTCATGTCTATCCCAAATTTGCTGGTAATATCACATTAGCTTCTATTGCTGGTGACCTGCATGTTGGCTTGTTGCCCGCTGTTTATTGGCAGAATGTCTTCCGCAGTTTAATAAATATATCACAAACTCTTGAAAGAAACCTCTCTTCTATTCCTTATGCCCAAGAATATTAACTTGTAAATAAACAACCTGAATCATTTGGTTATCTTATTGAGAGCCAATTTCAGACACAAAGTCTAAACCTTGCGCTTAAAGTTTAGTCTACCCAACCTGCAAACCCAAGTCAATCTGGAATATATAACTGTGTACGTAGTAAACATACAACTCTTTGGGTCTGTAATCCCAAAAAAAATAAGAAAATTTATTGAAGGTTTCATCACGTTTGGTCACCAGTATTGTCGATTGTCTTGTCATTAGATGTGTGACGAATATCAACCTCGCTTAAAAGCCTACATCTAGCCAAGTCTAGCACCTAAACCTTATCTCAATCAAGCTTTATACAAAGAAGTTAATGTTGTTTGGGCAATGGGGCAGTGCTTGATCTTAGAGTTTCTATATGCAACAAAAACATAATGTGAGCAAACATATGCCCGCTTGATACTGGCATAATGAGAAGAATAGTTAACAAATTCTGCTTCCGCAGACATAGACATTAAACAAATCTGTTGCATCATCCCATGGAACAAGATCCATCCGAAAACCTTCTGTACTTGGCTGCAGTGTTTTAGCTTGGCATGACATCAATCACGAAACTCTAGACATTGCAAGAATTCACAACGATAGTAAGAAGAAGAACAAAAAAAAGGATCATTCATTGTCATTGAGCTCTATTATAATGATGGCCGTCTCTCATTTTGCGACGTAATGGAGGATTTTGATATTCAGGTACTTTGTATGAACTCATCTCTTAGAAATAATTAGACTATGCATCTGTAACAGATAAGTGGAACACCTCGTATACTCAAATAAAAGATTTATGATTTTGTCTGACTTTCACATTAGCTTCTCTACTCGACGCCGACCATGGTTCCAAGGAGGTTTTTGAAACTTCCTAATGTCGTTATTGTTATCACAGTGCTTGGTATCATCTTCTACTCTGGGTATTTGACGGGACATATCAACAAGCTCAACCCCTACCAGTATTCCAAACCAGGTGATAGCAAGCCAGCAAGCCCTGAGCAACCGTCAAAGGTGATCTTGTTGGAGTCAGGTGGAAGCCATGAAGAAGTCACCACAGCATTCTTGTCGTCGCTGGTAGACTCAGAAGCTGAGTATCAGGCTGTGGTGTATCCGTTCTTCAAGCAAGTACGATTCAAAATGGCCAATCTCATGAAAGCCGTGATTGGAGATAACAGAAATGTTGCGAAGCATATTAGTAGCAACAATTTAACAGACTACAACACTTTAGTAGGGCGGCCAGACGTGGTGGTGTCTGTGACTTGTGAGCACGACTCCCAAGAGAATTCAGAGGTGTTTGGCGAGTGGCTTGATAATGGCGTTTCTTTGGTATGCATTGTTCATCATGCAGACAGGTGGATCGCCGAAAGTGAGTATGGCCATTATAAACGCCTGATCCCTTGGATCGAGAAGAAGCAGGTAACGTTTATCACCCTTTCGGAACATGTAAATGACTACCTTAGACATGAAGCCGCTTCAACATGGGAGAGTAAACATCAACAAGCTCTCGATGCACGAGTGTTTGTGCCAGTGTTCAAAGCTCCACTTCGACCTCAGAAGACCCCTATGAAAGAACTTGGACTCAACCTTCAAGGCGATTTTGATTCTAAACGACGGGACTATCAATCCTTGTTTGGGGACCTTGAGAAAATTGTTAAATCCATGGCTCAGGTCAAACTATACATTGTAGGACATGGAATTGCTCCTGAGGTTCCCGCGACCATCAAGGAGAAAGTTCAGTTTGTTTATGACTTGCCTTTTACAGAGTTTTACGCTCATATGAGTGAAGGACTTGCTATTCTGCCAGCGTTTGCGTCAGGGGATTATTACACTGTCAAAGCCTCCTCTTCTGTCCCAGCCGCTGTTATCGCAGGCGTTCCTGTGGTTGGAAACCAGAAGATGCTGGATACATACACATATCTCGATGAGGAGGATATTTGGGTTGCGGAAGACGGCGAGACTGACATCCAGGCCATCTACAGGCTGGTTTCACAAATTAACGACCCAACTTCTCTTGAAAAACAGCTTCGTTTTCGCCAAAGAAGAGTGCTCAACAAGCGAGATAAGCTCATTGATGTCAATCGTAAAATCATGAAGAGCCTCTTGAAGTTTTCTTCTCAAGATGACCACCTTGATCATGCCTCCAACTGGGAATGGTCATGGTGAAAATGCCCGCCAACAAAGCTGATCATGTAAATAGACAACGTTGAGCTGATTTGGCTTAGCCGTAAAAACATGAAATTTAATTATCTTCTAGTAAATGCGCTATAAATCACTTTTCACAACTCGTCGTGTTCTTCCCTTTGTGCCTTCTTGGCACCCTCACAAACGGCAGGAGTAACCATTCGGATTTCATATTCACATTTTTCAGGTTCGCTAACAGAAAGAATTTCGGCCACAGGTCCACATCTAAGGTAGACATTAGAGATTCGCTTGGGACCATTCCAACACTGTGCGCCCGAAACGTATTTCAGGAGATGTGAGTATCGAGGACCATCGCGGACCTCATCCCAATCGGATGATTTAGCAAGCTCCTCAATAGAGTCGAAACTACCAAGTGACACATTGATGTTGTTTCCACGTTGATGGCATTGCTGGTTAAAGCAAACCTCATAGTCGTACTCACCGATATGGGAAGAAGTACACTCTCCTTGAAGAGAAAAGATTAGTGCAGGGGCTCTACCGGCTCGAAGGGCCTTGGACTTTTCACTAATACGTTCTCTTTCATCCAAAGATCTCTCCAGCTCGTCTTTTTCGTCTTGAAGAGCATCTCGAGCTCCACGGACGCTTAGAGGCTCATCAGAGTTGTCTTTGGTTTGGTCAGGATGGGGCATAAGACCATTAGTCGCCATCCAAAGTCGAAGGTCAGAAGCTAGATCTAAGATCTTCTGTTGAACAGCAGGGCCCAAAAAGCTGGTAATTTTCTGAAGAGCAGATTCACCGGGCTCAGTGGGGTTGTACCCAAAGTTGTCCTTGGCGTTCTCTATTTCGTCAGCAAGTTTCTTCTCCAACTCTTTGATACCTACCCTGAGATCTGCAATCTTTTCAACCACAGCAAGTTCCTCCTCCTTGACAGCCTTCTGCATGGCGCCAAGACGTCCAAGCATCTTTTGCTGAGCCTTGAGGCCCTCAGAGAGAGTCTTCTCGAGTTCAGCTTCCTTAATGGCTCTATCAGCAGCCATCTTGGCACAAACATTGGGGCATACACCATCTTCCTCGTCCGATCCATCACAACAAATGTCTGAATCACAGATTCCATCTGCAACACGATTAGAGGGGAGCCTTCCTGGGATGTGCCCCTTATTCGCACAATAAAATGTGAGCTTTTTTCGAATTTCATAGTCATCTATTCCAACACATGCAGCTGTTCCAGGCTCGTCACTACCATCAGGGCAATCACAGTAGTCATCATTAAGTTGGTGGGCTTCAAGGCGAATGTCAGGGTGGTTTAGACAATGCCAATAACCATTGGTGACCTCATAAAGATGCTGGTCTTCAGGCGCTACTCCCTTCAGTGCGGCTGAACCGACAGTGGCGCCTAACACGAGAAAGGCCAACAATTTCATCTTGATCAATCAACCACTGTGAGGTGTCAGACTTGGTGATGTGTTACACATTAGAGTTTGGAGATTGTGTATCTAGGTTTTGTTACATGAAGTGATACGACAGTGCAACAGTGCAAAACCGTCTACCTTGGTAGATTTCAGGGAAGAATGGTCAAAAAATACTTGCTTTTGTGCTCATTACAGGATTTTACTTTTTTTTTTGTTTTTTGTTTCTTGCTTTTTCTGAGAATGAACTCCCTTAGTCCAAAAATGTACGCCACACCAAACTGGCACTACTACAACTAAAGCAAGACAAAATGAATAGACATTGTCAAATTCAGCCTATAACCGCCACAGAAGAGTCTATCAGCCCCACTTTATTGTTACCCCAGGTCTGAGTTACAGGTTCCTATTCCGAGTAGCGATTGTCTCACATTGAACCTTGTCATATAACCACTGCAACCATGACAAGTGAAATTTTTAAATATGCTGTTAACTAACCATTCGGAGACGTGAAAAAAAAAAAAAACACGATTCAGAAGACTTTTTTTGCGAAGATGAACGTTTATGAAAAACTCTCTTTTAATAAAGATGTCTTTCACGTCATCCTGCGTGGCTGATCGTGTATTACTTTGGGTTGCCCCAGTTACCAATATGCCCCTTGTGTGAGCTAATTTGTTCTCAACTACAAGAATATGCAGTTTTCGGACCAATGAACTGTCCAATGCGTAATTTCATAATAATATGGCAAAGCAGCCCACTGGCATAGGTTAGAGCAGCAGTTCTTTACGCAGTCTGTGGTCCCGCAACCTGCATGGTGGCAACGACTGGAAAACTCAACAGACATAGTTTGGGTTGATCAAAAATCGGGTTTATTGGTTTGGCGGCCACTGGACTAGCGCGGACTGACTTTGAGAGAAGATATAGTAGTATATTAAACTTAGGAATTAATGAATAAATAGTTTTAAAGAGAAAACCCCTCCAAATAAAACGTCCATATCCTGTCAACGTAGACCAATGAGGCATTCTCAAGGTAGTCTTACGCAATTCAATTTTCTAGAAACTTTAGCAAAACCTTGTGTGATTTTTTATCTAAAAAATTTCAAAGTCCAAGTGTACATGCATACGGCAGCTCAAAAATTAAAATCGTTTGGAGAACCTACAAGTTTTTACTCCACAGACAAAAACAAACCAGCCCATCAAACTCCGAATACACCTAGCTCAACCATTGCCTAGAGCCTCTACTGCGTTCATGGCCCGTTATCTGATCAACCACACGCAATCTCCTCACTCCTCCGCCATTTTTATATTCTAAGAGGACTACGATAACCAAGAACTGACTGCGGAAATAACCACAACAAGACCGTAAGATTAGATAAACAACACACACAAAAGAAACGAAATATCTCTGATGGCCAGACGTAAATCTTCGGTCCATCGACCCACCTACTCCGGTAAGAG
The DNA here is from genome assembly GCA_900519005.1 of Yarrowia phangngaensis. NCBI lineage: Eukaryota > Fungi > Ascomycota > Dipodascomycetes > Dipodascales > Yarrowia > Yarrowia phangngaensis. Next base: position 1,613,714 of record ULGR01000002.1, on the reverse strand, counting down.
ACTGGAAGATGTACTACAAATGAAGAAGTCGAGCCGAAAGGCTCCCATGGCTGCAAGAAAGGCACCAGTTGCCAGAAAACGGTACGGACGAAAAGCTCTGTATCAACCTGACTTGAGTTTAGACGACGATGAGGAGGAGGACGAAGATGAAGAAGATGAGGACGAGGCAGATGGACTCGAAGACCTCGACTCTGAAGACGAGGCATTTGAAACCATCATTGCTGCCATCAATGACGAAGGGTCAAACGATGAAGCGAGCAATGATGACGATGAAGGTGATAGTGACGATGATGACGAAGATAGCGACTCATCTATTGATGAAACTTCGTTGCCGGAAGCATATAGACGACGCAAGTTTGGCGCAAAGTCTGCCAAGAAGAGCATGCTCCAGAATGAAAATGAATCGGCAATTGCAGACAGCAGCGAAGAATCAGACCTTTCTAGTCTGTCTGATCTTGAGGCCAAACTAGATTCCAAAGAAAGTACCCTGGTTCGAAGGATGTCTCGACGAGGCTCAGTAGTTGACCATACACTTGATGAACACGTGGAATTCCCTCGTCACAAACTTCAAGACCTAGACGATTCTTCCGATGACTCGTTTGAGGAAGAATCTCTCTTGAAGGCTATCGAAGCTGATTCTTCTCCCAATCCAGAGGGGAGTGACTTTGATGAGGATTTTGGGGATCTTGATGAGGAGGAGATGCAGAATGGTGACATTGGTTCCCCTCTATCAGACGGAAGCATTTCATATTCATCTATCGACGCATTTTCTGATGCAGTTGACAAGGATTTCGACTCCATTAATGATAATGACATTGAAAGAGAAGAAGAGGAAAACATTCTTCAGGAGATTGCAGAGAATGGCAACAGATTACACACAATGAGTCCCACAGATGATGATGAATCTGTGGCATCTTTTGGCAATAACTACTCTCGAAGAAACTCCCATTCTCAGCATCATTACACTGGATATTCATCTGATGAAGATGAGTATTCTTTTGATGACAATGATCCATTTTTCGAACCTCGAGACCCCAACCAAGTCCTCATCACCAATGGAGATGTCGGCGCTGAAAACAACAATACCCTTAACCATAACACACGAACCAACAGCAACACCACAATTACCAAGGGAGGGTCTTCTGATGATGATTCTTATCTGTTTGGGTACTTTTTCTCGGATGGGTCTTCATCCGAAGATGAAGCTGGCTCTCCTGAATCTTTGAACAAACGGTCACCTTCTTTAACCACTCCCAAGAAACCCCCTGCTGCAGGATCATCCTCGTCTATCTTCAAGAACCAACAAAATGGCTACAGTGACTATCTTGACTCTGGAGATTCTACAGACGAGGATACAACTCTTCCTCCTCGGACTCAGAAGAAGTGTAACACTGCTACTGAGATCCTGTCGTCCTCAACAATTGCATCCCGACCTCCTATGCTGGGATCTTGGGTGATGACTAAGGAGCGGCCATTTGGTATTATTGACGGACTAACTACTAGATCTCTTTCTGGCCAAAAGAGTCCCCCTATTACTAATTCAGGAAGAAAGGCCACTAATGGCATCAGATACTCTGCAGCCATTGAGTCCGATTGCTCTGATATCTCAGATCTTAACGACATCATTCTTGATGAGTTCATCTATACAAGCGACTTGGATGAGGAGGCTCCCAAGGACGCATCTGCCGAGTCCCAACCTTACTCTACGTCTTCGAATGTTCCACTTTCTGCATTTCGAAACCGTGGACTTATTGCTAACCCTCTTTACCAACAGAGATTTACTGGCACTCCAATCCCATCTAGACGCAGACCCTCTCACTCTCGCGAGGCCGTCATTACTCCTGTTCGTGGGTTGAGGAAGATCAAGAAGAAAGCATTTCGAAAGGATTTGCTCATGCATAAGGACTACGATGGAACCGACTATGGCAGCAACATGGTCGCAGAATATTCAGATGGCTTCAATGGCTTCTATGGTAACTTATAACATAACAACAACACATAACATCCTATCGTATAATCGAATATTTATTTCCACACTGTGTATTGTAGACCTAACTACGTGGTTTCTGCTTTTGAAAAATCTATTCATACTGACACCCAATGTGATGTCTTTTACAGTTGTGATATGCTCCTCCAGCATGGTGTTCCGTGCAAATATATCTTAAACAAGGGTAGTGAGCTTCGCGGAAAGCTGCAGCTGGGTCTTAACAGTGTTGGCCAAGTACACAACCATGAGAACATCCTGAAGGTGGGAGTTGAACAGGCCCTCAAGGCTCTCAGCACTAAGTGAAGGGGTCAGGGTCAAGGTAGCCAGCAGCTGTTTGCCAACCTGCTGGGCCTTCTCAGAAGATTCCTCACCAGAAATGACACGGGCAACGTAGGTCTGCACTCGGTCAAGCATCCCCAACACCTGAGTCAGGGACTTCTCAAGGTTAGCCAGATCGGAGGTCAGGCTTATGCTTCGTTCAGGGGACTCCTTGGCGGAGGAAATGACCTCAAGGGCAGCTCGGTCAGCGGGATCATTGAACTTGACCTCGTTAGAGATGGGCACAAACACGCAGTTGCCAGAGCTCTTGCTGGGTTCAGTTCCAACTGGAGAGGCCACATAAGTTCGTGGCAGAAGGGTGTCTGCAAGGTTGGCAGCCTCCACAGTCAGGTGGATGGCAGGAGTTCCATCAAGCTGGGTGTAATAATCGTGGATAAGACCAGAGAAGTTGTTGAGCTCAGAAGAGGTGGCGTACCAGCCCACAATCACCTCCTTGGGGAAAGCCTTTCGATGAAGAGCCAGCATAGTAGGGTTGTACTCGAGGTCAATGGTCATTTCCTGCTCGGACTCAGAGTGAGGAACAGCATAGGCGTTTCGTACCTCAACCTCGCTGCCATCTTCGGAACGGATACCAACCAGGGTACCAATCACCTTGGACTGTTCCTCCTCACGCCTGAGGGCATGATCAAGGATCTGGAAAAGTGCCTGAGCAGTGACAGTCACGTGTGCAGGCGTGCCGTTGGTGCCTGAGATTCGGCTGATCTGAAGAGTATCCGACATGACTTGTAGTGTAGTCTGGATGGACTTGATGCTGGTGCAAACTGTACTCTATTTTTCACAATTTTCTTCAAATTTAAAATTTGGGTTTGGGTTGTGTGGTTTTGACAGGAAAACGAGATGAGCTGCTAAAGAACCGAACAAATACCACTTTACTCAAAAATAAACAGTTGCTAAATAATTAGTAGATCTGTCACATCAAGTCAATTGTGGCGTTTGGTGTTGGTTAGCTACTTAAACAAGCCAATGATAGTTCACAGTATCGAACTCTTCATTTCCCCACTTCCCAAGCCAATCCAGTTTACTTGACAATTATTGAGAACTGCTACAGGTTGATGATGAATAAAACTGAAGTGCAAAAATGAAACAACGCTGTGGGGTCAATAGAGTCATCTTAATATCTTTAAATGGAACATTAACATGGGTGTTGGGCACCGCTTGATACTCAGAGACCATTTCAGTTGAGCACCGCTTGATACTCAGCTCAGACCATTCCAGTTAACTGTTTCAAATAATATCCCAACCACTTCAGATAAGATTTAGATCTCTCATAACTATTGAGAATTATAATAACCAATTATAAATATAAAAAACTCCAATTAAAATATAATACAAGTAGGACTAAAAAAACGAATACAAATAAGTAACAAAAATAAGTAACAAAAATAACCCATTTCCCTTTTTCTGAACATCCTGCTTCGAAATATACTACTACTGATTTGCAACGTTGGTAACTTCCTGTGATTTTAATCAATCACTTGCCTAGTACATAGGGTTTACCGCACAAATGTGCTTTCCACATACTTTTCAGAAACTGTATACAATCGTCTATTGTCACCTCAGTCAGTTCAACAAGAATGCCGCTGGTGGGAGATATGTAGTTTGGCAGGCTAATGCAGGGCTATGCCAAAACCTAAACACGAAAGCGGTACCACCCCAACAACTTTAGTGGGAGCTAATTCAACACGGATTTCCGAATTGGGAAGCTTGAATACTGTTGGATCAGAATTTCCTACGTTTTGACATAGGACTTTTCCGTAAAGATTGACTTTGGTTGAACGGCTGCCTGTGGAACGACTTCAAAAAAACCCACAGTTCTGCAGCATAGATGAAAGTGACTATTTTAGGTTTTATTGTTTCTCTCAGTCCATTTCTGTCAACCAGGTACGTCATGCATGCTATTTATAATTTACACCATCCGAGTAATCTAGAACGATCTTTCCCAACTCGCAACTGATCACATAATGACACAAACAGAACACGTTCTCGTCACCGGAGGTGCCGGTTATATCGGCTCCCATACAGTGATCTCTCTGGTGGAGGCAGGCCGCAAACCCATCATTGTTGATAATCTGGACAATTCATGCATACAAGCTGTTCAACGGATTGAGGAGATTGTTGGTGAAAAAATCCCGTTCTTCGAGGTCGATGTTCGAGACACTAAGGGACTAGATGAGGTCTACAAACAGTACCCTACCATCACGTCGGTGCTTCATTTTGCCGGTCTCAAGGCCGTTGGTGAGTCTGGCGAGATTCCTCTCGAGTACTACTTCTGCAATGTTGCTGGTTCTATCAACCTGCTCCAGTGGTGCCACAAACACAACATCCACAACTTTGTGTTTTCTTCCTCAGCAACTGTTTATGGCGACGTCACACGATTCGAGGGTATGATTCCCATCCCTGAGGAATGCCCTACTGGCCCCACTAATCCTTATGGACGAACTAAAATGATGATTGAGGATGTCATTCGAGACCATGTTCGAGCTAACCCCGCTTGGAACGCTGCTATTCTACGGTACTTCAACCCCATGGGTGCACATCCCTCAGGTCTCGTGGGAGAAGACCCCCTCGGTATCCCCAACAACCTCCTTCCCTACCTCGCACAGGTGGCTGTTGGCCGACGAGAGAAACTATTTGTTTTCGGAAACGACTACCCCTCTCGAGATGGTACCCCCATTCGAGATTATATTCATGTCTGTGATCTTGCAGCAGGCCATGTGGCTGCACTTAATAAACTCGAGGCTGTTGAGAAGCAACGAAAGGAGCTTCCCAAGGATTCCGCCGAGCTTAAGCACGGTTTCTCGCGAGAATGGAACCTTGGAACTGGCCATGGTTCTACCGTCTTGGAGGTTGTTGACGCGTTCTGTAAGGCTGTTGGCAAAACCCTCCCCTATGAAATCACTGGACGACGAGACGGTGATGTCCTTGACCTCACAGCTAAGCCTGGCCGGGCTAACTCGGAGCTCAGCTGGAAGGCTGAAAAAACTCTTGACGAGAGTTGCACTGATCTCTGGAGATGGACCAGCCAGAACCCCTATGGATACAAGAAGGAGGAGAAATAGGGATTGGGGTTGTCATGTACATTTTAGAGTAAAATAGATATTATGCAAGTTTTATGTACTGAAAAGTTAGGTCGCCTGTCGAGTATCGCTTCCTTCTTGTTTCCACAACCAGAGAGCTTCAGTTGCGTATGCCTTAACACTCATGTGCTTGTCACTAGTAGCCTCGGTGATAGACTCAATTACTCGACCTTGATCAATCAGTCCTCGAAGTTGTAGGCCAATTTCCTTACCATATTCTTTCTCCATGATGGCTGGCTTTCCCAGGCGGTATAGAATTCTGCCCAATGTTCGGATGGCAATGCATCTTTGTCCAGCCACTGAACTTCTTGCAAGCTGGGCTAATTCAGGAATGGTGTATCCAGCCTGATCGGGATTTTCTCCATGATGATGCAATCCTAGATTCATGGGGATATTCTGGGAGGTTTTGGGTGTAATAATGTTACCTTTGAAATCGAATCTGATTTCACTGACCATCATCGACAAGGGAAGAGGGGGTTCAGTAGTATCTTGAATGATTTTGGCAGTTAGTTCACCGTCAGGACCACGTTCCTCAACAACACGATGTCTAGCATCTGTCATCCATGCCATTTTAGACGGTTCTTTAGGAAGGTCAGGGAAGTACTTTTCATGGAGCTTTTCCATGAAATCCTCATCATCAATAGAGAGTGGCTCTACCAAGTCAGCTTCACAAGTGGGAGGTTTGGGAAAATGAACAGACGAGGAAGGAGCTTCAGTAGTGTCATCTTGGTCGGGTTCAGTAGGAGCGAATGCCACGGTTTTCTTTTGCGGAACGTTCTCGGGTTTGGATTCCTCCACAGTGTTCAGTTCCTTCTTCTCTTCCTTAACTTCAGGAATGGTCTCCGGTCCTTCTTTTGATTGCGGTGCTTGTGGAGTCTGAGACACATCCTGTGATGGATCCTGCGACGAGGAATCACCAAATTGGTCCTCTTTGATCTTTGCTCTCTTCATCAGACTCATGAGAACATTTTCGTCCATACTTTCCATGATTTCTTGTCTCTGAGCCTCAATCTCTTCAGGACTCATCTTGGCAAGCTTCGCAAGGTTTTCCAGATGAATCTCTTCAGCCTCGCTTAACTTATCTTCAGAAGGATACTCCTTTTGGAATGCTCCTGCAACAGTTGGCTTAACAGGAGCTGATGGTGGTTTTGCTACAGCTTTGGGTTTTCTTTTCCATTCTCTTTTGAATGCACTAGGTGCTTTTGGTGGCATAGGCGGCATAGGAGCCGGGCTATCTTCAATGTCTCGTTCGACAATGTCGTTAACGTCCATCCTTAGTTTCTCGTTGTGATGTACTTAGGTTAGGACTAATTTAAAATATCATGGTGTAGTGTTTCAATTTCCAAACTTTGATCACGATACAGTTTCATGTGTGGTTGAAGGAGAAACTAAAAATGGTGGCGACGACTGGAGACGTAGGATATTGGAAACGGGTGAGAGTTTGTGATGATCGGGGAGAAATTAGCCTTTGAGTTCTTTGTATCGCACTCTCAAATATCTCTCGTCACCGCCGTAAGAACCATTTCCATTCTATCCCATCCGTCATGGCTAACCGATAAGGAACCTGCATTTAATTGTCATTAGTCTACTTATTATTATCGTTTCTTAAATTCTCTCAGGACACTGCATAAGACGACAGTAAGCTCTGTTTGAGCTGTTCACATGACACATATAACTAAATATCCCCTAGATACCGCCCCAAGCGGCCCCGTTCATTCCACCCCTCTCTGTCTTTGTGTGCATCTTGAGTGCTGCGTATATGTACTGGTGCAATACCATTCATCTAGCATTGCCACAGCCACCAGAGAAATTTGAGGTGACCTTCCAAGCACCAAGAAATTGCAGGGTTTTTAGAAAAACAAGAACCTCAAGCATCCCAAATTTCGTCAACCCCTGAAATCTAGACTAGTACCCCAGGTTTCTTCACGGTTTGGCCCAAGGAGGGCGTATGCATTACAGACGCACTCAAAAACTTTTGGTAGATCGGAACTGAGAGTCGCAATCTATTTGACGCTATCACCGTGAACACTAAGCGTGTGCCGGGGCCATGCAAAGAATCGATCCGGGGACTGTTCCGGGTATTCTCCCTCTAGTCCCGGAATACCCAGATTCGCACGAAACCAACAATGAGGCTTGGAAGCCGAACTCAGCTCGGGTTATTGGTGCTACAACAGCAGGAACACGAGCAATCGCGTCCCAATTATTCACTTTCTACATCCGTATACCGGTGAAGCTCTTTCGTCCCACAAGAGTAGATTATCTTGCATTACCAAGAGCCCTGTCTCCAAATTCTGATAAGCCGTGGAGCTTCAAGACTCACAGCAGCCCTGCTCTTATTGCTAACGCGGTCAAACAACGTGGGTGGGGATTTATTCCAAACCAATTATTTCCTCCACTTCTAGCAAATTCCGTGGTAGGTCTAGTCCTTTACTCTACTTATTTAGGATCGCTACCGTTTTTCAAATCAGAGGTAGATCGTCAAAAGGAGGAACAAGAAGATGAGGAACAACGGCAGTTACTGCTCAGAAAATCTTGGTATGATACACAGGGAATTAGTAACTCTCATGTCAAATACGTCATTGAGGAGCTTATGCCACATAGATATACATTCCAACAGACATTCTTGGCGGGTGCAATGGCTGGCGCGGCTCAGGCAGTGGCTGCAGCACCAATAGACGCAATCTATAGAAGATCGTCGATTGCAGATGTTCTCAAAACCAAGGAGCTACCATCCATGTGGTACTATGGTCTGGAAAAATTGCGTCAGACAGGAGCCCCAGGCGTTTTTGCTGGGTTTACATTATCGGTCGTGAAAGAGAGTCTTGCCTTTGGTGTCTTCTTTGCAACATTTGAAATGGTCAAGGGATCATGGTATAGGTCATATGCTCAATGGGTTTACTCTGATCGTTTGAAGGAGCACCCCACTGGATTTGACGAGAATGGTAAGAGTGTGGTCAACAAGGCTCTGGGTCCTGTCAGTATTCTGGTAGCAGGAGCAGCCGCAACAATGTCGTTGCATGTGGTACAGTTCCCTCTTCAAAAGATACAAAACATTTATCTCACACGTCTCGATACCCAAGAGTTATTAGATGCTCGGAATCAGCTTGAAGCCAACCGTTCCAAAGAACAAAAAACGCAAAATAAACTTGGAAAACGGATAACTAATTCAGGTGGACCAGGATCTCCGTATCAGCCAACATTCCTCTGTTATGAGCGCCAAATGAACCATCGAAACCCGCTTGTAGTTTCATTACTGGATACAATGGAGAGATCTATGCCACGTACACACTCTCTTGTGGTTCGAACATTCAAGGGATGGAATTCAACAGTGAATTTCTCCATTCGATGTTTTACGACTTTCAGATACAGAATGCTTCCTGGTATCCACTTGTATTACAAAGCTTATGCTGACACCCTACATGCTGCCAATAATATTAGAAAAGGCTTGGGGTTGAGCTGGCCAAGATACCTTTACCATGGCTGTGGATGGGCAACTCTCAGCGCTCTACCGTCTACTTCCATAGGACTATTTGTTTTTGAGATCATGAGAGTACGGTTTGGCGAGTCGGATGATCCACCTGTCAGAATTTTTGATGAGAATTGATGATATACAATAGATAGAGCAAACTAACCCCATATGTACTTAAATGTTATGTTGTTATGAATATTCTATACGGCTTAATTAATTTTAATTACATGCATTTTAACAGTTGATCTTCTGGTAAGCCTCCCAGCCAGCCTTCTGGTATCGCTTGGCCTCCTCAACGGGGTCTCGGTTGTTGCCATAGAGGCCACGTCCAACGATGATAATATCAGTACCGGTGGAGATGACATCCTCGACGGTTCTGTACTGTTGTCCAAGAGCATCTCCCTTGTCGTCGAGACCAACACCAGGAGTCAGAATGAGCCAGTCCTCTGAATCTCCCTTGGGTCGGTTCTGAGCAATAAATCCAACAACGAACTCAGGGTCGGATCGAGCAAGCTCGATAGTCTGCTTGGAGTACTCGCCAGTGGCAAGGGAGCCCTTGCAGGAGAGTTCAGCAAGCATCAGAAGACCTCGGCCAAGCTTCTCAGTGGGGGAAGGAACAAGGTATTTAGTCCACTCTGAGGAAGAGGCGTCCTTGCTCTCTCCCTTCTGTTCAGCAGCAATTTCCTCGGCACCAGCTCGGAGGCCAGCAATGACACCGGCTCCGGTGACTCCGTGGGCGTTGGTGATATCGGACCACTCTGCAATTCGGTAGACACCGTTCTTGTACTGGTGCTTGACAGTGTTGCCAATGTCAGCAAACTTTCGATCCTCAAACAAGAGGAAGCCAAGCTTGAGAGCAAGATCCTTCAAGGGGAGCACGGTTCCTTCGTAGGAAAAATCATCAATAATATCAATGTGAGTCTTGATCATGCAGACATAGGGTCCAACTTTGTCGGCCAGCTCTAGAAGCTCCTTGGTGGAAGTGACATCAAGGGAGGCGCAAAGGTTGGACTTCTTAGCAGCAACAAGGTTCAGAACTCGGGAAGCAAAGTCGGACTTGTGGGCACTAGCTCGAGACTCGTAAGAAGGCATTTTTATGGTGGTGAAGAATTAAATGTTGACCTGCAGAATTTAATGTATTTGATGCAATGGAACAAAGTTAAATCTATACACCAAGAGATGATAGCACTTGTATGGCCTTAGGGGCGTCATCTTTGCCGACGAAAATATGGTCGTGATGAAAACCTGCAATCACGTTGCAACTAATGTGATTCTGCGCCAACTTGGCTGAAAATGCAGCAGTCAACCCAACGGCTTCCAAAGATGAGTGAATCGTAAGCGTGATCCATGCACATTCGTAATTAGGGTCATACTCCAATTGAGGAAGAGATGGATCTGAAAGGTACTTGTCAACCTCAATCTTTGGGACAACCACTGTTAGCCCTTCTGTCTCCCGCACTGTTGCCACTGATGCTGCCAAAAGACCATGAATCACATTGTATGTTTTCTCTTCCCAAGTCTCGCCATTACTTGGTTTCAAGTGGATGTTGCAAAAGAAGTAAGTGCCCTCGTTGAGTACAGGCTTTGCAGACTTCAGCAGTGTTTCTAGATCAGTCTCGCCAGTCATGGTGTGAGTAACTACAAGGTTAACTACAAGGTTAAAACTATAATTGTAATTCACAAGAAGTCACGGGTAGAACTACCAGCAGTAGTACCAGTTGGTTTTCGGGAAACAACTGTTCGATATACTCGTTAATACTCCATTGGATTAATAGTGTTAGTACTCTCGTTACATGTTCGAGTGAACCCACGGCTTCTATCAAGTTCGTTCCTCTATCCATTAGAGGATGCAGTAGTATAGAATAAAAGCCCAACGAGATATTGGTGAAAATCCTGTAAAACGTAGCCTGCTTGTAAGGTCATAAATCAATTTACCGTTTGAAGGCTTCTATGAAAGGGAATCATCGTGCAGCAGAATACTAGCTCTTTCGAAGATAGTTGGTGTAGTACCATTTGAGCTCGGCAATACTCTCCATTATATCACTTCGAGCAGTATGTGCAGCAACTTTACGGGGAATCTTCTTGGCCAGTCTCGGGTTGTGTCTCTTCATTGTCTCCTTAATCGAGGAAACGTCAAGGATACGATAATGCAAATGTTCGTCAATCTTGGGCATATCTTTAGCCAAAAAAACACGATCTTGGTGGACTGAATTGCCAGCTAGTAGTCCTGCTCCTTTCTTAGGAACAAATCGTTTGATATATTCAAGCAGCTCATTCTCGACCTCCTCCATAGTTTTGGTACTCTCAATACATTTTTGCGTCAATCCACTCTTTCCATGATGTTCAATGCACCATTCATTCATGGCATCCAACTTTTCTTTAGGACAATGAATAACCGCCTCATATCCCCTAGGATCAATGATCTGGAGATCTTCATCCGTGAGAAGGCAGCAAATCTCGATGATCTGATCATTTTTGGCATCCAGGCCTGTCATTTCGCAGTCAATCCACACGAGAGGAGGCTCCATTTCGATCAGTGAACTCGAGCTTTCAGTGTAACACGTGTAAGATCTTGTGAATGTGGGTCGTCTAAATGCAGCTGAGCGTAAACTAAACTGTACTCCAGCTTTTTGGATCACAGTTCTGTAAGGGACAAACCGAGCTTTCTGAAGAAGCATGCAACTTTAGTTTTCCGAAAGTTTGTGGTATATAGAGGCTGTCCAGATATGGAGAGCACTACACTTCACATGTTTAAAATGCTAAGTTGCAGAAAAAGAAAAAGAAAAAGAAAAGGAATCTATGACAATTCGATTGTTCTCGAACTTATTGAGAAAGTCTTCAATTGCGAAAACTACACGTCAGAATTCTTCTAGAAGAAGAAATAAAGTTTATGTAGAACTGGGCTGGTTAAGGTTTCAAGATTACGATAATCTAAATTCGCCATCATACTGGTAGAGGACGGAGAATACAACGAGAATAGACTCAGTGAGATGATGAAAAGATCCTGTTGTTATTAATTCACTGAAAGGAGACAATCATGTGGGGGGTTTTTTTTCAAGTCCATCGACCTCAAACCCCTATTACAGGCCAGCCACGACGCCATCCAATTAAGCTTTGCAGGGTGCCGGGTAACCAGCTGATTAAAACAGGTAGCATCCAAACATAGAACCTTTATCATCACATCACTTGTGCGACACATACTCTACACATGCGCGAAATTGTTTCAATTCAATGTGGCCAAGCAGGCAACCAGGTTGCATCTGCGTTCTGGAACACAATTACTGAGGAACACGGTTTGGATGATGATGGATTCTTTGTAGGAGATTCTAGAGAACAAAGTGATCGATTAGGCGTATTCTTTTCGGAAGCATCCAGTCGTAAATACGTCCCACGAGCTGTTGCCGTGGATCTTGAGCCCGCTACTTTGGACACCATTAGAGCAGGAAAACACGGCCACCTTTTCCGGCCAGACAATCTTATCAGTGGGCAGTCTGGAGCAGGAAACATTTGGGCCAAGGGTTATTACACAGAAGGAGCAGAGCTGATGGAGACAGTAATGGATGCTGTGAGACGAGAGGCTGAGGTGTGTGATGCTATCCAGGGATTCCAAGTTACCCACTCTCTTGGTGGTGGTACAGGTTCCGGTATGGGTACACTGTTACTTACAAAGATTAAGGAGGAATATCCCGAGCGCATGCTGGCCACGTACTCGGTTCTACCTTCTCCTAAGGTCTCTGAAACTGTTACCGAGCCTTATAATGCTGTGCTTTCTTTCCACCAGCTCGTTGAACAGTCAGATGCCACTTTCTGCTTGGATAACCAAGCTTTGTATGACATTTCCACCCGAACTCTCAAGATTAAGCAACCTCGCATCCAAGACTTGAATAATCTTATTTCTAAGGTCATGTCTGGTGTAACCACCTGTCTGCGATTCCCCGGTCAGCTCAATGGAGATTTGCGGAAAATGGCAGTTAACTTGGTACCTTTCCCTCGACTGCACTTCTTCACTGTTGGATATGCACCTTTGTTTGCTGCTGGATCAGAATCGTTCCAGCAATTAGAAGTCCCTGAACTCACTCAACAGCTTTTTAACCCCAACAATGTCATGGCTGCCTGCAACCTGTATAATGGCCGATACCTTACAGTGTCCACGATTTTCCGTGGTAAGGTATCCACCAAGGAAGTTGAGGACTCTATCCAGTCAGCCCGAACCAAACACTCGCCCTACTTTGTGGAGTGGATCCCTAACAACATTCAGACCTCTGTATGTAACGTGCCTCCCAAGAACCTCAAGACCGCAGCGACGTTTGTGGCCAACTCGACTGCAGTGCAAGAGCTTTTCACCCGAACTGCTGAACAATTCTCGGCAATGTTCAGACGAAAGGCATTCATCCATTGGTACACTGCTGAAGGTATGGAGTTGATGGAGTTCACTGAAGCAGAATCCAACTTACACGACCTGATTGCCGAATACCAGCAGTACCAAGAGGTAGGTGTCGAGGACGATCTTGGATATGACGAAGAAGAGTACCTTGAGGAGGAATTCCTGGAGTAGACATTTGTATAACTATAAAATATTTATGACATCTAATTGTATCATCAAGGGTTACCTAAATAAGTTTGTGTGGCTACATGCATGATTCACCTGCGTCAAACCTTGTCTGACTCAACGCGCGTGATTTGGCTGAACCGTGTCATTATCTATCCATACATTCAAGATGGATAAAAACATCGAGATGATGCACCGGAAACGGTCAAAAGAGGTGGAACCGGGCCTCCCTGTATCCTCATCTAACTGGACAGAGGTTTCAGCGAGCGACATTGGTGGAGAGGCAGCACCACAGCATTACACTTCAACTACACAAGAGCGCAAGACCCTGGCTTATTCGCAACTGTCACCAAAAGACAAACAGAGGTTTCTTTTGCTTGTTTTGTTATATCTCCTGCAAGGAATCCCACTGGGGTTGGCAATGGGTAGTGTACCGTATCTACTGAAAGAGCATTTGTCATATGGAGAGATCGGCATTTTCTCGTTAGCTTCATACCCTTACTCGCTGAAACTCTTTTGGAGCCCAATTGTTGACGCTTGTTACCATAGGACATTCGGCAGGAGAAAATCATGGATTGTCCCTATTCAAGCTATTTCGGGCTTGGTACTTATTTGGTTGGGGACTTTCATTGAAAAGTTAATCGTGGGAGACTTTGGAGCTGGCGAAGATCCTGTCGAAAAGAATTTGTTCAAAATTACAATGTTCTTCCTTTTACTTGTGTTCCTTTGTGCAACTCAAGATATTGCTGTAGATGGCTGGGCTCTTACCTTATTGTCCAAGGAGGCACTCTCGTATGCTTCAACTGCTCAGACCATTGGTCTCAACAGTGGATATTTCACGTCCTTTACTGTTTTCCTGGCATTTAACGGACCAGATCTTGCAAATAAAGTCTGGAGATCTGTTCCCTCAGCGGATCCTCCTATCACACTATCAACTTATCTTACATTGTGGGGTCTTATTTACCTGGCTGTAACTGTATGTGTGGCACTTTTCCAGAAAGAAGATCGGGAAAAACATGACGATGACTCCCTTATCACCATTTACCGAACCATGATCAAGGTTCTCAAGCTCCCCAACATTCAGATTTTTATCGTTGTCCACTTTCTTTCGAAGATTGGTTTCCAAGCAAATGAGGCAGTCACTAATCTGAAACTACTGGAAAAGGGATTCTCCAAGGGAGAACTTGCACTCACAGTTCTCATTGATTTCCCCTTCCAGATCATCTTTGGTTACTATGGTGGAAAATGGTCAACAGGCAAGGAACCTCTAAAGCCATGGATGCTGGCATTTATGGGTCGTCTAGGTTGTGGTCTGTTGGCAATGTTTGTTGTTTACATGTTCCCTACTGAACGAGCAAAGTCTGGAGAAGGCATTGGGTTTTTCTATTTCTTGGTTGTCATTATCATGCATGTTTTAAACTCGTTCCTTAGTACCATTCAGTTTATCTCCATCACTGCCTTCCATACACAGATTGCTGATCCTGTTATTGGTGGTACATACATGACAACCCTTAACACAATTTCCAACCTTGGAGGCCTGTGGCCCAAAATCATTGTTTTGAAAGCAGTTGACTGGTTCACCACAGCCACTTGTACCCCCAAGGCTGGACAAACATTTGTTGCGTTTTCATGTGTGGCCAAGGAGGCTAAGAACATGTGCGAACAGAATGGTGGAGTATGTGCAATTCAAACCGATGGCTACTACATTGTTTCAATGCTTTGTATTACCATTGGCTCCACCCTTTTCTTTGGTTGGATCTACAACAAGATGCGTTATCTTGAGTCCTTGCCCATTTCAAGTTGGCGAGTTTGACAACTACACTCATAAATATATATATCGTACATTGATTCGTGTGCAATAATTACTGTATATACCTGTCTGTGTTGCATTACTCCTCGATGTAAAGAGCATCCTTGGCAGCCTTGACAACGTTCTCAGGGGTGGGGAAAGCGAAGTTCTCGAGCTCAATGGCATAAGGGGTGGGGACCTCAGCACCAGTGACTCGCTGGATGGGAGCATCAAGGTAATCCCATGCCCAGGAGTCGTTAACCTGACCACAGAGCTCAGAGCCCATGCCAAAGGCGGGGAAGCCGGCCTCAACGGAGACCAGACGGTTAGTCTTCTTGATGGAGTTGAAAATGGTCTCGGTGTCGAGAGGCTTGATGGTTCGAAGGTTGATGACCTCGGCCTCAACGTTGTGGTGCTTCTTCAGCAGGTCAGCAGCTCGGAGAGCGGTCTCGACGTTTCGGGAGTGGCCGACAATGGTGATGTCCTTACCCTCTCGCTCAATCTTGGCCTTGCCAAGGGGGATGGTAAAATCGGGGGACATGGCCTCCTCGGACATGGGGAAAGACTCACCGTAAAGGATCTCGTTCTCGAGGAAAACAGTCACGTTGGGGTCTCGGATGGCGGACTTAAGAAGACCCTTGGCATCCTCGGAGCTGTAAGGAGATACAACCTTAAGGCCGGGGATAGATCCATACCAGCCAGTGAAGTCCTGGGAGTGCTGGGCACCGACACCGGCAGCAGCACCGTTGGGGCCTCGGAAAGTGACGTTACACTGCTGGGTACCTCCAGACATGTAATAGGTCTTGGCACCGGAGTTAATGATCTGATCAATGGCCTGCATGGCGAAGTTCCAGGTCATGAACTCACAGACGGGGGAGAGACCTGCGAGGGCAGCACCAACACAAACACCGGCAAATCCCATCTCGGTAATGGGAGTGTCAATGACTCGCTTCTCGCCGAACTTGTCGAGAAGACCCTTGGTGACCTTGTAGGCACCGTTATACTGGCCAACTTCCTCACCCATGATAAAAACGTTATCGTTTCGGTCCATCTCCTCTCGCAATGCGGTGTTCAGAGCATCTCTGACAGTCATCTGGGGTTAGCATCGAATGGTTTCATAAGTAATGGGTTTTCTGCCAAGGTTTGGTGTCTCATATCCGCGAGAGTGTCGTGGTCTCGTGAAGCAATGTTTGGGATTATCCACGAATTAAAGAAGAATACGCAAACGCAAGAAGAATAGAAATCTCAAGATTGTCATCGTTGTCAACGTTTCTGCTACTCGACTTGACTTGACATGGTCACGTCAATTTTGCCCTCAAACTGGTGAGGCAGACACAAACAATAATACCTTTCTTTTTTGCTCCAATCCGTCGCTAATCTCAATGAATACTCACGTTAGTAGCACCGCCCTCGGTGGAGGCAGCTCGAGTCTGGCCCATCATTCGGATGGCAGCCTGGTGAGCGGCTGTGGGCAGAAGCACCTTCTTGGTGGCAGGCTTGAGCACAGTGCTCTTGGCTGTGGTGGCTAGACGGTTCAATTGCTTGATGGCAGACATGGTTGCGACTTTGTGGCTAATGACCAGAACAGATCTCAAGTGTCGTTTGTCGATGAAGACTTGGAATGAGAGGAATTTAGCTCGTAAGGTGGTTGAGAGTTACTTTCCCAACAGAATAAAGTCTAAGCTGTTGGCGGGTCACATAAATCGGAAAAACTTTTCGAGCTAATTTTCCGAACATCCACCTGTAACGGAAAATCCCGGACTTGGAGGGAAATTGAGGTATTCGGATTACTTTGGAAACTATCACTGTATGGTATATAAGCTATCCTTGCTTCTCCATTTACCATGTGATTTGTGATGGGGCTCACTTTGTGTTCTTGATATGAACACATCGACTACTAATTAAAGTTGGTCCCCCACGTCTAATAATGCAATGGGGACGAAAACAACACCCCCTCCCCACAGATGGACTGTAGGCTCCACTTTTGGTCATATCAACTTTTTTGTTCAGACAGACGTTTATCGGAGTGCGTAGGTATGCTATGCTTTTATCTCGCAAGTGTTTAAATTTTTAGAGTGGTTATGAATTGTTCGGACGAACTTAAGCATTAGTATATTGGTCACATGACTCTCGTGGGGGCATCACAAAGCCAAGCTAGCTACAAGTGCATTACAAAAGTGGAACAAGATTTCGAATAATGGCTAAATTAAGGTGCTTTCTTTGATGTGTTCCTTTTTGTTTTCATTTAAAGTGATGCTCTACATGTACCTTCAGTAAGGTTAATATTCGGAATAATGGTCAAAGATAAATACAACTGTGCATTGCTTTTTTGTGGCCTCACTTAAAGAGGCATCTGTTCCCTTCGCTTGTATCCAAACATCTCAGCAATCTTGAACCACAAGTTGCGTAGAGGATCTACCACAATCTTAGCCAGAGAAGCTCCTCGTCGCTTCTGCTCCTCGTCTCTAGGAACCTCATTGGTGCTGGGCAGAACATAGTCAGAGGCACTCAGAGAAATGAAAAGAGAGAATGGCACTAGCCAAATGCAAATAACAAAGAACGAAGCTACTTGAGCGAACGGCAATCGGGTTTCACCCTCGTAGTCTAGGTTGTGGTATCGAATAGATGCTGGGGGAAGATTGGGGTCCGAGAAATGAGAAAACCACAAAAAGTGATTGACTATCACAAGAACTGCGCTTCCAATAAAAATAGGTGAAGTTAGCTCAATCATAGGGAATCTCTTCATGTTCTGAAGGTAGACAATCTGAGACCCCACTGACAGCACAGATAGCCAAAAGGGGAAGCCATCTATGAGCCATAATAGGACGTCGACTGTGATAATGAAGTAAATGAGCCTGTAGAGGTACTTTTTCGCAATCGAAGTATGATCCTCGACCAGTTCTGATAGGTAGTAAAGACCAGAGGCTGGGTTAATGAATGTGTCCAAAGTGGCGGTCAATTGACTATTGTTTTAAGACTCGTACTTACCGATGGCGCCTGTAAGAAATAGGAATCCAAAAATTGATCCAACCCACGAAAGTAACAAAAGAATCATTGCTCGTCCACTGGTTGTCACGCGTTCTTAGGTTGGAGGGGTTTCGTGATAACCCATCCTGATTTGGATGTAACCCTAGCCCTTGCATGTCCATGATCTGGCCATGATGACATAATTGCAGCAAAGATGATAAGCGTAAAATTGAGACCACTTGCGATCATACATGCATACAGTCAGCATTTGATCTGGTTAGGTAAGGGCAGTACATTAAAAGTACTGGTATCAACTCAAGTGGCCAAAAAAAAATGAGGTGAGCAACAGATATGGCTTTCAATCACGATACCCGAGAAACAAGAAATAAAAATTGCTAACCCTTAGTTTTGCATTTGGTAGTAGTGGAACTTCTTTCAACTCTGGAGTCTCCTTCAGCTACATTAGTGGAGTCCCCGATACAAAGACAGTCAGCCCTCCTGCCCGAACAGTTCTTTTTAAGAACCTGTTAAAGCGAGATGCCAGCACACGAGAAAAGGCCATCTCGGAACTTCTTGTTCAGCTTCAATCTAAAACTACCGAGCCGTTCGATAAATCTACATACTACGCCTGGGTTCAGCTCTATGCTAAGCTCTCTGTCGATATCAGCCGCGTGGTACGAGAAAAGGCCCACAGGTGTCAGGGGTTTGTCTGCAACATTCTAGGTCCCCTTAGTGTCCCTCATCTAGGCGATGCTATTTGCCCTTGGCTGCTCGGAACAGTTGATTCTGACCGACAGGTGGCAATGGCTGCCATGCAGTCCTTGGAGGTTGCGTTCCCTGATTCTGAAAAGAAGGGGAAATTTCTCAAAGCGTTTAGAAAAAACTGCGTTGTCACGTTGGTTGAATCGTTGCGATCGGAGACTAAAGATACTTTGTCAGATGAGCGATTTGTAACCAAGGAAGAGGCTGAAGCTAAATTTAACCGATTTCGATCTTCTTCTATTGCACTTTTAGGGAACATTCTCCCCTTTAAACAGGCGGAGTTGGATGAGGGTTGTCAGGATGTGCTATATGATGATAAACTGTGGAACTCAGTGACCTCAGATGACTCCATTTTGGCACAGGCCGTAATCTCACTTGCCTCTAAATTGTTGAGTGACAATTCCTTATACCAAACTTTTTCTAACACTATTCTTCGGAAAGGCCTAGGGTCTGTCAACCGCGATTGCATTTCTGCATACACAAAGCTTGTTACAAAGCTGACTCTGGTCGATCTGGAAATTTGGTCATTGGCTAAAAAGCCACTTACGCCCCAGCTCAGTAAGTATCTCCGAACTTCCAAGGCATGGGCCGATATTCCGGCTCTGATTGAGGCTGTTAATAAGACTCCCTTGGCTGGTGACATGGATAAACTTATGGGAGATCTGCTATCAAATGTCACCTCTGATGAGTCCCCTACTGCTTGGATCTGTTTTTTTGAGACTATTTCCAAGATTTCAAATGGCAGCCAATTGAGTGCGGCTTTTACTCAGCTTGGAAAACTCAAACAGATCATTAGACCCAAGGGACTATGCAATGCCACCCTTGAACCAGCAGGCCAAATGTACCCTCATGTTTCTGATCTTGCACGTGCTCTTCCTGAGGATTTCGAAAACTCCTATAATGCAGCTATCACTCGGACTACTGAGAAAAAGGATTACTCTACCTTTGTCAACTTAATTCAGCTGACTAGCTTCTTGATGGAAGATGAACCTCTTCGACCCGTTCTTGAAAATGGAATCTTGGCTGCTTTCTCTCTTCCTATTGAGATAGCTGCCAGGGCACTTGTCTACCCAGTACATAAATACGATCTGTTGACAGAGTCTCTTCAACAGAAGTTTGTCGAGTTCATAATCTCTTTGCCTGTTCATTTTACTTCAGAGAATGTTGACCCCCTTTTGGTCTTTGCACAGGAACTGTCTGGAAAGATACGCTCCGAGGATCTTTCGCAATTCCTTGAGAAAGCTACTGATAGTATTTCACAAGTGGAAGATGTTGAGGCCAGACAAACTCTCCTTCAAGCTCTTGTGGCAGTCCATTGGCCTACAACTCTGCCCGACTCTCTCGTGACCATTCTGGAAGGTAGTTTGGATCATAACTCTACAGCATTGCTGCTCAAAGGCTCATTCACTGAAGATCAGAAACGGTTGCTCTTTTCCCACTTTGAGGATGATCTGCTAAGTGATCCAACTGCTCTGGAGGATCTTTCAGATGATGTTCTCCTGAGACTGTGTGACGGTTTTCTTGTTGAAAACAGGGGAGTACTTTTTGAGGATGGTTTGTTTGAACCCTTCCTTGAAAAACTGCTCAGAAAGATTGAAGAGCTCAAATACACTAACAAAGCTCTTGCTGACGAGCTAACTGAGCAATGCATTAATGCGGGCGTTAAGGATTCCCTCCTTAGCCCAGGCTCTCGTGATTTTATCTATGATCTTTCAAAAGTTGTGGATATTCCTTGGTTATTCGAGGCTTGTGGACATTTCTCGGAAAAGCTTCATCATACCCTTCAGTATGATCTTTCTCCTTCCTTGGCAGTAACCTCCAAGTTTGGAGGTGCAGTTATGTTTGAACAATTTATCGGTCCTGATGAACTGGCAGGTGCTAAACCAGATACCAACCTTGTGAACGAAGCACTTGGTCTATTCGGTTTCATGTTCAGTTTGGACAGGATTAAGCCTGTGAGTGATACTCTCATTGAGTACGTTATTGTTGCAAAGAAATACACTGAGCTCAATAGCGTGACTATTGATTTCGATTTTGACCGGTATGCTGCGTTCGTTTCAATGAATGATGTGTCTGACGAACTCAAGAGTAAATTTAAGGCTGGTAGTGAGGACAATGGGCCGACCGCTTTCTATTATGCTCAGATTGTGGCTGATATTATTGCACCTGCCGGGCCTCTCAATGTTCGAAGACTTATTCAGGAAGAAAAGTACACTGAGGCCCTTGTTGATATTGTTTCTCGACCAGAAGAGGATTTCCAGCAAACTCTCAGTTACCTTGCGTCCGAGATTCCTTCTGTTTCTGCTTCTGAACTTGAATCCAAGCACGCATTCAACCGACTCGTTCTCATTAACTGCATTTTCGAGACTTCGGAGTATCAACTAGATATTCCTCTTCAAAGGCTTGGTATGATGACTAGTACTATTTTTGAATGGTGTCTTGAAGCAGAGAATGCTTTTGAGCTTGACTTTATTCCCATTCAAACTGAGATTGCCAAGTTTATCTTGCATCTGGAAGATCTGGAAGTATCTCGAGATTTGTATGAGAAGTTTATCAGCTTTGTTATTGAGGGCCTTAACATTGTCTCCAGTTTAGACAAGGAACTCGTGGAAGGTGATATTGCTGAGGTTGTGGATGGTTTCCGACTACAACTTTTCAAAATCCTTGCCACTTATTTCAACAACAAGGAGGTCAATCCCGTTCTTGCTGAAGTTTGGAAAGAGGAGATTGACAGTGTGTGGGAGGATTTGGCTAGCCATTTTTGCACGTACGTCACTTCTCCATCACCCTTGGCTATCAAAGTCGACCGTCTTTTAGGACGTATTGCAGTTCACATTCCCATCAAGTACTTTGAGCTTGACAAACTCTTTGGTGTTGTAGCTAATTCATCATCTGAGTGTCAGTTCGCAGCTACCAAATTGGCCCTTAAAATGATTCCTGATCAACAAGAGGAGCTTTCCATCAATGTCGAGCTAGCCAAAACTGAGATTTCCAGTGAAGATGCAGGTGATGCAGACATTGATGTTACGCTTTCTCCTGAATTACGATCAGTGGTTGAGTTTTCGGAGCCGGGATCGTCACGATTCTTGCTTGCTTGGATCCTTCTTTTGGACCACCTAGACTCTTCGTCTTATGCTATCAAGCAAGTGTATTTGGAGCAGCTCAAGACGTCCAACATAACCAATGTTATGCTGTCTTGTGTTTCGGAAATGGTGCAGGCTAATCCTGGAAATGTTGTCCACACAGCTTTCCCTAAGACTTTGGACAACTCTGTCCTAGCCGCTCATCTCTACTATCGTGCCCTGGTTCATCTCGGTTCCATTACTAGACAGTGGTATGCCGATATTAAGAAAAGATCTGAAGCTCTGGCTGTGAAGGAGAATACCAAGAAATACTTTTCACCCCAGCTTATTGAGGATGAGATGGACCGAATCGAAGAACTGCTGAATAAGGCGTCATTCGATGATAACATGTCGGTTCGATTCAACAAGCAAACACATGAAGTTCGGGCCACATATTTGGTAGACGAACAAAAAATGGAAATTTCCATTGTCATCCCCAACGACTACCCCCTCACTCCCGTTACTGTGGAAGGGGCAGCACGAGTGGGTGTCCGAGAAAACAAATGGCGTGCGTGGCTCCTCGCTTCCCAAGCTATTGTATCGAACAAGAACGGTACTATTGTTGACGCCCTTGAACTGTTCAAAAAGAACGTTTCTCTACATTTCTCAGGCGTCACTGAATGTGCTATCTGCTACTCTATTTTGCATCAGGACAAGTCTCTTCCTACCAAGACCTGTGCCACTTGCAAGAACAAGTTCCACAGCGACTGTTTGTACAAGTGGTTCAAGAGCAGCAACTCGTCTACCTGTCCCCTTTGTCGAAGCACATTCAGCTTCCGGGTGGGCAAGTGATCGTGTATATATAGAATTCAATTGCATTGTTTATTATAGGTCCTAAAAGCGATTCTAATCACAGTCCCAATCTGCTTTCAGTCATATAGAATCAGTAGGCAGTGATCAATCTCAGAGGTTGCATTATGCCAACCCAACTTACATCTTCATTTTAAAGTTTAAAACGTCTTTGTTTCTGTATGAAGGGTCTAATGTATAACCGCCGCTAGATTATAATAGGGACAGCATTTTGATAGTTATGTGTGTGAATCTTATCGCTTTCTGGATGGGGTTTGTTCGTAGTTCGTATGTCATCGTTTGCGATTTTCTGCTAGAGCCATTGTCATATTTTCCAGCAGAGATTTCTTACTGACTATGGGTGAGGGTATGCCACAGCACTGTAGGTTCCAGTCTATATTTAACAAGAGTACACATTTTCTTTCATAGTTATGGTGATGGCAAAGACCAACACATCAAAAAAGTGGTGCACTCCAGGTACTAGGGCCTTCTCTGGTGAACATATGAATTGAATTTCTCATGTCTCATGTATCAGACTATCCAAGTCAGATGAACAAGGTCCAACTAACTTTTCACGTGGTAAAACTTTAAGTCGAGGAAACAAGTTGGCTTTGACAGGAAAACAATATATACAAAAGAGAAAGGTAAATACAAGACAACAAGACAAATGGAATAAAACTTATTTTAGATAGACATGTATGAATAAATCTCGTATTCTGTATATTCGAGCATACATCAGCGTATGAAAGGTATTTATTATTTATTGATCACTTGATTGCCTCTAAACTCTTTGTTGAATAAGTTTCCGAAACCCTTAACCTGAAAACTTAAAATTATACGAAAGAAATTTCCTAGAAAAAAAAAAACTTTACTCCCCTAACACACACTTCCAATCCAACACAATGATCATCTTCAAGGTGAGTACGGCATCAATTGCAGACAATTCGACCCAGTCATGACCATTGAACCGTTGTACTAACTACAGGACGTTATCTCTAATGATGAGCTCTGCTCTGATGCTTTCGAGCCCACCGTCGTTGACGATGTTGTCTACGAGGTTGACTGTGCCATGATCCAGGTCGCTGAGGGTGACGTCGATATTGGTGCCAACCCCTCTGCTGAGGATGCTGAGGAGGGTGTTGACTCTTCCGTCGAGACCGTCAACAACGTTGTTCACTCTTTCCGACTCCAGTCCACTGGTTTCGACAAGAAGTCTTACCTCACCTACCTCAAGGGCTACATGAAGGCTGTCAAGGCTTACCTTGCTGAGAACAATCCCGAGGAGGTTGAGAAGTTCGAGAAGGGCGCTCAGGCTTACGCCAAGAAGATCGTCGCCAACTTCAAGGACTTCGACTTCTACACTGGTGAGTCCATGGACCCCGATGGAATGGTCGCCCTCCTCAACTACCGAGAGGACGGTACCACTCCTTACCTTATCTTCTGGAAGCACGGCATCAAGGAGGAGAAGATCTAAGAAAATAGTGAAAGTATTTGTATTTGAATTCTTTAGTCTGTGGATTCCGAACTTGTAGGACAGCAACATCGTGGCAAGGTGCACGATGATCTAGAACTGTAGTTGATGACTTCTACTGATTAGTTGCGTAATCGATACTTCTTGGGTAAATTCTATCATCTAATAGGATTGTATATACTAAGCCTCACACTCCTTAACTACATTCTTGGGAACAGACTGGTCGGTCCATTTGGTGACAAAGTCCTCAAACTTGATCCAAGAAAGATCACCGAGATTGGATCGAATGGGCTGTCCAGAGTACAAAACTCGAACGTAGTGCTCGTCGTTGTACTTCCAGAGTTCAATGGCGACATTAGAGCCCATTCCGGGCCATCGCAGAGTCTTGATACCAAGAGAAGCGGTCAGGGGAGCAACGTCTCCATCGTGAGCAAAAACATGGTGGTACTTAATGGTGGAAGTACCGTTGGCAACCTGCTGTAGCTGAGAGACAAGCTCGCCAATGAGGACTCCAGTCTTTAGCTTGATGTACTCTGTAGCGTTCTTCTGAGTAACATATTGGTAGTTGTACTCCCAGTCACCAGCCTTGAAGACAGTGTTAGCAGTAGCTCCATCAACGGAAGGAGGGAGAGGGTAACCGTTACAAAGACGAGCCTGGAAGTTGTCGTTGTAGTGGTCCCAGTCAGCGTTCCATCCAGTCACGTTGGTCTTCAGATCTGTCTTCAACTTAGTCTGAAGAGAGTTGAGGACCTCCATGTGTTTCTTGAATTCCGGAGAAGTTTTCCAGGCAGAGCTGTACTCATCTCGCTTGTCGCAAGGGTAATGGGAGCCAATTGAGTCAATCTGCTCATCCTGTTGGTGAAGGGGAAGGCTCTCTTGAAGGTAAGGCCAGATACCTCGGAGAACACCAGCTGCAGATTGCTGAGTGAGTGCCTTAGTAGATGATCGAAGCCAAACGGTCTTGGGAGTTGGGTACTTGGGGAAGAGACCCAGCAGATCTCCGTAAACACCCCAGAGATCCCGTCCGTGGGCAATACCATCTGCGAATCCACCGTAGGTTAGCTGAGGGAACTGGCAGGTGGTGTTGGGATCAATAACGGTGGAAAAGGGATTAGCAAGTCTATCAGAGTATGTAGAAGCATACACTTCAACGGGGTCTTGCTGAGTAGCTCGGTTAGCAGCAGCTCCATACAGAAAAGGCAAGTAGTTATCACAAGAGTAAGCAATGTCTTCTCCTTCGGGGAAAGTATGGTAAGCAGACCGCTTCTGATGTCGCTGGACATAGGTAAGGGCTACAATTTCTGCTCCTTTCTGTTGAGGCAATTCGTATGTATCATCACGAGGATGAGGCATGGCACAGTAGTTGTATTCACCATAAGATTCGGTTTCAGGTGTTACTCCAACAGCTCCGTTGGGAATGGCATCATAGGAAGAGTTTCCGGTCTTGAGAACTGACTCGGGGTTCACAATATCGGGGTAGAAAGTGTCAATGACTTTCTTGTCCCAGGCCAGGGCAGCAGTTGCAAGAGAGAGAACAACAGAAGATCGCATTTGGTGGCTTGAAACTGATAGGTACAGGTCACTGTCTCATTTATATGCAAAATAAATATTGCCGCTGTCTTATGATATCGTACTACTTGAAAAGAAGAGCATGTCAGCTTGAAGTTGCACGTGCATCAACGATTGGGTTTGGTATCATCATGTATAGCTGCTAGCGGGGAAAGCTAATCTGGCTCATTAGTCGACCTTTGAGATTATTCTATGGTGCTGGATGAGGATGTTCGCATGAGAGAGATCAGTTGAACAATTGCATTAATCAAGAGAAGTAGAATATAATTGAAACAATTGAAAACCAAATTACTTTCCTGCTCACTCTCTCATTCTGTTTCACTTGAGCCATAGCAGAATCTCATCTCATTGATTTACTTAGAGTTTCAACTCTGACCTTGCACTAAACCGTTGATGAAACTCTAATACGGACCACATGGGTGATATCTCGACAGTCATACGATGCAGTCGACTCTGGCATAACCGCACCCCAGAATTTGGTAAAGTCCCGAAAAAATAGATCTGCCTCTTAAATTAAGGTTAATCTTTAATTGGCATTTGAGGCGGAGTCTCGTTTCCGAATTGTCTGTTCTGTCGTGTGGCATCTTGGCCACTGCCATCACCCTCATGTATTTATTACTTTTGACAAACGGAATGTCAATTGCGTTTTCTCATCATTGTCAATTGGTTCTGGAACCTGAGGAACCCTTTGAAACTGATTATGATATCACGGGTTCCTAAAAGGAGTTCTCAACAAAGCTAGATCCAGAAAGGCAATTATTATTTCCATTTTAATGGAACCCGAGAAAGCGCCGCAAGAAATTGGAGCATTATTCTTTGTCTATGCAGAGGTTCGTATCCAATGCGCATGCACGAGACAATTTCTCGGGTGATCCAATCTGAGGTCATGTGGCTTTCTTTGTCTTGTTCTTACAGCTGTAGCACGACAATCGACCTTGTCCAACCAAGCCCACACGCTGAACTTGAGGTCTGAATGTAGATAGAGTTGAAGGGACGGCAAAGTCTCATGGAGTCAATTATCAATCTTGAGTTCTTTAATTACATGCAATCTACGTTCTATGCCATCTACCTCTTCACTATCAAACAGACATTCTCAGGAGAGATGTCCATGTCAATATATTGGACAAGACGGGCATCAAGACCCTCTTTTCGAAGAGCCTCAAGCCGAGCCTGGTCCAATAGCCGTCTGCATTTCAAGCCAACTTCCTTTCTTGCACTAGCGGGAAGCCCAGAAGGGTGTCCGACTGGTGCTGGGTCGCTTGTTGCTTCTGTAGAGTCCGCTTCCTCGCCCTCTTTGGGTTCTTTCTTTGGTCTCTCACCGCACAGCACCCAAGAGGTCATTCGGGTAAGTGCCGCAAATCCGTCGTCATCAAAACCCCTTTCTCTAAGCCATTCGATTCCGGCAGTGGGGAACATTTGCACGTTGCAAATTTGTCGACAACATAGAGCAATAACTAGGGCGGCAGGTCGAGTATCCTCACTGAAAACAGAACTATTGAGAAGACATTGTAGAGTAAGGTCAGTCGCACAACCACAGAGATGTTTTGAGACAATGAGGTTACCGTCATAAGGTCCCTCGACAGGCACTCCGTCTAGCATGAGGTCCTTGATGTCCATTTTCAATCTCTTTACGTGAGGAAGAGGCTGTCCAGGAAAGTCGTCTTTAGTATCTTTCACTAGTTTGCCATCCATTTTCATTCGAGGCATAGCTCGATCAATAAACAGGTAATTAGTAGCGAGTTTATCATCTTCATGTCTCTCAGAACAGATAGCGTAGTTGATATAACGAGAAAGCTCTGCTCTTCCAGCTCCAAACTCGAGAATTCGACTAGATGGCTTAAGAAGACCAGTTTCAGACATGTGTGAAATTAGAGAAGCTTGCTGAAGAGCATGTTTCTTGTTTTGAACTTCTGTGAGTCGCTTGGCTAATCCCTTTTCGTGGTGTAGAATGTCCACTGGAACATTTTCTACATCCTTGAATGCTGCCTCCACAACGGGGATCCACTTGCCATAGTCGACAGTGATATCTGATTTCTTACCAGAAGGAACCTTAGCCTCAGGGTTACTAATATTGATATCTTCTCTGTGCCAGCTCTCCCGCTCCTTTTGCATTCGTTCCTTGATTTTGTTGCATTTATACATGTGCTGCTTTAGCTCATCAGCCCATACAGTATGGCCCGGGTCCACAGGGCAAATAACTCGCTCCCGTCCGACGTAACTATCCTTCAGAAGAAGCACATGTTGAGCACAGTATTTCTCCTCGGCCTTCCTTTGCATGTGACATTGTCTGTGGTTTTTATGAGGCAACAGATACTCGCATCTCAAGTAAGAGTACTCTTTGGGGGTATCTCTTTTTTGTCTTTTGGGAAACGAAGAAGGGTCCGGTTTAGACGGTGCGGGTTCAGTGATATTATCACTGGTTTTGTTTGTATCAGTACTGTCAACCGTCATGTTTGATCTTCGTTGAAAAAATCACACTTTCATCTATTCAAGTTCTTTCACACTTGCATGCATGCAGAATGCATGTTAAAGTTTTTCAACTCTACACAATGGAAGAAGTGTCTCAACTGACAATTGCTGGAAAATATTTTGTTTATTTTTAGTTCGCTCCGATTTCTTCGTTAAAGAAGGGGTGATGTTTTTGTGATTTAAACTGTTCAGAAAATGCACATCTCCTTCGTGTCGTATACCTACTGTATTGGTATTGCATGATCCATTCAACTCCCAACATCATGTCGTGATTATCAAGTAAGAAATACCTCTCAAGAAACAAGCCAAGGCTAAGTTGCTCCCATATATTTGCCACCATAATTCCCATTTTCTTACAATTCCTTTAGGTATCACACCCGACAATCAATTTCCAGCACTGAAAACTGCATTCTGATTATTGCTTTGGTTTCACCGTTTTGGCCAATGATGGCGACAGTGCTAATGGGAGAACGGAAATTTCCGGGTTCATGGGAAACACTTCAGATGTGACCACTACACTGCTAGGTAACGTGATCAGTTCAAAAACCTTGTTCAACTCTTGGCATTTGATGTTATCTTGCGTCTTTCATTTCTTACCCCACTTGTAGTTGCTGGAAGAACCCCTGTTATTCAGTCTTGCTACTCAGTAAAACGTCTATGAGAGAGATCAGTCATATCTAACCAATCAGAATTTAGGTCAACTTTCAGGAGCGGGAGCTTCCTTCAGTAGCATGGGTCCCTGCTTATTTTCTGCCCTACGCTCCTCGTGTGTGAACAAGGGAGTGGAACAATAAGACAAGCGTATCTTGGCCAATGACTAACTCGGAAGGTTCACAGATGATAATGAGAACTGATAACGATTTAACTTGTCACTAGTAAATACACTGAATGTCGCCGCACGCGGTGTGAAAAAGTTCGCGAACAGTTGAGGAACACGTAGAAGCGCTTGTGAAAAGAACCACAGATTTCCAAGTTAGGTCGATCCCATGCTTGTTAGGCTAACATTTTCATCCCCATCCATCTTTCAATTTACACCTTCATATACCGTTATCTATGTTGCCTGTATTACAAACTTTAAATTGTTTAATGTGATTGGATCTAGCATGTTCCTATCATAGATAAGCAGGATTAACACAGCTGCTTAAAGCACCTCAACCTTAAAGCGATGATAAGAGAACCTACTTTTAGGCAAAACAAAGAAGTGTTCAGATCACAAGAAAATGGCATGGAAATATATAAGGATCACCTAGAACCGTGATTCCCCCTATCATCAAAACCATTCTCATCACACTAATCCAAAAATGGCTGACCTAACTTCAACTCAAGGTCCCCTCCCAACAACTGGTACAGGAGGAGACTCTCTTACTCAAGATCTCAATGCACCCTTCAAAGAAGCTGACATGGTATGGATCATGGTTGCTGCCGCACTAGTGTGGATCATGATTCCCGGAGTTGGCTTGTTCTACTCTGGAATGTCTCGTAAACACCATGCTCTGTCTCTATTGTGGGCCTCTATCATGGCCTGCGCACTCATTTCATTTGAGTGGTTTTTCTGGGGCTACTCTTTAGCCTTTTCTCACAACGCTAACAAGTTCATTGGAACTCTCGATAACTTTGGCCTTAGAAACGTTCTCGCTGCCCCATCTATTGGTACTGATGCCATCCCTGACATTCTCTACATGTTCTACCAGGGTATGTTTGCCTGCATTACCGGAATGATCATGATTGGAGGTGCCCATGAGCGAGCTCGACTTGGTCCTATGATGATTTACTTGTTTATCTGGATGACAATTGTCTACTCCCCCATTGCTTGCTGGACTTGGAACCCCAACGGATGGTTGTCTGATCTCGGAGATTTGGATTTCGCTGGTGGAGGACCCGTTCATATGTCTTCTGGAGCTGGAGCTCTGGCTTACGCTCTGTGGTGTGGTAAGCGAAGTGACCCCGTGACCGAAACTATGCCTCGATACCGACCTTCCTCTGTGACTTCAGTCGTACTCGGCACAGTCCTTCTCTGGTTCGGATGGTTTGGATTCAATGGTGGATCTTCTGGTAACGCAACTATCCGAGGATACTACGCCGCTGCTAACACTAACCTTGCCGCTGCTTGTGGTGCTCTCGCCTGGATGGGCGTTGACTTTTTCCGAAAGGACAGAAAGTGGTCCACTGTTGGTCTTTGTTCTGGTGCCATTGCTGGTCTTGTTGGAATCACCCCTGCTGCTGGATATGTCCCCATTTGGTCTGCTGTTCCCATTGGAGTTATCACTGCTGTCTTTTCCAACCTTGCTGGTGAGCTTAAGGTGTTGCTCAAGATTGATGACGGTCTTGATGTCTTTGCTCTTCATGGTATTGGTGGATTTGTTGGTTCTATCCTTACCGCCTTCTTCGCTGCCGATTACATTGCACATCTTGATGGAGCTACTGAGATTGATGGAGGCTGGATCAACCACCACTGGATCCAGCTTGGCTACCAGCTGGCTGGTGCCGTGTCCACTATGGCCTACTCTTTTGTTGTCTCTTCTATCATTCTTCTTATCATGAACAGAATCCCCTTCCTTCGAATCCGAATGTCTGAGGAAGATGAGAAGCTGGGTACTGATATGGCCCAGATTGGAGAATTTGCTTTCGACTGGGAGGATTCTGGAGTTCTTGATTTGCACGGTGAGAGCCACACTGCGCGAGCCACTCCTGTTCAGACTCCTCGGCCTGGTAGCACCAAGGAAGCCGTCGAGAGTGATTCCGTTTAATTGTTTATTTGCTGTACTTCATAATTAATTGCATAGCTATTTTTGCCTGTTAATATTGTGACTAATTTTAAAATTGTAATCTGAGAACTACTTACTTCCAATTTGATGTTGCCCTCTTATCAGAGTTTTATAATTAAGATTAAGATTTTGAATCTCATTACAAACTATCAAGGGTGAAATGGGGTATTTCTTTGTTCAGATTAAGGTTTATGCAACTAATTAAATTAGGTTATGAAGTTCATTGGTGTTGCCAAATTCATGAGCGATAGTTTCAGGCCCACCAATATGCCCATAAGGCGACAAACACTCCAAACAAGAAGGCACCAACTACCATGGACATAAATAACATTGGACGAGTGCTCAACAAACCAAACATCTTGTGGAAATGTCTCTTGATTTGGACAGTCAAAGGTGGACGGGTGACTTCGAAAAGAGTATGCAGATGTGGGTTTCGCGAAACTTGTCGTAACAAAACAGTTTTTTCATGAAGAATTGCGGCAGGCGAAGACTCCGGAATCATTGTGAGTATCATCGCCATGATCACACAAAACGCCAATCCCAAGTACTCAGCGTTCGCTTCACGAACCATTTTCACAGCCATTGGGCTTACAATGTATGTTACGACAGGTCCAAAGAGATATACCAACAGGCCATATCCAACCGCGGAAGGTTTGAAAACGTCGTTCAGAATCAGTGACCCTATAGACAATGGCGCAGATGCTCCCAAAGTTGATAGAAACACACAGGCAGTCAATTTCGGGACAGAATGAGAATTTTGAGCCAGAAAGGAAAACCCGATCAATAAGGCGGCGGATGCATTGAGTAGTGTTTTGCGCCCAAAGTCGTCTGACAATGGGCTCACAATCGCCAAACCAATTAGTCGGGGTAAAATCTTCACAATGAGCATTACAAACACACCGGTGGTGTCTAGTCCATAAAAAGCCTGCGTCATAGTCTTGGGGAAAACAGCTGACATCATGGGTTCGATGCCTACATATAAGGATGATACCACCACCGTAAACAGCTTTTTCTTGAGGCTCCAATTTCGAGGATTCGCGAGATCGGCATTATTTTCAAACGTAACAAGTTCGGGATCCACATCAGCAAAAGTCGTACCATCTTCTGGAGGACTCAATCGCGTCCTTGGCACACTTCTATAAGCAGAAATCACTGATATAAGGTTGTTCAAACGAGCATCATTAATTTCTGCCACTGACGCACTGCCATAAATAGCCTCAATGGTGTAGGATGATGGTGTCCGATCTTGTGTCTTGGTATCTTGGTATTCTAAATTGTATGTTTCCGCAAGCATCAGGGGGAATACATGATATGATCTACAACTCGTAATTATTAAGAATAAACAAACT
The DNA here is from genome assembly GCA_900519005.1 of Yarrowia phangngaensis. Taxonomy (NCBI): domain Eukaryota; kingdom Fungi; phylum Ascomycota; class Dipodascomycetes; order Dipodascales; genus Yarrowia; species Yarrowia phangngaensis. Next base: position 1,581,241 of record ULGR01000002.1, on the reverse strand, counting down.
CAATTATAGGGTTAGGTAAACTATCAAGCTTATAGCTGGTAAGTGAAGTAGGGAGATCTATCACCCATGTCGTGGATCTCCTCACTTGTTAGGTGATCGTACTTTCCAGTGGTTAGACCCTGTCGTCGGCGACGATTAGCTGCTCTGTAGCACAAGTAGGTGATAGTTGCCAAGACCAAGCCTGCAGAAACGAAACCAAGGTTGACAGCATGACCAAGTTTGTAACCTGGTCGGTCCTTAGCACGGTAAATATTGGCACCAATCGCACCGGACATGTTTCCTACCATCAGAGCAATAGCCAAACTAATAGCTCGCTTGTAAGTGCCAGCACTATTGACTGAGAGCCATGAAAGCATGGCAATAAAAGCAGGATGAGTACCTCCAACAATGAAGAAGCATCCTGCATAAGTCACTGCAGGATGAGTCTTGGCGGTAGTGAGAGCCATGATGTAGCCAACCATTGCAGAAACAAAATCGACTGCCATCAGAGGATATCGGATTCCATACTTATCAGAGAAGTACGCCTGGACAACAGTGGTAATGGCTCCAGTAAAAGATACTGGAATGGTCATGAGTTGAGCTTTGGAAGACTGATGACCAAGATTCTTGATGATAGAAGGCAGGAAAAAAGAAATAGAGTAGATGGGGGTGGCAGCGAAGATAATGAGAAACGCTATAGCCCAAACCTGGGGGTCCAAAAATGCCTGCCAGATAAACTTCTTGTCGTTGGAATGATTCACACCCATAGAAACATGATTTCCAGTTGTGACTGCAGCAGAGTCTCGGTCATGACCATCGTATTTTAGTTTGAACTGAAGATACTCTCTCTCATCCTCAGTGAGAAATTTCGCATCCTGTGGGAAATCCTGAATGGTGAAGTAGGCAATACCCGCAACAACAACAGTGGCAATGCCCTCGATAATAAAAATCCATCTCCAGCCTTCCAAGCCAGCAATACCTCGCATCTTAGCAATTGCAAAGGCCAAAAGACCAGAAAAGGCTCCAGCCATACCAGCAGCAGAGAAGAACAAGGCTTGTCGCAATTGCATCTCGTTTCGCGCATACCACATGGTGAGGTAATAGGCAACACCTGGCACAAGACCAGCCTCAGTCACGCCAAGAAAAAGTCGGCAAATTAGAAGACCATGGTAATTCTGTACAATACCCATCAGTGTCATGCAAGTTCCCCAGGCAACCATAATGATGGGCAGATAGATTGATGGTCGAAGTCGTTTGAGAATCATATTAGAAGGAACTTCAAATGTGCAGTAGGTGAAGAAGAACACGGTGAGACAGAGGTTAAACTGCTGTCCGGTGAGGCCAAGATCTTCAGATAATCCCTCAATATTGGCATTTCCAATGTTTCCTCGATCAAGAAAAGACATGAGGTAGAGAAGAGTTACGATTGGTAACAGCTTCAAGTCCATTTTTCGCAGTAGCTTGGCACCATCAATGTTGGGGAACTTTTCCTCCAAAGAAGGAATGTATTCAGCATTGGTTGCGGTTCCATTGACCTTTTCCACGGATTCAATGTGGGTAGATGAGTCTTTATGTTCCATATGAGAGGGTTGGTGGTTAATTGGACGATTTGTTCCTCCATCACTGTCCCTTATATACACCTAGCCTGTGGGGTATCTTGCTGATCTGTGGGGTGAATGCTGATCTGTGGGGTGCTTGCATTCACTGATAATGCACGAAACTCTTGCACTTTTACTAACATGGTTGGGCTTGAGTCGGCAGTGATTCGGCGATAGCACGGCTATTCTTGCCCTCTATGAATGATGGTAGCTCTATCTAGGCGACTGTCAAGGTTTGTTCACAGTATGTCTCATGCGCACCTCCTTAACTCACCATGTTAAGATTTCGTTAAATAGGGCTTTAAGCCAATTTCACTCCAAGTTAAGAGGGCATGTGGTTTATTTATAAGAAGAAATCGTGTTGGGGGTTACAAGGAGGGGTGTTGAAATGACGGAGCCTGTTGAGTAAATTCTTGGTTGACTTGCAAATTTTTTGGGGATATATTCTTACTAACGTTCCTTTTCTTAAATGAGGCAAGATTTGGGGTACATTAAGTCTACTTTACAACTGTCGGATCATCTACTAACCAATAAACTGATCCTTGGATGACTTAGTGTGGCTCAAATGCCGAGTTGCCGCAGCATGACCCACATTGCAGATGGAAGCCAAGAATACTCAGATTGCAAGCAAAGACGTCGGGCAATAACGTTTCAAGATGTTCAAAAGAGGCCCTGCATCCTCTCCGACTCGCATATCTGTGGGGTATCGTATAACAAGGCATGAAAACATTTATACCGTTGGACGAGAGTGGGTGGTTTGAAGATAATAATGAGACACTCGGAAAAAATTGTGACTCTTGAAAATTTCGGCTGATTCTAGTTCTAGAACCCCAGCCGCATCTGAACCTAGAGTATAAATTAATTAGCCAACTCGTATTTCTTACTGTTACTAATATCGCTAGGGTAGTGGCTGAGAAGAGTAACGTGTGAGTCAGGAAAACGTCATGAGGCAAGAACTGGCTCGTATGATCTTATCTAGATCTAAGAATCAATGTGATTACTTGAGACAGAAAGAGGGGCAAATGGAAATATACTCTGGGTTCCTGGCACCTCAACAAAGAGAATCAGCCCCATCAGAAAGGTAAAATTTGGAAAAGTAATCCAATACCTGGTTAAAAATTCGAATGACTCAGTATCAACTCGATCATTGTGTATCACCATTGGCAAATTGAAAAATAAGGTTAATACTTCACTAGACTTATGAATATCGTACTTCACCTTTCCAGTGAATCATATATCATATTTCCTTAGCCATTATGCATTTTATTCTATTATTTCCCCATCTACTATTCACATCTATCAAAACGCCGAAACCTTTAAATTTCTGAGCTTATGCGCCACCAAACGCGTCTCGAATCCAGTTACTACAAATGATCTGAATCAGAATTTCATCAATACGGAAAGTCGAAGAAAGAGACGGGCAAAGCGAAAAAGAATAAAGGAGAGGAAAAAACAACCTACTACACAAAACGACTTGTTTGCTGGTATTTATTTGGGATGGCAGATATGTTCAACCTGCTCCGTGGTAACCTAAACACGGCTCAGTTCAGAGCAGCAACATTTCGAAAAGATGCAGTGCTACAGATTGTTGCTGGACCGGGAACGGGAAAAACAAAGACGTTGGTGAGCCGAGTGGCCTATCTCTTACAGCAGGGTGTACCTGCTCGCGGGATTGTGGTGACAACATTTACCAACAAGGCTGCTGATGAATTGAAAGAGCGTCTAGGCACATTACTGGAAGGCACGGATACAGATTTCTCCCTGGTTAAGGCTGGAACGTTTCACTCGATCTGTTACAAACTTTTACAAAAGCATGGAGAAAAGGTTGGGTTGCGACCCAAGTTCGGGGTAGCAGATGATACTCAGCAACTGAGCCATTTGAAAAAAGTACAGAAACAGTTAAAGGATATGGAAAGGAAATCTAAAGGGACCAACAGAACCGACGAAACGACGGTCATTTCGAGCTCTGATTCGGAGTTTTCATCAATGTTCTCACCTTTCAAGATGAAGAGCTATATCTCTGAATTGAAAGTGAATATGACTCATGAAGACACGAATGATGCTTTGAAACTGTACCAGAAACAATTGGAGATGTCTAATCATGTCGATTTCGATGACATCTTGACGAAAACTGCTGAATTGATTCGCAAACACCCTGACGTAGTTTCAGAGATAGAGGCTGTATTGGTAGATGAGTTCCAGGATACAAACAAAATTCAAATGGAGCTGATCGATTTGCTATCGCGCCATACTCCAAAACGATCAATCACTGTAATTGGGGATCCGGACCAGAGTATCTACAAATTCCGATTCGCCACAGAAAAGAACTTCCAAGAAATGCAAGATATGTACCCAGAAACCGAGGTCATTTATCTTACTGAAAATTATAGATCTACAGACAATATCCTGGCTGTAGCTGAGGAGATTATATCCCAAGACACAGCAAGATATGGTGGATGTGGTCAATCACGTAAGCTGGTGGGGCACTCCCACTTTTCTGCACCCCCACAGCTCATCAAATATCCAAACAGAGCAAAAGAGGCTATGGGAGTAGCAGATGCTATTAAAGAGCTTCGAATGGTGACAAAAAATAGGTTACCATTGTCATCGATTGCTATCCTTTGCCGTACCAACCGACAGGCGGCCATATTTGAAGAAGCTCTTGTGGCTACAAAAACTCCATGTTTTCTTGCTGAAGGAGGGGCTAATTTCTGGGATAAATCGCATGTTCGCATTGTTTTGAATTATTTGAGGTGTGCATATTCAGATGAGGATCGGTCAGCCTTTATGGAGGCCATGAACGTTCCTAGAAGAAGACTTTCAGGGAAAACGGCCATGCTCATCAATCAATATCTTGATGATAATTTCGACGTTTCCAGATCCGTTTATGATTTGCTTCATGATGCTGCTCATCGAAAAGGTCTCCTTAACCTCACGCAGGCTTCTTTTGAAGGGCTCCGTCAGTTCATGGACCATGTGGATTACATCAGAGATTTGGTTAATACAAAGGAGGTATATATGGACGAAGTGATGGAATACCTGTTGGGGAAAGTAGGGTTAGACGAGTATATCACCACTTTGGGTGATCGAGAGAAGGCACACGAAAGGCTTTCTGAAATTGGGCAAATCTCAGATAGATTTGCAGTAATTACTGAAACCGAAGATCAGAATATCTGGGATGAGGAAATCACTGAGCGACTTTCCCCTCTTGGACAATTTCTCACGACTCTGGCACTTCGGGTTGACCCTTCTATAGATGGCTCTAATGGAGTGGTCATATCAACTATTCATCGGGCAAAGGGGTTAGAGTGGCCAGTAGTTTTTGTGCCGAATCTTCTCGATGGCGAGCTACCCATGCGGATGCCAGACTCAGATCTTGATGAGGAGCGACGACTACTGTTTGTGGCTCTGACTCGTGCCAAACGGCTACTATACATGTCATATTCATGCGAGGGCGAGCCGAGCTCCTTCATTAACGAGCAGGTAGCTGAACTGAGTTCTTCGCTAACTTGGACAACCTCCAGTGTGAATATGCTTCTTGAGTCGTTGGGTCTTGAAAAAGTGGATGAAATGGGTATTAAACGTCCAAAAGTCGATCTCGATTCTTCTGCCGGATTTCCTGGGTTTACAACTGCTGCCCAACTTCTAAAAGAGAATGCTAAACAGCAGACTAGCCAGGCTTTTGGATTCAAACGACCATCCGAACTAAATGATCAAGCACCACCCGTTAAGAAGATGTCTCATGTCGCTGAAGCTTCCATCAAATCAGCTAAGCGTAATTCAAAAGGCAAGACTCAAAGCAGCATATTCACTTTTACTAAAAAATCGACAGTTCCAAGCATACCGGAAGATCGAAGCGGCCATAAGGCTCTTCTGAAGGAGCTCCCCAAAGGAGCTGAAATTAAATATAGAGACAAGGCTAAATAGAGAGCATACGCCTATTGGCAATTTCAATTCTAAATTGTGTCAGAATGTAAGACTTTGATTACTAAGATAAACAGATAATACTGCACAAATTAAACGCCTAGTCCAATCTACTTAACTTAAATGATCTCTCTGGTTTATATCTCTGTTGCATCACGTGACGAGCCCTTAACCTTCCACCGGGTAACACTGTGCTGTCCACGTTGCTGCATACTGTACATCGACACCACCTATCATCACCTGCTCTTATACCAGACCGGGCCAATTGTACACAATGACTTCAGCACGAATGACGGATAAAGAGCTTTTCGAGCTCAACAAGTCCGCTGTCACCCAGGATTTCCGAATCACTCCTCGGCTGTCCTACAACACTGTGGGCGGTGTTAACGGTCCCCTTGTCATTCTAGATAACGTCAAGTTCCCTCGTTACAACGAGATTGTCAACCTCACCTTGCCCGACGGTTCCGAGCGAGCCGGTCAGGTTCTCGAAGTCCGAGGTTCTCGAGCCATTGTTCAGGTTTTCGAAGGTACCTCAGGCATTGATGTCAAGAAGACCAAGGTTGAGTTCACAGGAGAGAACCTGAAGATTGCTGTGTCCGAAGATGTTCTGGGCCGAGTCTTCGACGGTTCTGCCCGACCCATTGATAACGGCCCCAAGGTCTTTGCTGAGGACTACATGGACATTAACGGTTCGCCCATCAACCCTTACTCCCGAATCTACCCTGAAGAAATGATTTCCACCGGTATCTCCACCATTGATACCATGAACTCCATTGCCCGTGGCCAGAAGATTCCCATTTTCTCTGCCTCCGGTCTCCCACACAACGAAATCGCCGCCCAGATTTGTCGTCAGGCTGGTCTGGTGCGACCCACCAAGGATGTCCACGATGGTCACGAGGAAAACTTCTCCATTGTTTTCGCCGCCATGGGTGTCAACCTGGAAACCTCCCGATTCTTCAAGCAGGATTTCGAGGCCTCTGGAGCCCTGGAGCGAACCTCCCTGTTCCTCAACTTGGCTAACGATCCTACCATTGAGCGAATTATTACTCCCCGTCTCGCTCTTACCACCGCCGAGTACCTGGCCTACCAGACCGAACGACACGTTCTCACCATTCTCACTGATATGTCTTCATACGCTGATGCTTTGCGAGAAGTTTCTGCTGCCCGAGAAGAGGTGCCTGGTCGACGAGGTTACCCCGGTTACATGTACACTGATTTGTCCACCATTTACGAGCGAGCCGGCCGAGTTGAGGGCCGAAACGGTTCCATTACTCAGGTCCCCATTCTCACCATGCCTAACGATGATATTACCCATCCTATTCCCGATCTTACTGGCTACATTACTGAGGGCCAGATTTCCGTCGACCGACAGCTTTACAACCGAGGTATCTACCCTCCCATCAATGTTCTCCCTTCATTGTCTCGTCTTATGAAGTCTGCCATTGGTGAGGGCCGAACTCGAAAGGACCATGGTGATGTGTCTAACCAGCTTTATGCCAAGTATGCTATTGGTAAGGATGCTGCTGCCATGAAGGCCGTTGTCGGTGAGGAGGCTCTTTCTACTGAAGATAAGCTTTCTCTTGAGTTCCTGGACAAATTCGAGAAGCAGTTTGTGTCTCAGGGTCTCTACGAGGACCGATCCATTTTCGAGTCCTTGGATCTCGCATGGGAGCTTCTTCGAATCTACCCCAAGGAGATGCTTAACCGAATTTCTCCTAAAATCATTGATGAATTCTACGATCGAGACTCTAACGAGCGGGAGACTGAGGAGGCTGCTGAAACCGAGAATCTCATTGACGCCTAAGTACTAATGAATCATACTGAATTGTATTATTATAGAAGTCGTAGTGGTAGTGTTAGTATGGTTAAAATTCAATTTTGTCCTGCTCGGCTTGTTCTTCAAGCCACAAGTCACGTTGAAACTTGAACCATTCTGGAAGAACAGACTCATCCGGGACCTTGATGATCACTGTCTGGACAGGGTTTTCGTTTAAACCGCCCGTAGCCGAAGTGACAGAGTACATTCGTGAACGCATAAACTCTGGGGAGGCAGATCCAACAAACTGTCCACTGGAGGTATCATCATCTGAGGCAATAGCACAACCATCACCATCCCATGTTTGACATCGTATATCTATCATTTCCAGGAAAATCTCAACCATGTAATGAGGTTTTGCGCCCGAAAAAATCCGATACTCAGCCACCACGCTAGAGTAATTCCATTTGAGCAATCGTCTTAATGCGCCAACAAATGCATTCGTAGAGTCCAGGACAAGAATGGGATAAGACGTTTTGTCAAGAACATAGTTGAATGAATCTTGCAATAGATCCTCAGATAACACAAGGGCGTTACTAGTGGCTCTCCACGGTCTCAGACCAACATGCACAAGCTTGATATCTTGTTCAGCACAAAAGCCTCGAATGTGTTTCGGTGGTCGATCTGGATTGAGAGATATGATTGTCGTGAGACCCAGAGTTTCAAGGAATGCAAAACTCAGTGTCGTCAGAGCTGAACATCGGTAGACTCCATCTTCAACCACCCCAAAATATTCTGGAGGCGCTAGCATTGACAATGACAAAGAGTGTAAGTGATAAACATGGCAAACTTAATATTTTAATATGAACAGAAGAATATCTGAGCAGCAGTCATAATATAGAAGTAAAAGACTGATCACCGAGTAGAAAACTTGATTTATATCAAAAAAAAGGCCATGTTTCCACATCAATCCATCTCCCTCTTGCTCCACTGACTGAAATCTCTAGTTATCTGCATGAAAATCTAAATTAAATTATCTCCACAAGACAACATGAGAAGACTCTGGGGGATCCGTCCCCGGGTCAGGAGAGGACCAAGTTCGCGCATATTGGCTTCTCCTATATCTCTGAACTCGCATCTACGTCAAATACACCAATACACGTTTTGCCCTGTGTCGACTGACCAGGCATTCGCACAGCTCGACATCCCCAGAAAGAAGAAAGTATCTGATCTGGAGGGACCACCGCCAGTATTCCTTCCTCCTGAGGTCTGTGGACTGCGACAACTGGCCAATGGTGATTTTGTTGAGGTTATTGTGACAGGGAAGCCGTATTGGGGTATTGTTACCAAGCGGCAGCCCTTCACCCTGGAAATTCTAGATAGTGATGGAATCAGAAGAGAAGTGCCAGTGGATCGTGTCACATTCGGGCTGTATGGGTTTACAAATTTGAATGGGGAGGCAGATATGCATAATTTATTGACGGCCTTTCTTTCTTCAGTGAGCTACTACCACAGACTGGCAACCCTTAAGCTCCCCATCATTCATTCACTTTTTGCGAAACAGACAATCCCTTGGTCGATTGGACTGGATGATGTCACAGACTCATTACTCAAAATGTACCCTGGTCATAACTCGTATTCATGGTCAGCAGCAGCATTAGCCCTACATATCACAATTATCAACTCTCCTCGTTTCTTCAAATGCGATTATGCCCAAACCGCAGACTACGACTCGTGGTCACCTCTCAACTATGTGGCGTTACCTATTGACACGGTTGCAAAGATCGAGACTGTGGTCCATTCTGATCTAGCTGCTAGATCTATCAGGGAATTCAGAGTAATTTTACAGAGATATCTTGCGTCAACTACAAACGAACAACATCGTCATTTACCAGTAAGGGCGCTTTTCACCGGTAAGCAACCATATGAAACATGGGATGCTGTGGTAGCGTTTTTACGGCATTACGTGGAATACCCTCACAGAAACCTCAGATGGGTAGTCCCCGAGATTGTGGGTAGTTGGTATGATGAGCATTATGATGGTCCCTGTGATTTGTTTGATCCTCGGGTAGTGCGTGAGTTCTTGGAAAGAATCAACGAGGAATCACCTAGTGGGCCTGGATCCGTTTTCTTGTCTGGCCCCAGTGACATCGCATTTACTCGGCATAGGCTTTCTCCAGACACAGTGACTCAAGCCGCAACCGTCGAACTAACAGACGGTAACTCGGCGTTTTTTGACTATTGCAGTCATAAGTTTTCTCAGTTCGATCATTACGAGTCAGACTCTGCTAGCCAGTTTTTGCATAAGTGGTCAGAGAGGGGCCAATTGCTTGATGAAACCCTGGGCTTTGGCATCGTGGAGGAAGAAGGGGTTCCCACTTTCTTGCATCTTCATGTACCAGATGTCACACAAGCAGTTCCTGTCAAGACCAGTGTCTTGTCTGTAATTGGCCAGAGAAGTTACTCTATGGATACAGTGGAGGGTAGATTGAGTATGCTCCCTGATAGTGTAGCTAGTAAACTTGATCTTAGGGGCGGAGGATTGAGGAGAGTTATGACAGTAACCGTACGACTCGAAAATGGACAGATCCCGAAGTCAATTTCACCTCAGTCTGTGTTTGTTTCCTTTGGAGTTATGGAATTCCAGGAAAGATCTGAAACAGATGGTAAAGTGTTGGGGGATCTACTCAAGGGTCATCATGATTATCGGTTATCAAACGGTGCGCTTCCTGGGTTTGCGCATTCAAACAAGGCGGCAAGCTTAGCGTACCATACAGGCCAGGTGTCAGAGTTGTCCAGATCAATCTTTCTCAGTTCTGGTAAACATTTTGAAGATAACCAGATAGCGCCCCGAACTGAAGTTGTGACGATCTTACACTCTACTGATGACTTGAATGTAATCAAGGAGGCACGGATTCTCATGAACAGACTTGGAGCCATATATGCTTCAGATAATCTTCTGGATGTCATGTACAAACAACAGCATGATCCGCTGCATATGGAAAAATCTGACCATCCGTTGAATAGGAAGATACAATCTTTGTATTTTGAGAAGGAGCACATTTCAGACATCCCTGGGCATCATGAATCTTTGGGATTGGACGCTGTCGTTCAGGTATCTTCACCCACTGAGTCGTTGGAAGATGTAGTTAATCAGCATCAGCTCTACTGCAAGTATGCAAGGCAGTGTGCATTGAGGCGTCATGGAGAAGATGTGGTAGAGTTGGCTACAGTACGAGGCACCCCTAAGAGTGATTGGCTTGTTCCTCTTGGCAAAGAGGAGATAACCCCAGTGACAGATCGATGGACCAAGATTCAGGCAGATGTTACCGAAGTTTTGGAGGGTCAGAAGCCACAAATGATACTAGAGCTTCCACAGCCTTTATCAAATGGACAGATGCGCGACATCTACTTGCAGTATCTGAGACCACGGCAACGGTTGATCGATCGCAGCACTCAATTGGTAGAGCGATACTGGAAGATATCGTGGTTGGAGACTCAGGACAATTTTGCATTCAAGTGTGTTGTTACTCGACCAGCACTCACTTATAAGCGCGACCGGATCACTCAGCTTACTACTCGAGCTCGAGCTTACTGCATTGATCTGGACTTGGAGGTGGAGGTGGAAGCTGAGGATCTTCAGCTGGAGCGTGGGGATAGATTGGTTAGTATGGGTATTATGCGAGCAAACAAGTATACAGGCGAGCTGGTCCTGTGTGCCTAGGAAAGGAAAACCATAGCATTTGTAAATAGTGAAGTTAAATATGCATTTTAGTATACATCTATAGATTAAAGCAACTTGAGATGTCCGGTTACTCGGTCGATGTCAGCCTTAGGGGCAGGGCCAATTCCAAGTACAGTGGCGCTTCCAGCAGCAATCTGGGTTCGGCCAGCGTCTCTAATAACACAGGCGATAATGCCTCGCTCCAGAGCTTGCCTTTTCAGCTCAAACAACTCCTCCTCTGACTTGACCTGTAGAGCCACCTTGGCCTGGCCCCATCGAATCCAAGATCGAGTAGTTTTGGGTTTGAGGGTAGAAGATTGTCGGTAGCATGCCAAAGCTGCGTGAGCACACTGAGCAGCGATCTTTCCCTTAGTCATCTTAAGATCTGTTCTAACCACAAGAACCATTTTGAGCTCACCACGAGCTTTGTCTTCGTGAGCCTGTAGCTGTTTGATATCGTCCTCTGTGAACTCATCCTCAGACGAATCAGCATCTGAAGAGGAAGAGTATCTCCGTACTGACAGACTCTTACGGGGAACACTGTGGTTGAGATACCGTCCAATGATCACGCCTGCGCCGATCAGACCGGTGGCTGTCAAGTAGTTGGCTGTCTGGGTGGACAAAGCCGAGGTCAGAGTCAGCATTGTATTGGGGTTTGGTAACTTAAGTATTTCCCACTAAATCGTGCAGGTAATAAGAATTCTGGAAATGTTTATCGTTGTGCTTCTCAGAAGCAAGAGAAACCAAGATCCTAAAATGAAATATAATTGAGAACAGAAATAATGAAAAATGGAAAATGGAAAATGGAAAATGGAAAATGGAAAATGGAAAATGGAAAATGGAAAATGGAAAATGGAAAATGGAAAATGGAAAATGGAAAATGGAAAATGGAAAATGGAAAATGGAAAATGGAAAATGGAAAATGGAAAATGGAAAATAGAAAACACATATCAGTTGTCTATTATCAAAAGACTGTGTTGATTAGTTATGTGCCTCAAATCCAGGGGATGTCTACATCATTTACACTCGCCCTCATTACATGTTTGTTAGGAATGAAAGTCTTTTGTAGAGCTAATCTTTAGGGCTCTTAGGTAATTCATTAAATGCTATTAGTAACTGTGAGGGACATCAATGGTACTATTCGTTGACAATAATAACAAGCACAGTGATATCATCAGGCTTTCCACCAACGTAATGCAACTTCATGACCTGTTGGACCTCTTTGGCGAAGGGAGACAGGTGTTGTTTGTTTGTGCTTAACGACTTGGCCTTGAGCACGATTCGACGAGCCAAAGCCATGGCTCCGGCATGTTTACCACTGGATTTGATTCCATCTTTATCGTCCTTAATCCAAGAGCCGTGCTCAAGCATGGTTTCGTTAACAATCTTGAGAGTATCCTGGGCACTCATGTTATCTGTTAGTCCATCTGTAGCGAGCACAATAACGTCTCCAGGCTCTGCAGCGAAAGAGAAATGGTCTGCCATTTCAGGAGTATCCTCAATATGTCGGAGGCCTTGACTCTCATCATTTCGTTTCAGGTGATCAGGGATAATAGCTAGCTGGTATGGAGTGTTGAATGCATGAGTCTGCGCCTTTGATCCGCCAGCAAGCTTTCCATGTCGGAAAACCATAAATCCTGAGTCACCGAGGTTAGCAATTGCCACTTGCCCATCTTTTCCTGCTACTCCTATGCATGCTGTACTGCCTCCTGCTTTGACAATTTTCTCTTGAACAATCTTCTTGTAGGCATCAATGAGAAGGGTTTTGGGTGAAATGAGCGACGCAAGAGCCTTACCTGATGTGGCTGATGGATCCTGCTCTAGTTTCTTGGCCTTCTCCACTGCCAGCTTGGAACTCTCGTGGCAGAGGTAGTAGCTGAAGTCTGAGGAATTAACACCCATTTCAGCCCATCCACCAACACCGTCAGCCACTCCGAACGCCGTGCTGTTGTATGTGTAAGTGTCTATAGGATCCTCGCTATTCACGGAAACATGAAAAAACGCATCTTCTCCCGTGGCCGGTCTGTTTTCAGTGGTACGGGGCTGTTGGTGTGGGGGTCGAGGTTTTGCGCTATATGCCTCAGCAACCGTGTAACTGAGAAGTCGCGCTGTGAACTGTGGCCGAAATGACGCCACTCTGGGCAACTGTACTCTGGTGAGTCGGATCATTGCAACACTTGGTTGTAGGTAGAAATAACGCGGAACTAGACTTTTGAAAAATATCAAATAGTGTTCATACTTTATTTTTAATTTTTTTTCTTTTTTTTGTTCCCCCACCAGAACACAACGCCAGATGTCAAACTTAATGCAACCTAACAGAAATTCTATTTATCAACCATTAAAGACACAATCAAATTAATACACAAATACATCAATCGGAAGATACAGCAACCTTCACTTCATCCTTCAGAGACCCAGTCTCCTGCCGAACGTCCCCCTTTTCGGCCTCGTAGTACTCCACAGTGGATCCCACAAGAATGATACCATTCTTATGGCAGATTCGCTTCTCGTCCCGCTTGTAGAAGTACATGACCACAATGGCTCCAATAATACATAGGAAGGCACAGGCAGCACAAGTGCTGAAACCCTTAGTAAATCGGGGAGATTCTACAGTGGGGAAAACAAGAATAGATACCCAGGCTTGGGTGGATTGTCCCAACATATTCATAGCAACGACGACAATGGCATAGGATTGAGGGTCATGTCTCATAATATCACTAACCCAGCCAAAGAACGAAGGACTCATGGACCAAGAAGTGTACTGGAGACAGAACGCAAACCACTTGGCGGGTTCAGGTACATCCCACACTGCCAAGATGACGCATCCAATGAAGTTGAAGGTCTGAGTGATTGCAATAGCGCCCCATCGACATTGGAACATATCAGCAAACAGTGAGGCAGAATAAACATAGAGGAAACCTAGACCGGGAGCAATGGAAGACAGTTTGTTGACCTCCTTGTTGGTGTATCTCTGATCTCCGTTCGAGTCTGTAAGACTCTTGAGCCACAGGATGAAAGATCCAGAGGTTCCACTATTGTTGTTGAAGAAAATGCAGGCCACAAGAACCAAAAGGGGCATTCTCCAGGTGGTGAGAAGAGGCTTCCAAAGGTCCCAACTCAAGAACTTCTTAGGAGGCTTCTTGGTCTTTTCATTAGCATAGGGCTTGATTCGCTGTCGGCATCTTCTGATCTCATCGTCCGACAAAAACAGCGACACACATCTGTCAGGAGTTCCAGGAATAACAAAAAAGCCAATTACAGCGAGAGGGAGAGTGGCAATGGCATCTACAATGAAAACCCATCTCCAGCCTTCAAATCCACCAACTCCATCTAAATTCAGTGCAGCAGCAGCCAATAGCCCAGAACTTAGCAAACCCAGAAATTGTCCCATGTAGAAAAAGCCAGCTCGTCGGGCCATTTCAGAGGGTTTGTACCATGATCCCATAAGAAAGTACGCAGTGGGCACAAATCCAGATTCAAACACTCCAACAAGGAAACGAAGAGCCTTGAGAGCAGCAACAGAATGAATTTTGCAGCACATAAGAGTGGAAAGACCCCAGCATAGATCCATGAAGGGGATGACAATGTTAAGGGGAAGCTTGGGCAAAATCACCATGAAAGGAAGCTGGAAAATAACAGCTCCAACTAGGTACATAGCTTGGACATTGACAAGATCGTTGCCCTTGAACCCCAGATCTTCTCGCATACCACTGACATATGCGTTGTTGACGTTGGTCTGATCCAGGTATTTGACCCAGTACACCGCAAGGGCGTAGAAAGTGAGCAGGACATCGAGCTTACAAATAAGTTTCTTATCGCTGGCAGTATCGTTCTGGTCGAACCATTTGAACCACTTTTGGCCAGACCGTTGGTACTTGTTAAGACGATATTCGTACTCATCGAAAAACTTCCACCATGGTCGGTTGGTTTCATCTCTATACTCAATGAGCACATCAGATTCTTCATTAGGTCCTTCATCTGCTACGACATGATCCTCCACATGTCTTAGTCTCGGAATGAATCTCATCTTGCACTATTTTCTCTGTTTTGTTTTTTTTTACTGTGGGCTGTGATGATGGTGGTTGTAGTTGTAGTTGTAGTTGTGGTGGGTTGATTGTTAACTTCCTATGAGAATCTCCCAAGAGTATATATAGCGAAATCGGTGATGCACATTTTTACCGCCGCCCATCAACGATACCACTATCATGTACCTGTAGTATGGGGGATGTTTTAGTTTAGTGGTATTAATTGCATATACATGCAGTAGGAGTTATTTTGTCTTGGCATGAGGAGAACAGATTCGTATACTAATCATGAAGCGATTAATGTCAAATCTGACTGTATACACTGCAGTGTCGTTCTTTTTTTGTACCAATCGAATCTCGTTTCTCCTATTTTCTTGCTGTCTCATGTTCTCTACTATCTTTTTTTGTCGGATTTGGGCTTCCGATAACGTCCCAGGCACTTGCAGATTCTACAGATAACCGCCAAGTTTACGAATGATAAAGTTTCAGAACCTCATGAACGAAACTTTAGTCAGTCGAGATCTGTTTGGTGAGAGAGGCTGTGCGACTGAGACAGTAAATGTGGTTGGGCTTATCAGTACCCTTCTTTCTTTCTTTTTGATCACAGAATCCCTATGAGTCGTCACAACTTCCCTGACGCGTCTCGTGAACTTAGCTCTGTGTGGTTTCACACCGGCCCGGTAACTTCTATAGTATCCCCGCTCCAGTCCACTGCATATCTGTAGCAAAACCCCACAATTTCGTAAAACCTTCGAAGACCCGCTACCGAAAGTAAGTTGAGGCTTAAGACAATCATCATAGTAACAACTGTGGTTTCTTATCGAGGTTCCCTTTCCCTTTGGGTGTGGGAAAAATCTTCGGTAGGAAACTTTACTACTCGATTCGGTTACGTGTCCAACAGAATGGGGTCATCCGTTGAGTGGGACCATGTTAGGTTTTCCCAGTCGTAAGCTGCAGGTTGTGGGGGTGCTACCGCTGTTATCTCTATGTTGGCGCGGCTGTTGATTCGGTTCCCTTGCAGCCTTGCATTATCCACCCAAAACCTTAGGCGATGGGCACACGGGAGATTTTCCGGAAAAACTCTGAGTATCAATGTAACTATATTTGTTGAAAACCCCTTATTTTGTTGTTTTGCTCATTCTGGGCGGCTTTAGGGCACGTTCAGTGAATACAATCCTTATCTGAAGCCCCGTTTTATGCAGCTTATAACAGCTGATAAGGTACAGTGACATACATACAGATTGCGGCGGGTATCTTCGACTGCATAAGATCAAACACCACGAAGGTAAAAACGTTTGGAAATTATTCAAATCCCTTGCAAATAGGAATCTTTTTGTTGAGCGAAGAAATCCTTTGCTCCGTTTCCCATTGGAGTGGGTCATCATCATCATTCCCCGACTGGTTTTGTCAAATGTCAATTCATGAGGGCTTTGTGCGATTGAAAAAAAAAAAGAAAAAATCAGCACAACCCTCGCTTATTATGCAGCATAGTTTTATTAATATTGTTTCATTTATTCTTCAAAAACCGTCACCTTAAGCTAATTAAATAAGCACTAGATTATAGTAACTGTTACAGGACTCTTTCATCTCTTCCTGTCATTTTTTGGTTGTTGAAACCCAGACAGCAACTCCGATAATTAAGACAATTGATTTATGGATAAGGCTGGTGATCGAGAATTTCCTACCCATTGTTGTTCGAAACACTCAACCGAGATGTTTAGTAGGTTTTTGCAGGGAAGTGGAAATGGGATTGTATTGGGATAATTCTCATTCAAATATTATATTGAACAGTCATTTTGATCACTTCTCAGACAAAAAGAAACCAGTTTATTTTTATTTTTTTCTCATACATCAAATAGCATAAATATGAAGTAATTGAAGTAAGTCTACAATTTAGACTGTGCTTAATTGGTGTTGTAACTGGAAAGCTGGTTGATTTGGTATTGTAACTGGGAATCGGGTTAACAAGATGAATTAATGATTTTTTCTGTTTTTTGTTGTTTTTTTCTCATACATTCAATTGACTATAAATATGACTTTTTTTCTCATACATTCAATTGACTATAACATAAATATGAAATAATTCTAAGTAATTGAAGTAATATGACTCGGATCACGTGATCTGGAGATTTGATACTATCACAAATTGCGCGTTGGAGGTCATCCGCCCGAGTAGCGCAATGGTTAACGCGTTGGACTTCTAATCCAAAGATTGTGGGTTCGAGTCCCACCCCGGGTGCTTATTCTTTTTGGTGACTCTACTAATTAAGGTTTGTGGAGGTTAATGTAGTGTCCAACCTGTACACATCAATACCCCGCGAATCATGGCTACCAAACAAAATTACCGAGGCGTGAGTGGAGTTTTTCAACTGTCTCAACTGCTATTTCTAACATCAGGCTACAGTTGAAGACCTGGAGTTTCCTCCAGCTTTTTCTGTCACTCCCCAGACCTCTCTGATTGAGGCGCTCGAATTATCGTACGAGAGGGAGTATTCATATCTTCCTGTCATTTCTGGAAAGAACCGAGCTCTGTTGGGTTATCTTACTGCTGACCAATTGAGAAACCAGAGCTCAAGATCTAGCTTGGACGGGTCTGTAAATGTGGCTAGTGTCTACAACAAGTTCAGTAAGGATGCTTCAAGACCATTCAAGCCCATTACTCCAGCTACTCCCCTTGAGGAGTTGGAGGAGTTTTTTGCTGGCGGAGATCCATTTGCCGTGGTTACTGACCCCAGCAGACAGTTTGTGTTGGGAGTGGTTGTCAAGGAAGATCTGGAGAAGTACATCAAATGTCGACCTGAGCTACAGTAAAATTGCATTATTGATAATAAATTTATTAAAACTTCGTATAAGGATTGTGGATTAGAGTATAATTTATCTCCCTGCTTACTGCTTCTCTTCTGTCTGATTCCTCTTGGCTTCTTCCTCTAGGAATTCCTTGTTTCGGGTTGCCGCATGAACTACCTCCTGGAAGACAGCTACACTACTGCTGGGCTTGGACCGTGATTGAGAGCGAGACCGGGACCGCATATTGTTGGCCACTGACAACAACGATAACTTTGCTGAAGTATCGCCCAAGTCACCGTCTTCATCGCCACCCTCGTCATCTGTGTCGACCATATTGAGCATCTTAATACGATTTTGCAGTCGAACAGCTTCAATGGCATGTCTGAATTTGGATCGAGCATTGAAACCTTCCCGGATCTGGGGCAGCAGATCGATGGACTTGGTGGTATCGCCAGAGATCCATTCATGTTTCAGTAATTCAGTGGTGGTAGGTCGCTGTTCTGGATCTAGAGCCAAGCATACCTTAATAAAATCCTTAGCCTCTTCAGAAACGTCATGCCAGTACTTCTTATGAAATACAAGCGCATTGGGGCCTTCAATCTCTTCCAGGAAGTCCCTGATGCATTCCGATCTGAAGGGAGAATAACCTGAGAGAATGGTAAAAGTGATAACACCAAGTGACCAAATATCACAAGGTTTTCCGTGTCCAGTGCCTTTCAGTACTTCAGGAGCAGCATAGCCAAACGAGCCAGCCATTGAGTGTAACACCTCATCTGGAGACTTGAGGTGTTTGGCAATGCCGAAATCGGTGAGCACCAAGGAGGCATGAGGGTCTGGTGTCACAAACAAAAGGTTTTCGGGTTTGAGATCCCGGTGTACAATGTCCTTTCCATGAAGGTAATCAACGGCCTCCAGGATCTCCTTAACCGACTGTCGCGCGTCCTTTTCAGTGAACTTGCCATAATCACAGATACGGTCAAAGAGTTCTCCGCCAGTAGCTAATTGGGTGACAATGTAGAATTTATCTTTGCTCTCAAACCAGTCCTTGAATGCGATGATATGAGGGTGGTTGCATTCCTTGAGTAGAGACAGTTCTTCGATAACTACATGGTCGTTTCCCTTGAGGTTTTTCTTGACTATGATTTTGATTGCAACTTCATCGCCAGTGGATATCTGCTTGGCGTACTTGACAATTCCAAAGGTTCCTGCGCCTAGGGTCTTTCCAAACTTGTAGTCTGCCTTCTTGTAATAGGAAGGGGGTTGTCCTGATACCTTACCAACCAAGCTGTGTAGTTTCATTATTGTGGTTGTGATAATTGGGCGCTTAGTCTAGAATGAAAGTAGAATTCTCAATACTCTAGATTCCTAGTGATTCGCTCTCAATTGCAGGCGTGGTGATCTGGTATATACGCAATTCACGGGGTTGGGAGGTGAATCAAGGTTAAATGCAATTATGCAGAGAAGATGGAGTCAGGGGTTCTATATATATAAACAGCCAAAGTAAGATTAAACGTGAGGTTCTTGGTGAATTGAGAATTCTTTGTTTAGTTGCACGTCCCTCCGATCCACGACCTCATAGTCACTGCGCCTCCAGCTAGACATCGCCCACATGCATGGTTCACTCTATTTTAAGACATCATCATCATTAAGTTGACAATGATGTATGGCCAGAAGTACATCTTCACAAGTGATACCGCAAACGAACGGGAAACAATATTGTGCCGTTGCATCGGTTCAATGAAGTAAGTAAGACCTAGGTTGTTTCCTGGTTTAAAACTGCCACCTCCCTCTGCCTTGGATGTCTGAAGCCTCACTCATTATCATTATAGTTGAAAGGTGGGGCGAAGCAAACTTTAGGTAGCAACCGCCCTCACTTCCACACTTATTCTGTGCCCATCATGTAGAGATCAAAAGATTCGCTATGAGTAATATATGCATTCCTGAGGTATTCCTAAAGGCTTGGCAGCGTTGGCTTCTTTGCTTACCCGTTAAAACGAGGAGTTGTGTGAGGGTGGTGGTAGTCTCACATGTGACCATAGTCAAACTATGATTACGTTGCGGTTTCCTGTTGCGCTATCAACGCAGCATCCTTAAGTCTGTAAAATTCATGGTGCTTCCAGACGGAAAAAGTTGTCCATCTAAAGAGGAGGCGAAATCATAAGACAAAGTAAACGACGAATAACCTGGTTCCGAAAACATTAAGTCAGCCCTTTAACCAGTTTTCCAGCTACAACACCAAATTAAGCAGTCTTAATTGAAGACTCACTTCAATTATGTTATATTCAATTGAATGTATGAGAAGAAAAAATAAATGCATCGAGTATTATCGGTATTTCACTCGATAATTAATGGCAGTCAATGCAAAATAGTTCTATACATGGAACAGAAGCTGTTTTTGCACCAACCCTTAACAATTCTACTGACAAACAGATTGATTCATTACTGTATTATTTATTAGTAATCCTCAAACTTCGCCACTTAATCGTCACATCTTCGTCACTTCTCTCCCGTATCCTCCTCACTTCTCTTTCTTCACATCACGTGACCTAATAGTTATTAAAGTTTCAGTATGATATCTCTAATTTTTTTTTCTTGATTGCATAATCTACCAAGAATACACATCAAACAAAATAATGTCAGCACACGATCAAGACGGCGACATTGTCATGGAAGAGGGCGCTACTCCTGAAATTTCTGAGGAAGAACGTGCAGCCCAGGAAAAGGCCCAGAGAAAGCAGGAGCTCAACCAGAAAGCTGAGGACTACCACTCCGAACTGATGGCCAACAAGTTTACTATTCTGCCTGGAGCTTCAAGTGACAAAACCGCATGCTCTTTCCAATTTGCTGAGGAAGATCATACCATCGGAAACGCCCTTCAGTATATTATCATGAAGAACCCTGAGGTGGAATTCTGTGGTTACTCGATCCCACATCCCTCTGAGGCCAAGCTTAACATCCGTATACAAACATATGGTGATATCACTGCTGTTGAGGCTCTTCAGAAAGGTCTGGATGATCTGATCCAGGCTTGTGATGTCGTCAAGAACAAGTTCACTGAGGCCGTCACTGACTTCACCTCTAAGAACTAAGCATTGCAGGGAATATAAGCGAGCTATGGCGTGCATTGATAGACAGCTCGGAGATTTGTTTTATTGCAGTATTGGAAGATTTAACTGTTACGGTGGTAATGGTGATTGTCCGTTTCATGAACGGTATTTATGTATGGATTGTAGAAAAAATGACATTGTTTTAGATAATCATTAATTATAAATTCTGGTAGGATTCGATTTTCGTCGTTGACTATTTATGGAACCTGTTGCTAAAAATTGTCGTCAGGTGGTCTTCATACCTCTAATCGAAGAATTCTTGGAGTGCATAACTTCTTGAAATTTTTAATTACGTCTCATTATTTATTATAGTAAATCGTGTAACTCCTTCGACTCCTCCGAAATATCCATTTTCTCTGGTTTCCATTTTCTCTGGTTTCCATTTTCTCTGGTTTCCATTTTATAGTGACGCCTAATTTTCATGCACCCTTTATGCCCCTTACCAGATCATGTATTGCATTAAACTTAGGCACGTTACAATAACCAGACAACACTACAGCAAATGGACTTTCTTACAAAAGCCATAGGGACCGTGTCGTCTTATGGCTCGAAGCTCCCGTTTGTGTTGGGCGACGTGAAAGAAAAAGCCAGTGAGGGCAGATCGTTATGGACTATTTATGACGCGACTCTCAAGTCAAACTCGGCTGACTGCACCGTGTTTGAATTTGTGGCAGATCAAACGTATCCACGGGACAGAATCGTTGTGGTTAAACATTTCGCACGATCACTAAAAACTTATCGTTTTCCAGGCATTCTCAAGGTCCACGAAACTGTCGAAACAGACACTTCAGTACATGTGGTTACTGAGCGGTGTCGATCTCTCAGCCAGGTGATTAGAGAATCTCCAAACGAACTATCGGCAGACCGTATATTGTGGGGTTTGTACTTTGTCACGGAAACACTGAAACAAATTAACGCTGAGGGAGCGTCAACACATGGTAACATCTCATTAGATTCCATTTATATTACTGCAACTGGAGAGTGGAAAGTCGGTGGATTGGAGCTTATAACTGCTCAAAAAGATGCCCAGAGTGCGCTTGCATCGTTTGGACCTCTTCTCCCCAACTCAGCTGCTAACGCTCCTCCAGAAATCAAAAACCAAGGCTATCAGTCGGCCAATTCTGCAGCCTCCAAACTGGCAATTGACTCGTGGCAATTCGGAACACTGGTTCAGTCACTTTATAATGCAGCTGGTGTGAACATGCCTGATGGAATGAGTCCCATGATCACTCAAATGTTAAATACGAGGCCTGAAAAACGACCTCGAATCCCCAAATTCCTAGAATCGGCTGAGGTTTCTTTCTTTGGTGACCACGATATGATTTCTGTATCTCAGGAAATCACCCAATTCCATATCATTTCCGACCCCATGCAACGAAGACATGTCTTGGAGACACTCACTAAGTATCGTCAGGCTTTCCCTTCTGCATATCTGGCTGCCACTATCATTCCTGAATTGCTCAGAGCTCTTACTCCGCCTACTCCATCCTCGTCACAGATCAACTTGTCCAGCGATCCAGGTGTGATGATTTCTGACTCTGAAAGACCACAGATTTTGGTTTGTATTCTAGCTCTAGCTGAAGGGCTTTCTTCCAAGGACTATTCCGCATTGGTAGTTCCCACAATTGCCAAAATGTACACTTGTCCAGATAGACCAATCCGTATGGCCCTTTTGGAGGCTCTTCCTTCCTATGCACCCCATGTTTCAGAGAAAGTGGCATCAGACCAGATTTTCCCCCAGTTCGTCACCGGATTTTCAGACACTTCTCCCCTAATTCGAGAGTCCACTGTTAAGGCAGTTCTAGCTCTCGTGCCTCATCTCAACTCAAGAATTAAGAACAACGACTTGCTGCGATATCTTGCCAAAACTCATAATGATAAGGAACCCGGAATCCGAACAAACACAACAGTCATCTTAGGTAAAATCGCAAACGAGTTGTCTTCTTCTGCTCGCACTAGTATTCTGGTGACTGCATTTGGAAGAGCACTCAAAGATCCATTTGTTCACACCCGAAACGCGGCTTTGTTGGCTTTGGCATCTAATCTGGATATATTCGATGTGCCTTCTATTGTCGGCAAAGTTTTGCCTGCAATTGCCCCCAGTCTGATTGATAAGGATCCTGCCATTCGGGCCCAGGCAAGACTTACTTTTGATGAGTTTATGGCGGAGGTTGACAAGTATGCCGAAACAATGGAGGTCACTGAAACAGAAATCACAGAGGAGCCCCAGTCTGCAGCAACGCTTCTTGCTCTCAAGAAAAAAGAACAGGAGGCAACCAAAACGGATTCTGGCTCCTCGTGGTCGCTCTCGTGGTCATCCCCATTCACTTTTGGTACCAACACCCAGTCCACTTCGACCTCCAACGCTGGCACTCCTGTTTTTGCTCATGGCACTATTTCGCGCCAAGACTCGCCAGCACAAGTTGTAGATGAAGTGGACGATCTCAAAAACTCAGTCCAATCCATGTCCTTGAAATCCAAGAAATCTAGTGGACTTTCCCTTGGTGGTAGTCGACACAAGACTACTGCTGGACTTAACTCCAAAAATGCTGTTTACAAGAAGGCACCTGCTAAAGTAGTGTTGGAGGAAAACGACGAATGGGGTCTCGACGACAACTGGGATGACGGATCTGATGGTGAGGTTGTTATCAAAGAATCCAAACCAAAACCTATCGTCAAATCCAAGAAGCCTGCTAAGCTTGATTTGGATGACGACGAGGATGCTGATGGATGGGATAACTGGTAGACGAATGGAATTAACTATAGATTCTTGTAGTCAGTTTTATTTTATTCTCTTACAATAAAAAACCAATCTTGTATTATTTTAATTATTCTATCATTTTTTGTTTGTGTTTGTTAGCCAGCCTACCATCGAGAGTTGGAGAGGGGAGCAGAGTTGGAACCGGTGACACCACTGCCACGATCATTGTATCCACCACCGTAGCCACCACGTCGGTAACCACCTCGACCACCTCGGCCTCCTCGGCCTCCTCGGCCACCCCAGCCACCTCGACCACCACGGCCACCACCCATCTCCTCGAGCTTGGGGTCAATGTGTTGCTTGGCCTCTCGCAGGATAACCAGAAGGTCTCGGGCCTGCTTTCGGTTGTCTTCAGTGAAGTAGGTGTAGGCAGTACCCTTGGTGCCAGCTCGACCAGTTCGACCAATTCGGTGGACGTAATCCTCAGAGTTGGAAGGGTAGTCGTAGTTGATCACAAAGTTAATACCCTTGACATCTGTTGTTAGCATAAGATCTGGAGAGAGAAGCCATATTACTTCTACTAAGCCAATAATATATAAATGGCGTCTAATATACACAAATACAGTACGCTAACAAGCGTTCATCTACAAAACAGCACGTCTGTTGAAGCTGTAATATCCCACATTCTTCCAACACGATCAGATTTTTCAATGTTAAATATATTCAAACGCAAGCCCGTCCACAAAAATGTTCATGTTCATTTAGGCATTTAAATATATCTATGAAGTGATTCGTCTTGTCCTGGCAAATATCATCAGATTATAACAATAATCTTATATTACACGCGAACTTCCAAGAGGGTCAAAAAATTGGATGTTTCGGTTTCATCTTTGGAGAAACACGTGTACTCAGGAAGTGAGTCGTCATAACCAAACAGTCGTAAACAGACACGCTGCATGGCTCAACTCAGAAGAAGGTCATTCTGGGATATCGTAGATGGTATCGCGCATATGTAATGCAATGGAGCTAGCAAATCGACAACAAGAAAAGATGTTCTGTAAATAGCACATCAACTTGTCAACAAGCCAACAATAAATAAGAAAATAAATAATAAATAGAAAATGTTAGTACTCACCAATACCACGGGATGCAACGTCGGTTGCAACCATGATGGGGCTCTTGCCCTGTCGGAACTCGTTAAGAACCCAGTCTCGCTCTTGTTGTTGTTTGTCACCGTGAATGGAGAGAGCGGGCCATCCATCCTGTCGAAGGAACTTGGTGATGTCGTCAGCAGTTCGCTTGGTGCTAGTGAAAATAAGGCACTTGGAAGCCTTGTCCTCCATGACAGTCTCAAGATGCTTGACAAGTCGGTCTCGCTTCTCGTACTCGCTCACAACCTCAACAATCTGAGTAATGTTGTGGGAAGCAGAAAGCTCCAAAGAACCAATGTTGACCTGAATCTGATCCTTGAGATAATCATGAGCCAGTCGCTGAACCTCCTTGGGCCAAGTGGCGGACCACATGAGAGTCTGTCGGTCGGGTCGAATCTGGTCAACAATCTTTCGAATTTGAGGCTCGAAACCCATATCGAGCATTCGATCGGCCTCATCAAGTACCAGGTAGGTCACTCGTCGAAGATTGGTCTTTCCAGACTCGAGCATATCGAGCAGACGGCCAGGGGTGGCAATGCAGATCTCTACACCTCGAGCGAGGTCTCGAATCTGCTGGCCACGGGGAACACCACCGTAGACACAGGTGTTTCGGATCTTAGAGGATCGACCAAACTTGGAGCACTCCTGCTGGATCTGGACAGCCAACTCTCGAGTAGGGGCAAGAACCAGAACAATGGGTCCGTCACCATGGGAAAGCATGGGCTGGGCGTTAATGTGGACAATGGCAGGAAGACAGTAAGAGAGGGTCTTACCGGAACCAGTGGAGGCGATACCGATGACATCTCGACCAGTGAGAGCCATAGGCCAGCCTTGGCACTGGATAGCAGTGGGCTTCTCGAAACCCTGCTGCTTGACCTCCTTGAGAACGTAAGGGGGGAAACCGGCTTCGTCGAAGTTAGTAACGGGCTTGGGGATACCCTGTCCGTGAAGAGTCATCTGGTTTTCCTTTCGGAAAGCCTCAACCTCCTCGTCAGACCGAGCAGTCACAGCGGGGTCCTCCTTGTAGAAGTTCTTCTCAAACTGGGGGAGCTTGCTAAGGTCCCACTCCTGCTTGGGGAGGTTTCCGAAGCTGTCATTGTCGTATCCTCCGTATCCTCCTCGGTCTCCACCGTAACCACCTCGGCCTCCGCCGTATCCACGGTCTCGGTCGCCACCATAGCCACCTCGACCGCCTCGGCCACCGCCACGGCCACCGCCGTAGCCTCGGGAGTATCCTCGGTCGTTGTTGTTGTAATCGTCACCGTAAGACATTTTTTTATCTATTGTTGTGATGTAGAGAAGAAAAAGCCTAGAAGGGGGCTGGGTGGTACTTAAGCAATTGAAAAATTTGGGAAGGTGGCATGAATACTGTAATGACCAAAACTCTAATATAAAAAATTCCTCCATCTGAACTTTAATTGTAACAAGAGTTCTGTTTTCGAAGCAAATCAACAAGCACTAGATCTACGTGTAAAGTGAACAACAAATCAAATGTTGAGAAAATGGATGGATTAGGCATTGCATATTAGCAGATAAATTGATGTTTGCATATAGTATTAGTCCGCTACGTTTTCGCTAGATGTTACGCTAAACCGAGCCAGAAGATCTAAAGAGCTGGATTGTGTATGAATGACCTGTCGAAGTAATGAGAGGCGGAAAACACGTTCAAAACAGATATGAATCATTTCTTTGTACACCCTTGTTAAGGCTGCATTTCGTGCTACCTCAAACCATATCAAAGTTTAGAGTACACAGACATTAATAATAAGGAACCTCGTTTACACTTGGATCACTAACTCTGTCAGACACAAACGAGAATGACAGTGAAAAGATCACTTAACGACATTTTGGACGGGGATGGAGACGTTGATTTGGATTCCAGCTCCGATCTAGACGAAATGGAAGTGCATCCTGAAAATGGGTCCAGCGATGTTCGAATGTGTGTGGACTGTGGAGATCAACCTGCTGAGAAAAACTGCCAGACATGTGAAGAGGACTTCTGCGGTGTTTGTTTCCAGTACATCCATCGAACTGGAAACAGATCTAAGCATATGACCCTTCCGATTGGCGTTGATCCCACTTCAAGCTCTGGGTCTCAGACAGACACTACAGGTACACAAGCCACTACTGTAACGGATGAGGATAACTTGGACGATTCTCCGGCTATGAGCAAGACCCAAGAGCTAGACGACATGCAGCAAAAAGTTCTGGCTTTGCTTAGAGAAAGAGCCAAGGATGTACCTGTTCGACTGACTTATGAAGAACGAAAACTACTCAGACTACTAGAGGCGGCACTTAATGTGTCAGAATACACTGACAAAGTTGATATTCTGTCTTACACATCTAAGGCTAAGCGCATTGTAGCCCAGCTACGTGAAATGTGTTCTATTATGGCTGCTTTGGTTGTTGCTACTGATATGAAGACTGGCCAGGCTTTGTTCGAAAACAAAAACTTCGCCGATAACGCTGAATGGTTCAAATCAGTGTTTGAGATTGGCAGAAGATACAAGATTATGAACCCTGAAAAAATGAGAGATTCATTTGGTAAGCTCGTGTACATGATTATGGACTCACGACTTGCAGAAGTGTCCCAAGTGATGGAATTTGACCTCTACAAGCCCATCAAGAGTGTCTATTCTCACCTCCGGTCGTATGGAGATGGCTCGGATGGGTCAGGTGTAGCGATCTTCTCCGATCCTCTTATTGTCGATGCCATTATGGAAATTAAACCTGATGGGAAGAATAGAAGACAGGTTCAACAGGCCATTCAACACAAGGAACGTGCCATTGAAATATTGGCTAAGAGATACTCTAAGGGCAAGCTGCTCAAAGAGGATGTTCGTCAATGTCTCTATTCCTTGGGTGATTACCATGCCTACCTTAGGGCTAACCAGGAGCCCGTGGAAAGGATGATCAAATATCTAACCGAGCATTTCAGTGAAGACGATTCGTCCGGAGAGTTTCATTTGGCTATTCGATATGGCTCTGGAGGTGCTCGACTGTCTCACAGCCACTCGAAGCAGTACCAATACGTCAATCAGTCACTTTCATTGTGGTCAGAGATCATGAAGGAGATGTTCCGATTGTGGAATCTCTCGGACTCAGATCTTACCTCTACTGGGCGATATCAACTTACCGACACTGGCCAGGGTCTTAACCGAATCAAAGGATGTCCTGGTGTGTCTCGTGCAATTCATGGAATCATCAGTAAAGCCCAAAAGCGAACCGGTTCTTGGATCGGCTCCTCAGTGGTTCATTTGGGTGATCACACAGTTCCTAACGCCCTTTTTTTCCTTGATAAATATCTTCAGGTTCCTAGAATTCTGATCCCTGTGGATAAGGTCTTGTCCAACATTGACAGCCTGGCAAAGGATCCGCATGTGTCTCTTTGGATTGAGAAGCAGTATGGTTCAGCTGACCGGCTGAGAGCCACCATTCTGGCAGACTTTTTCAAGCATGCGTTTGACGGATCTGGAGCCGATAACTTTTATGATGCTGGTTCATGCATTGATGGTCGTCTCACCTCGGCTTGGAACTGGGCCAACTCCATTTCCAAAAAGGATTACTATAATATCTTTCTCATCAGCGGTTTTACTGGATTTGATGGAGAGGGATTCTAAGTATATTCATATAGAATCTATAAAAAAAAGATACAAGTCAAGTATTACTTTTATTATTTTTATTATTATATTTCATTTGATTGTTCTTTTGAGAGTTAGCTTTTGTTTAAAGAAGTAATCTACTTGAGAAGGGCACGAAGTCTTTCAACCTCAGCTTCAAGCTCCTTGTTTCGAGAGAGCAACTCATCGACTCGTTCTTCAAGCTGGGTCATTCGCTCCATCTTTCGAGCACGAGATCGTCGAGCGGCCTCGGTGTTTCGAGCTCGCTTAACAGCAACCGAATCGGCGCCCTCCTCAACAATAATGGGAGAAAGAGGAGCCTGTCGGGGCTTTCGGTTGTAGGCGGTAAGACCGTGCTGATCCTTCTTGTTCTCAAAAATGGGAGACTCTGATCCTTCCCGAGCTCGCTTGAGGGGGTTAGCGCTGGCAATAGGTGCAGCAGGTTCAGCTGCAACAGGCTCAGGCACAGAGGCAGGCATGGGAGCTGGAGCAAAAGAGTCGACATTCTGAGTGAAGGTCAAGGGGAAGGACATAAGCTCGGCTTCAGGCTCAACCTTGACACAAGCAGGCTCAGCAGAAATCTGAGTAGCGCACTCATCATTGAAAAGCGACTCCCAGTTGTTGCAATCGCCGAGATCAGCGTCGCCAAAAATGGGGGAGGCATCAAAGTCATTGGTGCCGAGATTGTTGTTCATAAGCTCCTGGGGGGAGATTGTACCGGTTGCAGGAGTGAGTGAAACAACCAGGGGATCGATCTGTTGGGGCTGGATGGGGACAGTGGTTTGGGCATGTCCAGGCTTGCCAAACTCACCAATGGTCTCATGTTTGGGGGTGAGCATGGGGGAGAAGGGCATCTGGGAGACGCCAATGGAAGCAGCAAAGCCGCCGAAGGCAGACTCGTGCTTCGAGAATCGCTTGTAATCGTTGTAGGCTGACATTTTGGTTGTATTTATTTTTTGATCAAATGTAACGTTTGTACTGTTAATGTTGTTTGTTGTCTTTGTTTGTGTAATTAACTGCAATGTTGGGGGGTTGGGGGCATCATTGTGATTGAGTTGGCCGCGAAATGAATCGGACAGGATATTTATTTGAGTTTCAGCATTTTTAAAAGTGGGGCGTGAGGCGATCTTTTAAAAATTGTTTAGAGATAATTCTTTAACAATTTTTCTTTCGACTAATAAGGGGTAACTTATTAATTCTTTTTCTTTATTCTTTCATTCTTGTTTGTGTATCGTTGACGCGGGGGAAAAATTTAGAAAGCGGACATCTTGACTGTATCTTATCTAAATTCTCTGTGTGTGTTGTAGTGTTGTATGAAAGGGTTGAAGAAGAAGAATGGAAATGGGTGACTCAGAGTGTATATATAGTTGGGTTGGGAGGAACAATTTTTCAATTGAGCTCAAACCTTATTATTGAGACACTGTGTCTTGCCCTTTGTTTCTCCCCCGAAAGCGGCAACTTAATTCGTGTTTTCATTCTTACTTCTTTGTGATTGGCCAACGATATCAGAGCCAAACCTAGAAATCGGAAAGAAACCAAATAAGTGTGGAGAAGGTATGTCTCATTGTTGAAAATGGAAACGTGAGCGAGAACGGCAGTACTGAGGAACCAAATTAAATCGTTCAAAAGCCTACTAGCAAAAAATTGAGCCACCTAAAACCTAGCTGGTAGCCAGCATTTTTCCTAGCTCCCCACAAGTTCACGTGCAATGACTAATTATGTACTGTCCATGCTAAACCTTAATTGAGACTAAATTATACACTGTAAGGTAATTGTCTGAGGGGGTAGTCCAGAATGCGCACTTGGTTTCCCAACAAATAACATAGTCCATGTAGTGATAGGTGAAGGGGGGGCTTGTATGGATGCGGGTTATATTTTTTTAAAGATATCTCTCGTCTCTCGTATTAGATTTTGCGAAACTATTATTGACTCAGCTCTCCATTGTCAACTCACCTCGGCTTCAATAACCCTCCAAATGAACCTTGACTTAATATATCATTTTTGCAGCACTGCATTGAAGATTGAATTAGGTATTGTGATTCCTATGAACTTCAGAAAGGAGGTTCAAATGCTATTGTTGGTTTTAATTATTATGGAATATTAGACTGTTTTGGTATTTTCCATTTTTAGATCGGACAAGGTGGTTCGTCCTACTGAGTATATCAAAGATACATCGGTTTGGGCAAATTCAAGCAAGCTGAACTTTCATTCCCTTTAACATACAGAGTGAGAGTCCAGCTGTATGAGTGTTGTATTATCGTGAAAGCCCCATACGGCTGGAATGACCATGTGGATTTCTTTAGATTTTTTAATCACTTTACCTGGTACATTTAATGGATGAGTTATGAAATGTTTCGTTCATCACAGCGGATCCATTTTCCTTATGGGGTGAACTTTTTTGATTACATTTTTCTACAATTTTTTTTTTTTTTGGGTACCCATAATTCATGTAAGCCGCATCATCATGTACTCATCTCAGCTTGTTGGTTGTCGGGTTAGGGTAACTACGAGCGAGGTCATCTCTTAATGTACATTCTAAGACGACGTTACTGCTACTCCATGGTTTCTTTCGGTCAGATGTATGTAGCCTTAGTCATTACTTCTGCTTAGAGTCACTGAATCGTTTAAGCGCAGCCAAGGCGATTACTCCTTCGATATCTTCTTCGAGGGCATCAATGGCTGCTTCAGCAACAGTGGATACGCTGAGGGGTGGCTGAATGAGCTGGGGAAGAGCAGGGAAGAATGATCTAGCAATTGATTGGGCATTGAAGCCAAATTTGAGACCTTCAGCCACCATATCTCTAGGTGTAGTCTTTCCCAGGTTGAACTGGCGGTTCTCTGCTGGCTCATACATAAATGCGGGTCGTAGGAAAACAGGTCTAAGGTTTGACATATTAGAAATTTCAGCTTCTGCCATACGCTTGGATGTGATGTATCCGTCAGGTATCAGCTCGCTAGTTTTTTCGGCTGAGACCATGACATATGGTTTTCTCTCTGCTGACTGAATTGCTTCAGAGAATGTTTTGGCTGTCAGAACCGCACTAAGGCGGTTCATTTTATCATATGAGAGGTTGGGGTTCTTTTTCATTGGGTTGGATCCTCTTACAAACCCACACAGTGCATCCTTGGCTCCTCCATTGAGTCCCTTTTTGTAGTCACCTCCTTCAAGTAGAATTCCCATTGAATGGACCACTGCCGTGGCTTCTTTGAGATTATCTGAGTATGTGGTTGGGTCAAAGACGTCAGCCCGTTTCCATTGTACCTTTGACATCCAGCTCTCGGCGCTTTTGGGTGGTCCTGATCTAGAAATAGATGTGACAGCCCATCCCTTTTCGAGTGCCTTTTTACAGATGTGACGGCCTGTGTTAGGTGCTGTGGGTTTAGTTTCCCGGTAAAGAAAACGAATACTCACCCAAAAATCCGTTTCCTCCGAACACAATCAGGTTTTTCGACATTATGGTGGAATGATACTGATGTGAGAATTAATGGTGATAGTTTCACTTCTGGAATGCATGTCAGATGCGGGTTGTGTGGAGTGACAACTTGGCTAGGCAGAAACTGGAAAATGAGTGAGGATAGGATTAGTTGGATTGAGTGGGAGACTGCTTGAGACAAATACGCCGTGTTTTTCAGTATGTGTTTTTATTTGGTATGGTTTGGATATGCTCCCTATATTGGCTTCATATGGTGTGTGCAGTTATATACAGAGAGTGAACCTCACACAAAGTAACCCAGGCACAAAGTAAACCTCACACGAATCAAACCTCACCCGAATCAAACACTCACATGGATAATACAATCAGATAAATATTCCAGATACAACCCCAGATTCTTCTCTTCCCACTACTCTCAGTCTCAGGCATGCATGCATCCGCATCGAAAGGTTATTTTAATTATCTTACATTTCATTAAACAGTTGATGCGGATAAACAATGTTACATGTGGTTAGATAGGGCTGAGAGGTTTTGAGACCAGATTTTTTCCGACTTCCCCCTATACTCAGTTCGCTAGATAAATCTCAGCTCGTCTGTGCCACTATTGATCAAACCTCAAGGCTACAAGCACCTCCAAACATGTTTGTTAGAAATCGGAAGCACCAGTTATGAGGCGAAGTCAATTGAAACTGTACAGGGGCGTCTATACCACCTGATCACATCAGTCGGGCTATGTCTCCTATAAAAAATACGAGATATTCCACACAACGACTTAAGTATACGCTTCACTAATCTATAACCAAACCTTAAGCCTTGATGTATGCCCACCTACAAGTCGAAAACTGAAGATCTTCACTTCTGGACATATCAAGACACACATGAAAAGCGCGCCAAGATACTCGGCTGTGTCACAAACCTCAACCATGAGATCCCACCAGTTTATTCTGTGGTGTAGCTGTTTCGTCAACTTACGATTAGAGATCTGAGACAAAGGCATAGAGATAACCAGTGGTTGTACTAATAATAATATACAAAGAAAAATTTGAAGTGACAATACGACAGCTCGGTCGCATAGATGTTCCGCCGGAATCCGCTCCGAGAAATCCACCACGCATCACCACTGTAGAGACCCTGCATTGTCTTCTACAAAATTTGTCAACATGATCATTTCTGTACAGAACACACATCGTGCAGATAACTGCAACACAATAACAAACCCAGAAATGTAGGTTCCGAGTGGAGAGAGAATACGCGAGTGATGTCTCATTTTTTCTTTTGTGGTTTTTTTTTGCCACTAGCTTTTAAAACCCAGTCTTTGTCAATGGTGGGCACTCTGTAATATATCATATGGTTTGTTGTCTTTCGAAATAGGGTTTCCGACATGCAGATAATTGGACCTAATTAGTAATTCCGAGCAAGTGGCAATGCAGAAGGGTTCGTCGCTTCCGCTTCACCGCAGTTGGAAACTTGGAAATTTGATCTCAAAAAGCAATTGTCGATTTTCTAGCATTAGCCAAGTGGAAAACTAGCGTAATAAAATTACCCTCAGAAGTTTTTTCCCCCTTCCAGAGGCTCCACAATGTCTGGCAAACTGAGAATCTTAAACAATATCATGCATGTCACTGTTGATGGCGAAAAAAAAAAGTCACCAGAGCGAGCGGCTTAAAACGGTCACAATATGTAGATCTGTAATTCACTCAAAAAGGGACACTCTAGCTGACCCTTCCCTCTCTTTACCTCAACCACCAACCGGCCAATGAAAACTTCAACTCTCATTGTTATAGCAAGCCTGCTGTGCCTGTGTATGGCTGCCACTCCTTCTGCGGAGGAGATGGGCATGACCGAGGAGGAATGGAGTAACTGGGTCTATGATCAGTATGGCGTGTACGGTATGCGTCCCAGTCGAGCAGCCAACCTCGTAGGAATGATTCTGTTCATCATCCTTTGGATTTCTCACGCTGTCCTGGCTTTCCGATATAAACAGTGGTGGTTTGGAGGAGCCTTCTTCTGCGGAATCTGCCTGGAGTTTCTTGGATACCTAGGTCGTTTCCTGTCTACATGGGATCTCCGAAATCTCGATGAATTCATTCTCCAGATCGTCTGCCTTACGCTGGCACCTGCTTTCATCATGGCTGGAGTCTACTGTCTCTTGGCCAAGTTTGTGGTCATTTATGGTGAGAGCTATAGTCGAGTGGCTCCCCTCGTATACACGTTGATATTTGTTACTTGTGACTTGATTTCGATTGTCATTCAGGCTGCTGGAGGAGGAATTGCAGCCAATGCTCTGTACAATAACGATACCACCGAGAATGGAACTCACGTCATGGTTGCAGGTATGGCTTTCCAGGTGTTCACCATGACCATTTTCTTGATCATGACCACGGACTTCTTCTGGAGAGTACAAAAGGGAATCAGAAACCCAAACGTGGTGGATTCACAGGCCAACAACCCCGAAATAATAGCCATCCGGGAGTCCAAAAAGATGAAGTACTTTGTCGTTGCTGTACTTGCTGCTTTCACTTTTGTCTACACTCGTTCCATCTATCGAGTTGTCGAACTTGCAGAAGGATGGTATGGAAAACTGCTGCAACATGAGGTATACCTACTGGTCCTTGATGGTCTAATGATGCTGATTGCTTGTACTCTTTTGACAGTGTTCTATCCTGGATTCATATGGGGTACAACCACTATTAAAGCTGGAGCTGTCCACAGAGCCAAGGCATCAGAGAAGGGTAATGATACACCTGAAGAAGATCCAAGGGGATTGGAGGAGGCTAAGGAGACAGATGCATACCTCACTCCTCGTGACGACGGGTCTGATGGAAGAGAAACAGACCGCACTGTTTAGTTTTTGCCATTGAACCATTTTTCTCGTGTTTTTGCTACTAATTATTATAATACTAGTGTTTCTTCTCTAATCAACAATACATTAAATACAAACTTAACCAAGGATGTCTAATTTTACAATAGTGGGGCACACTTATTTGATGTTAACAACCTTGACATCAAAAGTGAGTCGGGAGTTAGGGGGGATACCGGGGAGCTTCTGCTTACCGTATGCCATGGCGGCGGGGATGATGATTCGTCGCTCACCCTTGACCTTCATGCCCTGGACACCAATGTCCCATCCTCGGATGACCTCACCCTTGCCAACAGCAAAGTAGAAAGGCTTGCCCTTAGAGTTGGAATCGAAGATCTTGCCGTTGTCGAGCTTTCCGACGTATCGCACACCAACCTTGCTTCCAACCTTAGCGGAGGGACCCTCACCAACAGTTCGGTCCTCAATCTTGACACCACCCTCGAGGGTCTTGGTGAGAAGCTTAGGCTTGGGCTCGGAAGGAGTAGGGCCCTGCTCGAGCTCCTTGGTGAAAGCGACCTTGGCTTTCTTGGCAGCCTTCTCCTTCTCCTTCTTTTCCTCAGCAGCACGCTTGATGGCCTTCTTGGGCTGCACAGGGGCCTCTTCCTCCTCCTCTTCCTCTTCCTCGTCATCGTCCTCCTCCATCAGCTCGACAAGTCGGTTGTCACCCTTTACGATCTCATCCTCATCGGGAGAAAGGTCGTATTCGCCGTCATCGAGCTCGTCAAGCTCATCCTCATCGTCATCCTCGCTGAGAAGCTCGTCATCATCCTCCATGTCGTAGGGGTGCTCAATGTAGTTACCGGTAAGGTGGATGGCGTAGGAGCCGGTGACCTCAAACTGGACAAGCTCGCCGGGGGTGATAACAAGATCAAGAGTCTGCT
Organism: Yarrowia phangngaensis; assembly: GCA_900519005.1. Taxonomy (NCBI): domain Eukaryota; kingdom Fungi; phylum Ascomycota; class Dipodascomycetes; order Dipodascales; genus Yarrowia; species Yarrowia phangngaensis. Next base: position 1,545,694 of record ULGR01000002.1, on the reverse strand, counting down.
GGTAGCCAAACTTGGGGGAGAGGGTGCAGACAACGAAGTCCTCGACCTCAATGTCATCATCGTCCTCGTCATCCTCGTCATCCTCATCATCCTCATCATCTTCATCGTCCTCATCATCCATATCCTCATCGTCGCCATCCTTGCTCTGAGCGATCAACTTCTTGATTCGGGCCAGGTCCTCAGGAGAGACCTCCTCATCCTCATCATCCTCGTCGTCCTCATCATCGTCAGAGTCATCCTCATCATCGTAACCCTCGGCAGGCTTGATGATTCGCAGAGTAGCGGGCTCCTCCTCATCACCCTCAATTCGAGCAGGGTCGATGGCAGCCATGGTGATTCTCACAGAAATGGGGAAATCAGGGTCAATGGGGGCCACAGGCCGACCTGGGTAGACGGCCAGGTTGTATGAAGCCAGGGGGAGACAGTTACCAGAGTTGTTAGACATGATTGTGTATGTGGTAGAAGTGGAAGGGTCTTGTTGTATTTAAGTATTCAATTGGGGCAAATTTTTGGAAATAAGGTTGCATGATGCATCCCATGAGAACAAATAAATAAAAAAACGAGGTACCATTTACGGCTGTGTATTTGGGCTATCAACGGCAATAAAATCACAGTTTTCGCTATTTTTCAAGAGAAGAAATGAATAAATAAAAAGAAATTATTATTTTTCTTCAAAAAGAACTCGATGGATTGACTACCATCTTGTCTAGTCGTCACAAATAAACGTGGGTTGTCTGCTGGAATCTCATACAGCGAGTTTATACAGTGGCTGCATAAATTATGCATATAGAAACCTTGCTTCGAGTTTTCTCATCACACAAAACTAACGTCGCCTAGAGTTGTTGAACTGAAAAAGGTGGAAATATTTAATCTTCTTTTCATCTTTTATTATCTGTTGTTCTTTGTTATATTACTAATATTTTATGTCTTCTTCTGCCATATACATTCTTCAATGTTCTAGCATATCTGCAGTGATGACGTACAGAGTTTCTAACCATCGAAGACTATCGAAGTCTTTGCAATATATTAGATGATGATTTTATGCATAACTTGGTGGCGTAATTATATGAATTCAAGGCTGTGTGTGTGTATGATGAAAGATGTAGAACCTCTGTTATTCCCAGAATGGATATGAAAATGAGAAAAAACTATAAAAAATATAAAAACATAGCAAAACTGATATTTCATTAGTGTAAACAAAAGAGTGGGTTCAAAATCAAGTGTAATATATGATCGATCATCAATTGTGTATTATGACATTCAAGTATGACGTATATTCGTGTAGCCTTGCAAGTATCCGAATATGATGGTTATTTAGGGATTCAGAGATTCAAGTTTCAGGGATTTCAAGTTTTCAGGGATTTCAAGTTTTCAGAGACAAGTATTCCAAGTATTCCTGGATTTCAAATATTCAGAGATTCAAGTATTCAGAGATTCAAGTATTCAGGGGTTCCAAATAATCCTGAATTCAAGTATTCCATCATTTTATACAAACCTACTATACATTTATCTGCTTTAAAAATTCAAATTTGCATTGCTATACAGCTTTTGACGGACAGTAGTCCACCATTTTCCACCCCCATGTTCCATTTTGTGTTTTTATAATTTAAAACTTGAGCAGGTGGGGCTTATCACCAGACTTGAGAGAGAAGTGGGTGGCCAGGTACTGCTTGAGAAGAGGAGTCTTCTTGATCTCAGCGATGAGAGCAGCATCGACATCCTTCTGGTCAGCAATTCGCTCAGCCTTGAGCTCCTTCTGCTTACCCTCAGCGAAGAACTGCTTCTCGGCCTTCTTCTCAGCAGAAGATCGAGCGAAGTAGGCAGGGGTGAACTTGTCAGCCTTGACACCGGAGACGTCAACCTTGGTGGAGGTAGCAATGACGTATCGGGCGTTGACTCGTCGAAGGGGAACACCGTTAACCTTGAAGGGGCCGGTGACGAGGAGAGTACCGTCCTCAAGGGCCTTCAGGAGAACAACTCGCTTGCCTCGGAATCGGCCGGCAAGGAGGATGAGCACAGCACCGGGAACAAGGGAAGGTCGGAGCTTGGCCTTGTTCTGGACGTTGGGGATGGTGACGTGGGTAGGCTCAGCAACGTACCACTTGGGGGCCTTCTCAGTGGGGACGGTTCGAGAACCGCCGTTCTTGGCTCCTCCGATCTGCTTAGACATTTTTGATGTTTGGGTGTTGGGGTGATTGGAAAATGAGATGGTGAAAATCCACTATACCTGGGGCGTGCCATGCTGCAAATCTGCATGTTTTTGAGTGTACATCTGGGAATGGAGGTGTGACTGTCTTTTCAAATTAAGCTATATCACGTGAATCTATTGGGAGGTTCCAGTAAGCAAACTTTAAGAAACGGAGAGAAAGTCAAAATGCTTGCACGTGATCGTGAGAATTCATAACGAGTTTTATATGGTCAGATATAGGAGCTGGGCGAGATAATACGATTTCATATAACCTGGATTACTTAACGAAAACTATACCAACCGTTATTTACTCATCATTAGATGTTTGTAACTACAGCCTGCATTATCAACATCCGAGAATAGCAATAATTCAAGTAGCTTAGAATGCATAAGTTCAGAGATAATCAATTTAACACTGCAAAGTAAATCTTGGTTACTCTGGCGTATGCTACTGGCTACTCTGGCGTTTGCTACTGACTACGCTGGCTGTCCTAGACTACTCTGGCTGTCCTAGACTACTCTGGCTGTCCTAGACTACTCTGGCTGTCTTACTGACTCACAGATCCTACACTTTCACCATTTGCCAATAACTTAATATTTCAAGTTGTCAAGTATCAAGTTTATCAAATTGCTTATCGGCCAGTGATAGTTTGACTAAACTCCCCGACGACCTTATCAACTCCCCTGTTTTGATCAAACCTTGCTGTTATCTCTGAACTGTAAACTTGTCGCTGAAAGAAATGAGCTAGTATAAATAGAAGTTAGAGGAGAAAAAAGATGGTTGGATACTAATCAAATGCTAGGCGGGACCCAGTCTCAATCTCTGTCCGAAAGGACCAAGAAGGTGGCGAGAACAATCAAAAGGAAACTCACAACCAAAGATGGATTAATTGGAGATTATGATTACGCATTTTTATTCACACCAAAGATACCATTTATAAAGAAAAGGAAAGATGAGCCATCAACATTCTTTTCTCTCAACTCTTCGTTACCTCTTCTTCTAGCTATTCTTCTTGGATTTCAACATGCTCTTGCTATGGTTGCAGGAGTCGTTACCCCTCCTATCATCATGGGTGGGTCAGCTAATCTAACTCCAGAGTTAAGCCAATACTTGGTATCAGCATGTCTTATTGGTTCTGGATTTTTATCTCTCATTCACATTATTCGTTTCAAAATCCCCCGAACAAATGTATATATTGGAACAGGCCTACTATCGGTAGTGGGTACATCATTTGCGACTATTAATGTGTTTACCAGTTCTCTTCCCATCATGTACCGATCTGGAATCTGTCCTACAGCAGAAGATGGAACATTGTTGCCCTGCCCCGATGGATATGGCCGTCTCATTGCTACTGCGATGGTATGCGCCTTATTGGAGGTGGTGTCTTCATTTCTGCCTGCCAAAGTTCTGAAAAAGGTGTTTCCACCAATTGTCACCGGTCCTGTTGTTCTACTCATTGGTGTAGAATTGGTAAAATCTGGATTCAAGGATTGGGCTGGAGGATCAGGTGGATGTTATGGTCGACCTACATCTGGGGCTTTTATGATGTGTCCTTCAAATGATGCACCAATGGCTGCTCCATGGGGATCTGCTCAGTTTATTGGTCTTGGGTTTCTCGTTTTTGTGTCTATTCTAGCATGTGAGAAATGGGGAGCTCCAATCATGAAGTCTTGTTCGGTGGTCTTTGGTCTTTTGATTGGATGCATTGTAGCAGCTGCTTGTGGTTACTTTGACTCTACTGGTATTAATGCTGCTCCCGTGGGAACCTTTCTTTGGAAACATACCTTTAGCCTGAAAATATATGGACCTGCTGTTCTGCCCATGTTGGCGGTTTATCTGGTGTTAATGATGGAATCAATCGGAGACATTACTGCTACTTGTGATGTTTCTAGGCAACCAGTGGAGGGTCCAGAATATGAATCTCGAATCAAAGGAGGAATTCTAGGAGACGGAGTTATTGGCATTCTGGCTGGCGCCTTCACCCTCACTCCCATGTCTACATTTGCTCAAAACAATGGAGTTATTGCTCTCACCAAATGTGCTAACCGGCAGGCTGGAGTTTGGGCTTGTGTTTTCATGATAATCATGGGGATCTTTGCCAAATTTGCAGCCGCAATTGTTGCAATTCCTAAACCAGTTCTGGGAGGTATGACCACGTTTCTATTTTCTTCAGTTGCCGTTTCCGGTATTGCCATTATCACTCGAGCTGGTAAGATCCAACGACGTGAACGTTTGATTCTTACATCGTCGCTTGTGATGGGATTGGGTGCCACTATGGTCCCGAACTGGTTTAACTACGTCTTCACATATCAGGGAGAAAACAAGTCTCTTCGAGGTTTCTATGATGCCATTGAGCTCGTGATGACCAATGGGTTTGCTATTGCCGGGTTTGTCGGTATTATCTGCAATCTAATTTTGACGGAAAACCAGAGCAGTATGGAGCCCGAAACAGGCATTGTGGAAATCGACGCTGTTGAAATGGAGAATAGCTCTGACGACATGGACATTTGCGAAACCAAGCGAGCCGAGCATGACAACAACGACAGGGTTAACATGGTCTAAAATAGAACAATTATAGATTTTTTTATTGCATTCATTGTTTTGTTGTTCGTTTTTTCTATTTTTACGTACACGTAAGTCAAGTTAGTTATGCATATATACAAAGCGTCTCGTCATGTTCAATCCTTGTCCAATACATGCAAATTCTCCGTCTTGTGGGCTAGATCGATATCAATATCATAATCCTCTTCCTCATAAGCTGAAGAATGGCAAGAATCTGAATCCGAGTCAGTGTTTTGACTAGCCAAATTATCCAAGGTCAACATTCCATCATTGAAGTACCCCGGGGAAGAAACCGAAGTAGGTGACATGACCAAACCTCCTCGACGAGAGCAATCGGCAAAAGTCGACGTTCCCTCGTCCTCAATATCGAAATCAATCATACTTTCAAACGCTTGGATTTGTGCAGGAGACTGATGATGGATAGGGTTGAACCCTCTAGTGGTCACAGGAGGGGAATTGAGACAAGTAGTGGAGGCAGCAGCGATAGGAGCTGATTGAAGAACGCCAGCAAATGAATTATTTGTAGTGCTAGGAAGTGCACCGGGAATAAAACTGGTACTAAAGCTCTGAGGCAAAGATGCAGTGCCGTCATCTCTGGTGCTGCTCCTACTGAGATCATCGTTAAAGTTGTACTTATTGTTGGGGAAGGGTTGAGCTGGGCTGGCAGCTTGAACTGTACTTTGCTGAATTGTGGGGAGTGCAGCTGTAAGCTGGCTGATGGGGGTAGACACTCCAGGTGTACCCTTTACGGACCGGCTTCGCAATCGTCTGTATCCTGGGCCGGTAGGCATGGTTGACGACGCATGCATGGAAGCACTTCTATTAACGGAGACGCTTGACGCAGGCCGAGTCAACGATGTGAGAGGTTTCTGCAGCTCACGAGTATTCCATTTAAGAGTTCGGCTGACAGATTCAATGTAATCCATATCTGAACGGATTACAGTCGGGAAAGGGTACTTTGATGCACGTACAGTGATGTAATCACCAGACTTGAGCTCCACTCGAGATCGGCCATCAAACGAAACCCAAGCCGATGTTCGTGATTTCTTTCGAGGAACCACCACCTTCAAGGTCATAGAATCTGGCAACAGCATAGGTCGGAACGAAAGAGTATGGGGGCAAATAGGCGTCACACAAATAGCAGGGATTTCTGGGTGAATCAAAGATCCACCTGCAGAAAGTGAGTAGGCTGTAGATCCTGTGGGGGTAGACAAAATCAAACCATCAGCTTGTACAATGGTCAGGAGATTGTCGTCTCCATACAGCTCAAGCATTGAGATGAAAGGAGAAGGGCCTCTATCGACGACAATTTCGTTGAGAACCTCATGTCGGCCAATCTTGGAGTGGTGTTTGTCTCTTTTTCCTGTTTCAGGGTTGGTTTCTCGTTTAAATACCGTACAAGTGAATCGCATTCGCAAATGAACATGAACTCCCTGAGTCATGGCTTTGGTTAGATGCTTTCCAAACTCATTGTATTCAAAATTAGTCAGAAATCCAAGAGATCCTAGTGCAAATGGAATTACTGGTGGTGCAGTACCCTGGAAGAGCCATGAGGCCCACAACACTGTTCCGTCTCCTCCAAGAGTAATAACCAGATCGAAGAGTTCAGGTCGTTGAGTAGCCATCTCGGCTGTCCAGTACCGCAACATGCGCGCTGGAGCATTTGCCGTCAATGTTGGGGCGTCGAATCGGCCACTCTTCTCCAACTTGGCATCCACATAAACTATCACCCCACGGTCCATAAGCCACCTGGTCATGTCTCGAGTCAGGTAAACAAGGGAATTATCTCGGGCCTTGGTGATAATCATTACCTTAGTGACGTCAATATGAACTGAAGCCTTACCCAAATGCTTTGCAATTCGTCGTACCCCCGTAGCTGTTTGTACAAAATGAGCATGACTAAGTCTGGAGCTCTGAATATCTTCAGCTGAGAGTTCCTGAAGAGCAGACGCAGCACTGAGAGCAGCGTCAAACCGCTGGTGCACATACGGTGACTCACTCACTGGAGTACTCATCTTCTCAGGTATAGTATTCGTGTGACTTGGTTGTTCGTTGAAGGTCTGATTTTAAGTCGATCCATGCACCGAAACTTTACATCTGATAAAGCTAATTATTTTTTCCGTTCACTGCTTGTATACCTTTACGGTTACTGATGTACAAACCTTATATTTTAGGTAGAGACAACTTACTACATCTGGTAAGAATAAAAACGTTATTTAATATTAAGTGAATTAGTTACGCTTTTAGACGGTTTATCGTATTAAAGTTAGGAGTGTCTATAAGTTAGTATGGTTGATACTGTGGTTCTGTTGAAACCGAAGACTGGCCGAAATACGACTGACGATGAAATTAAATGTACCGGAACCACTGGGCTGTAATTCAGGAATATATATCGTCTGTTCGGTTACTATCTATACTGAGGGAACCAGCTTGGTCATCAATTTTTGGGTATAACCTGTGTCATCTTGAAAGTATATCCGGGGGAACTTCGGCCAGGTATCGTATTTATTCAGAGTTATTGCCTATTTGATATCAAGTATATATATATCTAATGGAAAAAACCAAGAGATTAAGAGATCAGTTTTGCCGGATAGTTTCATAGAGAGCCAGATGATGAAACAGATCCTTTCTGCTATTAACCTGTTTAACAAATCCGTTGTTTTGTTGTAATGAGTAACCGTTTGTTATCCGTCTACACTGGTTCTCATGGTGTGACTGACACAGTAACTTCTACATGGACGACGACCTTTTCCCAACATGCTCATCCTCAGGTACATGTGAAAGTCCAGTTGGCCCCTTCTGTATATTCCATCCCAACAAGTCGACTTTTCGCCACCTTTCTATTTTCAGTTCACAACATAGTGATTATTTATTTTTTAATCGGTTTTTGTTTTTTGTTTTTTGTTTTTTTCACATGATCTGTCCATTCAACTACTACAATCAACCTCAACACGTCCCATTAGGGAAAGGTGTCTCAGATTGTGCATGTGGAAACTCCCAATCTCGCATACAACGATGTTCCAAATTTCATTCAACTCTGTGGTACTGCATCTCGTCAGTAATCTTGCCAGGGGGACACAGAAACGTCAATGCACTGGAACAACACTCGTGAAATAACACTTGATCAGTTGTTATCGATCAAACTGTCCAACTTGGGGTGTGTATGGGTGAGCCCATTTCCAAATACGGTGGCAAACTCATGAAAAAGCAAACAAACAAAACTAATGCGATATATGGAAAGATCTGCAATGCGACTGTTGATGATCTATTCCAAAATTTTGGCCTTACCTCTACGAACTATACAACGATCTATACAACGTGATAACTGGTAAGGCGTTGACGGAACCACCGAAAGTACCAAAGTGTCAAATGTCAAATGTCAAGTGCCAAATGTCAAGTGCCAATAGGAAATGTGGAGGTAGTTCATTTTCACATCACGTGATCCATTGTTGTTGAAAGTTTCTCAGTGATGATCGTCACATCCTATTACGTGTCAGAGGAACGTGAAAGGTGTGAATATGAAAATGGTCAACTAAATAATGGGGTTGTGAAAAAAAAAAAACAACAACAAACAAACAACCTCAACATCATTGCACCTTGCTTGTAGAGACACACCCCCCGCCTTCTACCCCACAGACTGCACCACTTCCAGACAGGGTAACCTAACGCACTCCACAATTTGTTGTGGAGAGACATGCAGTGGCTCTGGATAAACGGAATAATAAACTACATCCAAGCAGCACTAAACCAGGTGATAACCGCCAATAGCCATTTGCAAAATGGCCTATAAATGACTCTAGTTTTCCAGAGATAATACGATCACTGTTTCAGGGGGAATGGCCTCATTTTTACTTGTCTCATGCCATTTTGTCCCTTTCGCCTGGTTAATCACACCACACAATGGAATGATGGCGGCTCCAATGCCGCATTCAGCAGTAAAGGCTAATTTTAGACGGAGCAACGATTTTTAAGGTTTATCTACAGTTCATTTTCAACAATTTCACACAATCAAAAGATAAAGTTTTCGGCTCAAAATGTGAAAGCCATACATACATCATACATGATCATCATTTATATAGAACCCAGGAGGTATCCATAATGGCTAGAAAAATCATACAAAATACAAATTTTACACAAACACCATGTCTCTCGCCTTACCAAACTACTCAGTTACTCTCAAATCGGCGCTTAAGTCGCACAACTCCCCCAAGTCGACCTCGGTTAAACGGGTATCTTTTGATGCCTCCACACATGACAATGAGCCTTCTCCTACTCCGTCAGCCTTTGACCATTTGGCCTTCTTGGCAAAACCTCCTGTTCCTTACCATGAGGAACCTCAACGTTTCAAGTTGACACTGGACCAGTTAAAGCCAATGAAGAACAAAGACATTTATGCTGTCCACCAATTTGGTCATCAAACGCTGCCTATTCCCTATACCATTGAATTCTATATGCAATTCCTCTATTCATCAGGTACTTTCTGCTACTACCTGCCTTACGGCGAGCTTGATCCGAACACCAAAGATCCCGAGGCTATTGCTGCAGTTGTAGCTGGGAAGTTTTCCCATCAGCAGGCTAACTGCCATGTCTACATTCTAGCTGTTGCTCCGGGCCTGCAGCAATCAGGCGTGGGCTCTGCAATCATGCAGGTTCTTCAGAAGACCATTTTTGATGAGCAGCTCACCCGATACACTGGTCATACTCATCTCAACTTTGTTGTAGATGTCATTGATGGGGAAGATGTTGATTCACCTCAAGGATTCTATGAGAAGCTTGGTTTCCGAACCCAAGGAGCTCCACGAAAGGGTTACTATGGAGGTCGATGGACTTCTGTTAAGATGGTTAAATCAATTGACCTTTAATTTCGATCAACTTATTTATATAGTACTGTACATAACTAATGATTATTTATTCTACACAATTACCCAATGTATGTGAAAGCGGCATTCACAATCTGATGAACTGATCTTTCGGCTGCTTCATCAGGCTGCATTACACCAGATCACCTGATTTAACATAACTCATGTCTTCGGAAAAGCAATTGAAAAAAATCCAACTCATGATGAAAACCTATAACCAACAGTATTTCTGTCAGTTTGATCTTAACTGGGCTTTTGGAGCTAGCCGAGGAAGTTCTGGAACCAAACTTAAACCACCTCGAGTCATTAAAGTTCAACGGCTTCATGGAAATGTACCTTGTTATTATGATGCCATATTTTAGTCTACGGTGAACCTAGGTTCTGTTAATTAATAATTCAAGCATGATCCACTCGAATAATTAATATGGAATCGTAATCTATTGCTGCGGCTTAACTTGCTCCTCTTGACCTTCACCACCTGATTCATCATCGCTTCCTTCATCACTTCCTTCCTCACTTCCTTCTTCGCTTTCCTCTTCACTTCCTTCCTCACTTTCCTCTTCACTCTCGTCATCGCTCTCATCTCCACTGTCATCTTCACTTGCAGTCACTAATTCTCCATCTAAATCGTCAATATCATCATCGTCATCCCCAGGAAGGTGGCCAAACTGTTCTCTCCAAACCCTTTGTTCTCGCTCCAAACGTTGTTTTTCTGCCTCAGCTACTCCACCACTAGGCTTTAGTTTGTTTTCACCCACAAATTCACAAAGCTCTTTCTCGAACTTGTCTACTCGCGATTCGAGCTCAAACTTTCGTAGTCGTTCTGATCTCTCAATTGCCTCAAGTCGGGATTCATGGTCAGGTTTCAGGGCCAAAACCGAAGAGAGAACACCTTCTTTAAGATCCTGAACAGATTCAGTCGGGATAGGAAGAACCACAGATTTGTAGGTGTTCTTTGCAGCGGTCTTGAGCTGCTCATTCGAGCATTGCTCAACAAGTGCCAGAGTTTGTCCTGCAGATGCCAAATCCTCTCGTAGGTCAGCCATGAGCTCTTCCTGAAGCTTAAAGAACTGCTGCTCTTCACAGATAGTCTCCAACTCTCGTTCCCACACCCTTTTCCAGATAGATTTCTGCGAGTTGATATATGTTTCAAGCGCAGTGAGCTCAGAATTACATGCCTCCATTTCCTTACTAACCACAGTAAGCTGGGCAGGTTCAGCACGAACTCCCCGTTGGGCGATGTCTTTCCGTAGAGCTTCAATAACGTCCTGGAGGTCATCAGCACGAGTGAGAAGGGCATCAGAATCCGTGGATACCTTCTTGTTGGCCATTTCCATAAAAGATCGAGAGTTGTCTCCAGCTGCAGGTAAGTATGAGTAGTCTCGTAACTTGCCAATAGTATTGGAGATCTCGCCCATTGAGTTTTTCCATAGTGTGAAAGAGGAATCCTTGAGTTGTCTAATAATTGCTAGCTCGTGCTTCAATGCATGCATATCAGCAGCTTCAGCTTTCAAGAGAGCCTTATCAGCCACAGGAACAGGACGTGGAGCTGCAGCAATTGTAGAAAGTTTGACCTGAGATATCTCGGGAGGCGCAATGATGGGGCTCTTGATGTTAGGTTCTGTTGCTTTTACAATTGAAGGGCCACTTGCAGGGGAAAGACCACCAGGTCCCTTAGAGGCCAATGGTTTCTCCACCATCAATTTCAGGTCTCCAATCTCTTCTCTTTGTTGGTTCAGTGCAAATGTGATGGCCTTGACATGTTCCAAGATTCCTTGAATATCACTATTTTCCTTTTCTCGTTGTTCTTTTTCCCTTTCCCTCTCCTTTTCTTTTTCCTTCTCGAGGTTCTTGCTCTCCTCTTCATGAAGGACCAATAGTGTGCCTTCCTTGATCTCCCCCAGATGTGCCTCCTCCAACTCGTATTCCACACCAGAAGCTCCATCGCGAATGTAAATACTGGGGAAGTCATCTGCCCCAGGAGAATAGTTAAAGGTAGAAATAAACAAGAGCCTCAACGAGTTGATATTGAATTCGGAAGAGTCTGCTTTTACCTTTTTGGTGGAGTTGCCAACCCTCAAGAACAGCCCAACACCGGGGCCAGCATCCTGTAAAGAAGTGGAATCACCAAGTTCACCGTCATCCGTAACTGGCGTTGCTGGCAGCACTGGCATTTCAGGCACAGCCTTGCCTGGGGTCTGAGAAGTGAGTTTGGCATATTGGTAAGCTGAGAAACGCCGAGACGCACGTCGTTCCAAGGCCTCTCCTCTTTGTAATGCTGCCAAAGGATCACCACGAGACCCTTGTCTTCGTGTTGGTGAACCCTTTGGAATAGGCGGAGCTGCTCCTGTAGCGGGAGCTATGGCATTGGACCCAGATCCACTCGGAGCCTTCGGAGCATGTGGTAGAGGGATGTGTGGGGGTTGTGGAACAGATCTTACTCCGTGGGGACCACCAGAAGAATGTATGTTTTTCCCTTGTTGTAATGAAGATGCTCCCAGAGTTTGAGACCGTCGCACATGATCATGGTCATCTTTATGCTGTTGTGGTAAAGAAGTTGGAGCAGACACCTGACGGGAGGGTCCGTATTTATGCTGTGGTGGTTGTGGTTGGTAATTTTGCTGTTGTTGTGATTGATTTTGGCTGGCTCGTAAAGCAGCTTGTTTCTTCTTAAGACCTTGTAACAGATTGATAATGATTTCTCGAATGCTTGGTAGATACAAGTCAAGATTTTCTTGGGAAGCCTCTTCACTAAGGGCCTTCTCCAAGACCGTTCGTAGTGCCTGTGGCACATCGCCCATATCAGTTACGGGCAAACCCGCGTTGAGAAATGCTCGACAAGCAATGTTGAACTCGTTACCCAGATTGACATAAATGTCGGAGACATCCTGTTCGGTTGCGGCACCCCGGGCCCATTGGGTGAGACTCTCCAACAATTGTTTTGTGGCCACCAGAAGATGCGTGACACTTGACTCAATGGAATTCATGGCCGTGGAGTTGCGCCCCATAGGGTTCTGAGATGATAGTCTACTTGACGATCCCGGAGGCATCTGCTGGGTTGGATAGCCACCATGGGGAGGTGGATGTACGCCCTGTGGATGATGTGGGCCTCCGCGGTAAGACATGATACTCTCTGTATTGTTGAACCAGTTTTGCCTACTACTGGGACTGACGATAATTCATGCGCAAATTAAGGTTTGTATAAGAATAACCCATCAAACGTCACATGGATTGTTTGAGATGAGTATTTTTTGATAAATACAACAATTACTATTTAGATTTTAAGCGATTACTATTACCTCACAGCTTGCATTGTCTATAAACTGTAGCGCATGCTAGGAATACCAAATACCAAAGAAGACCACCCATTGCAAAGGGGGGTGCCAATAATGCATAATAGATTAAGCGGTGTAACACCGTAGCCAGCAAAGAGTGTTGGCTGAGTGAGTACAAAACAGATGGATAAATGAACATGAGTGTTCTTTTTCTTGTTTAACCCATCTGCTGGTACAGCTGGGACCACTTGGTCTGCTCCCATTGCTCTCCCTGCTGATCGTTGTTGAGCTTGAATATGCTGCTCATGACGGTGAGCTCGAAGGAAGTGGTGGAGTAACCAGCAACGGCCATCCAGTCGTTAACCACACAGCCAGCACCAACAACGGGAGATCCTCGGTTGACAGAGCCAGCAATCAGAGGGACCTGAAGCAACGACGACAACTCATCCTGATCTTCAATGGAGGTCTGGGGGTGGACAATACCACCCTGGTTAGAAAGGGCACAGTAAGATCCTACCAGCACGTTTCCAGCCACGGTCTGTCGGAACACTTCAACGCCAAGAACGTCGGCAATGAGCTCTTCAGTTTCTCGCTCGATATCAGGGTGCACAAGGGCGGCGTAGTCGTTAGTGCAGATAACATTACCCAGGGCGGAAAGTCGCTCCTCCACTCGCTGGATCTTGACCTCGTCAGGAAGCGAGTTTCGAAGATGCTGAAGCTCGACATCAGAGGTGGTGGAGGGAACCAAAAGTCCTCGTCGGTTACCGGCTGTGAGACGGCCAACAAGTCTGGTACCGCCAATAGTGGAGTAGACGATGGGGATGGTTCCCTGAAGCTCAGCCTCGAAGGAGCTGTAAAAGTTCTCGGAGCCACCTACGGCAACGAGACAATAGGAGTTGGTGAGCTTGGAAAAGACACCAATTTCATCGGAGTTCTCAAACTGGGCACGGGTAGCCATGATTAGTGATTAGTTGTCAGATTGGGTGCCGTGAATGGTTCTAGGTCAACGTTTATATTTTTTCTATCCTACTAACTCAATTTTTTCATGATCATGCATGTCTCATGCATGCCCAAAAATACAGCCTTTTCTCGACCAGGCGTAAGTTTTGTCACGTCATATATGCATAAATACTGTGTCTATGATGCTGACTGTTAAAGCAGTGTATCGTATCTAGAAATGCTGTGATTCAAAGTGTGTCACCTTAGCGACTTGATTTTTCAATTCAGGTGTTAAACATAATAATTAATTAATCTTATATACAGTTAGTTTAGTCGAGATCCATTTCATCATCGAAATCATCGTAGTCTTCTCCAAATTCCATGTCAGTCTCGCCATCATGGTTGGGGAGGATCTCCAGGCCCTTGTCACCTCGGACAATTCGAACTTCCTCACCGTCCTTGATCTGAGATCGTAGAAGCATGATAGCAAGCTTGTTGAGAACCTCGCTCTGGATGAGTCGGTTGAGAGGTCGAGCACCCAGATCAGGACTGTAGCCGTTCTCAACCAAGTAATCAAGCGCATCCTCATCAAGGTGGAGCTTGAGGTTTCGGTTGGTGTCCTCAAATCGCTTGGTAATCTCATTGAGCCGAATGTTGATGATTCGTCGAATAGCCTTCTTGGACAATCGGTTAAACACCACCATGGCAGTGATTCGGTTGAGGAACTCAGGTCGGAAATGTCCCTTAACAGACTCCATCACCAAGTCTCGGGTAGAAGAGTCAATAGTGGACGAGGTGGATCGGTTGATAAACTCAGCTCCCAGGTTGGAGGTCATAATGACAATACAGTTGGAAGCATTGACAACCTTTCCAGAAGAAGCTCGCACTCGACCATCATCCAGCACCTGGAGAAGCACAGTAAGAACCTCGGGGGCTGCCTTCTCAACCTCATCGAAAAGCACGACGGAGTAAGGCTTTCGGATAAGGGCTTCAGTAAGAATACCTCCCTCCTCGTATCCAACATAACCAGGAGCAGCACCAATCAGCTTAGATCCAGAGTGTTTATCCTGAAGTTCGGAACAGTCGATTCGGATCATGGCATGCTCATCAGCAAAGAGGAAGCCAGCCAGCTTCTTGGCAAGCTCGGTCTTACCAGAACCGGAAAGACCCAAGAAAAGGAATGAAGCGGGGGCATTGGGGTTGGCCAGTCCAGATCGAGAGAGTCGAATGGCATTGGACACAGCCTTGACGGCCTCGGGCTGACCAACAACTTCCTTAGAAAGCACCTTCTCCATGTTAATGAGCTTGGTGTTCTCGGCCTGGGTAAGCTTGGAGACGGGGATACCAGTCAGTCGAGCGGCAGTCTCAGCTACCTGGTCGGCGCTAACAACGTCCTTGATCATCGACTTCTCCTTGGCTGCATTTTCCTCCTCAAGCTCGACAATTCGCTTCTTAAGATCGGGAATGGCAAAGTATCGCAGGTCGGCGGCGGTAGTAGTGTCTCGTCGTCGCTCAGCATCAGTAGCCTTGATTTCAAGCTCATCAAGCTTGTGCTTAAGGTTGTTAAGCTCAACGTGACCGGCTCGTTCTCGCTCAAAGGTTTCTCGAAGAGGACCCAACTCCTCCTCAATGTCGGCCACTCGGTGCTTGGCAGCATCAAGTCGTTCCTTGGTGCCAGCGTCAGTGGTCTGGTCTCGCTCCAAAGCCTTGACTTCGATCATGAGCAGATCCAATTCACGCTCGAGAGAGTCGAGGTGCTCAGGTCGGGAGTCTCGGGCCACAGCAACAGCAGCCGCAGACTCATCAATGAGATCAACGGCAGAGTCGGGCAGCTTTCGGTAAGTGAGGTATCGAGAAGCCAACTGAGCAGCTGAAACCAGAGCAGAATCAAGGATTCGAACACCATGATGGAGCTCGTACTTGTTCTGAATACCTCGCAGAATTGCCACGGTCTCTCGGATAGTGGGTTCTCGGACGTCAATCTTCTGGAATCGTCGCTCAAAAGCAGCATCCTTCTCCACATGCTTTCGGTACTCCTCGTTGGTGGTAGCACCAATGCAGTGAAGAGAACCTCGGGCAAGCATGGGCTTGAGCAGGTTAGCAGCGTCACCCTTACCATCGCCCATAAGCATATGAATTTCGTCGATGAACAGAATGATCATATCCTTGGACTCCTCAATCTCCTTAAGCACACCCTTGATTCGCTCTTCAAAGTCTCCCTGGTATTTGGCTCCAGCCTTGAGGGCTCCAAGGTCAAGAGAGAACAGCTGGCAATTGGCCAAAACGTTAGGCACATCGCCATCGATGATTCTTTGAGCAACACCCTCAACAATTGAGGTTTTACCCACACCAGGATCACCAATAAGACAAGGGTTGGACTTGGTTCGTCGTGCCAGCACTCGAATACATCGTCGGATCTCCTCCTCTCGGCCAATGACGGGGTCAATCTTACCCTCTCGGGCCTGCTTTGTCAAATCCACAGCGTATTTGTTAAGGAATTCGAACTCGTCAGCTCCATCAGCTGTTCTGGAATCAATTCGTCGCTTGCCTCGCACAGCAGATACGTTTGTCTCCATCACGTCCTTCTTAATGCCAGATTCCTTGAGAATGCTCTCCACGGAGGAGTCATCAAGAAGTGCTAGCAGAATGTGGTCCTGACCAACATACTCGTCCTTTTGTCGTTGCTTGTACTTGATAGCGTTCTGAAGCACCTTGGCAAAGGCTGAGCTCTGGGAAATATCGGAAGGCGCAGGAGATTGGCTGGGTAGTCGCACCAGAGTCTTGTTAACGTTTCGCTTAAATGCGTCCCAGTCGTACTTGCCTCGCTCAACCACGGTTTTGATGTAAGGGTCGGAGGCATCGTCCTCGGCATCGAACATTGCTGCCAGCAGATGGATGGGCTGGAGGGTGCCTTGCTGGTGCTGCTGGGCAAGCTCAATGGAGGTCTTGAGAATTTTGTTTGCTCTATCAGTAAATTCTGATTCGTTCATTGTGTGTGTTGTGTTTTTTGTGTGAGGCTCAATTGGACAGGGTCACTTGCCTTTATATGCTCTTGATACCACCACTCAACTTGGTTGATGCATGATGAACTTTAATTTATTTTGAATTTGGTGGAACCTACTCGAACTCTCCAGATGGTTCGACAATTCACCAGAACATCCCAGGTAAAAAGAGAAAGTGACCAATAGATAATCGGTTGGAAATAAAACAATTGAGGTAGAAAATTTCAATTAGTGCCCAGTGCCGAAATATTATTCTTTTCACCGCTCAATCCATCCGGTTTTATCTGGTGGTTCGATTGGACTAGGTGCATTGATTCTGCACGAGCCGCAACAGGATCAACCTAACATCCGGAACAAAGGGTATTTAGCGCAACAAATGGGGTGACTTCGGCAACCTGACCGCCCAGCGGATAGTGGACTTGGATTAATACAAGAAAAAAAATAGTTATCTTCGAAAACAATATAACAACAATATAACAACAATATAACAACATTACGCCCTGTTCATGAACCACTCATTCAGATAATATTATAATATTTGTCTACTTTTCCAAGTTATCTCCAACTTAAACATTTATCTCCAGACAATTAACTCATGGTAACAATCACTCAAACTATAGTATGAGCTTGAGTTAATGTCGCCTAAGGCATGGCGTTAGCCGTGTGTGAGTGAGTTGGGTTTAGTGGGAATGCAATCAGTTGATATTGGGTAGATGTCTGTTGTTTGTTGATTCAAGCAATTGCCCTCTGCCATCGCAACAAATCAGTTGGGCATCGCTTTGGCTGTCTTCAACTTGTTAATACTAGAAATCCCAATCGCTGTATTCACCTGTTCTATCCCACAGATTAACAAGGATACATCGAATAACAAGGATTGAATTGTCTTAGTGGATCTTAGCGAACTGCTTTCTTACGATATGCTAGATGGTTCTCTACACGAGGAGGAAATGAGATCATTAAGTTTGGGCAGCATGTAAGTTCGTGGGTGATGGATTTAGAAGTTCTTTTTTTTCTTCTTTTCAACGGAATACCATGAGCAACTTTTCTCTAAAGTATTGATCAATCCCTTAATGGGTTACTAGTACACCATTTTCTCAGTTAACATAAATCGATAACACGAAGCTTGCTATAATATAAAGCGTGTATAACTATGTATAATGCTCAATGACAGGGATGCAAAACCATAAACTTTGTATGGTGTATATTTACCTTTCAATTGAGTCATTTTCTTGAGTCATGTTGCCTACGTATGTACCCAAAAATGAAAGACGACTCATTTCCAGCAACGGTTTCAGGTAGCACATTTACTATAACCGATACTAGATACAGCAGCGGTTACTGGTAAGAATAACCTTGTGACGAAAAATTCTTGTGACGGAAAAATCTTGTACTGTGGCTTATCAATAGGTGAAACCTGCCACCCAACTGATTACTATGAATAAAAAAATGAATGCAAAAAAGTCCTTCAAAAAAACACCTGTTAAAAGGAATAATTATAAATCAATCAAAGTCCATTTCTCTTATGACTCATGAGTCACCTGCATACCCACGAGTCACTTGCAGGGCTTCACTAGAAACTTTGGAGCCGTGCAATTTATTTTTTCAACACCCAAACTGGTGATTGGTCAACATGTCTCAGAAATCGAATAAAGGTTGCGGAAAGCTTGGCGGGGCGGAAAAGCGATGCAGTGATGAAACAAAGAGGTAGGCTCTGGCTCGAAGGGAAAATTGCTTCTTGTCAAACTACAAGCACCAAGCAAACTACTCTTAATGGTAATTTTTTAATCAAGCCTCAAATTAATCAAGGCTCAAAATAATCTATTGTACCAACCCACATCGTCATCTTCGTCATCTTCGTCTTCGCCAATATGCCCCTGCACACCTGTAAAAGGTCCAAAGTGGTTAAGCTTATTTTTTGAGTCATTTGTTGCATATGTTGAGTCAATTTTTCAAATTAAAGTTTCGAACCTGTGCTTGCTTGAGTCAAAAGTAGTCATGGCATGCGCCCCAGAAAGACAATAAATATCTCATTGTTTCGCCTCTTCTTATCCACCAAGAACATCGTCTCCTTCAACAGAAAATGACAGGATACATCTCGTCGCAAGCGTCGAACGCTATCATCTACTGCACCTTGGGATTCTTCCTGGTCATGGGTGTAGTGGTTGGACTTGTCCACATTCGCAAACAGAAGCGAAAGGAACAAGAAGGCGATTTTTTGTCCGCCAACAATACCAAAACTGCCGTTCCTTTAGCCGTTAACTTTGTTGCATCGGCAATGGGAGCTGGTGTACTCAACACATACCCAGACATTGCAGTTCGAGCAGGAGTTGAGGGTCTTGTTGTGTATGGATTGTCTTCTGCCCTCCCAATGATGTTGTTTGCGGGAGTTGGTCCAATTGTACGAAAAGCTTGCCCACATGGCTTTGTTCTCACCGAATGGACTCGTTTGCGATACGGTTGGATTACTTCTCTTTATCTCACCTGCCTGACAATTGCAACAATGTATCTTTACATGGTGGCTGAGCTAGCTTCTGTACAGGCTGCAATTGAAACTCTTACGGGAATTGATGCACTTCCGGTTTTACTTGTAGAGGCAATCTTCACCTCAATCTATACTGCAGTTGGTGGCTTTCATACGTCTTTCTTTACTGACAATTTCCAAGGTGGAATGATGCTGGTGCTGATGGTGATTGTATGTGTTGGTCTTGGTGTTTATTTCCATGTCGATCCAGCTGAGCCAGCCAAGTCTGGCATGTTGGGCCCCAATCTACTTGCCAACAAACTTATCTATATTCTCCCTGTTGCCATTGCCACCAATGACTGCTTTTTGAGTGGATTTTGGATGCGTACGTTTGCTTCCAAGAACAATGTTGAACTGTTTTGGGCCTGTGCTATTGGAAGTTCCATCATCCTCATTGTCCTCACAGTCGTGGGTCTCACTGGATTACTAGCAGTGTGGGCTAAGCTGGAGGTTGATGGCCAACCATTTGTGTATGGCGATGAACGCTCAGCCTTAGCATTTTTCTATGTGCTAAAAGAGATGCCAGGATGGGTCATTGGTTTCACAGTCGCCTTTGTCCTTTCCTTGTCGGTTGCTTCTTATGATTCGCATCAGTCGGCCATGGCTTCCACAATTTCCAACGACTTCTTCCGGAACAAGATCCCCATGATTTGGGTACGTCTCATTGTACTGGCAATCAACGCTCCAGTTATTGTTGTTGCTCTCAAGGCTCCAAACATTTTGAACATTTTCCTTATTGCTGACCTTTTTTCTGCTGCCGTTATCCCCATCATGTTCTGCGGTCTTTCCAAACGAATGTACTTCCTTTCTGGCTGGGAAGTCGTTGGAGGCGGAATAGGCGGCATGCTGAGTGTCTTTATTTTCGGAACAATCTATTTCAAGAGTGCTAGAGAGGGTATTAAACTGATTATTCTTCTCGAGGGTCTTTATGGTGACGATTGGTCTGCTTTCGGAGCCTTTGTTGCTGCTCCCGTCGGATCTCTACTCTGGGGTTTTGGTATTCTTGCTATTCGACTGTCAGGCCTCAAAATTTACTCTCTCATTACTAAAACTCCATTTACTGCTCTTGACAAGCCAGCTGACGAAAAAACAGGAATTGCAGTCATGGAAGAAAATCACCACGATGACAACACTTCTGACTCTATTAACCTGGAAAGAAAAGATCCAACCATCATGTCTGAACTACATTTTCTCAGTGAGCCTACTGCACCCACCAAATCGAATGCGTAATTGAAAATACCACATAATTAATAACCATTTTCATTGTTCTATTATGTGCTTTGGAGGGTTCTGTCTTTCCATAAAAATTAGAGAAAAGACTCAGCTTCAACGGAAAATAATCTCCTGATTGGAAAAGTGACGGTTTGTAACAATCCATGTGTTATTTTTTTATTATTTACGACTCATAGTGTTTTTTTTTTCCATAGGTGACTACCTTGACATCTTAAAAAATAAAACCGCTAGAATGATAGAAAAACTACTATTTGTGAACAATTTTTTTTGCTCATTAAATAAATCCATTTCTATACAACAATATGAATATTAATTTCCATCTATAAAATCAATTTGGGGACCAATAAACACAAAAGAAATTTTTGCTCACGTGATTAAAACCAAAGATCAAAAAGAACAGCTCAGCCCTCGAAAACAAGAAAGTCCCGGTGGCCGAGTGGTTAAGGCGTTGCCCTGCTAATCTGTTAGTTGTTAGGCAGTGGGTTTTGCCCGCGCAGGTTCGAATCCTGTCCGTGACGTAATTTTTTTCTTTTTCTTACGATATATCCTGTGATAAACACACACATGATGCTACGACGAAACTCCTCATTTTTATCTTCTTGATTAGTTTTATTAATTTATTATCAATGCTAAAATTAAATGGTTAAATGCAAATTTGTCACTGTCGGTTGCCCTCCTCCATACTGAGCATCGCCAGCTCAGCATCAACCTCCGCCACTTCTGGTGGTTGGAGACGCACCTCTTGAACATTATCTTCAGGCTTTAGTAACTTGACGTGGTTGGTGTTATACGATTTGCAGTTGTCGCATTTGAGACCTAGAAAGTGAAATTTCACGTTACTCTTTGCTGAACAGTCATTGCAGGTAATAATGGATCTCCATTCAGAGTAAGGAGGAGGCAATGGCTGGTTCTCAATCTCTGTATCCATAATTCGAAACTGTGCCTCCATGTTGAAAATACTCTTGGCGCATGTGGGGCACTTGTAGGACACCCTGGTATGATCGTACCAACACTTTTGATGGATGGCGTGTCCACAGAGCATGAAAATGACTTTTGTAGTCGAAGTAAACAGATAATCTCCACAAATGGGACAGTCACAATCGGTGGATCGTTCAATACACTTGTGAGATCCATGAAGGTCCATTGTCATACATGCATTGCATCGCTGACAATGGAAAAAGTCGATTCCGAGACCTTTACCTATTCTGCAGATACCACAATCGTTACAGTGGTAAATGGACTTATCGGGGTCATCGTCCCACAGCTTACATTTAGCACAGTAGTAAGCAGCCATGGATTTGTGACAAGACTTGCAATTTTGCGCGGCAGGCTGAGCAGTACCACAGTACATGCAAAGCATGTTGCGGGTATCTTTTCTGACCAAAGTGTGCGATTCCACGTTATCGTGACAGAACCGACAGGCATACCACTTGTGGCACTCGTTGCATTCGAGCTTACAAGCTCGCTGGTAATGCTCGCAGCCTAAAATATTCCTAGCCTCATCATGATAGGTGGGCTGCTTGTCTGTCGTTGAAGCCTCTGCAGTTTTCTGAGAATCCTTTGCTGCCTGCTGTAATTTGTAGTAATCGTGGGTCATGAGATGTTGAAGCATAAAGGCCTTTTCACGTTCGGAAAAATCTGATCTTTGAATCTCCATGATTTTTTGTCTTAATGACACCTCTGTTTCTGGTTTGTCACTATTGGTGTTGCATAGGTTCTGAATGTATGCTAGCATGCGTTGTGGGATGGCTCTTGCAGTAGAGCCTCCAGGCGATGTAGCCGACTCCCTGCCTGAATCATCGTTATCGGGTTCGCTATTTCCAAGGATGGGGAAAGAAGGTATATGGAAGTTCCAAGTGGGACGGAATCTTGGTCGGTAGAAACGCCTTCTGTTAATTACTTCGAAGTTAAGCCGGCCAATTCTGTCCATTTCTTCTTCTTCGGATGAAGAGTCTGAGGCCGCCAACGGTGGTGATTGTATAGTTGTAACTGTAGAAGCTTCCATGACGTCTGCTCCAAGATCATCATCATCTTCATCATCTCCTTCTGTATACTCGAAAGAGCTGTGTCCAGATACGTCACTTTCCGCACTGGAAAAGTCATAAGGATGTCGTCCATCCACAAAGAGCTGCTGAAACCCTGTGGCTGCCGTTTCTACCTCTCCGTCACCTCCGTTATTTCTCGAAAACCACGCCATATTCAAACCTCTAAAAGATGGCAATCCACCTAACCGGAGACGGGACTCAGGCGCGGAAAAATAGTCCTCGGACCGCACCATTAGCGGATGACGAGCCCCTGCAGTTTCATCGTCCGAGCCGAAAACCGCGTCTCTGCTTTCATCCCATATTTCAGCAAGCTCACGCCACCGTTGCAGATAGCCACTACTCTGCAAGTCAGGTTCTGAACAAACTGACGGGCCAGTGGCGGTTTCCGATTGTGTTGTACTTCTTCGTTCCCGTGAACGAGCCAGAACCGATCCCTGTTCTTGTTCGAGGCGTGTTTCTAGGTCCGATGCTTCTCCGTTTCCCTCTGCTCCACGTTGGCGGTCCAGCCAGTTTCGGAACACCTCGGGCATGATATCGTCTGTTCTATGCAAAAACTCCGGGAGTCGTATCACCGGGAGCGGTGGGAACTGCATGTAATCCATGGCTTGAGACGGAGCTGGGCGGAAATGATCTCTTGTGTCCCAAGTTTGCGGATGTTAAATAGGTTTGTATGTCATTTGAGTTTATCATGCAGTCGAGTTTTCATCAACCAAACCCATTTCTCGGGGTTGAGTAGATTATAATGGGGATTTTTTTGGTTGGTATGATTCAGCCTAGACTAGAAAAATATTTCCGAGCTTTCCGGTACATTTCCCATGGGGTTTAAAAGTCTCTAAAGAATGGTGGCAGTCTACGATTGACAGAGGCACTTGCGTGACCAGTAAAGCTAATTTTTAATTCCGAGATGTACGATTCTGTGTCACTAGTGTCAAGAGGCACGTCTCCAAGTTAAATTGGGATACGCTAAAATCGACTGGTCATTCTACATGTATTTGTTTGTGTGAGTTTCATTCTTGATCGAAAAGAGTTTACGCTCATTTGGAATTGAAAATTTTGTCATTATTCTTACAGTTAGAGTTGGTTAGGAAATTTAACTATTGGAAGTTTAGGAAGTCTAACTTGAACAAGGAACGATATATTCAGTTGATCCTACTCCACCCACAATAATCATGTCCACAAGAGAATGCTATAGACGATGCATAAGGGCATCGAATGTCATGGGCACTGCCGGATACAACTTCACAAGGAAACTTTTGGCTTCTCGACTGCGGCAGACGTTTGAAACAGGATCTGCGAGCGCTGAGGAGATGGAAAGAACGACACAGTTTTTGGAAAGAGCATCAAGATACAAAGGGATCGAACACGACGTGATTAGGAACATGATTGCAGTCGACTCAATGCGTCACAGTTTGAACCCGAAACGTGCGGCGTCTAATAAAGGTAAATCAACTCCCGATTTGGACCAAGTGAAAAATAACCTGGAATATTGCTTGGCAACTTACGATGTGCCCAGTCCAAAGTCATACAATGAGGCATTGAAAAGAGGGAAATTGCCAAAGTTATCGGATAATACACGTACTCTTCAATCTCTGATAAAATATAGAGAAGCCACTGTTTACGACGAATACGATGCATTAGTCAGAGGCCTAAACGAGAGTATGGGTTTGGCATTTCCAATTTTTCTTGATGCTCCTCCACCATCTTCAACACCTGTTCCTTCCAAGACCAGATCGCGGCAGAGCCAGGATAATTACTAAACAAAAAAAACAAAACAAAACCAAAAAACAACCAACCATGTACATAGTTACTGCATTAGGGGCGCATCTTCTTGTATTGCCTCGCCAATTTCTTTCTATATTACACTCTATTCTCGATCGTACAAAACCTGCTTAACAGGCTCTGTCTCACCAACATAAAGCCGATGCTCTTGGATGTACCTGATGACCGAATTAGGTATCAGATACTGCACACTCATGCCTCGTCTAATAAAGAGTCGCACTTTTGTGGAGGAAATATCGTTGTAAATGAGCTGTTTGATGACCAGAACATTGCGTCGATGCTCATACATAATGTCATGGGAAAGGAGGAAAGATCGGACATCTGCGCCGGTTCGTTCCACAATTAAACAACCATACCGTCCCAGAATGTGATGCAAGTCCTGTTCTTCCCATACATTGGGCTCACCCATACTCTCAATCAGGTCTCCTCCAGCCAATAGCATGATCTTGACGCCCTTGCGCTTTCCACTGGGGGTCTTGATTCCACCTCGCTTAATGTTGATTTCCTCATTGAAGTGATCTAGGACCGTGGCGGTTCGTTGATAAGACGGCTGAAGCGACTCCCAAGCATCTACCATGAGCCATGACGATGTCCTCTCACATGCCAGCTCGCACATTCGTACTCTATGGTGAGCTGGAGCCAATCCAGGTTTGTTATAGTTGTCAGAAACTGGCGAGTAGTATCCTCCAATCACCTCGAACCGTGTCTGTTCTCGAATAGAATCCATAGCCATCTCAAACATCCGTAGATGCAGGTATGTGATGGGCGAGAACGATCCACATGCGACAATAACCAATGGACTCTTAGTTTCCTCGATCATCACCTCCGATAATCGATGAGTGGGGAACTTATAATGCTTTAGGTCTCGAGCCTGACGGGAAACACCAATTGGGACCTCTTCCAGGTCGGCGCTCTGAATGATTGGTCGTAGGCCGCTGTTGTCCAGCAAGTATGGTGGGGTGCTGGCAGACGAGTCTGCAGTTCGCGTTTCCGCAAAAAGTCGAGGTTGGTCTGGTGGCACTGGGGTGGCTACGGCTTGATCAGAGGAGTCGAGGGCGATTTTCGAGAAAGTCTCAGACACCACCTCGGTGGGAGAGACCTCCTCCAATTCGGACTCGATGTTTTTATCGCATCTATCAGGGCTAGAGTCGGACATGTCTAGATCGGATCGAATACGAGGGATGTTGATTGGTGCTGGATGGTAATCTGTGTCGGCTGGGTTGTGTTTGCTGTGATGTTTGAGGGTAAGAGCAATTTGGTCGAGGCCAGGCAGAGATTCTCGAGAATTTGCACGCGAGGGACGTAAGCGGGGGCTGTCTTGAGGGAGATCGATTTCGAACTGTGAGTCTTCCAGCACGTAGGGCTGAATGGGAGCAATGTTGGGAATGAGTGAGGCCTGGGTAGGTGCTGGAGATCTGTAGGCTGTGGGTCGCTTATCACTGGGTCTAACAAAATTAGGTGCGAGTTTCGGATCCATCAGGTGTTTCAAGAGGACATCAAAATGATTTGTGGTCTGTCGGTGGAGTGTCGAAAAATGGGTCGTACAACTGATTTAGGCTTGCTGGGTCAAGAGAGTTGACTACCTGTAAATCTTTGGTAACGTGACTCAGAGTTAAGGTAGTTTAAAATGATGCGATGAACAGCAGCGTTGGCTATAAAAAATCGTTCAAGTGACAATCTGATGAGGGGTTTAAATTTTAATTTGGTGCGCGCGTTATACGGTTTTATGTATTAAAAAAAACCAACCAGGGCGGTTACTCCACTTCGGTAGCCGCCGCAAACTATTAGGCCTTTGATCCGAATTAAGCTACGCACCTCGAAAATCCTTTTCTGCGAAGTGGGGTATCGTTAACTTTTAACTTTGAAACGTTAACCCAGCTGCATTGTTTGTTTGCGATGTCGCTGTGTTGAGAACGCTGTATCATGACATATCATATATGGTAAAGGGCGCCAATACCCCATTTTCTCAAAGGTTGCCTATTGGTGTGTATTTTTCCAACAGATCACGGCTTAAATCATTTCTATGCATTTCACCTCCTCGTTGGTTGTTGTAGGAAATTTCCGGCCCCCTTTGTGCGGCAGTTTTTCTCAACAGTAATTTAATATTAGTCAACCTTTTCAATGTGCATGCTAACAATCTTGATCATAATCCAGATAAGCAAGAATATGAGATCAATGAGTATTTTCTGCAATTTTTTTTGTTTCCACTCTCATCATCATCCCAGTTCCGTTTTGGTTCGTATTCGTCTTTCAGCTTTTGTTTCATTGTTTTATATTATTGATTCAGTCTTAGTACGCTTTTTTGTCATGTTAAATTTAGGCTTGCAGTGTCCTCACAGAAACTACTACTAAGAATCCAGATACTAATATTCCCAAACAAACACCATTAAGTTTGTATTTTCTTCTCTCTCTATACTGATAATGAGTGGATACCACAGTGGCTGAAGTATCATATGTGAGAACCTTGGCTATTAGAGCCATTCCAATAATCATTCTAGTCTAAACAAAAAATGAAATGCGCGTTAGAAAGGGTAACCCTGGAAACCACCCTGTTGGAAGCCGCCCTGATCGAAGCCACCGTGCTGGAAGCCACCTCCAAAGCCTCCGCCGCCGCCCTGCTGGCCAAACATTCGGAAAAGCATCTCGGGATCAACGCCGCCCATGCCGCCCATGCCGCCCATTCCGCCGTGCATTCCTCCCATTCCTCCAAACATGTCACTGGGATCCTGCAGATCCACTCCAGAGTCATATCGTTGACGCTTCTGAGAGTCTGACAAGGTCTCGTAAGCCTCTCCGACATCCTTGAACATTTCAGCGGCCTCTTCATTGTCAGGGTTCTTATCAGGATGGTACTGAAGCGCCTTCTTTCGGTAGGCCTTCTTCAACTCAGAGTCAGTTGCGCTCTTCTCAACCCCTAAGATCTTGTAGTAGTCCTTTCGCTTAGACATTTTGAGTTGCAACTCAGCATCTCTGAGCTCAGATCGCAGAGCGTTATCACTAGGATCAGCCTCTATAGCCTGCTTAAACTCATCAACCGCATCTTCCCATTTTTCAAGAGATCCAAGGGCTCGAGCCTTGGTTTTTCGGGCTTTGACAAAAGAAGGGTCAGCGGCCAGAGCCAGATCACAGTCCTTGAGAGCTTCTTCGTGAAGACCCAGCTTGACGTTGGCTGTGGCTCGGTTGGAGTAAATCTTGGCGTTAACAAGTTTGTTTGCAGGGTCCAGAGCAAGAGTCTCAGTATATAGTTCCTTGGCTCGAGCAAACTGGCCGGATTTGAATGCATTGTTTCCCTCTTCTCGCTTTCGCTCGATCTCCTTGATCTTCTTGAGGAGAGTTCGAGCTCTGGCGTTATCAGGATCGTTTCGGAGAGCTTGTTGAAGATGAGTGATAGCGGCTGACATCTCGCCGTTGTAGTAAAGAACCTGAGCTCGCAGGGATAAAGCCAGAGGATCAGAGGAGTCCTCTCGAAGAAGACCAATCACGGTAGAGGAAGCCTGGTCATACTCTCCAGCCCCAATCATAGCCTCAGTCTTGAGGAGAGCCCAAGATCG
Organism: Yarrowia phangngaensis; assembly: GCA_900519005.1. NCBI lineage: Eukaryota > Fungi > Ascomycota > Dipodascomycetes > Dipodascales > Yarrowia > Yarrowia phangngaensis. The sequence goes on along the minus strand of ULGR01000002.1, from coordinate 1,517,739 downwards.
AGGGGGCTTGGCAAATCGCCCCAAAAGAGACTCAGCCTGTGCAATGGAATGCTTGGCCAAGGACGGGTTACCGCCCGAAATCATGTTCTTGGCCTGTCGAATCAGAGCGCACATCCGGGCAGCGTTGTGTGTATCCATGTTCTCCACAGGAGGGTGAATAGAAGAAAAGGTGTTGAGAGCCTCGTCACAGAGACCCAGAGAGGTCTGAATCTTTCCGATTCGCAGAAGAGTCTTCTCGGTATGAGGGGCCAAGAGGTTGGCCCGTTGTGCGTCCATGAGAGCATCTTCATACTTGCCAAGCTGGAAGTATGCCATGGATCGGTTATTCAGATAAGTAGCGTTTGTGGGGTCTTCGTCAACAGCCTGGGTGTACAGGTGCACGGCCTCAGAGTACTGGCCGGCCTTGTAGGCTACGTTGCCCTGCTCCTTGAATTCTAGAGCTGTGGTCATGGGGTGAGGTTGTATTAGTAGTGAATGTGTTTGGGGCTGCAAATATGTGTCGAGGTTCGTACAGTTGGGTGTGCACGATTCTTGGCTGTATGCTGCTTTTGCGACCTTGGTTTTTTTTTTCTGGTTCGGGGTCAAACACCAAATCAGGAAAGGAGGAGTTGAAATTTCACTTTTTGTGACATATAATTAACTTTGGGCTCATGGAATCTTCTAGAAAATTAGTGGTTCACGCGTGCACGTGATGACTAATCGGTGCAAAAGAATATTTCAACGGAATCAACTTATCTTTGAAATATTTGAAGGCTCAATAAGTAACATTTCTACAATTTTTTTTTGAGTCAGAGGAGTTCAGACTACCCTGATTGGATGTGCTCTAGGAAGCTGTTGGTTTGAAAAAGCCCTTCACAGATCGCGCAAGAAAAGAGGATCAAAATATACAACACAACGTCCTCCAATAGCCAAAAGTAGTCCATATTATCCAGCACCCACTGGCACAAAAAGGCTCAAGTCGAATAAATACATTAGTTAGATACCTAAAAGGAGGCTAATCTGAAAAGTAGCCAACGGCACAGTTAACTGCGGACACAAGAACACACAATCATCTCAGAACTATGTTGGCGCCTCGTAACTCTAGATATTGTTGATCCACACCTGGGGGAATGTCCCGGACAACCTGTGCAATTTCCTGATTATGGAATCGAAGGTTGGTGCTTGGCGATCTATACTTGCCCTCTAGTCCCGTAATATCACAATACTGCTTTGCCGGAATCAGCGAAGGTGGTGCATCAATGTTGAAGTAGGTGATATCATTGATTCCGAGCTCCTTATCAGCCAAACGACGTTGCTCTTCCGCAATGATGGCTTTGATGTTCTTGTTTCGGTTTCTCGGTGCCTTCCACCCAGGGTTTCTGAAAGCCTTTGACATGGCGTTGGCATTTGCCTCAGCAATAGTGGGTGGCGCTTGTTTGTCCGTTGATTCTGCCATGATGTTCCAGTAGAGTGTTCACTAGTCTGCAATTTGTGATATATCGTCTATCCTGCAAGTAGTGCATACACTGAACTGTAATTTCATGACACTGTTTTCCAAGACTAGAAAAATCCATGTATAACGTATATAAGCCGTCTATTTACTTCTTCACTACATTGCGTCCATCAACCCACACATTAAGCGTATTTCGATCATCTCCGTTGAACAACCACTTGTGTACTAGGTTCTCCAACTTTGACGGTTCGGAAACAGGTAGCTCCCAGTCGAAGACATCTACGGGGGACCCAGCCGCCTCCAGATCGATTTGTTGAGCATCAAATCTCTTTCCCACCTCAAAAGAGCCGATCAGTGAATCAAGTTTCAGAGCCTGGGCACCACCTAGAGTGGCCAGATATAGCACCTCATCAACAGACAGCTTGTCAGCATCATTTTCAGATTTCATGGCGACATGGCGAGATACCAAAAGAGCCTGGGTTGCAGTTGCAAGAATAGAAGGTGAATAACCTCCGGAAACGTCTGTCCCGAGACCAAACGGGATGCCTCTATCGAGGAACTTTCGCGCATGAAACTCTCCAGAAGTAATGGACGAGTTTGAAATGGGGCAATGGGAAAGACCGCATTTTTGTTGCTCTACAAGATCGATTTCCTCATCAGATAAATGAATAGCGTGCGCCAACAGTGTTTTTTCTCCCAATAGTCCGTGCTGGTGGTAAGTGTCAGCATACGATTTACACTGCGGAAACAACTCCTTCACCCAGGCTATTTCGCCTTTATTCTCGGAAATATGTGTCTGGATATGAATGTTCTTTTTGTGTGCATATTCTCCCTGCATTTTCATGACTTCACTAGTACAAGACGGTGCAAACCGGGGAGTGATGATGGGTAGAATATGATCAGGTTTATCGAGAGACTGGATGTACTCCACTACAGCCTGATCGCTAGCCTGTGCCTCCTCCACACTACTATCTCGATAGTAGTCGGGAGTGTTCTGGTCCATGCAGACCCGACCTACAAGAGCCCGTTGACCCTGCGATAAACAAATGTCTGCCAGCTTCTTGGTTGCCTCGACGTGGACTGTGGCATAGTAAGAGGCCGTGGTAGTTCCGTTGATTAGAGTTCTTCTCACCACTCTTGAGTATATGTCGTGGGCAATCTTGAGGTCCTTGAGAGATGCCTCCAGCGGAAAGGTATATGTGGTTAGCCAATCCAACAAGGTGGACTTACCAAAAATGCCACTGTTGGGGTACTGGGGAGCATGAATATGTGTGTCAATGAAGCCAGGGAAAAAGAAAGATGTGGATCCTGAAATATCGACAGTTTCATAATCGTGGACCCCATTCTTGGATGCAGCAGCTTCAGCTGATTCTATCTGTTTCTCAAACAACACAATTTCTCCATCTTTCACGCCGATAGCTGCAGACGGTAAATATTCTAGACCCTTACCGACTGGGTTGACGACGGCTCCGAAAAAGATGCTTATGGCTGTAGTTCCTGTTGTCATTTGGTGATGTCTCAAGATCCACTATCTTTCAATATATAAACGACATTAAGTTTAGCGTGAACGGATAACCCGCGGATCAACCGGCCTTGCAGAGAGATTAGATGAGATGTTTAAGTCTTATGAGATAGTGTGTTAATCGAATTTGACGGTAAAGCCGTATTGAGCTTTTCATTATGTTGCAGAAGAAGAACATGACATTGCACATGGAGACATCACGTGATTTCAACAATCTAACAATATTTTCAATAATTGTACTGGAGAAAAATATATTAATAGAAATACCTAAAAAAGAAACAAAAAAGAAAATTATTATATTAGACCAAGCAAGTTATTGTTAAACATTTCTGGTACAATCGCCCTTTCTAAATTATTCCGCTTTTATCTAATACATGACACACATCTCCTTAGGAGTTGGTTAAAAAACATTGAAAAAAACATGAATTTACCAACCTCGACAGCTATTCAACGGCTAATTTATTTCTTTTTAGAAATGCCACTTTTTTGTTTAATTCTTATTTCTTCTCGTTCAGCTATTTACGAAATTGTTTTTTTGGAGTTTGACGCGATTTAATTTAACTTTGACGCGTCACGTACCTCACCTAATATCCCATTAAGATGCAGGACTCTTCCTTTACTGCAACCCAGGTTTGTTTCGTCTTCAACATCAATGAGTGCACCACTACGGACCTATGGCCAACGACGTGAGGAGAGTCCGAAACGGACAGCACCTGTCACTTCATCGACGTCGCCGCTCCTGTCGCCTAATTCGCGTGTCAAAAAGTTGCTTGAAGACCTTGGGCCCAGTAGTGACGACGAGGAGGACAATGTGGAGGACTTGAGAACCAAATTTCTGGGAAAAAAAGAAAACACAAAACACACTGGGCAGGACTCGTCACCATTATTCAATCGATCACGTGTACTTCCCAAGAAGTTGCCTAGCAAGGTTGCCATATTTGATAAAGACGAGAGCATGAATACTCAAGAGCTAGATGATATGGACACCCAGCCAGATGATTTTGCTCTTCCCAAACCAGTTCTGGAGGATAACAGACAAGAATTGGATACTCAACGAGATGAAGGCGTAATTGAGGAAAACAAAACTATGCACAGACCTAATAGGGTCATTGCTGACTCGGACTCAGACTCGGAACTGCCATCTCAATTGAATGCTGCTGCAATACTTGGAGGTAGACTGGCAAAAGAGCTCGAAGATGTCTCAGATCTTTCGGACTCTGAAAGTGAAGACGAATCTCAATTGCGAGTTCAAAAATTAAAGGAGCGCCTCCAATCAACCGTCTATGAGCTAGACCCATTTGAAGATGCCGACGCATCTGTGGTGAGCAGCCAGAAACCTACCAGAAAGGTTAGCAAGAAGGCTCTAGAGGAAATTGAGCGAGAGAACCAACGAATCAATCGTCAACGAAATCTAGCACCTGAAGTATACACCACGGGTCTGTCAACCAAACAGTCTCTGCTGGCTCGATTTGGCATGGCTCCCAAAGTACAGGAAGTACCTGCCCCTACCACAAATCTTCATTCAGATGATTTTATCATGGATGTAGACCTTTCATCTTCTCCTCTTACTTCAAACGACCCTGAGATGGAAAAGAAATACTCCTCCCCAGTTAAAGAGGTCAAAGAAGCTCCACATGTACCAGCCACCCCCTCGAGAATGATTCCACACTCTACTCCATCACTTTCTCGTTCGGTTAACAGAAGGCAGGTTAAAAAGCTGACTAACGTTGGTGTCCATCGAATGGCCAGTTATATTACCAAGCGACCCTCTGAGCTGGTCTCAAACATCTCGGATTCAGATGACGATCTGGTAATCGTACCTGACGCTGAAGCTGACAAGGTGCCCGAAACCTTCAGAAACATGCAAAAGCAAGGCATTCCCGTAGTTTTCAACACTCAGCAACGAAAACCTGACGAAACTGATTTCTTTGGTCAGATGCGTGCCAACATCAAAAAACAGTATGCTCAGATCAAGGCCCAGAATGAGATGGAACGGCAACAGATTGGTTTGGTGGATATGACTGAACAAGATAAGGAAGATGAAGCCGTTGAGTCACTACTAGATCAGGCCCGACGACAGCAACAGGAAATTGCAGATCGTGAGAGACGTGAGGCTAAGCGACTTCGCCAGGAGGGCGGAGACTATGATTCTGTGGCCGAGTCAGAAGATGGCGAATGGTTCGATGATGACGAGCCGGTGCCTGACTCAGAAGATGAAGAAGGCTATGATGCATCTGATGAGGAGCAGGCCCCTCAAGCTGAAGACAATGATGAGAATGTTGCAGCAGCTCGCAAGAGATCACAAGTTCTGGATAGCGATGATGAGGAGGGAGAAGAAAGAACTACTCAAGCCCCAATTGTATCACAAGCCCCAATTGTATCAGCAGATATGCTAGCTGTTGTTGATGAGGTTGTCGGAAGCGAGAATTCTGAAGAAGAGTCTGAAGCTGAAGAAAGAGACAACTCGGCTTACCTGAAACAACTTGTAGAAGACGAGGAGGCTCATAAGAGAAAAGATAGAAACCGAACGAACACTTCTGGTCTTGTTGATGGAGAGGCCGAGGAGTCCGATGATGACTGGGCTGGACTTGGAGGAGCTAGCGATGATGACGAGCTCAGAATGGAAGATTTGACTGAAATTGGCCGAATGGTGGATGATTCCAAAACTGGAGTTGTTGATCGAGAAAACTATGCTGCCAACCGCCAGCTTGATTTGCGAAAAGATCTCGATGAAGACGCCCGTCAGGTGGAAAAGCTGCTTGACGACGTGACAAATGGTGGTCTACGGAAAAGACGTGGAGCTGATTTAGACCTTGACTTTTCTGATTCAGAGGATGAAGAGGAAATCCGTCGCAAACGTCGAGTTCTCAGCGAAAGGCGAAAGCAGCGGTTGATGGAGGGCACCAATATTAAGGATTTGGCCAAAAATCCAGAGGCTGCTGCATTCATCAAAGCAATGCAGGATGACGATGATGAAAATGACAATGAAGGTTCTGACGATGACGTTTTTGCCCTTCCTTCCAAGCCTTCCACGAGTTCTATCACCAGTGCGGGGCCAGCAGCTCTGAAACCTCCTACTGCTTCTTTGACTCGAAAGAAGCCGTCAATCATGGAGACTCTTTCATTCCTTTGTGAAGAATCGATTGTTGATGACTTACCTCCCTCATCCCCCAATAAAAACGATCACTCTGATTTTGACGAAGATGACGATATTGTTATTACTAACCAGAGCCATTCTACTGTTGATCTGACAGCTTCCAGACAAGATACAATTATGGACAATGAGGAGGACTATTTGCAGCGACTAGGACCATCCAGAACGGTGGTGGTTCGAGAAACGGAAGAGAAAGAGGAACTCCGAACCATCATTGGCCCCAATGGTAATTTCCATGGGCTCGTGAGAAAGAAGAAGGTCTCTTTGGTTTCTTCCACCTCGTCAATGTCCGAATCCAAGCTCCACAAGAACTCCAAGTATCTTCAAAAGCAATCAATTGGTATTGAGAGATCACAGAGTACCAAGGACCGGTTCCTGGCAAAGTTCAAGTCGGTCAGCAACAAGAGCACAATGCATAGTTTCACGCGGGGTGGGAGTTTTTGCTGATTTAAATAGTATAGTTTATATTAATACATTTGCATCCAACATTCATGGCTAAAACTTCAGGGAGGGTTCATATTTATATATTGAACGATAATGTTCACGCCATTTGCTTTGCTCTTCCGCTTCGTTTTCATTTCCTATTAGACTCAACTGTGGCTTAGTTGTTCATACGGTTTTAAATTTATCATACAGTCGGGGGCGTACAAGCCAAGCCTTTTTCCTCCAACCATTTATCATAGTAAGAAGTCAGCCTCTGAACAAGGGTTGGAGCAATTTTAAGGAAACCCGTAAATTGCTCAATTTGGTAGAATTTCGCACGCAGTCCAGAATCTGCTCTCGCCTATTTTTGTAGTTCTTAGCTGCATGATACCAGACACAGCCGCACCTAAAAATAACAAGATCCAAACCTATGACGACGATAAGGTTAGAAACCAATCTGGCACCATAATCCGTTTCGATTGTTTCCCCACAGACCACATCAGCTAGCAAAGGGTGTTTTGTGGAGGTTACGCATGCTACATTGAGATACTCGACTCATTCCAGTGCGAACCCTCAATTCCAAGCAGCGAGCCTTCCCATACAATTGATCACCATCCTCGGATCACCATTTCGTGGTTCTCGCCATGAAGTCAATATTCCACGAAGAAACAGACAGTGAATGGTCTGTGGATCTGAGTGATCCCAAAAATAACCGTCGGTTCATCCAGGTTCCCCGCAAGCCCGTGGGAACGGGCCAAAGTAAGCTACGGGATCCAGATCTCGTCACTACTGCTGACGGGAAAGTCGTCGAGTGTTTCCCTTTTACGAACGACCCTCTTCCACCTGTATCCTTCTCCACAGACGAATCGCCATATAGAGAAGAAAATACACCCACTCCACAACCTACGCCTGCTACTGCTGACGCCACAAACACCAGCGTCTCTCCTTCTAGTCGACCTGGACGCTCGTTCTCTGTGTCTCGGAAACCAGTACAGTTTGGAATTGAGACTCCTCCAACAAGAACTAGAGGTTACACGGAGAGTGATATCGGGTCAACATCTATAGTACCATCAGGGCATGAGGGGATGGGTATCGCTGGTTCTCGTCCCAAACCCAAGCATGTCAGTGTCCGAGACTCTAAAGCTGATCTTTCGAAGGCTCTGTCGAAGATTGGAATCAAACCTGGAGGTGGATCTTCCCGTGATCTTCCTACAGATCCTGACGAGTTACAAGCTGCCCGTGAAGAGCACATTCGTGATAGTTATGCTGCACTTGAGAGAGTAAGGGATAGCAAGGCTGTGCATGAGTTTTACGCGGGAGGTGGAAAAATTACGAAAACGAGAACACCTGAGAGCAGAAGTAACAGTAAAGAGCCAAAGGAAGCCAAGAGCAAGGAGAAACATTCAGATTCATTATCTAGAAAGAAGAGCCCAAGGGGCCCAAGGAATCAGAAGCGGGAGATCCATGTGAAGACTGAATCATTTCAGCCTCTTGATACTGAAGGAGTTTCAGATGATCCTGCCTTGAATGGCAATTCAGATTCAGATTCAGATTCAGATTTAGACACCCAAAGTTTAGTCAAGCTCCCTTCTGCATCCATGCATCCAGTGTTTGGAGTTGATGACTTTTCCTCAACTCCTTACGCTACACCATTTGAAACTACTCCTGCTACAGAGTCAGCTTCGACGTTTGGTCTTAACCATTCGCGATCAAGAACTCCTACTTCATCACAACTTTTGGACCAGTCAAACGGCATATCTTCTACAAAGTCCGGCGTCTCTCCTACAAAGTCTAGCGCCAATGTGGTGCCTAAGCGTGTCCCTGTCGACCATCCCTCTTTGCATACTAACCCCGACGGACGGTTCCTCATAGACAGTTGTCCTGAACTGGAGTTGAAGCGTGAGGTAGCAGCATCTATAATCCCAGCTCCTAAAGGGTACAAATATCCTATTGATGATCGTTTCCCCATTACAGCCCCTCGCCAAGCCTCTCCTCCTATTGATCGATATCAGGAATTTCCTGAACCTTACGATTGTTGGAACGAGCAAGAGGATCGTAAAGGCGCAGGGTCGGCGGCTCCCCCACCTCGACACCCGTTTTATCGATATTTTGTCATGCGGTTTTCTCGGGATTTGTATCTCACTACAACTCCCACCCTCCACCACTTGGTAGCTAACCCAGCTCAATCATACTATGTTAGGAACGACGATTACAAATTCATGTTCTATACCAACATCAATGAAGAACCAGTAACAATCGTGGAAAGACGGGAAAATTTCCTTCAGATTTCTTATGACGACTCATCTAAACAAGATATAGACGACGCAGATCCAAGCTGTGCCATGTCATTAGAGCAGTCGATTGATTCGCAATCACTTCATGAGTCGCTATCAGACATTGTGAACCCTACGTTTGTAGGTCAAGCAATTGAGATCCCTTGCGGAGACAAACCCAAGCACAAGAAACACAAAAGATACTCCTTCATCGATGAACTGGGTCAGGAATGGTTCATTGCAAACGAAAAATCAGGCACTTTCACTTTCTCCAATGCCAACTCTGTGCTGGCTACATACAAGAGGAAAGAAAACATTGGCAAACGTATTGTTAAGAATGGACTAGAATGGCTTTCCCAACAAGAAAGCAACAGTGATAACTACAGAGCACATCCAAGCTCTGGCCCTCAGCCAGTGGCCTCATCCATTGAGACAGATGCATGTGCCGTACTAACTGTGAGTGAGCGGGTTGACCCGGCTTCAAATCTGTGGAAAATATGTATAGGGCTCCTTGTTGCTGTTGCATACAAGAAACCTAAGTCATGATGTAGCCATGAAGCCATGGAGACACAAATTATTAGTATGAATGCATTTTATATTGAGCGATCAGAGTAGCGGTCGATGTAGCTGTTACTATCCTCTTATTGTTTCCTTTTTTGCAATTTCTATTCAATCGAGCCAATTCTTGAAGATTACCATTGAATTATTATTTCAGTAGTTTAATATTTCATATGCAACAGTATTATGATAATATTATTTCCAAGATAATATATTTTTCGCTGGTTATCTTTATCTGCACTATCTATTCATTTGTGAGTGCGGCATTTAGGAGGAGATGATAGGATGAAGGGACAAGGAAATACAACTAGTTCTATAGTTTTTCATTGTTCCTGAAAACTCGAAACGAGTCAAGTTGCATGGGCTTAATTATCGCCCAAATACCCCTCCTTGCTCATCTTTTTTTATTGATGTCTTGGTGTGCATCTGATCATCACTTTTAGCACCCATGAAAGTTGGAAATTACGGGCATCTAACCGTTTGCGTACAATCGGAATTCACAGCTTGGAAATGACATGTCGCCATCGTAACGCAGACTGTTCTTGGTGACCTATCGAAATGCGGGGTAAACGTCCTTCGTTCACGTACATGACCCCTTGAAAAAAAGCCACATCAAGCTTTTATTTTGTGAATAATAATTACTCCACATGACGTCGTTTAATCTTAACCCTTAACGTGGCATTTGGTGAAATCCCTTAATTGCCCGTTAGTGTCACATCCGATGTTAAAAATCAGCGTTTGTTTTTATTTATTGTCCCTTTTTTTTTCTCTCTCTCCTTTCATCTCTTCTAAGGCCATTTATTTGACTGAATTCTATTTTGGCTGAATGATTGAGCACCACGTCTTGCGGCTTCGCCTCTTGTTTGTTTAGAAGCATCCCTGCAAGACTCCCAAATAACTCATCTGGTTGTCTTGGAAAATTGCAGCACGAACAAGTACTCAAATGACACACAAGCAACCATCATACCTGGAACAAAGATATTATAATGACTAATATGTATGCTAAGTGAGCAATGCGAATACTAAAGCCTTTCACTGCACATCATCCTAATAGCTATACTCTATGCTCTACCTCCCCTGAACATAACCTTTTACTGCAGCTACACACTGCAGCTCGCATATTTGATTACATTGAAATTTTTGAATGTTTATGGTCAGGTACAAAAAAAAAAAAAGGAAAAGGGGGCATCACTTGCGACTAACTGTTGTTCATTGATAATACTGTACCGCATGCAATATTTTTCCCCTTTGTAGCTGTTTTAACCTACAATGAAGGAGAAAAAAAGCGAAACACGTCACTGTCGTCCCCATTGTAGCTACCCCATCATAGTTATTACTCCTGAACCTCATGCTGCCCCACCAAACTGTACCTATAGTAGGCAAACTCTACAGAATAAGTTGGTTGTAGCCAAGCCACGTTCTTTCGTAAACTACTGCATCTTCAGTTCGCTCTATACAGTGGCTGCTTTTTACCCAACTCCTTTTATACCTGTTTTTGTTTCCATTGTTTTGTTCCTGTCCTTTCACGCCAAGATTGTCTTTATTTCATTTCATTTTGGGTTGGGACTTAGTAACATCTCAGATAAGCAAGTGCTCTCACTGCCCACACACCCCTTCTTTTCCACACACACCTTCACGACAAAAAAAAACTTTGAAAGCTCCTGGTCAGGAAACCTGGATATTTCTCGCTCCTATATCACACCCCAGACTTGGATTTTGGCTATTCCCGTGTCACTCCTTTCAACCACTCCGTGTTGGTGACAAAAAACTGATAAAAAAAAAAGCACTTTCGTTAATCAGTTTGATCGCTGACAACAACCCCTAGAACTACACAAACACTTACGGTACATTAATTCTTGCCTGTATTCCCATAATGCAGAGTATAAAATGTGTTGTCACCGGCGATGGGTAAGTATGGCCATGAGAAAAGGTCGAGACGATCAAAAAGGCATTCCAACTAACACAGTGCTGTCGGTAAAACTTGCATGTTGATTTCTTACACCACCAACGCCTTCCCAGGCGAGTACATTCCCACAGTGTGAGTATTTGTACAAAACCCCCTTCATTTTTGTTTCTCCTGCTAATACAGATTCGATAACTACTCTGCCAATGTCATGGTGGATAATAAACCGATAAACCTAGGGCTGTGGGACACTGCTGGTCAGGAAGATTACGACCGACTGCGGCCACTGTCTTACCCGCAAACTGGAGTTTTCCTAATCTGCTTTTCGCTAGTGTCACCTCCATCTTTTGAGAACGTCAAGACCAAATGGCACCCCGAGATTTCCCACCATGCTCCGAATACCCCCATTATTCTTGTCGGCACCAAGCTGGACCTTCGAAACGACAGTGAGACGCTGGCACGTCTGGCTGAGAAGCGGCAGTCCCCCATCACCTATGCTGAAGGTGCAAAGTGTGCTCGAGACATTGGTGCGGTCAAATATTTTGAGTGTTCGGCGTTGACCCAAAAGGGTCTCAAGACCGTGTTTGACGAGGCTATTCATGCAGTACTGTCGCCTCCTCAACCCAAGAAGAAAAAGAAGTCTTGTGTGATTCTCTAACCTACGGACATTGATAAATTATTGGACAGTATTATCGGACCAGCCGCTATTATCGGAATCATCAATTAGCTCCAGTTTTACCGGATTCTTTTTTTCTCTCTCTTGCCAGCAACACCCCTGCCGTCACGACTGTGACATGGCTATATTAGGACTCCACTCATTAGTTAATTGTTAGGATTATTTTACGTAGGGCTTGAACAGACGGTTGTAATGATGTGTTGCATGATCTCTAATTATTGGTGCATTTGCCCCTATTTTTTTTTCATTTTTTCACTTTTTATTTATTACTTTTTGGTGTTACAACCATTTAGCTCTTCTCACACACTAACGCACGTGCCCACATGCGACAAGCTGGAATTGGGCATCAGTCATGTAAGCGAAAAAAGGAGTGCACAGCTGAAAAGCGCTGTAGCCTTCCTATTTTATTTTTCGAGCAAACAGAGACACAGCTAGGTATGGTTCATTTCACTCCTGCAGGAGTGATGTGTGTATCTTTAATAAGGAGCTGTAGGTGTGTGTTTTCCACAGAGATATCAGTATGGAATTTTTTTGATTTTTTCCAATTTTTTTTATTTTAATACCTTTGTTGTTATTGTTGAGGGCTTATTTTTGTATTACTTTTATTTTGTGTCTTTTTTTTTTTTAGTGCATTTTTAGCAAGGCGGTTTTCATAATGATCAATCATTACGAAATCAGTTACCTTACTTACCCTACTTGCAACAACTTTTTAACAACTAGGTTCAACAAAGAAAAGTGTTTGTAACCCAAAATGGCAAGTCACATTACCCAACAATGTGGTTCAAGGGGGGAATAAAGAGCCCATTCTTTAGTATGAAGATCACATAACTCTTTGTTTGTTTTGAAAATTGATTAGTATTACGTGCCAAGTACTTACTTAAACCTCGGTAGTGGGTGGTGGAAAAAAGTTTGGTTTTAAACGCGAGGACAAACACGAAATCCAACAGAGAAACCCTTACCTTTAAAGGCCAGTATCTTGAACGCAACAAGAACCCAAAACTCGTCATCAACGTCAGACCACTCTTTTAAAACCTCACTTTTGTGTTCGAGAATACCGGTGCCCGTACTTACACCCTCATACTTCAACGTTCACTCCCTCACATTCCCTGGCACTCCCTAACAACCCCACTCATACCTAACTGCGCAAACTCCGGTAATGTACTACTCCAATAAAAAAGTCAAGCATCTTCTCAACGAGGAAGATATCGTTCCTTACTCGACGTCATTCATCGGCCAGTGGTACTACACTTACAAAGTCCATCTCACAGTGGGCATGATCACCCCACTGGAAGCTGGCTTCTGTAATGTAGTCATTGTGATTGTGGCTATCCTTATGATGGTCGCTCTCCTTTATCTGCCCCAAAACACTGTCCTTCTTGCCAACCGAGCATACTACTACTGGTCTGGACATGAGTCGTGGTCCAGCTCTACCACCCCCAACTTCACCCAACTGCTGGGCTCCGCATTCAACAAAGTCTACAAAACCCAGTAATATTTATTAGAAATAGAATAATAATGCATTCTTCAAAGGATCAATGACAAAAATTCATAAAACGGCTACCCTTAATCGATATATTAGTAGACATCTATATTGTAAAATAATGCACTTTAGCCTCTCTCCCATAATTAACGAATCAATCCCTGTCGAGAGGGATGGACACCAGGAGTATTAGTTCTTTGCTTCTTTGGTTGGGGTGCAAACTCCTTATTGGCCTTCTTATGAGCAGATGCCAAGCTCTGTGTCTTTTCCTTCTTTCTCTGCTGAGCAGCAGCCTCGGCCTTAGCTTTCTCCTCGTTGGCGATTCTCTCAGATCGCTCTTCATCCACTTTCTGTCGTTTCTCCTGGATTTTGTTTCGTCGTGCAGCAGAGTTTCCTCCACCACCAGCTGTCAATTCCACGTTAATCTTTCGTCTAAGGAGAGTGGTATGGTGCATTCTAAGGGCAACATTCATACGTTTAGGAGCATCATTACCCTCGAACTCAAGAAATGCGAACCCCTTGTCTTGTCGGATTCGAATCTTATTAGGAGAGCAGGCCTCGAAATGCTCAGCCAAAACCTCTTCTTTGATATCGTAGGGAAGGTTTCCACAAAAGAGAATAAATCGAGCGGACTTACCTGAAGGTCCATGTTCTCCATCACGCTTTCGCTTCCTTGATCCTTCCTTAGAGGCTTCCTCCGCAGCTTTTTTGGCCTCTTTCTTCTCTTTCTTTTCTTCCTTGAGTGCTTCAACTGTCACCTCTCCCTTCTCGATCTTCTTTTTCGTCTTCTTGAACTCTAGCGCTTTTCGTTCCTTCTTAGATAGCTTTGCGGTCGACTCCTTGCCGCCATCTACCTTTGTAGTTTCAGAAGTGGCTTCTGAATCTTTGACCTCGTTCTCCTTGGACTTGGTCTCGACTTTCTTATCTGAATCCATTTGTAGTGATGAACTTTGTCAATTTTTTTAGACTTGATAATGCACCCAATGTAATTTTTCCATATTAGATTTGAAAGTGAGAATCACAAGAAGTGCTGGATACCAGTGATAAAAACGAGAAAAAGAAAGAAAAAAAAATTCTTGTGAGGGATGAAATGGGATGAGACATTTAAATTGTAAGTTACTAGGCGAGCCTGGTATCAGATTACGGGATTATTCCCATAACGGGGAAACACTCTTGAATTGAATAAAAAAAATTGAAGAAAATATAAAAACAAATATTTGAACTAGAAGCAAATTTGTCAAATTTGTCAGAGATCTATAATTTTGACCATTCTTTAATCATCCAGTTTTATTGAGTCAGATTCGAATAGCTTGGGCTGAGAATACGTATGTTTGTAAGTCCTCCTTGTCACTAGTACTGAGATGACACTCTGAAGAAAGATAACTCCTTCTAGAATAGATTATGAGTACTTCTAAAGCACTTCTAACATTCCCAGATGCGACTGAGACCAATCTCTGATTGTTTAATATCAATCATAAGTGACGTAGGAATGGTAACCACAATCGAGTTATTGGACATTACAGATTGGTCAACAACAAACAAAAGAGAAACCAAATATGATGACAATAAAAGTCATTGTTTATGTTATATGATGGAATAATATTTCAGATCAAATCAGCATAATAATGAAAAGACTATGGTCATAGACAAGGACTACTCATCGAACAGGTTCCATTTATGTACCTGTAGTACACTTCCGCTATTGTTTCATACCTGAGACAGGCACGGTTTCAATAGACGCAACCTGGCTTTAAATGGACACTATTTTCAATGACATCTAAACTGTAAATTCCGGAACAGGTTCGATACTGAAACACACAGTAGATTAAGAAAGAGAGATGGGATGACGTGTAAATCACTATTATATTATGCCTACTGGCCCCATGAAGTTCATGAACAAGCCAAATTGCTTATCTTTAGTTTTACCCCTTGTTGTCCAACCTTCCAAACTCTATTGAGTGCCAAACAATTGACAAAAGGTATATGGGGCAGAAAAAACTCCATTCTCCTTTGCTGAAAAAACTTCTATTTTGAGAATCGAGTGATAGTAAGACAATGAATACCGATCCAATTCTGATCTTTACCTCGTAGCACCACACTACACGTCGCGCATAGTGAGCAGGTCTGCTTTAAAGTATTACATAACTTTCAGTTCACATCAATCAATACACTCTTCACGCACAACACAATTCCCATAATGAGCCAGAACTGGAGGCGCAAATCGTCTGTTTCGGCGTGGGATAAGCCCGAAGGTGGATGGTCCCGTAGACACCAAAGCGGTATTATGCCTACCCTTAGAAGATTTGTTGACGGTCTGTTAGCAGCCCTGATTCGACGGAAAATCTTTGTTGTCATTTTCCTTCTGCTAACCCTACTGTCTTTTTTCACAGCAGTCCCCTTTGTCCCTCACTTCAACTGGGGCTCAGGCAAGTACGTTATCATTCTGGCCGCCAATGAAGGTGGTGGTGTCATGCACTGGAAGGGAGCTAAGGAGTGGGCCATTGAGCGAAGCAGTATTGAAAACAAGCGAGAATACGCGGAGCGACACGGATACCACCTAGCTGTCAAGGATGTCAGTCTGAAAAAACGGTATTCTCACGAATGGCGAGAGTCGTGGCAGAAGGTGGACATCATTAAGGAGACCATGAGACAGTTCCCTAACGCGGAATGGTTCTGGTGGCTTGATCTGCATACTCTTATCATGGAGCCCCAAATTTCTCTGGATCAGCACATTTTCAATAACCTCTATAACGAAACTTACAGAGACCTCACAGGGCAATTCAATCCTCTGAACCTCCCCGCTCAAGTCCCATACGTGGACTACAACCAGCCCGTTGATCTTATTGTGACTCAGGATTGTGGTGGCTTCAATTTAGGTTCTTTCTTCATCCGTCGCTCAGACTGGACGGAGAAGCTGCTTGATCTGTGGTGGGACCCAGTCTTTTACGAGCAAAAACACATGGAGTGGGAGCACAAGGAGCAGGATGCGTTGGAGTACCTATTCACTAATCAGCCCTGGATCCGAAGTCGACTTGCTTTCCTCCCATTGAGAAAAATTAACGGCCTTCCTCCTGGTGCCTGTTCTGAAATGGCTGATGATAAGCAACTGTTCTACGATGAGAAGTCTCGAGACTTCCTAGTTAACATGGCTGGATGTGAATGGGGACGAGATTGTTGGAAAGAGATGGAATCCTACAAGGCTAAGGCAGTAGAGCTACATCGAAAGAGATGGTGGTTGTTCTAATTTCTAATGAGAAATAAAAAAATAATTCGACATTCTTGTCATGGACATTCAGCAGTGTTAATAGATCCAACTGGTGTATAAAATGCAGATTTATCTTTTTCTTACTTTTTGTTTTTTTTCCTATCAGTTGTCCTCAGGTATGGTCTGGGTCGCCAAAATCTTCTTCTTTAGAAACTCGTTTCGTTCTTCTCGAAGGGTAAGGTAAATGAAAAAACTGAACAGTAGATCCACAAACACCACCGAAAATACCAGGGAGTTGGAGACATAGATGCTGTTGCCATAAGCAGCGTAGGCGATGACAAGGAATAATGTGAGCACTCGAAGAGGCATGATGGAGTAGAAGTACTCCAAGTAACGACCATTCAAGGGAGCTACATCAGATACTCCAGCCATTGTGAGCAGGTAAGCCACTAAACCTACCAGAGGTTCGGCATTCTCCAGAGATAGTGGTGGCTGTATTAATATCAGCTTTTCTTCTGGCCGTCCGTTTCGTGTCTCATCTCTTGTTGTAGATACTCACCAGTTGCATTGCCATTCCTACTGTGTGAACATACGAGCTATCCACTATGATTGCAGGATCTGCCCACAAGAAGTATGCCAACGACCACAAAAACGTGGCCCTTGCGATGATAAATGATTTTGCTGAGATGATCATGATGTTGGTAGATTTGTGGTGAAATTAAGTAGCTTACCAATTTGAAATCAAGAAGTAGGAGACCAACTTATCTCTTAAACAAAAAATAGGGGGGAAAAGGAAAAAAAATGAAACTTGAAATATAATCTCTTATAGGATCTTTTCATCGTTTATAATAGAACCATAAATACCTATCATCCATGCCCTTGCTCTATTTCACTGGCTTACATAATCACTTGAAGAGTCCCAAAGTCTATTCCACTTCTCACATTTCAAAGTGACATCCCCACAACGCGTCACAATACCACCAAAATGTCGTGGCTCAATGATGGCATGCTCAACATGGAAGATGATGGTGATATGAACCTGAACATGGCGTCTGGTAACAGTTCGAACTTTTCTGGGTTGGATGGATCCTTTTTTGGCGGGGCGTCACAGAGTCCTTTCCAGTCCCAAGATTTCGACGACAGCAGCAACAACAGCAACAATAACTCGAACCAGCTCACAAGTTCAAACACCCCTCAGACACAAACCCCTAACATACCTTCATCGGTTGCGAATCCTCATGTTTCTCCTTCCGATATTTTCTCCCCCTCTCTGAACCCAGGCTCGCGCCCTGCCTCAGCTCTCAACACTACCCAGTCCCCGCAGATTCAGCACTCCCCACAACTGGGTAGTCCCCAAATGGGGAACCTCGTGGGTCAATCTCAGGGAAATCAGTTCTACCGCCCTCAAGGAATGCACCAGGGCTCCCCATCTATGATGACTAACCCCCAACCTGGTCAGCAGCAGCTCCCTACACCTCAACAGCAGCAGCAACCGCCAATAGGTCAGTCTCCGAATCAGGCTACTGCTAAGCTACCACAGCGATCTATCACTCCACAACAGCTACAGGCGTTCCACAAGCGAATCGTGTCTGCACCGCCTCAGCAACGAGTAGCCATGTTGCAGCAGCTGAACCAGTCGCACCCTCAGGCTGCTCGTCTTCTCGCTCAGAAAGTCGGTATTCAACTTCCCGGAGGAGACCAGCAACCTGCGCAGCCCACCCAACAACAGGAAGCCAATAACAAAAGAGTGGAGATGTACAACAAAATGTTGCGAGAGTTCCACATGAAGCGGGGCTCCCCCATTGGCGCGTATTTACAGGTGGGCCAGCGTAGAATCCCTCATGTCAATTTGTTCTTCGCTGTGATGAAACAGCAAGGGTTCCAAACCTGTACTAACAATAACCAGTGGGGCATCGTGGCTCGGAATCTCGGCTTCCCTCAACAGGACATGGACGCTCCACAGCAGCTCAAGCAGCTATACCAACAATGGCTTCTCCCCTTCGATGAGGCCAGACGAAAACGCTCAGTGTCTGCCACAGCAGCAGCTACTCCAGGTGGCACTGTTGCAACACCATCTGCAGCTGCCACACCTTCCAGTATGACCACGCCAAGTGCTGCTGCCGAATCTTCAGAAACCCCCAAGCCTGCTGTGTCTGAAGAAGACATGGTTGTTCATAAGTACTTACCAAAGTCGCGGCAGAATGAAGAACAGTCCATTCGAAACCCTGCCATCATCAAGGGGCTGGGTAATGACCTGAACTTCATTTTGGCGACTATGCCGTTTGCACACGAGTTGGGATCAATCAATATTCTTGGTCTTGCAAATTCGATCGAATCGGGGCAATCCGGAGAAGTTCGACAAGCCCTGGATAAGTTGCTAGTAATCTCTGCTGATCCACGTTGTCTCCTTGGTCTTTACGACTGTGCCAACCTAACTCAGTTGCTAGGAGATTTGGGTCAGGATATCATCAAGGAACTTGTCAGGCTAAATGGATATGCTACTCCCGCAGACGAAGACTCCTTCAGTGATGATGAGTCTGAGTCTGAGGATTCATCGTTTGCTGCCTCCATCATTGACAAGGTGTTTGAAAAGTACTCTGCTGACTTTGATAACGACCAGCACACCAATGGCATTGAAGTGGTTGTAGATTCGCTTATGGGCACCGAAACACATGCACATCACTACGACGACGACGACTACTCTCACAGTGACTCGGATCTGTCGGACTTGGAGGTGGAATTCAACCACCCTCGCAAGAAACGAAAGAAGCTTTCTCTGAGTGTTACTCCTTCAAGACCCTGTGATTTCGGCAACTACATGACTTTGTTGGAAGAGTGTGAAAATGAAGGCGAAAAAGTGGAGCTTCCTGCCATAGAGGACACCCCTAACTCGTTTATGAGAAATGCGGTTGGTGATCGTCTTGTATGTCTTACGTCAATCCTGCGAAATTTATCGTTCCTTGAGACTAATCAGTCTGCTCTGATTATGGACGAAGCCATTTATGAGTTTATCTTTACTCTCCTACGACGAATAGGAACTCTCAAGAACCTTCTGACGTCTCCCAGGCAATACCTTGATATCCTGAAGGATGTGACGACGTTACTATCTAATGTTTCTCTCTCGCTGGTTCTTAAGAACGCAGGCGATGCATACCTCATCCTGCTACTTGTGATGTTTTTTGGTCCCAGCAAATCTCCATTTGTTGGTACGCCTGAAAACTACAGAGTCGCATTCATGGAGTATAACCCCCTGGTTGATAAATACCTACCTTCAGCAGTAGATATGTTTGTTAAGAGTTTGTCTCGAGAAGCGCCGAACAAGAAGTTTTTCTTGGACATCCTTCTGGATAAATGTCGTGATCAGGAGTATCTGGAAATTGCCCAGCTCGATGCATCAGCAACTCCAGACAAGCCTCAAGGATTCCGCTTCGAGATGTTGACTCGAATTTTTGGCATTTGCGTATCTGCAGTGCCTCGAACCGACCTTCAAATCGTTCCCCATACTTTCGAGATCCGGAAGCCACTTCTGCTACAGGCTCTCTTAGGTGCAGAAATACTTGCACAGGCGGTGCCTGCGAAAACGGAAGGTGACAATTTGCCCTTAAAATGGCTGAACTCTGATGACAATTTTGGCAACACTTTGCTTCGAACTGCATGTGCTTTGGGAACTGTCAATTTAAATCCATACAAGAACAAAGCGCAACGACCAGATCCTAAAAAAATGGAGGAGGCCAATCCTTTCGCAAGAATCACTCAGAGATGTATTACCATTCTTCGAATGCTAGGTCTCAAGGCCATGAAGAGCGAAGAGGAAGAGGAAATTGAGCCAAAGGCAGAGGCGGCCTTACCCCCAGGAGTACTGCCTAATATTGAGACCATTTTGGGTGCTATGCTGGCATTTGAAATGGACTCGGTGGTTGTGCAGCAAATGGCGATATTGTCAAACGAGGGAGAGAAGTTTTATGACGCCCTTAGTGGAGTAGAAAAATCTAAGAGCGTGGTTGCACCTGGAACATAGCGGGTCTAGCCTTTGTATTATTAATAGACAAGTAATTGATATGGCGTTTCAACCAAGGTGAATAAATAGGGGATGACGTACTTTGAAATATTAAGATATAAACAACACAACTTGACTGGGGCATTCATCTCATGCTGGTGACTACATTTCGACAGGTGGATTGAAGAACTAATTTCACTCTATTAAAAATAAATACACGCTCTTTACTGAGCCTTGGAGTTGCCAGAGTTGTACAACTTCACAAGAACACCACTGTGGTGGCACATGGTCAGTGCATGAAACTTGACAGGAGGCTCAGGTTTCGTGTCAGCGTTCTCGATGGTATCATAGAGCTGAACAATTCGTGCAAGAGTGTAGCCTGCCTCGGTAAGGGCGTATTGCTGACCGAGACAGATTCGTGGGCCACCGTTGAAAGGAAGGTATTCCCAGCCCTTTGCTTGGGAAGAACCATCCTCATACCATCTCTCAGGTCGGAACTCTTCGGCATCCTCACCCCAGAACTCCTTGAGTCGGTGAGTGGTGAAAACGTGGTAAGAAACGAGGTTGCCCTTTCGAACAACAATGGGTTGGGAACCATCAGGTCCACCTCCTCGGGGGAGTGTGGTATCTCGGGTAGCATATCGCATGTTGGCAGGAACAGAGGGGTAAAGTCGGAGAACTTCATTGAGAACGTATCGAAGGTAGTCACATCGCTTGAGGGACTCGAAGGTGATAGTAGAAAGATCTTCGCCATCGCCAAGGTTCTCTAAAACCTCTTGTCGAAGCTTAGCGTATACCTCAGGCCGTCGAGCCATCAAATACAGGCACCAGGCGAGCAAGGAAGCAGTGGTATCTCGGCCAGCAAGAAGAATGTTCAGAGCCTGGTCACGAAGCACGATGGGGTCTTTGGTCTCCTTAGCGAGTTCACGAAGGAAAACATACTTACCGTCGTCAACATGTTTCTCAGATTCAACAATGGCCTTCTTAACGTAATGGTCAACAAAATCGTGCACTCGCTTACCAGAGGAAAAGAGTTCTCGAGGTCTCCATGCCCAGTAGAACATTTGGAGTCGTGCTCGCTGGCCAAGATGCATCTGGGCAGTGTTGAAATCCTCCTGGAAAGACTTTCGAAGATCGACGGGCATATCAGTGGGAACAGCATTGGGGTTAGTCTCGACAGTCTGAGATCCAACAGACTGTCCAAACAGGAATTCAGTAGCGGTGTCAAGAGTGAGGTTGAAGAAGAGCTCTTGAGCATCAAAGGAGCTGCCATCCTTAGGGATTCGAGAAGTCATATATTGAATGTGCTCCTCGATCATCTCAACATCAGAAACCTGGTCTCGGGCAAACTGGGGTCGCAGCATGGCTCGAGAGTGTTGCCATCCCTGACCATCGAGAGTGAAAATACCATTTCCAAGAACGGGGAGAAACTGAGCATGTCTCTCACCAAGACAGAAATCCTTGAACTGAGTGGCAAGTACAGCTTTAATGTTCTCGGGATCAACAGTGTGGTACATGTCAACACCAAAAACAGTGGCCTTACAAGTGTAATTAGGGAAGACATTAGTCTGAAACATATTTTGGACGAACTCAAGCAGACGGTTGTTCTTAGATTCAATGAGGAAAGGGACAAAAAATGTCACAGAGAAGGGGAATCGAGAAATATCCTTAGGCTTTCCACAGTTCCATTTCTTTTCGAGCTTTTTGGTTCTCAGATGGAATTGAATGACAGTGAAAGCATAATAGGCGATCAAGAAGATGCCAACAGCTAGTGACAGGTTAAGGGTGTTTGACATTGTTGATTTGCAGGGCTTGCCCAATGGATGGTCAGCATACCTCTATATATACCCCTTACTATCTTTGTATGTGTGTTTCTAGGTACTTTTTCATGTTCATGATCGCCTAATTGGTATAGGGTTTTACTTTTAGCGTAACAGTTGGAGATGCTTAGTTGTGGGGGAGAGACTAGGGTGGAGGGTCGTCATCGTACAGCTTGCGCCTCCTCGCTACAGGGGGTGGAAATGAACTTTGCGAACTCCACTCAGTGGTTCGTTGAAATAAAAGATATTCCAAGCATTTGGCTATGGACCAGGCGAGATTCCAGTCATAGAGTCCCTATCGCTTCTGAGCACTACACAACAAGCTTCAACGATGTCTTAAACGTTCCCCACTAGCTATTGCAATCACATGCTGCAGATCTGGTTAAGGTTTCGTAATTTCTTTGTTATTTGGCTTTTAAGCTTTCACTTAGGTGCAGAGATCTACATCCTGACAGTAGCTGATGCAGTCTGTGCATTGCTATAAGCAGGATGTGGTTGGACAAGATACTCCAACATAACAGAGAAGAGAGTTGGAGTAGAGACAATCATTGATTATTCTGGTAGTCTTTCCCGCGTGGACTCTGTTAAGAAGTTTAATTATACCAACACTCCCTAGCTAACAGCTAGATTAATTGTTCCCATTCAAGCTGGACACTCCCCCTGTGCACGATTGAATGCACGGCGACGGCGTTGAGTTAATTGCGGTTGTGAGCGGCTCAGACAACTCAAGGGTGATCAAAGAGGCAGGTGTAACGAAGGCTCGTGACACAATCAACCCCGCTAAGAGGAATGGAGTATTGTCCTAAACGTTATTGCGGATTTTAGCACTATTATTGTGGTCCGTTTCCATTTCTAAGAGTTTCCCGCTTCCGGCCCCTTGTGCTGTACCCCAGACTATCCCCAAGGTTTTATTCTTTTGTCTACAGTATAGTCCTTGTTCTCAACCCCCATGGGGCATGAGGCCGGGTGTCTGGTTCCGCAATCATACATTCTGGTAGCAAGAGTCTGGCATTCATTTTGTCTCTGTTGATTTGAGCTACCCCGCTATTTCACAGATTCAAATTCGTGGGTTTGAAATTGTTGAGGAGCTCCACACTTTGCAGAACACCCCACCATGAAGTTGGAACAAAGAGGACAAGCGTGGTTGTTGAAGCGGAGAATGAATATGAAAATGTGAATCACAAGCGAATAAATTGTAAACAAACTAAACTAATAGAGGCCAAAGAGGATAGTTTTACGAGACATTGCAGTGCCATCATCGTGATTGTTGACATTACTTCTCTCTGACGCATATATATCTCTAAAGATCGAAACTAGTTTCTTTCCAAGTTGATGCAGTATAAAATATCAGTAAGAAAACTTCATACTAGTTATCCTTCAACAAAAATTTACTGATTGAAAATGAGGGGCAAAAAAGAGTGGGTCTGTAGCATCTTAAATTCACAAAGACTGATCTGAAACGATTATATCCAAGAGCAGCCGGAGTTAATGCAGGTTTCTTTCCCTAGGGAGATCTACCTAAATGTCTTTTCCTGTAGTCTGAAAACAAGAGAGCATAGCATCTGCGAGGCGAGGAGAGACGTACGTGTATCCGTACTAGGTAAAAAAGCCCGATGAAATTGGAGCTCAGTCCACTATACAATGATCCCAATCAAATTTCTAAGCAGCATTAACTGGGTCACACTGATGTCACATCCTCAAAATAGTTTGTAGCAATGGAACATGGGGAAACAATCCATAATTATCATCACAAGGTTACTAAAAAAAGCAACTTCCGAGAAAACACCATTTGAGTTTGGTTATTACATTGTACTCTTGATTCTGTTAATGGCAATACCAACACTTGCTTGCCACCTCCTCCAATTACAAAGCACAGTACTAACCCTTGGTAATAGCTTTAACTTTAATTAATCCGAATTGGGTTATTCTGGATTTGGAACTTCCCAAACAATGCTCGCCTAATTTATTATTGTCAACTTTAACCTTAAATGGTTTTCATGAAAAGAAATAAAAGATCATCTTAATAATCCGCTGTCTAGTTTCCAGGTAATGACAATCATAGATGTGGAATATTTTATTATTCAAGATGCAAGATCTTACCTATTCTTTTTTTTTTTCCTTACTCATATCATATCCAAGATTGCTTTTATGTTGTGAGCTATTTCTCTGATTGCTCAGGTGGTTCGTCAGGATGATGTTCGACCAAACAAAAAAAAAAAAAAAAAAAAAAAGAAGCTGTAAAAGAGATAGGGACAACTTTGTATCGCCAGCGATCAACTTCACCCTAAATCTTAAAGTAATGAGTGTGAGTGTTGAATAACTGGATTTGTGAAACCAAAAAAAAATGGAAAAAGCAAAAAAAAAAAAAAAACGAAAAGCTGTATCTTGAAAAGGGCCTATAGTTATTATTCCAATGGTTATATAAAACATGATAATTTCAACAGATAGGTAATCGTGGTCTCAGATGATTAGCTTTCAGGGATGACAAACTGACACGATAATCTTTGGTATCTTATCAACAAGGGGCAAATGAACCCGTTAATAACCACACTTCTCAGTGTCAAAAAAATGTGCCATACTTTCTAATCTAGTTAATTTACAGGACTGTTTGATCTTGTCAATACTCAAAAAAAAACAGCCAAGAATTTTAAATCAAGGAACTAACCCCTTCAGACCATTTTCTCTTTACACTTCTTTAGATGGCAGCCTACCCCCTCTTTCAGGCTTTCGAGGACTAGTAAGTTTTTCGTTTTGTGCTATGTTATATTTTCTGATGGTTATTTCTTGAAGTTAAAAATGCCTTGAAGAGAACATCAATTGTGTATACGCACATTAAAACGATCTTGTGCTTGTGTAGTAGTAATTATCGCAATACCCTCTGTTTATATCCTTGAGGGTATTGTCAAACCTTCAGGAATAAAAGGGCAGCGGACAAGATCATAACTGATGAGGTACGGGGGTCCAACAGAAGGTTAAGGATTCCTGAATAATCACTAAATGAAAACTTCTCCACCGAGCTGATTAGTCCCACCCACCTTGATCTACAACTTTACACTGTATCCACTTAACGATAAAAGAGTAAAGCTTCTCTATAGATTTTAAGGCCTAGACCCAACAGAAGTGACTGAATCAGAAAAATATATGTTGTGGTTTAACGAGGAATTGCCTGTACAGTATGGAGTTGATCCTTGACGAACTACTGCAACATAGGAAGTTGTCCATTATTAAAGCAATAGAACACAGTTCCAAACCAAATATGCAATACCAATAAGAGAGATTCAATTGTTTGGCCTCTTGATTTACCCGTTTACATTGATTTCTAATTGGCTGTAGGGGCCCACGGGGTAGCTTTTCCTCATACTGGCAGCTTCGAAAAGTACTGGACGTAATTAAATGTACAGAGCTGCTTGTACTCCTGTAGTCCTGAAAAAAATATCAGACTGTCTATTCAGACCACCTACCCATTGAATAAGTAGAGTACAACGCATTTGTCCCCTGACAGAAGCAAACCTCATAAAAGAAGTACTTGATCTGAAACCAAAATCAAGAGGTCTTTTGAAGACTTGTAGTGTCTGATTCTAGTAATTGCTTATTTCTTGTTTTATGTTTTTGTGGCATTTTCATCGAATAGCACTGGTCACCGAGTGTTTGTATCTTGCATTGCTTAAGTAAATAGGCCACTCAGTAACAGCCAGAGGAAAAGCACGGCAATTGAAAGAAAGATCCCAATGGAACCGAATTTCAGGTTATTTCTAGATAGTTGGAATATCCATTAAACTCTTTTGTTTTCCTATAATCGGGCATTTCTCCAAGAATGTAGCACAACTACCCACACTTCGAAATCTAGTTTCTGTGTTACTGTACTTTTAGTAAAATGTCATATCTTTACTGTAGGGGCTGGCACAAACCTGAACCTCAGTGCAGTGGCTTTCATGCGTCCATAATCCATATCTATATATGCTGGGCAGATTCTGGTGAGATGTTACAATGTAAAATGGAAACAAATTTTCTGTTTATAATTACCTTCATCACATAACTTTGATCCTGCAAGTGAGGTAAGTTCTGTGTCATACAATAGATTTTTTTTTTCTCATACTTTCAATTGGCTATAACATAAATATGAAATAATTCTAAGTAATTGAATAGATGTTGAGAATCAGACATTAAGTTTTATTATCAGTATTTAGTTAATTAACGAACCTACATATCACTTGTTGAGAGAAGGGAGTTCATATAGTAGCCCACTCTCCTGGCTGAGGCCTTTGGAAGAAAGGAGGAATGGTGAGAGTGACAATACATTGAGCACCTATTGGATTTTCATCACTCACGAGGTGATGACATATCTCATGGGAGCAATATATTCTCGGAGATTACATTCAACACAACTACATGTTAAATGCGGTTCTTTTGCATGATGTACTGTAGATGTAGTGTTCCTCTTTTATACGAACTGCTTAATCAATCAATTCGATGTAAGTGCCATGAGCTGTTGTTTCAAGTTTATTTCTCAATACAATTTTAAATTGCATATCCACTTTTAAACAGTTCAGATATAATTTCCCTCCATGACGCCAAGTGCTACAAATGTAAGACTCTCCTTGAAATTATGCAACATGATCTAGAGTTGTGTGGGGAGAGTTTTTAAGGTTTTGGTGGAGGCTTATATACTTGCTTTGAACTCTATGAGCATCATCAAGTACTAGATCCAAACAGTCACGGTGTGAAGTGGTTGCTGCTCACGATGCTCAATTGGTTACGGGCACACCGGGTGACCACTTTTTTTACCTTCTTATAACATAACGACTACAACTTTGAACTAAACTGAAGTGGTATTGTGGCGTAACATTCTGGAACATTCAGGCAGCAATCAGATATAACTTGCTCCATACTCCAAGTTCAGGAGCACACGTGACCGCCCAAAATTCAACAAACTATGAAAGCAAACCCAACCCTCAGACAAGGTTTCGACACAAGTGGCCCAAATGCAGCAGTCTAATAATTGAGTGAACTCTAATTGGAGGTTGTTGTACTAAAGTCTTGCAGATGGCTAGTTAGGTTAAGATATAACCTATTGTTCCTGTGAGTCATTTTATTTGTAAGTCTTGGATGTTCTTTTCAAGCCTATTTTTTAGTTATATGCTTAATGTGATGTGTTGGGTAATCATTTAGGTCTAGGCCCCCTTATATTAAGGTTATTGTCGGAACAACGAAAAAGAATCGGTTCGGGGCATTCTGCGAAGATGATTGGGTAACCAGTTGAGGGACAACTTGAAACATAGATGTGACCGCCTCTGGCAGTTTTAATATATGTTTATGGAATAGAGTGATCTCAATATAGAATTTGATGTCTCTCAACCAGTAATCTTTTTTTCCGGTGACAAAAGCAAAGACAACGACGTATGTACTACTAGAGAGAAGTGTTTATCAGTAGCTACTCATCCAACCACAAGTGCAGGGATTTTCAGACAAAGGGGGTTTTAGTGTATAATCATCATAGATAGTGTAAATATTTTCATTACTGGTTAATCAAAGCCAAGACTTTTGCGAGGTTGGGCTGCACTCAACAGTTGGTTTTGCACTAACCGAGACTTCAGAGGTTGGGTTTCATCACCAACACAAAGAAAGGGAAAATGGGACCATCCTTATAATGCGTGACTCTTAATTGGGCGAATGAAGTAGTTGCTTTTAGAAAAATGTCATTCGAACACGTGACTTCGTTTATATCTGCCTCTAAGTCTTCTATTTCGGGTCTCTTATATGTAGGTGATCTGAAGCTCGGCACTTAAAGTTGTCACCTACTGGCTAAAACAGGGTGTTCTTAAAAAACACGGGCAGAAGGAAAGCACAGTATAATGAATCAATTCCTAATATTTGCAAATGATATTCACGTAACCCCCAAAATGAGGCTATCGTAAATTTTGATAAAGCCGCAAATTGCGCCGATACTTGGCCGGCAACGTTTGTATTTGCTTCTACACATTTCCATCTCGACTTGCTTCACCTGCATACACAACCTTAAACTAAGTGGTCACAGCCTACAGGCGGGGGGAACTTGTGGGGGTATATATAAACATTGGGACTCCCAATTAGTCCCTCTCTTTTTTCTTTCCCCACAGATTTCAAATCTAACCTACACATTACAAAACACAATGCCTGTTACTGACGTCCTTAAGCGAAAGTCCGGTGTCCTCGTCGGCGATGATGTCCGAGCTGTGAGTATCAATTGAGATTGGTTGCACGGATCAATTGCTCTCCAGGCAGTGTTTCATGTACCCAAACGCGATAATTAATCTAAACGACAATTATTAAATACTAACCCGAGCTTTTCGAGTACTGCCGAGAGCACAAGTTTGCCCTCCCCGCCGTCAACGTGACCTCCTCTTCCACCGTTGTGGCTGTCCTTGAGGCTGCCCGAGCCAACAAGTCCCCCGTCATCATCCAGATGTCTCAGGGTGGTGCTGCTTACTTCGCTGGTAAGGGTGTCGACAACAAGGACCAGACCGCCTCCATCCAGGGTGCTATCGCTGCCGCTCAGTTCATTCGAACTATTGCCCCCGTCTACGGTGTTCCCGTCGTCGTCCACACTGACCACTGCGCCCGAAAGCTCCTTCCTTGGCTCGATGGTATGCTCGATGCCGATGAGGAGTACTTCAAGACCCACGGCGAGCCTCTTTTCTCTTCTCACATGATTGATCTTTCTGAGGAGGAGCACCCCGAGAACATTGCCACCACCGCCAAGTACTTCGAGCGAGCTGCCAAGATGAACCAGTGGCTCGAGATGGAGATTGGTGTCACCGGTGGTGAGGAGGATGGTGTCGACAACACTGGCGTCGATAACTCCAAGCTCTACACCCAGCCCGAGGATATCTTCGCTGTCTACTCCGCCCTCGCCCCCATCTCCCCCAACTTCTCCATTGCCGCTGCCTTCGGTAACGTCCATGGTGTCTACAAGCCTGGTAACGTCAAGCTCCACCCCGAGCTTCTCGAGAAGCACCAGGCCTACGCTGCCGAGAAGATTGGCTCCCCCGAGAAGAACGGCAACGGTAAGCCCCTCTTCCTTGTCTTCCACGGTGGTTCCGGTTCCTCCGACTCCGACTTCAAGACTGCTATCGAGAACGGTGTTGTCAAGGTCAACCTCGATACCGATCTCCAGTACGCCTACCTTGTTGGTGTTCGAGACTACGTTCTTAACAAGAAGGACTACATCATGACTCAGGTCGGTAACCCTGATGGTGACGACAAGCCCAACAAGAAGTACTTCGATCCCCGTGTCTGGGTTCGAGAGGGTGAGAAGACCATGGCTGTCCGACTTGATGAGGCCTTCGAGATCTTCAACGCCAAGAACACCTTGTAGGTTATGTACAAAAGATGATGTTAGATTGGGGATGCTGTATTAGCAATTGAATTTATGTTTTCTAAAATTTTGCAGAGTCGTTAGATTCTCAGCTTCTTTCTTTGTTAGAATCTAACTTGGGAACTGATCGACGTGGTTACGTGTCGAATCAGATTTACACGTAGGCCCACAACTCAAAGCATATTGACACTTATTTGAATTGGTTTAGTAGAGAAACTGCAAAGGACTGACCAATTATATGATCATTAATATTGTTTGCCAGATTCCGTTGAAGTACACGTGTTTGCTTTTTTATCATGCCTTTTTCTACCACGTCGCAAACTGGCTTTTGGTTACTAAGCAGCAGCAGGTTTTGAGAGAAAGCGTAAAATCACAAGTTCAATCAATTCAATTAATAAAACATACATAAATTAAAAAAAAAAATAGGTAGTAAAAAATAGGTTTCTGTTTGCACTAAATTGAGTGGGCAGATTGGGGCACCAGTTGCATCCCTATTATATAAACTACTACAGAAATCAAGATAAAATCAAATCCAAATTTTAGAATGGGGTGATATATTCGCAATTGTTCGAAACCATGCCTAGTGCACTTTTAATCACATTAGTAGTAGTGCTCTTCTTATGTCGTTCGATTGCTATACAAAATGAAATGTAGTGGCAAATAAAGTTGAAGGTTTGGGAGTGCATGCATGTCGTCCCATCAAGTACACAGCTTGTGATAATTGTATGATTTTTTAATCTCACTCCAACAAATCAATTACCCAGCTTTAACAATATGACGCTCTATTACACACTTGTCTTTGCCGTTTTGGTTTCAGAAATGGCAGCCTTCTTGATGCTGGTTGCTCCTCTACCAGAGAGTGTGCGACGACAGCTATTCCTCACACTTTCCAAGCTGGAAGTGCTGGAGAAGCTGCGATTGGGTCTCAAGTTCACATTCGTGTTTATTCTTATTCTCTTCATTGATTCTGTCAATAGAGTCTACCGTGTTTCTGTTGACAGATCAGCTGGCGACTACAAGGGTAACCTGGTTGCTACTGAGCGATCTGAGATTCAGGCAAGAAAGTTTTACAGCCAGCGAAACATGTATCTTTGTGGCTTTACTCTCTTCCTCTCCTTGATTCTCAACCGAACTTACTCTCTGGTCATTGAGCTCATTAATGCCCGGGACCTCGTCAATGAGCTCAAGGGCTCTTCTAACGCCAAGGTCAAGGCTGACCTCATTGCTTCTGATGAGGCCGACAAGCAGGTGGCTCTCCTCAAGGCCGAGCTCCAGCAGAAGGACAGAGACATTAACGCTCTAAAGACCCAGTCTGCCAACCTGTCTACTGAGTACAACCGAGTCAGCGATGAACTTAACGCTGCCACAGGCAATGCCAAACTCGACAAGAAGACTGCGTAGAGTACCAGTTTAACATATAACTACCAACAAATACTAAAATAAAATATTGTTTAAACTCCTCACCACCCCTCTATGTAATTGTAAATAGTGTTTTTTCTTTTGTCTTTCTAATGCATAGGTTTTAGCCACTCTCAGCAGGATAAGCATTGCTCTTGTGCTTGGGAGTGAACTCGAATTCGTCTCCAACAGGACCGAGGAACCGTTCAGACAGTTTGATCCAGTCTCGATAGTCACTAGATCCAAGTAATGTCTCCATCTCGTCTCTTCCCTTCCACAAGTCTGGCCGATCATTCATTTTGGCAGGGAGGTACTCAAGAATGCCTGAAGGAACATAACGGTGTGTGAAAGACATAAACTCACAAAGATATCTTCGAGTCTGGTTAACACCATACTGATCCGATCCCCAGTGCTCGAGACCATATTGAACGAACTTCTGGAAATACTCTAGACGCTCAGTGGCGCTCTTGTCAATGTGTTGACGGCTTTCAATCTCCTCAAAGATCCAGGGTTTAATTAATGCTCCTCGAGCAACCATGACAGAGTCTACATGAGCCTCATCAACAGCTCGGTGCCAATCAGACCAAGAGTAGCAGTCACCATTACCAACAATCCAAGTGGGATGTGCAATGACATGGTTATCCAGCTCGCTCTGTTCTCGGACAGCATCTCGGGTCTTTACTACAGAGTCGGCAACTTCACGAATGTAGTCCCAGTCAGCGAGCTTGGTGTATCGTTGGGCCCGAGATCGGCCATGAAGGGTGAAGGCAGCAGTCTGTCCCTCTGCAAGAAGTCTCTGTGTGAGTTTCTTGGCAGTTGGGGTTGATCCAGTACCAGTTCGCATCTTGACTGTGATAGGCACATCTCCAGAAACCATGCTCATACCTCTGACGATTCGGCAGGTCTTTCCTTGCTGGTCCATCAGAGCTGAACCGGCACCAGCTCGGTAAACAAGATCAATGGGACAGCCACAGTTAAGATTGATTTCTGAAACATCAGTACACAACTCCGAAACAGCTTGAGCTGCCTTGATTGCCTGCCAGTGCTTGGGGGCGGTAACTTGGACACCAAAGTGGTTTCCCTCGGCTACTTCAGAGCTATGGCATCTAGTGAGAGCCCACTCGGCCTTGTGGCCCTGGATAAGAGGAAGAGTAAGAGCCATCTCACCATATGTAACATGTGCGCCTAGATCCTTCATCAGACGTCTGTAGGGAAGGTTGCCCACAGTAGTGAGAGGAGAAACAATGTACTTTCCTTTGAGGTTGAGCTTCTTCTTTTCGCTGGCACGGATCCGGCCCATATCTACTTCTACTTTCTCTTTCTTTTCCAGTCTGGTTTGCTCATCATCTTCGTCTCGAACAATCTGTGCATCAATGAACTTGATGACTTCATCAGATTTAGACAGATCATACTTCTTTCGCTGTAAAGGATTCAAGTACTTAAACACATGGTTCAGCTCCTTGTTAGACTCGTTGGCCTTCTTCTTCTCTTCATCAACTACCAACTTTCCATCACTAGTGGTGTGGGAAGACAACCATCTGCACTTGAATCCCTGGGGGCATTGTCCAGTCAAATCAAAGACTGGACAAACTCCTTCAATGTCCACAGGCTTAGACTTCAGGTATTTGCTGAGGTCGTGTTCGAACTTACACTTGCTGCCGTATGAACACTCCTGCTGAGTTCCATCGTCATTGAGCTGGAGTGCACTGGAGCACATCTTAATGGCATCTTTTCGTTGTTTGAGAGATCTGTTCTTGTTCTGGCCGCCCTTCTTCTTCTCCTCAGGCTTCTCTCCTCCCTCGGCAAGATCATCACTAGCTGTTGGAGCGTCTCGTGCATCAGCTGGAGCCCTGGCAACAAGAAACTCGGGTTTGATGCTAGCTACTCCACGAGTTCGGCCTTCCGTAAGCTGCTTTTCGTAGACAGCGTCCACAATATTGTCGGAAGACTCCTCAATCTTGGTCTTTTTCACAGCAGGTTCGTCTGTCATATTTGCGTTTCGCTCCTTCAAAAGAGCAGTCGATATTTTTTTTACCTCGAGACACTTTTTTTTTGGAGCTTACAAACCTTATCGCAAGAACACATCTAACTCTATCTTGAAAGAATAAAAAAATATGCAGAGAGTAAGAAGACCAGCTTGTGAGTGATCTGGGAATGCAGAAGAAAGAAAACAGGATCCGAGAGGTTTTTCGAAAGAGGAAGGAGGAAGGCCGCCCAGTTACTGTGGCAGGGCCCATGGTGCGATACTCCAAACTTCCCTTTAGAGCGCTGGTTCGCCATTTCGATTGTGATGTTGTCTATTCACCTATGATGCTCGCCCGTGAATTTTGCCGTAATCAGACTGCTCGACTTTGTGATTTCACCACCAATAAAGAGGATTTCCCGCTTATTGTGCAGCTTGGCGGAAATAATGCCGAAGATATGGTCAAGGCAGTGAAAATGCTCCAACCATATGTGGATGGCGTTGGTATTAACTGTGGTTGTCCTATTAAGGAACAGATTAGAGAGGGAGTTGGAGCAGCGCTAATGACTGCTCCTGACCTAGTGGCGGAAATGGTTGCGGCTATTCGAAAGGAGTGTGGATCTGACATATATGTTGAGGTCAAAATGCGAATCCACAAGGATCTGAACGATACTGTGCATTTCGCCAAGCTGGTTGAAGCTGCTGGAGCTGATTCCATCAGTGTGCATGGACGACTTGTGCCACAAAGAAGCAGAACTGCTCCAAACTACGATGGTATCAAGATAGTAAAGGACAACGTCAGCATTCCGGTTATCGCCAATGGAGATGCTTTTACGACTACCAACGTGGATGAGATAATTAAGCTCACTGGATGTGACGGAGTCATGGCTGCTCGAGGAATTCTAAGCAATCCCGCCATGTTTTCAGGATACACAAAAACACCATGGAGGGCAGTCGAATTGTTTTGGGATTACGTCACAGCATATGGTCTGCCCTATGCACTCACTTTGCATCATTTTTCAGAAATGTTAGAGGCTGAATTAACCAGGCATGAAAAGAAAGACTTGAACACTTGCAAAAACATGGTGGAATTGATAAAATGGTTCGACGACAGGTTCGATTTGAAACGGCCTGGGGAGGAGAACTTTGCTACACGGGATGATTATCCTTGGAAAAATAGGAAGGATTTTGTATATAACTAACAGCCTCACCTTTCTATAGATTATTTATTTCTTCCCATTCACTTAGACATCGCCTTGGGGTTTCTATATAAAAGTACATCAAGTGGTCAATTTTAGTTTTTTTTGAAGTTTAGTCTTCATCATCCTCCAACTGGTCATCGATGAACTCCACAGCCTCCTTGAACCGTTCCTCTACAATTCGGTGTAGACCTGCAGTGTCACAACGTAGAACACGTCCGAACTTCCGTCTTGGTCTCTTGGGATTAGTACTGACATCCCAGCATGGGTGTGTGTCAGCTGTAAATACTAAGGATGATCGGTAGAACCAGTCTGTGATGTACTCGTCGATGATTGAGACAATTGGACGTAGCTGAGTCTCGCTAATGAAGTTGATGACACAGTTTACCCTTTCACGAGTGTCTCGATGACCGACCAGATGGACCAGACCTGCATAGGCATCACCAAATCCCACCATGATCACGTTCTGCGCATCGAATACACTGAGATATTTATCCCAAAGATACAGGCATACCTCCTGGCTTGCAAAGAGAGCGTAGTAGTTGTCGTCGTCTGCTCCATTGAGAGCTTTTGGAATATTGACGTCAATAACACCATAACCTCTTTGATGGGCCCATTCCAGCCACCTTGTAGTCACGTCAACCATACAGGAATCAAAGTCTAACTCGCCAGTTACTGAGTCTACCTTGCCCCAAATCTGAGGCGGGTCGTGGACAAGAACTACAATAGTTTCGGCAGTATGAATCTTTGGAGTGGCAAGAATCTGGTCAGCCAAAGAAATCGAGGAGCCAGACGCAGGCCCAGCTGTAGCAACATGTAATCCAGAAGGTGTGCCACTGTTTCCGCCCATGTTGGGTAATGCAGAGAACTTGTACTTGTCAAACAGTTTGCGTGCCTGATAGGACCTAACCACATCGCTCAACAGGTCATATTTAGTGATTTCCTTGGGGATAATAGTCTCGTAACCTGGATGCAGACATCGCCAATATTGAGACTGAACCTCTACAACATCTTGTACGACAGAAATGGTAGCAGAAGTGGGTTTGAATGCAACAGGAACTGGAAGAGGTGCCTCTCCAAGAAGAACCTTGGTGACTGCCAGGGCAGACTTAGCAGTAGCTTCCAGAGTGTAACCACCTTCAAGAACCACTGCCAGGTTGCCGGATGCCAAGCTCTTGAGCATATGGGTCATGTGACCGTATCCTGAGGGAGTGATCTTACACCCTCCTAGCAAGTCACCCTCAGCAGCGTCAAAGCCGGCAGAGACAATCACAAAATCGGGATCAAACTCCATGGCAATAGGCATGACGATCTTTTGGAAAGCATAAATGTAGTCTGCGTCACCAGCACCAGGAGCACTCCAAGGAATGTTGACACTGTATCCTTCTCCTGCTCCGGTTCCGACAGAAGTATGAGCTCCGAAGATTCCACCAGGATAGAACTTTCCATTCTCGTACTGATGGAGAGAAACATACAGAACACGTGGGTCGTCCAAAAATGCACGCTGGGTACCGTTACCATGGTGTACATCCCAATCCAAAATCAAAATACGCTTGACCCTTTCAGGATATCGCTTCAATAGCACCTTGGCAGCCACAGCTACGTTGGAAAACATACAAAAGCCGGCAGGGTTACCAGGTTCAGCGTGATGGCCTGGTGGTCTTACCACAGCAATAGCGTTCTTGACTTCTCGCTCAATCACAGCTCGGCAGGTCTCGATGGTTCCTCCGCATGAAAGCTTTCCAGCACTAAATGACTCGTTGTTGAAGTAAACCGAGTCTCCCTTCTCTCCTTCCTCAAGCAGTTGGGGTCGGTTCATTTTCTCTGTCGACGCCAGGAAATCCACATGTGCACGAGTGTGCACTTCGAGTACTTCATCCAGTGAAGCTTCTCGAATGGGGATCTTCTGCATCAACGGTCCAAGCTCCTCTTGGCCCAGGTATTCGGGGTCAACCACTAGTCCAGCATCTACAAGAGCCTTGTACACCGAAAAGATACGTCTAGGATCTTCCGGGTGTGGATCAACGTAGTCGTATGACGTGGACACCAAACGGGCGTGATAACGCATTCGTACGTCGTAGCAGACACCAGTTTTCAAAGGAATATATCTTAGTTGAGGGGCCTTTAGGACAGGGTTCTCATTGGCATCCAAGATAAGTTCACGTGCACGTGCAGTGTCACATTCAGGCGCTTCTGTTTCGTCAAACTTACGCTTGCCATTACTACTGTTGGCGGTTTCAACATTGCCATTCTCCAAATCTACCAGAGAAAGCGTCTGTGGCACGAAATTGTTGTCAAATTCAGTTTTTATGGGCTGGGCCATACGTTCGGCAATCTGGCCCGAGATAGACGCGCTGTCGTAATCTGCAAGTTGAACATGATCCATATTAATTTTGTAGTCGTCCGACGTGTCCATCAGATCTGGATCTGCCATGGGAACTGCATCTTGAATATTTGGCATTGCTTGTTCATTCTCGGTTGCAATACTCGCTTTATCCTCTTCAATCTTAGTTGTGATGTTATCTTTCGCATCATTCTCAACGGCTGCAGGTTCAGATTTAACTGCTGTGTCCGGATTCGCATTGATGGACTTTTCATCGACCGGCTTATCGCCAAGTGGTTTGTCGTTGATCACATTTTCCTTCTCCGTGGGCTTGTCACTGCCATTCTCGACTTGATCGACAGCCTTCTCTTCAACAGTTGAGGTAGGCTGGGGAGTATCTGAGGCAGAAGGGAGAGGAGATATTTGGGGTAACGGTGCATCTGGTGTTGAGCTTTTTTGCTCCGTTGTTACCATTTGGGGTTGGCTCTGTGCTACCTCCTTTGAATCGCGGTCACTATCCATTTCTACTGTAGTGGTGTTGGTGAAACGCAGGTGAGGCTAAGAAGGTTTTGCTTAGTAGTTGCTCCATATCAATATCACGCATCAACTGTCCAGGGTCATTTAGCAGTTTCGCAGGGTCTTAGAACGCTCAAATTTACGCGTCAAAAGGCATGAAGTAAGGTTGGTATCTCAAGCGATATTCCTGTTTCATTAGCCCTTTTGATTGCACCAGCTGAGACTGTTGTCCATTGTGGTCACGTGATGCTCGTGTCTTTGAGCAGCAATAGTTGTTTCTTTTCTCGAATTATTTCAAAAATGAAAATAATAAGGAATAATGTAGTAGATGGCTACGAAATTTCATTGTCATCTTGGTCACACCCCTCTTAGATCCGTTTTCCAAACCACATTTAAAAAAAAGAAAGAAAAAAAAAATCAAAAAATTATAAAATCTGGAGAAGCTGGAAAAACTGGAGAAACTCGCAATCGGGGAAACAGATAGGGAAAATCTGGGAAACTTGGAAACACTAGAAAAAAATCATGATAAGAGAAATGATTATTTTCTTAAAATTTGGGAACTCCTGAGATGTTACCAACTACTGTCATTCTGACCAGGATTTTCTTTAGTGGCAGGCTATGCTTTAAAGTTTGGGGACCTGGCCTTAGCTTTCTATACTGCTTCTGGACTATTTGAGCTTAAATGGGAAGCAAGCTTAATCGAAGTAACAAGTACGTCATACTTCACTGTATGCACATTCGCGCCAAACTAGTATTGAGAATAAATAAGGTGGGAGACGGGGGGGGAAAAATCGGAATAATTAATGGGAACGATTTAAAAAATTATCTGAACAGAGATAAATTTGTTTGTTTGTGTACTTTTTGGGATGAATGATACGATACGAGGACCCCTAACCCAAAATCCAATTTCGACAAAATAAGCTCTCGCCAATTCTGTAGAGGTCAATCATCCCCACTGTTACTCTCTAGGCTCCCCAAGACCCTCTCCAAGATACAAGTTTATGTTCACCTCAAGAGACAGGCCGCGTTTCAACCTCAGGCTTAAAATTATCGAGCTGGCCAATGTTCCTCAGCTCACAGGTGTCGCAACTGTGCGATGGCACCTCACTGATAACCGTCGACATGATGCGCGAGGAAGAACAGAAATAGCCCAGATCCGCAATCATCGAGCGGAATGGAATTACGACACATCAATGGAATTCCGAATGCGTATCGACAGTGAAAAAATGCTATATGGTACATCCCTCATCTTTGACGTGTTTGTAGAGTCCAAAGGAGACCGCAAAGCAATCAACACCTCAGACCGCAACCATCTAGGTAGACTCGAGCTCGATCTGGCTGAGTATGCCCAGGAAGAACCAATAACTCATAGATATCTGCTACAAAAGTCTAGAGTCAACTCCTTACTGAACGTCACCATCCATATGGAACAGCTTCGCGGCGAGACAGACTACATAATTCCTCAACTGTCCACGCAACACATTTTTGGCATAAAATCAGCCAAAGACCCTACTGACAATTTTGAGAAAAAGGGATGCAAGTATCATAGATCGTTTGCTCGTGGTTATTTTGTGTCCCCTCAAGGTGTGTCGGTTAACGAATGCATTGAAGACATCTTTCATGGAGGAGATGGTTTCAACGATGGTGGACATGGCATGTTCTGGCACCCTCCAAAGAAGAAGACTTCTGGACACAAGGAGATTACTGCAAAAGAAAATGAAGGACCCACTAAAAAAACCAGTGCTCATAAACTGAAAGAACGGCTCACTTTCCATAAAACCCACCCCAATAACCCACACACTCCTCCAAATCCATCTCCTCTCCATGAGTCTGTGGACCCGAAGCAGATGGAGCGAGAAAGTTCAGGTATGCCCAGATCAACGGACACCAACGCTTTCGGCTCAGGTCCACATTCATCTGCGCAGGAACCTGCTGGAATCAATATCGGAGGGAAAAAGGGGGAAGGTCAGCTCAATGGCATGTTTAGAGGTTATCATGATTTTGAGACCTCGCGTATGACCCAGAGAAAAAAGGGTAATATTGTAGACAACTTTGTGGTCAATAGCGCTCCTTCTGGCTATACATTGCCTCGCGCTACTGATCTTCTTGATGGATTTATCAGTTGGTATGTGGTGGATGAGAAGACGGGAATAGTGGAGGAAGGTCAGAACCTTGAGGGTGCTGTGGTGGCTCGAAAGAACTCGATGGAACAGAAAATGATGCATGACGAATTCATGAAAGCACGGGTCAGTGTTCTTGTCAATGAAAATAAAGCTCGAAATGAGGTAGAAACATTCAACAAGACCCATGGCCTTGAAGGTGATAAGAAAGACAACGGAGTTTCCAAACTCTTGGATTCCGCAACCGTTGAGGAGTCTAGCAAAGCTCAAGAAACTAAAGACAGCTCCACCACCAATGCAAATTCCCCAAAGAATGCAGGCATAATGCCTGAGATGATGTATGCCCAGGCAATTCAGGAACAGGCTAAGGCAAAAAAATCTCAGGAGAAACCTGGTTTGGAAGCCTCTCGCCCGCATTGTCGACCAACACAACCTGCTGGGGCGGAGCACTCCAAGAAGGCTCTTGCAGGATATCGAAGGGCGTCGTCTGATGCAAGCATCAACCCGGAATCCAAGAAGTAGGGGTATGTTGAAGGGGCTTAATCCCTACAGCTGGCTAAATCTAGTTTATTCTATTCTATTTATTTCTATTTGCTAGCTATTAGGCGCTTACAATCAAGCCATAATATCTCCCCATTTATAAAGCTGGCCAACCTAAAATCAATTCGCCAGTACAACTTGTCTTGTCATTGTAGTTATTCTACGGCTTGTCTTAATGAAACATTAGAAGCCACCTGACGAAATTCCATTGGTGGGATCGAAATCGAAATCCACAAACCCAAGTCCCGATTTGCTTTGGTGGCTTGCTTGGTATGATTCAGATTTTTTTTCATTACGCTCGTGAAATTCTCATGAACAAAGGCAGCCGCCCACCTTTCTCCACCTTCACGAAGTAAACCTTGAGGCAGGTAGGCTGTGTTGTTATTATTTGTTTTTTGTTTTTTTCAAGTTTGACTGTGTGCCACCTTATTGGGTGCGGATAATATCCTAATCATGGGTGTATGAAACCCTTGCACTGGCTGGATGAGTACACGTTGGCAAATGTACAAGTTGGGTAATCGAAATATTCCAACTTTTGAAAATATAACCAGCCAAGTAGTACAAGCAAATAATTCCTAATACCCACAACTACCAATACTATATGAGTCAGATATCGTTGTTTGAAATCAATATGAACAATAAATAAATAAATAATCTAGTTTGCTTTTTCTGTGGCACAAACTCGCCCAGGAACTCCATCGAAGTCAGGAAGTCCCTTACATTCTCCCTTGTGAATATGCTCCTCAATCCATGCTTCATTCGACTCGAAAGTCTCACCACAGCCAGAACAAGTGCCTGAGGTTGTTGAACGTTGTGCTGACTTAGTGCCAGGAGGGTAGATGAAGTGACGAGCCTTAAGATGGGTTTTATAAGTGTCACGTCGAGAAAACCCACCCGAGGGGTGGCAAGGCATGTCGGCAGTACAGTCGTAAAACGGACAAGTGTGGGCTTTCTTTTCCGAGTGCTTTTTGAGGTGTCGTGTGAGGTAGCCTCGAATTCTGAAAGTTGCATCACAATGAGGACAGACGAACTTGGGAACATTATCTCCTTCCTCACCTGCAGAACCAGAATTTGACACCGAATATGGTGACGAAGATCGGGATGATGCTGGTGGCGACAGTGTTACTACAGGTGCCTGATGCTGAGATTGAGGGGTCATCTGGAAAAAATCCAGAGGCTGTGGCTGATGCTCCAGAGCTGGCTGTGCAATTGGGGTTTGAACCAATGCTGGATGTTCCAGAGGTTGCTGCTCCAGTGATGATTGTTCAAGCAACTGATGAGACGGTTGCAGAGTAGAGATTTGTGTGGGGTGAGGTTCTTGAATCAAGTAAGGATAGTCGAGTGCCTGAGCCGAATCTATGGATGAACAGGATGAGAATCGATGGTCCATAGCATCGAGAGATTCGAAATCAAGACCATCAGAAGAGGGAGACTCGGAGAAGAAAAGCTGCGAAGTCTTATTCTGAGGGAGGATTTGTTGGCTCATCTGTTGCTGGAGACCAACAGTCATCTGGAACTTAGGCGAGGATAAGGTAGATTCGGCGTAAGAAGAATGAGAGAGTGGGGAGATGGCCAGTTCATCAGATGGGAAACTTCCAAGGTCAAGCACAAAGTCTTGGGCCAGCTGCTGTTGCTGATGCTGCTGCTGAGGATGCTGCTGCTGCTGCTGGTTGTGGTTGTGGTTGTGCTGAGGATGCTGCTTTCCTTGTCGCTCATAGGGAGTATAATGGGCAACCGTTGATCGTTTACGCTCAGGTCCAAGTCGTCGCTGGTTCATGGGCATGTTCACAGCTCCCATGAAAAAAGTGTCGTTGACAGATGAGAACTCACTGAGAGAGTCCATCGAGTACATAAGGTCAAGATCGAAGGGAATGTGCGAAGGCAGAGCCATTGTGTTGTCACAAACATCCCATCCTACAACTTCTCCTTGAGGGTTAACCATGGGAAGCATTCCAAAGTAGGTATCAGTGGCGCAAGGCTTGGGAGAAGTGGTGTCGTCGTTGAGCTTCTGAAAATTTGAGATTGGGGGGAAAAGAGATACGGTTGGTGTTTGGATTTCGTCATCAGACTGGTCTGTGTCTGAATCAGATTTTTCTTCGACCTTTTTTGCTGGGGAGTTTCGCTCCACCTGGTTGCCATATTTGGAAACCAGCCTAGGCCAGAACAAGGTCAAAATGAGGGTGACCATCATCCTGATAAGCATAGTCCCATGGTTCAGCAAGCGAAAGAGCTGTGGCGAAGTTGGTCGTGTGACTGTCGAGAGTTCCATTGTTGTCGTTTACACACACGCTTGATGGTAGTGAGTGGGTGTAGTCGTCGATTATTGTTGCAAGGTGTATTTTTGGTACAACTTTTATTCAAGAATATTCCTGTCGGAGTCTTTGTGTTTCTGGTTTACTTTGTCTCTGTATATCGATCGATTTTAGAGACTTGTAACTCTTGACTAGGGTTGTGGTGTGTATTTTGCTCAATATCCCAAGTTTTGGATGCTAGGGTATATAAAAGACAGTTGAGTTTGGGAGTAGGAAAAAACCGTAATTCAATAAAAAGTTTGAGAGTTTAAATTAAAAAAAGTTACAAAGCGAAAGTCTCATTGTGAACACAAAGGTTACACACCTAACAGAGGGGAAGTCTCCAGTCGAATTCTGCCTATAAAGAAAGAAAGAAAAAGGGAAACCAAAATAAGGTTCAAACAAGATAAGCAGAACAAGGAAATCTAAGATAGGCAAAAAAAAATGCGTGTCTCACAAAAACAAAAAAAAAGCCATAAACCCGAGAACACATACCGTCGGCAAAATTCCCTACTTGTACTCGTTATATCCGACAACTTCGTAACTAGGTTCGTTCGTCTCAAGACTACATAGTTTAGTTCCCTTGGTCAGTAGGATGTAATGGTTTTCTACATTACAAGTTAAATAGCTAGGAGAGCGTTTCTCAGACCTTGGTAAAAGTTGTCTCACTTAGTGTGCTGGAGATAACGATAGATGAAGGGTGAATGATAAAATGTGGCTGATCATAGATGATGTTGGGATCAGCTATGCTTTTTGCACGGCTAATACACCTTGGAAATGGAACTCTTCATTGCGCTCATAATAAACACAACACTCCGCACAGTGGATATGTATCTGTGCAAAACATCGATACTATTGTACGGTTATCGGGTTAAACCAGGTCATATTTCTCCGATTCTTCCTAGGCATGCTTATCATCCCCACCCTACCATGGGTTCATGGCTGCTTGTCTGGCAGAGTGCCGTTTCCTGCAAAGCGAGTTTAATTATTTTTCGGGGTAAGATAACGATGGTGGGGGAAATTACCCTTAATTGGCTCCAACCCAACAAGGCATGACCTGACTTGTAAGTGAGACCTATAGAAGTTAAGTATTTGAAAGATATTAGAAACCCTGTATAGAATTCAAGGGTGATATCATCAGATGGTAGATCGGAGAAAAGATCCGAGTCTAGTGTCGGGAGCCAAATTTCGATCACAAACTTAAATTCTCCAGCAACCTTAATCCGTGGAGGAGAGTCATCAAGAAGGAGTCAACTGAATTTCATCTTCTGTAACTCCATGCCAAGACACTAATACGATACATGGGTGCAGGTATCTCAGACGAACGTGGGGAACGACGCTG
The DNA here is from genome assembly GCA_900519005.1 of Yarrowia phangngaensis. NCBI lineage: Eukaryota > Fungi > Ascomycota > Dipodascomycetes > Dipodascales > Yarrowia > Yarrowia phangngaensis. The sequence continues at coordinate 1,474,250 of ULGR01000002.1, read as the reverse complement.
AAAGCACCTTCACGACGTAATCCGTAGCGGACCTAGCAAGCAAATGGAGATAGTATTTCCACTAAAAAAGAAATAGGAGCACGCGATAAGGCGTCAATATATTTGCTTGTTTGGCTTAAGCCTTCTGGCGTGACATTCCAGGCTCCATTCGCAATTTTAAGTTTCGCCTACATTTTCAAGGGAGTGACAAAAAGGCGTGACTTCTTGATAAATCCGTTAAAACTTAAGAAGACTCCTTGTTATTCCCTTCTTGAGATTGATATTATTTTCTGGTGTTCATTTCCCCTAACGGCGGCGGTTGCTAACAATCCACATTATCCATGTTTCTCTTGTGTTTCTTACAGAGAAGTTCATTGTTCAAAATGATGCCCAAAGACTCATAAGGAGGCTGGGCCACTATTGAGACTCGAAAAAGGAACCATTGTGTACTACCAGAGCGTTAACTTCATTAGTGTTGTTATTCTTTGTCTCAATGTTTTGTGGGGTATTCATCTCCTACAAACACTAAACCCTGAGTCTAACCATTTGATATATTGACATGTTCCAAGATGAGGCGTTTCACTCTAGACAATCAAGAAAGAAATATATACTACGTTAAGAATTTCTATGGAGCCATATAGCATTGCCATTGCAGTTTGTGTCTCATTTTCAGTATCTTACTGGGTCAGATATTACAATTGAGATATTGTCACCTCCTTCCCCTCTTCGTAACCTTCATTGTTGAGCAGACGGCATCAGATGGACATTGGGCTACGCTACCCTGTAATGGTTATTGGGTGATGTTTAAAAGTTGATCTTCTTCATTAGCCCTCTCTATGCATGATTACTGTCTATATTTTATATGTCGTTAATGCTCAGTTAGTTACGCTTCAAAAGTCTGCCATTTGTACCAGTTGTATGCTATGATGGCCAGCAGAGATATAACCAGACCAATTGTGTTGACCACGGACATGGTGTCGTCGTAAACCAACGCACTGACGGAAATAGTAAGGATCTCTTTGAAAATTCCTCCAATCGACAAGGTGATGACAGATGTTTCTTGCAAAAGCGCGTACTCTGCGACTGTAAGAAGGAATGCAAACAATCCTGGAACTATCATGAGAACACAGCCCCAGATAATTCCCTGGTCTGTCCAGAAGTGTGAGGTCAAAAATACCACGGGACCCTCTACCATGAGCGCAAACAAAAATAGACACAGGGCCATCATTGGGGCCACATTTTGAATAGTGGAAAACGGATTTGTAGTGGCAGGACATCTTGTCAGAAGAATCTGGGTCAAAGCCCATCTCAGACCTGAGAGAATCGCAGCTCCTAGCACAAGAATGAATCCGATTAAGTGAAACTTGGTTTCTCCTGCGACCATCATTACCACACCAATCATCAGCACCACCACAACACTGATGAGCTTGACATTGGGCTTCTCGATCCGGAAAAGAAACCCAAACATCATAACCCATCCCAGAGAGGACGACTTTACCATGGTATAGAATGACACTGTGATATACTTGAGTGAAATGTTACCCATTCCAATATCCCCTCCAGTGGCCAGGCCACAAGGTCCCATCTTGTAAAGGTATTCTTTCCACGTCAAGGGTACATATATCTCTCCTTTCTCAGTAGCCATCACTCTGGGGTTGAACCGTCGGGGAAAGGCTGCGATTACGGCCGTTGCAAAGAGGGTCTGGATAACCTGGTGAATTCCCGTAGCGAACAGAGGAAACCGGAAATCCAACTTTGTAGGATCAAACATCCATTTGTTGTATAACGTTAACGACAACGAGAATGTGTACCAGCATAAAAGATAGAGTAGGCATTTGAGTGTGTGCCTGATCCATTTTCTTTTCTTAACTTCTATTGGGGCCTTGATTTCTGGGTCGCTCATTTCCATCCGCTGAAACCCTGCCAGGTCATCATCTTCTAGTAAAGCCTCAAGATCAGAGTCACTATCGTTTGCCTTGTTGAAGCCGTGCGGTTGTATATCCTCGTTCGTATTCCGTCGCGTCGTGCCACCATCCTGCTCAGACGGACTGTCCAGTTGTCTGTATTGGCCCATGATGTGTAAGAGAAGGGGGTCAGTCACGTGTCTGAGGTGTCGTATCAGATTGATAGTTGAACTTTCTTGAGTGTGGTGTCTGTGTGTGGATGGTTGGTTCCACGTGTGAAACTTACTTTTTAGGTTTTTCTTCGACTATTCTACAAAATCATGTCATTGTCAGTTGTAGAGCTTGAACCTATGATAGGGCAAATTTATTGATCTTAGCGGGGTTCTCTATAGGTCTTGATGGCTTCCTGGCTTTCTCCTCCCAATCATAGTAGTCCAAGCTTATTAATGTAAAGGTTTCAATGGGTCAAAACGAAGATTAGCCGAGGTCAAGAAAATGTAGGGAAAGAGAATGTATCTCATGTTGAAGGTGTGTATGACGTGATGTTTTCAGGGGGGGATAGATGGGGGTTAGGCAAATGATGGATAAATCGCAGTACAGCATCTCACGTACATACACACTGATATACATGTTCAATTCTAGGAGTATAAAACTATGGAAGTAAAAAAGTCCAAAAAGCGTGCATCTACTTTAAACTACACTGAAAACACAAAGAACGAGCACGAACAGAAACTTGTCCAATAGTGGCGCGATTTCTCACATTCTCACATGTAATGGTCAAAAAACGACTGATATGCAAGGAGAATACCCTAACCCGCACTTATGAGCGACCCACTCATATAATCATGACGAGGAGATCAGCAATTAAGAAGACTGAAAAGTTGATATAGTCATGTCACTAAACGCGTAACCTAATACCAGTCATGTCATAATACATATGATATTGGCCATGAGGGTGTACTTCCATGACAGAGGCATATAGACCACCACAGCTCTCCTACGAACACCGACTATGTCAGTACGTACCATATAGTACACGTGATACACACGGTATACAGTAAAACATACGGATCCCGACCTGACCAATCTCTGGAAAAGAAAGAACGTTTTAATCATTCGGATAGATGAAGGGTTCACTGAATATATGCGCCATGACGTAATCAGTCGTATATTTAGTTTCTATTCTGAGACTAAAAGGATGACTAAGATGGGACTAAAATTTATTTCAGAACCATAAAAGCTCGAAGGACTGAAAATACAAGAGGAAAACAACAATGACAATAAAAGAAGAAAGTTATTATTTCAACAGCCAAGCCATCCAACGCTTTACTCTGTGTCTATAGATTCCTCGTTTCAGACTCTTGGCAGAATGTCTTATTTTTTAAAGTTCCTCGCATGTCTCATTCACCCTACCTGCCTCAAACGGTTCCTACGTTAACTCTCCAAACAGTACAACCACCCTAATTCTAGAGCGACAGAAGCACCACTGGAGACCACTTGAGATACTCCAAGTTTATGCACCTGGTTGGATAACGCGCAATAAACCACAGGATTTACTGCGCCAATGAGACTAACGATGTTATTACTGCTCTGGTTGGCAAACATCGGATGGGCTCAAAAGGCTTTTAAGGTGTCGCAAGATATGGGTTTTGGGGGTATTATTCCACCCTCATTGGTCGATTTCTACGACTCTGCGAGCGCTGAATTCCAAGATCAGTTTCACATCGAATACACTGATGGAACGATACGAGGAAAGCACATCCATGTGTACCCACCTCCACCACTAGAAGATGATCTGAACCATCTGAAGAAGCGAATAGTAAGTGACGAGAATGCAGCGACAATTAACGAGGGGCAGCTATACTTGGATCTTATGATTGGATGGTCCAAAGGGAACGGGATTGGGGGAGATGGGAAAAGATACAAAATGCCCGTAAACTTGTGGAACAACGTGACAATTCTTTACGACTACGATAAAATTCCCCTGTGCAGCGATAAAGCCATGTTCAACCCTTGCAAGGGCAAATCAAACCCCCGCTGCATCTACATGAACTCAGTAAGCTGTAATTACAGAGACAATATTTTTGCATACAACACAACAAATGGCACCAATATAGACGAAGTACTTTTGGGATCCCCAAACAAGGATTACCAAATTTCGTTTTTGAAGCAAACCCTCAAAGGTGGTCTATACACTGATTATGTGCAGATGGGAGATCCTGATGAGGGCAACGCAGGGTTGCCTGTAAGAGGATTTGGATTTGTCGCAGCTCAGAGCGGAAGTACGATGTTTGCAGGTATGGGGTTTGCTCCTGGAAACTACCTAGTAGGCAACATGTCAAACCAAGAGATCTCCACAGACTTTTCTGCTGCACTCATGTTTAATGGGTACACCGAATCACGCTCCTTAGCGCTATTTCTCGTGAATGGATCCTCATCATCCCCTCATATGTTGTTCGGTGGGCTGGATACATCACTTGCAAAGGACAACTTCTTTGTATCTTATCCATTACTCACTGGAAACAACTTTTCATACCCCACACAATATATGATTACACTCACTGGAGTGTCGGTGACGGCCGCTGATGGTACATCTGCCTCTCTTGGAACTCTAGCTGGTTCTTGTGGTGATGATCCGAAAGGGGATTGTGTGGCTGTTGGATTTGACACAACCACATACATGTCTTATCTTCCTCGTGAAGTTGTTGTCAACATGGCAATTCAACTTAATGCAATGTACTCAGCAGACATGCAGTTGTGGATCCAATCCTGTGCATATCGAAATGTCGGTGGCTACTTGAACATCGAGCTCACATCCAAAGTTTTCTCAGTGCCGATTTCCCAAATGCTTAAACCTATGGTTGATTCACAGGGTAATATCATGAAGTTCAATGGCGGAGAAGATGCATGTTTCTTAGCTCTACGACCATCAGAAAATAGAGGATACAATTCTCTCGGTCTAGGATTCCTACAGAGCTTCTACACAGTTTTCGATCCTGACAATAACTATGTGTCTCTTGGAATTCTTAAGAGTATGGATGAGCTAAACGAGCTTGCGAATCAACCCAAATGGCCAAGCCCAGTCAAGCCCCTGAAACCTGGTAGACTGTCCAGAATCGCAAATGTCACCACCGTTTCTGAACAGGCTCAAATTACCTACCAGTACGTGCCTCCAACGCAGATTACAGATGTCATCACTGCAACACCTGAGATTGTAGGAATGTCAGTGCCGCCACTCGCTGGCCCTGCTCCATCTTCTGCCAATTCCTTGATGCTTCTGACTTTCGGATCATCTGTAATGTCACTTCAAGGTATTCCATTTGGAACCTCTGCCTTTATGGGCACAGCTACGCCCTCCTCTGGAAACGCCAAAATTGACCCCACTGGTGTAGCCACCATACTAACAACGTCCACTCAAAAGCCGCCTCAGATTCAAATTTTCGGTACCCCAATTTCCGGATCCCAGACCATTTTCAAGCAGGGTTCTGCAACAGTAGCGCCAAGGACAACACAAAACGCTCCCCTAGGGGACTCTCCTATCGGAGCCCCTCGTTCTGGCAGCTCTAGTCTTTTGAACGAATTGCGCATTATTCTGAGTGTGAGTTTCCTTTCAGTTGGACTGTCCATCGTGGTTTAGTCCACCACTTCATAAAACTAACGTGGTTATAAGCCATAGACCTCGATTTGCATATTTATTGAACATACCAACAGATCTAAAAGTGTCTTTACTAGTATTTGTAGATGTTATTCTGGACAGATCAGCTTACAACGTAATAGACAATGTGTTCATTCGATATAATAATAAGTATTTGCGAAGACAGTTGCGATTTGAATATGTACATGAGGATGAGTTGGGTCCATACTCCATCCTCCCTAATCAAATAATTCGTTCGAACTCCTACTGGGATACTATCTGCCCATCCTTCTGAAGAATTATACACAGATCATACAAAAATTTGATTCAGCTTCGCCATCCCTTTGATTTAGTGGATCATTTTCAGTCAAAATATTACTGGGTTCCATGTCCCTGCCAAGCATCTCTATCTCAAGGACAGAAAAACCACGTACAGTCCCTTAACTTCTCATGGGACTGGGATTTTTCCATTCAAGAAAATGCAAGCAAAAGACCGATTAAATGAGGGGGATTATCAGTAAACTCAACCCCTTTTTATGTTATGACACCTGGTTCCGTATTAGTGTGGCGAAGCAAGTGATGCAAATGTTGGTCATGCATAATGCATATAGTTCTTATCAGAAGCCATCAGATCTAATTGGCCTAAAGTGATAAGCGGATTATGTGGGGATACGACCAATACAAGTTCAGAGTTAATGATCATGGCCATCAACATCACAAAGGCTTCACATACATTTCCAACTGAAACAACGCTCTCCTTAATCTCCCTTTATCCCTACACCTCTCCCGGTTGGACTTGCCTTTTTTTTTGGGTCAAGGTTTTGTACTGCCTGAAGATGCCCCACCAATGTGGTTGACCACACGACAAAACTACTTCTGATATCAGTGCTCCAATATATACAGGCACCGAGTGCTTCCCATTTTTTCATTTAACTTATTCAATCTAGAATAGCCCTCGAGATCAAGCATGTGCCGTGGGGTTACGAACAAGACAAAAAGCATGCCAAGACCAATCGATGAGACACGGAAACAAAAGCGAAAATACACATAGCCGAGATTCCGCATTTGCGATCAACCGTTCTACACCACAACGCGGAATTTGCAGAGGTCAGATAAGATAGAGAGCCAGTTTCTTTTGGAGTTTCTATTCTTCTATATACTTTGTTTGAAGGTCACGTCTTTGTCTTGAACCAGCTGGATCAATTGAAACCAGTTTTTTGCCTTGGCAATCCAACGTTGTAGGCGTATCTTTGTTAGGCGCATACACTGCATTAAACATGTGAGTTCCAGGTAATCTGATTGAGCTTGACAACAAAATGTTATTAATGTCCATAACTGATTGCTGGTAAATCTTGAGTTCTATAAATAATAAGTATTTGTAAACATTGGTAATATGAGAAGCGTTTCTGTAACCCCTGGTCCACCACCAGCAGACGTTCCCATACTTCACGTGTTTCGATTTTTCGCTTTTGGATTCTTCCCATTTGTTAAAATTAAACTTTGAACTTTAGGAAATGCCGTTCCAAGGCACTCGAGCCTCAGCATAACAGGGTCCTTGAAAACTCCGAACAGTGGGGAACACTCGTATAAGGAGTGCAAAAACACACGGACTGGCCCAGAAAGAAAAGCATATAGTCAAGTAGAATGGCACGCCAACAGAGATTTTTTTTAGTTTACCAAGATTCCGAGAGCGTTTTATTTCAAACAGGTCTCGACTTCCCCAGTTTTGCTTTATGCATCAGGTCTGATTCCTTTGTTCAAGTCTGAATGGCTTTTACAGTTATAACCACTGACCTTCCCAGAGTAGCTTACTTACTCAAGGGCATACTGCTAGGTAACTAGCGGCAGGGTCTAGGCTGGAAAACGACATTGAACGACTATAGCAAACGTGCGAAGATACTACGGAAGCCAGATTATCACAATTAACCACTCAATTTTCTTTCATTTTTTATTTTTTCAGCTGCAGACATTCAACACATACAAGCCATGAACGACCAAGACGACAACTACAATGATGTCCGTTCACCAGGTCTATTGTCATCATGTTCCAGTGCTGTGACCTCACACACAGGAACACCTCTTCTTGTAGAAGCTTCGTCTTCGACTTCGATACCTCCATTGTCTCTAGACGCTTTTAATGAGAATCTGTTGATCAACCCTCGGGGAGAGGAACAGCTGGTTCTATCATGCGCATCACAATCACACGTTGCTACCCGCAGGAGTAGGCGCTACGACGTTGATGTCTTCTTTGACCGACAAGTTGAAAACATCGCTGCGCCAACCCCCCCCACCACCACAAGTCCAGACCGAGGTAAGGGCAAACAACCTACCCTTCCGGTTGTGTCGTTAGACACGTTAACTACAACACAAAAACTAGGAGCGCAATCACCACCGATACACCAGTCTGTGTCTCTTTTTCCTGCTACAAACATGAACCAGTTTGATTCAAGTTCTGAGGAATTCATTCCTTTAGATGGTTGCGTTAGAGGGTAACTTGTTGTACAATACCAGACAGTTGATTCTGTTGATGACAAACCTGATGGGTTGGGCTAACGACTTCTAGAGATGCAACACCCGTCTGTTCAGTCAGTCACATCTATTTATTATTAATGCATTTCACGTTTCTTTCTTGTTAATTTGTTGCAGAGGTAGAAGTAGAGAGAATGGCAAGCTAAAAAAGATAAAACAACGAAGGTTTTTTTGTAAATATTGTGATTCGCCTTGTTTGTGAATTCACAAAGAAATCACATAAACATATACTGGTCATACTAACATTGAGTTCATTTAAAGTTCTGATTGCCATGTGACCATGACACTGAGGGTTTCGTTTGTGTAACTTCAATGTGGTTCTTTGTTTAATTCCTTTCACAAGAGAGATAGGACTGGCAGTCGTCTGTCTGTGTGTGTCACTATGAAACATTGTGTGCGATTAAATGAACTAAGAATACTATCACAATCATATCTACAACTGGACAAGTCGTCCCATGCACATAATACATTTTTTCCCTCTAAATAAATCTTGTTTTAAAAAAGAAGACTTAGTTTTCAGCGAGGAGCTGCTCTCGCTTCTCAGCGATTCGAGCGGCTCGTCGTTCTCGGGCAGCTCGGTTCTTGACTCGTCGAGTCTCAGCCTCATCCTTGAGAGCCTTCTCTCGGGCAGCCTCGGCCTTAGCCTTGATGACGTGCTCAACAACAGCTCGCTTGTGCTTGAAAGTGTTACCCTTGGCGAGCTTGTAGAGCTCGTGGTAGAGGTGCTTGTCAATCTTACCCTGCTCTCGGTACTTAGCGAGGAGTCGTCGGATAACTCGCTGTCGTCGCATCCAGAGGACCTGCTCGGGCATTCGAGCGTTGGCGGTACCCTTTCGCTTACCGAAACCAGTGTGTCGGCCAGCTCGCTTGGCCTCAGCAAGAGCTCGAGTTCGAGATCGAGAGTGCATGGCATTAGGCTTTCGGACAATAAGACCATCAGAGATGAGCTTTCGGACCTGCTGTCGGGAGTTAGCGTTTCCAATGTCAGTGAGCTCCTGGGGGTCGAGCCAGATCTTTCTCTTTCCAACGCCGAGGACGCTGGCGGCGAGTCGCTTAGTGGTCTTGAGGTTGGCCCTATGGTTAGTATTTGAAAGAGGATAATAGGAATGGTAGAACTTGGAATCATGATAATGGTTATTCATTGAAAAGCACACCAACTAATATTAACCAAAATGGATGTTTACCCCTCCTCCAATCTCCGTGAACAGGACAAAGTGCTGACCGGAAAATTGCACCTGCAGTCGACCTAGTCCACATAGCCGTGTTGCTTTCTTTATCACCTTGTCTGTGGCGTCTACTCACATTTTTGTCAGTGTCGTGGTTCAAGATGAAAAGAAGAGAAAACTCCTAGAAAAACTTCGACTAATTGGGAGACCTGCGGGGATGACCAGTTAGTTTACTATGGGGATTAGGGCTGAATGCTATTTTAGCTTGGGAGCACTCTGAACCTTGGGACTGCTCTTCCCAAAGCGGAATAATACACGTGATCAAATAAACAGAGTTCAGAAGCTTGGCAACAGAGGTTCGAATCCCGTCAACCCAGATTAACGACTATTATAAGTTATTTAACTTAAATCGTAATTAAGTCCGCCAACATGCAGATAGTGATAAAAAAAATAGAAAGATTAAATTTTCAGGTATTAGTTTGGAGAGACTCATCGGCAACCAACACCAAAACAACAACATGGGTAAATCATTGAGATCTAAAAGCAAGATGCGTAACAAGGCCATCATGCGAGAAAAGGTTTTTGGGCCTGCTCGTGAAAAGGTGGAACTGTCGATTGCCAAGCGTCTTCATGGCGAGGAGGTCTTAAGAAAGAAGGAACAACTGAAGCAGGACGAAGAAGATGGTGAGTACATCTATTAGGAACAGAGGATCCTTTCATGCATATTGATGTATCCTACCTTCATTATCGAACAACAATCTCTCACCTAAAACACAACTAACATAGCTATGGAAATCGAGGGAGCTGCTGCTGAGGCTGAGGCTGAGGCTGAGGCTGAAAAGCCAAAAGTTGGAACTGGAGGATTTTCCAAGAAGAAGAAGAAGGCAAGAAAGCAGAAGGCCAGCACAATCACTTTTAACATCAAGAAGAAGAAGAAGAGGAACTAATTTATTGCATTTTTTGGCTAGATGGATATTACTAGATAGATAATAACGTATTTAATTGTTGATTTTTGAAGAGGTTGGGAGAAAAGGATTGGTAATCACTGGTAATCTGTCAATAGTGAGTGGCAGATAGGAAAACAAAATATACACAACATGGGTAGTTTGAATCTGTTGTGTCTAACCAGTAAAGAAACTAGTTCCCTAGATCTTAGATGATCAATACTTTTATCTAAAAAAGGAACAGTTGAATCTCTTCACTTGAGAAGACAAGCAGAGGGGTTTGACGGCACAATCTAGAAGGCTTACTCAACAGCACTACAGTCTTAATATAATCATGTTACGATATAGATGTGGATATGTTAGTTGGCTAGAGATGAGGCTTACTCGTGGTCAGAGTCGGAGTCGGAACCATCATCTTTCTCAGCCTTCTTCTCAGCCTTCTTCTTCATCTTCTCAGCCTTCTTCTTCATCTTCTCAGCCAACTTAGCGGCCTTCTTCTCAGCCTTCTCCATCATCTTCTCAATCTTATCCTTGTGCTCCTCCATCTGGACTTTGGCAGCAAAGAGTCGACCGCCGTGGATTTCGGCCACCTTTCTCTCGCCGCTGGGGAGGGTGTAGTGGATTCGGATAGTCTCAGCAATCTGATTATCATCGTCGCAAGGCATCTTGCCACCCCGCATCTTGCCGTGGCCGCTTCCACGCATCATTCCATGATGCATTCCATGTCGCTCACCACCAGGCATCATTTGGTGATGGTAGCCACCGTGGTGCTCAGAGTGTTGCATGGCATGACCCTCCATCATCTCGGAGCAGGCTCCGACAGTAAATAGGACGGCAGGCGAGAGGAGAAGGAGACCAGAGAGCAGACCAAAGAAAACCCACTTTCGGTTTCGCTGAGGCTCGACAGTCTGGCCCTCGCAGTCAAGTTGTTGAGTAGGGGCATCCTTGAGAGTGGCTTCCTCGTAAGAAGGAGTCTTCTCATCAATGGGAAATTTCTTGTCAGTTTCAGTCATAGTAGAATTGTCGTAACTAGGTGGAGGGAGAGAGGTTAAGTTAGAAAAATGAATCGCGTCTTTAGGACACATCTGACACATTTGGTTATCGCCACCTTTGAGTTTGTGCTAAAAACATCACACTACCAAACCTTAGTTCTTGGTCAGGTCATGTGGGTCTCGGACATGACAAGGATGTTCAAATCGAGAGGGAAAAGACACACAAAATTGCCATTACGATTGATTCAATTCATGTACAACGACATGTATAATTTTATTGATTGTTTGTCAGCTCCCAAGACTGATCCTACTTGCCCTTTGTTCTATTCCGAAAGACGGTTGCTCACATCTTTCTGTCCCCACTCTCGGATTTAATCAACAAAATAGACCCTGTAAACATTATAGAAATCCAGGTTGAATGGAAAAGCTTTATTCAAGGGTGATGTTGAGATTGCAAACGAGTCTTTCAATGCTAACTATTTCAAGTGAATCAGAGCTAGGTAGATGACATCGAGCTATTTTTCACTATCAACCGTCTCCAAAAATAGACGGGCATTAGTGGCTGTGCATAGTGGCTGTGAACTAAACCTTAAACTTTGGACATACTGTTTTGCGATAAAAGGAGAAACATAATAAGTACATGAAAAGATGTTACACTTTGTTAAATGATAGATGAGTAGTTTGGAATTACGGTTCAATTTGGCTATTCATTCTCAATTACCGCATTTATCGAACTGCACCTTCTGAAATGGAGAGCTCTAGAATAAATGCATAGTGAGAACTTTAACGATAGATTCTCTTCCCAATGTCACAGTATCTTATATCCCCATTAATATTGCAAAGGGGTTTCTTTTTGTCCAACTGTTCTATTACTATGATTGTATCCCATGCTCTGAGACACTGCAGGATCAGTGAAACTAAGGTTAAGGTTCAACGTTTATGTGAGATAACTAGAGAGGCAAGGACAATGCCTTAACAAAATGAGGACCTTGTGATAGTAGCATTCAACAAAATCTATCATAATTGATGTTTCCATCAAGATCAGGAAATGGGTTTTCAAAGTTGTTCTGTAAAGTTGGGCTCGAAAATACCTATATGACACAGAATTAGCTCACCAAAGAGTAAAACTAATAAGTGCTGGATCCCGTAGTTTGAAAACTATTAGCTGCTCAAGGATTCAAAGTACCGCATAGTAAAACCAATAATATGTATTATGCATCTCTAATTACTCTTCATCTACAAATCCACCCTGCTTACACAGCGAGTAGAACAGAGAGTCCTTTCGCTTCAACAACTCGGCAGGAGTGTCAAACTCAGCGATCTCTCCCTGGTCTAGAACCACAATTCTGTCCGAATCCAAAATTGTGTTGAGGCGATGGGCAATGGTCAAGATAGTCCGGTTCTTGAACTCAGATCGAATAGTCTCCTGGATAATCTTGTCGGTTTCCACATCGACCGCAGCAGTGGCCTCATCAAGAACCAGAATGGAGGTAGGGGTGAGCAGGGCTCGGGCCAGACACATGAGCTGTCGCTGACCAACAGAGAAATTCGATCCACCTTCCTTTACCTTTGCCTCGAGACCTCCCTCCATGTTCTCCACAACGTGCTGCTTGAGATGAGAAAGCTCCAGCACTCGCCAAAGTTCAGCATCAGAGTGATCATTGTTGGGGTCTAAGTTGTCTCTGAGTGTACCCTCGAATGCCTGAGAGTCCTGAGGGATGATGGCCAACCGAGTTCGTAGATCATGTAGTCCAATCTGTGATGTGTCCACACCATCAATGGAAATGAATCCTTCAGCAGCCTCAATAATTCGGAACAGCGCAAGAGTCAGGGATGACTTACCTGCACCCGTTCGGCCCACAATACCAATTTTTTCACGGGGTTTGATCTCCAAATTGATCTGTTTGAGGATCAGATCCAGACCGGCTCGGTACCGGGTGGAGTAGTTGTGGAAGGTGATGCCTCCTTGAGCTGGCCAATCCACACTGGGCTGCTTGTCTGGGATGAACTCAGGAGCTTCAGACTTGAGGTTGGAATACTCCAGAATTCGCTCCACAGACACAATGTTGGTCTCAACCTCGACAGTCATACGCACAATCCAGTTGAGGGACTGTGTGATAGACAGAGCGTAGGACAAGGAGAGACCAGCGAGACCAGGCGTCATAAGGTCAGACTTGAGCTGGAGAATCACAAATGAGGCCGCAGCAAGAATAATAATAGAACCAATGAACTCAAGACGCACAGCCAGCCATCGATTGGCAGACACAGAGGGGAAGTAAGCCTCCATGTTCTGATCCACTCGAGCCTCATTAACGAAGTTGAATCGGTTTTGCTGGCCATAAGCTCTAATGGTCGAAACGCCACCGAGAGTTTCCTGAAAGTGGGCAAAGATGGGAGATCGTGACACAGAGTCAAGACGTTTGAGCTCACGGGAGGTTTGCAAGTAGTATCGCTGGTAATAGACGTATAGGAAGAGCAAGGGAAGAATGAAGAAAATGAAAGGTGGGGTAGTCCAAGAGATAACAATCAGAGTGAAAAGCACCTTGATAGTGTTTGAGAAGAACTGGACAAAAGTTCGGCCCAGAACCTGATCCACCTTGTTGATATCGTTAGAGAATCGATTGATGATTCGGCCAAGAGGAGTAGTCTCAAAGAAGGACATGGGCGCACGCACCACTGAGATAAGCATCTGGTGGTGCAAGGCCTTAGCTGACTTGATGATACAGAACATCCACATAATAAAAGTCTGAATGACAGTAACCACAGAAGCACCAAGTCCCAGCGACAAATAGATACCCAAATAGTATCCAATATGAAGATTCTGATTGTTCTTACTGTTTTCCTCTGACCAGTGCTTGAGCCACACGTTTCCAGCAGTGGTCAGCGTCATAGACAAAACCAAGAAAGACAAGAAAAGAATGACATATCGGATATTGGAAGCCTTGGCGTACTCCAGATAGACACTCCATTTAACCTTTCCTTGCTCCATGGTCTCCTTGCTGTGCTTGGACTTTCGTTCATCAGTATCGACGTTGAAGTTGGGTAGGCGGAATGAAGCAGTAGAAGACCGACGTAAAGTATTGGCGGAGTCTCGTCGCTTGATAGCAGCGGCAGAACCAGCAGAGTTATCTTCACGAATAGAAACAATGGAGGATGAAGTGGAAGCGTCAGGAGAAACAAATGTCGAGGCAGCAGCAGAAGGAATTACATCAGAGGTGGCGGTAGAAGAGCTGTCATCTCTCAATGTATCGGAATCCTGCTTCTTTCTGCCAAACTCACTTACAAGCTTGAAGATAGGGCCCTTGGCAGCCATGACATCCACATATTTTCCAGTCTCAACAATCTTACCTTCTGAAAGCATCATGATAGAGTCAGCGTGCGAAAGTACAGATATGGAGTTTGTAGCCAATACCTTGGTTTTAGACGCCAGCAGACCAGTTTCTCCAAGAACATTATCAACAATGTGCCGTCCAACATGCTCATCGACAGCCGAAAGAGGGTCATCAAGAAGGTAGACATCAGCACGGGCATAAACAGCCCGAGCCAAAGACAGCCGAGCCTTCTGGCCACCTGACAAAGAAATACCCTTCTCACCAACCTGGGTCTGGTCTCCATCAGGCAAGATTGCGAGATCATCTACAAGAGCACATGCCTTGATAGTCTGCTCATAAAAGGACTCATCGTACTTGGCTCCAAACAAAATATTGTCTTTTACAGTAGCGTTCATGATCCAGGGAACCTGGGCAACGTAAGCCACTCGACCCTTGACTTGAGCAGTTCCACATTCTCGATATAAGTCACCCAAAAGAGCCTGGAGAAGGGAAGACTTTCCAGAACCAACCTTACCAACAACACAGGCTAGATCGCCCTTGAAGGTTTGCAAAGAAATGTCCTCCAGGGCAACCTTGTACTGAGGAGTTCGTTCCCACAGGAAAGTGCATCCCTTAAGCAAAACGTCATTCTCGCCTCGTTCTACAACTCGAGGAAGTCGGGTCACTGCGTCGGTCTGAAGTTCAGGAGCCTTGAGGTAGCCCTCGAGACGGTTGATCGCGACAGAAGCCTCAATAATGGCAGTAATGACCATGGGGATTACTGCTAGAGGGAAACCGAGCAAGTTGAATAGAGCCAGAGCAGGGAAGACAATTTCAGTAGAAAGCGGTTTATCTGTGAACTTGACAAAGACTGCAAAAGTAGTACAAGAAACTAGGAAGGGAGCGCATTGCCAAGGGAAAGAAGCCAGAGCAGAAAACTTACCAAGACGCTTGAGGTTCTCCAACTCTTCGTCGTTTCGGACTCGGTTTAGTCTGCTGATGAAGGGGATCTCCCATCCATACAACTTGAGCGATTTCATGTTGGTGAGAATTTCAGTAGTCAGCCGAGTTCGGTGGTCCTTGTATTTCATCTGAGCCTGCTGCAGAGTTTTTTGTCTTTTAGCAATCCATGCGTTGATGGGGATCATGACCAGCAAAGTAGCCACACCAGCCCACATACTGTTGCCTACAAGATCGTAAAGAGACAACAAACACAGGATAATCTGGAAGGGACCAGACCAGATGATTTGACCGTACTGAGTGACATCCTGGAGTCGCTGGGTGTCCACAGACATCAGATTCACAACATCTCCAGTGGATTTATCTCGGGTTGCAGCCTTGAGGGACTTTCTATAGATAGCAGCAGTGAGACCAGCTTTGATCTTCATGCCTGTATCAAAAGCACGTTGAAAATACTGATGCAGAGCTGCCGTCTGTATAATGGATACTGCAAACATAGCGAAGGCCAACATCATTCCTTTACTGAATGGGTTCTCTTCAGGGTCCTTCTTGTAATCCTTAACAAACTTGATGATGAGGCCAAGCAGTCGAGGCTGTACAAATGCCAAGATATCCTGGATCAACTTGAAAAAACCTCCGGCCATGAATGGACCTCCGTAAGCTTTCCAAATTGCCCACAACAGATGAGGAGATTTCTCCCATTCATTCTCCAAGTCATCATACGATTCGCCAGCACCGTAGCCTCTGGGAAGAGGGGGCATGTCTTTCTCTGTAAGGTATTGTTCATAACCTTGACGCATCAGAGGACCCATCCACTGGAAAGTCAGCCGCGAAAAGATGTCTGCATTTTCTAGAGGAGATTGTCGCAGCTGGAGTGCTAGAGCCATCTGAGGAGAAATCGGCTTGGGAATAGCCCATTCAACTAGAAACATTGCCGCGGCAGTAAAAAACGACGACAGGTACAGTTGGGTTGTGGTGCCGAATCCCACTCGATCGTAAACATTGTAAGTCTTGATGACCAAGCCAATCGTGGAAAGCAGCCAGTAAAATAGCAGCGAGCCACAGGGGAGATGCGATCGGAAATGTTCGATGTAATGAAGAGGCAGAGCAATAAAAACCAACACTGCCAACGTCAGAAAAGGCCCCAAAAACGGTAGAGAGCCGTTCCAGCTGTCGAAATGCTGATCACTCAACAACACGCCAAAGTGGAAGATTTGCAGAAGCAACAGCACGCCCTTGAGCCAAAACGTCCAGTTCTTTCGGGTGCCCACTCCGCTGTCTACCTTGAGCAGCGAGTATATCTGCCAGGGTCCACAAATTGCGAGAATGGCTACTGGGGTCAACATGATTGGACCATCTACAAAGCATGGGGTTAAACCCGATCCCAGGTTGGAGATGGGGCCCCAGCCTTCAGGATCCGCACATGTATTCTGTGTTAGCGAATGTGATAAATGGAAGTGACTGACTGGTGTGGCAATACTCACCATTTCTGTCCAAATGTGATGGGGTTAATGAGAGGATGCGTGGTTTGGATTTGGTTACTAGAAATACTGGGCATTATTCATGCAGTGTCCCCTTCATTTACTGAATATCGTATTGGCTCACGTAAGGAAATTTTAGAACAAGAAGAAAGAGAAAAGTGAAAATAACAATCAACTGGACATCGACTAAATCAATAATACACTACGGGTTCAAATTCTCGAATTTACTTGTCTAAAGATGACTGTGTGGTTTACAGAAAGGTTTATGTCCTCATACATGAGAAACTCGTAGAAACTTTTCGTCGGAGAGGTATTTCCAGAACGACGTATTCAGGTATGGCTGGCAGAAAAATCGGCTAACACATTGATCTTCTCACAATTTCCAACACCCTTCTGTGCCGACTGACCAGTGACTGTTACTAGTTTTCGTCATTTTTCGTATCCACGCCACCTTCGTCTTGCCCAAACTGAGTTTAATGCAGTGTTTGTAATTTGCTTTGAGATGCACGTTGACATGTTAGCTCTTGCTCAGGGACAGTTAATAAAATCGCTTCATAGTGTTACTGGCCGTAACAGAGCTTGAAAATAGCAAAAGTTGCAAATGAATCCAGCAGATGTTACAAAATTTGGTACAGATAATACCGGAAGGAGAACCTGGGCTGGGCTGGTTGCCCGAGGCTTTCAAATGTTCCAACTTCCTGGGCCATGGGATACGAGACAGCAAACTTAGATCTACTACTTTTTAGAAATAAAAATACATAAATAAAAACAGCAAATTAGATAAGAAATAAGAGTACAATCACCAAATTGCATTAATTAAACGGAGTCAAACCAACCCGAAAAATCCGATTAAATCAGGCATACCTAAAGCATGTACATATTGCGTTATCTTCTGCTGCATTCTATACCCTAATCCACTACCCCACAGCCTATAAAGGCTGTTGACTCTCTTCCTTGCGAAATCTACACAACACTTCTAACAATGCCTCTCAAAGCTGGTGGTAAGTAGAAAAGCCCACAAATACTCTCGATTGACTCAATTGAGTAACACATGGCCAGTATCTAACCCAGATTCTTTCCCTTCTGCCAAATTCAACTACGTGCCCGAGACCCCCGAGCTTGAGGGCGTGGTAGCCTGTGGCATTCCCCAGCCATTTGACACTGACAAAGAACTCGCTGGAAAGAAAGTCGTCTTTGTGTCTGTGCCCGGCGCCTTTACCCCCACTTGCACTGCCAACCATATTCCTCCCTACATCGAGAATGTTGACAAGCTGAAGGCTAAGGGCGTTGACCGAGTCGTTGTACTTGCTGCAAACGACCCCTTTGTGATGTCTGCTTGGGGACGGGCTCTCAGTGCCCCCAAGGACAACTATGTCATTTTTGCCTCTGATGGTAACGCCGCTTTCGCCAAGTCCATTGGACAGTCTGTCGATCTTACTGGTGTTGGCTTTGGAGAGCGAACTGCACGATTTGCCATCATTGTAGATGACGGAAAGGTAACCTACGACGAACAGGAGCCCGGTAAGGAGGTAACTGTTTCTGGATTTGACGCTGTCTACTCCAAGCTTTAAGCTGATAATGATATACAACTGAGTGATGAAGATATAATTTTAACATACGCGCTATTTATGAACTATTGAATACTCGATTAAGCAAATCATGGTCACATGGTTAGGGATTTCAATTCGTCATTTTTATTCCTCACTGACAGCTCTTTTCTTCCTTCGCCACCTACCCCGTTGTCGCGATCTTTTCCTATTGACGGTGCGGTACTCAGCCGAATGACTTTCGGCATAAGCCTTTAGGCCTCGGTAAAAGAACTCAAACTGAACATCTTCGTCTTTCTTTTCTTTGAAAACGAAGCCTCCCACATACTCATTGATCGTGCATCGAGGGTTGTCGTACACTACCACTGTATCATAGATGCTAGACAAAGGGAATCGCTTAATAGAGCAGTATGGCTTTGTAGCTACATACAGTAGCTCTATAGGACCTCGGGTCAATTCCATCATAGACTGATGGATTGACTCAGCGCAGGCTTTTGCTGGCGAGTTTCCAGATTGAGCTAGCATGGAATTAGTAATATGAGTAGCCTTAACCACAGAATCAATGCTTGAAAGGATTGTGAGGTCAACTCCCCCGGAATTCGTTGTGAAAGTGGAGGCCATTTTTTTTCCTTTTCCCTTTGTTTCAGGGGATCCAATTGGAGTAGAGGTCGCAAGTGGGATTGTTGTTGGGGCGTCAATCATATGTTTGGTCGAGAGATGAATTCCAGGACTATGAATGGCAAGAAAGTCAGGCTGAACATATGATGATTGTTCATGGTAAGATTCCAATTTTCGTCTAATGGAATCCCAGAGCCCTGTGTGATCGCTAACAATGGCTCCTGAATCTTCATAAACTGTGACCCGTTTGATCCCTACCATCGCACACCAAACAACAATGTTGGCGATGGTTTGCTTGAGATTAGTTAGCTCTCGGTCCTGATGAACGACCTTTCTAACATTGTAACTATCAATTCTCGAATCGGAGATCTCATCAATGGATGGAACGGGATCCATGAAAGGTAGGACTTCCAACACAAAACCGACGTTTCGAGGTCCGGGTCCTAACCTCGAAAGTTCTCTTTTGATCAAGAAAGGAGTTTTTCGACCTTCGACAAGACCAAAACGGACCCCTAGATTAGAGACTATAGACTCCAAACGCCGAAACACCGCGGAATCAGTAATCCATTCTTGTATCTGACTATTCCAGGACCATTCTTCTGAGTTGGATGACGTTACCGAAGTGCCAGAGGAAGATGATGATGATGACGAAGTTGAGCTACCCGATCCTTGTCTTTGTCTCGAGAATCTTCTGTGTCTGACGGGGCTTCTAGGAAGAAACTCCGCAAGCCACAAAGCTCCAGTTTGAACCAAAGACAGGACATTGTTCGACCATTTGTAGATCTGATGCCATAAGTCAATGATATTATGAAGGGCAATGAGAAGAGCATGCAGAATGTTGAATTGAAACAGCTCCCATACTGAGAGGGGTAGGTTTTCTAGATTTGCGCCTGGTGTGAAGATATTATCAACCTCAAACCCTCTGTAGTTGAAGCCATCAAGGCCTAGGGACCTCCGTGTCTGTATATAGTGTTGTGGATTCATGATGACACAAACGGGAAGATTTTGAGAAAAGACTAAATACAGCCTGTTACCTTTGGCGATGGATCCATATTTTTTAGGTGAGGCTTCTTTGTTCTAAGCATTAGACTTGACATGTCAGTCAATTGAGATGGGGCAGATAACTGCAGATTCATTTTTTGGATGGTTATTTACGCGAAAAACTTCTAATGAATCCCAACGTGAGGTCTAATAGTTTCTGTAGTGTTGAGCTATCAATCCTGGTCTATCAGCGTGTTCTGCTGTATAAGAAAATCGAGATATCTCAGGGATGAACTTCCCATATAACCATGCTGATGATTACTCTATATTTGAAACTACGTCACCAATTACTGCTCTGGTTCCTTAGCTTTGGTGGCCTCATTCTGTGCTACTGCCGCTTGTGCTTGGGCATGTACCTGCTCAAACTGGCCCTGAGGAGGCTGGCCATTGACGTCAATATCGACGTTGTGAAAGTCCAGGATTTCTGAGTACATCATGACCTTCCACGTATCTACTGGCAGGTCTGCGTCATTAAAAGACCAGTCGAACCGTTCTTCTGCCACAGGCTCATCACTAGGGTCATGGTATGGCGCCAAGTAGGGATGTGCTAGTGCCTCAGCAGCAGTTATTCGTTTTTTGGGGTCGAAAACCAGCATTTTCTCCATGAGATCGATGGCCTCAGGGTCGGCGTTTCTGAACTTGGACGCCAGTGGAATTCTTTCTCTTCGTGGAAGGGTCTTGACAAACCTCAGAGTGTTTTCTGAGCAAATAGTGTGGATCACGTCTTCTGGTGGCGATCCCAGCAACTCAGTAATGATTGAAAATTGGTGCACGTGGTCCTTTCCGGGGAACAGCGGTTTTCCTTCCAGCATCTCCGCGAAAATGCATCCTGTGGACCAGATGTCCACCTCCACGTCGTACTTTTGCCACGTCAGCATAATTTCCGGTGCACGGTAATACCGGGTCGACACATAGCCGGTCATCTGTGTATCCTGGATTCGCGCCAAGCCGAAGTCGCAGATTTTGAGGTCGCAGTTCTCATTGACGAGAATGTTGGAAGGCTTGAGGTCTCTGTGAACCACGCCTGCCGAATGTACGTATTTAAGCCCCCGTAGAATCTGGTACAAAAAGTACTGGATGAACTGCTTTTCCAGAGGTCGCGTCATGAGTAGTCGATGCAGGTCTGTGCCCAATAGCTCAGTGACGAAATAAATGTCCTCCAATGGAGAGATGAAAATGTCACTGAGGCAGATGAGGTTTTCATGCCGCAAGTGCTTCAGCAGCTTAAGTTCTCTGTACGTTCGCTTCGACAAGACGGGAGTTCCAAATGGCTTCATAATCTTCTTGATGGCCACGTTCTGGCCCGTCAACTGGTCCTTGGCTGAACACACCAGTCCAAACGCGCCCATACCCACTGGGTTGAGATCCACATATCGCGATGTAATTTCGAAACACGTGCCGAAGATCTGGGTCCGGATGAAGTCGGCCATGTTGCTTTGTGTGGTGGTACTGTAGGTGGTGGGTAAACTAGTCAACTTAACATGGGGTTGCTGTACCAAATTGGATTCCACCTGCATATGTACCTATATGGAGGACGAACACACGTTACATATAAGGATTATATTTGAGTGTCTGCCTACATCCTTGCGAATGATGATGTGAAAATACCGATTGATAATGTTGGTTACCTATATGGCAGCCCTACTTGACCACTTTTACGTGCTGCTACGGAGCTTCAATATGTATGATGTGGCCCGCTAATGTAATGTGACGTAGTAGGGTTTCTATTCATGTGGCCCCCATGTGGGTCCCAAATAGGCGAGACAGGAAAGAAAACTAGTAACATTATAGATGAGTACATAAGCGCATTTTCTTATGGGACCTCTGCTGGGCTCTACAATTCTAAATGACTAAGAAGGGGCAATATCACTGAAGTTTAAAGGAAAGTCGAAGTCTAAATTACACTGAGATTGTCCCTGAACAAAATACAGCAGATAATAGATTTACCTAGGAGGGTGGGACGTGAGGATTAAAGTGGATGCTGGACAAAGATGAACAAAAAATAAGCCAGCAAGCTAGAGCGGATATTTGGGTTGAACGATGTTGGGGAACACTATGGATGAATGGACAAACGAGATAAGCTCACAGGGTCCAGGTCCAGTATGGTTCAAGCAAACTTTCAGTAGTAAAAAAAAAGAGTGCGAGCATCGCAGTTTCTCGGAATTTGACAAGTTATCTTTTCCCTCATTTGGAGTTTTGTTTTTCTGATTGGGATTTTTTTATAATTAATTTATTCATATTCTAGATTATACATCAATATTCTTTTTTTTTTTTTTTTTTTTTTATTTTTTTTTTTCTATTAATGTAAAATAATTTTAAAATATTGTCTTGATGATGGATTGTGAGATATGGGTCAAATTACTCTAACGCAAGGAGCTAGCGAAATTCGTCCCCTCCAAGTTGAAATTTGGTAATAGTAAAACTGCAATATCTGAACAAAGAAGGTGAAATGACCCCACACTGGCATCACCAGTTGGGTTCTCTACAACTACTGCAATGCCATTTTATAACATCAGTAAAGATTGATGATAAAGCAAATAGTTTTTCCATTGATGATGATTAAGACCTGGTCGCCATCAATGTAACTTCATTGTACGGAAACGGAGAAGTTGTAGACAATGTGGCACTTCGTGGTTTCAATCTGATGAAAAATCCTCTCTAAAATAATAAAGGAGGATTTTTCAAGCCCCGGCGAGTGAAGGATGATATATGGACGTGTTAGGGATTGTTTTACTCGTGCTTGGTTCAGCAAGTGTGACTATTCTCAATATCTGACCAATTCACCAGAAACAACATCGAGATAACCCATATGGTTTAATCGATCTAGACATTGGGGTTTTGACATTTCAGTTCTAATACTAAAGGTGTGGATCCTTCTTTCCAATTGAACTTCATTACAAGGTCGAAACTAGTATAAATCGTTTCAAACCCCCTTCTGCTAGTAAGTATCAACTTCATCTTCTGGTGGATTATATGTTCCAGATCATCTTATTGGCTGCTTTCATTTCGTGATAAGTAGCACGTGGGATAAACAGTTTCAAAGAGCATTCAAGTAAACTGGTACCAATCTAGTTTTAACAATTCCATTTGAAATTGTACGTTGAAAAGACGAACAGTGACTCTATTACCCGGTTATTTTTTTCATTTTCTTATCTGGAACCATACAATAACACAATAACACCTGGAGTGACTACTTCATTCCATGGACATTATGGACCGTCTGAATGAAAGAAAGTTGGAATTACTTCAAAACAATGATCGCTTCCTTTAGGGATTATCAACATGCTCTGGCAATCTTCTCTGAATAAGCAAGAATTGAGTCTAATGATTGAAGATTAATGCGATTATCAAAAGTGTTGGTCATCCTATATTAGGAAACCCTTAAATTCAAGTATCTTAATTAAATAATTCGAATATCTAACCAGTTCGCTAAATGATGGCTTATTTTAAGATTGTCTTGTGGTCGATCAACATCGCATGCATTGTCTTAGATAGGGAATAAAGATAAGACGAGATGGATCGACAAGATACACATACGAAATATAGAAGGTAGAAAAGATGGAAGTCAGAAGCTATTAACGATAGAGAAAATGTCTGAGCCGCCAGGAACCACTCTCCTCGAGAATACCATCTCTGATGCTGTCATTCTACAACCCACTCCTAGTGACGATCCCAACGAGCCACTTAACTGGGCATCCTGGCGTAAACACCTCAACTTCTTTATTGTGTGTTTCTTTACCCTGATTGCGTTTACAGCAACTTGTGTTTCGACAGTGTTCTGGGGACCCCAAAATGAAGAATTGGGATGGACGTTTGATCAGCTTAATAACGGATATGCTATGTCTGTGGCAGGTCTTGGTCTAGGAAGTCCTATAATTGTTCCGTTTGCTGAAAAGTTTGGCAAACGACCTGTTTATATTGTTTCGTCTGCTATTGTTCTTGCCTGCACAGTATGGATGAGCCGAATGAACAGTTTGGCCGAATTTTACTGTGCTAGTTTTATCCAGGGATTGGCAACTAGTGTAACCGAAACAATCATCCAAATGACTGTGGTGGATTTATACTTTGTGCACCAGCGAGGAACTTGTAATGGTATCAATATGGTGGTATCTGATATTGGCAACTTCCTTATCATGGTTCCTGCGGGGTACATTACCATTAACCTGGGATGGAGATGGGTCTATGGAATTGTTTCCATTATCTGCATCGTCCAGTTTATTGGAATTGTCTTGCTTTTCGAAGAAACCAAGTATATTCCTGTCCTTGCTGGAGTTTCACCAGCGAATGAAGAGGAGAACGAGGAGGACGAGGAGGAACAAGTCGGAAGATCAAAGAAGAGTTATGACAATGATAACAACATTTCTATTATTACGTCAGTCTCAGAAACTATCCCGATGAACCCCCTGTCAAAACGATTAGCTCTAGTAACCTACACTCCAGGATCTTTGAAAGACTTTCTTCGAACAATGTACACACCCTTTACGACACTGGCTACATATCCTATTGTGATATTTGTGGCTATCCAGTACGGTTTCATCATGACCTGGTTGGCTATCAGCGCCACCACTGTGGCTAACTCTTTCACTCTACCACCTTACAACTTTTCTTCAGCAGCAATTGGAAACGTCAATATCGCTCCCTTCATAGGCATGGCCTTGGGATCTCTCTATGGAGGTTGGTTCAATGACAAAACTATCCTTTGGTTGAGTAAAAGAAACAACGGAATCTACGAACCCGAGTTTAGACTCTACACTTTGATTTTGGCTAACTCCTCTCTAATTGTGGGTCTTATCTTATTTGGTGTTTCCATTGACAAGGGTGCTCCATGGATAGTACCCACTATCGGGTTTGCCATTATTATGTTTGGGTACGGTTCTACGGCATCCATTATTTCAACATATCTCATGGACTGCTACGAAGATATTGTTGCTGATGCCTTCATTAGCATCACCTTCATCCAGAATGCCTTCGGAATGATCACAGTCTTTGCATTGGCTCCTTGGATTGAGCGTGTTGGTCTCCAGAATGTTTTCATAACTGCTGGGTGTATTTCCGTGGCGGCTCTAGGTCTCTCTGTGGTTATGATTAAGTACGGCAAAGCGTTGAGAAGAAAAAGCGCCGCCAGGTATCTGAGGGATTCGAGGAGATTTGAGAGGGACTGATTTAACCAGGGGAGCTGGAATCTTATTTAGTCAAGATGTCTTCTCTTGCGCATCCCTTTATTGCCGTATTGATTAAATATGTTTTGTTGATATTAATTTGAGCCTTTATATTTATATTCAGTATTTTGTTTGTAACTCTGGCTACTGCTTCTCACCAAGTCATTTCATTTTTTACTAGGTACTGGAAAGCACCAATCCTTTGTCGAAGTCGTTACCTAAGCAAGAACAAAGGTCTATCACAAGAAGAATAAATCATGAAAAATTTGACAACCACAATTAGAAGCAGAATCATCTTAGCACAATTGCAGATAAATCGTTAAGGTTGGGAATGATGCATGCATTCAAAATTAAGGCTTAAACTTTAATCCGAGAGCAGTTGTCGGGGCAACATGTGGGTGCATTGGGTTACGCAGCTCGAAATCAGGGACAGATCACTACGACTCAACCCAGACAAAGATGCGCCTTGGGTTCGCTGTACTTCTGATTTCGTTTCTGTGGTGGGCGCCGTCATGGTTAACCAAGCAAATTCCTAGTAATAATCCAATCACCAACCAGAATGTCACATTACTAATTGCCCATCCAGATGACGAAGCCATGTTCTTTGGGCCGTCTCTTAATCTGCTCACACGACCCGCAAACAATAACTCAGTAACAATTCTATGCCTTTCTACCGGTAACGGCGATGGACTTGGAGATACCCGTAAAGAAGAGCTGGTGGCTTCAGCAGCGTTTTTGGGTGTACCAGCACACAAAGTCCACGTTTTAGATCACCCAGAGCTTCAAGATGGTATGCAAAATGAATGGGACAGCAAGGTGGTTTCTCAGGTGTTGGTGGAAGTTGTGCCTGAAACTGATGTAGTCATCACCTTTGATGAAGATGGCATTTCAGGTCACATCAACCACAAGTCTGTCCATCTGGGAGCTTTGTATTATAAGAAAATTCACCCAGACACGTCTGTGTGGGTTTTGGAGTCGGTACCAGTGTACAGAAAATACAGTGCTGTCATTGACGGTTTCATGACAACCCTTGTGAGATTTTTCTCAGCCACCACTGGCAGGATATCCGCTGCCTCTGACTACAAGGGATACATGAATGCCCGAAAGGCGATGGTGAATGCTCATGTGAGCCAAATGAAGTGGTTTCGACATGGTTGGATCACATTGTCTCGTTATATGTGGTTCAATGAGCTGGTTAATGTGGGGGAAGTTTGGTAAGGTAAGCATTGCGAGGTGCATGAGCAGGTGAGGCGTTGAAGCACTAAGGAAGGTGGTACACCTTGGGTGCTAGTTATTGAATTTAATAGAATGAAAATTCTCTATAGACGATGATCTGTTACAAGGATCATTTTTTTTAAAGACATCCAATAAAGGCTACTTTCTGCATAAATCAATTCAGGTCATTTCTCATAATTACTTACAACTGCAAAAAGCTCTCCTCATCCTCCTCATCTTCAGGAATATACCGCAGCTCTTCAACCAGCGATTCATGTAGCTCTTCCACAAACGCCTCCCCTTCGACACTCTTGGCAGGGGTCTTGAAACTGTCCTTCGCAAGCTCAAGCTCGTTAAGCTGCAAACTGATGAAATTCTCCAGTCGGGGTTCATTTTGGAAACTCTGAGCAATAGCAATGGCCTTAGGATAGTCTCCGGTCGAAGCGTATCGTCGAAGCAGAGGTCGCAGATATGTTTTGATGAGTGATGCCATTCGTCCATCTGAATCAACACCCAGGGCATAGTGCATAATCGCCTGGGCGTCATCCAAACGTTCTCTCATGAGCAAGTCACGGATCCGTAGAGAATATTGACTTGCAGATGGAGAAAAGCCATATTCAACAATTTTGGACCATACAGAATTGCACATGTCTCTTGGAGATTGTCCATATGGAATAGCCGTATAAAGGGCATGTCTCATGATCATTGTCCAGTAGGAAGAAGCCCTAGCAACATCAAGTCGAATATTGTATACTTGAGCAATAGTTTCAGCAAACGCCTTACCTTCCACAAGTCGATCGTTGACACCAAAAGCGTCGACGATAGTAGTCAGGGTGGATAGGGAAGGTGAAAATTCAGAGGTCGGAGGAACCAGGGTCCCCTCAAGCTTACCACTAGTAAAATCCACACCCCAAATGTTTTCACAGATCTCCACCGCCAGTGGCAGGTTCCCCTGACGAGCATAGTGAGAGATAGCCAGCGTGTAAGTCGTTCGAGTGGGTTCCACGCCCATCTCACGCATTTCCTCCACAAATTTGAGTGGATCTATGTAAGTTTTATCTTCTGGATTGGTGAAGACCTTGTTTGGAGACCAGAACTCCATTTTGGCGAGATCCGGAGTCTGGGAATCGTTTCTGAACCGCGGAACTGAATCTGTTTTGGCTCGCAAGTACGAGTTCAGCAGCAACGACGTCTTATCACATCCACTAAGTAGTGCCTGTTCCCAAGCATGCTCCACCTGCTTGGGACGTCCTGTAAGATGAGCAATTGAGATCAACGCCGAGTAGTGTCGACTTTCCAAATTAGGCACCGAATCAAGCAAGCTTTCCAACGCCCTCAGTCGTGTCAAGTTGTAATCTCGTGCTTTGCTGATAGACATGGCCCGAAGTTCCGCCAACAGGTTCTCCAGTAACTGGGCATAGTATATCGAAGGAACTGAGGTGGGTCCGGTAGCAGCACAAATTTCAAGAACTTGCTTGAGAGTTTCTGAGCCTCGTTTTTGCAAAGTTCCAGTCTGTAACGAGATACCAACAGTATCGGAAAGTCTGTGACTGCTAGGGTCTGTTTTGAGCGTGGGGGTTACATTAAAAAACCCCGGGGTTCGCCAGTAGGGATCTTGTTTGTGAAGACCCCTACTTTGAACTGTGGTTAGCCGTCTAGCCGGTTTTCCAGCTCGGAAACAGCTCCTTAACATTTGGTGAGGTGTGTGAAATTGGCAGATAAGGTTTTATGGTCGGGATTTAAGCTATTTCAAGATGAAATTCATTGTTTGTAGTGACTGGCTCGGACCATTTGGAGATGGAATTTTCTTTGATAGTATAAGTATAAGTTATCTAACGTTGTCTACTTCAGACCTTGAAATATTTCAGAAGAAATGCTTTTAATCTTTGAAAGGTTGGATATATACCAGTTAGATAGAACAAGTAGAACAAAACCCCTGGATACATCAACCACCGTTTCAGGAGAAGAGTGAGCGCCTACAACTCCTATTAGAATTCCGTTCTTCCGTATCCTCTAGCAATCACAATTTATGGGGATAATTGTTAGCAGATTACAAGTTTTACCTGGGTATGTATGTCACCAGACCTTCTAGTCTCAACTCTAAACGCACGCCAAACCTCTATACTGTCCCTCACCTCAGTCTGGCGAAAACTGCAGAGTGACATGCTGTCGGGATACGTGTTTTGCTGCACGGGAGTTGATGGGGAGCTGAAATCTTCAATTGTAGCTAAATGCCGGGCGCTGAATGGCGACGTTCAAGACAACCTCACTCCTGACGCGCATTTCCTCCTCGTGGGGAACCAAGAGAGCGAGAAGTACGTTTTTGCATCGCGTGAACGGCTGGATATGACATTTCTGCACCCTCATTTTATGGAAAAGCTGCATTCACGATGGATTTCTGGTGAGGATGTCGATTTGAATGAAGCAATCAGAGAGTTCAGGATGCCAGTCTTTTTCAACAAGAATCTGAGTGTCAGTAACATATATGATCGGCAACCCATAATTGACACAATTGAGGAGCATGGAGGTTTGTTTGATGGAAACCTACAGAGTGGAGTTACTGATATTTTGGTCTCGCCAATAGCCGAAGGTAAAAAGTATGTTTTTGCAACGAGAAAGGGGATCCCCGTGGTGCACCCTTTGTGGCTCACTCACAGCATCCAAAGAGGGGCAATGCTGGGGTTTAGCGAGTATCATCCAACTTTGGAAGGAGTTGAAAACACAGATGTGAGCTGGATGGAGCAATTGCACCCTGAACCATGGACACTAGTGGCTCGACAATCTGAAGAAGTTGCTAGACAACAATTTCGTCGTCCGAAAGTAGTGCGAACTGGGCTATGGGATAGTCATAGTTTCACTGACCGATTTGAACGAACAGAAACAAATGACGCAAGTGAGTCTGTGAAACCCATAACCCTTAGAAACCCAACTGCAACTCGTAAAACTCAACCTCCTCTCTTCGCGAACAGAGAGATCTACTTTGTAGGGTTCATCAAAGTTCAATTGACCAAACTTCAAAAGACAGTGGTATCTCATGGGGCTACTCTTGCAGACTCAGAAGCTACTGCTACAGATATTATCATTAATCCTGAGCTACCTTCCGATCGTTATGATCTACTAGCTGCTTCCTGCTCAGCTCCAATCTCTACTTTCTGGCTTATTGAGCGATCAATCTACTACAAGAAATGGAAACGTGATATCTGGTGCTCCTATGTGCCTGAAAAGGATCTTGTCGCATTTACAAATGTTAATATTTCCATATCCGGATTCGATGGAGTTGAACTTTTGCATGTTGAGAAGCTCATTTCCATGGTTGGGGCTCGGTATAAAACAGTCTTTAGCGAAAAAACTGGAAGTGTACTTATAGCAGCTTCTCCTAATGCTCGAAAAGTCCGCAATTCTCAAAAATGGATGATCCCTGTAGTATCTATCAATTGGTTATGGGATTCAGCCGTTGCTGGTAGAGTGATGGATGTGGATCGATATATCATTGGTGGAAGTCGTGTTTACCACGAGTTGAGACTTTTCAATGCTCGAGGAGAAGTTATGAGTCCTGATGGAGGAACTGGATTGTCTCGAAAACGCCGCTTGGTTTCGGAAGATAACATAGTTTGTAGAAGGACCTCTACTGGCCCTCCTGATTCACCTCTCAAAAAACTTGCTTCTTTCGGAAGCCCCAGTCCTACGAAGGTACACAAGAGTCCAAGAAAACCACCATACCTAAAGGTTACCATGGAGAAGCTGACTAGGCAATGCTCGAAAACTTCCGCTTTGGAAGAGCTTTTGGGGTACACTACTGATGTCAGCGAGTTGGGTAGTAGTCAGAAGGTTATGTGTGATGATTGAAATATCGATCAACCAACCCGACCCGGTATGAACTTTTGTGTGTGCATCATGCTTGGTTTACTCAAAATCTACTAACACGTCTGAACATCCACGACAGAGCAAAGCACGCTATGATTATCCTTCTTATCAAGGTTTCGTTTCCTTCACAGGATAGAGCGAACAAATTCCGCCATAAATTATGGGCTTCCCTGAAAGGCGTGGAGTTTGCATCTTAGCTACTTGCTAGGCCTTAGTGACCTGCTCACTATTGTCGCGGTTCAAAAACAATACTCACTTAACAACAATTCACAATCTAATTACCATGAAGCATTCTTCATAACCCAACTACAAACTAACGAACCTGAGGCTGGAAACCTGCATATATATTAATTCCGCAAGGGTCAAGGGTCATTTTGAATGACGTCTATATACGTATAATTAAACGGTTTTGGTACTTCCTTATTGGTATTGTTCTGTTCATCACACTGGGCCTGTACCAATCCCATTACAGATTCGCATCTGAAAATTTCACGTATGTGACCTCACAGCTTCAGTCTTGACCCTGACTAAGTTTTGTTCATTTTGAAGGAGGTTTGAGTCCTGTAATTGTAGCATTCCCCACTTCAAATACGATGAGTGAGACTTGTAGAATGTCTCACCTAATCTGAAATACCAAATTAGGTTATGCATAATCTTGCAGTCAAAATGTTCCACAAAACCTAATTTGGTATTTCAGAGTCTTGTTTACTCAGAAACGAGTACTCAGAAACGAGTACTCAGAAACGAATACTCAGAAACGAATACTCAGAAACGAATACTCAGAAACGAATAACTATTCTAATTCGTAAGGGTCATACCTTGTTGCTTGAGTCATATGCTTGCACAAAGAAGGGTTACTCCCTATCTGAAACTGCCCTGTGCCACGTTTGAGAACTCCTGACCCTACTATTTAAAGCACATAACGGCAGTCAGTCACAATTAGCTCAAACCCAGTCTTTTTTTTGTGTTTCAATCTTTTCCTTATTTCTAATACCCAGCGCCAAGCATTTGACCTCATGATATTCCATTTCCCTTCAAATTTCGGGAATTCCTTGGCGATAGCACAGCCTCTCTTACTTCGTTGCAATGATAGAGTTTGCCACGTCTGAATAGTGAACCTCTCATAAATATTTCAGCATTTCGAAGCACTGACACCACAAAGTCACTTCAATTCTCAGACCTGTTTATCCCAACAGAAAACTATTGACTGCGTTGAGTGTAGCCCTGGAAGGATTGATAGTCTTGCACTGTTGAATCATATATACAAGTCGCCTCCTAATCAACTCCTTTGACATATTTCCCTTTGCATCTTTGGTGGTTCCATCTTCATTGAAGAATTGGCAGAGCAACGCAAGGATAATACCCTGAGAAAAATCTTCATCTGGATCGCACAAAACAAGAACTTTTTTGCCCACTAGCGGCGAATAAAATTGCGCAATAGAGTCGAGCACTGACCTGAGCTCCTTGGAACCTTTTTTGCTGGCGCTCAATGGTTTGTGGAAACTATTAGAGTTAAAATCTAATGGAGAAGACATGACAGAAATAACGCCTTCAAAGCCGTCTAAGTTAGAAGAAGAGGATCCAAAACAAAGCCCAGTCGGCTCAATAACTGTGACGGATTCATCTTCAATTGTTTTAGATTCAACCAAACTGTCGATATATTCCAATAGTTGAGCATCAGTTTTACTCAAATCGCCTAGAAAATCTTTATTGCTCCAAAGGAGGCTGGGTGTAAGTTTCTCTGCCCACAACTCATGATCATCAGCGGCTCCTTGAACATAGACATACCCTTGCCTTCGATCTGTACCATCTTGTACCATCTCCGATGCGGTGCATAAAACAAGCGGATAAAAGTCTTCAAAAGTGGGTGGTTCTGAATGTAGTATATCCTTTGGGGTGATCCAAATGGGTCTTAAAGGTTTGTCGAGGGTTTGTTTTAATTGGTCAATATCAACACCAGTTCTCTGAAACTGTGCAACCCAGCTGTCGACCTTCTTTTCGATTTCGTAATGCTCTGACTTTCCAACTATAATAGGACTTGTGGTCAAGGGAGGAGCATCAGCTCCGAAAACTGCAATGTTTATTACCCTGCACCATTGGGGTATTGTTTTTGACAAAGCATCTGGAATAGGCTTCCCACGACGAGTTGAGTCGACAATTACAGCTCCTCCATGACGCCTGACAAACTCCAGAAGGTGCAAATTGAGTCTCCGAGTAGAAAAGCTGTGCACATTTGTATGCCCGTCGGTGGACTTGAAATACACACTCTCAGAAATATCTTCGGTAGGTATGTACCACCTCCCACATCTCTCATTAGCAACCAACGGAAGGTTAAATGCCGAGGCCACGCGCTTGACATGGTTAGAGTCATTGAAAATTGACTGTATTCGATTCTTGACTGATCTACTATCTTTCCGTAGATCTTTGGCCAATTTTCCAAATGACATAGCATCGGTATCAACGTTTATTATCGTTGTCATCTGTTAAATCTTTGATATCACTAGTCTGCTCCTAAACTGAGGTTCTATAACTGTCAATAATTTTACCAGCATCGAAAAAGTCCTTCATGTGACCAGAAACTTTAATATCATCATCATTGAAGATAACGACATTTATATCTCAAAAAACTATTTCCGAAGTTAACAATTGATGACTCAAACAGATTGGGCTACTCTATGGTAACAATTCGAATCAATGATGCTGATATCCTATGACTTGTTTCTATCATGGGACACTTAAGGGTTCCAAAACTAGTGAACTCGTGATGATGAATGCGCTGGGCCACTCTGATTATGAAGTACTCTCTATGTTATTCTAAAACATCACTTCGTTCTATGACTCCTAATTTTTTTTTTTTTTTTATTTTTTTGGTTGTGTCATTCTTTTTGATTATCTTTGCGCAATTACTTGACATTCAACTAAATTTTGTTAAAGTCTATGTAATAGAGTTCTACTTGACATTATTCCAAACTTAATATCACATTCTGATTCCATCTCTACCCATCACAGAATGTCACGAAGACAGGATTATCTGGTCCGGATCCGGTATCAGAATGAGCTCCCACCACCGGAACTACCCCCCAAAATGCTCAATATTCCTGTTCCGCCAGAAAAGCTAACATCATTGGGTATTAACATCTTGTCAGACATGCAACGACGAGAATCGCCGCTTGTCAACACCGACAACGATCTGGGAATGCCCCTAGACCTGACAGAGATTCGAGGCGTATTTGAACAAGATGACGAGACAGAGCTGTTGCCGTTGGAGAATCTCCCCGAGCTGGATCCACGTGATTTGGCCCTTCTTAAGGAACCACAGGCGGGAGGAAACAAATCACAACCAGGAGTCGCCTTTCTGCGTCGAACAGAGTATATCTCGAGTGAAGTTTCTGGTGGAAATCGTAAAACTGAGACGCCTAGCTCATCTGCTCGTCGTTTGGCCCAAAAGAGTATGGAGGACAGTTTCCAGGACCCTGAAGCTCAATTACGGGCTGTTGAGGCCACTTTTGAAGCCGCAAACAGCGATATTTCCACCTTGAAGCATCCTAAGAAGCCACATTTGACTGCAGTGGAATCATTCCCCATCCTGCCCAATTCTCAAATTTTCGACCTTACATTCTTGACCATGAAAATGGTTGGATCAGCAGTTGGTGTTCCTAATCTGCCCGATGGCTCACCTGACCCTAGAATGACTGTCTCGCTATTTAGACCCATGACTCTGGAAACTGACGAATGGATGAGTATGTTCCTGTCTTCGGAATCCGACTCGCAGGAATTTAAACGCCAACTTGAGTCGTCGGATGACCGTGTGACTGATGAAAAACACATCTATAGATACGAACACAAACGAGATTACGACATGGATCTCCAAATGAACTCACAACAGTTCGAAGAGATTGTGATTGACGTGGATCTCGACACGCCAGGTTCAGTGGCCCACTATGTGCCTATTCAGGGTAAAACCAACCTCAAGCGACGTCGAGTACTCAAATCGCTACGTTCTCAAATTAAGGAGCATAATATTGCCGCAATTGATCTAACTCTCCGAGACATTACTGCTGAAGAAAGCATTCTTCGAGATAACGCTCGAGCTGAGTATGATCCTGTGACATACACTGTGATGGATCTTCCTGGAAGTGAAGAGGATGAGGATGAGGACTTGGAAGATGATGAGTAACTAATGTATTGTATTTAGATTCAGAGTGCGAACGGTTTATAAAAATTGATAAAATACGTGCTAAGCATCACAAATAACTGATCTGCACTTGTCATTATTGAGAGAAGCCCCACCAACGGAACGGATGATCTACTGGAGTGTCTTTCTTGAACATTTGAGAAACGCTGCCACATTAGGGTACAAAACACCCCTGACATCAAATTGCATTGCATGAGTGGAGTTACCCCAATCTCGAACATTGGTGGCCAGCACTACTACTAACGTTATCATCATATCCTACAAACTCGAAGGGATTATTGAACATCCTCTACCTACTCTATGGGCAGCAGCTGTTCATGTGAGGTTTGGATCAACGTATTTGTCTTGTGTGGGGAAACACCACGTGATGCTCAAGTCACATGGCGTGAAGATTTGCAGGCATAGCACAAATAGTAAACGACTCAGTCCTTTAAGTAATCAGGTCGCCCGGATCTTTTCAATTATCGCGACTCTCTCTTTATCCTCAGGAATGTAATACTGTTTCTTAAAAGTCGTTACCCCTTATGGCTACAGCCTTGTGAAACTCTAACGTTATTTTGGGCACGTACAGCAAGGAGACGCAGTGTTGTCAGATGGATTCTTTCTTTGCCAGAGGCAAGGGTAGGCGTGACAGAGAAAAGGAGTGAACGACCGACCCATACAGAATTGAAGTTGACTACCCAGCGGTGATTATTTTTGACGATGACTGACAACCTGCTTGAGCTTCAGAAGAAGGGTGAGTTGGGTAAAATAGGATGATTAGGGGAGGACATTTGGAGTAGATCAGATAACAGTTTCGGTGAGAGTCTACACGACTGATGGTAACACGAACGTACACATCGTTGGCAATTGGTGCTACCTTTGTGTACTGTGTTTATGATTTTGTCGGACTTATCTGGGTCGTGTTAATCACAAGTGAGTCCTGATCGATTATTCTCCAAACAAATGATCAAGTGGAATCCAATTGAACAGCCAAGGAGACGCTTGGAAGCTACCTGTTCACCACCGACCCCTCAGGCTGGAACATGCCACAATTTATCTCAACTGCTGCAATTATAACCTGATCCTGATGGACATTCAGGTAGCTGTTCTACATGCTTGGACTCATCAGATTTTTCATGGGACACGCAGCTGAATATACCCCTTACATTCAACCTAACACAGCCATTCTTACGGCTATCGACTCAGTCAAACCACCTTCCAAGTACAAATGTCTAATCCTTGACTCGGACTCTGCTAAACTGGTCAATCAGGTTCTGGCAGAACATGAAATCCTAGACAGAAATGTGTCTACGGTTGAGCAAATTGAATCCAAGCGGGCCACACAAAATTATATTGATGCCATGTACATTATCCGACCCACTCCATTATCTCTAGATTGCATGAACACAGATTTCACCCGAGTGCCCAACCGGTACGCGGCGGCGCATGTTTTCCTTCTGCCAGACCCCAATATGGCAGATATAATGAATCGGATTAAAAACGGACGAATAGGGGGTCATATCAGGTCGTTGCAGGTTCTTTATATCGACTACTACCCTCTGGAACAGTGCATTTTTTCGTTGAAACAACCACAATCCCTGGAGATTTTCTATAACAAGAATTGTTTTAACTTGGTTCAGAATTATGTGGCTCAGGTGGCTGGGCAACTGGTGGGGTTGTGCACAACTTTTGGGGAATATCCAATCGTTCGGTTTTACAAACCTGATGCTCCTCTTAATGAAACGTCAGTTTTGACTTATATGATTGCTTCGGCGTTTCATCGAGCTTTAGACGAGTATGCCCGTACTCATCCAGACTTTCCTATCATTGATGAATCTCGTCCTAGATCAGTTTTTCTCATCACTGATCGTACCATGGACGTTATGGCGCCCTTGGTACACGAGTTCACTTACCAAGCCATGGCCTATGATCTTCTGAGCATCGAAGACAATGTTTACAAATATGAAAGGACAGAAAAAGGTGAGAATATCAAAGCCAGTGGAAATCTAACTGAGAAGGATCCCGAATGGGTTGCACTGAGACATCTGCATATGCAAGAGGCGATTGAACTGTTTACTGCCCGTTTGGAGAAGTTAAAGAAGGACCATCCACACCTGGCTGATCAATCTACAGATGCCTCAGTGTCAGACCTTCAAGATATGGTTGCAGGGCTACCAATGTTTGCAGAAATGAAGGAGCGGTTTTCACTGCATCTCTCTATGGCAGGCCAGTGTATGGATCTACTACAGAAGAGTAACCTTATGGAAGTGGCGGACATTGAGCAAACTTGTGTAACTGGTGCAACTGCAGATGGACGCAAGCCTAAGACTTTAACTGACGATTTTGTTAAAATGTTGGCTTCGCAAGAGGTGTCGCAGAAAGATAAGGTTCGATTGGTGCTGTTGTACTGTCTTTACCGAGGGGGGCTAGTTGAAGCTGACTTAGTAAAACTCGAAAAGCATGCTGGTCTTCAAAGTATCGACCTAGAGGTTATTCGAAATATAGTGTTAGTTGAAGGACGTGTTTCGAAGCCAGATTTGAACAAAAAGACAGCGAAGAAGTTTCCCAAGCCAACTACATTCCACTCGGCTGCTACAGGAGACGTTTACGAGACTTCACGGTTTGTGCCTGGGCTCAAAAATGTCATTGATCAACTCATTCAAGGAACTTTGCCATCTTCCTTGTTTCCATACACTAAAGACGAACCTCTCGATGATGAGATGGATATGTCATCAAAGGCTGCTTCTTTGCGAAACCCTCGTCAACGAGCTGCTTGGGCTAAATCTGCTCAATTGCAGGCTCCTCGTCAGAGGATTTTTGTGTTTGTTGCTGGTGGATTTACGATGTCGGAAGCCAGATCCATTTATGAGCTCAATGTACAGCACAAGAGCAAAAGTATTTTCTTGGGTGGTAATGATATTGTAACCCCTGGTTCGTTTTTGGCCTCCTTGTCTCGATTGCGGGCTTCTCGCGAATCGCTTAGACTAAAACAAGACCAACAAAACCCTACTCGAGCTCCAGCTTATCTAATGGAACCGGATGGTGCTAATCGCCCTGTAGCCACTGCTTCTGTTAACACTGGAGGCCCACCTATTCCAACTGCATCTAAAACAAGCACCATGCCGAAGCCGATATCAGTGAACTCTGCTATCCCTGATTCTTCAGTGGTGACAGCTGCTCTGGGTGATAACACAACTGACAAGACAAAGAAAAAGAAAACCAGTATGAAAAAGCTCAAGAAGTTTTTTTCTTAATTATAGAAATGTATTGGTTAGTTATTGGTAATGATTGTGTAATGCAGTCACTGTAGGATGAACATGTTTCGCTTATTTCTCTTCTCCTTTTTGGTTAATTGAGTCTTCCCTCATGATTTTGTAATTTGGTGTGTTAATTGATTTTATTAGATTTTATTAGATTTTATTAGATTTTATTTCGTTTTTGTGTTAATTGATTTTATTAGATTTTATTAGATTTTATTAGATTTTATTTCGTTTTTGTTTTCGGTATTTATTCCCCCTTTTATGTTATTTTAGTATTGTGTTTTAGAATTTTTGGCATTTTCCACTATTTGTGGTGCTGTAATGAGTGGATAATGGGAAGAAGAAAGGCTGTCCTCGCCAGAACGACCGAAAAAGCTATCAATTAAATATCTAATTAAATCCTGGATGAACATCCAACGGTACTCCAGCCCCATGAAACTGCGAGGCTTTTTTGGTTTTGACAGCCCTAATCATGATGATCTAATTTTAGTAGTCACTAAAAATAGTTCAAACGTTGCCTTTGTCTTTCATTTACTCCATTTGTTTGTGCAACAATGCTTACCCCAATGCATCTCTTCGTAAGTTCAGACAGGATTATTTCCCTCAAACCCTAATTTAATTATTCTCGGACACTGCACACACTAATAAAATATACATAATGAATTGATCAAAATGCGTTCTTTATTTATCCAACAAGAGAAATAAAAACCTGCACTCTTCTAAAATTAATGGTTTTGTTCGCATATAGGTTAAATATATACTTTTCCTGGAGTTTTCCTTGTGGTAATTACCTAAACCCCAACAAACTCTAAGCACCCTAGTCGCTGAAACGGACTTAATTTTAAATGAAGCAAGGTTTGTTTTGTGATTACTTAGTTTTAACTTTGTATAACCTCGGATGAAGGCAGAACAAGTTTGCTGTTCAGACCCAACGCATGTAATTGGTGATGGAAAAGAGTGTGTGACTGTTCAACAAAGCAAGGCCTGTCTAATGGATTGCCTACCTTTATTGACCCCTCAAGTTTTTGTGTGGGGTTGAGTTTATGGGGGCATTCAGAGCAGAGCAGATCCGATCTCAACCCGAAATTAATAGGGGTTTTCAGTTTTCACAACTTTAGCCAATCTTGGCAAGTTTCTGTTTCAGGAAAGAGCGGATAATTTGCCCTGTACTGATCAGAAAACTGATGACTCTGGCATGCAACTTGTCATACTGGTCCAACACATAGCGCGCATCAATGAAGTACAATTTGAAGCCAATCGAAAACAATTTCCGAACACTCCTTTTATAGTATTCACAAATAATTCGCTCAATTGTTGGTTCAGAATTGACTCGGGTTTTTGGCTATCTAGGTGTCTATGTGTTGTAGTCATAGTATTTATATTGTGTACCATGAGGGAATCAGTACAAATGAGACCACCCATAAAGTATGTTGCCAAAACCTGGGCATTCCTGCAACCCGAGATGGGCGGGAGTAGCTCAAAGAATTGTCAAGAAAGTAGAAGGAGAACTGGTATCATTTAGGGTGTCACTGAACATCTACCATGCTACAAACGAAGGTTATGTCAGAAAGTAGTGAACAAATCACAGCCTTCAATAATCCAAGAACTACAGGTTTGAGATTGGAGATGCGCTGATAACGCGGATGAGCCAGATTGGTAGACATAATGTGAAGGTGAAACACTAAGAAAGAGCTCCAAGTGATGCGTTGGCGTTCACGTAAATATCGCTGGTTGAATAACATTAGGAAGCGGCATCTCTATTTTATCAAAATGCTGTTTTGAAAATCATATAAATAGTGATGGAAGGATTCTGTGGAAAAGCAACAAAACGGATGATGAAGGCTCATGGACTTCAAAAATGTTCGGGTTATTCGAAAACAGCCTCTGGGGATTGAATTCATCAATGGCGTGGTAACTGGATTCGAGTAAGATTGACTCCGTAGAGTTACACCTTCCTTTGAATCTCATCGCAACCCACGTTAATCTGTATAGCTTGGTAATCCGTATACGTCACTTGTTTCAGGGGTTTTTCTCCGTAGTTGAGTCTGCGGCTGAA
Source organism: Yarrowia phangngaensis (assembly GCA_900519005.1). NCBI lineage: Eukaryota > Fungi > Ascomycota > Dipodascomycetes > Dipodascales > Yarrowia > Yarrowia phangngaensis. The sequence continues at coordinate 1,434,413 of ULGR01000002.1, read as the reverse complement.
TCTGTTGTTGTGTCTGTTGTGGGGTTTGTGGACTCGGATGGGATTGCTGTACTGGATGAGGGTACTGAGCACTTGGCCAGAACGGCATGGAAGCCATCTGCATAGGAGGTGTTACATTAAAGTTGTATCCTGGCACTTGAGGAAAAGGTGTAGGGAACGAATAGTTGAATGGTTGGTTAGAATCCCCAGGAGGGGGTGGGGGAGGTTGCTGGGGTAGAGGGGGTTGTGCTGGGTGGTTCATTTGAGCCAAAAGTTGCTGGCGTAGTTGCTGTTGTAACATAAACTGTTGTTGTAACTGCTGTTGCTGAAACTGATGCTGTTGAAACTGTTGATGTTGAAACTGCTGATGTTGCAGCTTGCGTCGTTCCCGTTGCTTTTTCGATAGTTTCGAGTATTTCTTTTTCTTCTCATATTCCGGTACTATATTACCATTTACCTCAACGCTTTCTTGTGCCACTGGGTCAACACTTGCCTGCGTCACTACAGAATCACTTAGAGCTTGAGCAGGCTTCAATTCTCCTTCGGGTGCATGATCTGAGTACTGTGGGACCTGAAGAAGTTGGATATCTGGAATAGTCTGAGCTAACGCTGGGCTGGAAGACGGTGAAGAAGACACAGATACGGCCTTAGTGGGTGCTTCCTTGATTATCATACAGTCGTCATCTCCATACATGGGTTGATCAGCCTGTGAGAATGCAGTCGGTACTTGTTGGGGTGTTGGTACAATCGATGGAGGTTGGATCTGTTGTGAAGTGGCAGTTTCTGGTTCTGACGGAGCGGTGGGTTTATCAGTGTGGATATCTTGAACAGTCTCAGGTTGTGAGGTAGATTCATGCAAATCTGACGGAGGGTCTATCACTCCTCCGCTGACACTCTCAAATGCAGCTAGCAGACGATCGTTATCCTCCTCTTCTGCTTTCTGCTTCAGGTACTCTTCCGAAAGCAAATCCAGTCGACCCTGCTTTGCAAGCTGCATCTTATCTCTTGAGGTGTCTCGGTCACTCTGGAGCCGTTTTTCAATCACGAACCGTTTGTAACGTTGCTGGAACTGTGCCAGTGCAGGAGGCAGCTCTGTTGGGTTTAGTTCTAATAATTTAGCATCCTCAGCATGCTTCACCAGTGTGTTGCGTAGTTCGATCACCTTCTGTGCTTCCGCTTCGAACGAATACATCTTGTGCACAGGGTATTAAGACTATTGTCACATCTTCTACAGTTTTGATTTTAATTAAGGTTTGGAACCTTAATTATGTGTGAGTTTTTATTAAACTGTCAACGAGATGTGATACTGAAGCCTGAGTAATGTTTTGAGGAAATTTGGAAGTCTGCTTATTTCCCTTGTGATAGGTAAAAATATAAGAAAAAAAAAAGAATAAAATCTTAATTTCTGGGTGATATGAGCATGATGTCAGTTTCTGGGGTGTCTCTCATTAAATTGTACTGCGCTCAAGCTAATTCTGGAAACTCGATGACATCTAATGATTGAGGCAGGGGAACCAAATGTCGAATTGATGGTTAGTCAGTACACTTTTAGACAAACTCTGGTTTTATGATAAATTTAATAAAATGGAGTAAAAACGTTGAAACTCGCTCCTATTGCATGGTTTTGGCTCTGAACCTAGGTAATACAATATGTTCTGGGGAAAGGCATAATCAAAGAGACATGTTTTTAACCCTTGGTCACTACCTACTTTCATTGGCTCAAGCTAAGTTGAAGACATATAGGATCTCAAGAAGACAGATCTCTCTCCATTTAGCGAGCCCCAATTCCAATATTACATTCTAACCAGCTACGCTGGTGCTAATATCTTCAATTCTTCACAGAGGATAGATAGATAAAATATTTAACAAAATTCCTCTCGGGCATGTGAAAATAATAATCAGTTCCTCATTTGAGAGTGAATTCTGTTTGGTAGCTTTCTAGTAGAACCAGAAAGCCACCTTGGAAGTGTCAGATGAGTTTGGCTATAATTAGACTATTTGAACAGTTTCAGAGAGTCCTACCTGATAAAAAAAGCAAAATCCAAGAGGCTCTTGTCCTTGTTTGGCTGAGATGTCAAAAATGAAACGTTCAAATCCCATTCAATTGGTGCAGCAGCAGTATCACTGTGATTGTGCGCAAAATTCACTCTTTCTTACTAAAGATGTTTATTTAATGGAACAGTTCTGAAAGAAGTTAATGTGACAGAATACACATTTAGGAAGAATTCAGTGGTTGGATACACGATTTTCAACTAGGAACAATAATCACAATAATCACGAAAAGTTGACCATATTATGAGTAGATACAAGAGGAAAAGTTTGCTTGTAACCTCGGTTTGGAATCGCAAGGCTTCGGAAATACACACCAGTTGTAATTTTGAATTTTGGCCCACAATAGTAACCAATCGGAAGAGAAAAACCTTACTAGTTATAAGACCTGATTTTGAGACTCAAAGTAGGAGTAGAATAGCAAGTTTTTGGCCTCTTGGCATCATGCCCACATTCTTGGTCTAAAAAAGGAAATCCAGAGCTGCATAATAAGCCTCCGCCGTACTTTGTCCTGATTAGCTAGTTTTGGAATCCGCACTGTAGAACTCAACACGCCTCGCAGTAGTTACTTAATTTTAGCACCAGTGTTGTTTAAGACTTGGAAGTTAGTGTATTTGGATACAGACTAGTGTATCGGGATAGTGAGACCTCTCTTCACGTGGAAAAGTGCATTGTGTCCTGTATCTTGCTGCACCTGGTGGCCCAATAGTAACGCAGGGACTGTGCACAGATAGAGAGCTTGTTTAGCGTGTGTATATTCTCTTCGAAGGAATCGAAAGTTTTCCCAAAAGCGACTGGATTATGGACCACATAGCTACTGGTATAAACAACATTCCCTCTCTCAATACCAAAGGAGTTTCATTGACCCCATTTTTCGGCTATAGTCACGGAAAGCACACATGTAACCGCGTGTCGTTCCATGCAACTCCTGCAGCTACTATTTCTTCTCCCGCACAATTATTGTAACATGCTAATTAACGACAATTATATGAATTTCCTGATCAATTGTAATTCAGATATAACCCAATAACACTATCCATACTTTTACACCACATCTATGCTTTCAGTACTACAATCTTTCTGAGGAATGAGCCCATTTAATGTCAGTAGTCTAGTTCAAGGCGCATTCCATAAATAGTCATATTTGATGCACCCCTAGCCATTTATCTACTAATCAATCCAATGAAATAATGGCCCGGGCTTTCGGAATTTTGGACAGAACCAACTTTCAGCCATAATTCATTCAAGAATCCCATGACCCAATAGAGCTCGAGAGATACACTAAGTCACAGGGCGTGACCGCTTTGGATAATAGAGTCAACGATTCTGGGTACTAATTAATGCTGGCCAAATTTGGGCTGCCGATCATCGTGGGATTCTCCTAACTCAAACTAAAAACACAAAAAACATTTACTGCCAAGACACTAAATCCAATGTCTGTATTTTGACATTTGCCAAAAGAGACTACACATTGTCTGCAGCAACATTCCACACGTACCTCAATGGAGTCAACAAACAAACAAGCTCAGTCCAATCGTTTCATGCAATGAATTCAATATATTGAGGGGATTTATGTAGCCATTAAACAATAGCCCTGCAACACCATGACACTAAATTAGCTTTTACTGAAGTTGACATCTACTAATAAAGGCCAACTAATCAACTCCCAGCCTCCTCCGAACATAACTTTTTTCCCCTTGATTTTACACCTCTGCTGTTACCACCTCCGATAATCCATCATGGTTCCATCATTTTCTGCAACATGCAACACCAACCCCCGAAACTCTCTTCTGCAACCTTAATATTTTCAAACCATGTTTTTATCTTGATAATCAATAAACAAAGAAAAACTTTACAGACCCACTGTTCTCTAAATTACACAGCGTAGGTTAAATACTGGAATGCAGTAAATGGCCTGTCTGGAGATACTCAAAATGATGACTGGAGGTAGAGAAAGAAGACCCTGGTGGAAGAAAAAAATAAACAAAAAAATCACTGAGTGAATTGCTCAAATCAAATTTTCTACCCGATGAAACTAGTAGCAATCACGTTTTTGTCATTTCCACTTTTCTTCGCAATGGGCTTCCTTCCTTGACAGTGTTGCCATCTGATTAATGACAATTCTTGGCAAACCTTAACGTTATTGGTAAGTTGATCGAACTCTGATGAAAAAGATAAATTCACTGCCCCGAGTACAATATATAAACTACCTCAATCTCCCTCAATTCAAAAATTAACCCACTCGTTCCACTCTTTAATTCACCCTTTCATCACAATGACCAAGTTCTCTACTGCCGCTATTGCTGCCATCCTGGCCACTGGAGTTATTGCTGCTCCCCAGCTTGCCTCCAACTCTTGCCACGCTACTTGTGGTGGTCTGATCAACGCTTCCCGAAAGTGTGCCAGCGGTGACTCTTACGATGAGGACTGTCTGTGCGCTGCTAGCTCTGAATTCGCTAGCAACGCTGATGCTTGTCTCACTTGTGCCACTGAAGCTCTCTGGGCTGCCTACGGCAAGTACCTGAAGGCTCCTCTTGGTGTCTGTGGTCTTCCCACTGAGCCCAAGGGAGAAGGCGAGAAGCCCTCTGCTGCTCCTCAGTCCTCTGCTGCTCCTGAGTCCTCTGCTGCTCCTGAGTCCTCTGCTGCTCCTCAGTCCTCTGCTGCCCCTGAGTCTTCTGCTGCTCCCCAGTCCTCTGCTGCTCCTGAGTCCTCTGCTGCTCCCCAGTCTTCTGCTGCCCCTGAGTCCTCTGCTGCTCCTGAGTCCTCTGCTGCTCCTGAGTCCTCTGCTGCCCCCGAGTCCTCTGCTGCCCCCAAGCCTTCCGCCTCCGGTGCTGCCACCTCTGAGGCTCCCAAGAGCTCTGCTGCTGGCTCCGGCTCTGTTGCTGGAAACGGTGCTTCTGCTACCTCTGCTGCTGCCACCTCTGCTCCCTCCCAGGCTAATGCTGCTGGCAAGAACACCTTCGCTGCTGGCGTTGCTGGAGCCGCTCTCATTGCCGCTCTCATCTAAGCTTGGTAACTTTTTATTGTAGGTACCATCCTCATGTAATGACTTAATGACAATTTCAACTCTTAATTCTTAATTCTTTGTTCTCAATTTTCAATTTCCTGATTAATTACACTGAAATAATTCTTTCTTTCGACTGAAGAGAATTATATGTCTTAAATCTTAATTTCATTGTCTACCTTAATTCCAACTTTAACTTAAACCAAACCCGCGTTCACTACCTAAATGGGAATCGCCTGCATTGAGTTGTTGACATTATCAATCAAATCAAGCAATATGTCACAATATCATTTTCAGCAGTATTGTGTATAACATTGAAAAAAGACAATAATAAAATTAAAAGCAAAAATAATGGATATGTATACGATTCAATTGAAAAAAATTAAAATGAAAATACTGAAAGGTATCTACAGCGAGATTTCCTCTGTTGTCCACATCAGTTCTTGTGTCAAGAATGACTACAATTCTTGGCATGCTACTATGCTAAACCAATCAATTTGCAGCTCGCTCCTGCAAGACGAAAGTTTAGTTCTTCCCAAAGCCCAAAATGGGTTTCGCATTGGTGATAGTTCAACGTGATTTCACTTTGTGTTTTGGCTGCTAGTTTATTGTGTTGTTTATATGTATTTTTAGCCCGTCTGTTCCAAAGTGACAAGATCCATTCCTTGGTTTACTAGGTTGGCTAAATACATGTAAACACATTTTCGTCGCCCACTGGAACAAGGGAGGGTCGAGTTGTGGTATCTTTCAACATATGGAGTACATTGCCACAAATACTAATACGAATTCGGCATTGAGATTAGGGTTAGATGTTCGTCCTCTTTCAGTAAGGTTCTCCCATTCAGTCATATATTCAAATTGTATCCGAGAGGTGTGAATGTAAATATTTCTGGGGGTGGAACCGAATGTAATTTGCTTTTGGTTAATAGTGGCTCAATTAGATACATCCAATGTCCAAAGTTCAGCACGTAATGATTCTTTCAACGCCGATATCTCCTGTACTGGAGAGAGAAAGTCAAAAGAATAAGATGGATGAGATTTCTTGGTATCTACTTTACTTGGTCCAATGTGAAGTATCTGTGATTTTCCTAACTAATGAGCTCCCAGTAACTGAAATAGTCAATGCAGGAGCAGCTAATCCGCCCAGTCTTTCGGAGATGACATCTCGTACTGGAATTTGGAAGTACCGTACCAAAGAGTTGTTTAATAGAGCTTCGACGGACCCAAGACAAATGTAATTGAGAGGACGGAAAACATATACCTCTGGGGTAATCATGAACTTTTTTGACCTCAACAGAAATGAAAACTTGTTAGAAGAGGCAAAGGTCTATATTAGCCTTCGAACTCCCTTTCTCAGAGTCAAAGAATGAATGATGACACTCTCACTCTGGTGAATTAGTTGAGTTAGTTGCCTCTCTTGGGAATAATTATTCGAAGATAGCATCTTCGTTTGTCACAATAGAGTTGTTATAATACGAGTGAGTGCATTGATGGCTTCTTGCTTATTGTGGACAGGAATTAAGCCACAAACTTTAACCTGAGGGTAAGCTAGCAAAACAAGGATTAGAACATAGTTTCTAGAAGCCCTGGATGATTTGGATCGTTAATACGAGTTTCTAAGAATAAGATCCCCATTCTGTTCCAGTAATGCCGACTTTTATTGGTTTGACTTAAAGAAGTTGATTGCATGCCGCTCAGGATTCATACCATTCTAGAGATAAGCTACGGAATTTCCATAGTTAACAGAGATAGGGGATGCTCAGAGACGGAATACATACACATTCATGAGATTTAACAGTCATGGTTTTCAGTATAAGCAGCCTCTAGAGTCCAGATCCAAGCCTCAAACAGAAAGGTCATGGCAAATCATTCTTAGAGAAATAAACTTGCTTGACCGTCCTTAAGCATTTAATATAAAAGAACTATGCTTGTATAGTCAATGACTTCTTCATCCTATGATTACTAAGAACTTCGCAGACCTTCCATACCCTGCAAACCTTAAGTGGAAGTACAACATGTTCCATAAGATGAGACATACCATGCATCATATATGCGCTTATCGATGACGCCATTCAAATGAAAAATATATTAAGAAGTGCTACCTAGGAAGAAACTAAGGACTGATTTGTTGTTTGATTAACTCAGAAACTCTCCCTGATAAAAATGTGGAACGTTGATAAGGGGAGTAAATGTGGGGGAGTAAAATAGACCCTGAAGAGCAACCTCACGATGAGCATTAACTTTAGCATAAGGTTAAATCCCTATCCACACTATGGAGATTATACGAAAGAAAGGTATATAGGCTACGAAAATTTCTTAGCATTTTGAACCTTGCCTTTGTTCATCGAGTCCGCCTTTTATTTTTTCCTTGTTTTTCCTCATCGCTCCAACAATGAAACCAGATTATGAGAAAGATGTCAATGATGGTAGCTCAACCTCCACTGCTGTGACACAGCTTTGGGACCAGGAGGCAAAACATCAGGAAAACCATGATTTCAAATACAGATCATGCACATGGCAAAAGACAGCCTCATTACTCTTTGCCGAGTACATTGTCTTGGCAGTCATGTCTTTCCCATGGTCCTATTCAGTCCTAGGGCTGATTCCAGGTATCATAATTACCGTCGTGATGGCTCTACTAGTGTATTACACTGGACTGAATCTAATGGAATATGTGTTACGCAATCCTGATCTCAAAGACATCTGTGACATTGGCCAAAGACTTTTTGGATCCCGGTGGGCCTGGTGGTTGACCTTGTGTGGGTTTCTGCTTAATAACTCCTTCATTCAGGGTCTTCATGTTCTGGTCGGAGCTGAATGGCTGAATACCATTACTAATCATGGGGCATGCACTGTCGTCTGGGCTGTTGTCATTGCAGTTCTCTCAGCCATCATGACCCTGCCTAGAACAATGTCTGGTTTCACTTATTTTGCCGTCTTTTCAGCCACAACAATGTTCATGTCAGTGATGATGACTCTAGTATTTGCGGGAGTGCAATCTCACCCCAACAAGTTTGTGGAAACCATTCCTATTACATGGTCTCTCTGGCCACAGAAAGGAACTACCTATGTACAGGCAATGACTGCCTTTCTTAACATTGCTTTCACATTTATTGGCCAAGTATGTTACCCCACTTTCATGGCTGAAATGAGAGATCCCCGAGAATTCAAAAAGGTACTTACTGCTGTTACCTTGGCCGAAATCGTCCTATACACTCTCACCGGATCAATCATCTATGTCTTTGTTGGAAATGAGTATATGACTGCCCCCGCATATGGCTCCTTGATTGAACCTTTTAAGAAGATTGCGTTCACATTCTGTGTTCCTACCATTATGTTTGCTGGAGTTCTCTATTCCGCAGTAACTTCCCGAACTGTTTTCGACATTATCTTCACCAAGGACAGCATTCATAGGACGCATAATACTCTGAAAGGATGGGTAGTTTGGGTTTTGATCATCTCTACTACTTGGTTGGTAGCATTTGTTATTGCGGAAGTGATTCCATTCTTTTCCTCCCTATTGTCGCTCATGTCTTCCATGTTTGGAGCTTGGTTTGGATTTATTTTTTGGGGCGTTGCCTTTCTCAGGATGAAAAAGGAGTCTGCCGAAGCAAGTGCTGAGTGGTTCAAAACACTGAGTACTTTTGATAAATTCCAGGTGATTTTCAACATCTTTCTAATTTGTGTTGGGTTCTATATCCTTGGTCCAGGAATTTACGTCACCATCCAAGGCATTATAGATAGTTATGAGGCCGGGTCGGTTGGTGGAGTGTTTTCTTGTGCTGATACTTCTTTATGATTGAAGCGGGTTCTTTCTTTCATTATCAGACCTCGTCACTTCGATCTAAACCTGATGCCAAATCTCCATATTATCCACCAATCCAGATGCAGACGCGCGATATCCCAGTAGGTTACAACGACATATTCTCAGTCCCAGGTTGATAAAATGGACTTAAACATAGACGTAAATATAGATATAGATATAGACATAGAAATAGAAATAGAAAATTTACTAAACTGTGAAAATTTAGATTCAGTTCATACTTTTTGCATTTTTAGCCAGGAATATCCCGTGTCTATTGGGATAGTTTTTGTATTTCTTCCTACATATGAGACATTACTGAAAGAGTTTTCATCAATTTACGCTCATCGTGCATAGATTAATAATAAATTTGTTTACTGGAGATGATGAGGAATATAAACAAATTGAAAGGTTGGCTTTTTTACCTTTCGAAGTCACAAAGGTGAATCCCTCAAATGGTAACCCATGTTCCTTTCCAACAAGCAAGCAAATGCAGACAACATGTCATAATAGCGTGTAGAGGTAGGTGACAACGATCTGGGAGGTATTAAATAGCAATTGGGGTGGACTCGTTTTGGAACACCATTGAAGTTTAATGATTAGTTTGGCAAAGTGAAACCGTCTATACTATTGGGATAGTCTTTCACTGGCTAGAACAAGGAACACTAATAGTGGAACACAAGGAGAATTATTCCAACACCAATGCAGAGAGAGAGAGAGAGAGAGAGAGAGAGAGAGAGAGAGACGGACAGAACAACGAGACAAACAGACAGACAGACAGACAGACAGACAGACAGACAGACAGATAGACAGACAGACAGACAGACAGACAGACAGACAGACAGACAGACAGACAGACAGACAGACAGACAGACAGACAGACAGACAGACAGACAGACAGACAGACAGACAGACAGACAGACAGACAGACAGACAGACAGACAGACAGACAGACAGACAGAGAAGAGAGAGAGAGAGAGAGAAAAAGAGCGTGTGTGCGTACAAATAGAAATTTAGACATTTCTGGATAGAGTAAGGTTCTTAACCTATCACCAACAAGGGAAAAGATGTCGGCTCAGCCTCGGCACTTGATGTTAAAGCTGATTCAAGCAGGGCATCTGAAAAACTATTTTCAAATAAGCAACAAAGACATATATTGAGGTACCAGTTCTACAACAGTTAACCAGACACTCGTATGCTATGCCGCCATAGCAAAGGGATAAAGTTCAATCCGAAAGTAGCCATGGTTTAGTGGCGGTTGAAGTGCGATTGAATTTAACCATGACTAGGTTTTCAAAAAAAAAATATATATATAAAAAAAAGCAGCTTGAATGCGTAATTGGGTTTAGCCTATCTACACTCATATTACATTACATTGTACTTAGTTAAAAAGCCTAAAATGCTCAACCATGCGTATATTCACATGTAGTTTTTATATGTTGCTCAAATCCTGTTCAGCGTTTGATCAAAATCACTTTCATTGGTTCAATGACGATTTTAGGTCTAGTGGTTGTAAAGGCCGAAATAGCCGAGGTCTCATTTACAGTATGGTGTGCAAGCTGGTTTTGGCTTCGGCAGTCACCTGAATAGTCACAGATGCAATGTGAGCATGGGTTTCTAAACATGCCAACTGGGAGTGGAAAAAGTTCATGTGTTGGCAAAAAGCTGTAAGCAAATATGTTTATGGTGTATCAAAGCGTGGTTTGTGACCATCTCTAATAGCCAACCTAAGAATCAGGAACCACAACAGTAGAAAAGAGGGTATGAGAGGATTTGTCACACGAAATAATAGTATTCGAATTTTTCTGCGTACACGTACAGATGTCGTGCTTGTGAAAAACACAGACTGTCTTCTAAATCCAATCTACCAGAATATTCAGTAAAGTCTCGCCATCAATTATTGCCTGTGTTAACGAACCAAAATTGTGGATCGATCGATCTGTAACAGCATACAACGGTTTCGAAAACAAACGCAATCTTAGTATATTATGTAGATCATCTTATATGGGCAATAATGGTTACACATATTGGCACCTGAGACAGACAAAACAGTATTTAATGGCTGTTTTTTTTTTTTTTTGAACAAAAAGATAATCTTTTACGGCGGTTATTGGATCAATAGATTTACACATGTAATATAACGCTTAATTGATACATGGCAAGATGATATGTTGTAAAAACCGTGGTAGACTCAGCTCTTCGACTACCATTTAAAACTAGTTAGATTTAGGGTCTCAGATTAATTGGTCCTAATTGAGATTACCGCTGGTTACCTAAGACCAATTTCAGAGAACCTTAAATCCTGGAAGTATGATGTTCGAGAACACGAATTGGGTAAAATCTTACCAGGTTATGTGAGTATCAACTTTTTTTTCTTTCTTGTCTTTAACGAGATCAGTTTATTTTTCTGGACATTTCTAGCAATCCACAGCACAGTCATAACACTCTCGCAGTTCAAAAACTCAGCACCTTGTGGGTTGCGAAATAAACTCAGAAACTCAACTGACCACCCTTGTGGAGAAAGGCATACTAAACATTCCTGTATCATATACATGTGCCTTGTTAAAAGTAGCAAATAGGTGAACAATGAAACAACTGTTAATATTAATTATTTGGACTATTCTATCAGATGAAAAGCGAATTTCAACGCAACCGACTTTAATAGAAGAGAGAGATAGCTTCATTAGGTGTCCTCGATATAGCCTATCAAAACCCTTTTTTTACACATGAACATGAGCATTTCAAAACGCATGCGGCATTCCAAAAACTTTAATAGTGCAGTTGATTTAGAAGTTTTCTTTAGGAATTCTGTTCAAGGAAAACAAACTGAACAAGGTTTAGCTATTAGACTATCCCCACTGTCTGCATTCTTAACTTTATCTTTATTTAACCGACAGGTTATTTCAGAATGACACACCCCATTTGGCAATTGCGTGCTCATCCAGGGTTACGATGAGAATAAACTCTCCGTTGGTTTTTTCAACCAAGCTTTTTGTTTTGCCAGTTGACCTAGATTGTACTTAAAAATGTGTGACTGATGTACAAGTATTCTGAAATCTCGAAATAGCCCTGCTCCAATAAGCTAGGATCCCGAAACCTTAACCCCTGAGCATTCTTTGTGGCTATATACGGCTAGTGTACTGGTAGCAGCTTCTACGTTCAGACAACTTCCTTGTTAATACAATCCGAAGTAGTGTAGTATGAGATGAAAGGAGCCTAAAAACAAGAACTGAAACCCTAAACAAGAGGGTACTAAGCATTCCACTTGCAGGGTTGAATTTAAGAGTTGTCTTAAATAACATGATATCCACCAGTTAAGGCTGTTAGAGTACCAAACAAATGCCAGGTGTTTAGGACTGTGTGTGATTTGTTCTGCAGACATAAAGATAGTGTGAGATTGGTTGGAAATCTTCAACTTAACTTTAATTTATTGTCCAATATTTTCATGTAACCCTTACTAAATGGTATATTTCACCTTTTAATTTTTGGAAAGATAAATTATCAAAGTGGTTCATTTTGCTTTACTCGAAAGTGTTTCAGACCACCCTTTTCATTTATGCTTCGTTAGGGATTGATGGTTCACAAAACTGTTGATTTCACATTCTGACAAAGGAATAATTATTGGAAATAGCGTTTCGCTTTGTTCTCTAATATACATAATCTCGTTTAGTCTTTCCCTCAACAACAAAAACAACAGCCCGTTATGTGCAATGGGGGTCATACCATATACCTACCAAACTTAATGTCAAACTGTTGACTTGGACGTGGCTGTACCTACTGTTAGAGGTGTGTTTGTTAATACCTTCACCTTAATTTGGTTGGCAAACATGGGGAAACAAAGTATGCCAGTCTCAAAACGAAAACCAGTATGGCAATGTCAGTTTTATTAGCAACAGCTTTCTACATATCTACCACTAATTAATATCCTACCACACCAAATAGAAGTTCTTTGTTCCAGGTGCCTCTGACACAGATGCCTCTCTCGGATACATGGGTCTGTTGCAGCATGAAGAAGGAGAACATCAAATGTATGACAGGGACATGCAAAAGGCTTTGCCAGAGGATTGTCAGATCTTGGCAACATTTGATGAGAGGTATCGTCAAAGTATTCTGTCATTGGGCGAAAACTGAATCATACAGTTTCGTGAGGAAAGATTCATTATGTGATGGAACCACTGCTACTAGTCAATCCATTTATTAATTAAGATTAAGCTCTGCATATCATGCATTTGTGAGTAGTCTTAGTTTTGTTTGAGCACTAGTCTGCTAGTGGCTGCAAATGAATAATCTGATAAAAATCAACATTTGTACCACTCCTATTTATTTCTGGAAATAAAAGCAGCTCGAAACATAGATAGTTGGCCAAGTTATTGATCAGTTCTAGGACAAAACAGCAATACGAGAAGGTTGACAAAATAGGGTTAACCAAGCATCTTATAGTACACTTTAAAAAAACCGACACCAAAAAAAAGAAAAGTGGATTTAAGACACTATTATTGCGAGTTTTGAAGACATTTTTACAAAGTTAATCATCCTGTAACATTCTTTCCCTTGTCCATTCCAATATCTAGCCTGCACCATCAAGGTACATCAATTCTGCGTTTGAGCATATTGCACCTTGTGGGTTTAACTAACGAGCTAATGAGTAGCCACATACATTGAAATGACGTGATAAAGTAACAATATATATACCAGGCCTTAGTCCCTACTACTACTCTCAACAATCGTTCACTTTACGCTCTTTTACAAATCAACAATGAAGTTCTCCGCTGTCGCTATTGCTGCCTCCGCAGCCCTTGCTTTCGCTGCTCCCCAGGCTGCTGCCCCTGCTGCCTCCGGTGCCGCTGCTGCTCACTCTCATGATCATGACCACGATCACTCCCACGGCCACGACCACTCTCATGATCATGACCACTCTCACGGCCACGACCATTCTCACGATCATGACCACTCCCACGGCCACGACCACTCTCACGATCACTCCCACGGTCACGATCACTCCCACGACCACTCCCACGGTCACGACCACTCCCACGACCATTCCCATGATCACGTCGATGCTGCTGAGGTCAAGGCTTCTGCTGCTCCTTCCGCTGCTCCTTCCGCTGCTCCTGCCGCTCCTGCTGCTCCTTCCGTGGCTCCTTCTGCTGCCCCTGCTCCTGCTGCTCCTGCTGCTCCTTCCGTGGCTCCTTCCGCTGCTCCTTCTGCCGCCCCTGCCCCTGCTCCTTCTGTTGCTGGTTCCGGCCACTCTCACGATCACGACCATGACCACTCTCACGGCCATGATCACTCTCATGACCACTCTCATGACCACTCTCATGACCACTCTCACGACCACTCTCACGAGCACGACCACGGACACTCTCATGGCCACAACCACACTACCCCTTCTACCACTCCTGTCGTCCCCCAGGCTAACGGAGCTGCTAACCTGATCCCTGGTGCCGTTGCCCTTGTCGCTGTCGCTGCTGCTCTTCTTTAATTGTGATGTTAATGCCCTTAGAATCACTACATAATAATTAATTATTTAACTCCCTGATATTTACAGCGTACCAGATTTCTCTGTACATGAACTTATACATGGATACACTAAGACTAATGATTTCTTCCTTTGAATACCCCCAGAATAATTCTCACCTCTGTTTGTGTTGCAATTGGTCTTTGTTAAGTTATTAAAGTTTGGGTTGGCCTCAATCTGATACCCCTCTATCATCATCAATACCATCTAACTAGTAGAAAATTATAGAAATGTTCTTGAAAGTTCAAGAGTTTCCAGAGATTTGTAGAAATTTCTATCATTTCAGTCCAGAAATTTCTGGAAGCTTGTGGAATGTTCGTCGCAATTAAGGTTTGGAACCGTCGTTTCTAGAACCATCCATATCTTGCATAATCCAAGTATATAACCAAGGCACTCTCATTCCCACATCGACACAAACAACAAAACATAAGAAAACAACAAAACATAAGAACACAACAATGTCCAAAGCAGTAGGAATTGATCTCGGAACCACATACTCGTGCGTGGCCCACTTTTCCAATGATAGAGTCGAAATCATTGCCAATGACCAGGGCAACAGAACCACACCATCGTTCGTAGCCTTCACTGACACTGAGCGACTCATTGGTGACGCTGCAAAGAACCAAGCAGCTATGAACCCAGCAAATACAGTCTTTGACGCCAAGCGACTTATTGGACGAAAATTCTCCGATGAGGAAGTTCAGACTGATGCGAAACACTTCCCCTTCAAAATCATCGACAAGGGGGGAAAGCCCAACATTGAGGTAGAGTTCAAGGGCGAGACCAAGGTTTTCACCCCCGAAGAAATCTCTTCAATGATTCTAACTAAAATGAAGGAAACCGCAGAAGGCTACCTTGGTGGAAAGGTGACTGATGCAGTCATTACTGTCCCTGCCTACTTCAACGATTCTCAGCGACAGGCAACCAAGGATGCAGGGCTAATTGCAGGGCTAAATGTACAGAGAATCATTAACGAGCCCACAGCAGCAGCCATTGCCTATGGTCTTGACAAGAAGCAAGCTGGTGAGCGAAATGTTCTTATCTTTGACCTGGGTGGAGGAACTTTCGATGTTTCGCTACTCTCAATCGATGACGGCATCTTTGAGGTCAAGGCGACTGCAGGTGATACTCATCTCGGAGGTGAGGATTTCGACAATAGACTTGTGAATCACTTTGTGCAAGAGTTTAAGCGAAAGAACAAGAAGGATATCTCTACCAACCAACGAGCACTACGACGACTACGAACCGCATGTGAACGTGCCAAGCGAACCCTTTCTTCTTCGGCACAGACTTCCATTGAAATTGACTCTCTATATGAGGGTATCGACTTCTACACATCCATTACCCGGGCCAGATTTGAGGAGCTCTGCCAGGATCTATTCCGAGGAACACTTGACCCTGTTGAAAAAGTTCTCAGAGACTCCAAGATGGACAAGTCTTCTGTCCATGAGATAGTTCTGGTTGGCGGTTCTACCCGAATTCCTAAGGTCCAGAAACTTGTTTCAGATTTCTTCAACGGCAAGGAGCTGAACCGATCTATCAACCCCGATGAGGCTGTTGCTTATGGAGCTGCAGTTCAGGCAGCTATTCTTTCTGGAGATACCTCATCATCTACCCAGGACATTCTTCTTCTGGATGTCGCGCCTCTATCCCTTGGTATTGAAACTGCAGGTGGTGTTATGACCAAACTCATCCCCCGAAACTCCACTATCCCCACCAAGAAATCTGAGACTTTCTCCACCTACGCTGATAACCAGCCTGGTGTATTGATTCAGGTGTTTGAGGGTGAGCGAGCCCAGACAAAGGATAACAATCTTCTTGGTAAGTTCGAGCTTTCTGGCATTCCCCCCGCACCACGAGGTGTTCCTCAAATTGAGGTCACTTTTGACATTGATTCCAATGGTATTCTTAATGTCTCCGCTGTTGAGAAGGGGACGGGAAAGACTCAGCAGATAACCATCACAAACGACAAGGGACGACTCTCCAAGGAAGAGATTGAGCGAATGGTCAATGATGCTGAGAAGTATAAGGAGGAAGACGAGAAAGAGGCTGCACGAATCGCAGCCAAGAACGGCCTCGAGTCCTACGCCTACTCACTTAAGAACACCCTTTCTGAGGAAAAGTTTAAGGAGAAAGTCGATGAGGCAGAACGTGAGAAGCTAGAGAAGGCTATCAATGAAACCATTGCTTTCCTTGACGCCACTCAATCTGGTACAACAGACGAATACACTGATAAACAGAAGGAACTTGAGGGTGTTGCTAATCCAATCTTAATGAAGTTCTATGGTGCAGGCGGTACACCTGGTGGGGTGCCTGGAGGTATGCCTGGATCTGGTTCTGGAGCTACACCTGGGGGTGGCGACGGACCTACTGTCGAAGAGGTTGACTAATTAGAAACGGTACATAATTGAATGAATAGAAAGATGATAAATAGATAACATAGTAGGGCTAAAATGAATATTCTGCCTGTGTTTCTCGCCCTTGATCTTGCATGGTCCAAAAGGGAAACCATTTCCGCTGCGGCTGAGAAGTTTAGATAAGGCCGTCTGAGGTTCCCAAATAACTGAACACGCAGTGGTGCATTCAAACAATCTGAGTTGGTAGAGATTACTATTTTGAAGTTGATTGCACTGAGTACCTTTCCTGTAAGTTAAATAATGTCACGTGAATTTGTTTCACAATCTCAACGGTTTTAAATGTGGCTTGCATGGGAGTACATACCAGAACCTTATTGTTTTTAGAATATGACTGATCACCTCAACTTCAAACCCCATACACATACACGTTCACATGAGGCTTGCAATTTTGGAAACTGATACTCCTGTCCCTGGAGCACTAGAGAAGTATGGAACATATGGAGACATCTTCAGGGCTCTTCTAGAGCGAGGTGGCATTCCCTCTGAGGCCCAAATAACCTATCATGATGTTATCAAAGCTGACTACCCCACCTTGGCGGATATCGATGCTATTCTAATTACAGGCTCAAAATTCGACGCCCACAGCGACTTGGAGTGGATTCTCAAGCTGACTGAGTACACGAAATCCGCTTTAGAACACAATAAGAAGATTATCGGTATCTGTTTCGGCCACCAGATCCTTGGCCGAGCCCTTGGTGTCAATGGAGTCCGAAACCCCTTAGGCTGGGAGGTTGCTAGTACTGAGGTGGAACTAACAGACGTTGGAAAACGTGTGTTTGCCAAAATTGACAATGACCATAATGGAACTATGAGGATCATGCAAATGCATCGGGATGTGGTCCCCCAGGTTCCTGAAGGAGCGCAGTTGCTGGCTTCTTCTCCAGTGTGTAAGGTGCAGGGTCTGTATAGCCCCCAAAAGTACATCTCTTTGCAGGGTCATCCAGAGTTTGTGCCTGATATTGTCAGCAAGATTTTGGATGTCCGGGAGAAGGCCCAGGTATTCTCTGCCGAGGAAATGGCTGGTTACAGGCAAAAGGTGACCCAGAGACAAGACGGAGATGAAATCTCCAAGGTTCTGGTTAACTTCTTGCAGGGCAAGGAGCTTTGAATGCATTACTTTAGAGTTAGATACTACACTAGAATTCTAAATAATATCTGTCATCCCATCCATTATGCATATTACCCCAGTTTTCGTGTGGTTCAGTTGAGAAGCATAAGTATTCTAAAAAAGTTACCACATAATTTCGACAATTTTCTTTCATACACGACATGTACACCCTGCCCAGTATTTAATTGTAGGAGATACTGATGATAGCCATTCTCTTCTAGCACTGCAAAATCCATACAAAAAAATACAGAAAATCAGGCATGAAAATAATAAAGATGAATTTTCACAGATTTTTTTTCTTTGAAGGAATGTGTGAAACTCAGTATGGTCTATGTCCTCACTCATCGTTTCCATTCAACAGTTTTAGACTTTTGCTTATATTCTGGGTAGGGCTTAACAATGCTACTTGGTTACTAAAACCTTTGTTGCAACTCTAAACACCACATTCCAGCCAAGAGAAGAAAAAAAACGACAAAGCCAGCAAAACATCCACTCGGGTTATGATGTGCCCACATTATGATATATTTATTTATTTTTGATTTTTTTTTTTTTGGGGGGGGGGTACCCAACCTATCTTTTGAAACAAGTAATTTTCAACTGTTCAACAGTTCTCGTATCCTCGTATGTACAGATTATGAAACAATGTTACAGGAGAGTTACCCTACTTTTTCCTGCATGGTAACGTAACCCTCTCTTCGGCACCATATGTGTATATACCAGGTTCTCCTAAACCTAATGAAAATTGGCTGTCTTTCACTTTCCTTTTTTGATCATATAATATGACAGTAGCATTTAATGCGTGGATAATACTTTGTACGCTCCATAATAGACTTCAAACCGCCTCTAATCAGTTCCTACACTTTGTTGCATCATGTGCATATGCACATAAACATGACTTCCTAATTAAGCCAAGTGCAGCCAGCCTCTTTTAATGTCCCTCAGTTAGTTCGGCTTCACTCTTAACTTGTGTGTCAATGAAATAAATAGACACTCCAATAACCAGAGCAGTAATTTCTGTATGTATGTCTCAACGAAAGATGGTAGTTGAAAAAGTCTTACTGTTTTCTGTTTTACTTGTGATCATGTTTTAAAACTTTAACTTTAATCACAGAAACAAGACAATCTTCCTAATGCCTCATTATTCGAAGGGCCATAAGAGTTGATAATAGGCTATTAACTTGTGTCCTTTAGTTGTACCTATTTTGTTTTAAGAAAATTGAATTCTTTCCTACGAATCAAAATACAACTCCGTTTGTTGTCGTTGTCATTTAGATTAAATTACAATTCACGTGACTAATCTCGCTTTTACGCTGCAGCTTGCATCTATGCATGTAAATTAACCAGGAGATCCCACACTAACCACAACAACGACCCCAGAGCAAGATGGAAGTTCAAAGATCATTGACACGTTACAGATCCAAAAGCAAATCCAACGGTAGTCGCAGTAATGGTTGTCTAGGCAATACAAGCAACCTGAGTCAGAGTTCGCTAGGCTCACCAACCATTCCAGAATTCGAATGGGCCCAGCCCAATAATGGTTATGGGGGCAGCTATTCGAGCACCCCAGCTATGAGTGGAATACAGAGTTTGGGTTCGGGTGGATTAAACAGTCCGTATAACAAGAGTCCATTTACTTCACCACAGGTAATGTCCAATAACCCTTTTCTCTCAGGTGAATCGTCACCAAACGTTGACTTGGGACGGACGCGCTCAAGATACCGAAAGGTTGGCAGTCCATCAACCGGGTCGGGAGGAACAGCATCTCCCAGAAGTCCTTTTAATAGCACTATTAACCCGTCAGTGCCTCCAGTGCCTCCAGTACCAGAATTACACAAAAAATCAAGCCATTCGCGTCTCAGAATTAACACAAACTGGTCGGATTCGGATTCAGAGGGGCCAAAAAGTGCAGGGTCTACTGCAAGGAGCGTTAGATCGGGGACAAAAGTAATACCTCCGAGTGCCACAGCAGTTGCTGATATATCATTCAGAGTGCAAGTCCATTACATGTCTGAGGAACCAAGTATGATCACAATAAAAAAATCTGCGAGCGTGGATTATCTGTTACAATTGTGCCAAGTGAAATGGGGCAGTACTGGTGTGGTCTTCCTTGTGTATGAAGTGTGGAATGATGGAATGCTTCGAGAAATGAACCTTGAAGAGGAAGTGAAAAAAACTGTTGACTCTTGGCCCAAAACAGCAAGGAACTATATCCGTATTACCGATAGAACGATGACACCTCGCCTTCCTGTTTCGCGTGGCCCAATCGAAACAGAGATTCTGACAAAAGTTCAATATTACCGCGATTTGAGTTCTTGGAAGTCCATATATCTGTATATGTCTCCTGAATTGGGTTTGATTCTGTCAAAGAAAGAATCTGACGCAAAAATGGGATATTCTGAGAGTTTAAAATCGACTGGAGCCAGTTTATCTCATCTTAAGTTCAAACATAAAGATGCTCGAGCTGTCAGTCTGTCAAATTTCAAGATTTATTATCATTTGGATGAAAAGCGCAAGGCCATCAAGCCTCCTAAACAGTTCACAGTGGTAGTGAAAAGTTTACAGAATATGGATTTCTTTGAAAACAAATCAGATTCCATTTTTGTTTTTTCTACCGATGATGTGTCATTGATTCATTCTATTATTCGAATAGTGGATATTGCTTCTCGCAAGAAGCCAGAGGATCCACCCTTTCAAGAGAACGAACCGTTATCTCTTGTGCAGAATCGTTTGGCATCGGGTTCACCTTTCAACAAGAATTCTTTGTTAGACAGACAATCCCTCGAAAAATCTATATCACCAAGTTCAGACGAACGAATCTTTAACAGCGGGGGGCTTCTGTCCGACAATAGGTTTCCGAAAGATAAGATCTACAAACAAAATGGTCATGTGAATCCATTGGCAAAGGACAAGGACATTATCAAACAGGACAGTCTTCTGGGTCGAGCTATCACCATGAAGAGGGTTTAACCAATGTACTTTATTGTATAGTATGTATATTATGAATGCTTTTATTATTAGTGTATATCTTGATGTGTAGTAATGACGATGCCTAAATGTTGCTCACCTGCCAGATACATTTTTTACAGATGGGATAGGAAACGCACCCATAGTCTCTGTAGCGGAAGCATCAAAGGTCTTTATCATAATACGATAGATTTCAATGTACAAATGAAACAAACTAGAATACTACAAAACCATTGTTTGTTTGAGTTTCTTGTTAGTTGTCTGCATGTTCATCATCAAGGTTTCCTGATAGTCTAAACTCTAAGCAGATCGTGCAACTTTAAATAAGGTTACTATAGAAAGTGGATCATCAAATTGTAACTCCTAATTGTTATTGACATCCTGTAAATCTTCAATACTGATACCACACCAACTAATTACTTTTACTGATAAAGTGAACTTTTCTAACTTTAAATAAAACCGTTTATTGATTACTTAAACTGGGTGAGCAGAGAGGATAGCCTTAACAGAGCTAGTGGCATTGCTGAGAGAAGAGACGGTCTTGGAATCCTTAGGAAGGACTCCAAGAAGCTGCAGAAGATCAGAGATGCTCTTCAGAAGAGCATCAACGATCTGAACAAGAGGTACCACCAGAAAGTCAACCAGACCTCCAACCAGAGCAGTAAGGAGGGTTTCTACGACAACCAGAAGACCATGAGTGACGGGGTTGGTAACGATCTTAGTGACTACTTCTGTGATAGCACCAATATCAGGAATGTTGTCCAGGTCGTTAAGCAGCTTATCGACACCAGCGTTCAGGGCAGTGAAAGTGGAGGTGAGGATTTGGATCTCTCCAGGACGGGTTCCAGGAGCCTTGATCAGGACATTGACGGTTCCAGTAACAAGGGCAAGCACTGTTTCCACATCATTATCAATATCCTGGGTGACATTCTGGAGTTGACGGGCAAATAGGGGAGTATCAAGAACAGGAGCGGGGGCGGGGGCGGGGGCGGCAGCAGGAGCAGCTAGAGCCAGGGAGGCAAGAGTGGCAGTAATGAGAAATCGGACAGAAACCATTGTAGGATAGTTGTTAGGGGAATGTGGGAGTGGGAGTGAGGAGGTTGTTGTGTGTGATGAAGAGTCCAGAGGAAGGAAACAGTGGTATTTATATTTTCTGTAACCTATCATACGATTTGGTTATCTTTGGAAGACCAACGCTAGATTCTGTTACTCAGGTTGGGGGTCATTAAGTTGGAGGCTGTCCAAAGGTGGGTATGATCACAGGTGATGTGATGTTCAAAGGTTGAAATGACGAATTATTTAGCTATCAAAATGATTAAACATTGGGAATTGCTTTAGAATAAGAAACCTGGCTGGCTCGGGATTACGTATTTCTATTCTTCTTCTCATTCTGGAGAAACCAAGACATTGAGCTGTCAGCCGAACTTGGCAGTCAAAGTGTGGAAACTCAAACTGGTAATTCATAGAGCTCAGATATGAAAATCTAAACAGGTAGAACTTAAAATGATATTCTTTCTTCTGTTAAACCTTCAAGAGTTGAATCGGACAATAATACAATCTATGGCTGGTTAACAATACAGCAAGCTACACTTTGGGACGGCTAAGCACTTTAAGCATCTTGACATTTGATTATGAGACAGTAATAGGACTATAATGGTTTCCCTGGCCTATACTATACTTAGTAAACATCTTAAAGTTTACTTCTGATCGACATTAGTTATCCGTGACGTTGATCGCTGATCATATGCAAAGTCGGACAAACTGGAATGCACAAAAAAAAAAGAAGAAAATGAAAATGAAGCTTAATGCTAGGTTTGATAATCTATGATACCGCAAAGTTCACGGCTCCGATCAGGAAATCAAGGGTTGATCCTGCCAAGTAAAGTTAAGATGATCCCAGGGTCATAGAAAAATGATTCCAGTGTAAAACAACTTTGGTGAACGTTGGTATAAAATTCACATTATAGGGAGTCATATCGGAAAGGAGAGCAAACTTTGATCCATGATTAAATTAGTAATTGACTTGCAAAGACATAGATAAACGCACATTACGTATTACACCATTTTGATTATGTCTGAAGTAGCTATTCTTTTCATTATCGCAGGGAATAATGCTATTGTTCTGCAAACTCTAGTAACAATGAACACCGAGTGGGAAGTGAGATAACACAATGCCGAAATAGTTTAATTTATCTAACCCATAACCCAATGGATGTCTCATCCACCAAAGAAACCAACAGACTGAAGGGAATCGATAAAACACTAAAATCATGAACAATAGATGGTGAAAAAAAGATTCAAGAAAACCCACTCAATCGCTTTTTCATACTCTTGTATAGTCGAGGTCACCTCCCAGCTGAAATATTAACAAACTACAATTATAACACTATAGAAAGGGGGGCGAGTGAGAGATACTCGGACCAGAACTATTTTAGCGAGACCATCAAGAAATTTTAGTAGAATAAATAACTCAATTCGGACATCCTGTGCATCTCACAGTCTCATGCAGCCACAGGCCAGATCAATAACATAAGAAAAGTTCAGTCAATATGTCTCACTTTGAATTTCTTTATTTTTTTTGGTGGCCCCCATTTCTTGTCCAAGCTCCCAGTAGTATTTATTATCTGTATGGTCTTCCCTACTCGTGAGATTGATAGTATTTATATATGTTCTTATCAGATTAGATGTACAACAACCTGGATTATTCATTTTCTACTCTCTGTCTCTGTATTATTCTTGGTCACTTAACTCCACTTCTATTCATTTAAATGATTACTTCTACAGAGGGATCACAGAAAAAATTTCTATATGAAACGAACTCTAATAGCTACAGTGGGGGTAAAGTTCCATTCAGCAATATTTTCCAAGATATGAAACGCAAGGAGAACGAAATATTCAAGGAGAGCACGCTGAAAGTTAGCAATATCGCAATGGTGGGAAAAAAAACAGATGTACCCTTACAAGAACAAGATGACTTGTTAGCAGGCTTAAAAATGTCACCATTCGTGAATTGATTTCGTTCGAGCCCTTCTCACAATAAGGTTTCATTTATGTGCTATAAAGCTAACTATTTTCATTAAAGGAAGTGTAAAAACCTTAAGGCGGAACTGAGTTTCCCTCTTCTTTATCTCTACTTTCAACGGGAGTTGGAAGAGTAAGTTCTTGTCTGAAGATCAACATACCCTGAAGTTTATCAAGTTGATTGATGTTTACATGCTTCTTTTCGATGTGCTTTTTATGAGCATATAACTTGTTTTCTTCCGAGGGAGTTTGGCGATATTAGGGAGAAAGAACTTACCTTTGGTCGGATCCCTATGATCCCCCTACTCGGTAAAGAAGGTTTCTGGAAACTTGTGTTTCCATCCAAAAAAAAAAAACGACGATCAGACCATCGTGATGTCAGGCGAGCACACAATTGCTTTATTGGTTGGCTTAGCCTATCAAAAATCTTATCTTTAAGACGAGTAATGATGTAATCCTAACGATAGCTGCGTTTGGTTCTGATGACTAGTAATAAGAGTGGCTTGCAGCTGTGTCATTCATGTGATTCTGTATCAAAAGCAATTATCGCATCCTCTACCTGCATTTACGGGTTTGATTAAACCCTTAATGTTTATGTATATTGTAGATTGCCTCGCCAATTGAGTTGGATAGCCCAGTAACCCGCACAGAAATGTAGGTGGTAAACTTGATTTCTCTATGTAATCAGGTTCGTATAGGAGACCACATTGTTCATCGGGTGTTTCCAGAGCACTGCCTCAAGGTTATGTTTCTCAAAAATTGATCTCCATGATACCTTAGTGTCAAGTTTAATTGTTTTAAGCTCTTTGAGCTCGAGTGTAATTAAGTTACAAAGTTATTCAATATGCATAAACGGGCATCTCTTGTGTAAAGAATATCAGGGTATAAGATATGTCATGCGTCTGATAAGGATGGACTCTCTTGGCATCGTATTGTTTGTGGAGACACGAAAAAGAGGCGAAGTAGAAAGAGGTGGAGTTCGGGTTCTTGCCAGGTAACTGATTCGACAATAAGGTGATTAGAAGGGCAATATACTTTTCTGAATATCTTCAAGGTACTCTTTATTTTTGAATCTATTCTTATGAGCCCACCAAACCATTACGGGTGGGCTAGCGCAATCTGCAATGCTTACAATGTCCCGATGGTAATCACTGAAACACGAGCTAGTTCTGACCAATTATAAAGTAACTTGGGAAGTTACTAGGGTGATCAATCTTTTCGGGTAATAACTTACGTACCAACTAGGGCTAAATCGGAGTTGAGTTTTCTTGGGGTAGCTAGAAGATATGACGTCTATAACTAATCAAAAAAATAAAAAATATACAAACAAATAAATAAATAAATATGAAACAAGGGTAGTAAAAACTGAAAATCAAAGATAATAAAAGTAAATAGATAAAAAAAATCAACTCATAAAGTCCATAAACTGCTATTGAGGCAGTAGTACTACATCTCTGAGTTTGATAAATCTAGTTTAGTAATATACAATCAAGTCTTTATATGCTAAACTGGAACAACAGTATGATGGTGTACAACCAGATAAGAACTGTCAGGTATACCATTCTGGTGGGCATTTCCGAGCATTTCCAGGCCCTATCTCGTCTTAGTTAGGGTTTAATATATTATGTACCTTGTTTGGCATAGAGTTTAAGGTTCTAGACTCTTATCAGTTGTAAAAATGAGCTACATTGTTTTCGGACACACATTACTACAAACATCTCTCGCAAAACCTTTAAATTTTTCTAGCTATTGGATGAGGTTTGTGAGTATCGATTTTTTAATAAGCTGGGCTCTTTTCTACGCCTTTTTATCCTGTTGGTGGAGTTCCTTTAGGTGTGAACAATAGTTGCCCAAGGTCCTTTCCATTAAAGAACAAGTTGTTTGACTAACCATTGTTGTCTGTTAGTGTACAATGAGTGTCAACTGCTTCCTTTCCTCTTGAAAAACACTCATTATCCTTATTGCAAATGCTGTAGCTAAACCACCAGGGCTCACCTGTG
Organism: Yarrowia phangngaensis; assembly: GCA_900519005.1. Classification (NCBI taxonomy): domain Eukaryota; kingdom Fungi; phylum Ascomycota; class Dipodascomycetes; order Dipodascales; genus Yarrowia; species Yarrowia phangngaensis. The sequence goes on along the minus strand of ULGR01000002.1, from coordinate 1,408,551 downwards.
AATGTACGAACTACAAAATTGTACCCTCCCAATTTCTTAGTGGCTCTTTCTCAACTATTCCTTATAGCTGAGGTCATCTTCTGTGCACATCTTTATTTTGCTAATATAGAAGGCTGTTTTATATGTTGTTATATGGAATTTCTTTTTTTCTAATTTTCACGTATTCTAGTGGTATTCCTGGTTGTATTCAGTAAGGAATAAAACATGTTGATGTCATTCGATCATGATACGCGATAGAAGAAACTCTTCTGGTCTGTAAAGGTGTATTACTATTAATAGATATTACTATATTACTATAGTGGTTCTGTTTCTTAAATTGGTAATAATACTTCTTTATAACGTTAGTACTATTGGTTACAAAATTAAAGAATAAGAGAAGAGAGAACAAGGACAAGTAGTCCTGCGATAGGAGACACAGAAGTTCCAGAACTGGCCTGGTGAGGTCCGGAAGAGCTATCAGGAGGCGGGTTGACGGAGTTGGGAGTATTTGTGCTGGCTTGATTATTAGAAGCCCCTCCTCCTGCACCTCTGGTGTAGGTATCAGGGTTGAAAAAGGAGGTATGGGTTTGAGTGACCGTTTCTCCATTTGATTGTGTTCCCCAGGCGGGCAAGAAAACAGGAGGGGCAGATGGAGCTTGATAAGCGGGAGTATTGAGGGACGTTTGAAGTTTTGGCACGGACCCAGACTCCGAGCAGGACCAGATGGTCTGAGTGAGTGTAGCGTCAACGTATTTGTACAAAGTGGAGGTCCTGTGAGAACAGGATCCATCCGAACAGGACGTAATGGTGATAGTCTCTGTGGCCTTGGATGGAGTGACAACGATTTCAGTGACAAAAGCCGAAAGGCGGGTGTCACTAGGTCGCACCACCACGGAAACTGTTGAGAGAGTAGGAGATGGAGTAGGAGTAACAACAATGTTGGTGATGTATGCAGACAGGGAAGTGTCTGAGGGTCTGACCACTACTGCTATGGTTGATAACGTGGGAGTTGCCTTTGTCGAGGTTTGAGAAGCTGGAGCACTCTGGGTGGTTGGTGAGCTCTGAGTTGCCGTTGGTGAAGGCTTGCTGGTTGTCCCTTTTTCATCTTGTTTACTAGAAATGGCTTCGCCACCTTCAGTCAGTTCCACGATATCACTCTCAGATACACCATACTTTGCCTGGCCCATCGAAATCTGCTGGGCAGAACTGTCGTAAACCACGTATGCTGACCGCAAAAATGACGCACCCAGAATCACAGACTGCGTAATAGTGTTTGCTCCGTCGTTGGGAGTCACCAAAATTCCACATGCCTGTTCGCCATCAGTGGTGATTTTGGAGCCATCAGGATTTTCAAGCGGTTTCATAAGATCCTCCAGTTGAACAACCAGTTTGTTTCCGGAAAAGATAAATTCGACGGATCCTTGGGGTTTGTTAGAGCACTTCGTGTAATATCCAGCTCTTGCGGAGTAAGACACTCCTGAGAATTGGCCGAGAATAGCATTCACCATACTCTGAGGAAGATAGCAAAGAGTAGTTCCCGAATCTAGTAGAGCCGGAGTTGAGGATCCGACTGTTTGACCTCCAACCTTGACTCCGTCCAGTTGAACAGTGTACTCTTGAGATCTTCCCTTCCAAGCAGCATTCGTGTTGACGATAGGCACGGTGAAAAGATCTCCGTCAATTTTCGCTCTGTCGTAGCCCCCAAACAAGATGGAGCCTTTGAGAGCATCCTTGTCGTTCAACCACAGAGAAAATGCAGACGATTTCGTAATTCCTTCCATCATCAGCTTCAAGGGGAGGTTCGGATATGCATAGGGGTCTGGGTTATACAGAGACTGCTCATTCTCTAGTGGACCTACTCCTAAAACTGCCTGTCCATCAGAAGCAACATCTGCAACAGCAAACGTGAAATCTGACACTTTCACACCGCCTAACCCCAGATTGTCAGTTCCATAATACCCACTGGATTTTGAGCCGTCATTGTAGAGAATATTGAAAGGGATGGAGCTGTTCTTAACGTAGGTCGACGATTTTGATGTATCAAAAACTCCACTTACGCTACAATCAACACCATTGCTGAATAGTCCTCCGCCTCCACAGTCCACCTGAGGCCCTAAGACCCACAAATCTGATGACCCGGTATCCAGCAGAAGCTTGATTTCCTGTCCAGGGGAACCAAGAGACACAGTTGTCTCGTAGTAGGAGAACTTTTGAAGCAGGTCTTGCTCTACAGTTTTCCGTTTGGCGAGATTGTTGCCATGGTTTATAGGGCTGGCAGTATCGTGGCCTTGAAAGTCGAGTAATAATTGGGCTGCTGCTGGCGCTACCAGCAGCGCTGTTAGTAGTTTCATCATATTCTGGATTAGCGACTAATTCATGGTCTACAGTTTCTTATAAGAGTTGTACAGTATAACTACAGGGGTTGCTAAGGTTCATCAGGGGTGGGTTGTGGGGAAAACAATGCAATGAGAAAAAAATAGGTACCGGTTGTGAAAAAGTGAGCATGCGGTTGTTCTCGGAAAATACTAGTAGTAATCCTAAACAACCGATTCCTTCATTCTTGCAATATTATTATCCAATCCTCAGTTAACACAACCAAACATGTTGGATAATAAGGTTTGGTGGGGGCGGGGTTGAAGTTTGTCTCTGCCAAGAATTCGGAAAGGTGGGAATACTTGACATTTGTCGCCGTTTTAAAGGGGGAAAAAATCAAGGTCACTAGTAAGTAGTCTACCGTTTTCTTATTATTCCTCTTGTTAAATTGGATACGAAGGTCTCGTTGACGGAAACGGAATTTTACTTTATTGCCTATTAGGTTTTACAAATAAACAACACTGCATACATTAAAAGTGAGACTGCAGGGTTTAGATATCTTCGGCTTAGTAATATGTCGTATTGGTAGAAGATTGTCAACCTCAAGATAGCTCTTTCCAATTTTTTTAAGATGAGAGACTATATTTCGTTCCGTGATGAACGGGTTCCGGGTTTCCTAAGAAAACAATCTTGATACCTCTCTGGTTTGTTGAATGTAATCTCCGAGATAGGTATTAACCATCTAAGACTTAACACAACGTATAATTACAACATTGAAGGCGTATAAAACATGTAGCATGTAGTATTGTGTATTGATTTGAGATTTGACAAATGTCGTTAAGTAAGGGTAGTTTTTTTACCTGTTAAAATTTACTATACAAGCTAATTGGTTGTCGTATCAATCTCAAAGAGATAATGTGTGTTAGGGAAGACATAACGCTCAGCTGGTAGATGTTTTAAGCGATAGAGCATTAGATGAGATGAAAGGATACTTCTGGGCAAGTTAACTGTGTGTTCTTTACTATACTGCATCCTTTGAATCCATCATCCCTTGAAGGTTTGAAATGAGCAAGATTTACATTAAGGTTAGTCGTTAGACACAAATTTGCTGGGAATCTACGCAACCATTATTGGAAAAGTAAGCAATTTTATTTTTGTACAGAAACCATTTACTCCTGAGCTCGGATCTCCTGGATCTTGGCCTGGACACGGGCGTCTCGCTCGGCCTTGGTGAGCTTCTTCTGCTTGTACTTCTTGGACTCAGCAGCGTACTCAGCCTTGGACTTCTTGGCAGAGGGCTTGTGCTCAGGGTCAGCTCGGATCTGCTCGTGGGCAGCAGTGAAGATGTCCTCAACGGAGTCAGCATCAACACCATCGTCAATGTAAGACTGGAAGATCTGTCGGAATCGCTCCTCATCATCATCAGCAAGCTCCTCCATGTACTCGGAGACGTGGCCAGCGAAGATGTACTTTCGGAGGACCTCAGAGTCGAGCTCCTCAGACTCAATGTCCCAACCAGGGAATCGAGAAGGAGAGTGGGGGACGTAAAGACCACCATCGGAAGCACCCTTAAGAACACCGAAGCACTTGGCACCGGTGGTGGTTCGGGTCATACCAACATCAAGGAAAACCTTGAAGGGTCGAGGACCGTCCTCAACGGCCTCGGTGAGCTCGAACTCACCCTCAACCTCCTCAACTCCCTTGTAGGTCTCGTCAAGGCCGAGCTTCTTCAGGGCTCGTCGGGCAACAAGGAGGCCGACGGTGTAGGCGGCAGCCCAGTTGGTAAGACCGTGCTTGACACCGTATCGGGGGAGCTCATGAGCGTAAGCAGCGGTGAAAACAATATCACCCTTGAGCTGGGAAGAGACGATCTGGGCAATGATGTCCTTGTTGGTGAATCGGACGACAAGTCGGTACTTGGGGGTGTTGTACTTGGCCTTGTGCTGGGTGACCAGTCGCTTTCGGGCGTAGTAGTCGGTCTTACCCTCTCGTCGTCGACGGAAAGGAGTCTGGAACCGGGAGTGGTAGGCAGAGGTCTTGACAATCTTGTTGAACGACATTGTTGTAGATGAAGACTGGTGAGCTTGGGCCCTTTTTTTTGTGGGTATGAAAATTCAGGTTGGGAGATCCAGATTGTGTGACTGCCTTCCCAATTGGGATATATCATGTGACTGGTCCGAAAGTTGGAACTTAATTTTACTTTCTGTGTGGACGATTTAAGGTTTGTTTGCATGTCCCTCAAATATGTCAGACTTGATTAAAATTGATATTGAGAGAATTAAGCGATGTGAAAGAGACGTCAGTCCCCCGTCAGTAAAACGGACATGAGACGAAAACCCAAACTAAATTAGCTTTAGCAGGTTAAACTCGGTCACAGTGAAATTCATTATACAGTCTTCTGGGTATCAGGTTCATTTTATCATTATATGAAATCGGGAACAGCGAGACAGGCAGGTGTCAAATTTTCAACTTCTCTTGAACGGAAATTTCAAGAATAATTCCAGTCATCCTAATCACAAATGGCACTATCTGTCTATTTAGATTTGTAAAGATAATTCGGGCTGTTTGGTTATTTCGGTTCTTCCTTGTGTTTGTCCTTATGGAATATTAACTGTTATATGACTTGTGAGCTCTTTAGAGAAGAGTTTGACTTGCAAGCGATTTATAAATTGAAACGACTCTAGCGTGTGATTAGTGATTCACATTATGGGTTTCATTTGTTACTGGTCAAACTTTTTTAGGGTTAGTAACTAAACCTCATCGAATCCCTAATTCCTTAATGTTGGGTCTATAGAATCGTGGAGGTTATTCTCTGCGATTTATTGGGACTAGTGTAAATGCGAGTTTCAGGTCACAACATTGTCATTGAGTCTTCGGTTCTCATAATGTTTCAATTCGTTCTTTCCTGTGTAATTGCTTTTTATTATTATTATTTATTTTTTTTCGTATTTTTTTAATTTGTAATTTTTATTTTTCTAATGTTCTCAGTATTTCCACAAAATGATTTGTTGCCATGTTTCAAGCCCACTCTTTTTCAATAGTTTATTTTTTGTCTTTGCCTTGTGCTATTTTTCAATCCACATATTAAATTCACCTCAATGGATCTAGCAACACGCCTGTTCGACTCCTGCCTGTTTGATGAAGCTCTGAATACCTTAGAATCAGGTATACTACGTGATCCCAGAGAATTACCCACAGCGCGCCAAACGGCAATAGTGATGACCCTGGCTGCATACCCTCTGTCTCACATGGGATCCCAACATGTGACTAATATCGCGTACACAGGAATCCATCGAGGGGTCCGAGACGTGCAGAAAACGCCTGGTGCAAGGGCTGTGGACTTTTTGAGGCGATTGATAGCCTTATCAGAACGTGACAATGACGTCAAACTCCTATTACGATCTGCACTGACTGAACACAAAGGCGATTCTTTTGGATCAATGCCTGCCAGACGAACTTACCGAGTTAGAACCGGAGAGGAAAGTGGTGTGTTTGATGAACCTGGGAGAATACCTAGTGACCGTACCCTAAACTTTGGCATGGATTCAAGTCTTTTACGAGATGTGGTAAGCCATGACCTTCAACCTCCTAAAACAGAGTCAGATCAATTGGAGCCTCTGCTTAGTTATACACGGGTTTCATCTTTATGGATGTCGTTGTGGGCGTTTTATGCTTACTACTTGTCTTGTAGTGGGTCTATGAATTCTGCCCAACTTTCCGCATGGGTCACAGTCAAGCCTCTTCTTGTCGTAATTCAAGATATAATAAAAGCCGATCCTGTGATTCTCAAGTCGTTCGTGGAAAGAGGTACTATGGTGGACATCTGTGAACGTCTATTCCCTCAACGCCCAGAGTCGGCTTTCAGTCCGCTGTTTCAAACAGATTCAAAATTTGCATATGACTTCTCAGTTGGGATTTTGAAACAAATGCGTGAAGCTGCATTCATTGACAGTATGGATATCCGTGAGAGATGGGTAGCAATCTTACTGGAGAACTTGGACGATCTTCAACTTGGCAAGGACTCTACTCAGCTACTTCTCGATAGCTTCACAACTTTTTCTGGTAGGCATCCACAGGTTATTCCACATGTCTATCCTTGTCGATATCTTCCTATGTATTTTACAAAGTTTCTTGTGAAGCTGTACTTAAAATGCTGTCAAGGAGAAACTATTGAAGACAGTAGATCAATTCTGGGCGAATTGGATGATGAGTGTCTTATTGATTCTGGGGACATGTTGTACGGCATTAAGGAGGCATTAAGTGATGTTCCAAGTAGATTTATTGTTGATGAAAAGAGCCCCTCAATGTCCACTATCTTATTCTGCTTCTATAGCCATGCTCAATTGTGGCTGAAGTTGCTTTTGGAAAATGAAGAAACCGACCATGATGAGGTTTTAGATCAGCTGGAAGAGGGGCAGAAGGCTCGTCGTCAGGCTTTACGAGAAAGTGGCGAATATGATACCACGGTCTTACGGCTCTGTGATCAACAAGAAACGATTCTTAGAGGTCTAGTTGAGGTAAGGAGAAATGTCAAAGGAGACATCAGCAAGTGAACTTGACTGAACTAACTGCATAAAAGTACAACCTGAGAGGTCTAGTACTTGATAGGACTGAAAACTTCTATATTAATCGTGAAGCAAGTCATTAGTGGGCTTCAGGAGTCATCCTGAGCCCTTGGAATATCTACATGTTGCATGCGCCGATCAATTTTTCATGTTTCTAGTCTAATCTATTCTTAAAAGAAAAGCTAGCCCTGTGTAGCTATCCGCATGGAATGGGCTTATATTTTTCAAAGCATTCTTTCTTCTCACACGAGAATAAATAATGTCCCTGGTTCACAATTTTGACATGATGTTAAGCAAATAACTGATGATACATAACCATTTACATCAAGATGTGTTAGGCAAGGGTAGATATGAGTAAGCCTTCTTCACGAGGTTCCTGCTATTTCTGGATCATCTACCCATCCTAGAGCCTTATTTCAGTAGTAATCAAGTATCTGCTGATCTGCTGGTTGTTCTTTCAAGCCAATATTGTTTTCGGTTATTTCGCGTAATATAAATATGAAATGATATATAGATATTGAAGCAAGTCTACAAGCTGAAATATGCACACTTAGTGTCATACTAGGAATAGCTTGAAAAGACTAGTTACGGGGCTGTAGTCATGATATCATAAACAATTTATTCACTGTTTAACTCAGTCAACAAAAATATCTTCCTCATTTCCATGTTTAAAAGTTTGCTTCTTCTCGTATATTCGATTGGGCTCTGGGGGCTCTAACATAAATATATAATAATTCTGACTAATTGCAGTAAGTCTACAAGCTAGACTGTGCTTATTTGGTGTAACTGGAGGATTTGAAAGATAATGGATAAATGGTTGTTTGTTTGTTTTTCATACCAATTGACTATTACGTTTATTTTCTCATATATTCAATTAAATAGAAACATAAATTAAAGCTGTGCCACGTGACATTTCCTGCCAAATAAATTAAACCGGATAATATTTTTACCAGTTGCGGCCATATCCTGGTGAAAATACGGCTTCCCGTCCGATCAGCCATAGTCAAGCACCAGAGAGCCTAGTTAGTATTGTAGTGGGAGACCATACGAGAATCCTAGGTGCTGCAATTTTTTGTCAAACTTAGTTTTACACTATCTTTTTAAATTGAGCTTGTGGTAGTATTTACGATTATCACTGGGGGCTTTAAAAGATTAATGCCAGCAACATTTTTGCTGGTGCTTACAATATCGACAGAACCGTTTTTGTGAAAGTCTCGTGGAAAATGCCTGCTGGAACTTGGAATCCAAAACCAATGGTTCAGTATCAATTACTTAGAGAGTTGTAGACTGAGATTCACAACTGCGACCAATAGTATCTAGACTTGTATACAGAAAGGTTAGAATGATCTAGTTTTCATTTATTGATTTCTGCTATTACTATAAGCTGTGTCTTCCAGGGTCCACATTAGGGGTCCAGTAGAATTCCTGCATTTATGTTACCCTACCTAATGTAACTATAAAAGACAGGTTACAACCCAGTTTCATCCTTAACTTTCATGTCCTGACGAGGCGTCGCAAAGCCTACCAATATGGCTCTGTTCTGGATACCTCGGGCTTTACTGTCTTATGTTGGGACTAGACTAAATCTACTTTGTATCTCCGGCACGGAAATTCCATGAAGTGATCGGTCATAAAAATTAGGACATTCTTTTAGGTGAAAATACTTCCAACCTCTAATAACCCTAAACCAAAACAATCTTTGAAAATAAGATTCTGGGATTTGGGATATAACCATACTAAAAGGATAGCATGATAAAAAAAGATACTGCCTTCGACCAGATTTGAACTGATGATCTCAGCATTACTAGTGCTGCGCCTTACCACTTGGCCACGAAGGCTGTTTTTCTTGTGAAAGAAAAGGCCTGACTTGATCTGTCAATTCGGTCTCATCTGCCGGCACAGTCTAACACCAAACTAAGACCATTTTTCCAGTGACAACACCAAATTGGGCACAGTCTACTAGTAGACTTACTTCAATTACTTAGAATTATTTCATGTTTATGTTATAGTCAATTGAATGTATGAGAAGAAAAAAAAGAAAAAAACCAGCTTCCAGACTTACTTCGATTACTTAGAACTGCTTCATATTTATGTTCTATTAATTGAATGTATGAGAAAATAAGGGCGGAAAAATGAGGGAAAAGGGCGAATAAAAGAGAAGGTATGTTACTCGTAGCTACTACAATCAATTTGGCAGAATTTAACTTCTCGACTTCCCCCAATTATTTTGAACTATTTTCTATTTTTGGTGTCGTTAATTGAATGTATACATATGAAGGAATTCTCTCTATTTTCCCTTCAAAATACTGCCAGTGTTTTAGAGATATTGAGGTTTATTGAGTTTCATTCAAGTAACTGAAATATTCTAATTCAGACGGGTAGATTGAAGGCAGCTCTAGAAGAAGCGTCAAACACTCAACTATTTTTTTCTTGATTCACACAATATTTCAGTAGTTCAATCTAAACCTTCTGAGGACTTGAACTAATGGAGCTAATAGGCACGCTGGACACAAAGTGATGACGTTGTATATTTCAACTCCTCGGTGTCCACTCTACATATAGCATGGATAGTTCCCCAATGTGACCTTTGCTTATCTATTTAAGTTGGCTGTTTCATGATTCACGCATGAAACTAACTGAGGCAAGCAAAGGGTAAATATCAGAGCGCCCTCTATTCACTGCATGTAATGCTACACGCAACAAGAAATATTATGAACTGCGTTGGGGACATTTTTAAAAAACGTTGTAGGTGAGATTTGGGTTAGGCAGAGGAGCTGTCATTGTTTTCGCCCACGACCATGCGTTTGGTGGGCACGTTTGGTACTGTGCTTTGGGTGCAATTGAAACATAACCTCAGTTAGCATCACACAAAGATTAGTGTTGTTATTAATCGATAGACACCTACTTAATATCACTTGCCTGTTTGTAATGATTCTTGCAATTCGGCTGTGAACCTTAGTTGGTGAATTATCTTCTCTCGCAGATTGAAAATGTTATTTTTGTGAAATTCTGGGCTACCTTGTTCGTTTGTTGAGGTTAGTAAAGGCTGCATGCCATTTTTTGTACCGAAATCATTTGGTTTCCATTTTAAACCACATGTACGAGTGTGTTCTCGTTGAACCATCTTGTATTGGTTTGTGGAAGCAGATTAGCTACATTGTGCTATTTGCCGCATTCATCAAAGATCTAAGATGATGCCACTGGCCAGATTTGAAGTTAGCCTGGATTCCATCACACCTCCCTCTTGTTTGTCCGCCACAGGCAGTTTACCAAGGTCTAGTGACCTTCAAGGAAACTAAGCCAGAAACTCCAGTTTGAGAAAGGCATGAGTTTGTTGCGTATATTTTTTCGCTGTATTTTAATGGTAAATTTTTTGACCTTTCAATTGATTTCGACTTTTGTCTGCTGATTATTGTCATCCTGTTGTTTTTCTTGTGTGAAAAAAACATGACCATTTTCCCTTTGGATTGATCATAAATACGAGGCAGGTAATTTCTATACGGCTATTGCATGTTTATGTGTTTGACGACTTTGGATCCAGAACAATCGAATATGAGTTACAACTTGTATCCAACTCAACAAACCTGATCCGCACTACACCAAACACGCGTGTCACGTGATTGGAGAGTGAATATTTGAGTTTACAGAGTTTAATCCTTTCCCTACTTCTATGATGTAGTTGGTTGACTAGGCAAACCATACCATGCTTGGTGGATGGGTTGGTGGTATTACTGTTCCTCTAGTGTTTGATTCTAATTACTGGTTTTCCTTCGGAGTGTGTATACTGCGTTGAGTGCATAATTTTGCAATTGTTACCCAATTACCATGCTCAATTAGGACCCCTATTTAGAAACCATATACCAGTCCAAATCAATCCACAAAGGGGAATGCCACAACCAGGGCTCGGGCAGGTCCATGTACACCGAATTACGTTGTACCATACTGAGCAATCATCTGACCCAATTTTTCAATAAAGAGAACAATGCCAAAACCACCATCACGTGGTTACTCTACATCATCACCTCTCACATATACATACTGGTACATATGCATATAATATTCTCCCAAGAAAAGTGCTCTGACCATAACTAGGGATATTGGAACTGAGATTGAGGCAGCCATAACAAATAAAGTGAAACGAGACAACCATCACGCCAAAAGAACACACTCGTCTCATAGTAACCCAAATAAACAAATCCAGACAATAACAAACTTTACACGAGCTGCTGTCTGCTTAACTGTCATCCCACCCCTCATTCTTTGCAACCACAGATCTATTTTTACTATACACTCATGCATAAACCACTCTCACCAACCAACTGTCATAATCACATGAACAGACCACCCCATTCTATATTAAGAACAACTTATTGAAATTTCGAATAGTATGCTCCAATATACCTACCTATTAGAAAAAGTGCACATGATGGTGTTCTGGCTTCATTTGGAATTTTAACTTACTTGTCTTTGTTGTTTAATTTACTTATACTGGCAACACATTCCAAGGTTGGGTTGCCAGGACAACATCCAAATGCAATATGGCAACCACCCATATGACCTCCAAAAAATAATAAAAGAGAGCGGCATATAGAACAATGGAGGTACCAATAACTTTATATCACCAGCCACAAAGGCTGATATGAGGGGCAAAGGCCAATAAGGTTTCAAATATTGGATTCCTAACAAGGCAGCAGGTTCCAATGTAGGATGCTGTGACGCATCCAAACAATGAAAAGTCGTAGGAATGTAAGTCTGGGTCAGTGAAAGGGGTGAGTCCCCGTTTACACTTGTCTGATGTTGACGTTGGGATAGTTTTCTCATTTCCAGAAATAATAGTCCTCTAAAATATAAACTATTTTCTTTGTTGTCGCTCAATTGATTACAATGATAATGTACTAAATATTATTTGCATCCACTCTGCCTACAGCATGACTTTAACCCCGACTATACTGAGGTCGTGCATTTTGTCTGAAACTACTGCAGACTATTTTGAGACGTATTTGTGTCTGAGTTTGATGCTGGTTTCTCATTCTTATGTGACACAGTGCATGCCCATGCATAACACGCATTGGTTTTAGCCACCAGAGAAAGAGAAAGAGAGCAATGAGTAGTAGCCTAAAATAGAGCTAAAAAAGCACTTCAACTACAAAGCAATGAAGACAGGATGTTCAGGTCCAGAGTTTGACCAAAACAAAGAGAACAAAGATAATAATGCCGTACTAGCCGAGGCACCCCAATCATCCATAGCAAATCACCCAGAAAGGCAGGTGATAGAAAGAGGTGAATGCTCAAAACTAACAGATTCGAGAGTCTTCCAATATCGGCAGAATTGAATAGCCTCAAATGACCATCCTTTTACAAGTACTGTCCTGCCATGAAAGGCGCTCTCCACAACCATGTACTGCATGATTTGTCTGCAGGAGAATAGACACCAAAGAATGTTCGGTGCGCAAACGGAGAACAGGGGAAATCAGGAATGAGGTAACAGAAAGAATAGAGAATAGTAAAAAATACACAGCCATACATGTGACAATCCCTCCAGATTTTTCTCAGAATAGCTGCTAGTAAATGGATATATGCTCAGTACTATGAAGTGAGTGGTGTCACTTTTGGGTACAATAGATGCTGGAACCAAGACAAGGTTCCATCGCAAACGAACAAGACCTTAATTGTGAAACAAAGAGAGTCGCCCTATGTGTTGAGTAACCCATATAGACGACTTGAGCACTGAACACAGCAGCATAAACTGCATAATGATTCGTTTCAAGTAACGAGTTGTACTGTGTAAATCGAAAGTCAAGGCCTGCAATTCGCTTATTTTATTTCTTCTGGAAGTACCCAAACCCCATAGTTTACTCCCAACCATACAGTTACGGTCGCGTCAACTTTAACTCGAGTGAATCTCAATAACAAACTCTATTCTTTAACATCACCTTAATTACGCACAAAGAAAGTTTACAGATTGAGGCTGTTGGACAGAGAACAAAGGAAACAGTTTCTTTCTGGAGCATTACATTCCGGTGGTCCAATTTCTGGTTTCTGGTAATTCCAATTCATATATAAATATGGGTCTCCAAAGCCCAATTTTCTTTTCTTCTCAACACACATTCGTTCATAAGTCATTCGTTCACAATGAAGTACACTCCCGTTCTCCTTGCCTCTGCTGCCTCTGCCGCTGCTGTCTTCTCTAACGCCACTGTTACTGGTACCACTGTCTCTGGCAGTGGTGGTATTGCTGGCGCTGGTACCGACGGTTCCACTACCCTTCACCAGACCGTCACTGTCACTGACACTGACTGTGAGGATGTTTGCGAGCCTACCTCTTCCCCCGCCCCCACTGCCACTACTGTGACCGTGACTGTTTGCGAGGAGGAGATCTGCAAGACCGTTGTCACTGTTACTGACTGCCCTCTCCCCACTGAGACTGTCACCATCACTGTCTGTGAGACTGACACCGTCACTGTCTGTGAGGAGGAGGTCTGCAAGACCAAGACTGTCACCCTCTCTACTGAGGTTTGCATCACCCCTACTCCTGAGCCCAAGCCTTCTCCCAAGCCTGAGCCTAAGCCCTCTCCCAAGCCCGAGCCTAAGCCCGAGCCTAAGCCCGAGCCTAAGCCCGAGCCTAAGCCCGAGCCTAAGCCTGAGCCCAAGCCCGAGCCTAAGCCCGAGCCCAAGCCCGAGCCTAAGCCTGAGCCTAAGCCCGAGCCCAAGCCCGAGCCTAAGCCTGAGCCTAAGCCCGAGCCCAAGCCTGAGCCTTCTCAGGTTCCTCAGCCTTCCGTTCCCCCTCAGGCTAACGCTGGTTCCAACGTCAAGGCTTCTGTCTTCGCCCTTGGTGCCGTCGTCGCTGCCGCTCTTCTCTAAGTTTTTTGATCACCTGATCTAGGCTTTGATTTCTACATACCCACATTGTCCTATAATTCAAAAAACAGAGATTAATTATTACTTAACTTAATACACAGAGAGATTGAAACATCGTGCTAGTTTAGTTCCCAAATCTAAAAACGTGAATAGTTTTAAAAGTTAATTGATTTGTAACCACACCACTTTTGTTAAACTGGCCAAGCCGATTTCAATGCATCTATTTATGTATAATTACTAATTTTATTGGGGGTATTCCAGTATGCTTGGTTTCTGGCTACTTTTGCCTCAAACGTTTTATGCACCATGACGTATGACGAAAAAATTAGGAGCAAAAAGCCCCTTCCAGGCTCAATATCTGAGCAACAATAAGTAATTGCTAAACTAGTCAAATGATCTGCCCCAATACTTTTACAGCAAAATCATGAGACTACCGAATCCGCTGCATTGCCTTTGATAATCATCTTCTGATTTTACATTTTTTCTTTTGTCTAGAGAAGTCCTTTGTCTATTTGGGTTTGTTAAGGAACAAGTACTAATTTAGAAAGGACCATTTTAGCCGCAAAAGAATCCACTAGATCCAGGTACTAAGATTAAAGTGAGAGTCTAAAATAAGAAATTGTCCAATAAACAGAGTGTTAGACTAATCAATCAGAACACTCACGAACTGATCGGGGCTCACTCACTATGAAGAAGCCAAATGCACGCTAAGTATGTGTGCTGCCATTTTTTGTTTTCTATTTTTACTGATAGCCGTACTCCCAAAGGAACCAATGATTCTGATGTGCCCAACAGTTCCAGTTAAGGAGTTTCAGATCAATTTATCTTGGACTAATGTTTCACTTTGTTGCTAAACATGAGATTGTTTCAGTTTGGGTGGAGCTCGAAATGTTGCACAACAACGTTCATTTACTGGTAATTGAACTGTTATTTGTCTCTGCAGAAATAGCAACCGAGCTTTTTTCGGCAATTTATGTCTTTCTTATTATGTAGTGCATCTTGGAGGGGGAGGGAGAAGGGTTGTGGAGACAGCTCAAGCTGAACGACCATCTAGGAACCAACAACTAAAGGACCAATTACCGGGCTGCCAAACTTCAACACTTGTAATAGTTTCCTTGAAGTGTAGAGCATTTATTTCACACAGTGCTAACACTTTTAAGTGCTAAAGAGACCTTTTAACGCCTAGGGCTCTTTTTGCTAAACCTTGATCCTCTCGATTTTTTCTTCCTTATTGAAGGCTTTCCCTCACCAAATAGGAATGTCAATTCTAACCTTGTTAGCTATTCTGGTTAACTGCCCACAAGCATTCTCCAGTTCTCAAAATTTGAACAAAACAGCCCAGTTCTACACCTCGAGCTTCGCTACAACCATCTACCATAGTTAACACTACTATCAGATGATCCCTCATAAAGTCTGCTTCAACATGAGTTAAGTGCTCATAAGGTCTGCACCATCATGAGAGCTAAGTGGGGATGCTACGGCTACAACTGCATTGATTATTCTCATTCAATTCGTTAGTCTATTCAATTCATTGAATCGTCTTTTCCCGAGCAGCCACTAGGCCATCTGGAGGATTGTCCGCGAGATTTGCAGTAACACCAACCTGTCGTCGGAGATGCATTTCCAGAAGATTGGCGTTTCTGGTGGTGCATTTGAAAACAGCGTTAGCAACATCTCCAACTAGAGGAATAAAGCCAATACCACAACCAATGGCCAAATTGAGTAGCATTTGAGCCTCCAATGAACCTGGAAGTCCACCTGTGAGACTCTTCTTGGCATTTCGAACCAATCTATAGCCGAAATAGAATATCAGCAGATCTCCCACCACAGGAACCAGACCAATAACGGTGGCCCATCCTACCCCAAACCCGCACATGTCGAAAACCCAGTCTAGTTGGTAGGACCATCTCAAAAACGACTTCAGAACCTTCTCGTCCTTCTTGACCAATCCCTGGGGGATAGTACGCTTTATCTTCTTCTTCTTGGGCTTTTTCTTCTTCTTGTTCTTGCTACTGGCATTGGTGTCTGGTACTGCAGCGCCAGGAGGAGGAGGGATCTCTTCATAAAAATAGTAGGGGTGTGCAGGCTCCAGGTTGGTTTTGATGGCGCCATCTAGGTGGGATGACACATACTTCTTGCCGTAATATTTCGCGATGAACGACATTGTGATGTTTGAGTGAAGGAGGAGTGGTGTAAGATTGCTGTCGAGGGGTAGAGGTGAACTTTATGCTGTGGGTGAATCTAACTATGGCTCTATGTGTCACGCTAAAGTTGAAAGAGGCTTTATTCTAGGCAACCGGTGGCAATGTAGTTTGAGCTTGGCATTTTATTCAGCGTTTTTACTCAGCCTTTGAGGTCTAGAGTGCTTTTCAAGACTAATCCATATCATAAAGTATAGTAGTCTACAACTACACAGTATATTGCCCCTAGCAGAATCGAGAACACTTCGTAAATACATTGAGCTTGATCTCTTATTTTGAAAACGCTGCCGTCGTCTCTACGCTTTGCCATTATTGCTTTCAGGGCATTTCGTCATTGCTATTGCTGCGCCTCGTGAACATGTGGTATGCAGTTCCTGCAGGTAATTCACCCCACCATGCACACCTCAGAGGTTGTGAAAAAACGCATCTCAATATGGACTGGACAAGGGCGTTTGAAATCAATAGCACGAAAAACGGCCGACCAGTAAGACTTTCAACAGCAGAGAGATCATCTTTACAAGCAGTCTTTAATGAACATGCTGAAGATGAGGGTGTCATTTCAGCATTCGATGTACCCTTAGTAATCATGGATCTGGGCTGGTCTGTTGAGGAGTTTTCTGGCACGGAGAACTTAGATGAATGTGTTGAAGCGCTTAGGACCTATTTCCCAGAAGACATAATTACTTTCGATCAATTTAGTGATGGGTTTTCTCGCATGATTACCAGGCAAGTTCAAACTGTTGTTGGTGACATTCATGACATGAGTGACGATGACGGAGGCTTTGTGGCTAGTGACGCTTATTCAAGTAGCGATGGGGGTGGTTTTGTTGCTAGTGACGATGAAGGAGGTTTTATAGCCAGCGACAAAGACGAAGGAGGTTTCATAGCTAGCGACGATAACAAGTCATCCCCAAACAAGGAGGCAACCAAGAAAAGCAAGAAAGAGAAAAAATTCACAGAAGATGCTTCAAACGCTTTTTCATGGTTTACAAAGACAGATGCCATCACTACCGCTGATGTCAGACGGGTTGCCAAACTTGTCCAGGACAATCTCTCTGATAAGGATCTTCGAGACATGATGGAAGTAGCTGGGGCACAGAATGGCAAGATTGATCTTCAAGCATTTGAACTCTTGTTGGAGAAGTTGTAGACGAAATCATGAAATTCTTCATTGGAGGTTCTGAAGATCTTTCACACGCCACAACCAGGGAAGTCTCAGAGAAACTAAACAGATCTATACACCATGAATGTCCACGACGATCAGAACTTCAACGTTTGGTAACATGTTCAGTTCAATGCTCTCCTTCTGATGAGTGAAATCACTAATCCTTCGGATGTAATATTCCAGAGTAGCAGAGGATTACAACCTTTTAGACATGCCAACGAGCTTTCTAGAAGAGAGTTTGACATAATTTATACCCATCTTGCCATCTTGGAAACACTACATTAATACTTATCTTGTCATAGCTACACAAACCACAGTATCAATATATATCACTTTTAGATTCAACTTTTGAACATTACAACTTTTCAATCCTCCACTTTGTTTAAATGATATGCTTGGATCGGAAGTAGGATCGCAAGTAGATCACCTGCCAGACTCCCAGGGCAATGAGAGCGATGGTGATGCCCACAGAGAAGAACTTGACTCGTCGGTTGGTGGACTCGTTTGTGTCTCGCAGTCGCATTTCTCGCATCTTCAGGTAGGCTAATTCCTTGTCCACCTCGTCCACAATCTCCTCAATCTTTCGAAGCTGCACCTCCGCAGGCTTGAGTTTCTCTGATGCCTGGATCTGCTCCCAGTCACGAGCATTGGCTCCAATGGCCACCGACAGGTCGATCTCCTTGGACTTTCCAATGTCGTTACGTGACAGAGCTACATTGTGGAGGCACACATCCAGAGCAGTATCCTGGTGGCTACTGAAGGTGATGATTTCTCGGCCCAGCACGTTCTTGATTCGGGTGTGCTCGTTTCCGTGGGCGTCTCGAACCACGACGCTCATTTGCTGGCCATTGGCGAACTTAGGCGACTCAACAGTGATCACCACAAGCTCGCCATTCTTGACGAAGTCTCGCACGCAAAATGGATGCTCATTTTGGTCCTTGGCCGGCAGCACAAATCTTAGGGCTGCCACAGTGTGAATAAGCAGCAGCAGGGTCAACACGCTCGCAAATGATTTCATTTTTGTGTGCAAGTGAGGGGTGATGTGTATGATGAGGTGAGGTAAGTTACGTGTTTTCTAACTTTACGTGTATAGGGTTGGGAGCATACGGAGGATCACAAAACATCCACATAGAATAATGAAGAAAGACATAGTGGAGTTCTCATAGTTAATCAATGGCCACTAATCTTACAATGATTTCTTAATTTTTTCCATCTTACCGAAGCTCTTCCTCGATGACGGTTTGCCATTAACACATGCCTTGACCAACTTTAACCTGAACCTTGATTCAAGTAAGGTGGCTTTAACGAGCTCTCAAACGCTGCCAAGTGACACTGTATTTTGTTCACTGGGAGATCCGGTAGGATATAGATAGGCGTTTGTTAAGAATAAATTGTGGATTGAGCTTCGGGATTTTTGTTTTTCATGCTTTCATCTTCTCTGAACATCAGAAACATTTGTAACCCACTGTTTGGAAACTTGCTCTTCAATTACTGTTTCCTCTCTCAGAGAATGGAGAGTCTTGATTTTACACGAGCATTCCCATATCTTATCAACTTGTCAAAAATCAACACTTGATGATGGCAATTTCTAGTTTTAAGGTGTATCTCTTTTCTGGCTAAGACCTCTATTTTTGTTTTCATAAATTTCTTGGCGGTTCCCTTAAGCTGGGGCTTAAGTATTTACGTCACGTGCGAAAGAAAGAAAAGACAATATGCACTATGAATTGTGGAACCTTGAGTCCAATTGATGTTGGTAGGTTAGGCTATTCAACTTCTCCCCCACTAGACTGTTTTAGGCTTTATGTGAAAAAACTGTACTGAGGTTTTAGCTTTACTATGGTGAAGACAGAAGTTGGTGTAAATAAGCGACTGGGAGATTCAAAAGGTGGAGCACGGTTTCATATTGCTGATCATCTTTGTTTCTTTAAAACCCTCGTCTTTCCTCAAATTAGTGTCCAACGTTGCAAGCGTATGCATTTTCTACCCGAATTTAATTATTTCTGGTGGTTTCTGTTTCATCATGGTTTTAGGAGAACCTGGTTAATTTACACATGTATGCTGTTGGGTATTTACATTTCTATTTTCGGGGGCCATCTCTAAGTTCATCTAACCCTGCATCAAATCATAAAAGGGATATAATCAGCGGCAGAGTAGACACTATCTACATTCAAAGCTGAATGCCTCAAAAGTTCAAGTCAGGGGTCCCACTTCCTAGAGACACGTCCAAATCATCAGTTGAGAAAAGATAACAACTTTCACACTCCCCTTATGCAAGTGTCCCATTTCATACATGTCCCCGCCTCCAAACGGAGTGGATGTCTCAAAATGGATCCTGGCCATTTTTTTTTTTGGCAAGAAAAGGTGGGAAATAAGCACCACCATAGCTCTTGACAGTTGGTCCAGAGGAAATACATAAGCTGGACTTTCAGATATTCAATATGCCGTGCCTCACCTGACAAACTCCGTAGATCAACCTATGCCAATGCATACTCATGCATGAAAATGTCTAGGATAGCCTTCCTTCCTGTAGCTTCATCGTCCAGTAACGAAGGATACAGACCACCATTAGAAGTAAAGAATCGCGATAGCCATTGTATCACTGACACTATCTAGTGCCCCCTTTTGGATTTTTCTTTCTTCCCACTATCTCACTTTGGAAGTTGTTTACCTCCTTCCCACTAAGGTTGTTTCAAACTATATCCTATTTTTAGATAGGTATCATTTCTCCAGACCAAACGAACACACTCACCCTACACCTCACAAAAATGAATGTGCCTCCGCTGGCATCGGCAGCGGTGCCAATCTCCACTTCAGCGTTACTGGGGACCTTGCTCCAACAGTATAATTCGCCTGACAGGTCTCTGAGAATCGACTCAACTAGTGTCCTTGTCCTAGACAACCACATTGACATTGATTTTCTCAGCTCTGTATGGGAGCACGCATGGAAACGGTCTGAAGACCAGAGTATTTTTGTTGGGTAAGCATTGTGAGATAAACAGCCACTTTAGCTTCCTTTTTTCTAACACAGATCATCCGTACCTTCTGCCCCTTCCTCCTTTTTGGCATGTGTACAGGAGTTCCCCAACATCCCGCCACAAACCGCCACAGCACTCAATGTTCTGCTGCCATTCTTGACTGCACAGACGCCTGAAAATGTCGATACCAGCTTCCATAATGGCTTGTCTGTTTGTGTGTCACTGGATGCAGACGGAAACGTTTGCAAGACTAGGATCATGTTGTCACAAATGCCTATCAACTCAGTGAAACAACTGACCCAATTGCCAGGTGAGCAGGGGAATAGGGTATTCACTGTGTTTTACAATCTTCTCCTGGCTGCCACAGACGGAGAAAGAGACCATTTGTCTCTCAAATCAGCTGATGAGTACACCCTGCTGAAGCCTTCAGAAACTTACTCTTTGCCAGAGTACATGCAGCATGTAGATGATCATGCATTGGCAACTGATTGGAGAGACTCTCTCAAGCAATGTGGCATTCGAGGCCAAAATCTCCGTTCAATCTTGTCGACTCTGTCTGGTCTTCTGCTGATAGGACAGGGTACCGACTATGATACTCTTGAAGGAACTACCTTAATTGGCTTATCTCCTGATACTTTGGAGCAATATTCCACAGAAGAGGTCATTGCGTCTACTTACACTGCGCTGATTAAAACCGTGGTGGGCCTACTCAACCAGTTCTTGGAGAGCCTTGACATGGCACCTGTCGGGGACTCAGGCTCTCCAGAGGATGATATTGTCGCAATTGTCAACATTATTGAGTGCGGCCCATCTGAGCGGTCAGTGATTCTGAGATCCGTTTTTGATGACTCCGTTGGTATTCCCAAAGAGCTGGTAGATGAAGGATTCAGAGTGGTGCGAACTCCACAAAATGTGACAAGGGTATTGTCGGCTTGGAATGACGAAAAAAATTCCCATCTTCAGCAACAGGATCAATTACAAATTGCCAATTTCCGGTTCTTCCTGGATGAGAACTTGTCAGTTCTAGCTAGAGACGACTTTGCCGAATCAGTTCTGGACATTCCTTCTCTTCTGGCTACATCTCGAATTTGGAACGTGATTAATATTGCAGTCAACTCCACTGCTAAGGGTCAGGTGCTTGAAAAGTGGACTGGAGCTACAGTCTCTCAACAGGTGAGAAATTGGACTCTAGTAGAGTGGATCCGAAAACGTTCCGGCAGAGATTACACAGCTGATTTTGCATTTGACGAGCTGGCTGACCGGTATGCTGCTTTTCACTTCCCTTCTGATTATATGATTCTTCAAGGTTGGGTGGCAGACACTTTTGGCTGGGGCGCAGCCGATTTTGCAGTTGGTCAAAACAGAGCTTGGCTAAGTGAACCTGCATGGAATCATCTCGAGAATGCCATTGAACAAAATCATCAACAACCCTACATAGTAAACCCACCACCCATTAGTGGTGGACTCAACAGAAATGTGCATTCCCATGAAGCGGATCTTCATCCAACAGAACCCAATATCACCACTGTGGTTGTTGGCAATGAAGATGATTACAGCCACTACAATCCAGATTATGAAAACCAAGGACTCATGGATCCCAGCAAGTATCGGGATGCCCAGCAGTTTGGTATCGATCCAGAGTACCTAGTTGGAACATCAGACACTGTCGTTGTCAAAACCTCCGGATACCGCCGACTGTGGGTTGCTTTTGTATGGACACTGACGTTCTGGATTCCGTCTCCCATCCTAAAGTGGTTTGGGCGAATGAAACGGCCCGATGTCCGTATGGCCTGGCGAGAGAAGCTGGTTATTTTTGCATTTATTTTCCTGATTAACGCTGGTATTGTGTTTTACATGATCTTCTTACAGCGTATCATCTGCCCTAATTTTGACAAGGCTTGGAACATCAAGGAGTTGCATTACCATCAGGGAGAAGATGACTATTATGTGGGTATTCGAGGCTCGGTTTATGATATGACGAAGTTTTACCGTCTACAGCATTCCGATAATGGTTTCAAAACCACTCCTGATCAAATGATGTACTTTGCTGGTCAGGATCTTACTGATTATTTCCCTCCTCCCCTGACTGTGGCATGCCAGGGACTCGTTGAAGATGAAGATGTGTGGATGATGTACAACAACACTATCAATATGTTCCCTCAAGCCATTCATTACTCGGGATCTTGGAAAGTGCCTACCACTACCCAGGCTTTACACAGCTATGGGTGGTACAATGACAAGTTTGGACCCAAAATCAAACAATACTATAAAGGAGCTCTCGTGGTGGAGAAAAAGGAGGTGGAAAAGCAAGGTACTCAACAGCGAAGAATGTGGATTATGATTGGTGATCAGATCTTTGACTTTACCAACTACTTTTACACCCTTACCATCTACGACCCCACATTGTCTCCATTATACAAGAAATACGACTTCTTGGCTCCAGAGGTCAAGGAGATGATTCAAAATAACCCCGGAATGGACGTCAAGGATATGTTCAATGAATTGGGGCTGTCTGATGCTGACAAATTGACCCACATGAACTGTTTCAATAACGCATTCTACTACGGCAAAGTGGATTTTAGACACTCAGCCCAGTGCCAAGCTGCCAATTACATTCTGCTCGCCATTGCCTGTCTTTTATCTTCCGTCACTGTGATCAAGTTCCTCTCAGCTGTAAGATTCAGTTCTTCGAGAGAACCATCTATGCAGGATAAGTTTGTGGTTTGCCAAGTCCCTGCTTATACTGAAGATGAAGATGCTCTCCGAGCCGCTATTGACTCGTTGACTTGTCTAAAATACGACAACAGAAGAAAGCTATTGTTTGTCATTTGTGATGGTATGATTGTTGGAGATGGTAACGACAAGACCACTCCTCAGATTGTGTTGGACATTTTCGGAGTCGATCCCAAGGTTAACCCTACTGCCCTGGCTTACCATGCTGTTGGTGAGGGCTCCCAGCAGCTCAACTATGCTAAGGTGTACTCTGGCTTGTATGAGTTTGAAGGCAACATTGCGCCCTTCCTGGTGGTTGTCAAGGTTGGCAAGGAATCTGAGACTTCCAAACCTGGAAATCGAGGTAAGCGAGACTCCCAAATCATGCTGATGAAGTTTTTTAACAAGGTCCATTACCAGGCACCCATGTCTCCTCTGGAGCTAGAGGTTTTCAGACACATCAACAACATCATTGGTGTCGATCCCGAATTGTACGAGTATATCATGATGGTTGATGCCGACACGTCAGTGTCTGAAGATTCTCTCAACCGATTGATTTCGTGCTGTGCAAACGATTCTCGAATTGCTGGCATCTGCGGTGAAACATCTCTTCAGAATGAACACAAGTCTTGGACCACTATGATCCAGGTTTACGAATACTATATTTCGCATCATTTGGCTAAAGCCTTTGAGTCTCTTTTCGGATCTGTCACCTGTCTACCTGGTTGTTTCTGCATGTATCGATTACGTACTGCTGATCGTGGCCGACCTCTGATCATTTCCAACGACGTGATCAGGGAGTATGCTGAAAATAACGTTGACACTCTTCATAAAAAGAATCTGTTCTCTTTGGGTGAAGATCGATATCTAACCACTCTTATGTCCAAGTATTTCCCGAAAATGAAATACACTTTCACTCCAGACGCTCATGCCCAAACTGCTGCCCCAGACTCCATTGCTGTTTTGCTATCTCAACGACGACGATGGATCAACTCTACAGTGCACAACTTGATGGAGTTGCTTCGTCTTAACCAGCTGTGTGGATTTTGTCTGTTTGGCATGAGATTCGTGGTGTTCATCGATCTTGTTGGTACTCTCATGTTACCTTCAGTTTGCATCTACCTGGCTTATCTTATTTATCTGCTGGCATCCCATACCGGCCCAATTCCTATTATTTCTCTGGCCATGATTGGAGGTGTCTACGGTCTCCAGGCTCTGATTTTCATCATCAACAAGAAATGGGAACATGTAGGCTGGATGCTTATCTACCTTGCCGCATACCCTATCCATTCCTTCCTGCTGCCCATCTATGCCTTCTGGAACATGGACAACTTCTCATGGGGTAATACCCGAGTAGTTGTAGGCGAAAAGGGAGGAAAGCAGCTTGTTTCCATGAACGATGAGGGATTTGATCCTGCATCTGTGCCACTTGAAGCATGGTCTGACTACGCACATCGAGTGGGCATTCCTGGTGCAGAGCGACGTATCGTACTCAATTCCAGATACGGCATGAAACGTTCAGAGATTTACCGAAATGAACATGAGTATGATGACGATTATGTTGACGAAGTGGGATTGGACATGCAGACATTTGTGGATGAGCAGTCCCGGTACAACCAAGAGCCTGAAAGGGCGTACCATTCTAGATCCACTTCTGTCATGTCTGGCTATGATGACGGTGCTAGTGGTAGTATGATGCCTGCAGCTGGCTTCAAAAAGCCTCGACCAAAGTCTGTTATCAGTCAGTATGCGATGTATCCATCTGTTGGTAACCGTGGCTCGTATTATGACCCCATGTCTGACAAGAGGAAAACCATGACCCGATCCGTCTCTAACCCTCTATCTGTTGCGAGCGGAAGGGGGTCATCAGTGATGCTCAATCTCGAACGTTCTCGATCTCTTGGAGATGCTCTTGGAGCTGATCTGGACGATCATCAGAAGTGGAACATTGCGCAAGCAGTTAAATCCACTCTTGAGGCAGCCAATTTAGATACTGTGACGCGACGCCAGCTCCGTGAGGCCGTCGAAGACCGCATGGGTGTCCAGTTCAGTGCTGAACGAGCTGGATACGTTGACACTGTCATCGATGAGCAGCTTGAGAAAATGGAGGAGTAGAGCATATAAGTTATAAATTTAATTGAGAGCATGACATTTTGAGGACTTGTATTTTGAAATAGGAAGAAAAAAATATACATCATGATTCTTAGACCAAAAAAGTGTCTAGGAAAAAAATCTCCCGGGGGCGAGTCGAACGCCCGATCTCAAGATTACAATTAAACCATTACAGTCTCGCGCCTTAAACCAGCTTGGCCACCGGGAGATTTGAATTTTCTTTTTAAAAAATTAATCACAGTACATTCCGAATTTTGATAAAAATCTGGCGTTCATAGTTATGTTATAGTCAATTGAATGTATGAGAAAAAAAAAAAAAGGCGTCTAGACTTACTCCAATTACTTAGAATTATTTCATATTTATGTTATAGTCAATTGAATGTATGAGAAAAGAAAGAGAAAAAAGGAAAATTTCTACAGAGGTTGTTCTATACTGAAGTGCTAATTGTTTTTTTGTCAATCCCAAAGTATATTATAGTTTTGGTTTCTCTAGGATAAGATTTCTTACTAACTTAACACCAAATGTTTGGGCTGGTTATTTCATAATAAGAATAATGAATAGGTAACCGAAAAAGACCAAGCAAGCATCTGATTAACTAAAAAGTACCAGGTATTTATAGGAACCACCCTCTGCAACAGTTGCACACTTGAGAGTTATAAAGCCCAATGCACAAAGAAATATGTCATAGCTAATCTGGATAACACGAGTTTGACGTACCAACGGCAGAAGAGAAAATCAGATTTGATATATATTAGCAGGGACTCTCATTCCAACTCTTAGCATTTGTTGGAGTAATACATCCCCAAGAAACCCAAACGAACAACCACTCTTTTTACACCTTGAAGAGAGTCT
Source organism: Yarrowia phangngaensis (assembly GCA_900519005.1). Classification (NCBI taxonomy): domain Eukaryota; kingdom Fungi; phylum Ascomycota; class Dipodascomycetes; order Dipodascales; genus Yarrowia; species Yarrowia phangngaensis. Next base: position 1,382,818 of record ULGR01000002.1, on the reverse strand, counting down.
ATCCGAACTTAAAACGCAATATACATCGTACATGGTCGTCTGTATTTTGACCAATTCTCTCTAATCTTTCATTACCCCATTTATTCAACGGCTTAGAATAAAAAGAGTCGAATACAAGAATATAGAAAACCAATACCATGACATTCACGTGACTACACCGTGTCCCCTGTTCCATTGTCTTAGAACCTTAACAAGACGCGATGCATTGCATTAAGCATTAAATTGATATATTTTTTATCACCAGTGGGCTGGACTTGATCATACATAGATTCTGGCTCACAATTTCACAGTGAATTCGCTTGGTGATTTGATTAGCATGGGTGAGTTGGAGACATGACAATTGAATGAAACGACCACTAACCAAGTGTCCAACTTGCGAGCGCGAGTCCGAGGAGGAGCCCAACGCAAACCATACGTCACTGTCAGGGAGAAGGTGCACAAAACCGAAAAGATCAAAAGAGAAGAAGACATTATAATTGATCTTAGCCAAGACAGTGATTCACCATCAGAGGAGCCGCCTGAAAATGAACTAGAACAATCTTCCCAAGACTCCACTTCAACACCTCGAAAGAAGGTCTCTTTCACGTTTCAATCCACTCCCAATACCCCATCATCCACAGGAGGTATTCTCAAAAGAAGTGGTCGTCCGCAGAATGTATCTAACTCGGAAGAGTCAGATAACCAGGGTGATCTTAGAAGCATGCTTGCAAAGGCCACCAGGAAGCTACAACAAAAAACCAACCTTGGAGGTCCAGACGACACTGGGTTCGGGGATGGAGGGCAACGGTTTTCTATTTACAGTGGTCTGAACAGCTATTTAAGGGGTGACATTTCTTCTATGGAAGATCTCAAAAGTTTAGTAGCTTATGCTCCTACTCTTTCGGAATGTGCCAGAAAGGATATTATCACTGCTGACTCATCTAGTAATGCCTTAGACACCCGTGTGGTCATCCAGGCAGTCCGGTTTCTGGCCTACCTGCTTGTGGAACCGTCTGTGGCCGAGGCCGTTGACTCTGAGACTGTAACATGGGTAGTGAATCTGGGGTTGGCCAAAATCGCTGACCCAAATTGCTCCAAAAGTGTTCTGGCGGGGTACTTGCATCTTCTTAGTCACCATCGCGTGTGCAAAAATGTGGTTACTCCGGAGACCATGTCATTGATGTACACTGAGCTAGCTAGGAGTGAAAAGAAAAGCTCCACTGCTCTAACTAGTGAGGTTTTGTCAATTTACCAGACCGTCGCAGTCGTGCACCCCGGCCGTGCTCTGCAGCAGGCATCATTATGGCTACCAAGAGTTCTTTGTCTGGCCATGGATTGTCGTACAGGCCTTCGAAACCAGGCTCTTTCAGTGCTTTCAGACTTTATCGCTGCTGCAGGACCAAACAACAAGACTTTGACCGCCAAGACCAGCCGATTACTAAGTGCGCCGTTTTCACTGGAAACTGCACGAAATGAAGGCGCTCAACTTGCCGCCTGGCTAAAACCCAAAGAGAACTACGCGGAGACGATTCTTCAGGCTGCTTTAGATTGTCCCCCTGAGGACCCCCATTATGAACTCTGGGGGTTGACATTACTTATGGCACCCTTGGATGCCGAAAGGGGTATTCACAGCTGGTCTCTCCTGCCTCAATGGCTAGCTGTTGCCGCCCCTTTAACTGACACCACCAAAGGTTCTGCAGCTAACTTGGCTCTACTCAAGGCTTGTAGGTATGTTGTGTATACCCATACTCGCAAGAATCTAGTGAAATACCCTGCAGGACTTCATTCTCTGGCTACTCGGTCGGGCAACTCCCTCTTATTATGCATTCAGCCTTTGGGCAAAACTGGTAACCAAGCAATAGACCAACAATGTCTTTCTTTGTTCAACCAGACCCTAAACACCCTATTGCCAGCTCTTGAAACTAACCAGTTGACCCTCAAGGCAAACTCTCTGTTGTGGGACTCTTACATCCGCCCCACACTTGAAGTCATGGCATCTAACCCCTCACTGGCAAATGTTGCATGTGCTTCTTTAGCATGCTTGCTAAGGGTAGATCAAAAAGTACAAAAGGACCGTGAGCCTGTATTCAGCACGTCTATCCGTCAGTTGGTGGCGTCTCTGTCTCCTCGATGGGTGAAATTGAACTATCAGAAAATCATCGACATCGCACAAACGATTCCTCTAGACATTACGGGAGCTGGCCCTAACTTCATGGCAGTGTGGTCAGCCCTGGTGAGCAATATTACCTCTTCTGCGTCCCGAGAAATTCACCCCAGCATCGAGACTTCTGGGTTCGTCATGTCGGCTTGTAAATTACATCGCCACTTGGCTCCAAGTTCCCTCGACCACATGGCGTTCTATAACCGGGTCTTTCAAGTGGCTGGAATGAGCCATTGTGTTGAAAGGGTCACAGATGGAATATCTCCCACTGCATATATGTTTGAAACTCTTGTAGAAGCTGACGAAACCCTGGAAGAGGCCACCAAATTTCTTCATTTCATCTACGACCAGCTTCCAGGTGCAAACAAACGTCTACTATTCACACAGAGTGTTGCCACTCTAACCAAAAAATATGATGTCTTGTACGATGTCATTTTGGACCGCACTAATCTCGATATAACGGGATCTCAAACAGAAACATTGAACCTTTCTCCGAAAGGAATTTACTCGATCCTAGCCACTAACAAACTTCCCCCCAACTCCGATACCTGGATGTCGATCCTGAGGGCTGCTTCAGAGGTAATTAGGAGAGATTCATTTCTGGGGTCTATTCAGGAACTACTTATCGAGCCTCTTCTTCAAATCATTGACCCTTCTTTGCATCATGAAGTTTGCCTTCTTGGAATCGAAATGATTGATAAAAAACCCAGGACTACCGCTTCCCCCATGTTCCGGCTGACTTCGGCGGACCTGTCCAACGATTTTTTGCATTTGGGAGCTATTTCATCAGATCTAGCTACCCCTGAGATTGTCGCTGCTGTGAAAAAATGTCTCAATTCTGTTCCAGACCATTCCATACCTTGCTTTGTGTACAGATTTTCTTCTCTAGTGATTAAGGCTATTGAGATTACTGACGAGAAGAACCAAAAATATGTTTGCGACAGCATTATCCGCAAACTCCGCAATGGAACCGTTCTCTCTTCTAAGGCTTACATTGATTTATTGATCAACAACGTTTTTCCTGCCTGGTTTGAGGAGTATCAAGATGCACTCAAAAAATTTCAAATCCATATTGTCACTCTTTGGAACGAATTAATTGGAAAAGACCCAGATATCACTACACCTTTGGATGACGCTCTTCTTGATCTCTTAATTACCAAATACGTCTCTACACGCCAAGAGGTCTTATGCCAGGGCCAGAGGCTCGAGAAACCCAATAGACGAAGAACCTCTCGACGCGTTTCCTCTGCGGATACCGCTTTGGCAACTCCCAATGCTTCTCCTTCCAAAAGGAAGTCTGGACTTGTGGATTCTGAGCCCCAAACAACAAAGACGAGACGTTTATCTTTAGATCAATCTTCTCCCATCAGAAGATCGTCTCCTAGAATTTCGAAACTGAGATCGGTTGAAGAGAGCTCACTCGAGAACCTGGCTACGCAGACGATGAGGGCTATTGATACCGAGTCAGAAGAAATGAGTGAAGAACAGCTCCAGCGGGTGGAGTCGACTCTGATCGAAGCTCTCTACAAGCTCAACAAATTGAAACGAAATAGCATTTAATATATGTATTTGCATTCCACTCATTGGAAATATGTTAGAATTACCCTGTACCATCCCTCCTTCCCTGTAGTTTCCCCATCACGGCTATCGAAACAAATCTTAACTATTAATTGAGGTGGTGCCTCAGCATTCAGTATTTAGACATTACATGCAATACTAGACCAACGATATCTTGCGTTCTCCAACCACTATGTCGTTAGCCACAAGAGAATTCTCTAAAGACAGTACGATTTTATCAAACCATTGAGAATCTCACATCCTGCAATTGCCCCGTCTACTACCTTGACGTTAGGAGCTACTGTCTTAATGATCTCGCCCATTCCAGCCATTCCAGAGCATCCTAGACAAATCACGGTTGCCCCCTTTTCAACAGCTCGTAAAGTAGCTTGGGCAATTCGTTCGTTAACCAGCTGAGGGTCAGCCCTGTGCAACTCCAGCACCCCCAAACCGGTGCCATAAGTACCAACGAAGGTGTTCGGAGGAACGTATCGAGTCATAGCCTGGTCCAATACAGGTTCCCATTGACTTCCGGTTGTCACAATAGCGAATTTTCCAGAATCGGGAGCCCCAGTTGACATTATCAGACTTAGGGAATGCAGGATGGCAGCTTGGAACATACCCATCACTGGTCGATCTGTATGTTCGCGAAGAATTGATACTAGTGGATGGTCCGAGAAACATGCCACCAGAAACCCATCATGGTTATTTAGCACAGGAAGTAGTGCTGGCAAGCATGCAGCTGCTGAAAGAGCACCAGTAGTGTAATCGTTAATAGACTCTGGACCATCAGCAGGAGCAGTGAAAAACTTGAAAGTCACATCATTCGGCGGTTCGAGCACGTCTTTGAGGCACTGTGTTACAGACTGCGACGAATTAGGGTTAATGATAAGAATTGAGGGCATACGTGGCGTTTTGGTGACAGATAGGGGTTGTTGTGCAGTACACCACATTGATAACCCAGCCGTACATGGTTGCATATGCAGACTGGGGGGAGGGGGACTATGAAGCATTGTATAAAGGAGTATACCAGATACTCGAAATAGCCCGAAACGAACATTTGAATTTGAAACATTTCCATCTTGGGTGTTTCTGGAGTCTGAGTCAAGTTTATGGTGTCTCAACCATACTATGAGATAGAGTTATTGACGTCATACAGCTTATAGATAATTTATCCAACCCTTACGTAGGCACTATTGGATACATTACTAAAAAAGATGCACTTTTCTGAATATATCTATTTTATTTTTTCCTTTCCCCACATGCCTCTCATTTTTATCACAACTCCATGCCTTATGAGCTGGTCGTATTCTGTATCTGTTGTAACCATGTCATGCACCTTTACTCAAAGCGTCTGTGGTTATGTGGAACTGGAAACCGTTGGCTGTAAGAAGCAGTTTGTATGGTTCTCAAGACAAATGATTTGTGCTCTGAATAAACTTTAGGTTATTATAGTAGTTGGTGGGCAAAGTCGATTCAGGGTCATAATAGGTGATATACCACCAACATGTACTCAGCAATCTCAGCCACCAGGTGGTCACATCATTAGAATTTGTGTGTTTCGGGAATGGACTTCCCATTGAAGACACTTCTTACTCTATTAAGCTCCCATCTCCAATCCGGTGAGACAAACGGCGACACTTTGGGAAAGGACACTCTCATTTCTCCCAATTGACGAAAAAAATAATTGGCAACGAAGAGATCAGATAACGTCATTTCCCTGCAGATACCGACAACCTCAAAGTGAGGCGAAGCAACTGTAATAGAAACAGTAACAAGTGGCTAATTATCTTGAAATGGTAACTGTGTTAACCAATGAGTGGCTAGTTTTACCCCTCAAGTGGCGAATAAACACTAATTAAGGCGTGTGGCTTACTCTGTGGCTTATCACCTCTCATGTAACTTTCATGTTGTCGTGTTGAGTTTTTTTTGCAATCCCCGCCGCAGTAAGTTCATGGCAAACCTCGGTTGACCGAGCAAAGTGCATTTGGGAATAATCGGATATGACCGATATCGGCACAAATCATCAACCTGCCGTAGTGCTCAACAATTCAGATGAGATAACTAATTGGCCTGTTTCTATATAACTCGACTCACTGATCCCAACACCTTGTGGTGGGAGACGCTACAGATTACTGGTTGAGCTTATCAATCAACAGTTAGCCTATGACCTAAAGTGGGACCCTGTACAGTAGAATTTGCTGCTGTACTTCGGAATTTTACTCATTTCCCCCATCTCGCTTGCATGCGCACATTCTGGGCATTTTCGCGTTATTATTTTTCCGTTTTCGTGGCTGACTCATTCCTGTGTCTAGAGCCCCTCTTCTGGAATTCAACTCACATTTCGTCAGATGTGAGTCAGCCTTATGCATACACCCCACGTCTGGACCACCTAATTATTTCATAGCACATAATGACTGAGTTTAATTGTGGAAACTAGTGGCGAGGTTTAGATGGAGTCGTAGATTATATGTAGAGATAGAAAAAAATGCGCCAAAATAAAAACTCACCTTCAGGCAATTTATTGGTGTTTTTTCCCTCTCTGCTACTCCCTAATTGTGTTGCGTAACCATCATTTTTCACAATTTTAAAGTTTGCATCTTGACTTTTGGTTAACTACCCTAACGTTGTGACAAAGGAGAGCGTTTTTTACCCACCCTCTGCATATATATCCCAAGGTTGCTGCACCCGCAAAGACCATATCGTCCTTTTTCTTTTTTTTTTTTTCTCTCCACGACTCTACACAAACAGAGACGACACACAGCCACAACCAATTACACACATACACATAAAAAATGACTGGCGCTTTACCTAAATTCGGCGACGGAACCACCATTGTGGTTCTCGGAGCTTCTGGAGATCTTGCCAAGAAGAAAACCGTAAGTATGAGTGGAGACATGAAAACGTGGCAACATCATCAATTGGCAACACCGATGGAAGATAAAGGCTTTCTCTACGCAGCAGTTCGTCTTCCGAGATTACTGGATGTCGCCACAGCCCATTGTTCATTTCCCAACCACGAATTGACTCATCGACAACACTAACAGCAGTACCCTGCCCTCTTCGGCCTTTACAGAAATGGATTGCTTCCAGAAAACGTTGAGATTGTCGGCTATGCACGATCGAAGATGACCCAGGAAGAGTACAAAGAGCGAATCAGCCATTATTTCAAGACCCCCGACTCCAAGTCCAAGGAGATGGCTGCTAAGTTCCTCGATAACACCTGCTACGTTCAGGGCCCTTACGATGGAGCTGAGGGATACCAACGGCTTAACCAGAAGATTGAGGAAATTGAGAAGGGCAAGCCCGAGCCCCACAACCGACTCTTCTACCTCGCCCTCCCCCCTAGTGTTTTCAGAGATGCCGCTGCTGGACTCAAGAACTACGTGTACCCTGGTGAAGGAAAGGGACGAATTATCATCGAAAAGCCATTCGGCCATGATCTGCAGTCGTCGCGAGAACTGCAGGAGGGACTGGCCCCTCTCTGGAAAGAGAACGAGATTTTCCGAATTGACCATTACCTTGGTAAGGAGATGGTCAAGAACCTGAACATTCTGCGGTTTGGCAACCAGTTCTTGTCTGCGGTGTGGGACAAGCACACCATCTCTAATGTCCAGATCTCGTTCAAGGAGCCCTTCGGAACTGAGGGCCGAGGAGGCTACTTCAATGACATTGGTATCATTCGAGATGTTATCCAGAACCATTTGCTGCAGGTGCTTTCTATTCTAGCCATGGAGCGACCCGTGTCTTTCAGCGCTGAAGACATCCGAGACGAAAAGGTCAAGGTTCTTCGATGTGTGGATGTTATCAACATTGAGGACGTCATCTTGGGCCAGTACGGTCCTTCTGCTGATGGTACCAAGCCCGGATACACTGATGATGAAGGAGTACCCAACGACTCTCGAGCTGTGACTTTCGCTGCTCTCCATCTGCAAATCCACAACGAACGATGGGAAGGAGTCCCCTTCATTCTGCGAGCCGGTAAGGCCCTTGACGAAGGCAAGGTCGAGATTCGAGTGCAGTTCCGAGATGTCACAAAGGGAGTTGTTGACCATCTTCCCCGAAACGAGCTGGTTATTCGAATCCAGCCCTCCGAGTCTATCTACATGAAGATGAACTCCAAGCTCCCTGGCCTCACTGCCAAGAACATCGTCACCGATCTTGATCTCACCTACAACCGACGATACTCTGACGTGCGAATTCCCGAGGCCTACGAGTCCCTAATCCTTGACTGCCTCAAGGGAGACCACACCAACTTTGTGCGAAATGACGAGTTGGACATTTCTTGGAAGATCTTCACTCCTCTTCTTCATAAGATTGATGAGGACAAGAGCATTGTTCCTGAGAAATACGTCTACGGCTCCCGTGGCCCCGAGCGGCTCAAGCAGTGGCTTCGAGACCGAGGCTACGTCCGAAACGGTACTGAGCTGTACCAGTGGCCCGTTACCAAGGGTTCCTCGTGAGTATTCTACAACATGTGAGAGCAAGGAGAAAAGCAACATTATATTTGAACAAAACACATTCCCAACTCATGACACCCATTATTAACACCAAGGTTCGAAACAGATGCGAAGTTGTAACTGTGAGAAACGAGTGCTAAATTATAGCTGCACCACAGTCTTGAATCGGATTACCCGAACTATGAATTGTAAACTAACAATTATGCTGTGAATTAATGAATGATTATGCCTTTGAAATGTAAACATCGTGCTGGAATCGTAGATAGGTCAAGGTTAACGCAACCGTTGAATCTCTGAAAGGAAAGTACATCTTAGGGTAAGATAAATAAATATTCGAGTCTATACAGATCATAATTAAATGAATGATTCAATGGCTAGTCACTCAAATCGATGTAACCATGTTCATTTGGAAAAGGGGGCACAGCAAAAGAGCTGGTCGTTAGAGAGATCCCGTCATCACCACAATCATTATCATCATCATCATCACAATTGTGGACGAAAGACTGAAACATCCTTTGTGAAAATATATCAGATTGGGCAAAATTAGAGCGTGTGGCTGTTTGCCTGCAATTTCTGGTATCGTGCTCCTCTTCACTGTCAGAGATAACAATTGTAGGAGCCATAGAATTGGAAGGTTCAGCTGTTTCCAGAATCGAAGTTGTTGAGGACAAAAAGCTGAGGGTGGATTGTTTTCTTCCTTTCGCTATTACACTGGAAGAGTTGTTACTAGCTGTGCGTTTCGACTTGGCCACACGTTGTCGGGAAAGAGCCGGTCTGGACAAACCAGGAAGAACAGACTGCTTGGATTTTACTTCTCGAGCCATATCTCTCTTGGCCTTATCCCAATCATAATCATTCCCATAACCATACTTTCCATCGTAAGCTACAGGAGCTGACGATGTAGGTTTTGGAGCCGAACCTGTAATTGGTGGTTCTCTTGTAACTTCAACAACTTCTGGTTCAGATATATGGATTTCCTGAGGAGACGTTTGTGTAGGAGAAGCCTCATAAATAATCTTGTTCCCAGATGAATGAACCGGAAAATCAGGGCTTGAACTTTTCTTCGTTTTGGTATTATCAACACTTTTAATACTTTTTGTGACGCTGTAATATGATGATATAGACGAATTCGACGACAACGAAGAGCTCTTTGTGTGTTTTGCACGAGAAGATTTTGAGCTCCTAGTTGAAGTTCCATTCTCAACAAGATCAACATAACACTGCTTATAATTGAATATGCTCTGCATCAATAAGCTGGCGGACACAGAACCCTTGATACGATGACAAGCGTGCTCACCTGAAAAACAACATACATGATGTGGGTATTGCACGAGGTAGTATGGACAGTAGTCAATGGCATAAACATCTTTATCGCAAGATTTGTTGCGTTGGTTGATAAAGTTGAAAAACTCGCTGTGGTTGGTAGTTTTCAATAGCTTCACCATATAAAGCCGAGCCAGCCGCTTATACAGGAGGGAATCATCCTTGTCCTGAATCCACCCAAAATCATTCGCGTATGACTTGAAGAAATTCAAATCCAGTGTGAATTCTGGTACTTGGTCAAAATTATACTTTGTAATAATTCGAGGAGAAGCATACGACTCCAAATTAGCCAACTCAGGCACAACCACAACAGCATTGCTACCAATATTTTTGTCTAGGCTCTTGAATAGATCACTCTTGGGGGCCTTCTTAGTCTTCTTTAGTTGACCAGTCTTGGTATACTCGGCTATTGGCTCCCTGACGATTTCTGCTTGTAAATCTTTGGCCCATCTCCTTAGCTGTTTTTCTTTCTTGGTTCGCTCAAAAACAACATTGCTATTTGGATCAAACTTTGAGATTTCGTATAGCCTGTCTGCCCAATCACCACCTTGAGCTATGCAGCTGGCGTAAACATCGGCTATATGCTTGCCACCACTGCTATAATCTCCTCCTCTCAATATCGCATAGCATAACAACTTTGAAGGGGACGCCCATTTGTGATCTTCAGGTATTTCATAAATTGCAAATCTGCTCTCGGAGTTCGATTTGTCCTTGGGCCGCTTGAGCTTCCGCATGATACGGTTGGCGCCAAAAATAATCACATCCGAGTCCTCCGTATATGCAAAATCAACCTTTCCACATCGTTGGAGATGAGCACATTGGGCCTCTCCTTCACCAGCTGCATCCACCAAAGGAATGCTCAGTGATTTAGCAATCTCTCTAAACGCAGTAATCATGGGCTGCTCCTTCATATAATTGGGCCGCTTTTTCAATCGCTTTACCATAGGTTTGTCTTTGCCATCTACAACAAGCACTATCTTGATTCCTGCCTCCACAAAATTAGAAATGATGTTGAAGAACGAAGCCTTCATGATCCGGTGAGCTTCAGCGAAATTGCGAGTGAAAGGTGCACCTCTTGGCCCGCCAATGGCTTCTCTATTCTGGACAAAGGAAAGATATAGATCAACTGCTAAAACTGGTTCTCTGCCGTGTTGCTCGTAGAACTTCTTCCCAAACCCTTCCAGGGTCATGCCTCCCGATTCAGGACTCTCATAACCTCCCCTACAATCTTCAAATTGTTGCCAAAAGCTGGATTAGATCTGATCTAATGTGGATTCCAAATCTCCACTTCATACTCACTCTCCCACACCCATAGCTGTTGGTTATGCGGGGACAAACATCTTATTGTGTACATAAAGTTATGCCAAACTACTTTAACCCCAAAGAGGTTAAATGAAAACAAACTGACATAATCACAACAAATGAGCACAAATAGAAAAATAACCTGACGAAATAGCTGTTTGAAAGCTGCTCATGACAAAATCAACGTTCAAATGTGTCAACTATGATCCCCAACAATTGCTTAGTTTGCTGGATTGTTTTGGAGCTATCTTAGAAACTTTTCATTTTGGCCGAAAAATCAACATGTTCTTGACAAGAATGTGAAACCTTTCTGTCCTACATGGATTCTGCACTTGTTTCTTTTATCAAGGACATGACTTCGTGGTTGAACACGGCTAACTGAGCCCAAAAGCAGCAGAATCTTTTTACACTGAGAGTCAATAGTTGAATTCTCAGTTTTATATTATTTCTTCCAGTATCATCTAAGGTTTCTCATTATTCAACTATACACAGAACGGTTTTTGTTTTTTTTTCTCATACGTTCATTTGACTATAACATAAATATGAAATGGAGTTTTCTTTTTTGTTTCTTACACGGATTTTTTTTCTCATACATTCAATTGACTATAACATAAATATGAAAAAATTCTAAGTAATTCAAGTAAGTCTACTAGTATACTGTGCCTAATTTGGTGTTGTCACAAGGAGTTTTTTTTTTCTCGGAGGTCACATGACTCAGATCTCAACCACTGAAAAATTTTGATATCTTTGTGACAAAAGAGCTCCACTGGCCAAATGGTAAGGCGTCCGCCTCCTAAGCGGAAGACTGCGGGTTCGAGTCCCGTGTGGAGTGTAACACTTTACTTTTGTGTAAAGTTAACCTTTTCTTTTTTCAATTTGATCCAAAGCAGCCGAAATCTTAAACCACATCCGCATCACACCCACTGTCATTTTCGTGCCATGTTCTTCTCTCACTTAGGAAAGAAAAATGGTACGACTTCTGCTAAATCTTCCGATGTTAAACACAAAGTGACCAAGGTCAAAACCCGAAAACCGGTTGTAACTGCTTCTCCGATCTCGAAATCACCTTCCCCAACAAAGAGATCAACAAAGGCAAAGACAGACAGTCCAGCATCTCCGTCAGCAACTAAATCAACTCCTCGAAAGGGAAGGCGCAAAAATCCTAACGTCTACCAACTCTCTAAGAGCTCCCTTTCTGAAGTGGACACAGAGAGCGAGCCTAACGGTACAGAAAACGATGCTGCTGACTTCGATGGGGTTGACTCGTCAAAGTCGACCCCTGGACTATATGAGCTTACTCCGAGGGACATTGTGAGTTCTAATTTTGGAGAAAGCTCAGATATTCAGATTACTCATGCTTCAGAATCGTGTAATTTGACTATGACAGACGTTTACGAACCTATATCGACTGAAACTGACGACCGGGTTCTGCTACCAGCCATCTGCTGCAGTTTTAGAGAGGATTACAGTTTGGTGAAACCCAAGGTTGTAGGGGAATTTGAGCCTGTGAGAGAGATTCTGAGTATCATGGAGCTGACCGCTGTGCATTATGTGGACGAGATTGCTTCAAAGACTATAAAGCATCCAGTTATGGATGATTGCATCATGAGACGTTTTAGACGAGCATACGAGGGAGGAGATCTACAAGGAATGAAAGCCTCAATTAAGGAATACGGCGACATTTTAGAACAACAAAGAAAAGCGTCAATACTGGCAAACCTCAAGAAACTCACAGCTGTGCCTCAAGAACTGGCGTACTTCTTACTCAACCAGGTTTACAGCAGAATAGTGTCTCCTGAATCTAAGAGCCTACGTGATTACAAGGCCTTTTCTAACAACGTTTATGGAGAACTTATGCCACCATTCATGTCCAGAGTGTTCCAACAGACAGGGTTACAGCCCGATTCGGTGTTTGTGGATCTTGGATCAGGAGTGGGCAACTGTACTTTACAGGCAGCTCTAGAGGTTGGCTGTGAGAGCTGGGGTTGTGAGATGATGACTAACGCTTCGACTCTGGCGGAAAAACAGAAGGTGGAACTTTACAATAGGGCGAGGATGTTTGGCATTAACATTGGAGAGGTGCATCTGGTGGCCAGTAGCTTTGTTCACAACAGTGAGATTCATTCCGCTCTTACAAAAGCGGATGTCTTGTTGGTAAATAACTATGCATTTGATGGGACTCTAAATGCTCATCTATTAGACATGTTTCTGGATCTCAAGGAGGGATGTAAAATCGTTTCTCTCAAGTCGTTTGTGCCTGTGGGACACGTGATTTCCGAACATAACATTGAGTCGCCTGTCAACATTCTGACGGTGAAAAAGTTGGACTTTTACTCCGGGTCGGTGTCGTGGACAGCAGCAGGAGGAACGTATTACATCTCTACAGTTGATCGCAGTGCCATTAAGGCGTTTTTGCAGCGGGCAAGTGGTTAATGCTGAGTTAGTGCACGTATATATGTAACAATTATTATTCTGATAGACTCACCTTGCGAGAAATGCGTTGGCATCGTTCATTTTGTCGGCATCGGCTGCGGCCTTGTCCATCAGCCTTTTGACCAGAGAGTCATTATCTTGTTGCAAAGATTCGGATTTCTGTTCGAGAACATTGAGTTGGATTTGAGCCGCAAGAACCTCGTCCTGTAGGATAACCAATGCTTTATTTTGCTCCTTTTGTTCCTCGATTCTTTTCGCCAGAGCCTGCTCTAACGACAAATTCTGTTTTTCCAGCTCTTCAATGTTCGCACGATGTGCCGCATTCATTTGAATGAGATTATCAAGTCGCGGATTTAGCAATTTCGATTCGTCACTTTGTTAGCTGTTAACGCGAGCAGAATGGCTAGATGTTGACTCACCTTGAAACTGCCCTAGATGCAGCAGTGTGGACTGTGTTAGAAACAAGCTCTTTGGCATGAGTTTTGATACTCACAAGCTGCATAAATTTCTGCCAGCGGGTGTTCGATTTCATCTCTTTTATCCAACGCGGCCGATAACTTTTCTTCCCAGGTCATGGTGACTGGTTGAGACTGATAATGCAATATGACAACTATAATTTGAAGTTTAAATCAACAAAACAAAATTAAAAAACTAATAAAAAAACTAATAAAACAACTAATAAAAAAACTAATATAAAAAAAAGCTAATAAAAAGCTAATAAAAAACTAATAAAAAATACAACAAAAATAAACCTACAAATAAAAAACTAATAAATAAATAAAAGAAAAGTAAAGAAAATAATATACTTCTCTCAACTTCTGCGGAATGATGACCGCGTTCTACCTAATTGATGAATCGTACTTTTCTTGTGAGGTTGTGTAATTGAACTCATACAAATATCATAATTATGACTGAAAGCCATATCAGGAAGTTATCCGACTCTATCTCAGCCTCTGAACGGGAAAATGATCAGCCAATTGTTGAATTTTCTCACTTTCATCTTCACTACGAAAAGGGTAAAAATGTCACCGACTTGAGATTAGGGATGAACATTACGCGAACATATCCATAACTCAGTAATCGAAACTTCGAATGATTAAGAACTGATGATTAATGCAAGATATTCTACATACGTCAACCGATGGCTTATTTTTGTGTGTTAGTTGAGAGTCTTTACTGCCAGTACTTTCCAACAAATCCAATAAAGTTCAACTTTCATTCTTAATTTCACTACTCAGATGAGACTGTCATGGGCGCTGAGGGCGCCGCGGATGGCCCGACAACCAATTCGAATGTTTCACAACAGCAGTTTGTGTGAGTATCAATGTACTGCTTGTATTTTTTCTCTCCCTGTTCTAACCAAAGTGTCGGCAAGAAAACTGCATCCAATTTTACTGGGGAAGGCAGAAAGCATGAATAAAGAGTACCATGTTTTGCAGGAGAGTCCGAATGAAGATCAGTTCAAAGACAAGAAGCTCATTGCCAAAATCAACCTTCTGGGCCAAGTCACACACGAGCTGGACTCGTATAAGAATTCCATGGCCCAATACCAGGAGCTTGTTCAGATGTGTGATGATCCCGAGCTGAAAAAAGATGCTGAAGACGAGATGCCTTTAGTGGAGGCTGAAGTTGATCAAGCTATCAAAAAACTTGAGACTCTTCTTCTCCCCACTCATCCTTACGGAGATATTGGCTGTATTCTAGAAATGAGACCGGGAATTGGTGGAGAGGAGGCCTGCTTGTTCACAGACAACCTGCTGAGCATGTACACTGGATATGCCGACGAAATGGGGTGGCCTTACCAGATAACCAATATCTCCAAAAATGACAAGGGTGGAGTCACAGAGGTCATTCTTTCGATAGATGGAGAGGGCAGTTACAACAAGCTGCAACATGAGGGTGGTGTTCATAGAGTTCAACGAGTACCTGCCACAGAAAGCTCTGGTCGTGTTCATACCTCCGCTGCAGCCGTTATTGTTTTGCCTCAAATCTCTGAGACATCTATTGCTGCTGAGGACATCCAATTTGCTCCTGGCGAGGTCCGTATTGATGTCATGCGAGCCCAGGGAGCTGGTGGTCAGCACGTTAACAAAACCGAATCAGCAGTGCGTCTTGTGCATATTCCTACCAAGACTATGGTTGTTATCCAAAACTCCCGTTCTCAGCGTCAGAATAAGGAAACTGCATTCACGATTCTACGTGGCCGACTGGCTGAACAAAAGCGACGGGAGCAAGCAGCAAAAAGCAAAAGTGTTCGAACCAGTCAGGTATCCGCGACAGATCGTTCTGACAAAATCCGAACTTACAATTTCCACCAAAACCGAGTCACTGATCACCGATGTGGTTATAGCGGAAACCTGGATGTAGTCATGTCTGGAAAGAAGCTGGATTCGGTTCTTGAAGCCTTAGAAGAGCATTATAGAGACGAGTCTATCAAGGAATTGGAGGTTAAGGAATAGTGTATATAGTATTAGACAACAAATTATTTGGTAAACGACCCTGGTTTTTTGGATTGGGTTAATTAGTTGATGAATCTACCACTGATAGTTTTTGGATCCCTCAACTTTGGATCGTTCAATGTTTATGGCAACGTTGGGATTTGTACAGCTCTGTTTCATTTCAGCCTTCCTATGAATCACGTGACAAACAATAAAGTTTTAAGTTGAAATTAAGCTCGCCAAGTTGAGCACCTGTAAACTTAAATGGCTTAGGTGTGTCATAAATTATATCCATAGGTCACTGTTAAAAGACATGTCTAGTGGCATGATCAACTATGGAATCTTTTCTAAAGAGGTAAAATCAAAGATTCAAAGGAAAGCCCCCAAATTGCCCCAACCACCAATTCATTTCACAGTGCTCTATAAAGGTGGAGGGTTGATAAATGACTAAAAAGGTATGAACACATAATCTAAGCTACTACCTTGTTCCTTCATGCTACTTTCACCATTATCTTGGGGTAGACTCAAAATTTTGTGAGATCCTCTTGCATGCTCCTTAAATGTCTCACATGTGAATGACCATGCACCAATTCATACATATACATATACATAAACTTCGTGATGAGAACATGTTCACACACCATCATGGCCACAAACGATGAGGCGCTGGCGTCACTAAAAAACGACCTGGACACGGTGGTCCAAAACACGCTCAATCCGGCGATAGATACGACTGCCTGGAAAATTCGTGCCATTCACGAGTCACAAGTGGTGCTTTCCACTGTTCTACATGAGTTGAACCTGTGTGAGTAATAGTGAAACATCAATCCTGAAACCATGAAGACTAACAAAGCCCTAAAGCGGTACCAGGAGACTACAAGTGATATGGTTGCAGTAACGTCGATATCGGTACAGATAAAGGACGCCGAGACGCGGCTAGAAGCCATTAACAAGACTCTTGCAGGGGTCGAGTCACGACTGGCTCGTATTGATTCCATAGTTTGACTTGGCGGGCATGACAAACCTCTGGCGGCACCAAATAAATGACGTGCAACAACTGTATATATACGGTATAATTATTTATTCTTCTCTACTTCATTTGATGTACAGTGTTTGTTGACATGTCGTGGTGACGTAACAGCTCCCCTTGATCGCTACGAGCGATGATCGTCATACATGCCAACTGATCGGCATATCCACAACCTGAGTTAGTTCCACAGTCATTTGTTCTTGACATTCACATTCAGCTAAACGTAAAATTGGGCTGCCATAGGCGGGGTTCGAAGCTTGGAGCTTTATTCAGAAGAGGCTTTGCAAAGAAGCAAGTGAGGTATATTATTGGGGGCAGACAACAAGAATATTACTGGATTTTGCATAGAGACAAAAGGATGATCTCACAAAAAAGTAAATATCATAAAATCTGTCCATCATACACTTTCCCTTCCACTTGCTCTACCCCAGTCCCCACCAGAGTTTATCACCCTGGAAGGGCATAATTTCTGCAAACTAGTTCAATAAAGTTTTCAGCAAGTTGGCATATATCCACACGTCCACCCAACTATCAGGGGTCAGAAATTCCCCCTTACTGCCAATTTGTCGCCATGGAAACGATAGAAGTGGCCTCGCGGTCGTTTGTTATCAAGTGGATTACTGCCCCTGAGGGCTCTATCATCAGCTACACTGTCCACCCACTGAAGAAGTCTATCAACGTGGGCATCTTTGAGAAGACTGCCAATGGCTCCAACACCAACTTACAGGTCGAAATCGAAGACGATGGAAATAGCCTCAGCCGAAAATCTTCGTCGTCGTCCAATAACTACCCCAATTCCATCGAGAAACGACTCGAGTCTAGTGGCCTGTCGCCTGTGTTGCCGATTAAGAAATGCAACGCCAATGAGAAGTCGGACGGACAATATGAAGTGCCACGATCAAAGGGCGGAATTTATGCACTTGTGTTCGATAACACCTTTT
Source organism: Yarrowia phangngaensis (assembly GCA_900519005.1). NCBI lineage: Eukaryota > Fungi > Ascomycota > Dipodascomycetes > Dipodascales > Yarrowia > Yarrowia phangngaensis. The sequence goes on along the minus strand of ULGR01000002.1, from coordinate 1,365,194 downwards.
CGAAAACAACCCCCAAAACTGTCCACTTCACTTGTCAAGCCCAAGAGTCTCGTCACACACCCAACACGGGAGGTGCCCCCACCCTAGTGTCTGATTCAGTAGTGTCTGGAACTCTGCTGAAAAAGCGAAGAAAGAAGCTACAGGGCTACACCAGACGATATTTTGTCTTAGATCTGAAATCGGCTATTCTTAATTACTACACCGATCCCAAATCAAACTCGTTGAGAGGTTCCTTGCCTCTCCACCTCTGTGCTATTTCCGCCAGTAAAGCCCAGAGGGTCATTTTTGTTGATTCTGGCATGGAAGTATGGAATCTGAAGGCTCTCAAAGATGAAGACTGGCAAGTTTGGGTCGACACTTTTGAGAAAATCAGAAAAGGTAAAGGAGGTACTCCAGCAGAAGAACCCCTTTCCTCAAACTCGGGTAGCACTGACCAGATGCAGAATATTTTCTCTCAATTGGTTGCTAAGTTAAGGGAAACCAAGGATATCTCTGATTCCGCTGCCCAGCAACCTGATGCCTCAGATGTCACCAAGGATATAAACAGCAGACTTGCAGCACTCTATCTTGAGTTTTCTTCAGTTGTCTCAAACAATGACGCAGGTGCTATGACCCGACGATCTTCCTTCAATGGAAGTATTGTGTCGGATTTGGATATGTTCTATGATGCTGAGGAGCACCCTGACGGTGTCGTTTTCCTTGATGATGACGAGGATGGAATGGTAACTCCCGAAGAAGAGAACGTCGAACATAGTGCTACTGACGAGGAGGAAGACGATGATGAAGAGACTCAAATTGCACCAGGTGTTCTTGACTCAGATGATTCTACCGATGACTTGTACCCTCTTCATGATGTCAAACCTGTCAAGTACAGAACTACTCTGCCCGACTCCGTCTCTACCCCTCCCTCCATGTTTGGAATTCTGAAGAAGAGTGTTGGTAAAGATATGGGCTCTATGGCAGTTCCAATCACCACCAATGAGCCCATTTCTGCGCTCCAGCGATTTGCTGAAATGTTTGAATACCCTCAACTCCTGGACGAAGCTGAGAAAGTTCCTTCTGATGATGGTGAGCGAATCATATACATAGCCACATGGGCTGTGTCTTACCTCGCGTTGATGCGATCCAAGGAACGTGCTCTGCGAAAACCTTTCAATCCTTTACTTGGAGAAACTTATGAGTTGGTTCGACCCGATCTTGGTTACAGGCTCATCTCCGAAAAGGTCTGTCACCATCCTCCGAAAATGGCTATCCATGTTGACTCCGACAAGGGCTGGACTGTTGCTCAATCTTCTGAGCCGGTTCAGAAGTTCTGGGGAAAATCAATGGAAATCAACTACTTGGGTCCGCTTGTGGTGAGATTCCGAGAGTCAGGCGAAATTTTCCACTGGAACATCCCTACAACATATCTTCGAAACATTATGGCTGGCGAAAAATACGTGGAGCCCGTTGGAGACATGACTATTTTCTCCTCCAACGGACAAAAGGCCATTGTGGAGTTCAAAGCAGGAGGAATGTTTTCTGGACGAAGTGAAGAGGTTAACATCAAGGCCGTATCTGCCAATGGTTCAAACTTGCCATGCTTTGCTTCAGGCAAATGGACAGAGCAAATCACTCTCAACAACTCAAAGGGTGAGAAGAAGGTCATCTGGAAGGTAGGCAATCTTGTCAACAACCACACCAAGAAATGGGGTTTCACAGAGTTTGCTGCGGCTCTCAACGAAGTAACCCCAATTGAGGATGGACATGCGTCTCCCTATGATTCTCGATTTAGACCTGACCAGAAAGATTATGAGCAGGGTAACACTGACCAAGCGGAAGCCACCAAGAAGGAGCTGGAGGAGAAGCAGCGACAACGTCGAAAGGTGCTACAAGAGAAAGGTGAAACATACAAGCCCAACTTTTTCGAAATGTCTTCATTTGAAGGAGTCAGCCCCACTGATGGCGATGTATACCGCCTATGTAAGGGGGCGAATAATTATTGGAACCGACGCAAGGAAGGTAACTGGGATGGTCTTACTCCTTTGTGGTAAATTTAGATTCGATAGACATAATCTATTATATAACCAGTACTCTATGAGAGAGACAACCGTTGTGAGAATAAGCAATAACAAGCCTATAGGTTTGTAATATAACAATATGGCTACTCTTTACTGGATGTCACTTCCACTTCCAACGCAATGAAAAAATGTTATAAAAGCTAGAATCCACTATACACTGTTGGTTCCTGCGTTGTTGCGCTCAAACTTGCCCTAAGAAAGATTCAAAGTTCTAAAACAGCATAAAATAAGTACCCCAGATTACAATACAATGTCCTAAGCAATAAAATATGCCCAATAATTATTAGTAATCATAAATTAATAAATAATGCAATGCTAGTCACTATGTTCCAGTGATTCGTCCTCGTCTTGTCTATTGATGACCACAAAGGAGAGACACAGAATGATAGCTCCAAATACGTATGTTAGTGATGGCAGGGATCGCTTGATAAAAAGATCGCCTGCCATGGCCAAGGGCACAGTAGCTCCCAATCCCACTGTTACTACCAGTGGTGAAGTCATGAGCATTGCAAGTACCCAGAAAAAATCAGAAACCAGCGTGGCTGCGGCGTTAGTGAGAACAATTGCCCATACCTTCTGTGTTTGTGGAAGTCCAAACTTCTCAATGCCCATATAGTCCAACAATGGGATGGTGGGCCACAATAGGAGGATGTTGAACAATCCCACGAATCCGAGAAACATTTTGGTGTTGATTCGAGATTCATCTCCAACCTTCACTTTTAGTAGAGTCATATAAAATCCATACACCACTGCTCCTCCTAGTGCCAACAAATCACCAAACACGATATTGCTTGTTTGGACTTCGACGCTAGTCTGGGTGGCCACTGAGTCTGCCTTGGACACCAACACAACTCCACACATGCTAAATACCAGAGCCAAGAGCTTTGTGGCGGTGAATTCTTCGACTCCAAATGCAGAACCGATCACCAAGGTGAAAAAACTTGAAGTGCAAGATAGAATGGTCTGGCTACTGACACTTGTGTATTTGAGAGACGCATTAGTGAGGAAGTTCGAGAAAAACCATAGAATGCAAAACTGGAGCGAGAGAGTTGCTGTCTGCCGGGTGGTCAAAAGAGCATCCTCGTCCTGACCTGTTAGTTGTTCCACAGACTTGAATGGTGTCAATTTTGGTGATTCATCTCCATCCGAGTCCTCAACCACCGAATATTCCGGTGAGTTGGTGGATTCAACTGTGTTTTTGGGTGCAGTTCTGTCTTTCACTTTTCGAATAGCACTGGGGATCAAATACACGCTGAAAACAGCAGTATTCAAGTATGTGAGAAAATATGGCTTAGGGTACTCGCCTGTTGAGAAGATGGAGTTTACTAAGAACCCAGAAGCCACCCACAAAAGCACCACTAACCCTAAAAGAATCAGACCCAATCTCCACCGACGTTTTTTTAGTGCACGAGCTTTTGACAACCGCTTTGAGGATAGCTCCAAATCATCGACCTCAGACGTTAACGGCTCATACGAAAGAGTCGGTCGGAGTTGCAAAACTGATCCACCGTTATAGGATTGACGGCGACTATGAGAACCCATACTGGTGTAGTCAGGGGAAGGATGGGTCTCGTGTAGCATTTTTCGAGCGCCTTATATTTTGAGGGTAGGTTTTTTTTTCGTTGTTGAGATTTTCTTAACCGTTCGTTTCACTGTTTCAACTCTCACAAAACCATTTACTATCGCCGTCTTTTGTAGTACCTTGTTGCTTTAGTAGAATGAGAAATGTGCAGGCTTTCCTGCTTATCTATAAGGCTCTCTATCTGTCCCACTAAATTAACTTTTTCAGATTCGCCCAAAATGATGATGTTAGGTCACGTTACTTAGAAAAAAATCTGCGAGACAAAACTTAAAGATGGTATTGTGACCTAATCATGAGACAAAAAACAGGTTTGTGGATATGTATTGGACCGTTTAATTGCTCGTTTCTCATGCATGCTGTATTATTTAACCCTGGGACTGGCCTTGTGACAGTGGCTTGTTTCCTTCGTTTGATAGAGTTACAATACCCGAGTCTTCGACTCAGGACGCTAACTCGGGTGTGCATAATTTTCGAGACGTTGCATTTCCTGAACCATTCAGGAATCAACAACAAAGCAAAATCCCTATCTGGATTTGATGAACTATTTCGTATAAACTCCGGAAATTAGTTGACTCAGAATGTCTCGTGAAGAGTAGTTTCATTTGTAATGTGAGTGGCTTGATTGCTTGATGAGGCTTGCTCACGTGCCATTTGGTCAGGAACTAAGACACCACACGACAACAGATAATGTCATCTACCGACTGCCACTACAAATTTCAACAGAGCAGAATAATTTATATCACAAGGGATTATGCTTAAAAACATGACAGAATATGTATGATATCTAAATATGTGGCATTACATCATTCCTTGTTCTATTTAACCAGTCAGGGGAAAGTCAATTACCTTTAATACGGGGTCAAACCTTAATAAATAAGCTTTCTCTCCAAGTACCTTGGAATGTGTTTTCATGAACGCATCAGTCAAACCAGGATATGATTATCCTTGAGTCCTTGAATTCAGAACCTTAGAAGTTACCATAGTAACAAATGTCAATTGTCTTGAATTTTTTTGAATAGGGTTTCGGGAATCCTCAGAAGTCAAATTGATAACTTGATTTGCAGTACTTGCGAATTGAAGATGATCTGATCCATTTAAAATAGGCGCCAAAGAAGATAATGAAAGAAGATGTGGCTTTAGTCTGCCCATTGAACAGTCATTTGGACAGCCTAATGGCGAGCCCACTTATGCCACTGTCCAGTCTACTGAATATAGAACGTGATCTGTCAAATGTTAGAGGTTAGGAGAGTTAGGGAAAACACTACTGTAATCATGAATGACACTATGGCAAGGCTCTTTGCAGTAATGTACTCTCTACTGCCGCTTTTTTGTTCAACAAGTCCACTCGATTGTGATACTAACACTTTTGCCGAGAAAGTGGTGAAGACTATCACCATTTGAGGTGACATTGGATGCCACAATGGAAGAGTCTTTTCGCTTCCTTCCAGCCCTCTGAGATCCCTAAATTAGGGAAGACCTTGATTCTTGGTACGAGCAATTCTATGTCACACAACTCTAACTCTTCAAGCCCTGTCACTGTTCCCGTCAAGAAAACTCAAGGTCCATCCAAACCAAAGGGCCCAAATCATAAACTTCCCATCAAGTCTCGAGATCCTTCTTCTGGAAGTCTTTCAATGGCACAAATTTGCTCACTAGTTAGTCCCAATCCTGGGGTTATTCTAACCACATGGTAGTTCTTAGTGATGTGCTCTGGACTGCTATTAGTGCTATTGCTGTTTCGAAAGTCATTGTCTTTCATGTTTATCGACAGTAAGTGAGGAAATTATGAGGTTATTTTTTTTGGTCCCTGAGCCCTGAAGGACTTCGTATCCGTCACAGGCTCAAGATAAATGTCTCGTACGTGCTATTCTAATGATATAATGTGAGTCTTTGGAAACAATACGTTGGATGTTTCACTCCGATGTGACAAAACATAGAATCATAGTACGCAAGCTTCTCTGGATCTGGTGGATTATTGGGTTGTTGTGTCCACCATAGTGAGCATGGTCTGTCCTCTGCATTAAGAGCTGCCATTTTGAACAGTTGATTTAGGTGACGTGTTCAAGGCTTAATGTTGAGTATAAAATAACAAAATCTCACCTCAACTTTCTCAACTTTCTCAACTTTCTCAACTTTCTCAACTTTCTCAACTTTCTCAACTTTCTCATCCATATTAAACTATTTCCACTCCAAACTCTTTCCCCAATAAGGTTAATTAGGTTGAGCTTGATTAAGATAAAGTTCACATTTACCTACAGACATGCATAGTGGACTGCGACGCGTCTAACTCGCAACAACACCTGAAAGACTAGCCACCTAATATGACATCTGGAAATGTTTTCTAACACGCCCGTGAGATTTAGAAACAGGAACAGAACACCATCAGATACCTGGAAGCCGAGGAAAAGTGTGCAATGGGAGGAATCAACCAGTAGTAATTCTCACAACCATGCTGCTCCAGACGACAACACGGGAGAAATTGCGGTAGATGGGTCAAGGAGACACCAGAATTTTTATGACTACAGCGAAGAACAGAGAATGTTTGAAATGATTCAAAGTAGTCCTGAAAAGGTCACTCAGATGTTGGATGATTTGGATTTTGACAGTGACGGGAATGAAGAGAACGTGGAAGAACAAGAACAAGATAAATGGCTAATGTTGGAGAGTATTGAGGCGTTGATATATCAAGGATCAAACTTATTACGCAAGGGTTTAACTCCAGCGCTGGCAGTCTTATTTGTTTGCGTGTTCCTCCTGTTAGCCTCGACAGCTTTCTCTTGGATTCGAAACCACGGACCTAAAGGGTTTGAGCCTCCTTCTGGCTTGCCCAAAGATTTTTCTGAATTTTCAAGTCGAATACTGAAACTTGAACTTGAATTATCACGAGTGGGATCAGACTCGGATAGCTCGTCTGAATGGATTTCTGCCAACAAAGCGTTTCTCCATGATTTACCCTCTAAGATAGAGGCAGTTGAAACAGCATTGGGAGGTATAGATAAGCAAGCAGAAATACTGAGTAAATCTATTGAGAGAATTACAAAAGATACCAGTTTTCTCATGGACGATTATTCCAGGGTTTCTTCAGGCCAGAGTAAGTGGGTTTCTGAACTGGAATCTCTGAAAGCACAACTTATTAAGCAAAGAGAAACAATTAATAGTATCAAAACTCACGAAGAAGAAACGTCACCAGCCGTGGCTATTCTAGGAAGCACCGTGGAGCGAATTGACGGAGACCTGACCCGATTGTTATCTGACCTCGAAAAACGTCAAAAGCTAGACTCAGATCAAATCTCTCAATTGGTAACACAAGCTATTAATAAAACCACATCAGTTGATGAATCTAAACTGCAGATTGACGAATACATTGCGTCTGTGCTCCCGGATATCAAATCTGAGGTTCTAGAGATTGTCTCGTCATTCTCAACTCTGAATGAAACGGTTGATTTCTCAGCAGTCGTTTCTAAAGTCATTGAGCAGAGAATGGCTGGAATTGACATCCAATCTCTTGTTGGCAGTGAAGAGTTGGAATCATCCATCCAAGGAGTGAAAAAGTTTGTGGAGGAGGGGGTTGAGCTCGTCGAGTCTGCTGTTGGTAAAGTTGAGCTGGGTCTGACCAAGGTTGAATCTGATCTTTCCAAAGTTGATAATAGAATTGTTGAGGTTGAAGACCAACTCACCAAAATGGAAACAGAAGTTACTCATGTCCAATCAGAAGTCACTCGAGTTAAATCAAACGTTTCGCAAGTTGAGTCACATATTACTCAAATTAAAAACAACATTGAAGATATGGAAAGCAAAGTGGATAGCCAGCAATATACTCATTCTCTTGACAACGCAGTTGGCGGCCGAGTCATTAACTATGCAGCTTTGGTTCACGGAGCACGGATCGATCCTGACCTTACCACTAGTTTGTATGATCCTTGGAAAGACAGAAATTCGGCCTACTGGGCTCTCAGAAGCGGTCTTTCTTCTGTGGGGATAGGTAAGCCATTAGTCCGACGTCCTTGGGTAGCTCTAATTGCCGATATTTCCGGTGGTAGCTGCTGGCCCTTCAACGGACGAAAGGGTCAACTGGCTGTGAAATTGGCAGCCAAAACACGTCCCAAGTCATTTTCTTTACACCATGCGGCGGACTCGGAAGAGGACTTCTCCAGTGGATCTGCACCACGATTCTTCAACATTTGGGTCAAAGTAGACAATGCGAAACTGAGAGAAGAAATTGACTCCGAGTTAGAAAATGTTCACCCTCCTAATATTCCTGAAGAGTTCAGTTTGGTGGGACAGTTTGAATTTGACCCTGCTATCACACCAAATGCAAGATACCCTGTGCCTAAGAGAATGAGAAAATTGGCGGTGGAGACGGAAGAAGTGATTTTCGAGTTTGTAGAGAACTGGGGACATGACAAGTTCACTTGCGTTTACCAGGTGGGGGTTCATGGACTTCAAGCAGCTAGTGAAGAAATAGGTGATGGAGAAAAGGAGTGCGACTCTTAATGCTGATATACTATTGTCACAAGTCTTATTATATTTATCCCAAACAACCAAAGTGTATGTCCAAATGCATTTTAACTAACATCTGGTAGCGTCTTACACAAAGTGTATCTAGATTCATTCATTCATTATCCTAGTTAAGATCGCAATCATACTATTATGCTCTATGATTCATTCATTCATGTCATTATCCTAATGAAGGATACTTCTCATTAAAACTGGCCTTCCAATCGTCGTCCTCAGTCATCACTCGAGTAGGTTTTCGAGGTGGTAACTCAGATTTGTCTGTAGTAACCATTGATGTTTTGGGTGATTGTAAATGGACAGGCTTAGGTGAGGGCCGAGGAGGTGGAGCCGTCGTTCGTGGGGCCGGGGGAGGAGGCATGTCACTTCTCGGAGGCTCTGTGGACTCAGTGTATTTACCGTATCCACTGGCGGTTTTGCGAGGAGGAGAGGGTCTACGGTTGATTAGCGCATGGATCCGACCTTGAATAGACTCACTTCGTGAAAAACGCTTGGACTTACGATGATCACGTGAGCGGTCATCATCTTCTACAGAACTCTCCACTCGGGTCAGATCAAGACTTTTTCGGGCTGGAGTTGCAACGGAAGCCTTTGATGCAGCCGCTGCCGCCGCCGCTGCAGCAGCTGGGGAAGTAGAAGACGAGGCCTTTGCTTTTGCACTAGCTCGAAGCTCTTCTTGACGCTTCTCAAATCGCTGAGCATCTAAGGACCGCTGTTGACCTGAATCTCTGGAGGATCGATTGCGCTCATTTATTCGTGAACCCCGTTCATCATCGTCTGACAATCCTTCCTCTTGTGTCAAAGATTCAAAAGATTTACTCCATCGATTGCTTCGTTTAGATACGGATACCTCCTCCGAGCTACTGGTGTCGGCGTCAGAATCTGTGTTGCCTCCATACTCTGGAGTCTCTCTGGAATGTCGATGGTGCTTGTGAAGCATCTTTTGGAAACTAGGAGCTCGACGGTGAAGGGATGCCCGAGGAGCTGAGATTTCGCCATTGTTCGACCCGCTGCTGATGCTTCTGAATAACTTCCAGCTACTACCACTTGCATCTCGCTGCTGTTCTTGTAAGAAGTCGACTGACGAGTCAATATGGTGATGTGTGGGGTCATCCAATACAACTGTGGTCTCATGCTCGGATAGACCAGTTAGAATAGCCTGCAGCTCGTCGTGGTCATTTGGGAGCTTGTTGGATGTAGGTGCAGAAGTTGGAGCTGCAGTGAACTGAAACGAAGGAATGTCTTCGTTGTCAGACACAATTGATGTTCGCGACGAGTTTTGTCGCATGTAGAGAGAGGTTGGTCGTGCAGGTTTCCGTGGCGGTGGCATGGTAGAAGCATGGATTGGAATCGATGGAAGAGGTTTTCGGGCAGCCGGGGTTGGAAGAGGAGCCGGACCTGGGACAGGAGCCGGAACAGAAGAAGCAACTGGAATAGGAGCAGAAGAAATGACAGGAGCTGCCGTTGTTGGGACTGAAGATGAAACTTGCGGCGGCACAGCTTCTCGATAACTAGAGTCGCCACCCTTAAAATCAAAGAGTCCTCCCTCGTCCGACGAGTCTGACGAAGCAGCGGAATCCAAATACGGGTTATTGGACTTGTACGACCGTACAGGAGGAGATGCACTTTTAGCCTTAAAAGGAATGTTTACGGGGTTGGTCACCTGAGGCACTGAGGTAGGGATAGCAGTTGGCAAAACGGAGGGAACCGAAGGAGGAACCGAACCACGAGATACGTACGAGTCTCGCACTCCAGTAAAGGCGTGCTCCGATACTCCTCGTGTGGGAGCTTCCCATAAACTTTCTTTCTCAAGAGATCGAGTGATTTCTTCAACAGTGGGATATCGAGCAGCAGCTTCATCTGGATCAAATGCATCCAAACTAGTCTGGCTATGATTACGGGAGTGGCTTGAAGGAATCTCCAAATGAGGTACAGGCATGGAAACAGGCGCTTGTTGAGGCACGAGAGAAGGAGAAGCCACAATTGAAGCTGGAGCGGTTGCAGGCACACCAGATGGTGGTACTCCGGAAGCAGGAGGGGCTGTTGCTGGCACACCTTGTTCCATTGCTAATCGTCTCTCCTCCTTTCGTTGGTAATACACCTGGGTAATCTCATCAGGTACTGGAACGTTTCTTAGTCGACAGATCTCCTGGATGGTCTGGTAAATGTTGGGTCTGTTTCTTGGATCTTCTCTCAAAAGTACACTGATAAGATGTTTCAGCCCATCCGAGTACTGTGGATGGTTTGGGAAAGAAAACTGCGCGTTCAGAATCGCCATCTGTCCCTGGTGCTCGAAGGGAGTGATATAGTAACATAGCTTGTAGAAGAAGACGCCCAACGCCCAAATATCTGATTTTTCGTCGATTGGAAATCCCCGCATAATGTCGACCATTTCGGGAGATCGATATTGCACAGTGGTATGGCGTTGAATGTCGTCGTCAAGAATCCTAAACTCCATTTGATTCCGAGGAGGTCGTAGCACAGGAGACACAGATCCAAAGTCGCAGAGCTTGAACTTGCCGTCGCCGCTGATGAGAACATTCTCAATCTTAAGATCTCGATGAAGTAATGGCTGTTCAAGGTAGTGCATACAGAAGACAGCCTCTGCAATGTTACTTCCAATGGTCAACACCTGGGCCTCAGTCAGCCGTTCCCTGAGTCTTTCGTTCATAAAGTCGATAAGTCCATGGCGAGAGCAGTACTCCATCAACAAGAAAACCTCGTACCCTGGGCCATTCATGTTTCTGGCTGCGTGCGAATCAATGTACTGGACAATGTATTCATTCCCAGCCAATCGTTTCATGGCGTCGACCTCACTTCGCAAAAGATTCAAACTGGGCTTATCGGGAACTGCAACTCGTTTTAGACATGCTATGCTGGACCCTCTGAACTCTGGCGAGATGTCACATGTGTAGACATGGGCAAACCCTCCCTCAGAAATGTACTTTCTGATGGTGACAGCATGTGATCCCACAGTCAACTGTGTACCCGGAAGATAAGCTCCCGGAGGAGCCTCTTTGTGGGTCATTGTGTGTTGCAATTGCGGCTCAGCCAGGTGTATGCTTGGTGGTGTTAGTTGATGAGCTGTTCCAACTGTGGGTTGGGGCTATGCAGGGTAGGTTGGGAGTAGGGTAGTGGAGAAGTCTTTGATGGGTGATCAAAATGAAAAGTGGGGCCTTGGGTAGAGATTAGAGTGTTAAAAATTTGATTCTCAGTTGGGTTGGTGTTGATTTGAACCTTTCCGTGGAGACTCAGCACCTAGTGGTAGAGGCGTTCAACGTTGTTGATCTGAGAAGGAACGGTGACTTTGTTTACCATGTATAATAGGGTTTGGGATAACAACAGTGGACAAACCTTAATTATACGAGCGGCTAAAACGGTGACATGTTTGACTGGTATGAAAAAATAAACATTACTAAGCTTGATAGTGGTTGGAAAAAACAAACTGTACCACTAGCGAGTAATCTTGTGCAAACCATTTCAGACTAAATAATGTTTTATTGATTCTGTTAAAGATGAGGAAGTTTAGAGTTGATTCTTCAGTAAGTCCATAGAGACAGCTCACAATTGTGGTAATCAATACTTCTTTTTGTTCTTTTTTTTTTTTTTTTTTTTTTTTTAATTTCTCTTTTTTTACCTTCTCAGCAACGCATTTTCTACTCGCCTCGTTCTGAAGATATATCTATTGTTGTTTCAGTAACCATTCAGAATGCAGATTTGATTACCAACTACAATGTTGGAATACTTTTTCCAGTTGATCTTCGCCAGCCGCCTCCAATTCCGGAATAATATTTCTCACGTCTGTTCTGTAGTCCACGACTGGTCTTGGCCCATCAACATATGCTTCAAACAAAAGTTGAGCCGAAGTAATCAACTAGAGAAACCCTACCCAGTTGATCCCGTCAGCAGTTTTCGTCCTTGCACAGGTGATACGGCCCCAACCCACATTAACTACTATCCAGTTGCTAGCCACTGTACACATTGGATATGAAGAGCCAATCATTTGCACCACAAAGAAGCTCGTTATATTGTTTGATTATCGTCTTTTAGGAATTGGTGGACTCACAACTGTTGATTCACTCTGAGATAGGCTGTCATTCTAACAATGGAGCTGTATAGTTGTAGGTAGCGTCCCTTATTCTTGCCAAGTGGTCAAGTTCCTAGTCGCAGCACATATGAAATATTTTTAAATCGCAAACTTGACATCTGTGTTATTTGGTCGGATAGCCAGACTATTTCTTGTCATTCGTGATTGTCCAAGCATCAGGTTTTAACCTTGAAGTCCTAGTTGATATCCATGAAGAGTTGGATGCTTCTCCTTCAATTTGGCATCGCATGACTACCTTGATTGATAAATAGTGTTGTAGGATGTATCTATGGTAATGTGGACGGACACGACTACCTGGACTTATTGTAAAAGCTATTGCTGGAAAAACCTCTACTGGCTTAAAAGTGCAGTATCGGAAGATAAATCACACGACACATTTCCATGAAGCTAATGAACATATTGGATTAGTTTTTTCTGTCAAGCTCTTCACCCCACCAGGTAACTTCACTCTAACCTGTACAGGTACGTAAAAATCTGGAAGAACTAGTTTTACCTGGTTTGGGAGTTGTGGTAGAGTAGCTAGTTAGAGTAACAAAGAGTGAAAAGAAGTGTATAGAAACTGAGAAATGCAATCATAAGAATTGGATAAAACCCTCACATTAACACCAGTCTGGTTCAATTTCGAGTCGAATGATAAAGTCTATAAGACAAGGAAATAAGTTTGAGTTAAGAGGCCAATCAAGCTGACAATTAGAAATGTTCTTTGCTTGTCATGATATGTAACAGTTTTTCTTAAGTAGGAATTCCTCGCTATTGAGAAATGAAACAACGCAGGATCTCAACAAGTTGGTATCCAGAAGAGAAATATTTCAATTCATTAGATTAGATTATTAGCAGTAGATGCAGCAGAAACAGTTTTTAATTTGCTGGCGGTTTAGCCAGCTTACCAGGCGAAAGCCTCCTCAAAGTAGTCCACTCGCTTGTTGGAGTGGTCCAGGGCCATGACAACTGCCTTTCGGGTGTCATCGTTCATGGCAGGAGGTCCACACACCATCACAGAGGTGGTGCCAAAAGCCTGGGACACAATTTTGGGGATTTCCTCACAGAGGTTAGGTCGAGTGGCGTACATAACATGAACAGCTTCGTTGGACGTAACAGACTGCTCATCAGACTCCTTCCCTGAGAGCTCCTCGGTAGAGCTGGTAGCCTCCTGGCCAGTGACAGTCTTCTCACCGGGACCATTCTGTCGAGTAAGGTAGAGCTTGATCTCAATGTTTTTTGCGGTCTGAAGAAAGGCCAGTTCCTTACTGAACCACTTGAGGTACTCGTCATTGGCAACAACCCATATAAATACAATGTGCTGCTTTAGTCCTCGCCGGATGGAATCCTGAGCGTAAGAGTAAGTGGCAGTGACACCAGTACCACCAGAAATAAGCACGGAAGTGTTATACTTGTGCACGGGGTGCTGAGAGCCGTAAGGGCCATCCATGAGCAGTGGCATTTTGCTCTTGCCATTTTTTTTCAGGTGCTCGAACAAAGAGTTGGTCATACCATCGTAGCATTTGATGAGGAAAGTGATCTGGTTGTTCTTAAAGGCATCAGGAGACTGGTAGATAGTGAAAGGGTGGGACTCCCAGAACTTCTTAGTACCCTTAAGACAGTGCAGGTAGACGTGTGCACCAGGGAAGAACTTCCATCGCTGAGAGTAATTCACTTCAATTCGTACAACTCGTCCCTCTGGGCCAACAATCTCGGCAGCACCTTCGCACTGTCCACTCCAGGCAATTCGACCAAATCGCATAACTCGGTCAAAAGCCCACATCGCCATGGAGATGTAGAGCCATCTCTTCCATCCGAAATCCTTAACATGCCACCAGCAGCCTACAATAAACATGACGGCAAAGATAATGTGGATGAACAGGAAAGCATCGTACCATCGGTGTCGAAAAAAGTAGATGGAATGAATGCAAAGGAAGGAACACAGAATGGTTGCAACAACACCCCATCGCCAGGCTCTTCGAGCAAAGTAAATCTTAAGAGCGTTTCGTCGACCAACAATAACAGTGTAACCAACAGAATGGATGATTGCCTCAATGGTCATCATTCGAGAAACCCATCGATGATAGACGTTGAAGGTGTCAAATGACCAGCCAGTGAGCCACATCATGCTATTGTTTCGTCCTGCGAATAAAAAGATGAGTGGCAATTGAGTAAAGGCCATGATACCAGCACGATCGGAAAGGTATCGAGTCAATTGATCGGCCTTGGTTATAAAGATAGGGTTACCAAGGTATAGGTTATACTCAACACAGAGGAAGATGATGCTCAGTAACAGATAAACAAAGACCACAGAGGACTGCACTCGGGTGGGGGAAGCCATCTGGATGATCTTTAAGTCAAGAGGAGAAGAGTGTTTGTGTCCAAAAGTTGCAGGAAGAGAGAAAAGCTGTCGGAAAGTTTTAACGGGACGTTGAGTAAGAGCGAAAATGGTTTGAGGGATGGCCTTGTAAGTAAGATTGATGACAGTACCCATGAGGATGACAACAGCAAACAGCACGAGGAGAGCTGAGCCAAAGTAGGTTCCCAGATCCAACTGTCGCTTGAACTCATCCCAGCCCCTGTACATACTGCCATAGATGGTAGAGTTGAACTCAATAGGAGCTCGGTTGATGTCAGTAATGTTGGGTTTGGGGTTGATGAAATACGAGGCATTTTTAGCGAACCCTCGAAGCTGGTCATGGGTAAAAGTTACACCAACTTCTCCACAGTGCTCGATAAGGTGGTGAAAGGCATCATCCTGATTTTTGGTGTCAGGCTCATGCTGAACGACGCAACGGGTGTATGTACCGAGCCATGGCTGGTAGGCACAATACTTGACGTAAGCTTTTCCCTTCTCAGCCTTTTCAATGTCCCATTTGACACCGTTAGTTAGTGGGGAACAGGTTTCATCGATAACCACGCCGCCTCGTCCGATTTCGTCATTATGGGCTTGGGCAACCGAAGCCAAAGCCAAAAGAAGTGCAGAGTACTTCATTGATTTTTTGACTAATCGTCTTTACCACTAACATTGATGGACCTCTCGTGTATTTATGTCTTTTGTATATGTGAAGCGATCTATTTGATTCCTTCACCTGATCTTTTTGATTATACATCAAAGTTAAAGTTCGTAGATTAACCTTGTTTCTTAAAGTCGTTTTTTTCTTTGTCTACAAAGTTATCTGATGGTCTGTCTTCAGATATAAAAGGAAAGTCTATGCTGTTGCTTAATCTTCCTCTCTAAATCTCTGTAAAAAGGTACATTGATAAATTACACATCTATTCACCATTCGCACAGCGAGGATTGAATAACTATCTCAGCAACTCATCCGCACCTATATTGACTTGTTTATCTGAACTCTAGGTTCCTGTGCATGAAGCTTAAAAGTGCCACGCATTTCACGAGCTTAGGGATCTTGGCACGAATGCGCCGGCACACAGATGCCCTAAGACGATCTGCATCATCATCAGTGCCAGAAGCCTTGCCTGAAAAAAATCCTTCACTACACATGTGTAATGTAATTAGATACAATTGACAAAACTGGTTACATCATGACCGTACCAAAAGAAATGCTCAGGGGCATATGACAGAATCACATTAACTGGTAGCCTAACAGAAGTTAGATTGATCCCTCATTGGGAGTGAATTTTATTTGTTCCCCCCGTTATAGATGCCTTGAGCTTAATTCATAGTCTATTTCGCAAATCCTCTACTGCACAAATCTTGATCTAATAGTGTGAAAGCACAGCTAATAGCGTCTCCAAATACTTATGCACTTTTGCATTGCCAAGTCATATATATCAAACTCTGAAAGTGTTGAAATTAAGGTCCAAAATGCCAATATGGAGTTGTCAGTAAAGAATGTCTCAGGATCGGCCATCGCATTTTCTTTCCGTGTTAACCGCAGCTGTGTGCCTCATGTCCCGATCTAATCTACAAATCACCATTTCCTGTGGTTTGAATGTAACCATTGGCTATGCACAGGCTCTACTGCAAGGGCGGTAGCCAAACAAAGAAATCAAGGCAGAATGCCAACGAACTAATCTCCACCTGATATGAACCTACATAGGTAAAAAAGAAAAGTGGTGGTTTGTACTATACATACGGTGTTGTTCAGAAAGCGATACCATAGCCACTTGCTGACAGGAAAACGAAAATTAAAATCAAGACATTGAGAACTTCAGGTTTCCTCTAGCTTAGATAATCCACACCGTCTTTGACGGATTACTGTTTACAAAATTGCTGATAATCCCTGAGTTGCTAAGCTGTTTTTTATGCCCTGTATATTGCATTGCCATTCGCTCGGCATTTGCAAGAATATAATTAACTTCAGAGATGATCAGGGTGATGGATTAGATAAAAACCATAATTATAAGTCCACGTGTAAAGATCGATCTCTTTTTGGTTTCAGATTAAAGGACTGTGTTTGAAAGAAACCTCAGCTGATTTTTGCACTCTAGAATCTCTAGTATTGACCAATCTTGGTGGTTGTCAGTTATTCCAACCAAATGGTGATAAAGCATTATACCCGAGGAGTATGTATGCAGTAGAAAATACAGTACCGATAATCAAACAGGAAAATAAAACGTTGAGAAATACGAAGTAGGTGGTACTGGTTGTTCAATGGCATGAGTAGTAGATTATTTCTCAGTTGTTTTTGACTTTTTTTCTCTCTGTTTCTTCTGTTGAACGTTTTGACAATTATACGTCAAGGAATAACCACTTCCAAGGTTTAGATACCTGCCCCTAAGAGGTGGTGTTCCTGGTTCGTGTTATGCTTGGTAAAACTTAAACCTACGTATCTTGTGAAATGCACTTTGTGAACCACTAAAATAGCTAGCAGCAAACATCGATTTCAAGAGTCGCACTTCCTTCGCACGTCTTTTGCAACAATTTATTTTGTAAAAAAAAAACAAAAACAATTTGCATTATACTTTGTTTTAAATGGAGTCGTTGTTGTACTAGTATGCTGTTGCATCCTGCAAGAGCCTCATACCCGAGAACAAGGAAAATAATAAATTCCAAATTTCTTTGAAGGTTAGGCTCATGCACACCTGCAAACAAAGGAAGGTTGATTTTTTTTTGCCTATTTCAGTGTACCTCTACGGATTTTTATTAAATAGCTTTATTAAATATAAAATCAAAGCTTGGGTTCTCAAGCCAAAAATGCTAAGTACTTCTATTGTAACCCTAACAAATTAGCATTAAAGATAATTTATACTTTTTTTTATAGCAAGTGGGTAATTTTATCAGTCGATGGCTCCTTGTGTGCTGATTCGTATGCGGCTATGGCTTGTAAATTTGTTGGTGTTGGTCAAGACTGTGTATGGCAGTTGTATGGACTACAAAAATGTGTGCATATATTTCCTAATTATCACAAGTTAGTATGAACCAGTCCATATATTGTATTGGACCATAAATTATTCTACAGTTGGTACAAATCCAGATTGGTAATGTCATGTCAAGTAACACAGAAACAAGTGATGATGGTGTCACCTCGGTAGTATCATTAGGGTTAAGCTTGTCACCGATCCACGTGATTCGAACCTTACTCGGTATTTCCAGTACAACAAGCAAGTCCACTCACCACGTCCCCTGAGTAATGCCTTCAACGCCCTTTTCGTCTCCGACGCAACAGAATGCCGTGCTAGCCACTCCTTATGACGCAAATATCCCGCTTGCCGTTCCAGGTCTTGCGCGGAACCCTTCTCATATGCACAGAACCAGTATCGTTGAAGAACTCGAGCGACACCAGCAAGATCTGGCAAATCGACTAGAAAATGAGATCGATCCTCAAGATCCAATTTATGAAGACTTAGATTCGCCCATTGATGCCACCAGTGAGGCACAATCCGAGCCTGTTCCACGTATGAAAACGATTGTGAAGTCTCCTGCCACCAAAGTGGTCCCTCCACTTAATTTCGGACCGGTTGAGCGGAATCTGTACCGATCAGGCCAACCGGAGCCCATTTCTTTTCCATTTTTGGAAACTTTACATCTCAAAACCATTCTGTGGCTGGCAGTGGAGGACCCCAGTGATAACTTCCTTGCGTTTGCTGACGATCACGAGATTGTAGTGCATCACTTGGGGCTCATTACCGAGGGAACGAATCCGTGGGATCAGCTGACTGAATCATCTATTGTTGCGGCCCTACAGATCATCATGGACAGAGACTCGTATCCTCTCTTGGTGTGTTGTGGTATGGGTCGTCACCGAACTGGTACAGTGGTGGGCTGTCTGAGACGTCTACAAGGATGGAATTTAGCCAGTGTCAGTGAAGAGTACAGACGGTATGCGGGGTCTCGAGGAGGTCGAGCTCTTATTGAACTTCATATTGAAGCCTTCGATACTTCCAGTATAGTGGTTTATCCCGAGAGTGCGCCTGAGTGGTGCATTCAATGATACTCCTATCCTGTCACAAATCTCGCTACATTTATTTAATAAGATTCACGCTTGGTTTTTTTCAAGATCACAACAGGCTCCCAGACTGGACTGTCTAAAGATCTTTGAGTACAACAGATGAATTGTTCAATAATCAAGCTCTTAGTTGGTTAATCTATGGAGAATATGGTTCATTGTACCATTGAGAACCTTCACAACACACAGAAGATGTGGCAATGGAAGAATTCTAGGTTACAATTTTTCACACTCCAGCTTTGAGGCTCAAGAAATGTGCTATAGTTTTCAAACTAGTGAAAAGGATGTCGAATGTCACGAACACAACAACTTATCAAACACATAATAATCAAACCAACCGATCCAAGATCATCTACCCTCTGGTATAACCTGGAATGACGAGTACCATCCTATGATTTACTTCGACTCTAAAGGATATTATGCATCTCATGTAACGAGATCCGTTTGTTCAATTATCACGTACGTCAGTCTCATCAATCATGTAAATAGTAAATACTATGTACGGCACCAAACGCCATATCTATTTCCACATCCCGTCATCTCATGCTTGCCCTTCTTTCTATTGGTCTTTAACTGCTAGGCCGATTCTATTCCACTTCTCCCTTCACTTGATCACTGAACGTGGATATTGAAGTAGACAACTGGTAACTGAGTAGTCTCGAATGTAACGTCAGCTTGCACTCCTAAGGCAGCCAACACACCTCGTACTACTCCCACGGGGAACCACAGGTACGGAGTAGCTCCTTTCATGGTTTCAACAGCACCTCCCTGGGCACTCATCCGTTGGCATCCACGGAATTGGTTTTCAACAAACACAAACGTGCCTCTATGATTTGTTTTAAGATGATCCACCTGTTTCTTGTATAACAACAGCCACACGTCCTTGCAGATGAACTTCATCATATCCAAGGTGTCGGCGAAATGCGGTCTGTCGTTGGAAAAGCTTTCAGCAATTCCACGGCCCACTTTGTATCCATATCCCTCCACTCGAAAATATACATTATCCAGATGACTTTCTGAGTCCATCAGATACCCATAGGGAGTGACCTTATTTTCCGATTCTGCGTCTGATATTTCCTGTGACACTCTCAGAGCTGCAGGCACTACTTCTGCAAGAAGTAGATCCAATGCGGTGCTCGACACCATTCCCTTATCGTCCGTCATAGTTCCTGGTTGGGCCAGCTCAATATCACGAGTCTCATGTGTACATCATGCATGGAGAAGTTCAAACTCTATTTTTATTGACCTTCCTACTTTGAGACCAGTTCGTCACCACAGTAAAAGAGGCCACAAGCCAATATAAAAGAAGAATGCCATGTCTGAAAACGAATTCTCATCCTCGCCGTTTGATACCATGATTCCGCCCAAAGACCAACCCCCAATCGACTCCTTTCTGTACGAAGCCTCCTACTTCAATGAGGATAATGAGGTTCCTCAACTAGTGCACCATATTCCTGGAGCCGAGGCAGAGAAGGAGCGTTTTGTGATACATAGAGAAACAACAATCGTGAACAATTCGAGTCTTCCTAACTCTTCAGACAACCCACTGGACTGGGTAGCCCTAGCTGCCATGCTTCTTGGAGTTGTCATGGGAGTGTCGTTTCTCACTGCCTGCTTGTCCGATTTTTACCAGCTACCCTTTTACATTGGCTCACTTGCTCTGTTCCATTTCTTGGAGTACTTTATTACGGCTCGTTACAACACACCCAAGGTCTCATACGATAGCTACTTGTTCAGGAATGGAGCTGCATATCTTATTGCCCATGTTGTTTCTCTCATCGAGTCTCTGGCTGAGTACTACTTCTTCCCACAGCTACATCATCGTGCTGATATCAAGATTCTAAGTGTTTGTGGAGTCTTTGTTATTGCCATTGGTCAGATCGTGCGATCTCTAGCAATGATCCATGGAGCTACCAACTTCTCGCATAAAATTGTCCAAAAGAAAACACAAAACCATACCTTGGTGACTACTGGAGTCTACTCTTTGTTGCGACACCCCTCTTACTTTGGATTCTTTTACTGGGCTTTGGGCACCCAGATGCTTCTTTTCAATGGAGTAGGGTTTGCGGCCTTCCTTGTGGTTCTCTGGTCATTTTTCCGTGAGCGAATCGAGTACGAGGAACGTTTCCTGGTTTCTTTCTTTGGAAAAGAGTATATGACTTACAGAGACCGTGTAGGAACGGGCATTGTCGGTATTCACTAGTGGGCTACCCGTAGTATGTAAAAGGTTTCTATTTCTATAACGATATGGCATCGCACTTTTTGTAATTTTAATGCACTGAAGTCGTGTGAAGCTTCTTTTTTTTCTTTTTTTTTCCTTTTTTACACTTAATACTAACAATAAAATTATCTAATATACATCACTCTAGTGCTTCCTTATCCTTGTAATTCTGGATATCCTTGGCGTCACCACCCTCAAGGTTCTCATCATCGTAGAATTCGTTGGGGTGCTCAATCTCCTCGTCAATGGCCATTTGAGAGCCTCCCTTGGTTTCTTTGGCCTTCTCAGTGTCCTCCTCCACATCCCCCTCATCAGGAGCATCTCGAGGCACATCAGTCATCTGCACTGAGGGTGCAAATTTGGTTCGACTGAGGTTCACCAGCACTTGAGTAAGAATCTTGTCCAGGTATTCTGGCGAGTTTGCATTCTGCATGTTAGACGGTCGCACCTCAAGCTTGTAGTCAGGACCGTAGTATTCGTAGTAATCGTTGTATGGGATGTCGGGGCCGACCATCTTGTTTAGAAGTAGACCAGTTTCAAAAGTCCACGTCCTTGAGACGTTTCGCATTGTGTATCCTCCTCCTCCGACTACTAGGACGGGGAGTCCAAACGACTTGACGTAGTTGACACAGTTTGCATGTCCCTGCATCGACAAGTTGAAGCATCCCAGACGATCACCAGACAGAGAATCACCACCACATTGAAGAACCACAACTGTGGGCTGGTACCACTCCATGATGGCCTTGATGACAGGTTGGAACACGTTCTTGTAGTTGGTGTCGTCAATACCATCTCTAAGCGGGAAGTTGACTGCGTAGTTCCGTCCTTTACCCGCTCCAATATCTCGCAGCTCACCGGTACCCGGGAAAAATTCTCCGTATTTGTGGAACGAGCAGGTCATGACTCGATCGGAAGTATAAAAGGCCTCTTCGACACCATCTCCATGATGAACATCAATATCGATGTACAAAACTCGGGGATGATATCGCAGCAGCTCGATGATACCCAGCACAATGTCGTTGAGGTAACAGAACCCTGAAGCTTCTGACTTCTTAGCGTGATGCAAACCTCCAGCCCAGTTGATGGCAATATCACATTTGCCACGGTTCAGACGTGCGGCACCCTCCATGGAGCCACCACCGGAAATGCCACAGAATTCAAAAAGACCGTCAAACACAGGGCAGTCATCTCCGACGTTGAACTTGGCTTGCTCCTTGGCAAAGTGTTCCATGTTGTCTGGGGTCACTCTGCTAAGGAAATCAACGTACTCGTCGGTGTGAAACTGGCACATCTCCTGCTTGGTGGCAGGCTTGGCTCGGTAGATTTCCATATGTTTGTAGAGACCATAGTTCATGATGAGGGAATGGGCCATTCGTATTCGGTGGGGTTTCATGGGGTGGCCCGCTCCATAGGCGTAGTTACCGACATCGGAGTCGTAAAAATACGCCACACGTTTCTTTTCGTTCGGCTTGACCGTAATGGGGTCAAACGGCTCTTGTGTGAACACCATGGGTTGTAGGGTGAGTGGTGGTTAGTGAGCAGCTACAGAAATAATGCGCTGAGTGAACTTTATGGTGGGGAAAGTGAGGGCATCTAAATATAAAACTTAAATGAAGAAGTGGAGGTCCAGAAGACGCCTCAGGGTCATGGGGTCATTCTGTATATTCAATAATATTCAATCAACAAATTATTCGTAGTATTTGTGTGTTACCAATTACACTCTGAGAACCTTCTCGAACTATGATGCACTTTAGACCGACATGCTATTCAAACACATTTTGCACCAATGAGCTTGTTACTTTTTCGTTATGTGTTAATACTACTATTAATTGACTGGCAGCTCACTATGTTCACTATGTCCACTATGATTGCTCGTTGTTTTCTCTGTTTCTAGCGTTCGGGTTTCTTTTGTCGTCTACATAGTGTCTTGCTTGTCAATGAAAGCATTGTACCTTGAATATAATATTAATTCAGCAAAAATACCATTTGTGCGATTATCCTTGATCTTAACTACAGTTTCCAACAATTTCTATAGCTAAGATGTTGGCCAGGCACTACAGCAGTGCCATTCTTTGTTTAGAATGGCCAATCTCTGAGGAAATAGCCAGAGCAATGTTTGAAATTAATCATCTAATGGTGATTAGTAAACGACTGCTTGAAGGCATTTTCCGGTTCTATCACGAAGTGGGAAATTGTTAAAGGCAGCATATCGGTTTGAAGATCACGCAGATGCCAGGGTAACATTGAGAGCAAGAACTCGAATCAACTAGAAGTGAGTTTTTGGGAACAACGCGACTGCAGTTTAAATGATCAAATAGAGATATTCCTCTTAACTGAAACATGGTTACTCATGTTTTCTTTTCTTTGTTCCAACTGGCGAAATGCAGGTAGATTTCAGTTCTTCAATACTGAGTAGGGTAGTGCCAACAATGTTTTATTTGACATCAATGCCACGAGAGAATATTGAACTTCGTGTAGTTAAAGTATACTCGTGTAATTATTATATAGTAGAGTATTAACTACTACTTGCACTCATCCATCACTCTCCGTTCCACGTGATAGGCAAAATAGAAATATTGAAATTGAGAATGTAAAAGGAGATATCATTTTGATTTGATTCTTATGATTGATGAAAGGATTGATATGTACTTTTTATCCTTTCAATAATTATATCTAGAGTAAAGAGAAATTGTTATTTTCCTTTCTGCACCTCAGTAAATCTATAAACTTTGAAGTTTCTCTGAAATATGCATACCCTGCATTTATCAGATCTGGCATTCTTCAAACATAATCTTCAAAAAATGTCTGAGCTCAGACAGCGACACAAAGACGGTTCAAACAATGCCGAGAAAGCTACAAAACTCTCAGATCAAGCGGAATCAGTCGTGGAGCAAACACCAACAAGCCCGGCGTCTAAGTCAACCAAAGGACACATTATAGACCTTCTGATATGCGTGTCTGGAATCTACGTGTCATTTCTAACATGGGCCGTGCTTCAAGAACGAATTGCCACAACCCCTTACGGCCCAGACAACAAAATATTCAGAGCGTCTCTGGTGATCAACACAGTTCAGTCGTTTTTGGCTGCAGTGGTTGGCTATGCCTACCTTCAATTCAAACAAAGTCGGTCACAATCTAAACCAGTCTCACTGTTAAGTGATACATATGCACTAAAACAGTTGTCATTAGTAGCATTGAGTCAATCTCTTGGTTCTCCTCTCTCTTACACTGCCCTGAAGTATGTGGATTATCTTACCTCCATTCTGGCCAAAAGCTGCAAGTTGATCCCCTTGATGGTCCTTCAAGTGACTCTTTACAGACGTAGATTTCCAGCCTACAAGTATGCGGTAGTTGTGCTTGTAACCGCTGGTGTGTCAATGTTCACCATTTTCCACACCTCGCCAGGAAAATCATCATCATCGTCTTCAGATGAGCACCAGTTATACGGTCTGGGTCTTCTTGGCATCAGCATGCTTCTGGATGGACTTACCAATTCCACTCAGGACCAGATCTTCCGAAAGCGACCCGAAATTACCGGACCTCATGTTATGTATGGACTCAATCTTCTCACTGGTATTTTCACAGCGGGATCACTACTCACCTTCTCGAGGCCACAACTCAATACGGCCATCAGCTTCATTCGACTTCACCCCGAGATCCTCAGAGACATTGTTCTTTTTGGACTTTGTGGAGCTGTAGGTCAAGTGTTTATTTTCCAGACTTTAGAAAAGTTTGGGTCTGTGGTTTTAGTCACAGTTAATGTCACACGAAAGATGTTTTCCATGCTTTTGTCAGTTGTTTGGTTCCATCACACTCTTACTTTTGGCCAGTGGGTGGGTGTGGCTGCAGTTTTCGGTGGTATTGGATTCGAGGCATGGATGAAAATGAAGTGAAGACTTTCTAGATAGTTAATAGAATCGGCCCCATAAGTGAAGTATATCAACGAGAATAATCAATTAACAGAATCAGCAGTTTAGTTCATTATCTATAGGTTAAAAGGTAGCCAGGTCTGAGCAGCACATCTATTACATCTCTAACTACATGAAGGGCTCAATGTTGAACTCAATGCTGGAGGAAGCGTAAGGAACCTCAAACTTGGCAAGGACATTGGGATGCAGAATGCCCATCTCGCCGATAACCTTAGCATCGGCTCCATCCTTGGTTCGAAGGTGGATGGTGGCACCTCGGCCAGGGAAGAAAGTCTCGGACTGGGACTCCTCGATCCAGTAGCCTCGGGAGGTAGACTCCTTAGGGTTCTCGATCCACGACACACGCAGCATCTGCATCAGTCGACCCAGAAGACCATGAACGGTCTCGAAACCAGAGGTCTTACCAGCGTAGACAGCACCAAAGTTTCGCTGATTATAGGATTTTCGCTCCAGAGACTCGTCCTTGAACACCACATCGCCAGTCTCGAAGACCTTGATAGGCAGGGAGTGTTTTCGGTTCTCTCGGATGGTCTTGAGAATACCGGGCAGCAGCGAAGTTCGAATGACCTGGTACTCCTGTGTCTTGGGGTTGGCCAAGTGAACGGCCTGGCCCTCATCCTTTCGGTTGAGGAAACCAAAGTTCTCGTCATGGGAACAAAGAGTCAGGGGCAGGACCTCAGCCCAGCCGCTCATGGCGACCTCCTGGCGCACGATATCAGACACCTTGTTGATAAGCTGGGGCTTTCCGACAGTGGCAGACTTCATGGGGAGGGTCTTGGGCAGAGCATTGAAGCCGTAACCAATCGCAGCGTCTTCCATGATATCACACTGATGCAGAATGTCCGATCGAGTAGGGGGGATGGAAACATCCAACACATCGGGGTCGCTGGTCTTAGAAGCCACTAGAGACATCTTGGCCAGAAGCTTGATGATATCGTCGGCAGTCAAGTCCAGACCAAGACACGACTTGATGTAAGAGACCTCAGCCTGCATGACTCGAGGAGCCACATCGGGGGTGATTCGGGTCTCGCCATTATGCTCAGAAATAACCTTGACGGGCTCAACAGTGAAGGGCTGGGCACAGTACTCTGAGAAGGAGGCCACAATCTGAGCAAGAACAATCTCCAGACGGGTCTTGTCGGTTCCGGTGACTTCAATGAAAATGTTCTTGGTCTCAGGGGAGATCTTTGTCTTATCAGAGTTGATAATAGGAGGCAAAGAGCATACGGTATCATCTTCTCCCATCACAATGTAAGGGTAGACGGGGGAGTCCTTGATGATGTAGAGGAACTTTCCTAGATTCTTGTCGTTCTCGTAGAACTTCATGACGCCCTCACCAGTGAGCTCCTCAGTTTGGTTCAGAGGAACAAAGGACATCTTGGGGTCCTCGGGCTTGAAAGCCTTGTAAGCGTAGGGGCCATCCTGCACCATCTTATCAAAGTCATGGGTACCAATAGCCACAAGCTGTCGGCCTCGGCAAATGTTAGAGTGCAGCTTTTCCTGAAGAGAAATGAAAGACTCATACTTTGCCTGGTCGAAAGAAACGTCTCGGAGGATGGCAGCAGCAGCATAGGGTCGCACCTCTGCAGTCTCAGGGTGAATCACGAGCTCCAGCATCTTCTCGGGCTGTGTCAGCTTGATCTCAGGGACTGTAGATCGGCCAAGGAAAACATTGAGAGCCTGGGCAATTCCCTCGATACACAGCATGTCGTATCGGTTGGCAGGAATCTCGATCTTCAACTGAGGTCGCTCATCCTTCTCACACTTGTCAGTAGTGTCCTCATCCAGCTCGATACCAAACTCGAAACAGAGCTCATCGAACTCCTCGGTGGTGTAGGTTTTTCCAATAGACTTGTAAAGGTCCTCTTTGTCTACGGAGATGGTAGGCATGGTGCTATGGTTTTTCAGTTGGTGATCAAGACCGAATTTGAGTTGGTGAGTTTTTCATTACCCGGCAGTCACTAGGTTTGAGTTGTCACCTACTTTGATATGACTAATACAACCTGAGCTTCGCATCCCGTTCTTTTGCCACTTTATTTGTTGAGTGTCATTTCGTATCTTCTAAGAGATAGTATGACTTTTTTCGACAAGAACAATATTGATTTTAACTTTAGTTGGTTATTACTTGATTCTTACAATAATTTGAAGTATTCACCAACTGGCCTGCATAAGCAGTAGTTGTGTAAATGGGCTAGTGTCCCAACTATGACCTATTTCCACTCTTCCTCTGCCGGATTTTTGAAGTTCTTGCTATTAGGGAATAGGGGATAATTTCTCTCTGTTTTCATTGAGGTGACAATGCTGGTCAACTAGTGGTTTCAGATTAGTGATAAGGTGCAACTCTTAAAGTAAAGAGCTAGACTGCTTTGCGCTCGATTGTTCTTCAGCAGCAATGATCTAGTGGGTACAGCTCATCGCATTACCTACCCTATTGATACACAAAATCTACAGTAGCCTAAGAGACCCCAATAAAATCTACATGAGCAGTTATATTAAGTAATATTATCTAAGGTTAAAGGATGACACACTTCTTCTTCTTGCCACCAGAAGAGCTGGAAGAGTTGTTGGGACCCATGAGGGCAGCACGAGTGGCATGCTCGAAGATCTCACGCACACCCTGGTGGGTTCGAGCAGAGCATTCCAGGTACTTGAGGGCGCCAATTTTCTGGGCCACAGCGTTTCCTTCCTCAGTGGTGACTGGACGCTGGGAGGTTCGTCGCAGCTCCTCGATGGTCTTAGGGTCATCTCGCAGATCGACCTTGCAACCAACCAGCAGGATGGGGACACCCTGGCAGAAGTGCAGCACCTCAGAGATCCACTTCTCCTGAACGTTGTCTAGAGAATCAGGAGAGTCGATAGAGAAGCAAATGATGATGACGTTGGAATCGGGGTACGACAGAGGTCGCAGACGATCGTAATCCTCTTGACCAGCGGTATCCCACAGGGCAAGCTCCACTCGTCGTCCGTCAATCTCCACGTCTGTCACGTAGTTGTCAAACACGGTGGGCACATAAACCTCTGGGAAGGTGCCCTTGGCGAACACGATCAGCAAACAGGTTTTGCCGCAGGCACCATCGCCAACAATGACGAGTTTTCTTCGCAGATCCGCGGGCTGAGCTGGCATGTTTGTGTTTGTGTGGTTGTGGTGTTAAACAAGTTGAGAGGTTTCACCCTTGGCAAAAGGTTGGGTGTGTGCGTCAAACTGTGAAACCGTGCAGGTTGAGAGTTTATCAGTTGTTGTGGTAGTTAGAACGGCAGTACTATGTCGAGGGCCCCAACTTAATACGACATTTGCTCTTTTTTTTTTTTGAACATATATTTTATTTTTTTCCACTAGGGGATTGCATCATTTCAATCTCTTTCTGTTTCGCGGAGATCGTCCTAACTGGGTTGGAGATCTAGGTAACGTGCCTAGGTCGTATGAATAACCCCTTTTTGCTTAGTAGGCTTCAGAGTTCACATTTCAGAGTTCAGCACCACAAAGCTCTCTTCAGTAGAGTTTCATCTACGTCATCAAGCTTTGTTTTAAGTTTGATGACAGCGTTGAAATGGTGATATCCATCTACTACTTGAAAGACGTAGAATAATAGTTTGGAGCATGTCTGTTGATCTACTCCACAGATGTAAGGGAATCCATCAGACCCACTCACAAAAGTACTAGTGCATTCGATCACCCAGAACTCTGGCAGACGCCGTGCAGTGTAAATGACTGCCATAATTGAAACATTCATATAGCAGGTTTAGGGGTGCCTGGTTCATGCCAAGTACATCAACAGCATTAGGAGTACTTCTCATTTGAAGTCGATATTGGTAATAAACCGATATTAAAAAAATTAGGGGTTCTCCAAAGATGTCTTGACCGAGGGTGCTCTGGCTGACAATTCCACTTTGCGACCGATGAAAGACTACTTACCACATAACCTGGCATCAACAGGAAATGCTGGTTGCAACTACCGTGAGTATTGGAGATGAAGTAATCTACTTTGAATACTACTTGAAAACATAAAGGTGGAAATTTTACAAATGAGACATTGTTACTGTCCAAGCATCAGTATCAGTAGAATCTATTGCTGCTAGCACAGCCTATGTACACACTAGACTAGTAGAAGAAGGAACCGAACCATCCCTTACTCTTTCGTTCTCGGACGGCCTTGGGCTCCCAGTTCTTGATATCCTGCTGGATCTTAGCAACAGCCTCTTCAGCAGTCAGGTTTCGTCCCAGTACATCCAAGAACTGTCCCTCAGGATCCATCAAGTAGAAGAAAATGGAGTGATCAACAAGGTAGTCCTGTCCGGGCTTGACATTAGGGGGAGTAGAGAAGTAAACTCGGTAAGCCTTGCAGATCTGCTTGATCTCTTCATAAGTACCAGTCAAACCAAGAATCTGGGGGTGGAACTCAGCGAGGTACTCTTCGAGCACCTGAGGAGAATCTCGGGCAGGATCGCAAGTGATGAAAATAGGCTGCAGCTCACCGGGATTGCTCTTATTCACCTCATCG
Organism: Yarrowia phangngaensis; assembly: GCA_900519005.1. Classification (NCBI taxonomy): domain Eukaryota; kingdom Fungi; phylum Ascomycota; class Dipodascomycetes; order Dipodascales; genus Yarrowia; species Yarrowia phangngaensis. The sequence continues at coordinate 1,335,885 of ULGR01000002.1, read as the reverse complement.
ATCATAATGGCCATCTTGTCAAGTTCGTCAGGGCAAATATCGGGGCACATGGAGAAACCAAAGTAAAGCAGAGAAAACTTGCCTTTAAGATCTTCACTGCTGAAAATTCCGCCCTTGTGATCTTGGAGAACAAAGGGGCCACCAACAAGAGGCTTACCGTAACCTCGGTTGGCCTCTGCCTCACGTCTTTGTGTAACCTTGGCCTTCTCATTCTGGAAGAACCAGTAAATACCAACACCTGATACCACAAAAAGAGCAAACACCTTGAAATCAAAAATACCCTTGTATTGTCGTCGCTGCATCTCTCCGGGGGAAGCTCCCTTAGAGACAGAGATTCTCGAAAGAGGTTTTCTTGCTGGCTTCTTGGGCTCGCCTTCGGGCTGTGTAGAATTCCATCGCTGCTGGAAAAGGGGTCGGCCGACTGTTGTGGTTGCTATGAGCGACTGTCGAGTAGCAATTGTAGCTGACTGGAGAGGTCGTAAACGGGCTAGTGTTCTCATCATCATTGTAGTGAAAGATGAAAGATGGGTTGATGCTATATTAGTAAAATAAGCTTAATCAGAAAGCCCTAACCCTGAGTTCCAATTTTTAGTGTTGAATCGAAAAGAGAATAGAGCGAACATGGCAATTGGCCCAGCATTCATATATACAGTTTGTGGTATTTTTGAAGTCCTTGAAATTATTTATCTTCAACTTTTTTACTGTGTTTAAAATTGATATTAAGGTTTTGATTTCAAATCAAGCAACTTTAAAATCCCATTGCCTTCAATGAAGCCAAGTTATTGATATTACTTGTTTTGTGAGGAGCCAAAAAGCATAGTATACAATTTCAGAGCTGATGGTATAGTTTTTGTCATAAGATGGAATATTTCGGGTTAAATCCAAACAAGTAAAGTGTAGCATTCACCATTAAAGCTGTCACTGGATATGAGGTTGTCAGGCCAATAGTTTCCAGCATTCATGCCTTTCTGGATTGAAAGAGTTGAAAGTTGATAGAAATATATACTCTAGTAGTCAACAAGTGGGTTTGCACAGTCTTGGTCCATACTGTTGTTTATATGTCAGATACCAGTCTGGTGATGATAATACAAAATTTGCTGAGATAGTTGGTGATATTTCTTCTACAAAGTCTTGATACTTTAATATGCCCATAAAATCGCTCAAAATGAATTAGTTCTGCCTACAACAACATAAGCTAAAACTTCTCGATGCATGTTTCGTGTAAATTGCCTCCTGCCTAGTTTTCACAGACGTCAGTGGTCTTACTTTAAAGTAATAAAGTTGCATGTTTATTGCCTTCCAAGTTGGGGATTGAAACTTTAAATAGAGTTGGTTCGTATCGTTGCTTTTAAAGGCAAAGTGTGAAAAAGCACTATTTAACGAAGGCATCATGATGTGCAATTTTAATAGCCATACCGCAAATTCTATTTAAACGTTTAACACTTTATACACAGCTCTACTTGACGTAACCGATTCACATTCTGGAACCTAAATCAGTCCAGGTCGAGGAGATTCAACTGAATAATAGACAATATTATATCAACAAGATTTTAGATTTACACCAAACATTCCTTCTTTGGTACGTATTTCGAATTTTTAGTTTTTATTTGGCAAAATGATAAAATCGTATCTGTAAGAGAGAGCTAGTTTTTTTGATTACATTAGAACGTTTCGGATATCTGCTGCAGCACTTGCCAAAGGCCTCTTGGAGGTTCGCAAAAACGAGCTAACTTTCAACTAGTAACTCATGGCGGCCTATCAATATTCCCCACCATATACGACTCATCTCCATTATGGTGTGGTTAACAGTGTCACCGAACCTCAAGTACTGGTTAAGGGGCTGCAAGTTGGGTCAGTTGGGATGTTCAGGACATGCATGATACGTCATGATCCAAACAACAGCACAACAACAAAATCAGACAACTCGTCTCGGTAGCTTCGTCAGATATTTTGTATTTGGTTGCAATATCATAAATAATTTAATTTCTTTGTTTCAGAATTTAGTTATTCCCCTTTAACACCTCTTTTCGATTGGTACCCCTTCACCTCCGCATCCATTTAAGGTTCACAATCACCAGGCCTCTTACTGCACCATCACCACTCCTCATCCTTCAACTTCACCTGGACCATGTCTCACTCACAAAGAACATATGACCTGCTAATCAAGCTTCTACTTATAGGCGACTCGGGTGTGGGTAAATCTTGTCTTCTTCTGAGGTTCTGTGAGGACCAGTTCACCCCTTCATTCATCACCACCATTGGCATTGACTTCAAGATCCGAACTATCGATATTGGAGGCAAGCGAGTTAAGCTGCAGGTCTGGGATACTGCGGGCCAAGAGCGGTTCCGAACCATCACTACTGCGTACTACCGAGGAGCCATGGGCATTCTGCTGGTGTACGATGTCACCGACGAGAAGTCATTCAACAACATTGAAAACTGGTACCAGAATGTGCAGAGCTACGCCAACGAGGGCGTCGAGCTCATTCTGGTCGGAAACAAGTGCGACCTAGAGGACAAGCGAGTTATTTCCACTGAACAAGGCCAGGCTATGGCCGACAAGCTTGGTGTGCCTTTCTTGGAGGCGTCATCCAAGAACAACATCAATGTCGAGGAGTGTTTCTACTCCGTGGCTACCCGAATTAAGGATACGGTGGCTAAAACCAAGGGCAATGAGTCTGGACCTGGTGGCGTCAACATTGCTGACGGCGAGGGTTCTTCCACTAGTAAGTGCTGTTAGGTACATAGCATAATGAGTTAGTAGATGTTTTATAGGATTGGGTACCCCGCGGGGCCATTAGGTAGTTGGCATGTCACTTGTACTCGCTCGATGGTGAAATACTAAAGTAGAGTACATTGAGATCTTAAATGTTACGGGTGAGTGCGTGTATTGGAGATATAACTGTATCTGTGAACAAAATTACTGCTGTTTCACTAGGCTAGGTGAAGTGATTCTGTAGAGATATCGAAGCTAAGCGTACAAAAATTGTCGTGTGACACCTTGGAATCAACCTACTTAGTTCCATACAAGTTGAGGACCAAAGAGGAAAGTCATTGTCGTCACAGAAGTGTTGAAATGAGAAGTAGATAAATCATTCATTCAATGGTTGGGCATTTGAAACTACAATAGTGATTATATTGTAAATTGAGCGAACCAGAAAAGAGGTTGATTGCATTTTCTGATAAAGACCTTTGTCAACGGTTTATATGAGAAGCAGCTCCCCAGACCAAAAGAACGGATATCTCAACGACATTTGATTCCATTGATTTCAATAGAAGCTGCTAGAGGGGAGGGGGTGTTGAAACATCCATTGTTTACTGGAGGAGAAGAAATATGCCATATCAACTACCCACTAACCTGATACACAGGAAATCCACTAGATGTATAATAAGTAGTAATAAGTAGTTTACGTTGATCTAGTAACTCAAGCATACACTAAGCAACAATGAGAGTTCATGTAACCGCCATCTACTGTTTTTCCTGAATGAGCGCTTACAACCTTTCTGTCTAGATCAACATGGGTAGCCGATGTAACACAAACCCCAAGTACAATGGCATATACCTCGAAGATATCTTCTGTAAAATAGAAACCCAGCCCAGATCGCTTCCCGCAAGACTTCCACATTCCCTGGGTATCAGCCTGACCAAACCCACCATCACTACTACTTCGGCATATCAACATATTCTCCCTGAGTTTATCATATCAAAATATCCATATGCTATGTACCTACTCCTGTCCCTTCTTGTTGAAGTAAACCCACTGGTCAGCCAGAGGCTTCTCCTCAAGCTCCTCCCAGGGCTTCCACTCGCTCATTTTCTTGGCAAGCTCAAGCTCTTCGTGGGCCTGAATCACAACCTCCTCGATGAGACCAGCTCCAATCTTGGTCTCAATCACTTCGGAAACCTCGTTCTCCTCCACAATCTTCTTTCGGAACGCAGTCAGGTTCTCCACAGACTGTCGGTAAACGCTGTCCTTGGGGTGCTTGTCTTGCAGCTCCTTGAGAGTGGCATCGTAAAGAGCAATTAGTGCTGGTCGAGGGTTAGGATGCTGGTAGATACCAGTAAGACCGATGGGAGCTGTGTTAGTGACGAGGAATCACAGTGTAAACCAGAAATACTCACTTCCCTCTCGCATCTGGACGAGGACGCTCTGGCCGCTCTTCTGGACGCCCTTGGAGACATTTCGCAGCAGCTGTGTGTATCGCATTTTGACGTAGTTGTGGTATCCAGCCTGAAGATCTATATGCTTGTCTTGAAATTTACCTTTCGTGTGGTTGGTCAGAACCTTGTTAAAGGGTTAGGGCTAAGTCGGTGACCCTTGTATCCCCCATTAAAGATTCAAATCCAGTGCTTGCAATCATTAAAAGAACTACATAATGAGAGAAATGATGCAATTTCTCAATTATCGGTGCCGGTAAAATCGTGGAATTTTCAACACATACTCGCGTTCACAAGTCTCTGACTAGAAATGGCTGCTGAGGAACTATAAGAAAATCCATATCCCAAATTTTGATGGTAACAAATGAACTTTTCTGATTTTTACTCGTTCTAACTACAGGATTTTTTTTTAATCCCCACAATGGAAAACGACGTCTGGACCCATGAAGGTCACGTGAGTAGATTAAGTTTTGTGCAGCCTTGCAGTGATTGTGATTTAAGGTTAGACCCCATCAATAGCCACAAACAACATATGGGTATCTTTCTATCGTGCTTGAGAGGTCCTGTCGAGGAAGACCCTCCTGGAGTAAGTACCACAAACATTCACTTTTTGTGTATCGTGTTTTAACACAGATTTCCGAAAATGAACCTCTTCTTGGAAACAACACAATTGATAACCCTGATGAGGGCGTGATGGACCCCTCAGATAGACAAAAACACATGTCCAATTTACACCAGATTGTCACAAACACGGGCTCAAACCTGATTGATGTGGGTTCTGTGATTCAAGCAGAATCTCAGAATGGCATCACACAGAAAAGAAGTGCATCAGATTTCAAGCGGCAGTTGAATCCAGAAGGCCTTCTTGGAAGTGAGGCATGTGGTGTCACTAAGACCAATCTAAACGAGAAGGACAAGCAGGTAGTTGCTAAGCATATCAAGATGTTTTCTCAGTTGGTTTCCAAGGAGACCAAAGTCAACCCTGTGGGCAATCTGGTTCAGAACTTTTCTGAGATTTAACCAGTTATTTATTTGCTATGATGTAGGATCTGAGATTGATTCAGATGGTTTAGATTGTTCGATTGAGCGAAAATTGATTATACTTCAAGACAAGACTGATGCTTCCCTTGACACTTTGTAACTTCAAGCTCATAGATTCAATGGCTACGAGAACAGTTCAAGTTTGACACCGAGCAGGAATATTTGGAAGAAGCAGAATTTCTGGTAGTGAAAAAATACCACCATTAATGCGCTTCATCGACTAGTGATTCGCTTAACTTGTTTCATAGCTTCTAATAGCAAGACTTACAATTGTTCCTGCTCCTCTGCTTCGTTCTATTCTTCTCCACGTGCCTCGTGGACTCAAGTCTCACAGTTCTACGAATCCTGTGCACCCCTTTTTCTTCAACCTTTCGTTTAAACATTAGATTATTGCATCTTACATGTTCTAGTATATGGCTTTGAATATGGGGGAATAAGTGATCTTGTCAACAGCCTCTCGCACCGAATACCATAAATTACTCTACTTAATACATACATCAGTTGTCCTTCATCTCAGTATCCTCATCCTCCTCCTCGTCCAAATCCCACTCCTTGGCAGTAAGACAGTACTTCTCTGGAGGAAGGCGTAAACCATAACCTGGCTGAACTTGTGGAAGAGCACGGCGATTACGCTCCTGAGCCATCTCCAATAGTAACTCCTTAGGTGGTGCTGGCTTGAATTGATAATTTACTCGGGCAGCGATGGCCAAACGAACATCTTCGACAGTGAGGGCAGACGTAGATACGGCTGCTGCGGCCGCGTTAGGATTGCCACCAGATCCTCCAGAGACTGGTCCGCCTTTGTCGCTTTGTGAGTTATTGGCTGCTGCAGCGTGATCTGAGTAAAGGAGAGCATCGTGAAGAACGCCATGAGTATATCTGTAAGCGAAGTCCATCAGCTGAAGAGGTACTCGATCCTGGTAAGAAGTTACACCCATCGATGCGAGAATCAAATGCAATAGTCGTACATCCCGAGGAGTAGCTGTACTTGGAAGGTCCTCCGATTCCATGTTGATTGAAAGGATAGTTCAGAGAGTGGTGATAAAGATAAAGTGCATATGCACAGGTTATGATAAATAACAAGTCTGGATAGCTTAGTTCGAATTTTAGGTGTCGAAGTTTATAATTGCTGAAGTAATAGAGTAGAAAAAAGCTGTCGATTTTGTCAAGAATCGAAATGCTGCCATTATTAATAAGCCTCGTTAAGAACACAAAACATTTGTTAATCAGGGACACGCCTTTTGTTATTCATACTCTGAGCCAGTTAAACTTTAATTAGAGATGTGTGTAGAGTGTTTGTCAAAGATGTAGAAGAAAAAGATGTTCAAGTAGACTGCTACTGGTATGAGGTCTTCTCCTGAAAAAAAGGGGCGTCTTTCACTTGTGCCGATTCTAGATCTCACTTGACATCCTTACCCAAACTTAGAACCTGAGTTTTCATCCTGTAGTGTCCACTGAAGGCTATCAGATTTATAACTTCAAGAAATAAAAAACTAGCGGCGCCTGGTTTCGATCCAGGGACATCAGGGTTATGAGCCCTGCGCGCTTCCACTGCGCCACGCCGCTTTTTATTTTATTGTAAGAGTTCGCCTCGATGTACTCTTACTAGTTGGACCGGGCTCTGGTTTATTTCATATTTATGTTATAGTCAATTGAATGTATGAGAAAAAAAAAAAAAATGGTTTATGTTATAGTCAATTGAATGTATGAGAAAAAAAAAAAAAAATAGGCCGGTCCTACGTAATTGCACCTTCCAGGTGACTTCAGACTTAGGTATGAACGTGTCTATTAGACTAACTTAACAAGAGCCTTATATACTTATCCATGCCCATTCTGGAATGTTCTCCTATCTCGCATAACCTTACATCACATGTGGTGTTCTGCAAGAACACCTATCATCTAGAACCTTCGGTAATCTCTGTAAAGTATTCCGTAAGAGATTTCCATCTCTTACATTTATTTTTCTCATACATTCAACTTTATGAGGTGTTGCTTGAGTTCTGCTCCCAATTACTTAGAATTATTTCATATTTATGTTATAGTCAATTGAATGTATGAGAAAAAAAAAACAAATTAGTCACAGTCTACTAGTAGACTTACTTCAATTACTTAGAATTATTTCATATTTATGTTATAGTCAATTGAATGTATGAGGGGGGGGGGGGGGGGAACTATAGAAAAAAAAAAAAAAAAATACTTAGCAAGATCTGAGACGATCTGGCGAAGATGGAAACAAACCGGATATTCAAGCCAAACACATGGACAAACGGAAAGGAGCCCGAGCCTTCTATGAACCAGTCAAAAACTGGTTCAAATACATTCCATGGCACAAAAAAGGGTAGATGGTTCACTGAGACCCAAGGAGGGAAAGATGAACGAAGCGTTAGAACAAAAAAATAAAACCGAGGAAGGGAAACCAATCGACAAGAAAAACAAAGAATAACCTGTTTCCGAAAACATGAACTCAACTTATTAACCAGTTTCCCAGTTACGACACCAAATTAAGCACAGTCTAACTTACTGACTTAACTCAATTACTTATAAATATTTCGTATTTATGTTATAGTCAATTGCATGCATGAGGGGGAAGACCACGTTCTAGTCAATTGTCAATTGAATGTATGAGAGAAAAAAAAATTTAAAAAAAAGACATGAAGTCAATCTGTTAACCAGCGTGCTAGAGACAACCAATTTTCCAGTTACAACGTCAAAATAAGGGCAGCTTAACTAGTAGACTTGTTTCAATCACTTAGAATTATTTCATATTTATGTTTTAATCAATTGAATGTACAGATACAAAGTGTTTTCAAGTTGCAACACCAAATTAAGCACAGTCTAAATTGTAGACTGCTTCAATTACTTAGAATTATTTATCTCATAGTCAATTGGATATATGAGAAGAAGAAAAAAAGTTGACGGCTGAAGTGTTAGTTAGTTCTTGTCATTGGTCATAATGGTATTATTCAGCTGATTCGGAGATGAGAAGCAATCAGCTGTTCTACACTACGTATTCTGCGCCAATATCGCCAAACTTTTACCTTGACAGATATTCAAAAGAATGTAACGCATTGTTGATGGGTGGACTGCCCCAGGTTTTTATAATTCTTCGGGAAACGAACTACACTATTCAGAGATGTTTTGGGGTCCAATTTTAGATAACACTTCACTAAGAATCTTAAATATTCATTAGAATAGAGAAAAGAAATAATTTGTAGGCTGTTCTTAGAAAAGAACAGCAGCAATCATGATGACCATCAGAGAGAAAGGCACAGAATAGGCAGACGAAATGTTGGCTTGAGCAGGTCCAGAGCCTGAACCAGAGTCTGAGCCTGAGCCGGAGCCAGCGCCAGAGCCAGAGCCGGAGCCAGAGCCAGAGCCAGAGCCAGAGCCAGAGCCAGAGCCAGAGCCAGAGCCAGAGCCAGAACCAGAACCAGAGCCAGAGCCAGAGCCAGAGCCAGAGCCAGAGCCAGAGCCAGAGCCAGAGCCAGAGTCGGAGCCAGAGCCAGCTCCACCGTTTCCATTACCAGATCCAGAGCCAGATCCAGAGCCAGAGCCAGAGCCAGAGCCAGAGCCAGAGCCAGAGCCGGAGCCGGAGCCGGAGCCACTGTTTCCGTTACCAGATCCAGATCCGCCGTTACCAGAGCCAGCTCCACCGTTTCCATTACCAGATCCACCGTTACCAGATCCAGATCCAGAGCCAGATCCGCCGTTTCCATTGCCAGATCCACCATTTCCGTTACCAGACCCGGAACCAGAGCCAGAGCCATCACCATTTCCATGACCGGATCCGTTGCCAGTTCCGCCGTTTCCATTACCATTGGCATGACCGGATCCGTCGCCATCGCCATTGCCGTTAACGTTACCGCTTCCATTACCGTTGACGTTGCCATTGCCGTTGCCGTTAACGTTACCGCTTCCGTCACCGTTGCCATTGCCATTGCCATTGCCATTGCCGTTGCCGTTGCCGTTGCCGTTGCCGTTAACGTTACCGCTTCCGTCACCGTTACCGTTGCCATTGCCGTTACCGTTACCGTTGCCGTTGCCGTTGCCGTTAACGTTACCGCTTCCGTCACCGTTACCGTTGCCATTGCCGTTACCGTTACCGTTGCCATTGCCGTTACCGTTACCGTTGCCATCGCCGTTACCGTTACCGTTGCCATCGCCATTGCCATTGCCGTTACCGTTACCGTTGCCATCGCCGTTACCGTTACCGTTGCCATCGCCATTGCCATTGCCGTTACCGTTACCGTTGCCATCGCCGTTACCGTTACCGTTGCCATCGCCATTGCCATTGCCATTACCATTACCATTGCCATTGCCATTACCTGTAGATGAGGTGGTAGGGGCTGTAGTAGAAGTTCCGGTGCTCAGATCACCAGTTGAAATGGTAGATGTATCAGGCTTATCTGTTCCAGTAGGCTTGTTAGTTCCAGTAGGCTTGTCTGTTCCAGTTCCACCGTTAGTAGGGTTTCCGGTAGGGTTTCCAGTTCCACCATTAGTTGGGTTTCCGGTAGGGTTTCCAGTTCCACCGTTAGTGGGGTTTCCAGTAGGGTTTCCAGTTCCACCGTTAGTAGGGTTTCCGGTAGGGTTTCCAGTTCCACCATTAGTGGGGTTTCCGTAGGATTTCCAGTTCCACGTTATCGTATAACTTCGTATAATGTATG